>CM074514.1:3980036-5306715 GCA_037379345.1 Perna viridis | reverse complement strand
ATTCTTGAAAATAAACACCAAATTACCCCCAGCAAATACTAGCAAATACAATTTCTGATACCCTGGCAACCCCCTTATTAGGCACGAGACCGCAATTAATTTTCAAGTGCATTTCAATATACACATTTGAGCAGATTAAAAAAATTCCACCGGCGCAAACTGAATAAAACTTCTCTGGCCTAAAGATATGTACAAACAGGATTTTATATATAAATTGTAGAAAATTTTACCATCATTTTCTGAAATTAATACATATAATTCGGAGATGGGGTAAACATGACAAATGAACTGAGTTAAAAGTCCTAAATTTTAACCTTCTTCCTCTGAACCAAATCACAACTTTTAGTCAGATTTGATTAATGAAAAAAAATCCCATGTAATTTTAACCTGTTTTCTACCAATTAGAGGCAAAACTTCAGCAAATAAGTTTCCAGTAAAAATATGAAAAAATGTGGAAGGTACCTACTACCAAAGTTGGAACTATATTCGTATACAACGAAAACCAAGGGGAATTAATTGTGTTCTCGTACCTATTAGATCAATAAATGTGCTCAATTTGAATACAAACTGCACTCATGTCAAGATGAACCTTTTTTGACTTCAAGTACAAAGTTTCATCATGATTAGTTGAAAAATATATAAGTTATAGCAAATTTAGTATCAGTGGTACATTGCATGACTCGCATGTCCAATGGTCGAAGGAAATAAGGCCCCTCTAAAATGTACATCTTTTTTTTTAAATGCAATATTTTTGTGATTTTTTACATTGGTTGCATCATATTATGTGTATTTGATGCAATAAAGTTCAGTTTACTCAAGTTCCAGCTGCTTTAAGGCCAAAAATTGGGTTTTTATACATGCGGCCATGGTCAATGCACTTTTAGACCATGTATAGGGGTACACATATGAAAACTCATTTTATGATGCTGACAATGACTTAAATTGATCAACTTCAAACTTAAAGTGGTCTACACATATCTAATGTACATTGAAAACAATAAGAAGTGGTTTCAAAGCTAAAACTGTCACTCCAGATCAATTTAAACCAGACCTGTACAGAGCTTGTTCAAGTGTGATTGTGTCCGATATTAAAAGTTAGCCTTTATTTGGGTTTTGAGTGATGAAAAATCTGAAACAAATGTAAGATAATGTAAGGTTCTAAGCTTATCAGGTACATAAGCAGACAGTCAGCTGTATTTTTCCAGTTTTTCTACAAAAAATTTCATTTTTGAAACCTTATAGTGTATGCGGAACTCTAAAATTAGGTGTTTTTGAGACATCACAAGGTATATACATGTAGTGACTTACATTAGATGCATGAATATCAATGGAATGAATATATTAGGTTTTTTTCACATTATTTATATTATTTACTAGCAAATACAAAAGATTCAGACCAATAAAACACATATCTGTGATTTTATAGATCCTAAGACAAGGCTGTGAAAACCCCTGATTTTGCCATATTTCATTGACTGGGTTCATAAAAATTACACCAGATTGTCAGATTTCTGCCTAAACCTTGTTCATAAAGTATGTTTTTTGTTGATTTGATGTTCCTAGTGTATAGTTAGAGGAGAAAAACTCAAAGCTGTACAATATTTTCCCCACTGGTCTATATTTCACACCTAGCACCTTAGCAAAAGTGCAATTTCAATGGAAAATCCCATAGAAACCATATTTTTTATTTTAATTTCAGAAAATAGAGAATAAAGGGCCAAAATCTTATTATTTCATGTAGATTTACTGAATTCTTGAAAATAAACACCAAATTACCCCCAGCAAATACTAGCAAATACAATTTCTGATACCCTGGCAACCCCCTTATTAGGCACGAGACCGCAATTAATTTTCAAGTGCATTTCAATATACACATTTGAGCAGATTAAAAAAATTCCACCGGCGCAAACTGAATAAAACTTCTCTGGCCTAAAGATATGTACAAACAGGATTTTATATATAAATTGTAGAAAATTTTACCATCATTTTCTGAAATTAATACATATAATTCGGAGATGGGGTAAACATGACAAATGAACTGAGTTAAAAGTCCTAAATTTTAACCTTCTTCCTCTGAACCAAATCACAACTTTTAGTCAGATTTGATTAATGAAAAAAAATCCCATGTAATTTTAACCTGTTTTCTACCAATTAGAGGCAAAACTTCAGCAAATAAGTTTCCAGTAAAAATATGAAAAAATGTGGAAGGTACCTACTACCAAAGTTGGAACTATATTCGTATACAACGAAAACCAAGGGGAATTAATTGTGTTCTCGTACCTATTAGATCAATAAATGTGCTCAATTTGAATACAAACTGCACTCATGTCAAGATGAACCTTTTTTGACTTCAAGTACAAAGTTTCATCATGATTAGTTGAAAAATATATAAGTTATAGCAAATTTAGTATCAGTGGTACATTGCATGACTCGCATGTCCAATGGTCGAAGGAAATAAGGCCCCTCTAAAATGTACATCTTTTTTTTTAAATGCAATATTTTTGTGATTTTTTACATTGGTTGCATCATATTATGTGTATTTGATGCAATAAAGTTCAGTTTACTCAAGTTCCAGCTGCTTTAAGGCCAAAAATTGGGTTTTTATACATGTGGCCATGGTCAATGCACTTTTAGACCATGTATAGGGGTACACATATGAAAACTCATTTTATGATGCTGACAATGACTTAAATTGATCAACTTCAAACTTAAAGTGGTCTACACATATCTAATGTACATTGAAAACAATAAGAAGTGGTTTCAAAGCTAAAACTGTCACTCCAGATCAATTTAAACCAGACCTGTACAGAGCTTGTTCAAGTGTGATTGTGTCCGATATTAAAAGTTAGCCTTTATTTGGGTTTTGAGTGATGAAAAATCTGAAACAAATGTAAGATAATGTAAGGTTCTAAGCTTATCAGGTACATAAGCAGACAGTCAGCTGTATTTTTCCAGTTTTTCTACAAAAAATTTCATTTTTGAAACCTTATAGTGTATGCGGAACTCTAAAATTAGGTGTTTTTGAGACATCACAAGGTATATACATGTAGTGACTTACATTAGATGCATGAATATCAATGGAATGAATATATTAGGTTTTTTTCACATTATTTATATTATTTACTAGCAAATACAAAAGATTCAGACCAATAAAACACATATCTGTGATTTTATAGATCCTAAGACAAGGCTGTGAAAACCCCTGATTTTGCCATATTTCATTGACTGGGTTCATAAAAATTACACCAGATTGTCAGATTTCTGCCTAAACCTTGTTCATAAAGTATGTTTTTTGTTGATTTGATGTTCCTAGTGTATAGTTAGAGGAGAAAAACTCAAAGCTGTACAATATTTTCCCCACTGGTCTATATTTCACACCTAGCACCTTAGCAAAAGTGCAATTTCAATGGAAAATCCCATAGAAACCATATTTTTTATTTTAATTTCAGAAAATAGAGAATAAAGGGCCAAAATCTTATTATTTCATGTAGATTTACTGAATTCTTGAAAATAAACACCAAATTACCCCCAGCAAATACTAGCAAATACAATTTCTGATACCCTGGCAACCCCCTTATTAGGCACGAGACCGCAATTAATTTTCAAGTGCATTTCAATATACACATTTGAGCAGATTAAAAAAATTCCACCGGCGCAAACTGAATAAAACTTCTCTGGCCTAAAGATATGTACAAACAGGATTTTATATATAAATTGTAGAAAATTTTACCATCATTTTCTGAAATTAATACATATAATTCGGAGATGGGGTAAACATGACAAATGAACTGAGTTAAAAGTCCTAAATTTTAACCTTCTTCCTCTGAACCAAATCACAACTTTTAGTCAGATTTGATTAATGAAAAAAAATCCCATGTAATTTTAACCTGTTTTCTACCAATTAGAGGCAAAACTTCAGCAAATAAGTTTCCAGTAAAAATATGAAAAAATGTGGAAGGTACCTACTACCAAAGTTGGAACTATATTCGTATACAACGAAAACCAAGGGGAATTAATTGTGTTCTCGTACCTATTAGATCAATAAATGTGCTCAATTTGAATACAAACTGCACTCATGTCAAGATGAACCTTTTTTGACTTCAAGTACAAAGTTTCATCATGATTAGTTGAAAAATATATAAGTTATAGCAAATTTAGTATCAGTGGTACATTGCATGACTCGCATGTCCAATGGTCGAAGGAAATAAGGCCCCTCTAAAATGTACATCTTTTTTTTTAAATGCAATATTTTTGTGATTTTTTACATTGGTTGCATCATATTATGTGTATTTGATGCAATAAAGTTCAGTTTACTCAAGTTCCAGCTGCTTTAAGGCCAAAAATTGGGTTTTTATACATGCGGCCATGGTCAATGCACTTTTAGACCATGTATAGGGGTACACATATGAAAACTCATTTTATGATGCTGACAATGACTTAAATTGATCAACTTCAAACTTAAAGTGGTCTACACATATCTAATGTACATTGAAAACAATAAGAAGTGGTTTCAAAGCTAAAACTGTCACTCCAGATCAATTTAAACCAGACCTGTACAGAGCTTGTTCAAGTGTGATTGTGTCCGATATTAAAAGTTAGCCTTTATTTGGGTTTTGAGTGATGAAAAATCTGAAACAAATGTAAGATAATGTAAGGTTCTAAGCTTATCAGGTACATAAGCAGACAGTCAGCTGTATTTTTCCAGTTTTTCTACAAAAAATTTCATTTTTGAAACCTTATAGTGTATGCGGAACTCTAAAATTAGGTGTTTTTGAGACATCACAAGGTATATACATGTAGTGACTTACATTAGATGCATGAATATCAATGGAATGAATATATTAGGTTTTTTTCACATTATTTATATTATTTACTAGCAAATACAAAAGATTCAGACCAATAAAACACATATCTGTGATTTTATAGATCCTAAGACAAGGCTGTGAAAACCCCTGATTTTGCCATATTTCATTGACTGGGTTCATAAAAATTACACCAGATTGTCAGATTTCTGCCTAAACCTTGTTCATAAAGTATGTTTTTTGTTGATTTGATGTTCCTAGTGTATAGTTAGAGGAGAAAAACTCAAAGCTGTACAATATTTTCCCCACTGGTCTATATTTCACACCTAGCACCTTAGCAAAAGTGCAATTTCAATGGAAAATCCCATAGAAACCATATTTTTTATTTTAATTTCAGAAAATAGAGAATAAAGGGCCAAAATCTTATTATTTCATGTAGATTTACTGAATTCTTGAAAATAAACACCAAATTACCCCCAGCAAATACTAGCAAATACAATTTCTGATACCCTGGCAACCCCCTTATTAGGCACGAGACCGCAATTAATTTTCAAGTGCATTTCAATATACACATTTGAGCAGATTAAAAAAATTCCACCGGCGCAAACTGAATAAAACTTCTCTGGCCTAAAGATATGTACAAACAGGATTTTATATATAAATTGTAGAAAATTTTACCATCATTTTCTGAAATTAATACATATAATTCGGAGATGGGGTAAACATGACAAATGAACTGAGTTAAAAGTCCTAAATTTTAACCTTCTTCCTCTGAACCAAATCACAACTTTTAGTCAGATTTGATTAATGAAAAAAAATCCCATGTAATTTTAACCTGTTTTCTACCAATTAGAGGCAAAACTTCAGCAAATAAGTTTCCAGTAAAAATATGAAAAAATGTGGAAGGTACCTACTACCAAAGTTGGAACTATATTCGTATACAACGAAAACCAAGGGGAATTAATTGTGTTCTCGTACCTATTAGATCAATAAATGTGCTCAATTTGAATACAAACTGCACTCATGTCAAGATGAACCTTTTTTGACTTCAAGTACAAAGTTTCATCATGATTAGTTGAAAAATATATAAGTTATAGCAAATTTAGTATCAGTGGTACATTGCATGACTCGCATGTCCAATGGTCGAAGGAAATAAGGCCCCTCTAAAATGTACATCTTTTTTTTTAAATGCAATATTTTTGTGATTTTTTACATTGGTTGCATCATATTATGTGTATTTGATGCAATAAAGTTCAGTTTACTCAAGTTCCAGCTGCTTTAAGGCCAAAAATTGGGTTTTTATACATGCGGCCATGGTCAATGCACTTTTAGACCATGTATAGGGGTACACATATGAAAACTCATTTTATGATGCTGACAATGACTTAAATTGATCAACTTCAAACTTAAAGTGGTCTACACATATCTAATGTACATTGAAAACAATAAGAAGTGGTTTCAAAGCTAAAACTGTCACTCCAGATCAATTTAAACCAGACCTGTACAGAGCTTGTTCAAGTGTGATTGTGTCCGATATTAAAAGTTAGCCTTTATTTGGGTTTTGAGTGATGAAAAATCTGAAACAAATGTAAGATAATGTAAGGTTCTAAGCTTATCAGGTACATAAGCAGACAGTCAGCTGTATTTTTCCAGTTTTTCTACAAAAAATTTCATTTTTGAAACCTTATAGTGTATGCGGAACTCTAAAATTAGGTGTTTTTGAGACATCACAAGGTATATACATGTAGTGACTTACATTAGATGCATGAATATCAATGGAATGAATATATTAGGTTTTTTTCACATTATTTATATTATTTACTAGCAAATACAAAAGATTCAGACCAATAAAACACATATCTGTGATTTTATAGATCCTAAGACAAGGCTGTGAAAACCCCTGATTTTGCCATATTTCATTGACTGGGTTCATAAAAATTACACCAGATTGTCAGATTTCTGCCTAAACCTTGTTCATAAAGTATGTTTTTTGTTGATTTGATGTTCCTAGTGTATAGTTAGAGGAGAAAAACTCAAAGCTGTACAATATTTTCCCCACTGGTCTATATTTCACACCTAGCACCTTAGCAAAAGTGCAATTTCAATGGAAAATCCCATAGAAACCATATTTTTTATTTTAATTTCAGAAAATAGAGAATAAAGGGCCAAAATCTTATTATTTCATGTAGATTTACTGAATTCTTGAAAATAAACACCAAATTACCCCCAGCAAATACTAGCAAATACAATTTCTGATACCCTGGCAACCCCCTTATTAGATCAATAAATGTGCTCAATTTGAATACAAACTGCACTCATGTCAGGATGAACCTTTTTTGACTTCAAGTACAAAGTTTCATCATGATTAGTTGAAAAATATATAAGTTATAGCAAATTTAGTATCAGTGGTACATTGCATGACTCGCATGTCCAATGGTCGAAGGAAATAAGGCCCCTCTAAAATGTACATCTTTTTTTTTAAATGCAATATTTTTGTGATTTTTTACATTGGTTGCATCATATTATGTGTATTTGATGCAATAAAGTTCAGTTTACTCAAGTTCCAGCTGCTTTAAGGCCAAAAATTGGGTTTTTATACATGCGGCCATGGTCAATGCACTTTTAGACCATGTATAGGGGTACACATATGAAAACTCATTTTATGATGCTGACAATGACTTAAATTGATCAACTTCAAACTTAAAGTGGTCTACACATATCTAATGTACATTGAAAACAATAAGAAGTGGTTTCAAAGCTAAAACTGTCACTCCAGATCAATTTAAACCAGACCTGTACAGAGCTTGTTCAAGTGTGATTGTGTCCGATATTAAAAGTTAGCCTTTATTTGGGTTTTGAGTGATGAAAAATCTGAAACAAATGTAAGATAATGTAAGGTTCTAAGCTTATCAGGTACATAAGCAGACAGTCAGCTGTATTTTTCCAGTTTTTCTACAAAAAATTTCATTTTTGAAACCTTATAGTGTATGCGGAACTCTAAAATTAGGTGTTTTTGAGACATCACAAGGTATATACATGTAGTGACTTACATTAGATGCATGAATATCAATGGAATGAATATATTAGGTTTTTTTCACATTATTTATATTATTTACTAGCAAATACAAAAGATTCAGACCAATAAAACACATATCTGTGATTTTATAGATCCTAAGACAAGGCTGTGAAAACCCCTGATTTTGCCATATTTCATTGACTGGGTTCATAAAAATTACACCAGATTGTCAGATTTCTGCCTAAACCTTGTTCATAAAGTATGTTTTTTGTTGATTTGATGTTCCTAGTGTATAGTTAGAGGAGAAAAACTCAAAGCTGTACAATATTTTCCCCACTGGTCTATATTTCACACCTAGCACCTTAGCAAAAGTGCAATTTCAATGGAAAATCCCATAGAAACCATATTTTTTATTTTAATTTCAGAAAATAGAGAATAAAGGGCCAAAATCTTATTATTTCATGTAGATTTACTGAATTCTTGAAAATAAACACCAAATTACCCCCAGCAAATACTAGCAAATACAATTTCTGATACCCTGGCAACCCCCTTATTAGGCACGAGACCGCAATTAATTTTCAAGTGCATTTCAATATACACATTTGAGCAGATTAAAAAAATTCCACCGGCGCAAACTGAATAAAACTTCTCTGGCCTAAAGATATGTACAAACAGGATTTTATATATAAATTGTAGAAAATTTTACCATCATTTTCTGAAATTAATACATATAATTCGGAGATGGGGTAAACATGACAAATGAACTGAGTTAAAAGTCCTAAATTTTAACCTTCTTCCTCTGAACCAAATCACAACTTTTAGTCAGATTTGATTAATGAAAAAAAATCCCATGTAATTTTAACCTGTTTTCTACCAATTAGAGGCAAAACTTCAGCAAATAAGTTTCCAGTAAAAATATGAAAAAATGTGGAAGGTACCTACTACCAAAGTTGGAACTATATTCGTATACAACGAAAACCAAGGGGAATTAATTGTGTTCTCGTACCTATTAGATCAATAAATGTGCTCAATTTGAATACAAACTGCACTCATGTCAAGATGAACCTTTTTTGACTTCAAGTACAAAGTTTCATCATGATTAGTTGAAAAATATATAAGTTATAGCAAATTTAGTATCAGTGGTACATTGCATGACTCGCATGTCCAATGGTCGAAGGAAATAAGGCCCCTCTAAAATGTACATCTTTTTTTTTAAATGCAATATTTTTGTGATTTTTTACATTGGTTGCATCATATTATGTGTATTTGATGCAATAAAGTTCAGTTTACTCAAGTTCCAGCTGCTTTAAGGCCAAAAATTGGGTTTTTATACATGCGGCCATGGTCAATGCACTTTTAGACCATGTATAGGGGTACACATATGAAAACTCATTTTATGATGCTGACAATGACTTAAATTGATCAACTTCAAACTTAAAGTGGTCTACACATATCTAATGTACATTGAAAACAATAAGAAGTGGTTTCAAAGCTAAAACTGTCACTCCAGATCAATTTAAACCAGACCTGTACAGAGCTTGTTCAAGTGTGATTGTGTCCGATATTAAAAGTTAGCCTTTATTTGGGTTTTGAGTGATGAAAAATCTGAAACAAATGTAAGATAATGTAAGGTTCTAAGCTTATCAGGTACATAAGCAGACAGTCAGCTGTATTTTTCCAGTTTTTCTACAAAAAATTTCATTTTTGAAACCTTATAGTGTATGCGGAACTCTAAAATTAGGTGTTTTTGAGACATCACAAGGTATATACATGTAGTGACTTACATTAGATGCATGAATATCAATGGAATGAATATATTAGGTTTTTTTCACATTATTTATATTATTTACTAGCAAATACAAAAGATTCAGACCAATAAAACACATATCTGTGATTTTATAGATCCTAAGACAAGGCTGTGAAAACCCCTGATTTTGCCATATTTCATTGACTGGGTTCATAAAAATTACACCAGATTGTCAGATTTCTGCCTAAACCTTGTTCATAAAGTATGTTTTTTGTTGATTTGATGTTCCTAGTGTATAGTTAGAGGAGAAAAACTCAAAGCTGTACAATATTTTCCCCACTGGTCTATATTTCACACCTAGCACCTTAGCAAAAGTGCAATTTCAATGGAAAATCCCATAGAAACCATATTTTTTATTTTAATTTCAGAAAATAGAGAATAAAGGGCCAAAATCTTATTATTTCATGTAGATTTACTGAATTCTTGAAAATAAACACCAAATTACCCCCAGCAAATACTAGCAAATACAATTTCTGATACCCTGGCAACCCCCTTATTAGGCACGAGACCGCAATTAATTTTCAAGTGCATTTCAATATACACATTTGAGCAGATTAAAAAAATTCCACCGGCGCAAACTGAATAAAACTTCTCTGGCCTAAAGATATGTACAAACAGGATTTTATATATAAATTGTAGAAAATTTTACCATCATTTTCTGAAATTAATACATATAATTCGGAGATGGGGTAAACATGACAAATGAACTGAGTTAAAAGTCCTAAATTTTAACCTTCTTCCTCTGAACCAAATCACAACTTTTAGTCAGATTTGATTAATGAAAAAAAATCCCATGTAATTTTAACCTGTTTTCTACCAATTAGAGGCAAAACTTCAGCAAATAAGTTTCCAGTAAAAATATGAAAAAATGTGGAAGGTACCTACTACCAAAGTTGGAACTATATTCGTATACAACGAAAACCAAGGGGAATTAATTGTGTTCTCGTACCTATTAGATCAATAAATGTGCTCAATTTGAATACAAACTGCACTCATGTCAAGATGAACCTTTTTTGACTTCAAGTACAAAGTTTCATCATGATTAGTTGAAAAATATATAAGTTATAGCAAATTTAGTATCAGTGGTACATTGCATGACTCGCATGTCCAATGGTCGAAGGAAATAAGGCCCCTCTAAAATGTACATCTTTTTTTTTAAATGCAATATTTTTGTGATTTTTTACATTGGTTGCATCATATTATGTGTATTTGATGCAATAAAGTTCAGTTTACTCAAGTTCCAGCTGCTTTAAGGCCAAAAATTGGGTTTTTATACATGCGGCCATGGTCAATGCACTTTTAGACCATGTATAGGGGTACACATATGAAAACTCATTTTATGATGCTGACAATGACTTAAATTGATCAACTTCAAACTTAAAGTGGTCTACACATATCTAATGTACATTGAAAACAATAAGAAGTGGTTTCAAAGCTAAAACTGTCACTCCAGATCAATTTAAACCAGACCTGTACAGAGCTTGTTCAAGTGTGATTGTGTCCGATATTAAAAGTTAGCCTTTATTTGGGTTTTGAGTGATGAAAAATCTGAAACAAATGTAAGATAATGTAAGGTTCTAAGCTTATCAGGTACATAAGCAGACAGTCAGCTGTATTTTTCCAGTTTTTCTACAAAAAATTTCATTTTTGAAACCTTATAGTGTATGCGGAACTCTAAAATTAGGTGTTTTTGAGACATCACAAGGTATATACATGTAGTGACTTACATTAGATGCATGAATATCAATGGAATGAATATATTAGGTTTTTTTCACATTATTTATATTATTTACTAGCAAATACAAAAGATTCAGACCAATAAAACACATATCTGTGATTTTATAGATCCTAAGACAAGGCTGTGAAAACCCCTGATTTTGCCATATTTCATTGACTGGGTTCATAAAAATTACACCAGATTGTCAGATTTCTGCCTAAACCTTGTTCATAAAGTATGTTTTTTGTTGATTTGATGTTCCTAGTGTATAGTTAGAGGAGAAAAACTCAAAGCTGTACAATATTTTCCCCACTGGTCTATATTTCACACCTAGCACCTTAGCAAAAGTGCAATTTCAATGGAAAATCCCATAGAAACCATATTTTTTATTTTAATTTCAGAAAATAGAGAATAAAGGGCCAAAATCTTATTATTTCATGTAGATTTACTGAATTCTTGAAAATAAACACCAAATTACCCCCAGCAAATACTAGCAAATACAATTTCTGATACCCTGGCAACCCCCTTATTAGGCACGAGACCGCAATTAATTTTCAAGTGCATTTCAATATACACATTTGAGCAGATTAAAAAAATTCCACCGGCGCAAACTGAATAAAACTTCTCTGGCCTAAAGATATGTACAAACAGGATTTTATATATAAATTGTAGAAAATTTTACCATCATTTTCTGAAATTAATACATATAATTCGGAGATGGGGTAAACATGACAAATGAACTGAGTTAAAAGTCCTAAATTTTAACCTTCTTCCTCTGAACCAAATCACAACTTTTAGTCAGATTTGATTAATGAAAAAAAATCCCATGTAATTTTAACCTGTTTTCTACCAATTAGAGGCAAAACTTCAGCAAATAAGTTTCCAGTAAAAATATGAAAAAATGTGGAAGGTACCTACTACCAAAGTTGGAACTATATTCGTATACAACGAAAACCAAGGGGAATTAATTGTGTTCTCGTACCTATTAGATCAATAAATGTGCTCAATTTGAATACAAACTGCACTCATGTCAAGATGAACCTTTTTTGACTTCAAGTACAAAGTTTCATCATGATTAGTTGAAAAATATATAAGTTATAGCAAATTTAGTATCAGTGGTACATTGCATGACTCGCATGTCCAATGGTCGAAGGAAATAAGGCCCCTCTAAAATGTACATCTTTTTTTTTAAATGCAATATTTTTGTGATTTTTTACATTGGTTGCATCATATTATGTGTATTTGATGCAATAAAGTTCAGTTTACTCAAGTTCCAGCTGCTTTAAGGCCAAAAATTGGGTTTTTATACATGCGGCCATGGTCAATGCACTTTTAGACCATGTATAGGGGTACACATATGAAAACTCATTTTATGATGCTGACAATGACTTAAATTGATCAACTTCAAACTTAAAGTGGTCTACACATATCTAATGTACATTGAAAACAATAAGAAGTGGTTTCAAAGCTAAAACTGTCACTCCAGATCAATTTAAACCAGACCTGTACAGAGCTTGTTCAAGTGTGATTGTGTCCGATATTAAAAGTTAGCCTTTATTTGGGTTTTGAGTGATGAAAAATCTGAAACAAATGTAAGATAATGTAAGGTTCTAAGCTTATCAGGTACATAAGCAGACAGTCAGCTGTATTTTTCCAGTTTTTCTACAAAAAATTTCATTTTTGAAACCTTATAGTGTATGCGGAACTCTAAAATTAGGTGTTTTTGAGACATCACAAGGTATATACATGTAGTGACTTACATTAGATGCATGAATATCAATGGAATGAATATATTAGGTTTTTTTCACATTATTTATATTATTTACTAGCAAATACAAAAGATTCAGACCAATAAAACACATATCTGTGATTTTATAGATCCTAAGACAAGGCTGTGAAAACCCCTGATTTTGCCATATTTCATTGACTGGGTTCATAAAAATTACACCAGATTGTCAGATTTCTGCCTAAACCTTGTTCATAAAGTATGTTTTTTGTTGATTTGATGTTCCTAGTGTATAGTTAGAGGAGAAAAACTCAAAGCTGTACAATATTTTCCCCACTGGTCTATATTTCACACCTAGCACCTTAGCAAAAGTGCAATTTCAATGGAAAATCCCATAGAAACCATATTTTTTATTTTAATTTCAGAAAATAGAGAATAAAGGGCCAAAATCTTATTATTTCATGTAGATTTACTGAATTCTTGAAAATAAACACCAAATTACCCCCAGCAAATACTAGCAAATACAATTTCTGATACCCTGGCAACCCCCTTATTAGGCACGAGACCGCAATTAATTTTCAAGTGCATTTCAATATACACATTTGAGCAGATTAAAAAAATTCCACCGGCGCAAACTGAATAAAACTTCTCTGGCCTAAAGATATGTACAAACAGGATTTTATATATAAATTGTAGAAAATTTTACCATCATTTTCTGAAATTAATACATATAATTCGGAGATGGGGTAAACATGACAAATGAACTGAGTTAAAAGTCCTAAATTTTAACCTTCTTCCTCTGAACCAAATCACAACTTTTAGTCAGATTTGATTAATGAAAAAAAATCCCATGTAATTTTAACCTGTTTTCTACCAATTAGAGGCAAAACTTCAGCAAATAAGTTTCCAGTAAAAATATGAAAAAATGTGGAAGGTACCTACTACCAAAGTTGGAACTATATTCGTATACAACGAAAACCAAGGGGAATTAATTGTGTTCTCGTACCTATTAGATCAATAAATGTGCTCAATTTGAATACAAACTGCACTCATGTCAAGATGAACCTTTTTTGACTTCAAGTACAAAGTTTCATCATGATTAGTTGAAAAATATATAAGTTATAGCAAATTTAGTATCAGTGGTACATTGCATGACTCGCATGTCCAATGGTCGAAGGAAATAAGGCCCCTCTAAAATGTACATCTTTTTTTTTAAATGCAATATTTTTGTGATTTTTTACATTGGTTGCATCATATTATGTGTATTTGATGCAATAAAGTTCAGTTTACTCAAGTTCCAGCTGCTTTAAGGCCAAAAATTGGGTTTTTATACATGCGGCCATGGTCAATGCACTTTTAGACCATGTATAGGGGTACACATATGAAAACTCATTTTATGATGCTGACAATGACTTAAATTGATCAACTTCAAACTTAAAGTGGTCTACACATATCTAATGTACATTGAAAACAATAAGAAGTGGTTTCAAAGCTAAAACTGTCACTCCAGATCAATTTAAACCAGACCTGTACAGAGCTTGTTCAAGTGTGATTGTGTCCGATATTAAAAGTTAGCCTTTATTTGGGTTTTGAGTGATGAAAAATCTGAAACAAATGTAAGATAATGTAAGGTTCTAAGCTTATCAGGTACATAAGCAGACAGTCAGCTGTATTTTTCCAGTTTTTCTACAAAAAATTTCATTTTTGAAACCTTATAGTGTATGCGGAACTCTAAAATTAGGTGTTTTTGAGACATCACAAGGTATATACATGTAGTGACTTACATTAGATGCATGAATATCAATGGAATGAATATATTAGGTTTTTTTCACATTATTTATATTATTTACTAGCAAATACAAAAGATTCAGACCAATAAAACACATATCTGTGATTTTATAGATCCTAAGACAAGGCTGTGAAAACCCCTGATTTTGCCATATTTCATTGACTGGGTTCATAAAAATTACACCAGATTGTCAGATTTCTGCCTAAACCTTGTTCATAAAGTATGTTTTTTGTTGATTTGATGTTCCTAGTGTATAGTTAGAGGAGAAAAACTCAAAGCTGTACAATATTTTCCCCACTGGTCTATATTTCACACCTAGCACCTTAGCAAAAGTGCAATTTCAATGGAAAATCCCATAGAAACCATATTTTTTATTTTAATTTCAGAAAATAGAGAATAAAGGGCCAAAATCTTATTATTTCATGTAGATTTACTGAATTCTTGAAAATAAACACCAAATTACCCCCAGCAAATACTAGCAAATACAATTTCTGATACCCTGGCAACCCCCTTATTAGGCACGAGACCGCAATTAATTTTCAAGTGCATTTCAATATACACATTTGAGCAGATTAAAAAAATTCCACCGGCGCAAACTGAATAAAACTTCTCTGGCCTAAAGATATGTACAAACAGGATTTTATATATAAATTGTAGAAAATTTTACCATCATTTTCTGAAATTAATACATATAATTCGGAGATGGGGTAAACATGACAAATGAACTGAGTTAAAAGTCCTAAATTTTAACCTTCTTCCTCTGAACCAAATCACAACTTTTAGTCAGATTTGATTAATGAAAAAAAATCCCATGTAATTTTAACCTGTTTTCTACCAATTAGAGGCAAAACTTCAGCAAATAAGTTTCCAGTAAAAATATGAAAAAATGTGGAAGGTACCTACTACCAAAGTTGGAACTATATTCGTATACAACGAAAACCAAGGGGAATTAATTGTGTTCTCGTACCTATTAGATCAATAAATGTGCTCAATTTGAATACAAACTGCACTCATGTCAAGATGAACCTTTTTTGACTTCAAGTACAAAGTTTCATCATGATTAGTTGAAAAATATATAAGTTATAGCAAATTTAGTATCAGTGGTACATTGCATGACTCGCATGTCCAATGGTCGAAGGAAATAAGGCCCCTCTAAAATGTACATCTTTTTTTTTAAATGCAATATTTTTGTGATTTTTTACATTGGTTGCATCATATTATGTGTATTTGATGCAATAAAGTTCAGTTTACTCAAGTTCCAGCTGCTTTAAGGCCAAAAATTGGGTTTTTATACATGCGGCCATGGTCAATGCACTTTTAGACCATGTATAGGGGTACACATATGAAAACTCATTTTATGATGCTGACAATGACTTAAATTGATCAACTTCAAACTTAAAGTGGTCTACACATATCTAATGTACATTGAAAACAATAAGAAGTGGTTTCAAAGCTAAAACTGTCACTCCAGATCAATTTAAACCAGACCTGTACAGAGCTTGTTCAAGTGTGATTGTGTCCGATATTAAAAGTTAGCCTTTATTTGGGTTTTGAGTGATGAAAAATCTGAAACAAATGTAAGATAATGTAAGGTTCTAAGCTTATCAGGTACATAAGCAGACAGTCAGCTGTATTTTTCCAGTTTTTCTACAAAAAATTTCATTTTTGAAACCTTATAGTGTATGCGGAACTCTAAAATTAGGTGTTTTTGAGACATCACAAGGTATATACATGTAGTGACTTACATTAGATGCATGAATATCAATGGAATGAATATATTAGGTTTTTTTCACATTATTTATATTATTTACTAGCAAATACAAAAGATTCAGACCAATAAAACACATATCTGTGATTTTATAGATCCTAAGACAAGGCTGTGAAAACCCCTGATTTTGCCATATTTCATTGACTGGGTTCATAAAAATTACACCAGATTGTCAGATTTCTGCCTAAACCTTGTTCATAAAGTATGTTTTTTGTTGATTTGATGTTCCTAGTGTATAGTTAGAGGAGAAAAACTCAAAGCTGTACAATATTTTCCCCACTGGTCTATATTTCACACCTAGCACCTTAGCAAAAGTGCAATTTCAATGGAAAATCCCATAGAAACCATATTTTTTATTTTAATTTCAGAAAATAGAGAATAAAGGGCCAAAATCTTATTATTTCATGTAGATTTACTGAATTCTTGAAAATAAACACCAAATTACCCCCAGCAAATACTAGCAAATACAATTTCTGATACCCTGGCAACCCCCTTATTAGATCAATAAATGTGCTCAATTTGAATACAAACTGCACTCATGTCAGGATGAACCTTTTTTGACTTCAAGTACAAAGTTTCATCATGATTAGTTGAAAAATATATAAGTTATAGCAAATTTAGTATCAGTGGTACATTGCATGACTCGCATGTCCAATGGTCGAAGGAAATAAGGCCCCTCTAAAATGTACATCTTTTTTTTTAAATGCAATATTTTTGTGATTTTTTACATTGGTTGCATCATATTATGTGTATTTGATGCAATAAAGTTCAGTTTACTCAAGTTCCAGCTGCTTTAAGGCCAAAAATTGGGTTTTTATACATGCGGCCATGGTCAATGCACTTTTAGACCATGTATAGGGGTACACATATGAAAACTCATTTTATGATGCTGACAATGACTTAAATTGATCAACTTCAAACTTAAAGTGGTCTACACATATCTAATGTACATTGAAAACAATAAGAAGTGGTTTCAAAGCTAAAACTGTCACTCCAGATCAATTTAAACCAGACCTGTACAGAGCTTGTTCAAGTGTGATTGTGTCCGATATTAAAAGTTAGCCTTTATTTGGGTTTTGAGTGATGAAAAATCTGAAACAAATGTAAGATAATGTAAGGTTCTAAGCTTATCAGGTACATAAGCAGACAGTCAGCTGTATTTTTCCAGTTTTTCTACAAAAAATTTCATTTTTGAAACCTTATAGTGTATGCGGAACTCTAAAATTAGGTGTTTTTGAGACATCACAAGGTATATACATGTAGTGACTTACATTAGATGCATGAATATCAATGGAATGAATATATTAGGTTTTTTTCACATTATTTATATTATTTACTAGCAAATACAAAAGATTCAGACCAATAAAACACATATCTGTGATTTTATAGATCCTAAGACAAGGCTGTGAAAACCCCTGATTTTGCCATATTTCATTGACTGGGTTCATAAAAATTACACCAGATTGTCAGATTTCTGCCTAAACCTTGTTCATAAAGTATGTTTTTTGTTGATTTGATGTTCCTAGTGTATAGTTAGAGGAGAAAAACTCAAAGCTGTACAATATTTTCCCCACTGGTCTATATTTCACACCTAGCACCTTAGCAAAAGTGCAATTTCAATGGAAAATCCCATAGAAACCATATTTTTTATTTTAATTTCAGAAAATAGAGAATAAAGGGCCAAAATCTTATTATTTCATGTAGATTTACTGAATTCTTGAAAATAAACACCAAATTACCCCCAGCAAATACTAGCAAATACAATTTCTGATACCCTGGCAACCCCCTTATTAGGCACGAGACCGCAATTAATTTTCAAGTGCATTTCAATATACACATTTGAGCAGATTAAAAAAATTCCACCGGCGCAAACTGAATAAAACTTCTCTGGCCTAAAGATATGTACAAACAGGATTTTATATATAAATTGTAGAAAATTTTACCATCATTTTCTGAAATTAATACATATAATTCGGAGATGGGGTAAACATGACAAATGAACTGAGTTAAAAGTCCTAAATTTTAACCTTCTTCCTCTGAACCAAATCACAACTTTTAGTCAGATTTGATTAATGAAAAAAAATCCCATGTAATTTTAACCTGTTTTCTACCAATTAGAGGCAAAACTTCAGCAAATAAGTTTCCAGTAAAAATATGAAAAAATGTGGAAGGTACCTACTACCAAAGTTGGAACTATATTCGTATACAACGAAAACCAAGGGGAATTAATTGTGTTCTCGTACCTATTAGATCAATAAATGTGCTCAATTTGAATACAAACTGCACTCATGTCAAGATGAACCTTTTTTGACTTCAAGTACAAAGTTTCATCATGATTAGTTGAAAAATATATAAGTTATAGCAAATTTAGTATCAGTGGTACATTGCATGACTCGCATGTCCAATGGTCGAAGGAAATAAGGCCCCTCTAAAATGTACATCTTTTTTTTTAAATGCAATATTTTTGTGATTTTTTACATTGGTTGCATCATATTATGTGTATTTGATGCAATAAAGTTCAGTTTACTCAAGTTCCAGCTGCTTTAAGGCCAAAAATTGGGTTTTTATACATGCGGCCATGGTCAATGCACTTTTAGACCATGTATAGGGGTACACATATGAAAACTCATTTTATGATGCTGACAATGACTTAAATTGATCAACTTCAAACTTAAAGTGGTCTACACATATCTAATGTACATTGAAAACAATAAGAAGTGGTTTCAAAGCTAAAACTGTCACTCCAGATCAATTTAAACCAGACCTGTACAGAGCTTGTTCAAGTGTGATTGTGTCCGATATTAAAAGTTAGCCTTTATTTGGGTTTTGAGTGATGAAAAATCTGAAACAAATGTAAGATAATGTAAGGTTCTAAGCTTATCAGGTACATAAGCAGACAGTCAGCTGTATTTTTCCAGTTTTTCTACAAAAAATTTCATTTTTGAAACCTTATAGTGTATGCGGAACTCTAAAATTAGGTGTTTTTGAGACATCACAAGGTATATACATGTAGTGACTTACATTAGATGCATGAATATCAATGGAATGAATATATTAGGTTTTTTTCACATTATTTATATTATTTACTAGCAAATACAAAAGATTCAGACCAATAAAACACATATCTGTGATTTTATAGATCCTAAGACAAGGCTGTGAAAACCCCTGATTTTGCCATATTTCATTGACTGGGTTCATAAAAATTACACCAGATTGTCAGATTTCTGCCTAAACCTTGTTCATAAAGTATGTTTTTTGTTGATTTGATGTTCCTAGTGTATAGTTAGAGGAGAAAAACTCAAAGCTGTACAATATTTTCCCCACTGGTCTATATTTCACACCTAGCACCTTAGCAAAAGTGCAATTTCAATGGAAAATCCCATAGAAACCATATTTTTTATTTTAATTTCAGAAAATAGAGAATAAAGGGCCAAAATCTTATTATTTCATGTAGATTTACTGAATTCTTGAAAATAAACACCAAATTACCCCCAGCAAATACTAGCAAATACAATTTCTGATACCCTGGCAACCCCCTTATTAGGCACGAGACCGCAATTAATTTTCAAGTGCATTTCAATATACACATTTGAGCAGATTAAAAAAATTCCACCGGCGCAAACTGAATAAAACTTCTCTGGCCTAAAGATATGTACAAACAGGATTTTATATATAAATTGTAGAAAATTTTACCATCATTTTCTGAAATTAATACATATAATTCGGAGATGGGGTAAACATGACAAATGAACTGAGTTAAAAGTCCTAAATTTTAACCTTCTTCCTCTGAACCAAATCACAACTTTTAGTCAGATTTGATTAATGAAAAAAAATCCCATGTAATTTTAACCTGTTTTCTACCAATTAGAGGCAAAACTTCAGCAAATAAGTTTCCAGTAAAAATATGAAAAAATGTGGAAGGTACCTACTACCAAAGTTGGAACTATATTCGTATACAACGAAAACCAAGGGGAATTAATTGTGTTCTCGTACCTATTAGATCAATAAATGTGCTCAATTTGAATACAAACTGCACTCATGTCAAGATGAACCTTTTTTGACTTCAAGTACAAAGTTTCATCATGATTAGTTGAAAAATATATAAGTTATAGCAAATTTAGTATCAGTGGTACATTGCATGACTCGCATGTCCAATGGTCGAAGGAAATAAGGCCCCTCTAAAATGTACATCTTTTTTTTTAAATGCAATATTTTTGTGATTTTTTACATTGGTTGCATCATATTATGTGTATTTGATGCAATAAAGTTCAGTTTACTCAAGTTCCAGCTGCTTTAAGGCCAAAAATTGGGTTTTTATACATGCGGCCATGGTCAATGCACTTTTAGACCATGTATAGGGGTACACATATGAAAACTCATTTTATGATGCTGACAATGACTTAAATTGATCAACTTCAAACTTAAAGTGGTCTACACATATCTAATGTACATTGAAAACAATAAGAAGTGGTTTCAAAGCTAAAACTGTCACTCCAGATCAATTTAAACCAGACCTGTACAGAGCTTGTTCAAGTGTGATTGTGTCCGATATTAAAAGTTAGCCTTTATTTGGGTTTTGAGTGATGAAAAATCTGAAACAAATGTAAGATAATGTAAGGTTCTAAGCTTATCAGGTACATAAGCAGACAGTCAGCTGTATTTTTCCAGTTTTTCTACAAAAAATTTCATTTTTGAAACCTTATAGTGTATGCGGAACTCTAAAATTAGGTGTTTTTGAGACATCACAAGGTATATACATGTAGTGACTTACATTAGATGCATGAATATCAATGGAATGAATATATTAGGTTTTTTTCACATTATTTATATTATTTACTAGCAAATACAAAAGATTCAGACCAATAAAACACATATCTGTGATTTTATAGATCCTAAGACAAGGCTGTGAAAACCCCTGATTTTGCCATATTTCATTGACTGGGTTCATAAAAATTACACCAGATTGTCAGATTTCTGCCTAAACCTTGTTCATAAAGTATGTTTTTTGTTGATTTGATGTTCCTAGTGTATAGTTAGAGGAGAAAAACTCAAAGCTGTACAATATTTTCCCCACTGGTCTATATTTCACACCTAGCACCTTAGCAAAAGTGCAATTTCAATGGAAAATCCCATAGAAACCATATTTTTTATTTTAATTTCAGAAAATAGAGAATAAAGGGCCAAAATCTTATTATTTCATGTAGATTTACTGAATTCTTGAAAATAAACACCAAATTACCCCCAGCAAATACTAGCAAATACAATTTCTGATACCCTGGCAACCCCCTTATTAGGCACGAGACCGCAATTAATTTTCAAGTGCATTTCAATATACACATTTGAGCAGATTAAAAAAATTCCACCGGCGCAAACTGAATAAAACTTCTCTGGCCTAAAGATATGTACAAACAGGATTTTATATATAAATTGTAGAAAATTTTACCATCATTTTCTGAAATTAATACATATAATTCGGAGATGGGGTAAACATGACAAATGAACTGAGTTAAAAGTCCTAAATTTTAACCTTCTTCCTCTGAACCAAATCACAACTTTTAGTCAGATTTGATTAATGAAAAAAAATCCCATGTAATTTTAACCTGTTTTCTACCAATTAGAGGCAAAACTTCAGCAAATAAGTTTCCAGTAAAAATATGAAAAAATGTGGAAGGTACCTACTACCAAAGTTGGAACTATATTCGTATACAACGAAAACCAAGGGGAATTAATTGTGTTCTCGTACCTATTAGATCAATAAATGTGCTCAATTTGAATACAAACTGCACTCATGTCAAGATGAACCTTTTTTGACTTCAAGTACAAAGTTTCATCATGATTAGTTGAAAAATATATAAGTTATAGCAAATTTAGTATCAGTGGTACATTGCATGACTCGCATGTCCAATGGTCGAAGGAAATAAGGCCCCTCTAAAATGTACATCTTTTTTTTTAAATGCAATATTTTTGTGATTTTTTACATTGGTTGCATCATATTATGTGTATTTGATGCAATAAAGTTCAGTTTACTCAAGTTCCAGCTGCTTTAAGGCCAAAAATTGGGTTTTTATACATGCGGCCATGGTCAATGCACTTTTAGACCATGTATAGGGGTACACATATGAAAACTCATTTTATGATGCTGACAATGACTTAAATTGATCAACTTCAAACTTAAAGTGGTCTACACATATCTAATGTACATTGAAAACAATAAGAAGTGGTTTCAAAGCTAAAACTGTCACTCCAGATCAATTTAAACCAGACCTGTACAGAGCTTGTTCAAGTGTGATTGTGTCCGATATTAAAAGTTAGCCTTTATTTGGGTTTTGAGTGATGAAAAATCTGAAACAAATGTAAGATAATGTAAGGTTCTAAGCTTATCAGGTACATAAGCAGACAGTCAGCTGTATTTTTCCAGTTTTTCTACAAAAAATTTCATTTTTGAAACCTTATAGTGTATGCGGAACTCTAAAATTAGGTGTTTTTGAGACATCACAAGGTATATACATGTAGTGACTTACATTAGATGCATGAATATCAATGGAATGAATATATTAGGTTTTTTTCACATTATTTATATTATTTACTAGCAAATACAAAAGATTCAGACCAATAAAACACATATCTGTGATTTTATAGATCCTAAGACAAGGCTGTGAAAACCCCTGATTTTGCCATATTTCATTGACTGGGTTCATAAAAATTACACCAGATTGTCAGATTTCTGCCTAAACCTTGTTCATAAAGTATGTTTTTTGTTGATTTGATGTTCCTAGTGTATAGTTAGAGGAGAAAAACTCAAAGCTGTACAATATTTTCCCCACTGGTCTATATTTCACACCTAGCACCTTAGCAAAAGTGCAATTTCAATGGAAAATCCCATAGAAACCATATTTTTTATTTTAATTTCAGAAAATAGAGAATAAAGGGCCAAAATCTTATTATTTCATGTAGATTTACTGAATTCTTGAAAATAAACACCAAATTACCCCCAGCAAATACTAGCAAATACAATTTCTGATACCCTGGCAACCCCCTTATTAGGCACGAGACCGCAATTAATTTTCAAGTGCATTTCAATATACACATTTGAGCAGATTAAAAAAATTCCACCGGCGCAAACTGAATAAAACTTCTCTGGCCTAAAGATATGTACAAACAGGATTTTATATATAAATTGTAGAAAATTTTACCATCATTTTCTGAAATTAATACATATAATTCGGAGATGGGGTAAACATGACAAATGAACTGAGTTAAAAGTCCTAAATTTTAACCTTCTTCCTCTGAACCAAATCACAACTTTTAGTCAGATTTGATTAATGAAAAAAAATCCCATGTAATTTTAACCTGTTTTCTACCAATTAGAGGCAAAACTTCAGCAAATAAGTTTCCAGTAAAAATATGAAAAAATGTGGAAGGTACCTACTACCAAAGTTGGAACTATATTCGTATACAACGAAAACCAAGGGGAATTAATTGTGTTCTCGTACCTATTAGATCAATAAATGTGCTCAATTTGAATACAAACTGCACTCATGTCAAGATGAACCTTTTTTGACTTCAAGTACAAAGTTTCATCATGATTAGTTGAAAAATATATAAGTTATAGCAAATTTAGTATCAGTGGTACATTGCATGACTCGCATGTCCAATGGTCGAAGGAAATAAGGCCCCTCTAAAATGTACATCTTTTTTTTTAAATGCAATATTTTTGTGATTTTTTACATTGGTTGCATCATATTATGTGTATTTGATGCAATAAAGTTCAGTTTACTCAAGTTCCAGCTGCTTTAAGGCCAAAAATTGGGTTTTTATACATGCGGCCATGGTCAATGCACTTTTAGACCATGTATAGGGGTACACATATGAAAACTCATTTTATGATGCTGACAATGACTTAAATTGATCAACTTCAAACTTAAAGTGGTCTACACATATCTAATGTACATTGAAAACAATAAGAAGTGGTTTCAAAGCTAAAACTGTCACTCCAGATCAATTTAAACCAGACCTGTACAGAGCTTGTTCAAGTGTGATTGTGTCCGATATTAAAAGTTAGCCTTTATTTGGGTTTTGAGTGATGAAAAATCTGAAACAAATGTAAGATAATGTAAGGTTCTAAGCTTATCAGGTACATAAGCAGACAGTCAGCTGTATTTTTCCAGTTTTTCTACAAAAAATTTCATTTTTGAAACCTTATAGTGTATGCGGAACTCTAAAATTAGGTGTTTTTGAGACATCACAAGGTATATACATGTAGTGACTTACATTAGATGCATGAATATCAATGGAATGAATATATTAGGTTTTTTTCACATTATTTATATTATTTACTAGCAAATACAAAAGATTCAGACCAATAAAACACATATCTGTGATTTTATAGATCCTAAGACAAGGCTGTGAAAACCCCTGATTTTGCCATATTTCATTGACTGGGTTCATAAAAATTACACCAGATTGTCAGATTTCTGCCTAAACCTTGTTCATAAAGTATGTTTTTTGTTGATTTGATGTTCCTAGTGTATAGTTAGAGGAGAAAAACTCAAAGCTGTACAATATTTTCCCCACTGGTCTATATTTCACACCTAGCACCTTAGCAAAAGTGCAATTTCAATGGAAAATCCCATAGAAACCATATTTTTTATTTTAATTTCAGAAAATAGAGAATAAAGGGCCAAAATCTTATTATTTCATGTAGATTTACTGAATTCTTGAAAATAAACACCAAATTACCCCCAGCAAATACTAGCAAATACAATTTCTGATACCCTGGCAACCCCCTTATTAGGCACGAGACCGCAATTAATTTTCAAGTGCATTTCAATATACACATTTGAGCAGATTAAAAAAATTCCACCGGCGCAAACTGAATAAAACTTCTCTGGCCTAAAGATATGTACAAACAGGATTTTATATATAAATTGTAGAAAATTTTACCATCATTTTCTGAAATTAATACATATAATTCGGAGATGGGGTAAACATGACAAATGAACTGAGTTAAAAGTCCTAAATTTTAACCTTCTTCCTCTGAACCAAATCACAACTTTTAGTCAGATTTGATTAATGAAAAAAAATCCCATGTAATTTTAACCTGTTTTCTACCAATTAGAGGCAAAACTTCAGCAAATAAGTTTCCAGTAAAAATATGAAAAAATGTGGAAGGTACCTACTACCAAAGTTGGAACTATATTCGTATACAACGAAAACCAAGGGGAATTAATTGTGTTCTCGTACCTATTAGATCAATAAATGTGCTCAATTTGAATACAAACTGCACTCATGTCAAGATGAACCTTTTTTGACTTCAAGTACAAAGTTTCATCATGATTAGTTGAAAAATATATAAGTTATAGCAAATTTAGTATCAGTGGTACATTGCATGACTCGCATGTCCAATGGTCGAAGGAAATAAGGCCCCTCTAAAATGTACATCTTTTTTTTTAAATGCAATATTTTTGTGATTTTTTACATTGGTTGCATCATATTATGTGTATTTGATGCAATAAAGTTCAGTTTACTCAAGTTCCAGCTGCTTTAAGGCCAAAAATTGGGTTTTTATACATGCGGCCATGGTCAATGCACTTTTAGACCATGTATAGGGGTACACATATGAAAACTCATTTTATGATGCTGACAATGACTTAAATTGATCAACTTCAAACTTAAAGTGGTCTACACATATCTAATGTACATTGAAAACAATAAGAAGTGGTTTCAAAGCTAAAACTGTCACTCCAGATCAATTTAAACCAGACCTGTACAGAGCTTGTTCAAGTGTGATTGTGTCCGATATTAAAAGTTAGCCTTTATTTGGGTTTTGAGTGATGAAAAATCTGAAACAAATGTAAGATAATGTAAGGTTCTAAGCTTATCAGGTACATAAGCAGACAGTCAGCTGTATTTTTCCAGTTTTTCTACAAAAAATTTCATTTTTGAAACCTTATAGTGTATGCGGAACTCTAAAATTAGGTGTTTTTGAGACATCACAAGGTATATACATGTAGTGACTTACATTAGATGCATGAATATCAATGGAATGAATATATTAGGTTTTTTTCACATTATTTATATTATTTACTAGCAAATACAAAAGATTCAGACCAATAAAACACATATCTGTGATTTTATAGATCCTAAGACAAGGCTGTGAAAACCCCTGATTTTGCCATATTTCATTGACTGGGTTCATAAAAATTACACCAGATTGTCAGATTTCTGCCTAAACCTTGTTCATAAAGTATGTTTTTTGTTGATTTGATGTTCCTAGTGTATAGTTAGAGGAGAAAAACTCAAAGCTGTACAATATTTTCCCCACTGGTCTATATTTCACACCTAGCACCTTAGCAAAAGTGCAATTTCAATGGAAAATCCCATAGAAACCATATTTTTTATTTTAATTTCAGAAAATAGAGAATAAAGGGCCAAACCAAGGGGAATTAATTGTGTTCTCGTACCTGTAATGTTGTGAAAGATAAAATGAAAGTGGAAATTGAAAGTACATCGTAGTCATGTTTGCGCTATAAGATCTAATAACCATAAACATTGAAAATCTAAGTAGCATGCCAACGGTCGATCACATTTTTATTAACCTACAGCTCTGTCTAAAAAACAGGCAGAGGCTTATAATGGGTTATCCATGCATTTCTTAATGAAAAATAATCCCAAATATTTGTATTGCAAATACTTCTTCCATTTTTTTTTAAATAATCAACCTGCTTTTATTAAATTAAGATTTAAGAAAGGTAAAATACATAAATACTATGTATGACAATTTTGAAAAAAAATGTTAACGTAGTAGAAAAACATGCACCAATAAAAGTCAGAAAACCTTGTACAAAACCTGCTCTTTTTTATAAATAAAGAGTTAAGATCATATCTTGGCAAGCCAAAGTGGAAAGAAATGCCTATTTATAAATATTTATAAATAATCATTAATATGTATAATTAGATTGTAAATATTCATAGTTCATTATCAATGTATCTCGCTAGACTTCTTACAATTAGGCTTCTAGAACAGTGTTATATGATGCTATAAGATTGAAGTCATCACTATGGAAGTCCATTTCTGTCATCGTGTTAAATAAATGTCGCGAAAAATTATCTCGAAAAGTGGTGATAATTTGGGTATTTTGTCGACATAAATGAAATTGTGTGTGTGTGTGATAAATTATTGTTGTCATTCGTAATCAGAACGGTAAATTTAAATCAGTTTAATTTCAACAATTTTCAACAACAACCTGTTTTGTTTGAAGTCGATTCCGGTTCTTTCCTTTTCCTTTCATCTCAAGTTATCCCAATTTTTTGCAATTTGATGATTATTTGAGACGTAAAATTCAAAAATCGGTATACATGGAACGCCATAACAGTCCTATCTGGTCAATTATATCTATACGCGGTGCTGTTTTCTTTATATTCGATACTTTCTTATTTATATGCGGTTGTATTATCTTTATATGTAGTGATTTATCTTGATATGCGGTGGTTTTACCTTTATATTCGGTGGGTTTACCATTATATGAATGGTTTTATCTTTGTATGCGGTGGATTTATCTTGATATGCAGTGGATTTACCTTTATATGCGGTGGCATCATCTTTATATGCGGTGATTTCATCTTTATATGCGATGGTTTTATTTATACATGCAGTGTATTTTCCTACATCAGCACTCTTCTTTATGTGCTATTTATACGACTCTATATACTGTTCAAACTTCATTATATGCTGTAAAAAACTTTGATTATCTAAATGCAAGGCTTAAATGTTCGGAACTTTTAAACATGATCACTTTTGTACAGCACATTGTGAAAACAAATCGAAATTTTGCAAGAATTAGGCTTCGAGAATCTTGTAGAATCAATTTTAAAGGAAAAAATAACACCCGACATTATTGGTCATCTATCTTTTTCTCAAATAGAACAGTAAGGTGTAAAGGATAGGTCGGAAATGATGAAATTTCGTCTGAAATATTTGCCTTATGGAAGTCCAAACCAAGTAAAAAAGGTGAAAATTTCCAGATTCCAGAACAATTACTTGAAAAGTTATTAGAAAGCAATTTTACAATACATATATATATGTGGACATCAGTAAGATTCTTTTGATTTCTGAAAGTGTTCTGTATAGAAAAATGAGGATGCACGATTTAAGCAATCATGACTTTTATGACGTTAGTTTAAACATATTTATTAAATTATTTGCATAGTTTAACACCAAGTAAAACAGTTGAATGAAATGAACTACAGCAAATTAATTACGGGATTCAGAACAAGACTTAAAGTCTTAAATTAATCCGTCTCCTGAAATAATGAACAATAATTATATCATTGATAGCATAGCTCAAGGAAGTAGTGCTTTTAAAGGTAAAACCACCGCATTTCAAGATAAAACCACTATATATAAAGATAATACAACCGCATATAAATACGAAAGCATCGAATATAAAGAAAACAGCACCGCGTATTAATATAATTTACCAGTTATGGCGTTCCATAGATATACATTGATTCATTACATGGGTACTTTGATTGTCATCATGTTCTTTTTATTATTGTCTGATATTGTTGAAACAAATAAAGTTTTCTATAAATGTATATTATTACTAAAAAAAACTATTTTAGAAGTATAGAATAATATTTGAATGTATAAATGTGTACATTTTCCTTATATCAAATTATTATTCATGATTTTGTACATGTATAAACAATGTTTTAACGATATATATTCGATAAAAATGACGTATGTTACCAGTCTGAACAATGGCAGAAACTAACGGCGTCTTTTCTGAATTTAAAATCGAAGTAACTGTAGATAACAGGGTTAACAATATGATTTATCACATAAAATCTCTGAAGAATAAAGTAAATTATTGTCTCAGCAGTCGTTATATTGTACCATAACTCTGGGTTAAGCTTGCTGATGATCAGGAAAATACATGTTGGGGTGTATGAAACAAGGTAACACACAATTATAGTCAGAAACATCGTATTGAAGTTTATTTTGCTGGTTTTTAATGTCTTTTTCCTGGCAATTTGTGTGGTGCTTCCTTCGCCCGTCTTATTCTCCGACATAGAATCGAAATTAGTAGAGTCCATGTCCATGCTAGGGCGTCGTCGGTCTGCAAGTTTTGTACGCCTATATATCTGAATTCCAATTGGTATGTAAAGTGCGCCAACCGTCAATATGTTTGCTACCATGAGGAAAAATATGACGTAGTAATATATAGCTTCATATTTAGGAAAGTTACCTGCTCCAGTAAAACATGTCCACCCCGTTACGTTGTGTCCACGTATTTTTCCCTCTACTCTTTTGTTACCGGAAAATAACAAAACGGGACAAGAATAGATGATAGAAAATATAATGATTGATGATAAACATATTTTACGTTTGAACTCATCCATCTGCTCTCCAAGTGGTTGACAAATCTTTAAATACCGCTGGACAGCAATAGCTATCAATAATAATGCAGATAATCCCGATGTACATGTCATTACGAACAGCAACCCTTTACACAATTCGGTAGACGGGAAATCAACGAAATATACAGATTCCAAAACATAAAACACTGAAGCGACAGAACTTGCAATTAGATCGAATACCGCGAGAATTGGAATAAAATAGCGATCGTCGCGATTCTCTTTCATTCTGAACGCGTACACTAAAAGTACCCAAATATTTCCAATAATGCCTATAATAAATATCAATCCTTGAAGGATGATAGTTGAGAAAAGTTGGTTGTAGTAGTCCCTGTTCCATTCTGAAGTTAACGAGTCATTCATTCTCACTCGTGTAATATTACAATATTGCTTTTAGTTTACTTGGCCCATAATCCATAGCATAAATTTAGTAAAATTTTCTAGTATATACGGTAAATGCATGACCTACTATGATGTCCATACGGGCAGTAGAAATACCTCTGATTAGGCATTTAAATTCTTTTATTGTGTCTTTATATATAATTGTTATGGCTTGACCATAAAGATACCTTGAGGAAGTTTATTTTGTATAAAGCGAGCGATTAATGAGATCCAGAACACATTTAAATTCAACAGAAAATACTTGTTATAAATAATATTTGAGAAAGAATACGCACGATAGGTCTGAGATTACTCCATTAATAGTGAAGAGTTACTTAATTTGCTCGATACTGTTTACAAAATTTCAAAACATACAACTGTGCACTTAAATGTGGTAGATTGAAAACAAGTACTATCTTTAAAAAAAAAGAGAGCCGATGCAGTAAAATTTTACTTCTAAGTTCCTACATTTTTCTCAAGAAAATAACACATGGCAAACAATTCAAATTTTCGATATAGTTTTTGAACGCTATTTAAAGTTTTCGATACCGTTTTTTTTTTATTGCCACTAAATTATCAGTATTTGGCCAATCGGGAAACAGATTTGCGATCAGACGATTTGCTTTTCCATAAGAAGAGCGTCCTTAAGGTCTAAGGGTAAACATTAAGCGAAACTATACCGACTGCGTCGGAAAAAAAGTTCTTTAAATAACACTATAACAATAAAGTTGAAAAAAATGGCACTTTCCGCATATTCCGTTTCAACCCTTCACTTCGTTGATTATAAAGCCAAGACAACATAGCTTCGAGAATAAAATTTTACTGTCTTTGTGGATATAAACCACAATGCTCCCCCCCCCAAAAAAAAAAAAATTCCTAAAGCAGTGTTAACCAATCAAAGGCACGATATGAGTGACGCTAACGATCAGCTGACTGTTCCTTTACTTGGTGTAATTGCCGTTTTTATGTTAAGAATATATGCTCAGTACTTTGCACCTATATGTGGCATTTGTAATATAAAATCATGACCAACTAAGGGATATTTTAACGTCCTTTGCTGTTTTTTATTCATGAAAATCATTTATGTACTTTAGTAAGTGAAATATTTTTATATACTTATCGCAATACAGTAGCTACTTTTTTTTTAAATACGGATGAAATGTATCCCCCCGGCTGTACCCTCTCTCTCATCCGGAACTACTCGGCCATTTCCGCTACACTAAAAACCGTTTTTCTTTTGTGTAACTTTAAAGGCTAAGGAGTTACAATTGCCCTCTCTCTATGTTGTAAAGCAGTTTTTGGAAGAGATGTTATTATAATGACGAAGTTTTGTTGTTTCAATGCCTTTGTCGACAGCGTTTTCATGAAAATCGTGTCTGTACTTTTAAAAATTAAGTGAAACCTTATATAATGATCACAGTGACAATTTGAAATATATGGATGAAACGTATGTATCCCTGCAGTACCCTCACTCTATATTGTAAAGAAATATTCGAAAGAGAGCTTATGAAAGTAAAAGGGGTATAAAAAGGGGGCCTTTATATTTTTCTTATAATCGCGTTTTAATACCTTAATAAGTTGTACATAATTTTAATGTGAATAATTTACCTTTAAGAGTAGTTGACTGGTTTTCAATGTTATACATCTGTGTATTATTTTCTTGGTTCCCTTGATTACTCTTACAACACGTCAGTCAACATTTTTTATTTATATAAAAATGTATGTATGCACAATACAATATACAGGGGCGAATAGGATTTTAGATTAGGGGGCGCACAATTGAAATTTCGCGGAGCGGAGCGAGGCGAAAATTTTTTTAAGTTAAACTCTTGAATATTCCTCTAGAGTGGGTGCAATGTAGATGTCTTTTGTGGTAAAATTAACGAGAAATTAAAGTTTCAACCTAAAACCGCCAAAATCTACCCCTGACAACCCATGCTTTGCAAATTAAGGGGGCGCACGCCCGCCACGCCCCCCGCCTGAATCCGCCCCTGATATACAAGTATTTGACACCTCCTTAGGAGATTGGTAAAAGCTAATTTGCAATGAAAGCAACTCCTCCCTTAGTTTTAATAAAAGTCTATAATCGACATGACAGCATACTACATGTATAAAACACGTCTTGTTTATAATTTCTCTTAAGTATACTTAATTAGGACTTCAAGAAAAAATATGGATTTTTCTTCTGATAATGAGATTCGACAATCTGAACATTATATTCACCATCTGACAAGCACTAAGTTAGTTTAGTCTTTTGTAGCACTTTTAAACTTCGAAACTAGTAAAGTAACATATCTAAAGAATATTTAAAACAAAGTAAAAATCAGAGGAATACAAACCCCAAAAAACTTTTGATCAATCTTAAGTTCAAATCGAACTTAACCACACGAATCACGCATGCTGCTATTTAATGTGCATTTTCCGCAGATAGATCTTTATGAAGCCCTTAATGCTAGAATTTAAGCGATATGTAATAGCATCAAGAGACTGTTTTTATTGTGTTGAGTTGGGGACAGCTCACGCCGCCACAATATGTACTGGTACCTGATATCCTAGGCAGCTAAAATAAAGATCCAAATGAGTAGATGGTACCAGACGCATGAAACGGCCAAAACTGCCCATTATGATAGGGGTCTAATCTTGACCTGACGAGCATCGCGTACCCCATGTTAAGAAATTACACACAAAAAAAAAATAACTTGCGAAGATGATGTATATATGACCGAAGATAAAAATAATTTTCTTATCACAGTACGTGAACTTTTTCCAAGGTGATAAAAGAAGCATCAGAAGATCTGACCTTGCTTATCATCACCTACATTCGAAGATGGATAATTAACCTCTTTATCATTTGTTTTGATTTATAAGAACTTGGCTGTTATTTCGTATCACAATATATTTTAACAGTATATAATGAACTTTTTTTCAACGGACAGTCGGCATTTCAATGGGATAAAATTATGCTCCGCTACTTGTTGACTTATTCCTTCACTTTTAAGAGGCTGATTGTATGTTGCTGGTCTTATTCAAAAGAAAAAGAACATCTTTTTGCCAGATCGTTTTATCTCAGTTTCCACAATATAGATGACGTATTATCTTTAAACAACCCTAGATTCGGGGATTTTATAAATACATTTACCCTCAAAGAATTAAGATTATTTTAGCCTACCATGGACGTGACATTTTATGAGCAACTCGGCGGTTGTTTCTAGAAAAGCATATGGCTTAACCTATTGGTGCATCTGGGAAACTGGGTTGCCACTTTAATTTTGTTTATATGTCCGTGATATTTTGATTAAATCATGTTCTTTGTAGAGTGTGGTTATTTTCTTTGTCAAGTCGATATCCCTGGATAATACATGTATATTCTCGAATCCTGGTTCATTAGGTTTCATATTCTTCTTAAATCTTTTAGGTCATTGGTGATTCCTAATTTTTAAACGTTTTATTGATAATGACCAAAATGCATCTGAATACCACTAGGAAAGATGGCCAGTTGATTTACTGTAAGTGATTTTTAAATCAGAGTTATGTCACAGTGGAAAAATGATGGTTTTGGGTCCAGTAAATTATAAGTATGGCTACTGCTAAAAAGTGAGGCATCCAAGGATTTATAATTTTATTCTGCATATACATATGATGGTATTCTGGGGTACCCCTATTCCTAATCCCAAAAGGGATTACCCTATTCCGTTGGTCAAATTGATATTCTTCTGATCAACTATAAGAAATGTGTGAAAATAAATGTGACTGTTCTTCTTTGGCTTGAAGAGCTCTACAAAAGTCTACTTTGGGTCAAATTTGTCAGGCAACTGCTTGTTAGAGCAATTGCCCTGAATGAAAGTCGAAATATACCTGTTTTTCTTTTGTAGTGGACGTCTACAGGAAATATTGTGAAAACTAAGATAAAAAAAAACTTATGATTGATGAAATTATCTTATAATAAAGGTTACTAAAGTTATTGTAGTCATATAGTGACGACTCCTTGTCTGAGTTTTTGTCCTAAAAATATGAAAAGGATTTTTTTTGCAGTTTTCAGCCAATATCTTGAATACTATAATAAATAGAAGACAACTTTCAATTGATGAAATTGTCCTTATGATTATGCATTCAAAAGTTTTTATTGGGTCAGTATTGTCAGACAACTCCTTGTTAGATTTATTGCCCTTGAAAGGCAAAAAGTGACTTTTTTTGCAATTTTCAGCCAATATCTTGCAAACCAAAAGAGATAAGAAAAATCTTTCAACTGATGAAATGATCCTCATGATAAGGCCTACAAAAGTCTAAATTGGGTCAAAGTTGTAGGACAACTTCTTGTTAGAGTTATTGTCCTTAAAAGATAAAATGAGTTTTATTTTGCAGTATTTAGCCAGTATCTTAAAACTATAATAGACAGAAAAAAAAAACTTTCAGTTGATGAAATAATCCTAATGATAAGGCTTAGTAAAAACTCTTCATTCATTAGAAGTTGTAAGACAACTCCTTGTTAGGGTTATTACCCTTGAAAGGCAGAAAGAATTGAATCAGGTGCGTGATTCAGTAACCTGGAAGTCTCGTGTTAGCATGAAGTCTTTATTTTTGGCAAAAATTTTACCAAAACATTTTCGTTTCTCTTTTGGTTTGGCCCTTCCTACCCTGAAATCCTGGATTTGCCTCTGTGGAAGAAGGTATGGGTACACTTTATATATTTTTTTTAATTTTGATTAGTAAATATGAGCCCTTATTATTTTTCCAACAAAGATATAAAATTTTTTTCAGAATACCCTTATTTTTTTCTGAATGCTTTTTGAAAGCCTGCCATCGGGAGCTTAGTAACTTTAATCAAATGAAATGCAGGTTTTACAATTGTACAAAGTAACTACATGTGTGTGTCCAAAGAAATACACTAGACCTTACCATCATTATTAATATTAATACTAATAATTGTTTTGCCAAAGGGCCTTTACATGCTGATAGTCAATAAATACATTAAACATTCATAACACAAATAAAACACACATATACATTGATATATTTTTTACCAAATTTGCATTTAATTTGACACATATAAATAAGAAAAAGTGTCGAGGTAAAAATATCACTGGAAGAATGAAGAGCCAACCAAGGCAATAGTATATATGAAATGGACCATGAATTTAAATGTAAATCATGCTTTATTGCACTTTCTTATGTTAAAACTTGACTCCATATAATCTTCAATATTTTCAGTGTATGTCAAAGTCCAAATAAAAAGCATTTGCATAGACTTGTGTAAGATGTATATAGTTGTTTTTATAGAATGCTTTACTGTTCAAATCATAAAAAAGAAAAATAAACATATCGTGTACTTTGTCTTCAGTTATCAGGAAAAAAAGAATGAATATGGTAAAACACAACAAATGCACTAGCATATGACTGAAATCCAAAAGAGTAGATACATGTACCTTCAGAGATCACAAAAAGGTCTTCAAGAAGTGTAAAACACACCTTGAAGCAAGCTCTGAGATGACCCTACAAAAGTGGTAAAATTCATAATAACAAAACAATGGCATTTCTTTCAAATCAAACTAAAATGTAATACTGGGGTATAACAACGCAAAGACACGTTAATGACCAACATCTACTGGCTTTTGACAGAGGCATGACACTTTCACTGTGAGGTTATACCACTAGCTTGCCAATGTCGTTAATTTTTTTCTTTTGACAACCTGTTTGATCCTGAGTGAATGATTATTTATTCAAAATGTTGTTAGATTTTATGTTTTTCTTTATTTTTAATCTCTAGATAGCATTCATATTCAAAAGTTGTTTGAATGACTTCTAAAAAAGTGATTCCTCAAATTCAAATATTTTTTTTCTGTTTGTCACTATGTATGATGGTAGGAGTTGGTTACACTGCTACCATATTCTTTGTTTCTGATAGATGGAAATTTTTTTTGTATGAAGATACACATGTACATGTACAATGTACATATTTTTATAGGACCACAAAAATTTACAATCTTATAATGGTATAATGCTGTCGTCCACATGCATAGATAATTTGGTTTTTCAGACAATAACTTAAGTGTAAGTGTATGGATCTTTATGAAATTATTCTGCAAGGTGCAATATATCAAAAGGAAGGCTAGCATTGATTTTAGGGGTTGTGACTTTAACAATTTAGGTAAAAATGTATTGGAAGCCAGAAAGGGATCAGAAACAAACATTTTTTTGATATCTGGACAATAACTTGACTAAGAAGGATGGATCTGTGTGATTTGTGTAACAAGCTGTCAAAGGAAGGTTAGGACTGATCTTGGGGGTTTTAAATGAACCATTCATGGATAATGGGCCATTTTGATTTTGGTCAAATTCTTGCCTTGTGTCAAATGATTAATTGGAATCAATATTCACATATGTTTCAAGCTTGAATGGTGTGTCCAACTTACCTCAACTGCTTAAAATTTGACCTGCATTTGTATCAAGTTGTGCCAAGCAAAGCGTTTTATTACATTTGTTTTGCAGAGTACTACAATAATAATGACAGTGTTAAGTATGGCATGACATGAACTGTAGAAGGAGGGATGCTTCATGGTTTAAACTTGTTTGACTATGGATAAAGTTGCATTTGTAAACAAGGTAAATTATTTCAAGATGATGTATGATTAAGTGTAAGCCAATAGTATTTTCATTAAGTATAATACCATAATTTGGTATTTATGGGAAAAAAATTTTGAATGGTCATGAAGTCATTATTTTGTTCACAATTCTCATATACACAAATATATACAAACAGGGAAGATAATGTAAAAGTATAGAAAGGTCTGAAAATTTCCCAACGATGTTAGAACTTTCAAATTTGCAATACAATTTTTTGGTCGTTCCCTTTGCTGGACTCAAACTTGTACCGCTGTGACATCTATGGCAACACCACCCGCACAAAGTGCAGCCCCCTAGACCACTCGGCCAGCTAGGCTATATAAAAATATAGCTTTCACTGGCCGGGTCATTCCTCCTTGTAGGATTAATCTAGGGCTCTAACTTAGTACACGATATATGGTAGTATGGGACAGTTCATTTAGATGTTAATTAAATTAATGATGCATGTCACAACAAATCAATATACAATCGTCTTCGAATGTGACGACTATTCGCTACACTGCTCCATCGGATCAAATTGATACAGGGAATTGTATATCTACATTTTATACATAGTTTTTTTTTAATATTTACATCATAGACATGTTTTTTTTATATAAATTAAAATATTTTTTACATATTTTTTATATTTACATTTAGATCTACATTATATATATATTTTAGATCAGTACCCTGATGAAGGCTACATCAGATGATGCATTATCAATACAAGGCTCTCTGTTTCAAGAGGTCAACAGTATCCTAAAAAATAATATGAAAGAGTGGTTAGAGGAATTGCAATACTTTTGATTTCAAAAGATTTTTCTCATCTTAGCTATAATTATAATGAACAAAATTTTTAGTCTTGAAAGATGTATTAATGACTAATTTACACAATTATTTCTGAAGCTAGGCATTGGGATTATTACTCAAAATATCATGACTGATGTATGATTAATTAAACGAAACTTGTTCATTTACTATATTGAATATATTAAAGTTACATGTATGACAGTTTCATCAGAAACTTGATTCTACTAAGTACCTAACTCAATAAACAGAGATAACATATGAGTCTGAAGGTTACTGTGACAGTACATTGGAATTCCTGGTGGATAGACTTAATAAGGAATCATGTTATGTTAAGTTTAAGGTGAGTCTGGGGTTGCTTAATTACTGTAAATAAATATTTTTTTTATGGTTTTCACGCTCAGCAGAAAACTGTTTAAAAATAGTCACTGCAAAATTGCTTTTAAATACTACATGTATCACTACAAAAATTGATGCCAGCAGATATGTTAACTTGACAGAAATAAGCAATTGTAATACACTTGCAGTATTCTATTTTTAGCTCACCTGTAGCAAAGGTAAGCTTACACCATCTACTGTCCTCTGTAAACTTTTCACATTTTGCTCAATTACATGAAACTCATTGACCAACTTTTATCAAATTTTGAGTAAATGATGTATGAAAGAGCCTCTACAAACAGTTCTCTTTTGCTTTTTTGTGATTCCATTTAATCAAATAAGATGGCAGTCTTTTGTTTTCCAAGCTTTCAAGATCAATTTCTAGGGAACCACTGGTCCCAATATTCTTTGGAAACATGAAAGGTTTTTTCACTTCAATGTCCTCAGGGTTGCTAACCTGAATGTCTCTACAAAGGATCTATTTTTTGTGATGCTTTGGTGGCTCAGGGTTTGGCAGGAATGATACAAGTATAAGGACCTCTTTAAATGAATTACATGTACTTTTTGTTCTACTTGATCAAATAGTACAACGATGTGGTTTCAAATTTTCCAGTTGAGTGATTCATGCTCTCCAAAACGTTTTAATTCATATAATCATACCTTCCTCAAACCAAATAATAGGGTATTTAAGGATACAGTTGTCCATTCATCTATTTAACTATCTATGTAATATTACAAGTCTTTAAGGTTTTTGACCACTTCCATTCTTGTCAAAACTATGCGTAGAAAATAAAATTACAACCCAAATTCAGTCCTGTGCCAATCATGAACATTGTGTCCTTGTTTGATCCAACTATTCAGGGTTTGCCCATTTGGTTGTATCAACCATGCATTGTTTAACAAGATACATTTTTATGCAATTGTACAGGTAGGAAGGAAGATGGGAATAACTTTGTTGACATGAAATTAGTGGGCACTATATTTTTCTTTTGTTAAGGTAATGAAGTTAATGAAATTTATTGTGGAGAATGGTCCAACACAGTTTAAAATTGGTCTAGTAAAGAATTCACAGGGTGTAAGGGATGCTGCAAGTAAGTTTGATATAGGAACAAAATGTAAGCTTTGATACCTGATAAGGCAATATTATATGAAAATTATTCAAGGTTTGTTTCACGACAATGTCAAAAGTTCATGGTTTTTGCCTGATTTTAGCATCAAATAATTAATGGCTTTGAGGTCAGGTGATTTGGAGTTTTGGTGTGAGATGAATTGTGGTTTTGGGGTCAGACGATTAGTCGTTTTGGTGTTATATGATTGTTGTTTTAGCATCAGATGGTAAGTGTATTTGGAATTATATAATTGGTGGTTTTGTGTTGTGGAAATTGGTAGTTTTGGTACTATATGATTGGTTGTTAAATAATTGGTGGTTATAGGTGAGAGATAATTGGTTTTTGGTGTAAAATGATTGGTGGTTTTAGTGTAAAATGATGGTTTTAGTGTGAGATGACTGGTGGTTTTTGGTGTCAAATAATTGGAGGTTTTGGTTTTGGTGTGAGATGATTGCTGGTTTTGGGTTTAGATGATTAGTTGTTTTGGTGTCACATGATTGGTGTTTTAAAGTCAAAGGTTTGTGTATTTGGGATCATATGATTGGTGGTTTTAGGGTAAGGAAATCGGTAGTTTTAGTGTAAGATGATTGGTGATTTTGGTGTTAAATGATTGGTTGTTTTAGGTGACAGATGGTTAGTGGTTTTTGGTTTAAAATGATTTGTGATTTTGGTATAAAATTATTGGTGGTTTTAGTGTAAAATGATTGGTGGTTTTAGTGTGAGATGATTGGTGGTTTTTGGTGTCAAATAATCAGAGGTTTTGGTGTCAGATTATTTTTGGTTTTGGTGTGAGATGATTGGTGGTTTTGGGTCAGATGATTAGTTGTTTTGGTGTCACATGATTGGTGTTTTAGTGTCAAAGGTTGGTGTATTTTGGGATCATATGATTGGTGGTTTTTATTGTAAGGAAATTGGTAGTTTTAGTGTAAGATGATTGCTGTTTATTTGTGTCACATGATTGATGGTTTTGGTGTAAAATGATTGGTTGTTGTAGGTGACAGATGGTTGGTGTTTTTTGGTTTAAAATTATTTGTGATTTTGGTGTAAAATGATTGTTGATTTTAGTGTGAGAATATTGGTGGTTTTTGATGTTAGATTATTTTTGGCTTTGGTTTGATGTGATCGATGGTTTTGGTGTCACATGATTGGTGGTTTTTGGGTAAAATGATTGTTTGTTTTTGGTGTTAGATGATTGGTAGCTTTGGTGTCAGGTGATTGGTGTTTTTTTTTCTGGTCAGGTGATTGGTAGCTTTGGTGTCACATGACTAATGGTTTTTGTGTAAAATGATTTGTGGTTTTTGAGTTAGGTGAGTGGTGGTTTTAGTGAGAGATGATTGGTGGTCTTTGGCTTCAGCTGATTGATGATTGGTGATTATTGGTATCAGATGATTAGTGGTTTTTATGTCAAATGATGAGTGGTTTTGGTGTCATGTGATTGGTGGTTTTGGTGTCAAATGATTGTTGGTTTTGGGTTCAGGTGACAGGTAGTTTTGTTGTAAGATGATTAATGGTTTTGATTTTAGATAATTGGTGGGTTTTGGTGTCACATGATTGGTGGCTTTAGTGAGCGATGATTAGTGGTTTTTGGTGTCAGCTAATCGGTTTTTTTTTTTTTGGGGGGGGGGGTCAGGTGATTGGTAGCTTGGTGTCAGATGATTAGTGTTTTTTTGGGTCAAATGATTAGTAGATTTAGTGTCAGATGGTTGTTGGTTTTGGTGTAATGTAATTGGTGGTTTTTTGGTCAGGTGAGTGGTGGTTAAAGTGAAGGACAATTGGTGGTTTTCAGTGTCAGCTGATTGCTGGTTTTGCGGGTCATGTAATTGGTAGCTTTGTGTCAGATGATTGGTGGTTTTGTTGTTAAATGATTGATGGTTTTAGTGAGGGATGAATGGTGGTTTTTTTGCATCAGCTGATTGATGATTGGTGGTTTTTGATGTCAGATGATTACTGGTTTTGGTGTCAGATGATTAGTGGTTTTGGTGTCAAATGATTGATAGTTTTTGGTATCAGATGATTTGTCGTTTCTGGTGTCAAATGATTGGTGGTTGTGGGGTCAGGTGATTGGTGGTTTTAGCATCAGATGATTGGTTGAGGCAGTGAATACATTAAAAGAAATTTGGGCTTTTTAAACATATTAATGTCTTTTTAATCTTTATATTATTCTTTGTACAAACATTGTTAGTTGAATGCAGTTTGTTACAGAAAATGTAGACAGGACTTTGATAAAACTGTATGCCTGACTCTTAAATGTTGGTTTTGAAATTTCTCATTTGTTTTATCAGTATGATTCAGAACTGAGACATGAAACTTATCTAATAGTATACTAGTTATAATATATATATAAAACACACTTTTCATTTCAGAATACAGTGCCCCAGATGACCCTCTACATGGAAACCTTCCTAACAAAGCTGTTAGAGAAATAGCCCAGGTACGCTATGTTGTGTCAGGATCTTCCCTATTTTGGCTAAATTAAATAAATTGTAAAATTTATCAATATTAAATAGTTGATTATCTCAAAATCAAGACCATTTCATTTGTATGTGTGTGTTTTATAATCCATTTGAATTATTTTAGTATATCCATCCTTCATTAAGAAAATTAAGAAAAAATATTGGTTTTTGGCTTGAACTGCCTGAAATGAAACTACCAAAACAAAAAATTACAAACCATAAAAAATTACTTTTTATTCTGTTTATCAGTAATATAATTGTTATGTTTTTTTATGATTTTATATGTTCAGCAAAAAATCTAGTAGCACAAACAGTTGATGTTTGACGACATTTTCATTCATTTCATTCGAAAGAAGGTCTGATGATGTCACTCCCAATGTTTTGGCAGATTATTTTGAATATCTTGTTATGTTTAAGAGATGAAAAAATATTACTCAACAAGATCAAAGGAAAAAAGTACAGATTACTGATAAAAAGTATATAAATAAGTCTAGGAACCTTGTGAGATTCAGTTATTTATTTCTGTGGTGCAAGCCATGTACAGTGTACCAAAGTTTTTATCAAGTCAGTCTTCTGTTGTTTTTAAGTAGCAGTCTTTCTAAAAATCAGACAGATGGTAATTCAAGCATGTCAAAATTCCATTTTTATTTCTTGTTCAGAAACAGTTACTGATCACATAACCAGTCTTAGTTTTTATTTGGTTGTTGAGCTTTTGAGGAAAAAAACATATAGATTGTACATGATATTAGCACTTTGCAAGAGTTATTGTTCTTGATTTTGTAAGATTTGGATGATTTAAGTAGGAGATAAATGTATGTTTTTCTCAGTAGTACAGATTAGAATAAATAAAGGACAACTGTTAAGTGAAAAAATAGCATAAGTAGATTGAAAAAGCTTTGTTTGTTGGGTGGGTTTTTCTTCACCACGAATCACTTTAATATGGAGAGTGTCTGAACTTTATATGGACTGGTACCTATTACTTATTAGAATAGACATGACTTCAAAAACTCCATGATAATGAAACTCATAATGACAGGAAAATAAACAGTACAGTTGAGACTTTGTTACTTGTAAATGTTCACTCACTGCATTTCACGATTCAAATAAAAATGTGACATCATATTTCAGGAGCTGTCCCAGCTGTTGTTTAATACTGAGGGCCAGCAGGGAATTAGTAAACCTGATAATGTAAATGATCAATCAAGAATTACTGGTAAATGATTGTTTTTTTTTACTTTCAATTAAAAAAGTTTTCTGCACATAAATGGAGATAATTTTCACAAATAATAATTGAAATAATTTTGTTTAGTTTTGTTAAATAAAAGATAATTTTCACCCCTTCCTAAAATACTGATGGTTCAGTGAATTTTGTTTCACAAAATTATGTTCTCTGTGGAGTTGTATAACAGTTTCTTCTATGTAGGTCTTGGTAGTTCCAGTACTAAAGGCAGTATGCAGGGATTTGGTAATTCTCCATCTAAATCAAAGAGTAAGTATGAACTTTTGTTGCAACAATTAAAGGCACTCTATAGCATTCAACACCAATCTATGACACATACTTAGGCACAAGCTCATAGCAATTATATACAAGACCAACAATCATTTAACACAAAAACGTAAATAACAAACATTTGATACCAAAAATCAACAACTATTTGGCACCGAAACCATCAATTATTGACACTATAACCATCTATTATTTTGTAATAGCCAAACGTCAAATCATTCAACACAAAGACCTCTAATCATTTGAATACCATCCCTTAACTTCCAATCATAAGACATCAAAACCTAAACCACCAATCATAGACGTCAAAACCTAAACCACCAATCATTAGACGTCAAAACCTAAACCACAAATCATTAGATGTCAAAACCTAAACCACCAATCATAAGACATCAAAACCTAAACCACCAATCATAAGACATCAAAACCTAAACCACCAATCATCAGATGTCAAAATCTAAACCACCAATCATTAGATGTCAAAACCTAATACTGGACTGGATCCACCAATGACTTAACTCACAAACCTCATATCATTTGACACTATGTACCACTAATCAACACCAAAACCAAAACCACCTGTTATTTGATAATATAAATCATTAGACGCCAAAACACCCATCATTTGACTATAAAACCACCAACCACTTGACACTTTAATTTTCTGACTATTTTTCTATATGATCTAATTTGATTTGACAAAATATATAAATACCAGTCATTTGACATAAAACCACCAATCTTTTGCCATTAAACTTAAACCGTCCAAACCAGCAACGATTTGACACTGACACCATTTGATACCAAAACCACAAATAATTTGATACCAAAACCATGAATATTTTGTTACCAAAGTCACTTATCATCCGCCAATAATTCATCACCCCTTTACTTAAGGATAACACACACAGTTTCCCCATTTTACAATGAGAGCAATGGTTTTTATCACAGGTTCGAGTTCAATTTGTATCATCTGAGAATTTTATTAATTGAACTGCTTAATTTCCTAGTTTGACACAGGCATGAAAGGAGGTGATGAGAATATTCATGAAGTATCTTGACAAATGCAGGAGACTTAACACCGGACTTTCAATACTGACTTGCATTTTCAGGTAGTTTCATGGATAAATTGAGTCGTTTTGCTAGTAGTTTCCAGGACAGATCTAAAGATCAACAGGCTGAGATATTAGCATCTATAGAGTCCCGTGGTGATTATAGACCTCCTTCTTTGCCTCTGTCATTTACCTCTAGTGACAGACCAGAGGACCCAGAGCCAGAAAATGAGCAAAGTACGAGACTTGTGTATGAAATGAATACTTTGTATGGATCTTTTACTCACTCTTTTTGCTATGAAATTTTTATAAAGAGACCATTAACTTTGTGATAAAGAACATTTTCTGTGGAATGTTCATGACTTGAAATTAAAATCTTCAAAAGTCTTTACCTCAGTGAGAGGTATACTATCTTACAATTAAAGTATTACAGTTTTAAAAATGGTAGCATTTAAAATTTTCCCAATTTTCCACTATTTTGTTCATAAAGATATCTTAAATGATATTTTAGTGAATCTAGTGCAGCATACACCAGGTCGTGCTGGTGGTGGGTGGGATTATCCTGATGATACAATTGATCATGGTAACATTAGTGAGCAGTGTATCAAACATACCCCTGGCAAAGCAGGAGGTGGCTGGGAGGACGAAGAGGAGGAAGAGGGAACCAGTCGTAACTCAGTTTCAAGTCAAGATGGTATCAAGAATCTTACTTGGTAAGTTTTCGTATATATCAGTTCTTGTAGTTCATATTAAGCTTGAAACATATTTCCTTATTTTATTTGTCAAGGTTTTTTCAGGATGGTTTGGTCCATTGATACTTGTTTTTTGTGTGTTAACTTAAGTACTACATGTCATATGTTGATCATTATAAAACCACCAAAGGAATATTATTGATATTGGTGTTGATTTAAGGAGTTACGGCCCCGACAGATTTGGAATTAGGGGCCAATAAGGGACCAAAACAAGCTTTTCATAGAATTAGGCTATGCAACTCCAGGAGTATGATATTGTTCTACAATATTATACTCCACTAATACCATACTGGGATTGATTTTGGGGGTTTAGTCTTGAACCAATGATGAATAAAAGGGGCCAGAAACAAGCATTTTCCTAAAGTCCAGACAATATGTTGACTATAAGTGAATGAATCGCTTTGAAATTGTACAACAAGGTGTCATATTACCAAAGATAGGGGTTTATTTTTGGGGTTTTAACTAATACCAGAATAAGACACAAGAAACAATACTTGATGTTTGGATTGTAACTTAGGGAATGGTTCTGTTTGAAATTGTATCACAGAATCACAGAGTGCCATTCCCCCAGAGAAGGTTTAGATTGGTTTTAGTGGTTGTTACTAGAACTATTTAGGAATTAAGAGCTTAAATGTGGCAACTTTAATTCTGGTCAGACTCTTGTCCTGTGTCAAATTTCTAATTGCAATCAAACTTCAAAGCTGTATCAAGCTTGAAAAAGTGTTCCCATACTTGATTCAAATGTTCAGGGTGAAACCTCTGTGGTTTTATCATGCTGCACCCTGCAAAGCATTTTATTCTTCACTTTTTGTTATGTTAAGTGTGCAATCAACATTGATGTGAAATAGCTTTGTCATGGAATTTATTGTCATACATTGTATTTCATGCTCACTGAGTATCATAGTAGATATGTTTTACTGTCATTATCATTTTAGCAGAATTTTATTTTTGGTCTGAATTTATGCAAATTAGTAATTAACATTTTGACCTTCAAAGAAAGTATTTGATACAGAATCATTAATCTGTGAGTTATACTTTAGTATTGGTACAACAGAGAGCTTTGAAGAAGAGAGCAGATTAATACAGACAGTACTACAACAATATGATGACATGTCATTGAAGGATATCAGGTCATTTATATCAGAGTGTCAAACAGTCAACTCTGAGAAAGTTGTGGAGATGTTGAATCAACAACTTAATTCTTCAAATGAAAACTTTGTAATGGTTAGTTTACTATGATACTTAGGGAACTACCTTTTGATTTTTATGGGAGATATAAAGAGGGAAGATCCAAATTTCCTGAAAGAAGAAGGTAGGTCAGGCCATAAGGGAAAAATGAAAATGCAGGATTTCTTATTTTGTAAACAATATTTCATTGTTTATACTTCAAAAGAAAGTTGTGTCCAAGATAAAAACAGCCTATATTTTCTCATAATAAAAATGAAGGACAGAAAATTTCTTCTTTGTTCCCCCATAAAAATCAAATGGGTGCTCCCTTATATATACTTTTATTGATAGTGATTGTTCCTCATACAAATCACTTGTACATTAAACAGTGCTTATTCTAATAACACCCCTCCCCTATTTTATTGCTAATGCAATTCTTGGAATAATTTTCATGACTGGATACATCAGTCAATATTTTCATAGAAATCAGCTATTATAAAGTAAATGCATGTATCTGTAAAAGGAATAACTTTTAAACTAGAAAACCTGTGAACAATGTTTATTAACTTGATACCCCAACTCCACCCTATTTGACACCATGCTGATTTATATCACAATCCAAAAAAGGAGGTGCACAATATGAATATTTAATGAAGATATATGAAAGATTATCATTAAATTCCATTCCATCCAGTAGTGTAGGAGGGGTAATAGATGGGTACCACCATGTCTCCATCCAGTAGTGTAGGAGGGGTAATACATAGGTACCACCATGTCTCCATCCAGTAGTGTAGGAGGGGTAATAGATGGGTACCACCATGTCTCCATCCAGTAGTGTAGGAGGGGTAATAGATGGGTACCACCGTGTCTCCATCCAGTAGTGTAGGAGGGGTAATAAGATGGGTACCACCATGTCTCCATCCAGTAGTGTAGGAGGGGTAATAGATGGGTACCACCATGTTTCCATATTCATAATTGACCAAGTCAGTGTTTTGCTATGTGAAATCTCCAAATTGATTTGATTCAAAATCTATAAAAGAGGGTATACAATGGGAATATATAATAAAGATTCTGTAAAAGTTAAAGGATGCCCCTATCACTGTATAAATAGCTTGAGATAAAATCAGAATGTCCAACTTTGCATAAAAAAGATGAAAAAAATGCTCACAAGAAGACTGAGTAAAACTCAACAAATGCTTGTATTGTAATAGGAAAGATATTCTAATAGAACCAATTGTTAAACATGAGTTATAGTTGGATTCTGAGTACTTCTTGTATGCAGTGTTTTTTGGATTGAGATCTTCATTTCCAACTTTCTGGTTTTTACCATGATAAATCCATTTGTTATGCAGACTTTCCTTTTAACTATTCCTTTTTACTACTGCCTAGATTTTATAATTACCCTTCATAAACACAATAGTGTTTTTTAACTGCCCTTGGGAAAGCAAGTTATGTTATCCATTGTCAGTTATTTCTTCACAGCTTGGTGACATTTTCCTTAACTATTTGCCTGTGGCTTGAGGCATTATCAATGCTTCAAACAATATCACTGTCCCTTGGTCAGTAAATTTATTATGATAATGCCCTATATACATTAGCAACTATTTTATAATAATTTAACAGCTGTCTTGAAAAACAATCAGTGGAAGAATTTAAAGCAAACAAAAGAGCTATTTGCCTTTAATAGCAACATTTAAATCAGGAAAGAAGGACACAATAATTTGTGACTATGCGTAATCAATTTGTTAAAAATTGGATTAGATTATTGCATGCACTTTAATGGTTTGAAAAAAAAATGGTGATAGGTCTTCAATGACTAAAAGTAGTTTATTTGTGAGACTGAAACAGAAATAAATGTTTATTTGCATGAAATCTGCATTAATGCAATGAAAGTAATTTCATGAATTCTTTTCAACTTAAATTTTGGTTTTTGGATCATTAAATTACCTAAACAATGAGCCATGTATTGTGTGTAAGCAGTGTAAGGATTGAAGTTCTCATTTTATATGTCACACACTTCAATAATCTGCTGTTAGAACCTGTTTTTTTTTTTTTTTTTGGTTTTTTTAAATAAACACGATGATATTGTAAATGTACACTAATTTGTCTGAAGATTCAGTGTCTTTACTTTTGCATAAATATTTTGTATTAAAAAGAATTTGTCTTTTTTGCCGAGCTAACTTAATTTTTCCTGATTTAAAATGTATTATAATTTGATTCCTAAATACTTTTTCTTAGTTTGTTGATGTAAATGCAGGGGCAGATCAAGACACTTTAAAAAGAAGGGATGCTAGCCAGGCCCAGGGTTCCTCAGAAAAAGGTGGGTGAAGCTAGGACATTATTTACCATTTTTTGTCAATTTTATGCATAAAAATGACAAATTTTCGTATAAAAAGAAAGGAGGGGTCCCCCATGGATCTGCCACTGAAATGTAGCTATTACTGTACCTTAGATCAGAACATGTTAATGATCAATTTGTTTTTTCTACAGAAATGTTTGCTGTTATTAGAGTATATATTGCCATCTGGTATAGTTAATTGTGATTATATCTGTAAAACATGTCAGCAAGAACTTATCCACTTGTCAAATGGAAAGGATTCTCCTGTATCAAATAAAGCAAGAAAGGTTCGTATTGTAACTTTGTCATGTTTTGTCTAAAACTTCTAAAATAGAAGTGGTCATGAAAAATAAATTAATTCAGGGTAATGCTAAAAATCAAAAAAAGCGTCCATAAAGTAAATAGTAAACTCAGTATTATTATTGCATAGGTATAACATATTTTATCTGTTCTTCAGTCCCTTGTTGTTGCCCGGATAGTATCTCCATTTTTTAACAAATTTCCATGAAGCCTACTTCTTGCAAAATTTCGATTTTTTTTCACAATGTGCTGTACAAAATTGATCATGTTTAAAAGTTCTGAACATTTAAGCCTTGCATTTACATAATCAAAGCTTTCTACAACATATAATGAAGTTTGAACAGCATATAGAGTGGTATAAATAGCATATAAAGAAGAGTTCTGATGTTAAAAATACACCGCATATATAAATAAAACCATCACATATAAAGATGAAATCACCGCATATAAAGATGAAACCACCGCATATAAAGATGAAACCACCGCATATAAAGGTAAATCCATTTCATATAAAGATAAATCCACCGCATATTAAGATAAAACCACCGCATATAATGGTAAACCCAACAAATATAAAGGTAAAACCACCGCGTATCAAGATAAATCACTACATATAAAGTTAATACAACCGCATATAAATAAGAAAGCATCGAATATAAAGGAAACAGCACCGCATATAAATATAATTGACCAGATAAGACAGTTACGGCGTTCCATAGGGACTCCTTTATTTGGAAGGGGGGTTTTGTGAAAAAAGTCAATGATTTAGGGTCTAAATTATTGGAAGACCATATGATTATGAGGGGGTGGGGGGCTGGCTGGATTTTTTAGATTTTGCGGGCGAGTTAATTTATTTTCAACCACATCCAGGCAAGATTATTTATTCACTGTATGAAGTATCTGGACTGAGGTTAGAATATATATGTATTTTCTAGGAGGTGTAGGCCAGAATATTTATTTTCAACTTTTTCTGGGCCAGAATATTTATTTCCAAAATCTGCCAAGCCCCACCTCAGGATCAAATGGTCATCCCCTTACCACTATATGTAGTACCAAATGTGTACTTTCAATCTTATTGTAATTTACTACAAAATTGTATGAATATTGTTTACATGTGTGAATTATTTGCCTCCATGCTATCAGCTGAAATGGGGAAAATGTGAACTTTCAGTATTATTTATCCAAGTAAATTTCGTTAAAAATTTCTACAATCATTGCACCATATGCAGAATAATTTTGAAAGCCTTATTTTCCCAGATTCACAATGGTAGGAAACTTCAAAGGGTCTTTTGTACTGGGAATTCATGGTGAAATTTTGAAATTATTTTTACATGTAAAGAAGGGAAATGTTGGAAGTGATTAGTGATATCTATGCTTGTTTCCTTGGATAGCACCTCTATTTTTTTTAATGATATCCTTCATACTATATTAATCATATGTTCATAGCAATAAAATCGTTGATGGGATTGATTTTAACAAAAGTCGGTCAAGGGGCACCACTTTTTTGGGAGGGGAACTAAGAAATTTAATGATTTAAGCTTGTCCCCTGCATAGCACCTCTATTTTTGATAGATGAATGAGAATGATTAATAGTATTAAACCTTAAGTTGGATTAATTTCATGTCATGGTCAATCCATATCGCCTTAGATTTTGAAGAAGATTGAAAAACAGACTTTTAAAGTGCATATATATATATATATATATATATCTTGTAGAAAGATACTACCTGAACTTTTTTTCTATAAATCTTCTCACATAAGTTTCCATTTTATTCAAATCCATTAAGGTAAAATTGAAGTAATTTACAGAAACCATGTTTAACTGTATCCATCAGCCCCCTTTTTCTGGGGTGGGGAAAACTATCACATTCATTTTATTATTAAGAAAAATACCACACTGCTTTTAAGTTTTTTTAAAATTGCAGTAAGAATGTTGCATTTTCACTACTGATAAAAAATATCACATTAATTTTAAAATTTATTCTATTTTCAAACTGTTATTAAGTAAATATATATTATGATGTAGAAGAGAGACATCTATTTTATGTGCAGCTAAATTTCAAGGTTTAAAATTCTAAATTTATGTTCATGTAAAAATTATTCCTTCATGTGAACTGTTTTTATATGACCATATAAAGTTTGCCTGTGAAGCATTTGATTAAATTCTGGATATTTATTTTATTCAGATTTTGTATTCCTTTGAGAAGCTATTAGATGTACGATTGGTATCTTCTGGTGAATCTTTACCTAATGCACAATTACTGGTGATGGAGGATTAGAAACATTTGTAATATATGGCTTCAGTTATGTTTTTTTCTGTCGGTTTTTCATTACATTTTATATCATTAAATATCGAAATGAGCATTCCTCTTTTATGTACCCATTAGCATCACTTGCTCTCTGATTGATTTTGCATGTGGTTTTTTTGTGTATAAATATTTTATAATACTGGAGACTAAATTGGTACGGTAATGTGGAATGCACTTGAGGGAGATCTAAAGCCTCTATATTTAATTATTTGTATTGTTGCATAATTTTTCTTCTACAGTTTTTGAGAATATGTGTTAACAAAATCTGACTCTGGAATAAGCAATATGTAATGTTTTTAAAAAAAGATATTTTTTATGAAGATATTAATCTTACTTTTACCAAACCTTTATATGCACACACACACACACACACACACAATGTATTTATATGATAATTAAAAAAGATATACAATATCAGTTGGCAATTATCTGAAGATTTTGTGATCACAGTATCTGATTCCTAAAATCAGATTTTCCAATAAAAATACTGAACCAGAGAACTGAGATTTCGTATTTATAGTTCAACAACATGGTGCTACACAGTTTACAATGAAAATATGGGACATGTAAGTATACAACATCAATGATGTCATTTAAAAGTACAAAGATTTCCCATGATGCAATAGCGAAATGTCAACAATGGTAAAAACTTATGTATGACAACAGAGCATAATGCATGATAAATTACTTGAATATGGGATCTCTGTGAGAACTGTCAAATATTATGGGCTAAGACAGAACTCGAATGACTAAAGAATATGCAAAAACTTATTTAAATCAATATACAACATTTTATAAATAAACAGACCAGTTTGAAGGACACAGTGAATATTGTCATTCATTGACCAAAATATACTACTACTATATATCTTTAACTTGAACAAACTACAAGTGAATTCCACACCCCCCCCCCCCCCCCCCCCCCCAATGACTACTTCATAAATTCCTAAAACAAACCAATAGACCTGAATCAAAATTGGGCGCCAGATGTAACGGGAAAGCATGATTTGACTCACTAAATTATACTCTGCCATTAAGGATCAAACTCTAGACCCCTTAGGTACAAGCCAGGGACAAACCAATTTGTCTAATGAATTAATCCTTTAGCCAAGTCAATCAACTGTCCTGCCACAATACTTATTAAATTTCAACAAATTTAAGAAGTATATCAGTACATGGTATTGAATATATGAACCAAATTTCACTTCAAATTTCATTTTTTTAATTTTGCTCTCACAAAAACTGTAGACTTATAGACAGGCAAAAATGATATAAGCATAGAAATTAAAAGGTTTACCAAGACAGCAAATTCTATAATCCATATGATATTCCTTATCTTTATTTTTATATGTACAAAATCAATACAATATTCTTACATACACATGCATCTTCTCTCTACAAGGTTAACCCTAGCAACACTCAGATTTCTTCATTTTCTCCCAACCATCAACATGCTGCCCACAGCCATATTCCCCCAGTTGTTTATAAATTTGCCATTCTCAAAGTCACATAACCAACAATAAATTTGCAGTAACAAATTAGGTTGTTGGATGATTAAAAAAGATGTGGTGTAAAACCTCCCTACACAATTTTAGCTAACTACTATCATCAGTTGTAGAGATATAGAACCCACTAATATAAATTACATCGACAAAAGACAAACACAAGGATGAACAGAGTGCATGTCATTGCTCAGGATAATAAGTAACAGACCATCTGATTCATATTTTACTATACACCAATAAATCACTTTCCAATCATGGTGTTATATGTATTATGTCTGTTTAAATCAATATCTAACAAGTCTATCATTTGACTTCTGATTAGAAAACATGTTGCCTTTATCTGCATCTGTGATCATCCACACATCTAGAACTCCACGAAGCATCAAGTTCTACTTACAATGATCTAGTATATGTTTAGATTTCAAAAGTCATTTTTGAATTATCTTTTTGAATTACAGTAGTCCAATTGAGATGCTATATAAGGCAGTCTATAATTCCTCAGTGTACACTCATTCCTCCATCAATCCTGATACACTGACCATTTGTCATTGAGCTCTTGTCACTTAAGATAAAGATAACCATGTTAACCACTTCCTCTATAGCTGAAACAATAAAATGAATTAATGAACAAGACAAAGCTTTAACACACACACCCCTCATCCCACCAAAAAAATGTGGCATTACCGTTTTTGGCATTACTTCCTATGATTTGTTATTCTCTTAGCATGTCTTCATAAAATAAAATTCATCATAAATTGACAGCAAATGATGTTTTTTAAAAAGCTGTTACTGCATTTGTAGGGCACTTCTGTTATCGTATGTGGCTTATAAATGCAATATACTAGTTGTATGGTGTGTAGTGACTAGCTGACTTTGCTTACCAACAAATCTTCCCAGTGGTATCCTTGCCAACATTGGTTCAGATTTAACAGGATCACTCCAAGCCATTTTAGCCATCTCTGTCCAAACTACTGTAGGGTTTACAGAGTTAACTCTAATCTGTTCAAGAGTATAGAAATAGGTGCAACATGAGCTACATTATAGTTGTCATATAAATCATGTAAAGGATGATTTCATATGTTATGCCAGAGCTTGCGGTTACTACGCAGACTTTTTGTACCACACAAGACTTCTTCCAATTAGGCTTCTGAAACGGGGTTTGTTGCTACAAGATAGAAGTCATACCTTTGGAAGGTTTATGGTTGTTATCATGAACTTGTGGATTGTTACAGTGTACCCATCTGAACTGATTTGTTCAACATGTCATGGTTTTCCTTTCCTCTTTCATCTACCCTGGACTTTTTAATGAGGAACTCGGCGGTGTTTTTAGAAAAGTAGAGGACACTTACCCTACTGGTGCACCTGGTCCATGCTCCCACTTATTTGTTGAGTCAGAGTTACTCATTTACTTTAGTAACTTTGTATGTATTATTTCAGTTATTTTATGTTCTTTGTTGTGTGTGTCTACTTTCTATGTCTAGTCTTTGTCCCTGAATTACATTTTTTTGATTTCTACTAGAATATTGGTTCCCTTGATTACTCTTTATCAATGAATTTGTTCCCTACCAACAACGCTGAAGGTTAAGTGTTCTAGCTCAATTCTCTCACTAGTATAGTTCATTTATCGTTTTCCTTTTTCATAAAATTATTGCAGAAAAAAATATATTATACACTGATCAAGTTCACACCTTGTGAGGTCCAAGCTCAAGGGCCATAACTTTTGTTAGCATATCTACTGCAGCTTTACTAGGACAGTAGGCACAGTGTTCCATCAAAGCATCCTGAGATGCACAACTAGATATATTCACAATAGAGCCACTGATACCATTCTCTATCATTTCTTTTGCTACTACCTATAGAAAAAAAATTACAGACATGAATTTTTGCCTATTCTATGAGAAGCATCTATCACCTTTTATCCTTTTCCTTACTATAGTCAAGTACAATTAAATTAGAAAATTTTTATTCTCATAGCATTTTGTAACACTAAGGAAGCTAAGTGTCTTGTCTTCACTAACACAGAAGTATCTAAAGGAGTTTACTTGGTGTCATTAAATTTGTTACAATCATTTTTGTTAAACTATATGGCAGGTGTCACATTAAGCAATATAGAAGGAAAAATATAGCAAATACTATGCACATTTTTTTTTTGGGGGGGGGGGTTGCACCACCTGAAAAATACTAAGGCTAAACTACATACTATACTTTTTGTGGTACATTAAGTACTTACGCCCAATATTTTGTGGAATTCTGCATTTTATAGATTGAACACTAAAATACCATATCAGTATACTGTAAAAATAACCCACTTTACAGTACCAGAATACTCACCTGAGATACATTGAATAGTGAATTAAAATTTATATTCATAACCCTGAAATAAATAATAAATATTAAAGTTATACTTGATAAATTCATTTTTTTGTCCATTTTACCTTTAAAAAGTATACAAGTCTGCATGAAAGCTTATTTGAGTTATTGGCCTTGAAAGACAAAAAAAAAATATATTACTCTCTTTTCCATGTCTGGTCTTTGTCCCTGGATTACATTCTTTTGATTTCCACAAGAATCTTGGTTACCTTGATTACTTTTAGCAGTGATGATGTTAGGAGGGGGGCTTTTGATCAAATATATTATTTTTTTTGTTCTGAGCTTTAGTTCACAGCAACATGATAAAAATCTATACAAAATTTGTTGGTACACAGAAAATAGATTTTATGGGGGGTGGGGGTTTCATATTACTTTCATGAAAAGTGACCTTACCATTCTAAATCTTCCTTCTTCATCTCTGTAAACTTGGCCAATTTTGCAACACCAGCATTGTTAACTAACAAATCTACAGCACCAATACTTGAAATTACCTCCCTTGTTTTGTCCCAGTCTCCTAAATCTGCTTGTAATACATTGATAGAAGGGATCTGTATGAAATAAATTAACTTTATTAGAGATATGTACTCTTCTGTTACATATTCAGCTCAAAATATAAAGACCTTAAAAATATTACAATTCATCTGTGGGGGCATTAAAGTTTCATTCATTTTTGTATAACATCACTTGCCTTCTTATATAGATTGGGTGTTGCATGAAAGAACACAAGTTACTTCTTTTCATTACCTCTGCTTTTAAACTGTCTAAGTCTGACTGAGTACGACTAACAGCATAGGTGTCTGCACCACATTCAACCAGTTTCTTGGCGATTTCTCGTCCAATACCTACATGAAAATGTATTTGATTGTAATTCCTACTTCCATTAGTTTAGGTGAATGTTATGTCAACATCTGCAGTTAAGCACATGATTAGGCACTGACTAAGCTTACACTAAAGTGTAACTGTAACAAACTAATATCTTAAGAGGCCTAGCAGTTTTTGTCATTAAATATCTTGGCCTGAACAAATTTGGAAATAAATATTCTGCCCTCCACTACCTAGAAAGTAAAAAAAAGATTCTGGCCTCCATATTCTATTTTACAGTGTAACGAAAATAAATAATCTAGCCATACAGCATTTGAAAACAAATTTTCTGATTTGCAAATTTTTGAAAAGAAATCTTCGGGCAACTGCCAGCACCCCCCTCCCCCCACTGAATCAAATGGTCATCCCCTAACTTATGTATACTGAACAAACTAGAAATACTGTATGCAAGCTCACAAAGAAAATATTCTACCCTTCAAATAGTTGTAAAATACTTGTTGGATTATCTCTTTTTGTCTTAATTATATTCCTTCATGCACATCTACATATGATACCAAACATTCCTATAAAAATTTGAAGTCATCCAACAATAATTATTTTCCTTCATGTACATGTATACATGATACCAAACCTTCCTTTAAAATTTTATCAAAATCCCTTGAGCGGTTTAGAGGGAGTTGTGCTTACTAGGTTTTACCATGTGAAACCTTAAATTTGGGTTATCTCTCTTCGGAGTCCTCAAACGGTAATCATATTTATTCATATATCTACATTGGTACATATAAAACCCAATCTTCCTCAAGATCTTCATCTTAATCAAAATCCCTAGAGCCATTTCACATGAGTTGCACTTACAAGAAATGTGGACAGACAAACAGGGTGATTCCTATGTACCCCCACCAAATTTAGTTTGCGAGCAGTATTATTTAGAGAAACACTCTGGTTACAGTGACTGGGATAAAAAGTGTAAATTGCTCAACCTTCCTTTCAAATTTGTTTCCCCTATGAAGCCTCTACAAGAACATTTTTAATCATTTTTGTATACATTTTATGAATGGCCATGAAGGTAACAGTTAAAGTAATATATGTTTTATGATATCAAAAAATAGCGGTGTTTGGTATTTTGGTGAAAAAAATGCTTTTGACTTTTGTTTTTTTATTTCCCAATTTTAGGTGGCTACGCCGGTCCGCCCGTTCATGTATGAATCCTTGCCTACATTATTTTTGTGGCGAATTAACAAAAGGACGAGATACAAGAAGGACAAAATGTCCCGTTAGTGCACTTTGTCGGCAATGCAGACCTCATGCCGTAGGATTTGTAGCTCGACTTTTTAAAACTATTTGTTCTAATTGGTTTTAAAATAATACTACAAAACCTTTCCCGGCTCCTGTTATTACTGCTTTCTTCCCATCAAGTCGAATTTCCATTTTCACTCTTCTAAACGTTCTTCTGCTCCAAACAACGACTTATCAAGTATTTTCATTAAGCGCTTAAATGACATTGAATAAATAACAAAAGTTTCAGACGAATGACAACCAACACAAGTATGTTTTCAGCATTTATGATAATAATCAAACTTGCATTGGTATTGATTTGAAAGGAACTGCTGCCATTCTTGCTGCTGTTCCTATTGTGAATCCTTTACAGGTTTATACTTTTTAATTCAAGGGAACCCAAATTGTAGCAGAAATCAAAAGAATGTAATCCAGGGACAAAGAGTTGAAAGACCAGACATGGAAAACAGACACACCTAACATAGAACATAAAATAACCAAAACAATACGTACAAAGAAACAAAAGTAAATGAGCATCTTGGACTTTACTTAAAACTGGGAGCATGGACCAGGAGCACCAGTAAGGTAGGCATCCTCTGCTTTTCTAGAAACACCTGCTTATCTGCTCATTATAAGTCAAGCCTAGGGTAGAGGATAGAGGAAAGAAAAACTATGACACCTTGGAACAAATTGGTTCTATTGGTGCAGATGGATACACTGTAACAGTCCACAAGTTCATAGGTACGACCATAAAACTTCTGTAGTGATGACTTCAATCTTGCAGCAGCATGACTCTGTTCCAGAAGCCCAGCAGGGTATAAGAAGTCTGCATATTGAACCCATGCCAAGGTCAATGCCTTTTTAAAAAATAATGAGGGCACACTGTACAATCATTCAGCGACTTTTTTTTCTCTCAAGTCAGTTTTAAATCTGCGTTAGTTGGTGAAACACTGTGTCAGTCAGATTGTTCACGTGAAATGTGAATGTTACACGCACCCATCTGGGACATTGTACAATGTATATTTAATTTGTCAATTGTTTACAGACAATCACTGACCTGGGTGTGAAATTCACCCAGCATGGTGAAGTTAATCTCATTGATCTCCACTGAAAATTTAGATGTTAGTTCCCAAGCTACAAGATCGCTGACTTCCAAAATTCATTGGGGACCCCTGAAAATCACAACAGGGGAGTCTGGGGAACTTGTGAAAATTCTTAAATTATCAACTTGCCGAAATATATACTAGTAACATGAGTCAGCAGTTGATTTGTGCAGCTTTGAGACGATTAGTATGTTGTATTAACGATTGACAAATATGATGTGAAAATCGTTAAAAAAAGACATTTATCGTTGATACATACTTCATAATTGTCCTATATTGAGTTATAATTAATTGCAGTCCATTTGATGACATTGTAAACAATGTATTCATTTAAATTTCTAAAGATAGATAACTATATATACGTGCGAGGTTTGTCAAGCGATTATTTTTATACAGGAGTAAACATCAGTCAGCATCAATGAAAGTTAGAAATCGTTTAACAAAACTTATCATTAAAAGAAAGATATATGTAGGTTGTATTTGAAATGTACTTTCAATAGAAATGTCTCAAGAGTTAACTTGAAGCATTTTTAGCAGTCGAAAACAAAGAATAAGAAAGTTTGAATCACATTTAAAATTAAGTTCTTTTTTACCATTATACACGAAGTTTTGATTGGACTGCTTCAATAAATTTTTACAACAATTTTGAACGTAGTACAAAACTATTTATAATGAGTTGGTATACAAAAATTTAGGACTTGGAAGGGACATAACAAGACAACCCGGTTTGTGAACCACAAATGAGATTCCTGATCTTGGACGAGTGAATAAAAAAAATTAAGTTAGAGTTTTCGTGACCAGTGTTATACTAGAACAAATAGAATCATTTATTTTGAGATTACCGGTAACTGATAAAAAAAAAATGCAGTAAAAAGAGGAAGTTAATCCAAATTAATTCATTTTTAACATTCTATAAGGTGTACATGTATATTTACCATTTTTAGAAATGGTTTTCTTGAGTTTCAAAAACCCAGATGATGGTACCCAGACATACATTGTAATTTACAGTTGTAGATCTAGGGGAAGGGGAATTAGACCATCTGTCAGTGTGTCAGTCATAACATGTTTATACCAAGAAACAAATTCTTTATAATTTAACCATAAGAACTTAGGCAGTCAAACATTGTTTTCGTCCGATTCTGTGTCGTTAAACAATCTTTTAGAACTTTTAGGCGTGGATCCATCACCCTTTCACCTGGATTGTTTTTCTGTGTCGGGTAAATGCAGAGATCATTAACACGTTGCATAAATTTAAGATTGTCTTCCTACCTCACCAATCCTACCAATCTTTGTGTCTTCCTCCCTCACCGATCTTATCAATCTTTGACTCTTACACTCCCTGACACATCAACACCCCCCCACCCCCCAGTAAATTTTCAATCAAAACGTAGTTTTAACGCTAGAATAAACACATGCCCCAATCATATTGATTTATGACAGGTATAGGTGGTTAATAAGGTAGAGTAATTGGGAAATACAATGCTGATTTGTACTGCATGACACAAATTTGAATACATGGTGTACACCAAATGAACACATGGCGCATGGAAAGTAACACATGGCACAGTGCCATGCAAAAAAGGGTCACAGAGAACCCTGGTTAGATCTGTGTTTGTTGACTTTTTGAGGTGGGGTAGGTAAATATTGACAGATCATAGCCCCCTGGTTTATATCTGATTTATTTTTGTCTCTTTTTAATTCAGATATTACTTGTAAAAATTCTGTTTTCACATAATCAGTATATATTTACCTCCAATTTTGATGCTTTTATTATGTCATAAAATCTGGTCTGCTTACCCAACAAAACTTGATAATAAATTTTAAACAAAATATTGTATCTATTAATTCTCTTGGGGTTGAATAAACACTCTTTTAAAGAATGTGTGTATTAAATATATTAATTGTATCATTTCAGAATTCACTAAAGATGTAGAAAATACACCACATGTATGTGACTGATGAGTGCAGTAGTGAAATACATATCAGACTGCTATGCTGTTTTCTCTTCCAAGCTTTCAACTATTCTGATATTTTTCTTCAGACTGGCCTGGCAGTCTCGTATACGCCTGCCTATAATAATAGTGAGTTTGCAGCTTGCAACTGATTTGAGAATTCAGTTGGAAATTGACATGAGGTGATGTAGTTTGAAAAACTATTATCTCTGCAGCTAATATCTGTGATAATGAGTAGAGGTGTCAGAGATTTACGGGACCTTATTTGTGTCTCTCGCCTTACAGTAAGAGATAGTGATGAAGAATTCATTTCAGATGATGACCATGTGGCAAATGACTTTGATCGCTTATCCCTTGGAAGTAATGATTCCAGTGATAGTCGCAACAGTGGATCTGGAAAACGATTTTCTCCTGATTCAGGATGTGTTACAAATGGAGAGACACCTCCTGAAGTTTCTACATCAACTGAATTACCTAGTCCCATGTTAGTTGATTCCCCAGCTGGTGAAACTGGTATCACCAAAAAGAAGAAAAAGAAAAAAAAAACAAAAGCATTTTTATCAGTACCCATGGGGTATGAACTACCACAGAAACATATGCCTTTACCACCTGTCCGCCCATCATCAAGTTTTGATGTTGACATGTCCTCTCAACCAATTGGTGCAATGCAACCTCCAAAACCTTCAAACTATGATCATATAATGTGCTATATGGATGCAACAGTAGTTTCAGCATGGCTGACACGTGCTAATGAAAATGTAGAAAAGTTATCTAGTTTTTGTAATAGTGGTGAAAACTTTGTAAGATTTGCTCATTTCTGGTTATCAGATTTTCCCTCTGCACAAAGACAAGAAATATATGAATTGGAAAATGGTATTTTGACAGAAGAGCTTTCATTTGCTTTCACTGTAGGTAGGGAACAAAGGAAGATTGGTTACAAGGACATTCTTGATTTATCAAAGGCTGTGTTCAGAGAGTATCCAGGGAGGTTACTCAGCTCTAAGGGACCTCACATATTTTTAGACATTTTAGGAGTGCTTACTTCCGGTAAAAAGGAGGAGTACAAGAAAATGTTATCTGATATTAAGTGTTCAACTAAGAATAAACAATACGCTCAGTGGTTGCTAGCTACACGATCATTTGCTCTTGTTAGTTGTTGGTCAGCAATTGTTAACTTTTATAGAAATCTAGTTGACAGATTACATCAAAATACCATGTTGTCTTTTCCTAGTAAATTAGAAAGTGAAGATATACATTTCACAAGACTATCTCAGGCTATACGACTAGGTTATGGGGATGTGGTACATTATTACAATGTCACTCATCACGTTGCATTGTCTCAAATAGACTGTCATGGAAGGACAACAATCTTCACTGCTGTAATGCACAACCAACCAGATGTTCTCCACTATCTTATCAACAGAGTAAGTAATTTGTAATTAACAAAAAGTTTATAAAATTAAAGATCACAACACATTTCTTGGTCTGAATTATTGTCCAAAAAATAAATTCAATACTGTAATGAGTCTTTTTTTATATTTATATTTTGTAGATAAAATATTTTCCAACAATAACTAGACCTAGTGATGGCCTCACACTCCACTTGGTAGCATGTATTACAAAATATATTCAAAAGTTCATTGTATAGGACTGTCATAGAAATTTATTGTTCATATCTGGGTGACAAAAAACTCTGATGCCCTGCACATATATTACAATGTCCATAATGAAAACAGGGCATACATACATTTTTGTATTTGTATCTTGGTTGATATCTATGAATCAAGCCATATACCCTTTTGAATATTTAAATATCTTTAATTTTAGGAATATGTTACTAAAATCAAAATTATTCAGCCCGATAGATATGTACATTTACATGTATAAACATCCTACAAAATGTCATACATGTAGCTGTAGTTAAAAAAAACTGTAAGAGAAGATCCATGTAACTGGACAAGTCATGTGCCCGAATGAAATATTGAAATTACTATGTCCAACTTCTAGCATCACTAATTTTGAAACTGTTGAAAATCAAAATCATTTAGCCCTGCAAATTTCCATTTTGTGTATTGGCAGCTAAAAAATTTTAAAGCTGAAGTTAAAAAAACTGAAGGAAACAATTCCAAAGGAGTATTAGAAATACTAAGTCACGGAAAGTCAAAATCAGAATTCTGTGGCCCTACAAATCTCTGTCATGCATATAAACATACACAAGATTTCAAAGCTGTAGCTAAAAATCTGTGGGAAAAATTAGCTAGACAAGCCATATATCCTTACCTAGTCATATTGAAAGATAAATGGACATGGGTATATCAAAATTAAGAAATTACAGGTAATCACGTAAACTCAACTTTATCATTGTTTTACCACAGGCTGGTCATTTATGTCGTATTGTTTTACCCAGAGTGATAGCAAGGAGTTAAATAACAATATGAACATAGAGCCTGTGGTAAAACAATGATGAAATGGAGTTTCCATGATTTATCTCAATTCTGATAGGATTACAAATGTAGTTTCTTCAAATTTTTTTAATAAACGCAGCTCATGTACTGCACAAAATTTGGTCACGTGTTTATCACTTTTTAGCTCACTGGCCAAAGGTCATGTGAGCTATTGCCATCACTTGGTGTCCGTCGTCGTTGTTGTCCGTCATTAACAATTTTTCCAAACTCTTCTCCTCTGAAGTTACTTGACCAATTTGAACCAAACTTGGTATGAATGTTCCTTGGGGTATCCTGCATAGAACTGACGTGGGGGTTTTTGATCCGTCGAAAAAGATGGCTGCCGTTACTAAAAATAGAACATAGGGGTTAGATAGTAGTTTTTCCCATATATCTCCAAAACCGTTAGGTTTAGCTGAATTCTGACAGGGTAAAATTATTCAGCATGAAGAGATCTATCTGTGGTCAAATTTGGGTAAAATTTGTTGACCCATGTTGGAGTTATTGCCCTTCTTGGATGTTTTTTTTCTGTTTACGTTATTACTTTAAAATCTTCTCCTCAGAAGCTGCCCTACAGTATTCAGTGAAAGTTGACATTTTTGTTTTATAGTGTATTCTTAACGAAATGACAGATTTTTTATCACAGAAAAAACATGGCTGCCGTTTCTAAAAATAGAACAATGGGGTCAGACAGCAGATTTTTGCATCTCCAAATCTGTTTGGTTTAGCCAAGAGCTTTCAATTGCTGAAATGATCCTTATTATAAGGCTTACAAATGTGTCCAATGAATCAAATGGAGTCAAAATTGACTGACAACTCCTTGTTAGAGCTATTGCCCTTAAAAGGCAAAAATTTAACAAGGTGAGCAATTCAGGCTCCTGAGAGCCTCTTGTTTACCATGGCTGTGGTCTACAGAGCTTTGTAGAACGTCATATTAGAATTAATGTACATGTATACCCCCAACTGATAGTCAAGGGCCATAAAAAACAAAGCACAGACAAGGAGCAGCAAAATGATATGTTCACATTTCCTGGCTGAAATTTCAATCACGTCATGGTATGTGTATCTTATTTCAGGTGAAACCAAAGCTTGATATCAACAAAGCTGCTGACACTGGCAATAGTCCTCTCCATGCTGCTGCTAACAATGGTAACACTGAGTTGGTTACAATATTGGTGAGATCTGCTGATATCAACGTTGACATCATCAATCCTCAGTGTGAAAATGCCACGCCTCTACATCTGGCAGTAATGCATGGTAAGACTATGTTTGCTGCTTTAAATCTTTCTTAGATGATACTAAGAGGATATTTCATGTAAAACCTTGAAGAACCAAACTGTATCATGTCTCACTAAAATTAAACCCCAAATACTTGTCTACAGGAATCTTGTTGAGACCTTTCCAACCTTTGAATCACCATATACCTTCTTCTGTTCAGTTTGTTTTCAGGCTTGGGGTATAAAGATATGTTTGTGTAAATAAGATAGCCGTTTAAAACAGGTTGAGTCTACTAAACATAGCAATGATATAGAATGGTGACAGTTGAGTTTGTCAGACTCCAATGATATGTGATAAACATGTTAACTGCTGACTACTGTAGTACAGTACAGTAATTATATAACACAGAGAAACAACACATTATTACCTGTTTGACCAGTCAATTTACCCAAACCCTGGAAAGTCTATAGAGACCAGAGTGGATTGAGGGTTAAGTTTGATGCTAATCAGACAGAAAAAAAATCTGAATTGCTTTTTATTAAGGTACATTCCAACAATAGACTTAAGTCTAGGACCTGAGTAAATCTTTCCATAATTGCAAATCATGATATACTTCCCAAATTTAGTTTTTGAAGAAATGGCCATGCAATGTGTATACAAAAAATGTAAAATCTGACGCATTTCCCAGTTTTTGGACTAAATGTATCTTATGAGTCTTATAAATGAACCAACGTGAAAAAAATATGTGGATTTGTTTGCACTAACACTAAATAACACTACTGGTCAAGGAGTAAATGTAGTCCTCAACAGCAAGTGATTCTCACCAACTGATTTTTCATCCTCTACTGTGAAACATGTTCATTCCCAATATTTTAAGACAAAACATCTTACATATTGCTGATATTTTGCTCTTAAAAATACAATTATCATTTAGGAATAAAGTTTTGGTGAGCAGATTGGCCAGAATAATTTCTGTCTTGGAGAGATCTACTATCTGACCAGTAATCCTTTTCTACAGGGGGAATTATTGTTGATTGAACATTTCAATCCTCTAGCTTGATAAAAGAACCATTGAAATATATGAATTATTTTGATTTTAACAGAAAATGGTTTTTGCATATTTCAGGACACAAAGATGTGGTTAAATTATTAATTCTAGCAAATGCAAACCTTACATTAAAGATGGGTGATCAAACTGCAGTAGATATTGCTAGAGATTTTGGCCACCATGAGCTGCTGGAGTTGTTCCATTCCTGAATTACTTGTAGATATATACATCAAGTTGCAGTGGATGTTGTCAGAGATTTACATGTACATGTACATGATTGTACAAGTTAGTCCATCCTTAGTCACCAGACTAGTGTAGGTGTTGCCAGAAAATGTCTATCCTTGGTCAACTGACTTGTGACTAGTGTATGTGTTACCAGAGAGTTTAGTTGATTTTTTCAGCGTTTATTATATTCCTAAAACAAATCTGTCATCAAACCCAGTTGTTTGGAAAACATTTTGCACCAGAGTTTTTTTTAGGCTCTAATTTAGATGTTTGTTGGCTGCTTGGCATTGATTTTTTTTAAATTTACAATGTGTCAGTCTAGATCAGACTTAATAATAATGTCAAGAAAATGATAGTGTTTGTTTGAGTACTTCTGCTATGCTTGTATTGGTTATCTTGTAGTTCCTTTTAAAAGATTGTAAACAAAATATATTTTGAATTCGACATCAGCCCTCAGAGCAAGCTTAAGAACAACTAAATAAATTTTATGGTGACATATTCTTTATAAATATTATTTGAAAGTTCATTATGTTTAAAAATGTCTGTGTTAGGAATTTAACCTTACTCAGTTTTGTTGACCTTATTAGTTGAGCCAGAGAAAAAAACCTGTCTATTTAAGGTTACCCTACGTACCATAGCACATTTAATTGGTATTTATTACTGAAATGCTGCTAAACTGTCATTTATACTTCAGTATGATTAAAGTTGAGAAGTTTATACAAAATAATTAAAACAATATAATTCTGTCACCTCCCTACTTTCCCTATTTTTTTTTTTCATCCAATATAACCTTAAACATATATATATTTTCTTTCTTAGGAACATGTTAAAGAAGTCTTCTCCAAAAAATTAAAAAGATATTATCTATTTCATTTCTGGATTTTCCCTTTAGTGTCTGTGTTCTGTTTATTTTTGTTTTTTTGTTGTAGCACAATGGTGATAACATTGCACAGTTGTGACAACATTTGTTGTTTATTCCTCAAAGTTTTTAGTTAAGTCATATGGGTGTGATTACTGAACTTAATTGTTTGGTGCTATTTATTTTTGTCTATTTTTGTTCTATTTCATTAAAAAAATTTTCTTCATGCTAAATATGTGACTTTACTTCGTTTTATTTCCCAGCAAGATAAAGGTGATTTTATATCTAAAGACTGAACAGATTTATGAATCTACTGTAGGAATACAAAGCATTCAAAGTACACACTTTTGTAAATAATTCAGATATAAGTACAAAAATTCAATTTCAGTTTTATTCCCTTCCCTTCATACTCTATTACATGTTTTTGAACTGAAGGAAATTTCTGATATTTATTTTAAATTACAATGACCTCTTACTGTATGTTAAACAACTATCTGTCTTACTGTCATTGTTGTAGTTGGCTTGGTACATCATAATTAAAACTTAATTAATAGAATTATGTTCAAAAATAACTTTGATATTTTTAGATAATTGTATAATACATGTATATAACAGTTTTGGTACAAATTGAAGTTTGAACTTGGAGGAGTGTCCATGGTATGTTCTAGTCCTGTCCATCTTCTGGAAGCTGAGCTTACACGACCATCTTTTACTATCACCATATGCTTTACTGTATGCTTTTAAGTGCCCTTATTTCATTTGTAAATAACTATTTAAGATTATACAACATGTACTTAAAAAAATTACAGGTATTTAACTGTACTAAAGATGGGAAAACTTTGATTCCACAATCTGTGCAGTGCTTTTTCACTGATATGTGTGAAAGTTTGCCAAACTGATGTTGAATAGAGAGGCATTTCTTAAAGCTCTGAATTTGTTTATCCTTTCTCAAAATTACATCTCAAGAAGGTATCTTAAGCAAGATAGTTTATATCTTACATTTTTTGGTTCTATTTTAAAGTGCTGGTACTATTTAACATTTGTGATAAATTGATCTTTAATGCAACTCTGGTTGAATTGTCTGTTAAACAATTTGTACAAAATTTTATTGTAATTTATTTTTCTTGCTGATGTAATCTGTGATGAACAAATAAATTATTTATTTATTAATTTTTTTAATGATTTGTTCAAGTATTAACATGGACTGTAATGTTAGAAATTAACAGGAACATATATAGTTCCCATTATATGTTCCTGAAATCAACCATATTTTCAAATGGAGATTTTGAGTCTTGGGATTTGTTAATATTTTTCTGTTTATTAGCGGTACTCCATAAAGTTCATGTGTCTTACAATATTCCACCTGGACCACAAGATTGTTGATAATCTGATTTTATCATCCATGCTACAAAAATATATTGATTTTGTTGATAAAGCAAATACTTACTACCATGGCCAGTTTGTTGATAAAGTAAATACTTACTACTTTGGCCATTTTGTCGATGAAGCAAATACTTACTACCTTGGCCATTTTGTCGATGAAGCAAATACTTACTACCTTGGCCATTTTGTCGATAAAGTAAATACTTACTACCATGGCCATTTTGTCGATTAAGTAAATACTTACTACCATGGTGGCCATTTTTGAAAAAAAAACTAGATCAAATGATAGTTATTAATTTACTGGTACATCACTTCAACTATGAGTGATAAAATACTAGTGTGACTGCCCCCTTTCAGCATATAGAGATATACGAAACTTCATTGGACAAAAACATAGAACTCCTTAAATGTCCTTGACTTTTCAAAATTAAGCATTTTATATGCACAGCAAAGTATACAAATGTCTGTTCGTCACGCAATAACTTGAGAAGCCCTTTTTAAATAAACGTCAAACTTTACATAATTGTTATACCCCATGCAGATGAAGTTCCGGTGGTATACAGATTTCATACTGTCGGTCTATCTGTCCGAACTATTTTGTAAGCAGCTTGGAACATTGCTATGAAACTTTGTTGAATGTAATATAACCACATGGATTTGTGCATATCATTGCTGTCAGGAATTTATGTTGAACAAAAATTGTAGAATTGATGACTGCTGGAACTTGGTCTGATGTGTTGTCCACGACTTCTCCTTAATAACTTTTCAGGATTGTTATGAAACTCAATGTAGTGTTAAATTACTATGTGAAGATGTGCATATTGTCAGGAATAAGTCATATTCTGTTATTGTGTTGTCAACAAATAATAGTATTGATGGCTATGGAACGCCTAAACTGTCTGATGAGATACACATTTGTTTACGTGTTGTCAATTTTATATTACTTGCTGTGGTTTTATAATAACATGTGGTCATTTTGTATTTACGTTATGTGGGAACATTTTTACATTATGTCGTTTTGTCTTTGCGTTCTGTTATTTTGTCTTTACGTTCTGTCGTTTTATGATTACGTTATGTCATCATATATTTACGTTATTTGGATTTATCTTAACGTGCAGTGGTTTTCTTATAACGTGAGGTCGTTTCATCTTTACGTTATGTCGATCTCTAAATACTTTATGTGCATTTTCTTTTTTTTACGTGCAGTGATTTCTTCTTTACGTGATGTGGACAAAAAAATTCATGATGACGTGTGACCCCGGAACTTTTCGATCGTGTAAACTTCAAACCAGTCCATAAAAGGCAAAATAGACGTCACAACGCCGATTAGAAAAATGCTGAACAAAATGCACTTCGGGTAGCCTATCCAGCCACCCTAGAGTATTTATTCTATTGTAAAAAATAGCTATTTGTTATTTACGTTCAATATTATCACAATTGATACACCTGGCTGTGACTCTGATGACTTGTGGCGATTTTCGTAGTCAGAATATATTTTTTTAATTCCAAAAACATGGGAATTTTGACTCCCGCGAAAATTTGCATAAATTCGACTCAACAAGTTATTGCGTGACTAAATTTAATTTTCTACATTAATAAACCACCAAAACTAATTTTCAAGAGAGAATTTTCAAAAAAATGTTAAAAATATTACCCCTACTCCTATAAAACTGGTCTCAGTATCAAACATAATTCTCATTCACAGCATACCGACACTGTGAAACTCATATTTTAGGCATTCATAATTTAAAAGATAATTATTTACCCAAAATATCTGAACAATTCAGGCGTGTGATTTTTTTATAGGGTTACAATTACTATAAAATCGTAAAAAGTGGAACTTACAGAATTTCAGAATTTCTTCTATGTCACCCGTTATTATCTTCTTCCAGAATACCGTAGCTTTTGTGTGATACAGAAGATTTGTATATCGTCTAAGCTGTCAAATCGGCGAGGTAATTAAAATTTGAACTTTTCCAAGTAAAGTTGGTGCAAAAATTACCACCCGTACCTAGGAAAAAAATACCTCAACACGAACCAAAATGTTAATTTTTAACATATACACGGCGTACACTGGGCATGTTGCGGGCGATTGCTTTCATTATCGATGCATCCAACATATTTGCTAATTTCAGGAATGTAGGCGACAATAATGTGTTTTTTCGTAAAAAAGGGAAATTTCCGGAATTTCATTTTTCTTCCATTTCACCGTTAATTGGCGTTTTTTTTCAAATACCGCAATTCGAAAGAGCTTTTGTATATTAAAATACAACTTTATAGTGTAATAGCTTTGTAATGTGCCCAAGATATATAAGTACTTGAACTTTTCCAAGTCAAGTCACTCTTCACGTTGACGTACTCCCAAACAGTTAGAGTGGGGAAACACTCTCGGACCCACGTGGGGTCTGGGAGTAGGCCAGAGCGTCAACAGAGCAGCCCAACCGCTAGTAGGACATACTCTGACAGTTCTTCTGTCGGGTATCCCGAAGGCTGGGCTCCGCTACCTCCAACTACTAACAGACATTTACTAACAGAATCCAAGTAAGGGGCGGTCGTGCGAGATCTGTAAGGATAGTCAAGACCGTAAAAACCCCCAATCATCGTCACCAAGTCAAGTTAGTGCAAAAATTGCCCCTACCCATGATAAAAATACCTTGATATGGCCCATCGCCTTTGCTTATTAGAAAGCTAAGATGCTAAATAAATATGTGTAGATATGCAAAGGCATGTTTGAAGTACGGTACTTAAAAAAATTACACATAACAGGTTTTAAAATGAAAGAAAATATGAAATTTTAAAAAATCCCCTATTTACTGTGAAAAACACAGTATTTTCACATTGAAACTGGAAACATTACGCCCCTGAAATGAGTAGGTATGTTGAATACGTCAATAATTAAAACACCAGTACCAAGCAGGTCTTTTTAACGTCGATTATATGCTAAATATAACATTTTGGTTCATATTGAGGTTTTTTTTGGGTAGGGGTGGTAATTTCTCATCTTATTTAAGGTCTCACTAACCACTTCCGGGTTAAATGGCACCCCCTATATGGTACCAAAAACGCACTGAACCTAGACATATGCATTGTAAGTGCATTATTTGAGTGTATTATGATTAAAGGTAGTCAAAATAAGGTTGAGAATGTGTTCTTTAAAATCATATATGTAATTAACTACAAAAGTGTATGAATATTGTTTACATGTGTGAGTAATTTGCCTCCATGCTGTCAGTTAGCAGGAAAGGTAAAAATGTGGATTTTTCAGTATTATTTATTCAAGTAAATTTTGTGAAGAATTTCTACAATCATTGTACCATTAGCATAATGATTTTGGAAGCCTTTTTTTCCAAGCTTCGCAACGGTATGCAACTTTAAGATGTCATTTTAACATGTAAAGTAATAGAAACGTTAGAAGTGGTTAGTGAGACATGACTTGGAAACGTTAAATTATTAATTACTTGGGCTCATTTGAAAGCTTAGGCACTATATACATGCACTGTATCACACAAATACTTGTTTAAACTACGGTATTCTGGAAGAAGATAATAACGAGTGATCAAGAAATTCTGTAAATTCCCCTTTTCTTGATTTTATAGTAAATGCAATCCTATAAAGAAATTCAAACGCCTGAATTGATCAGATATGTTGAGTCAATCATTATCTTAATTATGGATGCCTAAAATATGAGTTTCACAGTGTCGGTATGCTGTGAATGAGAATTGAGTTTGATACTTAGACCAGTTTTCTAGGGATAGGGGTAATATTTTTAACGTTTTTTTTAAATTCTTTCCTGAAAATTAGTTTTGGTGCTTTATTAATGTAGAAAATTAAATTTAGTCACGCAATAACTTGTAGAGTCGAATTTATGCAAATTTTCGCGGGAGTCGAAATTCCCATGTTTTTGGAATTAAAAAATATATTCTGACTACGAAAATCGCCACAAGTCATCAACAGAGTCCCAGATGTATCAATTGTGATAATATTGAACGTAAATAACAAATAAACTATTTTTGGCACTATAGAATAAATACTCTAGGGTGACTGGATAGAATACCCAAGTGTATTTCGTTCAGCATTTTTCTAATCGGCGTTGTGACGTCTATTTTGCCTTTTACGGACTGAATTGAAGTTTACACGATCGAAAAGTTCCGGGGTCACACGTCATCATGAATTTTTTTGTCCACATCACGTAAAGAAGAAATCACTGCACGTAAGGCACGAACCATTTTCTTATGGTGGTGGGGGGGGGTGCCTGGGATTTATTTTTTTTTAAATATTAATTCAAATTTTGATTAAAAAAAATAAAAATATTTTGAAAAGAGCTGAAAGAGTAATCAAGGGATCCAATGTTATAGCGGTAATCAAAAGAATGTAATCCAGGGACAAAGACCCGACATGGAAAACAGACATACACAACAAAGAACATAAAGTAACAAAAATAAATGAGCAACTCGGACACCACTAAAAACTGGGAGCATGGACCAGATGCACCGGTAGGGTAAGCGTCCTCTGCTTTTCTAGAAACACCCGCCGAGTTGCTCATAAAAAGTCCGGGGTAGACAAACGAGGAAAGGAAAACTATGACCCGTTGAATAAATCAGTTTTCATGGTGCTGATGGATACACCATAACGATCCACGAGTTCATGATGACGACCATAAAACTTCTGTAGTGATGACTTCAATCTTGTAGCAACATAACCCTGTTCCAGAAGCCTATTTGTTATATATTTATATATTATGGCAAGCCGTTGTGGAATTTAATATATAATTACTGATATCAATAAATCAATTATAGATATCAGTAAAAGGAATTATTTTATATTAAGGATTAATTATTGATATCGATCAATCATCATTTATTGATATCAATAAATATGACATATTTATTCACACGTTAATAAAAAAATATTGATATCAATAAATGATTTATCAACATGTTAATAATTAATTTTTGATATTGGTAAATTGCATGATTTATCAACACGTAAATAAATATTTATTAACATGTTATTAAATCATTTATTGATATCAATATTTTTTTATTAACGTGTAGATGAATTATTAACGTGGTGATAAAGGGGATGCCAGTATAGGTGGTCTAATCATGATCATGGAAAAGTGTTCGTAAAGCTTATTATATTGGATATTTCCCGGCATACAAGTCTTCTTGAACTAGATTTAACAACATGCTAATTAATATTTATTAACATGTTAATATGTGTTCAATTTATTGTACCGTTTGTAAAATCAAATCATTTACAAATGATGCAAGCTTTGAAATGTAATAAAAGGCCAAAAGTTTTGAATTGGCATTAAACATGTCTCGACCAACAAACTGACAAGGTGTAGGGTTATAGAACACATTAATGGAAACAGCGCTTAGAATGCATTGCTATTTTTCACAAAACCGGCCACCCCTATAAACCGGCCATTTTTTCTTGTCCCAGTGGTGGCCGGTTTGGAGACGTTTCATTGTATTCATAAATGATTTACCAACACGTTCATAAATAATTATCAACATGTTACTAATTCATCCATTTGTTGATAACAATAAATCATTTATGCACACGTTGATACATATTTGTTAACATGTTGTTGATTATTTATTACATGTTATTAAATATTTATTGATATTAATAAATGGGGAATAAAGTCCACAACGGCTTGCCATAATATATATTAAATTTAAATAATTACCTTGTGTGTTAATTTTGTACAGTTACACTAACTTTTGGTAATGACTAGTAAGGTCTTGCACATAGTATGATTCCTGCATTATTTTAAGGGCTAGAGGACGCCCTTTCTTTTAATACAGCCATTGTATAATGGTATGGGCCTATCATCGTTGTTCGTAGATGTTTGGATTTCGTTGTTAACTTGGGTACTATTTAATTCAAGCTTAGATTCGACATTTGTAAAACAGGATGTTCCATGCTATCACTGGTACATTTTTTTAACAAACATAAAATTGCGAGAAATAAAATTTTCAAAGAAAAAGGTGCCAATCCGCTGGCCCCTTCTGGATTTACCAGAGATAATTGTTTATGAACAATTCTTGTTGTAATTTGAACTGCCCTTAATGGGCACCGTGGTTTGTTTAATAGAATATCTATCCATTTGTCTTTAATAACTGAAGTATCACATGATCAGTACATGTAATTCTATGATCTCCTGACTTCCTATGCACTCCGTCTGTTTGTTTGCACAATGGATGTACATATACCGATGATCATCTATATGGAGTGATAAAACAAGTCTGAAGACTTCTTTTAATATGTGATATTTGACCTTTCCATTCGAATTTAAAAAAACACACCAGAAATTGCTGTAAACTATTGCGTTATCTTTCTATTTATTAAGTATTTATTGAGTTCAATCTAACGCATTATGAACGCTAGAATATCCGGGAAATAAAAACAAATGTCTATCTTTTCTTTATAACAATGTTTAATTGGAACATTTAGCATATCGGCTAGATCTTTTCCGCAATTATGCCTTTTTATCAAGTAACTCTAATGGTTTATGTGCAGCGTATCAGTTAAATATTACACCCAAATTTTATTCAAATGGAACAATAATAATTTCTAATTGAACGGGGTGGGTGTTGTCATCAGTCTTAATTTTGTTAGATTTTCAGAATAGAAAGCGGCTACTACAAGTTAGTGTTGAACAAGAAAGCATCATGGAGAGCTTTTTACGTATATCTGTTGTTATAGGGCTGTTTTCTGGATATTTGTCGGAGCTAGAGGGAATCAGATTATCTGACAAAAGGATGGTAGCTGCTTCTCAGTTTGGGAATACACAGGTATGATCAATTAAATTTAATAAGTGGAATGTCACCAGACATAAAAGGAAAAAAAAAATAGTAGAGAAAAACTTAAGCAGGTGTGTACGCTCTAATGACAAACGCTTTCTCTTATCCGATAAGTTTCGAGGGAAAATCAAATTGTCGCTTTAAATACGCCAGAAACTTAAAACAAAACCTTCCTGGTTCATTTTCTTTGTTATTTTCCCAGGGCCAAACGAATTCGGGGTACCAAGCTTTGTTAGATGCCGCTAGAGACGGCTTCCTGAGTCCCGATGAGATCCGACGGTTTGCTCCAGATACACCATCACCGAACGACGTCGAGTGTTATGTAGATGTCGAGACTGTAAGTTAATAAGGCTAGCTAGCCTCTTAGTTAAAAAATGTAATAAACATTCCAATTGCTACTTCCATTTACATGAAATATCTATCATTGCTACAATGTAAGAGGTTGGCTTCAGGTTAGAATTTTGCCAGCAAACCTTTAGTATCGCTGGAGTACATTATTGCTATCTAGAGTATCTGATTACATAAAGCTGAGGCGGTTCTTAATAGCCTTTTCAATATTCCATTATGCAGGTTTCTTCGATCTCTTTTAAGTAAACATTTCTACTTTCGAGATGTTTTGTATCAATTCAACTTGACAAAAAATATGCGACATGTCCATATTCAAATTCTAACTTATTTTTGTATGCTTCCGCAGTTTTCATCATGATAATCAAACTTAATTGACTACTATTATTTGGTGCGACCCGCCAGTCAAGTATGTTATCTAAAAAATTACGACTTCTGTCAATCTTTGACCTCGGTCTTTACATGGTATTGCACTCTTTATTACCAATATCATAACAGATTTCAGTCCATTAAAATAAGTTTTAAACTTTAACAAACTGCAACAGTAAATGTTTTGATTAAAATATGCAACATTATGACCAAAATATACACAGAAAAAGTCTAACAAAATCTAATGTGCAGAAACCTTAGAATATGCATTTCAAATTTGCAATGGAAATTAATGTGGAAAGGGGATATAATTCCGTAAACAAAATGGGGTTTTTTTTGGTCAGATTTGTGATCCTTTTTTCAATTTCACGTAAATTTCTTTTTTTCCTTATTGACTTACTCTCGTAATATGCTGCACATGACATGGAACATTTTGAATAAGGATAGGCATATTCAAGTTTTTGGAACATTTTTAATGAGAGAAAATGCTTATTTTCAGGCACTTCCATCATTTTGAATTTAAAAGAAAAAACGTATTGTTTATTTCTGCAAGTTTTTTATCAACAGTTTTGCCATTGTTTTAAGAATCTTTTGAGCACAAAAAGTAGAATATTTACTTCATCAAAATTGGAATTCTTGAACTTCATTATCATGAAAAATAGACACATGGTTTACTAACTAGTTTCTAAAACTAAGTTGTTGTTTGGTAAAAAAATAAAAATAAAATTCTTTTTAAGTTGTCGGTCATCCTGCTAAAATATCTACTATTGCCACATTGTATTTAGCAGATTATGATTTTTTATTAAATTTTAGGGCTATTTTAGCCATTTTGAGTTACATCCCCTTTTCAATGGTTATTAAATGCTTATTTTGATGTTTCCGTACGTGAGATTTAGATAGACTTTTTTCTGTGCTTATTTCGATCATAATGCTATAGCACAGAACTTAAAAATCTTTTGTTGCAGTTTGCTAAGATTAAGGGCAAAATTTTGCTAGATTGACTGGACTAATATAGATGAGTTATGCAGCATGTTGGGTTTAAATCTGATTTTGTTTCCTCATATCTGTCAAGTTGACCGTTAAAATTACAGGATCACCCCACATTTTTCATTAATCTGATGTATTCAGTTGTGATGTGTATATAGTATCTCTGTCAACGTTCTACTTCTTATAGAACAAGGACGATGTTATAGTAACACGACGTGTAAGTGACCAAGTACAAAGACGATAAAGTAACTAGTATACCATGTACCGATAACGAAAATATAATTATCTGGGTTTAAGAATAATCATATCTTGCATGTAATAATTTTTGTTAGCGTTTTTTTTTTTTTGTTTTTTTTTTTTTCATTTTCCCTTTTCTTGATCCGGCGGGGAAATCCCGAAAGCATACGTATTTATTGTCACAAAAATTCAGCTCGAATATGATTCATAAAAATTCATACACTGACCCAAGGGAGAGGGCCACCCTTACTAAAGTTATTTATTTTTAAAAGTGCTTTTTTTGTATGTTTACGCACTGAAAGGTACTTAGTAAGCAACACAAATCTATGTTGTCCTTTTTTTTTTTTTTTGTATTTGTGATTCTTCAACCTTTTTAGTTGAACAATTTGAATGGTTAAATTGTGTATTGAAGATTAATAACTATTTTATACAGTATAGAACCCAGCGCATTGGTGGGCGATGTGTTAACTTTGGACGGAGTAATTTAAGAATTTGCCAGGCAGGAGAATACTCAGGCCCTTTGTTCAACAACCAATGTAGCAGACGTCAATCTAACTCAGAGACACAAACTGGCCAAGCATCACCATAAAAACATATATAGACTAAAATGACTACTGCATCGGCAGCATATATATAGTAACCACAGGAAGTGACTTACTTTTATAAATCGAATCTACAGCTATTTATATATCCATGGTTATCTTCTCAATATTCTAAATAAATGTATTTAACCTTGTATGTCTTTAAGGTGGGACGATGCCAAATGAAATACATCCAGATTTGTATAATTCTTTCCATATGATCATTATACTTTCAACAATTATCATTACACTATTAACAAGTATAAGTATACATTCAACATATATCGTTATACTCCCAACAAGCGTCATTATAGAAATATCCTTATTGTAACATGAATCGCCACAACTGTGGTTGGTATGAGTAGCACGTGACTTATTGGGTGTGGCTTTTGTGTGTGTAAATTACTGTCCACCTTATGTCATGTAAACAACCACACGTAACATTCCGATGTGTATCAGCTGTTTTCATTCATTATAGTAGCGTGAATGAACATTAAATTCATATTTAATTAAAAAAAATATTAGACTTTATGTTTTAGAGAAGTTATATTATATTCCGTAGAAATCACTTGCAGATTTACATGGTAGCACTCGCCACGCGCGCCTTCATGTATGAAAACAAATAATTGTCAATGAATGAAACATTTCAGTCCATGTGTTGTACCTGTCCATGTGTGACCTTATAATGCAAACAACTAGTACCATTTATAACATCATTCTACTTAATTCGCCCTTTCTAATAATGCAAAGCACCAAGTTTCACTACCTACAATTTCAACTGACAGAGCTTAAAGTATACAGACAAATATGGACAAATATGACGGGTCTAAGGTTACCGTAATAGGTCACGAAAATGTAAAAATACCGTAATTGTCCTATTAGAATCGAAATAAATCACGGAAACTCCAGTTTATCATTATTTTACCACGGGCTGACCAGTATTTCACCCCGAGCGATAGCGAGGTGTAAAATATCGGCATAAATATTTTACCCCTTGCTGTCGCTCGGGGTAAAATAATGGTCAGTCCGTGGCAAAACAATGATCAAATGAGTTTCCGCGATTTACTGGTATTTCTTAAACAACCACACAATCGACACTGAAAAGTTGAAATTTTAGTATCATTATCTCATGCAAAGCGTACGATTGCTTAATCGCATAATAACTATACATCATCGCAAATAATGCGTAACATGAAATTTCATGTTGCTTAATATTCAAGTGCACCACCCTTTATTAATGTGTGCCAAGGTACATTAGGTCAGAATAGTTCACATAACTGATAATTAAACAATTAAATTTTCAATTTTATATAACTAATATGGAAGATACTTTTTTTTCAGAAGTGCACTAAAGAAAACTTCCTAATTTTAATTACTATGTGTTCTTTGTTGTGTATGTCTGTTTCCCATGTCTGGGCTTTGTTCCTGGATTACATTCTTTTGATTATCGTTATAACCTTGGTTCCCTTTATTACTCTTTCAATCATTATAAAATGTATGCCCAAATTGAAATTATTATGGGTTTTAATTTAAGAAGTATATAACTATACACAAAATTTAGTAAGAGCATGAGTATCTTTTCCAATTCTTTAACTTCGGTTGTTTTTTTGTTTAATCTGCGAACGGTTTTTCACACAAAAGAAAATGTTATCACATAAAACAGTACATAAAATATTTAGTTAGAAAACGAAGATTTTAAAATGTACTCTTCATTATATTCACGATTACTAGAGCAATCAACAAGTCATTAATCAATAGATTTCTGCTATCGTTCGCGTCGCTGTCTGTGACAAGAAAGTTGGAAGTATAATGTAAACTACCATTGTTAGGTGACGGTGCTATCTTTAACAGTTTACATATCATTGGATAAATATCGACGCTTCTAAATGTTGGAGTTGTATGGTTTGCTCTGATATCTGGTCCTGCTGCTAGAAAAATCGGTTTCATGTTGGCGAGACCGTTGTCATAACCATGTGTACCTTTCCGTACACGCTTATTAAGTGCCGTCTTGTTCTGTTAAAGAAAGAAATTTTATGTTCACAAACACCACAAATTAATATCTTATTTCTGATTATACAGTAACCACCCAGTTGAACCACTGAGGTAGTAGTACCGAGTTGAATATTTATTAGATGTTATATTAACAATGAATGGGAAACTGACAAAATGCGAATTTAATCAACTAAAAAAGAATTCCGTAAGAGACTATTTGAGACGCATTTTCTCATGCCCTTGATTCGATCAGAAGTCCGTTACGCAGATATTTATGGCGTTCAAGGCAATCAGAGTAGTTAGTACTTGCTCTAGCATAGCAAATCAACTGTGAAATATAAACACCATGTGCAAGAAATGAAGGAATATTGCTGCACATGTAAGGAAAATATGATTTAAAGTAGTCTCTTTTACCATAATCTTAGTACTGAGGTGACCACTGTTTTCGAATTCGAGATGAAGTTCCAAAAAAAAAAGATGCCGAGCAATCTGTCTCTGTAGTATCTTTTATTTCGAACTCTGGTGGATATGTTGAAGGTAACCATTTACCAAAAAGGGTTGCTAATGGACAGTGCATCATCAGTATATCTGTATGTGAAATTAAAGGATTAACATCTTTTATTCTTTAATTCTTTACGAGATTCTGAAGAAATTCAGTTACGTATGGATAAAAAAAAAACAAGTCGGCTAGGAGAGGAGCACAATTTGTGCCCATTGGAATGCCAACTTGTTGCTGAATAATAGCTCCCCCGATATGAAAAATATGTTATCGATTAGGAAATCGAGCATGCTGCAAACCTGATTTTCTGTGTAGTACACTTTACCCTACTAAGTTGTAACCTAGAACAACATAATTTCTCGAATAAGACAAAGATTTAACGAATAAGCCCTTTTAAACGGGGTTTCAATTTGTCATGTTGCGACGTAGTGTAAAGAGTTGAGATGTAAAAAGTTTGAAACTAATTTCCGAAAAACTGCGGGATTGCAGATTTTCAAGGAATGCCACTGCAAGAGTAGGTAGTATTACAATTAGCTTGCTGTCCATCTTTCACTGCGGACAACATCTTCGTAAGGTGAATTGGCATCTCCTTTGTAGAGCACTATGAAGATCCAGTGATATACCTATCTTTGTATGGATTCTTATGAAGTTTGGAAATCCAATACAATTAAGCAAGGCAAGTTCTCACATTTTGTTCCGATGTTGAAAAAAGGATATGAAGGACTTATGATTGTTAGGATTTCATCCTTCTCAAAAGTAATACGTTTCTATGTGGCATCAACCCGATTAGTGGAAAGTGAACTGTTCATGAAACAAACTTAAACCAAAAAGGAATAAATTTGACGAACAATGAATAACTTACCTTTGTTATAGACCATCCTTCTTCAGCAAGTAAAAAAACTGGCATCACTCGCCTGTTTTTACCATAGTGCCAAACATCAGGAATGTTTTCTTTCTTATAAACGGTCATATTATTGACATATTTCAAACTGTTAACGACATAATCGATTTGTCCTTTCTTGGGATGAACCTGCATTACTGGGCCGTTATCCACGGTGAAGAGTATTTTGGACATATTGACATGTTCTGAGATATCTATTGCCTTGTTCTCTGTATCAATACTGGACATACCATGATCACTGGTCAATATGAAGTTCACTTTGTCCCACAGACCACTGGAATCAAATTTACCCATGATATAACCCAATATAGAATCCATGTACTTCACTTTGTCGATAACTTCTGAAGAATCAGGACCATACAGATGTCCTGTTGCATCAGGTTCATGGAAATACAAAGCAACAAAATCAATCTTATCAGTCAGCCACTTAATTACTTGGTCCACCCTGTCATTGAACTTGACATCTTGTTTGTACGGTTTCCAATAATTAGGCCTATAACCTCTAATTTCTGCCTCACTGCCAGGCCAGAAGTATACAGCACTCTTTAGATTATGTTTCCTAACTGTAACCCAGATTGGTTCTCCTCCATCCCACCATCTTGATTCTGTTGTCGACATTTTGAAAGTTGAGTTAAATTCAGGATCGTACATAGCATTGCCAATGATTCCATGAGTTTCTTCATATAGACCTGATAGAAAGGAGGGCGATATTTCAAATAAATGTATAACTACTTTTTTAAACCAGAGACGGCGAATGCAATGTCCCAACGTAGTATAAAAAGAACCCAAATAAAAGGAAAAACTTTATCTTAACTAAGCATTAGCGAAAAGCCCCGATTATATCGTTACTGATAAATGAACTAGTCGTCATGTATTAAGTCATTCTAAGGTAGTGGTTTTATAAAAGAGATATAACGTACCTACTCAGCAATGCGATCAGACGGAAGGTGATTCGCGCTTGTCAAAAACCCAGCAAAGTCTCTTTCGTTTTTATCTCAAAAACAGTTATGACTTAGATCTCAAATGAAATAAAAAGACGCCTAAAAATAAAAGTTTATGACTGATCACTAAAATTTTAACCTTATCAGTATAAATAAGAACTACTAACTATAAGGTAGAATAAAACTACCTACCAGTGGCGATATTGTACATGGTAGAATAAAACTACCTACCAGTGGCAATACTGTGAATGGTAGAATAAAACTACTCACCAATGGCGATACTGTAATGGTAGAATAAAACTACTTACCAGTGGCAATACTTTAATGGTAGAATAAAACTACATACCAGTGGCGATACTGTAATGGCATGGAAATGTTTTTGTTATAAAGGTGTTATTGATGTACTCAGCTTTAGTCCCTCGGCTGGCAAGAATATCGAAATTCGGTGTCGACGTTTTCTTTAAATAGTCCCAACGAAATCCATCCATAGATACCAATAAAACTTGGCTTCCTTCAGAGAAAACGAAAACAAGAGACAACAACACTAGCCTGTACATCGTCACTGAGCGATACAAGGTACCAATACATATGGTAGATAACATGTGTTAGGTAAACTTGTACACAATATATAAACATTGTTACACCATATTTTATCTCAGAGGTTTTCCAAAAATATTTTGTATTTTAACAGGAAACTTGTCTCTTGTAACATTTTTGCTGATATGTTTACATCTTAACGAACATGCATATAATCTATAAACAGGATAGTCACATTTATTGTTCGAATGACTTTCGTGATGTAGATAAAGAAAAATAACTTAAATTATAATGTTAGCAAAAACCACTTGTGCGAGTAAAACTAAGGCTTCATTTACGTTACTATACAACACCCGTGAAGGAGAGTATAGAAATCTTATTGAACCGAGCAGACGACAAGCATTGCTCACAACTGATACAATTCATCAAATTAGTAACAACAACAACAAAAACAAAAAATAAATAGATAAAAATAAAAAGATAAAGTGTAACAACAAAACAATAGAAATATGATGAAGATGACTGCAATTACCATAAATTTCCCATAATAAAAATTGTTAACATGATTGTATCTGCAGGTCTACACTTTGTAACAATACCAAATATGGAAACTACTCGACAAGCACACACAGAGGAATTGCATTCACCATATTTTCTATGGTAGGTAAATTGTAGTGACAGTCCAAGTGGTTTAAGAAGAGCTGTTTTCACAAGGTTTTAAGTCTCGCGACTCCTACAATAAAGTTTTTCGCAAGACGCAGCTTGATACGACCGCATAATTTGAACCCCAAGTATGGATTATAATTAAACGCTTGGCATTGTTCTGCTAAAGTAGTCAAAGCACTAAAATATGTGTATTTAGACGCAAGAAATAAGCATAAGTTTTACCCTGAAAACCTATAGTTCTGCCGTCGTATTAAAATTGGCAAATCAAAGTGACGGTTATATATGCCGGAGACTTTATATACACTCTGATACACGCTTTGTAACAAATCCTACAATACACGGAAGAATCCAACAAGTGGTCTCAGAAGAAAGACATTTACAAGATCTTATGGACGGACCACGTGTATTCGGGGCACGGATGGTCCCAACCCCCTTTTTCCACGACTAAATACCCGATTCGACTTTTTATTAGATATTGATATATTGTGTTTTCTTTGGGGTGTTTTCTATATAGAGGCCCATAAACTTTAAAAAAAGTACGATTTTTAATCAGATTAACGAATCAGAAAGAAATAATGAATGTCTAGGAAAATGGGTGGTCATTATGCCCCTCATATATAGTTTTGTCCTTTTGCGTCCTTCCGCGACGACGAGTTTTCCTGACTTTTTCCTTAACGCTTCGAGATATTGAATGATTTTTTAGTTTTGTTCTGGTTTCTTATTTTTTATGGATTTGTGTCCCTTTAACTTAGAAAATTACCGTTACGACAAGTTGTCCCAATTTTTTCTAAAACCTTGAGGTATAATTGAACTATTTTGTATGTATTTTATGGCCGACAAAACAAAAATGATTGTTGTTGAGTTCTTCATTGAGTTATATAAAAATCTGAATTTAAAAAGTAGGCAGTTTTATGTAACGACTGTACTAAATGCGAGTAACATACAATCTAAATACCACATTCAATGCTATACTTTGATAGATTTGACTTTACTGAAGGCTGGACAATTCACGTAAATGCCGACGCATCTAGATTAGGGAATAATTATTCTACAGATTACACTAAGTAGGTATCAACTATAATAAAGCGACAAAAATGATAAAGTTAGCTTCGCGTAGCTAAGCATGACACAACCGCATCCAGCGAACTCGTTTCACAAGGGACAAGTGTAGACTTAATCATATGGATTTACAGTTCATTAACAACAAAACAACTGGTGTAAACACAAGGTTTAGTGAAGGCTAATGAAAGTAAACCTGTTAAAAACATTGCGGATGATACTACTCCCGACACATCGAATGAGGCAAATGTTCAAGCAGCTTCCAATATCCAAAATTGCAAAACGGGTCCCAAAATGCCTATGAACAGAATCAACCACGACAAACAAACAATGCGCCTGTGTGTAAATGATCCAAAAGTTAACTTAAGTTTAGATATGGAAAAAGTAAATGAGACACATTGCCCTGTTATGAACGACACTTATGCTAATAAGCATATGGAACAGCAATCTGCATATCATGATCGTACCACGAGTCTCAAAGGTAGTGAAATACCAATTGTATGTAACAGTGATATGAACGTGGTTACCAACTAATTTCAAGGTTAACATCGGAACCGTGTCGATTGGTTCTTCGTCAGTGGAATAAGTAAGGCGTCTTCTGAAAAAGACATGCGTGACTACTTACAAGAGAGAAACATTCAGGTGACTTTCATACGTTTCTTTGATAACCCAAATTCAACCAGAAACTCTGCACAATTAAACGTTTCATTGCAAGATAGTGGCTTTATCCACAACCGTTCGTTTTGGCCAACTGGTTTAAAAGTCGGAAAATGGATTTCAGGGAGCAAATTTTATCCACGAAGTGAATATAGTGACTCAAATAATATTCATAATGGATAACTTAATTAACTTAATGGCATGGAACTGTAAAGATGTGATGTCTGCAACATCGTACCTTAATCAATGTCTTGAGAATCATTCATTTCATGTATGTGCCCTCTCCGAGCAGTGGTTGCGTCTGCGTCATATTCACTTCTTGAACAAAATAAACACTGAATACATAGCGTACTCAAAAAGCGTGGACTATCAAAACCCTGAGTTACAAACTTTTTCGAACTATAAAAAGGGTGTGGCCTTGCTCATTCATCGATCTTACGACCAATTTGTTACACGGGAAATTGAAGTCGACTCGGATCGTATCATCGGTATTGAGTTTAACTTGCCTAGTAATATTCGCGTGTATATATTTACGATATATATGCCTGCATCCTCACTCTCGATTCAATTGTTTAAAGATTATGTAGACTTGTTGCATGAACTTTACTCCATATATAGTGAACATGGTCATGTGATTCTAATGGGAGACTTTAATGTCAAAATTAGAGGCTCACGTTACGATTTTTACGATTCTGAACGCACTCGTTATGCTGAGACATTGTTAAATGACTTTAATATCTTTTTCAGTAAACAGTGACGTTAAATGTCCAGGACCATGCTTTACACTTCAAGGTTTTCAGACTGGTCTCACAACCATGTTAGACCACATTCTTTTACCTAAAGAAATTTCGTCGAATGTTATCAGCGCTAAAGTTTTGGACGATCATGATGTAGATGTATCTGATCATTATCCCGTGTTGTGCTCATTGACAATAATTCCATATATTGAAAACACAAACTTAGAAAATTCAACTATATGTAGGATTGCATGGGACAAAGCGGTTGACACTGGTAAAGTGATTGACTATAGTTTTGCTGTCTCTCAACATTTATGGACGCTTTCTCAACCTGAATGTGATGACATTATAATATACTGCTTAAGGCTATGTCTAATTCAGCTATTGAAACTCTGCCCCTGGTCAAATTCCGTAAACACCTTAAACCCTATTGGAATGATCGGTAAATGTCTCTACAGCGAGATGTAATGCGTCTACGGGATGCATGGATACTTGACGGTAAACCAAGATCATATAGTTGTGAGTCTTATGCTAACTACAAAGCACTGAAGAAATCCTTCCGCGATGAGCTCAGAAAAGCATACGATGATTATTTCACATTAGTATCAGAAACTATTCAGAATTCTATAGAGGTATATCAAAAACTAGCATGGTCAATTATCAACTCACGTAAACAGAAAAAGAATATTTGTGTTGCATTAAAATCGGGCGACAAGGTGCTTCACAGTGTATCTGATGTCTGTAACGTATTTTCAAAACACTTCGAAGACATAGCTAAGATTCCTGATGGTCAAAACGACGATACATTACAAGAAAAACTTTTAGAAATTCGTCGAAGGAATAATAACTCTGCTATTCGTAATGTAGATCGTGCTGAACTCACTAAAATTCTTCATAGTCTTCCGAATAAAAAAACATGTGGTGTTGATGAAATATGCTACGAACATTTGAAATATGGCGGAAATTTGTTAGCAGATCACTTATGCAAATTGTTTAATCTGATATTTGAAAATGGTGAGATTCCATATATCTGGAAAAGGAGTGTTATTATTATTTCCTTATATAAAGGTGGAAATAAATCCAAATCCGACGTAAATTCATAGAGGAATTTCTCTTATTCCAGTAGTCTGCAAGGTATTTGAAAAACTTCTGGATTGTCGCATGGACAAACTGATCACCAACTTTCCCAGTCCCCAACAATTGGCATATCAGAAACATTTGTGTAGCATGTTTGCATCTTTCAACCTTCAAGAGACTGTGCATCACTACATGGAGAGGAATTATAGTGTAATTGTCACCTTTCTTGACAGTCAAAACGCCTTTGACACGGTTGACCATAATGGCCTCAAAGTAAAATTGTTTGAAAATGGAATTTCCTGAAAATTCTGGACTCTTTTGGATAAATTATATGATAAACTGTCGAGTTGTGTCAGATATAAACATAAAACTTTCTCGTTTCTTTAATCTTGAAAGAGGAATTCGTCAAGGTAGCTTGATGTCGGCTAAACTGTACTTTGTTTGTATTAATCAATTGATAAACATTTTAAGTGAAAGGTGCTGTGTTGATTGATATTCAGACCGGCTGTCCTGCCTAGGCAGATGACATCGCATTAATATCTGGTAATATTCAACTTATGCAAAATATGATTGACATTTGTGCAAACTACAGTAATCAATGGAAGTTCAACTTTTCACAAGCCGAAAGTCAAGTTATGTTATTCTCAAAGAGACCAATGGAATTAAAATTGAAACTTAATGGTGAAATTCTCCCTGTATCCAGTTCATTGAACCATGTCGGGATTACTTTAGACGACAAATTCAACTCCATAAAAAGAACTTTAGTGGCATGTAGGACTATACGATCATTGAGCATGTCAATTATTCGTCAAGGTGTGCATCCCAGTATTTTAAATGCTAAATCTTGCAGTAAAGTGATCCTCCAACTTTGCTACTCAAAAACTCTCTATGGTTGTGAACTGTGGAATAACCTTAACAGGAAATGAAATTTTACTTCTCGAACGTGCACATCGATACGTTTGTAAATACATACATACAAGAGCTACCAAAAAGAACTAGAACCGATATTTGTACTTCACTTATTGGTTGGACATCAATCACGTGCATAATCGAAATTAAGAAACTCTAGTTTTTCGGCAGACTATGCAACCTTTTATCTAGAAGTTTACCGCGTCAGATTTTCTTTACTCGCTTACTCCTCCATCTCAACCAAGCAAATACGTCAAAAGCCTGTTTTATATATGACATTATGCAAATCCTCAGAAAGAATGACCTAATGCAATTTGTTGACAATCTAGTCAGAAAAAGTGATTTTCCATTAACACCACTATGGAAACGAATTATTAAAAACTAAGTCAATTCTGAGGAAGAAAAGTATTTTCTGGAAAGATTAGAATCTGACAGCGAGTTTGAATATTTTAAAGTCATTCATCCAAAGACTGAACCTCATCGTGCATGGACAATTTCATTGAAGCATAGTCGCCTCACAACGCAGTGCAGGTTCGTCATCTCGTTGTGTGCTCTTAATGTGGTTATTTCTACGACGATCCTATTATACACATAATATCATCATGCTCTAGTATCAACTCAGAAAGAGACAAATTCTGGTGTGACATTATCAACATTGGACCTATCGATTTCAGCGTAACTCTGCATGATATGGACAATACAACCCAAGCTCTAACTATTCTCTCCTGTAATAGTGACCGATTTTTCGAGCTGAGTCATGATGAGTCAGAATGTGTCGCAATTAACTGTGTACAGTCATCTGCAGAATGTGCAAGGATTTCGACAAGTGATTATAACGTTATACATACAGTCATCCTTTTTTTCTTTTATTCGTCCTTAACATTTGGTAATTAAATACAATTTAAAGTAACTCACAGTGTGCGTGTGATATTGTGATAGTGTGATCGCGATGACGTGTGTGTTAGATGGTGCGTACGTGTGTGTGTGTGTGTGTGTGTGAAGATGTGTGTGTTGGTGAGTGTCTGTTGGTGTATGTGTGTGTGGAGGGGGTGTAATGTGCGTAAGCGTGTGTTTTGTTGAAAGAAGTAGTATATGCGTATTTATGTAATCGAATGTGTATGATTTTTTGTTTTTTTGGGTTTTTTTTACATGTTGTTTCTCTGGTAAATCCTGCTCCTCATTAATTTTTCTTGCATTCTATTCTTCTGAAAGATACATAATATATGATCACTGTGTTGATAGTTATTTATATCTATGTCAGGATGTACACGATTGGTGTATGTTCGAGTGATTGAATGGTTCATGAATGGTATTGTATGGTTAGTATGATGTGAATATGTATTTATTTTTCATTTTGCTTGTTAGTAACTGTTTTGTAATCTACATATTCTCCACTTGGAGGTTAATAAAAATATATAAGGAATTTAATAAGGAAATTTCAAAATCAAACCATAAATAAAAAAAAAGTTGATTGTTTTTGGTTTGTCCATTTTGACCCCTTATAATCCGAGAACCGTAAGAAATATCTATAATTTGATTCAATCAAATGCTGACGGCACTAGCGGCTTTTGATTCTTTTGAAAATTGTATGAAAAAAAAAATTAATAAAAGATTACATGATGTTAAATAAAATTTTTGATCATAAGTTGCATATTAAATACAACTAAGAATATGTATAAACTGAATGTCAATCTATACTACTGATCCATCTTCACAAATATTTACATATTTTGTTCCATTTCACCTTTTCTCCCACTATTAAATCTATCAAAAAGTTGCATTTATGTTCAAAAGCTATATTAACAGATTATTTATCCTACATAACAATTATACTTATATAAAACCAATTTCAGTTTAAGAAAATAATTTCCTTAACACAAGACTTTCAAAAACTTTCATAAAATTTTACTTTGTTAAAATCACTGCTGTCTTCTTCCTGTTCATAATAGTAAAATAATAATGATAGGATAGGTAATTTGACATATAAGTGTGTTAAAATGAAAATATCTAACACCTTTTATCCTTGCAGACACAATATTACTGCAAGAAATAAATTCCCTCAATTGAAATTTATTACTAAATATTTTTCAAAGCCAAAAAGAAGTCCCTCAAATCTTGAGTTGACATGAAGTCTATATATATCTCGATTTTATTAGTAGAAATAATAGAATATTATTGACCTGAATAATTGCAAGAATCATATTTACTTTTTATAAAGGAGGTATTGAATGATATGAAAGGAATTACATTTGGACTATATCTTTGTGTAGTGTTTAGAAATAGTAGGGAAATTCCAGTCATAGATTGGTGACATCAGGTATTTTTCAAAAACCCCAAAAACGCAGGCAGGATTGTTTGTAAAGAATAAAATAAGTTTTTTTTTTAGAATCGGACCAAAAATTTAAAAAAAAAATCTGTTGGGGTTTGACCTATTTGACTCCTTATAACTCAAAACCGTAAGAGATATCTGAAATCTGATACAGGCAGGGATTGTCATAAGGAATACAATTCTTTTTTAATCGAACAAAAAACAAGAGGTCCTTGAAGAACCTGAATTGATCACCTGGCAAACCATGCCCTTTTAACTAAGTAATAGTATCATGCTTTGTTACCATGTTTGACAAAAACATTGCTGAAATTGAACATGTATTAATGAATGGTGTAAGTCCAAGAGTACCTAAGGCACTGTAAAATGTTGAAAATGCCTTAAAATTGGTTTTAGAACCTCTGGACAAAATTTTGGCAGGGGTCCCCTATGCCTTGTTATTCCGTCGGTTCTGAGGTGACATTAGCCCAGTATACAATCGCTGAAAAAGAACATAAAATGAAGTTAAACCATGGCTATCCAGCATTTTCATCATCACCATCCATATCAGGAGACCACATTTACAATACAAACCAATTATAATTGAAATCAAAGCAAGTAAAAATATTAGCGGGGAAAAGGCCATCCAGAACGATCTTTCGTCATCACCTTAAAACACATAATGAAACCAAAAATCATTTGAATCTGAGCAACTGTTGAAAATGGTCGCAAAATGGCAGCCATTTCGAAAATGGCTGCGTAAAAAATAATTTCAACACTGCCTGCACTAGTCAACTCAGAATATCATGTTTATCTTGTGAGCAGCTTTCATTTTCATTACTATTTTATAGTTGAGGAAAAATAGCAAAAAAGCATTTGACCCCTATGTTCTTTTTTGTTTAGTAACGACAGTCATGTTTTGACCCATGAAAAAATTATAAATTATCAGATTGTGAAGAAAACCTTAAAAAAAATGCCAATTTCGAATAAATTGGGTGTCAATTGATTTCAGAGAGTAATACATGTGAAAAACGACAAAATATATGTTTCAGGAACGTTCATACCAAGTTTAGTTCTATTTGGTCAGCTAGCGTCTGAGCAGAAAACTTTTGAAAGGAAAAACATTGAAAATAGCACTAAAAAAAAAACCAAAAAAAACTACTGTCTGACCTCTAAGTTCTATTTTTGTAACGGCGGCCATATTTTTCGACCAATCAAAAATCGATCCCCACATCAGTTCTATGCACAATACCCTAAGAAACATTTATACTAAGTTTAGTTCTATTTTGTCTGGTAGTGTCTGAGGAGAAGAATTTCAAAAGAAGTGAAAAAAAAAGTCGAAAAGGGCAATTACTCAAACATGGCTAAACATATTTACACGTAAATTTGATCACAGATAGATCTCATCATGCCGAACAATTTTACTAACTGGCTAAACTTGAACGGTTTTAAATCTATGCGAAAAACTGTCTATCTGACTCCTATGCTTTATTTTTACTAACAGCGATTATGTTTTTCTACGGATCAAAAATCCCCTAACCAGTTCTATGCACAATATCCCAAAGAACATTCATACTGAGTTTGGTTTGTCCAGGTGAGCTAAAAATGAGGTAGTGCAAAACCCCCCAAAATCTATAGGGCCCTCCACCATGTCCCTCTAAACAATGTGTTAAAATTCCAAAAAGATTAGATAAACTGTAAATAAACCAAAGGGTGCCAACAACTACTACAATGACGACAACAGGGTGATTCCATTATAGACAATTAGACAATTTTATTTGCACAAACACGTTTACAGTTAATGGTTGTGGCATGAACAAAAAAAATGTAATGTAATTTACATTAGATATAAACTAAACTATAAACACACAGGCAGTTGGGACCAGGATTTTTTTTCTCAAAAATATCATTAAATCATTTTGTTTCCATATTTGAGTTATTATGCGTGTTCTGTGACATGTCCGCTTGCTATTTATTGCTGTTTATACAATGCCTAGTTAGAGAAGTATATAGATGAAAACTATGCATAGTATAAACAGCAATAAATACAAGCGGACATGCCAGAGAACACACATAACAACTCAAATATGGAAACAAAATGATTTAATGATATTTTTGAGAGAAAAAAATCCTGGTCCCAAATGCCTGTGTATAAACAATAAATTTATAACCATGGTGCGACAATGGTGTAAATCTGATAAAAGCAAATTAATCTATAACTTAAACGTTATATATAATATAATTTCTGTTAAATTGAATTGACCTTCAATTCCATCATTTATTCATGAATTAGATAGTTATTTTTAATATTTCTATAGAGCTAATGTTAATGTATATGCTATATCTCTTGGTGTGAGGTGAGGTTTTGATGAAGAAATTAAATTACGGTTGTCCAATTTCATTCTGTATTGATTTCTTTGCGGTGCGTAGTGGGTGCACACCGAGAAGAAATGATATTCATCCTCAATGTTCCCACCATCACGTGATTTACAAATACGTTTTTTCTCTCTATATTATTGTACCGACCCTTTCTATTTCTAGTGCATATGCACTCAAAAGAAATTTACTGATGATAGTTCTTTCTATTTTAGCTTTACATAAATCAATATATGGGGGTCTTTTAGACGGAATAAACATTTTACGGAAAAAATGAGTTTTTCACTCATAGTTAGTGAGCCTACTAAATTTTGCTTAAATTGATCGTGTAGTCCTCGTTCGATTCTTTTGATATAACTTGAAGGTTATTAAGTTGAAAGTTAAGATGACAGAACCCTAATTTATTTAGTATATTTTTTTACATGGGACATCCACAAGTTGTTGTTTTTAACTTCCCTGAACATTTCATAAACTAGTGTATCAGGGGAGTTAAGGATATGGTTTAAAAATTTAATCGTATTCAATTGAACTTTTAGATGTAGAGATGTTCTGTTCAGTTCTGCTAAGCATGCAATGTTTGTAGTTTTACTATTTACTCCAAGGATTTCTTTTATGAATTTCAAATTTAAATGTTCATATGGGTCAGAGTCACTGAAAGTTTTTGCAGCTCCCCAGACCTCACTTCCCTAAAGAATTACAGGTATTACCAAAGTGTCAAACTTTTCAAGTAAATTACAAGGAACATCTACAGATATGACATTTTTTTATTTGAAACCAGGCTTTCCTTCCCTTCCCCATTAGGTTATTTTTTGATAGTTTAAAATTACCATTGTAGTTAAATGTAATGCCCAGGTAGCAGTAAGATTTTACTGTGTCTAGCATATTTTTATCAATACTAAAGTGGTTGAGAAAACTTTTACCATTTGAATTGAACATTATTATTTTTGTTTTTTTTTTGTGTGTGTGTTTACTTCGAGTTTCCATGAAATGCAAAAATCATTAAGAATGTTGAGTGCATTTTGCAGGCCTTTTTCTGTTTCTGACAGCAGAATTATATTATCTGCATACATCAGTGATGTAATTTTTATTAATATTGGTTCATTTTAAGCTGATCAAAAATACCATTTATAAACAAATTATAAAGGGTGGGACTGAGGACATCGCCTTGTTTAACTCCATAACTGGAGGGAAAATATTGACTTAAACCGTTTGGGACTTTAATTCGGCATTTTGTGTTTTGATACATATAATAAACCATATTAAAAATTTTAATCGGGACTTCATGTTTTGATAATATATGAAAGAGGCACTTGCTTTTAATAATTCATTTGAGTCTATTCTGTTGTTGAGAGTGTGTTCATTATTGAGATTATTTTCTGTAAGATTATTCTTAATGTTTGAAATTATCATTTTGTGAAAATTGTTATTTTTTGTATGACCTGAATTCATGTCCTTAAAAAAATTATAAATTCTTCTTCATAGATCTTTTTGTCTTTATTGCTTTCTGATAACCTGTTTAGTTTATTTATCAGGTTCCAAAAAGATTTAGGATCCCTATTGAAGTTGTTTGATATCTTATTTTAGATTTGTGCTTTGTATTTTTCTCTTCTTCTTTACACCGCCTTCTATATTTAGAACGGAAAGAGTGAATGTTTTTTCTGTACTCACCATTATTTGGATTTTTATTTATAAGTGAACAATTTTTGTGTAGTTACACGAAGGTCATGGCAAGATTCTGTGAACCATGGTTTGGGGAGTTTCTTTTATTTTTATTTTTGAGAAGCTTTTAATAAGTTTAGTAGAGTTTAAGGCTGTATCATATAAATTTTTTTTTGTTTTCAACGGCTGTTTCTCAGTTAGTGTGTGCAGTTGTCGTGAAATCATTTAACTTTTGTTGACCAAAAAAATTTTTGTTGCCATATAAAGAAAAAAATCGATTTTGTCCAATACATGAGGTGCACATCTTCATTGTGTATATAAACACAGTGCAAAGTTTGAATAATATTGGTCTGATATTTTTTGAGTTATAGATTACACAAAGTAGGTATCCCCTAATCATGACGAACAGATGGATGGAGTCAGGTTGATACTAGACCTGATTTCAGTTCGTGACGCAGGTAAAATTATACAACGATCTATGTGCACAGCTTACACGTGGTTGTCACAGTGGTCCTTAAAAGAAGGTATTTGATATAGGTCTGATGTTGTTCTAATGTTACTGGACTGATTGCAGTGTTAGGCTATAAACTACTTTACAGGGCGCAGCTGGATGCGACATGTCAAACCCAGAGCAGTTAGGGAAAGAATGGACACGCCATTGAAACTAGTTACAGCTTTGCATTTTGATTACAATTAGATATTTTACACAGGATAAGAATTTTACCAGAATCAAAGTTGTTATTTTTGGACCCTTATTACTAAATGGTTCCAGCTGAAACCTCCGAAATCAATCTGAACCTTCCTTTGGGGTATGGCACCTTGTGTTTCAATTTCAAAGTGATCCATTCACTTTTACTGAAGTTATTATTTAGAAATCAGAAGAAAATATTTGTTTCTGGCTTCTTTATGGAACCTTATTTTTACTTGGCTCAAGTTATAACCCCCAAATCAATCCCTGTCTTCCTTTTGTGATATGGCACCTTGTAATACAATTTTAAAGCAATCCACTCACTTTCCTCAAGTTATTGTCCAGACAGACAGAAAATGTTTGTTTCTGGATCTTTTTGACCCCTAATTACAAAAAGTTTTAACTGCCTTCCTTTAGTATTATAGCACCTTGTAATACAATTTCAAAGTGACCCTTAACTGACAGTCAAATTGTTGTCTGGACATAAGGAAAATGCTTATTTCTGGTTCCTAATTTCTAAAAAGTTTTAACTCACAAAATGGTACCAGTCTAACCATTGTGGTATAGAATTTTACAGAACATATAACAGACATCCCTGTCACTGGAGTTATATAGTTCAATTCTATGAAATGCTTCTTTTTGGCCCCTAGTTCTAAAATGGCTGCAGCCATAACCTACAATTCCTCACCAACCTTCCCATTTGTGGTTTGAAACCTTTTTATAAAATTTTATAAAGATCAACCAGTTGATGTTCAAATTATTACATGAAAACCAAGTGTTTCTAGATGGTGATGATGCAGATGACTAAGCCATACCAATTTATATGGCCCATACTTTTTGTGGTCATATAAAAAGAAAACAAAATGATTTAGACCATAATAAAGTTTAATATTAATAAAATATCAATTTCAATAATTACTATCCATAAAATCCAAACACTTGTAAAGTAAACATAGTATTAACATCAAATGGAATCCATCACAATTATATAAAACAATGCATGTTAGATCATCTTGCAACAAGTCTCTTAAATTAATGAAATATCCTTCAAGGCCAAAAGGCTGCCAGTCACTTCACAGGAATTCCTCTAAATCTTAAAACAATATGCTCTTTCAAAGACAAAGTAACAAAGTTTTAATGATTACTAATTGCAATAAAGATAACATATTGTAATCAAAGAGCCATTAGCACTAGGTGGTGGTGGTGGTGGTGGGGGGTGATTTTTGTGAATAATTCTAACATGAACAAAATTTGAAAGATCACAAGATGCAAAACCAAAATCACACATTCGAATAAGTCCCATATTATTTCCTAATAATGTATAAACTGAATGTCAATCAATACTACTGATTTCTGACATAAAAACTGTAATCCATAGTTAAACAGTATCAAACTTCACACACATTAACAAATTCTGTTCCATTTCACCTTTTTTCCATTTTTTTAACCTGTCCAAAAGTTTATTTGCAATCACATTCAACACAATTTCAACAGAGTATTATCCTACTCTGTAATTTTTCCCAAATGGAACCAATTTCTGCTTAAGAAAATAATTTCCTTGATCAATATAAGATTTTAAAAAATAGACACTTTTCCTCAATTTGAATTATGCCACCAATTTATCTTGTTTAAAATCACTGCTCTTTACTTTAAGATTATCAAACATAAAATATAAATGACAGGGTGGAGGTTTAGACAGATAAATGTATCAAATAGAACATATTTAGCACATTTAAAGCTTTTTGACACATAACTGCAAAGACTTCATTCCCTAAAAGCTCAAATGTTCAGTTTACCTGAAGACTAGAACTTTATTTCATTTGCAGAAATAAGAGAATTTTACCTGTAAAGAACTAAATAATTGTCAGAAACATAATTATAGGTTATAAAAAATTCATTGAATGTGGTGTGGATGAACCAAAAAAAACAACACAAAAATTGGTACCCCACAAACAATAGTACTTTCACAGTATGCACTTAGCAAGTTAGAAAACTACATTGTAGTATACAAATTCCTAAATAAATCTACTAAATGTTAGCATATATTGCTGAAATGTACGAAAATTTGAATCAAATTTCTCCACAAAAGCAGGTGCACCTCTTTAAGTTCAATACGTAAAAATCTTGGTAAATATTTGTCAAATTTCTCCATAAGAGGAGCACAGCTTCAATATAAACACTGCAAAGTTTGAACTATAGTGGTTATAACATTTACAAAATTACAAAACATGGTATCTCTTAAGTGTGAAGGACGGACAGACAGACTGACAGAATCAAGCCGCTACAGAACCTGCTTTAATCATTTGTAATGCAGATAAAAGTATTTTTGAATACTCAAGGTATTTCATTAACCATTATTATTCATTATCGCTGTGATCACTGGGAGACCAAGTTTCATCTGATTCTTCTGAATTGATTTCATCAATCATCTCCATTACAGTTTTAGGTACCTGAACTTCATAACTACTATCACTACTTGCATCATCTGTAATAGTGTCATCATCTGATTCCTGATGGGAGGGTACCCAAGAAACATCGGAATCACATTGACTCTCTTCATTATTATTACAAAGTCTTTTGGCATTTGCATCGCTTTCACTGCTATTTGTGCTGAGTTTTCGTTTTCTCTGATTAGGACTTGAATGACTTAGACTGCCAGAGTTAGTAGTGCTAGATGATGTGGCGACATTTTCGTTATGGCAGATTGGTCGACGTCTTCTCTTAAAATTGTACTCAGCATCACTATCAGTACCAGTTGTGTCATCATCAGATGTGTCTAGACCTTGGTTTTCACCATTCTCTTCATGTACATGCTCTGTTCCATTCTGTGATGTAGAGTTATGTCCCCTGTCATTAGTTGGTGTACTACTAGATACTCTGTCACCACGATAACTTTGATCTCTTGTGGGTGTACTACTTCCATAATCTGGTGACAAAGATCTTCTTCCAGATGACCTACTTCTGAATGAATGGTTACTTCTAACTGAATCAAAAGAACCACTTCTATTTCTACTTTGTGACCTTGACCTACTTCTGGAGTACATTGGTGACCTTGATCTATTTATGACCCATGGTGAACCAGAAGAACTCCTAGAAAAAGGTGATCTTGACCTTGACCAATATTGTCTTCTAGATCTGGATGATGACACACTTCTTCTGTTTTCATGGGGTATCCTAGAATCACTTCTGTATGAATCATATGACCTTGACCTATATCTGTCTGTATAGTAAGAATCGCTGTATAAATCATGATTAAAAGATCTTCTATCATATGATGGTGAACGAGATCTACTTCTACTTCTATAATTGTAATATGACCAATTTGACTCATAACTGTATGACCTAGATCTTGACCTACTTCTATAGTATGAAGACTGATAAGATGGTCTAGACCTATTGGAAGCATTTGAATTTGACCTTGATCTATGTTCAGTGGAATGCTGTTCTGAATAGTGTGACAAGGTTGATCTACTAGACCTCCACCATCGAGTAGGTGTTTGTTCTGAGTCACTGTCATAGTATTCAGATTCACCATTACCATTACTGTGATTTTGTTCCTCCCTCCCTTCTTCATTAATATCATTTCTTTGTGAATCATGATTATTAATATCTCTCTCAGCTTGGTTTGAAGAAGCTGTCAAAATCTCAGTCTGATTGGCCATAGAAGATGTAGCACTACTTGTAACTGTACTTGAGGTGACTTGAGAATCAGACCTAGGATGTGACAAAGAGTTGTTGGTACTAGTTATTGATCCAAGTCTAACATGTGCTTGATAACTAAGGTCAAGGGCATGATCTGCGGAGGTCACAGTTGCACTGGATGGAAGACTAGGATGTATTGTCACATGGCGTTGTGACCTACTTCCAAATCTATGTCTTGGAGACATTGTGGGTGAGCGTGGAGTTAGGGGCTCTGGAGGAATTTGATGAGTTGGAAGAGTGTCTTGTAGTGTTGATCTTCTTCTTGGGTAAATAATATATTCCTGAAAACCACCATTACTTGTGGTGGATGCATTTGCTGATGTGGTTGCAGGTCGAGTAACTGGTGTCATCAAGTTAGGTTGACTGTAATAGTTTGGAACATCATCCTCTGAACTGGAATTACTTCCTGGTAAGAAGTTATACATAGAACCATTATCTGACATGTCATTACTAGAATAACCTACCCAAGTAGTTAAGTAGTCCCTTCTCCTTTGCTGAAGTTGTTTTAATCGCACAATATTTTTCTGGAGTTTGGCTGTCTGTGCATTTAGCTCTTTTATTGTTTCTTGTAGCTTATCCACCAATTCACATTTTTCTGCAAACAAATTTAAATCAAATTTAATATCTTATTCAAAATATGAAACTATAGTAAATCAATCATTAGGAAACATTATATTTATATCTCAACATTTGTAAATATCTTATTATAACTTTCAATCAATGATACTTGTACATTTAAGAGTATCCATGTCAGACCTGGACACAATAGCAGACAATACTAGGTAGAAATGACTGAAGTCTTACATAAAAAATGTAATATCAATTAAAACAAGTATAGTGCTAAAAGTCCTAAGTCTCCCAAAAACTTTAGCATGACCACATATGCTTCAATCTGGGCAAGTTTTGTTTGTTTCTATCAAAGCAAACATACAAATGGAATTTTTCAAAATAAAACTTCTATAGTAATTGATATTTCTGACTACTGATCTCAAAACCAATATGTGTCTACTCTAGCTTGTATCAACTATGCATTTAAAACAGAAGGACAGACAGAAAGATATGGTAAATTTTACGACCTTCCAATATTACATAACAAATAATATAATGCCCCTCCTTTACACTAAACAGACTCGAAAGTTCATATACCTCTGCTAAGTCTTTGCAATTCCTCATAACAATCATGGTTGTCATAGCGACATACAGGTATCATCAGGCCACATCTACCCATACATAGTTTCTCTCGAAACTCACAAGTTTCAGTCTCGTGATGGTCTTTCTCTTTCTTCAGGATCATCTTACTACAGGATTTAAACCGACACTGAACTTTTTTGAATCCACAGTTCTCTATATGTGACAGATAAAGCTCCAACATAATTTGTTCTACACACCCATTTTCTTTAAAGTCACAATTCATCATCAGTCTGTTGATCATATTTTGTACAAGTGGCAGCACTGGTTTTAAGTGTCTTAATCTCAATCTGGTGCGACATGTTGGACAGTTGCCATGGTTGTTGAGCCATGTTGATATACAGACATTACAGAACACATGTCTACATGGACTCTCAACTGGTGAGTGGAGAACACACTGACATATACAACAGACCAGGTCTGGATCAGGGGGCAGACAGAACTTGTCTGTATCAAACTGGGACATCCTGTAAATAAAACAGTCAATTTAGTTAATTTCATGGATTTTCATTGAGTGTCAACCTATATTAATTTCACAGATGATAACACACTTATGTTTATATTTTTTTGCTTTTTCACCCTAAAACATTAAATGATGCTGGAATAAATTCAGGGGTGAGATACATTGTACCAGGAAGAAATAATGAGTAAAAAACAATAAAACAATAAATCATAAACATTCTGTGAATCAAAGAAGAACACAGAACAATGACTATGGTGTGGTGTTGCTCCAAGACATCAGAATCAATGACTATGGTGTAGTGTTGCTAGAAGACATCAGAATCAATGACTATGGTATGGTGTTGCTCGAAGACATCAGAATCAATGACTATGGTGTGGTGAAGACATCAGAATTAGTCATTTGATTCCATGGCAAATTGAAACTTAAATTGAAGAATAAATGTAATACCTTTTCCACTTACATTGAATAAACAAAAAAAATATATACAAAAGCATTTCAAAGAAGTACTATTATTATACAGATAACAGTACTTTATCAAATGTTCTTTGTGTAAAAAAATTCTATATTTTACAATGTAAAATAAATTTGGTAATTTCACTCTCTGGCTTTCTTCTGCACAAACGTCACAATCCAAATATCGATATGCTGAATTCATTTTGAAAGAGTAATCAAGGGAACCAAGGTTATAGCGGTAATCAAAAGAATGTAATCCAGGGACAAAGACCAGACATGGAAAACAGACATACACAACAAAGAACATAAAGTAACTAAAATCATACATACAAAGTAACAAAAGTAAATGAGCAACTTGGACTCCACTAAAAACTGGGAGCATGGACCAGGTGCACCGGTAGGGTAAGTGTCCTCTGCTTTTCTAGAAACACCCGCCGAGTTGCTCATAAAAAGTCAAGTCCGGGGTAGACAAACGAGGGAAGGAAAACTATGACCCGTTGAATAAATCAGTTTTCATGGTGCTGATGTATACACCATAATGATCCACGAGTTCATGATAACGACCATAAAACTTCTGTAATGATGACTTCAATCTTGTAGCAACATAACCCTGTTCCAGAAGCCTATTTGTTAGAGTTCTAGCGCGATACAAAAGTCTGCGTAGTTTTGGCAAGCTCTGGCATAACATATGAGTTGTGATATGAATACTCCATACGCAGGAGCCGAAGGGATGTTGCCACAGATGAAAGGAAAGTTGACAATTCTGAATGAAAAGTCATCACGTTTGTCGTAAAGTTTGGTCAATAGTTTTCCTTTACCATCGATTTCTAAGTGTAGGTCAAGATATGAGGCTGACTTCACAGTGTCTGTAGTATCCTTTATCTCAAGTTCTTTTGGGTAGATGCGATGTATCAAATCCCCGAAATTAGGATTGTTTAAAGATAATACGTCATCTATATAGCAGAAACTGAGATTGAAGGATCTAGCCAAACAATATTCTTTCTTTCTGATCAGATCAGCTATAAAGTCAGCCTCATAAGAGTGAAGGAATAGGTCAGCAAGTAAAGAAGCACAATTTGTTCCCATTGGAATGCCGACTGTTTGAAAAACACGTCCACCACACTGGACAAATATGTTGTCAATTAAAAATTTCAGCATTTTGTAAACATCTTCCTCTGTATATTTGGAAGATGATTTGGAATTATTTCTTACAAAGTATGAGGAATCTCTACCAAGAACTATATATTTGTATCTAGGTGTACCATCTTTTTTGGAAAAGCAACAATGTATAATGTTTTTAAGTCGGGATTTTAACTGAGTATGGGGAATAGCAGTATACAGTGTTGAAAAATCATAGGTTTTAATGCTATTATATTCAGATAATAGTCTTGAACTGATTGTCTCCAAAAGATCTTTCGAATTTTTCAGGATCCACATTGAATTAATACCACTACGGGAGTAACAAGTGTTGTGGTAGGACTGTAGACCCTCTTTGACAGTTGTGAGTATAGAAGTTTAAAGTTTTGAAGGAGGTTTGGTGGTACATTTTGCAGATCCAGCTATGAAACGTTGTTTGTACGGGTTCTTGTGAAGTTTAGGAATCCAGTACATAGACGGTAAATCACAATCATCGTCCTTGGTAGAGAGACCAAAAGAGGATAGCACAGATTTATGGTTTTCCACAATCTCTTCTTTGGAGAGAGTGGTAGCAGTGTAGGTCTTATCACTGCTATTACTTTCTACATCTACCTCTGATAATAGAATACAGCATTAAGTTATAGAGAAAATCTACATGATAATAAAAATTAGTAATCATGAATAACCAAAATATAATTACTCATGCCAAGAGTGCTTGAAGATTGAACTGGTGATATATAATGGAATCTTACTGTATCATAATAATAATTGTCTTCTCAACTCAAGGAAAAAGAGGCCTCTGGATAATGAATATCCATTTTGTCTGAAGTAAGTACAATATCTTATCTTTCATTGCATTTAGCTTATAATTTTTACACTCAGTAATTGGTTGCAAAAAGATGCATTGAATTTATGTTCTATATATGTTTTCATTGTTGAGTCCTTAATTGATGTTGCTAGTGATTTACTGTAGTTTTTTTTGTGTGACATTTTGTTTCCCTTATCTTTACTTTTGATGTGTAATCCTTTTTATCGGACTTGCTACATGATGTCTGCAGATTGTCTCCCTTTAATGTGTCCACGTTTAAGCCATGTATTTGGTTTGTGATGTGTTTAAATCATTCCACTTCTGATAAGGTATTTTTTTGCTGATATTTATGAATATATCACACTATTTTCTAAAACTTGTTTCTATTAAAAATCTGACCATGGCAATTTATTTGAGTAGATCAGGATGTTTTTTTAAATCCTTATTTCATTTTCTTTCAATTTTACAGCAATTTTCCTATCATGACCTTAGAAAAATTTGAAAATGAAAATATTGATTGTTTCCCTTCTTTTGCTGTTTCTTGGAAAAACTAGAAACAATATGGTTGGAAGCGCACACTAGGTCCCTTGTTTGAGCACAAGAAACACTGAAAATGTACATTTTTCTATGCTCTTGTTCTAGCAACACTGTGATACAGTGGGGCCTTTTTTCCTCTTTCTGGTGTATACCCAAGGACTGTATCTAACACTTTCTGGTATACTTGATTCAGGATGCAAACACCAATTTCGATTTTTTTGTAATGAAGAACTGATGTGTTTACATCTGGGTCATACATCATAGAGGTAAGGTCAAGAGCTGTTAACTGTGTTTGCATTGGGTCATTCATCATAGAGGTAAGGTCAAGAGCTGTTAACTGTGTTTGCATTGGGTCATACATCATATAGGTAAGGTCAAGAGCTGTTAGCTGTGTTTGCATTGGGTCATACATCATAGAGGTAAGGTCAAGAGCTGTTAGCTGTGTTTGCATTGGGTCATAAATCATTGAGGTAAGGTCAAGAGCTGTTAACTGTGTTTGCATCTGGGTCATACATCATAGAAGTAAGGTCAAGAGCTGTTAGCTGTGTTTGCAATGGGTCAAACATCATGATGTAAGGTCAAGAGCTGTTAACTGTGTATGCATTGGGTCATACATCATAGAGGTAAGGTCAAGAGGTGTTAACTGGGTTTGCATTGGGTCATACATGATAGAGGTAAGGTCAAGAGCTGGTAACTGTTTGCATCTGGGTCATACATCATAGAGGTCAAGAGCTGGTAACTGTGTTTGCATTGGATCATACATCATAGAGGTAAGGTCAAGAGCTGTTAACTGTGTTTGCATTGGGTCATACATCATAGAGGTAAGGTCAAGAGCTGGTAACTCTGCATCTGGGTCATACATCATAGAGGTAAGGTAAAGAGCTGTTAACTGTGTTTGCACTGGGTCATACATCATAGAGGTAAGGTCAAGAGCTGTTAACTGTGTTTGCATTGGGTCATACATCATAGAGGTAAGGTCAAGAGCTGTTAGCTGTGTTTGCATTGGGTCATACATCATAGAGGTAAGGTCAAGAGCTGTTAGCTGTGTTTGCATTGGGTCATAAATCATTGAGGTAAGGTCAAGAGCTGTTAACTGTTTGCATCTGGGTCATACATCATAGAAGTAAGGTCAAGAGCTGTTAGCTGTGTTTGCAATGGGTCAAACATCATGATGTAAGGTCAAGAGCTGTTAACTGTGTATGCATTGGGTCATACATCATAGAGGTAAGGTCAAGAGGTGTTAACTGGGTTTGCATTGGGTCATACATGATAGAGGTAAGGTCAAGAGCTGGTAACTGTTTGCATCTGGGTCATACATCATAGAGGTCAAGAGCTGGTAACTGTGTTTGCATTGGATCATACATCATAGAGGTGAGGTCAAGAGCTGTTAACTGTGTTTGCATTGGGTCAAACATCATAGAGATCAAGAGCTGTTAACTGTGTTTGCATTGGGTCAAACATCATAGAGGTCAAGAGCTGGTAACTGTGTTTGCATTGGGTCATACATCATAGAGGTAAGGTCAAGAGCTGTTAACTGTGTTTGCATTGGGTCATTCATCATAGAGGTCAAGAGCTCTGAACTAACACAGTCAACTCAACATTCTATACATCATGTAATATTCTTTTTACTTTTAAGTTTGATGCTATTATTTACATAAAACAATTAGATGCAACCCAAATCATGTTTTATATTTTAGTAACAGACCTTATTTGAACTTAAATATAATTTTGCTGTGACACTACTCCCCTGAAAGATCTCATGCTACGTTTCATGGAGACGAAATTCATAGTTGTAGAAGGAAAGATTACTCTCTGTTGTTGAAAAGCAAATCTACTCCCACACAATTAGAAATGCTCCAAATTAAACTGGATGGATTGTTAGATGATTTAAGAATATCAGATATGGCAAATGTCTGTAAAATCATTCAAACTTAAGCCATAACAATCATTGAAATAAATCATGTCCTTAGATACATGTCCCTCTCAACTAGCTACATTCCTCAATTGATAACCTTTATAGCTCAAGAGCTACAAGTTATAGCCTAGAAACTTAGGTGTCATTTAACGTGCTTAGTTTCTTAGGCATCTAGTTCCAGACACACATACATTAACATAAATGCCAAAGTCTTAGAATACAATATAAACAATTATGTATGGTGCAGACAACACTAGCCATGCACTTTTAAGGCCGTGGAGCACCCTGGAACCTGCAGCTCTATTTTCTTTACACATGGCCAAAATAGCTCATAATACCTAAAAGCAATATGACCAGACCACAGACTGACACCATTCCCATGCCTTATTGAAGTTTATATGCCATTGTCTAAGCAAAAAATTATCTTCATTTATCATCTCTGGGCTTCTGATGTCATGAGGGGGTAACCATAATGAAAATACATAATCCAGTGATGCATCGGGATGGTTTCAGGGCTTATGCAACTTTTGTAAAACATTTGGCAAAAAAAAAAATGAGTGGAAAATGACAGCATGGAGTCCCTGTCTGTATACAAGTTTCTTAATCAGATCCACTGCCCCATTTTTTGTAAATATTTGGATCCACAGGGGCCTGCATGAAAATCAGAAGACAGGTTCAGCATACTGACTATTTATAGTCTTGCAGGATTTTCATTACTATCTATATTATGCATCTAAAAATAAACAGCTTGAATATATATCAACAGTGAATGAGTGAATGCATGGAAATAAACAGGTACTGATAAGAGATTAGAGGTCAACTATTTTTATTAGGATGGTTGTTAATGCAAAAGTACAATTCTAATAAATCAGTACATTAAGTTCAAAGTAAAAGTTGTTTATTTGGTTTGTTTATTGGCGTAAATAACATAGAATTAAATTTGATATATCTACTTCGGGATAAAACAGGTAGTCCGCAGATGGTAATGACGGCTCTGTTCTTAAATCTTATGAAAATAGGCCAAAATTTAGATAGCCCACAAGACTACCATGGACATTTTTCAAGTAATAAACTGTTCTTCAATAAAGATTAAAGTTCAAACAATTTATGGCTTAATCAACAAAAATAACTTTATTTTTTGGGTTGTATAGTTAATTCATCATGAACATAATTTGTGTTGTTTTCCCCCAATTTAGATTAAATTAAACCATTCAACTATTAGTATATAACCTAAATTATTCCATGCGATGTAAGATAATATTTGTCCAGCTGTAAAAGACGTCACCAGTTAGCAGTTTTGGGAAAGGTAACCAGTCGTCAAAGAGTTGTCGCCACTATATTGACTTCCTGCACGTGTATTTTGTCAACATAAATATAGTGGATCAATGTCTGAGTTAAAATCAAGGTTTGGAGATAATGATAATATCACTTTATTTAACTAAACATCTCCCCAAACTGTCCCATAACTTGTTCCGTTTCCGATTTTTCTCTTTTGTTCTTCATAATTACCTTAGACAGGGTTAGAACTACCCTTCTGATAGTCCGAGATTGCTCTAATCTGATGTCCAACGGCTGCTTTGCCAGACAAACTTGGGCCGTGGGATGTCAGAGCTTGTTCCTTAGTAGAAACACCGGAATTTGTTAGTAAACTCTATAATTTCAAGGAAAGACGTTATATGTTGTCAGATGTAGATCAGTAGTGACATGTTTCTCAGTCTGTATAAAATTAGCACACTGCGTACAGTTAGATTAACAAAATTTCGAGTTTGGTCTAACAAAATAAACCGAAAATCTTGACTGGAAGATTTTTTCTGACAAGAAAGGCAAGTTGTTGTAGTCTTGAGTCAATGCGTCAGTAAACTGGTCTTTTGGGTGGGCGAGCACCTCCTGTTGAGTACTGGATCACTGTAGTTTCTGTCGGCCTGAGTAGTTTGTAGTAAGTCTAATTATTTAATAGATATTTGGGTGTGCATGTCAGACTTTCTACTTTATCTTGTTGTGCCAGCCTTCTAAATGGTTTGTAGTGTGAGGTCCTTCAGTCTGGTAGTGGTTCCATAAAAATCTGTTGTTCTCAATCCAGTGTTCGGTAACATAGTCTGTAAATGTAGTAGAGTCGGGTACATTATCTGAGTTATCAATGTCTTGTAGTGAGTGGAACCATACATCTTCTACTTCATTCTGAAGGACCAGTGGTAGCACTGCTGCTGGTCTCACTACTTGAGTGATGTCAGCGTTGTCTTTATAGTAGATCTGGAGTCTACACTTTTGGGTCTTGCACCCAGATGCATTGAGTATTGTGAAAAAAGCATCCTTTGATGGTCACACCTGGGAATACAGTAGTGGCTGCGTTATTGGTGGCAATCTCATAGTCGATAAATAGAGTGGTTGAAGAATAATGTTGAGTTGTCAAGAAATCTCTTTAATGTGACTGAAGAATCTGACATACATGGTCTGGTCTTTGTTGGTAGTAAGCCAAATACTAGTGGGAGCATAGAACCGTCGATCATGGCATGAATAGTGTACAGCTGATGAAATAATGAAGGACATATATAGAAGGTGCCATCACAGAATATAGTATCGGCAGCAGCAAGATGTCTCAGGTTGCTGGTGGTTGCAAATATAAGCATGTGGGGATAAATGTTGTCATAAGGAAGTGGAAACTGTTCTCCAGCAGTAGTTGTGCACCATTTGTCTTGGAGGTTGAGATCTGTATCACCCTCATTACACCAATTTTAGATTGGTTGCTAGGGTGGTTGTGTTGGTATCCACGTTTAACTAGATGGTCATCATTTGTGTTTACACATATTAATTAAGGGTAAAACTAACCTTACTTTTTTTTCAATTTTATAAAGTTCATATACATGTAAATATTAATCATATTCTTGTACTATAATCCCAATATTCAACAACATGTAATAAAATATTGAAATATTTGATTTAAAACACCATTAAGCTGCTATATTTGATAACAAGTACTTTTTTTCAATATATGCTTAGTTTATAACAGTATTTTACAATTTTAACTTTAATTCTACAGGTAAATCTGGGTGAAATTAAGGTGATCAATAAAGAACAGACTACAAATATTAAAACAACAATTTCATATATGTTTATTTAAACCTGTAATTAAATGTATGCAAACCAGGATTAAACCTTCCTATGTACACATAATCTAGGAGGCTTGGGACCTGTAGTTAGTTTTTTTTTCTGGAGAAGCCATTCAATTATTAAAACTATCAGAAACAAAAAGCATCACCAGACTGTTGGTACAACAATCAATATGTCCGAGGTGTTTTATTTATAATTATTATAGTAATTATCAATTTAAAAGAGCAGAATTCAGAAATAAAAAGATTTGATCCTTGGTGAAATACAAAATATTTCCAAGCACAAATTTTTTATGACCTGACTAGATTTTTATCCTAACTGGATATACACCCGAGAAACAGAAACAGAATATACATTGTATCTTACAATGGCTCATTGAATTTTATGACTAATACAATATCAAATGGTCAGTTTTGGCAAGGTGGAATATGGGTTTAAAACACTGACTGTTGGTGTAACTCAGATCGGACATAAGTGTTAGATAACCATTCCACTTTGAATTTTATATGGCTGTAAATTTAAGTTTTGGTCAATCATAAAAATATAATTCATGATTTTTTTTCTTAGATTATTGTCAACATAATAATTTTAATGATTTAAAATGGATGAGGATTAATATAATTTACTGGCTGCAAAGACTTATTTTCATACCACTCCCTGCTGGCAACTATAATTCTTTATGCAACAAACGAACACCGTGTTCCTTTGAATTCTGTAAGCATTTCCAATATTGTCTTTCTAAACAGTTCTTCAAGTGTAGCTGCAAATGGACTTGATACTGTATTTAAAGAGATCAAAATCCTGCTTTATCATGGGGCTCAAGACAGGATTCGATTACTACAAGATATGTAATAAAAAGTACTAACAGGGACTTTAATATGCATTTAAGGACCATACGCGACAGATGACATTAGTATAAAACTCTGACATAAATTATAGAGTTTCTTTTATTATTGAAAAAGTTTGATTGTACTTCTGTACTTCAAGGCATGGTCATGTGAAGTTGTGAAAGTAAAAATAAAACCATTTCTTTGTAACAAACATTTTATTAAATATCGACTTCAAAATTTTTATTTCCTATTTTAAAACATTCTTGAAAGGTTTAAAAGTTTTGTGATACAAAAATTAATCAATTAAAAAAAATAGAAACTCAATTACTCACATTAGAGCAAGATTTTCTAATATAAAAAAATATGTATATTTTATTAGAAATTCTTTTTCAAATATAAAAAAAAATAGTTTAAAAAAAAAATACAAGAAGTTCTAACATAAACAAAAATTAAATTCCTTTATTAGAAATTCATTTTCTTATATTAAAAAATTAATTTCTAAAAAAAAAAAAAAAAAGAATACAGGAATTTCTAATAAAAAAGAAAAAAATAATACTATAAAATGAATTTGTATTTTCAAAGATGAATCTGTGATACAATATATAAATCAAGTTACTAAAATTAATTTGTAATATCGAAGATGAATTTGTAATACAATATATAACAGAGTTAGGAATAGTAGCCTGCCTGCCTGCCAGCCCGAGGCTGGCTATTTTTTGGCAGGGCTGGCTAATTAAAGCAAAAATTTACAGGATTCAGGACTGGCTGGAATTTGAGTGAGTTTCCTGCCCTGTATATAAATCAAGTTATGATTTTTATATTCTAAAAAAGATAATTTCTTAATATTCTAAATCAAAAAAACACATTTGAGTATTATCTTTCTAGGTCCAGCCATGCTCTGTGAATTCACAGGCTTGTTTGTAGTCAGGTAGAAAGTTTTGGATTAATTTTATCATATTTGTCAAAAGGTAATGATGAACCTAAATTCATTCTTTAATATGGAAGGATTTGCCATTTTTGGACAATAAGTTGAATATGATGAAAATTACTCCCTGTGGAAAGAGAACACGAGCTACCCATGCCTATATATCTCTAATTGGTCAATTATTGGTTAATTGGTGGTGTCAATTCATATTACAATAATTTATAGCACAGTCTTCCTCCTTTTCCAAATAGACTTCTCACCCAGCAGGCTCAAAGTCCATTTGAATAACTCTTAGACTGTCATATAAATGTAACTTATTTATTTCTAGTGATGTTAACTCCTTTGGACTATCAGTAGTCCAGTCAATCATGACTACTGTGGCAGTTTGTATACAACCATAATATTTTAATTTTATTTTTGTTTTTACAAACACTCTTAGCATGAGAACATTGGTTAACAAACTACAAAAAGCAAAGGCATAGTTTATACAGATCATTACATATGACTCTCTCTCTCTAATATACACACCCTTGGACCTAAGTAAATTGAAAAGACTCCTAGCATTCTGCATGAAACTTTGATGTACTATTTCTATTGATGGAAACTCTCTTGCTTTTAAAATTTTTTATACTAAAACATTTTCGAGTAATTTAATTCATGAAAATGACAAAAAAATGTTGAGGGACCCCTATTCTATCTTGATAACTGTCAGGGTTAGAAGATATCGGTGGTTAATATCGGAATAATTAATTATTCATATCATTAATTAATTCATTTCTTTATATCCTTATTAAATAAGATTATAAATATATATACAGTAATTCATAATGCTAAATCCTAAATATATAAAGATGTTGTTACACGAATGAAGTTCTAGACCAATTCAAACTCAAAGTTTTTGGTGATGACATTTCACAACTAATGGTGTATGTGCAAGAGAAACATGTGTGAACATATATATACATCGTGAATTGATTACCATGTACTTTACTTTATTGTCAGGTATTTCCATCAAAAGTTTGGTATTGATAAACGAGGTTGTGATTTCACTACAAGTTTCTGAATTTCTTCAGTAACTGGCAAATGACACAAAATTATGTATGTTACAAAACCTTGTGAATTGAGAATCATTATCAATACTAGTCTTCCATGATTCAGTTTGAACGCTTGGAATATTTTCTTTCACTACGGAGTATTTTTTTTCAAGTTAATTTTGAGGGGAAATGCCCCATAGATATAAATTCATTAATGTACTCCTCTAGTTTATATTTGTATATAATATTGCATACATCAGGAATAAGCCCATAGTGTTTATGATTTCCATTCATCAAGAAAGAAATTTTCTTGTTTGAACTGTTGCAATAAATCATTGACAAAAACTAAATATAAAAGACACTACAAGACTCCTCCTTTTCTAACACCTTCATTAACTTGAAATAATTTTGACTGGCATTGATTTAAAACAATAGAATTTACAGTATTCAAATGGCAATCATCAATAATTTTCCACAATATACCTTTTACTCTTAGTCTATTTAATTTAAGCATAAGACCTTCCCACCAAACCATGTCAAAGGCCTTTCTGCTGTCCAAAAGAAGCAACGTAAACTACTAGACATCTTGATGTTGCGAATAATTGTTTCTTGTAAATTGAAGGAGGCAGTTAGGCACTTTTACAATTGTAACTTGGGTTATATGGCATGGGTACATGTAGGTATTGAGGTTCTATTTTTAGCTCACCTAGCCAAAGGCCATGTGAGCTATTGCCATCACTTGGCATTGTTGTCGTCCGTTAACTATTTTTCAAAAATTTTCTTCTCTGAAACTACTGAGCTGAATTATATGAAACTTTGCACATATGTTCCTTAGGGTATCTTGCACAAAAGTAGTGTTCAGATTTTTGATCCATCAAAAAACATGGCTGTCATTACTAAAAATAGAACATAGGAGTCAGACTGTAATTTTTCACTTATAATCTCCATAACCATTCAGTTTAGCCAAATTCTGACAGGGTAAAAGTGTTTAGCATGATGAGATTTATATGTGGTCAAATTTTCATTTTAATCTAATAAGCCATTTAGGAATTATTTCCCTTTTTTGATGTTTTTTTGCTATTTTTAATGTTATTTCTTTCAAAATCTGTTTGACCAATTGGAACCAAACTTGGTATGTATGTATCTTGGGGTATCTTGCACTAAATTTGTGTTTAGATTTTTTATCCTTCAAAAATATGGCCATCATAACTAAAGATAGAACACAGGGGTCAGACAGACAGTAGTTTTTTGCATATATCTCCAAAACCATACGGTTTAGCCAAATTCTGACATAGGGTAAAAGTCTTCTGCATAATCAGATCTATCTGTGGTCAAATTTTCATTTTGATCTGTTAAGCCATGCAATGGTCCATATGATAAGTCTTCTTGAGTCAAAATTGTTAGACAACTTCTTGTTAAATTTATTGCCATTGAAAGACAAAATTTAACCAGGTGAGCAATTCAGGCTCCTGGGAGCCTCTTGTTTTTATGGGATAGGAATATCTGATTTTATATGTATGAAAGGGCAAAAGGCATGGAAAAGTTACTAACCCCCTTAGTAGGGGAAAGTTTTATATATATTTGTTTACTTCTTTTCTTAAATCCTAAATACATGTATGTATACCGTAAATCAAAAATTGATAGAAAGAAACTTATTTACAACAAATAGCTGTGTTAACATGGTAGGATACACTCATCCCCTTTAGGCCTGTATTCTTTAAAATGAATTGTTTGTGAACATTTTTTATTTGCCATGTACTATCAGAGAGTTTCCTAATAAAAATTTGTATTTGTAAAAGAATTGTTGCTCTTTGGTAAAATATTTTGTGTTTTGTTAGGGAGGTTAGACATCATAGCATTTTGACCAGATACTGTTTAATGGTCATAAGCTTGTTGGAATTTTTAAATTAAAACATGTATATAGTGAAATATATATTTATTAGGATAGTTGTTTTGTACAATTCAATGGTTGTAATGTAAAATTGCTGTCTTTTCAGCTTTGCTGTGAATCAGAAGCATGACGCTTTTTACACAGGAGGAAACATTCAGGTATAGTACAACTGCAAACTTGGTGTTCACTGTTCACTTAAAGTTCTGCTGATGGTAGTGGAAATGTGTAGAAATTTTATTCATTTCAGTTTTTATACCCCACACAATGAAGTTGTGAAGGGTATAATGTTTTTTACCTGTCAGTCGGTCAGTAGGTCTTCAGTTTTCCTGCATTTTATTTTAAATGCTTGCAGATATTGACATGATTTTTGGTATATAAATTCATAATAATAAGGCACAGGTCACGTTAAACTTTCGTTCTGCTCCAATGATTTTTACCGAAATTACATGCCTTGAACTTAGCAAAATTCACAGAAATAACAGTTTTTTGGACCTTTTTTCTAAACACTTTCAGAAATTGACATGATTTTTGTTATTTAAGTTCACCATGATAAATTACAGGTCAAGTGTACGTTTCGTTTTGCTCTTATGATTTTTACCAAAATTACAGGCCATGAACTTAGGAAAATTCACAGAAAAAAAATGTTTTCAGGATTTTATTCTAAACGCTTGCAGATATTGACATGATTTTTAGTATATAATTTCACCATGATAAGTTACAGGACAAGATTATAGTTGGTTTTGCTATGATGATTTTTATTGAAATTACAGGCCTTGAACTTAGCAAAATTTATAGAAATAACCGTTTTTTGGCTTTTTTTCTATACCCTTGCAGATTATAACATGATTTTTGGTATATAAGTTCACCATGATAAGTTACATGTCAAGTGTACGTTTTGTTCTGCTACGATGTTATTTACTTTGGATTAACTAAAACTCCAAGAAATCACAGTCTGGAGTTTGAAACTACCTATCTGAGTAATAGAATTTAGTTAAAAGATATAGGTCTGAAACCTGAAAAAACACTCATTCCTTTTTTTATCAGGGTCCTTCTACATGTATTTTTCTAACGAACAAATTTACTTGGGTATCCAAAATTGGGATGTGTAGGGTATGTGAGCGTGCTCACTAAAGTTCTTTAATCTTATTTGTTGTTAACTTGTAATGGCTTTCTTATCAGTTAGATTTGACTACTGACCATTTTTTGCACTTGGTTGATAGAGATTAAGCTTACAGTGCTATAGGTGCTGAGCTTGGTTCCAATCTGGTACTGTTAAGTCTGGTATGTCTGGGAACTTTTCAAAGAATAGAATTAACTGTAAAGATGGATTTCCCTATTTGCTCACCTGGACCGAATGTTCCAGTGAATGTATGCCATCGCTTAGCATCCGTCGTCTGTAAACTTTTGCTCAACTACATGAAAACCCCTTGACCAATTTTAACCAAACTTGGCTTAAAGGATGTATGCATAAGCCTTTACGAGAGATCTAGTTTTAGTTCTCCTTGATGAAAGAAGATGGTCGCCAGAGTATATTTAACTTTCTGATTGGTCAAATTTCAAAGATCACTTCCTCTGATCAAAAGTGCCAGTGTTTTGAAACTTAATGACCTAAAGGCCCTTCACAAACAGTCTACTTTTTGTATTGGTGAGGAGGTGGCAGGTATTATTTATTATTATTGATTTCACTCTTTTGTTTTAACATGATTGTGTACATATAAGTGTTTTTTTTTTCTAGAGGAACAAAGGTGGTGACTTATTGTTTTGTGGATGTGGTAATAAAGTTAATGTCCTTGATGTTAACAATGGCAAGGTCACAGATACTCTCGGACAGGTTTGTTATAATGCATCATCAACCAACTTAAAAGTTGATATCAAGAACAATCACATAAAGCAACAAAAAATTCTGGAGCAGTGATACAGAAAAAAACCAAAAACAAAAACAACATACAAGAATATGAAAATACCAGTATATACATGTAGGCACTCTAGAATGCAACAAAAAAAAATTAGAGCATTGACTAGGTGCACTGTTAGGGCTTTTTCACTATAAAAAAAGTTTGGTATTATTCAAAGGTTCTGCTGTAGACAAAGAATACATTGGATTTCTTACTTTTATTATCAAGTAATGTAGTGAAATTAATAGATGAAGATTTGCCTGATCTATTTATTTTAAGGAAGAAGATGAGGAAATCACATGTTGCTGTATTACTCCAGATGACAAGGTAATTTCAGGGGATTGAAGTTTATGTAGTGCAATAAGGGGAATTGTGAAACACTGAAAAATACCATTATCTGGTATTTTATTAAGGAAATTATTCATTGATTCAGGGTTCTATCCAGCTACAATATTTATTGGTATTTTATGCCAAGTGACAAATTGATTTACATGTATTTGAGATGCTTCTTGGGTTGCTCCTGCTGTTGCTTCAGCTTAGCAAATTTTTATTGATACTCAGTGTAATAACTCATCTTTATTGAAATTTTTGTTTTCTATTGGTCCACTATAGGTGTTATTCAAGGCATCTTCAAGTTTTAGATTCAGTCCTGTAGGAGTCTATAGCTTTGGTTAATTGATTTTGCCTGTAGACTTATTCTCCAGAAAAATACATTAATGTGTTGTTAATAGTATGCTAATTGAATGTGAATAATTTTATTTCAGTACCTAATAGTGGCTACCAGACATTTACTTTTAAGACAGTGGTTGTGGAAGGAGAAAACTATTACAAGGTCTTGGAAGGTTTGTTTCACTATATTGATTTTTGTCACCCTTAAGATGTTATTATTTCCTTTCAAATCTAGATTTTACTGTTATGGTTGTTTCTATACAACCGTTTTATTGTGGTTGTTGGCCTTGCAAAAACAATGCTGATCAATTTATCATACAGCATGTTTAGATTGCTACTACAGCTTTCTGCTGTGGAAGAGTGTTACATTGTTCACTTATAAAATCATTGTTTTAACTTTAAAATATATTAGTTTTAAGGCTTCCGACAAAAATGCCTGGCAAGCATGTTAATGCTAAGTTGACACACTTTTTTAATGATTTAAAAAAGCAATTTTAACTTTTGACTTTATAAATTTTCAGATTAGAGACGACTGTTATATTTTTTTTAGTCTATGATAAAATAATCTCAACCAAGGGCATCAACGTTATTTTAATAAGACAGAAACAATAAGCAGTCATTCCTTAAAATTATACCTTCTGCAAACAAAGTTTGGGGGGGTATATAGGAATCACCCCGTCTGTGTCTGTCAATCCATCTGTCCAGATTTCTTGTAAGTGCAACTCCTAAACCTCTCAAGGTATTTTGATGAAATATTATAGAAAGGTTGGGCATTATACGTAGATGGAGATAATCCAACTTGATGTTAAAACCTTGTCAGCGCAACTCCTCCAAAACTGCACAAGGGATTTTGATGAAAAGTTATAGGAAGGTTGGGCATCATATGAAGATGTGCAGGAAGGAATATAATGACTGTCAGATGACTCCAAAGGGAGATAATTAAACTGAAGGGTTTTACATTTTGAAACCTCATCAACGCTGCTCCTCATAAATTGTTCAAGGGATTTTGATGAAATTTTATATGTAGGGTTATAGTTACTGTTGAAGGATTGTAAAGGGAGATGATTAAACTGAAGGGTTTTATATGTTGAAACCACGTCAACATAATTGTTCATAAACCGTTCAATGGATTTTGATTGAATTTTACATGAAGGAATATAGTTTTTGTTGGAGGATTCCAAAGGGAGATAACTAAAATTAAGTGTAATACATGTTGAAACCTTGTCAACACAACTTCTCATAAATATATTTACTGTCGAAGGATTCCAAAGGGAAATAATTAAACTTAAGGGTTGTATATTTAAGTTTTTCTTTGAAGCAGGAGTTTTTTTCTTTGAAGCAGGGTTTTTTTCCTTTGTGATCTTGCTATACCGTATTTCTGGTATATTTTAAGTATCAAAATTTGATACGATTTCATCATTAAAAAGGGTTGATGCATCACCCTCACATTACTAAATTAGGTCATGAAATGGTGGGCAAAATCTTTTCTTCAATCAGAAAGCAAGTTTCTTCTATCGCTACCTGATAACTTTATACCAGTTACTTATTGACAACATATGGATTGATTTCAGGCTATACATGTATCACCAGTTTCAGCCATGTGTTTTGATGTTACGTCTACACTACTGGCCACTGGAAGTGCAGACAGTACTATAAAATTATGGGATATAGAAAGACAATATTGTACACACAACTTAAAGGGACATCAGGGAGTAGTTAGGTAAGGATTGAACAGCACTAAATTCACAAAATGTCTTATACAACCATCTGAATACAGAAAAAAAATTAACAGTAAGTAGCTATTTATTTTTGAAAACATATTTCATATTTTGTTCTCATTTTAAAATTCTGTTTAAAGGTCTAAATAAAATATTTCTTCCGTATTCTATATCTTTTTCATGACACATTTGATGAATGATTAAACTCTACATGATTATTAACAACTCTACACAAAGAGATTTACTTTTCAGTGTAGTGGAATTCCATCCCAAATCAGACAAACTACAGTTATTTTCAGCAGCTAAAGACTACAAAGTTCGAGTTTGGGATTTGATGACAAGTGGATGTATTGCAGAAGTAGAGGCACATTTTAGCATTGTTACATCATTTTGTTTCTCACCAGATGGTAAAACATTATACAGGTGCGTATAATTAATGTATACAGTTGTGACAATATGTTCTTTGTTAAAAACATGAGAGCATGATGTTCCTACTGTTCAAAGTAAAAGTGTTACTCAGATAAGTAACCATCAGTGATGTGATGGTTCATTGTATTATGTAGATGTAGTAGACTTGGATATATGGTTAGTGTCTAAGTTAAGGTACACACTAATTTTGAAATTTTTTTGTAGAAAATTGTAAAAGCACCTAATTTTTTGACAGATCTATTTTTCTGTTGATATTTAGTTGTTTCTTTTGAACAGTGGTGGAAGAGATAGCACAGTAGCAGTCTGGGATACTGAGAAGTTGAAGGTCAACAAAACTATTCCAGTATTTGAGGTACATGTCTTAATTATTGTTCAAGGTCATTACCTTAGATGAAGATTGTTACAAAGAAATTACATTTATTTACATGTTTCATTTTGAATAAAGCACATGCTCTGACATTGTCAAATTCTGCCCCTGAAACTAAGAAGTAAGTTTCGAAAGGCATTGAAATATAGTAAAGGGGATGTTTGAAGTCATTATTACAGAGAAATGGGTTAATATGTAATTTGCTTGAAAAATTTGCTAGAAACTGTTGAACCACCATAATAAGAGATTGTAATTATACCCCCAGTAAACTAAGTTTGGGTGGTGGGGGTATATAGGAATCACTCAGTCCGTCTGTCCACATTTCTTATCAGGACAACTCTTAAACCTCTCAAAGGATTTCAATGAAATTTTATAGGAAGGTTGGTTATCATTTGTAAATGTTCATGAAGGAATATAATTGCTGTTGGATGACTGAAAAGGGAGATTATTCAACTAAAGTGTTTCATATTTTAAAACCTCATCAGTGCAACTGTTCCTATACCACTCAGGGGATTTCGATGAAATTGTACAAAAAGGTCAGGCACCATATTTAGATGTGCATGAAGAAATATAGTTACTGTTGAGGACTCCAATGGGAGATAATATAATTTAAGGGTTTGCCAGTTAAAACCTTGTAAGCACAACTCCTCCACTAGAGAGAATTTAATGAAAATTTATAGGAAGGCTGACCATCATATGTAGATGTGCATGATCGAAGGAGGATAATTGAACTTTTGGGTTATATATGTAACTTAATTTGAAGTGTGGGGTATTCTTCTTGTGAGCTTGCTCACAGTATTTCAAGTTGTTTATAGAACATATATATATATACCTTCTCCAATGATTTGTAGGGAGTAGAGTCTATCATACTATTACCAGAGAAATCAGAATTACCAGACCTTAATGTATCTGGAGATACTCCTCATGTAATGACTGTTGGCAGTAAGGGTAGGTACAAAATTTGATTCAATGTTTATTATATGTGTAATAATTGCATGATATTTGTTATCTCATATAAATTAACAATATCTCTGAAATGTGGAAAAGCTATAAAATAATTGTGGCAAAAAATGCTTCTATAACTCTATGCTTATCCAATGATATTTCTTTTTAATATACATTCACTAATTTTGTAAATTTAGAACAAAGGTTCATTTATTATGACAATATTATTGTTTAAGAGGTAATGTTAGAAGTTCAACTTTTTATGACATTAAGACCAATAATTTCTTAAATTTAGGATTCATTTTTATGTGTTTTCCATGTTAGAAAACTCATGAAGACTTTGTCTTGCATGGTTTTATAAGCCAATCAGATATTGCCAAATGATAACTCATGTAAAGGACTGGCAATTTGTAATTTTGTAACATAAGATCACATTGAATTGTGGGATCTGATGAAGGTATTCTTCTTGACTATAAAATGCAGCATTTTTGAAAGGAAATATGTACTTATAATCTTTATCTGCTGCACTCCAGTAGTGCATAAGATGGAATTTCTCAACACTACTCTAAGAAATTTCAAATCAAATAAGGACTCATATAAGAACTTATTATTCTCCCACAGAGAAGACAATGTATTTCTCTCCCAAGTGGAAGATATACTACAAATTAAATAAGGATGGTTTTATGTACCGAATTTATCAGTAATAGACTGTAAGTTAGATTCAATCTATGTTTAGTCAAACAGAATCATTTCCTACAACAGTTATTGTGGTCATATATTAATAGTCTGTGACATAATCAGTATTTTTGGAGATACACTGTATCAACTGTGATGTCATAGGAATAGTTGTTTTGATTGGATATCCTTCTTGCTTGGGAACTGTATTCATTGTCTGTCCTCTCTGGAAACAGCCATGTGCAGAAGAAACTATTTCAAGTCTGTGAAGGAAATCCCTGAAATTTTGGTATTTCATCGTATGAAGAGTTAATTCCAACAATAGAACCACCAAATTATTTGTGTACTACCAGATACAGAAACCTTTAATCTTGTGATTATAAAGAATCAAAATGATTTACTTCTTCTGTCAATTATTCATTTCAGGCACACTGAAAATCTGGAATGTGAAAAAGTCTAAATGTGTAAATGAAAAATTTATGGGATTAGGACTGAAAACTGACAGTGAGAGTACCAGTCAAACAGTAACCCAGTCATGGTACACAGAATCATCCCAGACAGTAACAGTAGTTCTAGCAGATCATACCATTTCTATATATAACTTAGATAATCTCCAACTTTATAAACAGGTCAGCTTTGTCAGTTTAATTTTTGCATTTTAAGTTTTTTTATTATGTACCACTGCTGGAGTGGTCAAGTGTTTATACGACTGCAAAACATTTGCATTTATAAAACGTTATGGTGCAGTCGTTGTCATCTGGGGATATTTCAATTTTGTGTGATAACTTCAGTTGTGGTTGACCAATTTTTCTGAAATTTTGCTATAATTTGACTAACCACCAAAGGAAGGTTTCTAATATATTTGGACTTGGTGATCCCTACCATTTTAGAAAAAGGGTAAAAATAAGTGTTTTAACAAAAACCCATCTAGAATGTTTTTATTTTTGGTCTGATTTTTTTGTACTGGATTCTTCAGAAAAATCCCTGCCTGATTTTCCAATCCGACTTCAGATATCTTACAGTTTTTGAGTTATAAGGGGTCAAAAGGGCCACACCTGAAAAAATGAACTTTTTCATGTATGGTCTGATTTTGAAAATTTTCAGTTGGATTTAAAATTTTGTGTGATATAGTGTCCAAACCATTTGTTGTGTCCATAATGAATTATAAGTCCCTGTTTGTCAAAAACTAATATTGTGTCCACATTTGCTGCCAACTGTTCAGGGTTTGACTACTGCAGCCGTATCATGCTGTGCTTGCCAAATCTTTTTATTGTTAAGGTGTTAAATGTTAATAGGGTTATATATTTAGAGACTTTATACTGCACTATCAGAATGAAATACTTATGTACCAATTAAGTTATGATAATGAAGTTAATATTTATAATATGGAATTAAACTGTAACCCAACATAAAAATTGATTGTTCAAATTTTTCATCGTACTTTAATGAGAATATTTGATTGAGATTGGTTTAGAGTAGTATAGAAACAACCATACATCTATAATTTGGTTTGATAGTTTTGTGGATACATGGATGAGGTACTAGATCTACAGTTGATAGATGATTCCCATCTTGTTGTTTGTACCAACTCAGAACTCCTCAAAGTATATGATGTTAACACATGGAGCTGTCAGATTCTACATGGACATACAGATATTATATTGGGTGTTTCTGTCAATAGGAAAACTAATCTTATTGCTACATCATCTAAAGTAAGTCATGTTCTTTTTTCCTGAGTATTTTCTTTACTTTGATATTTTGTTCTGGAATACCAGTCTAGTTGCATTCTTTCTTTCTCTCATTTATAGATAGTTTTGATAATAGATAATACCAGTGACATTGTGACTTTTTGTTTTTTTCAGTGATTACCCATGTTATCTTTGAATATAATGATAAAAGGATAACAGAAAACAGTTGTAAGAGATTAATCAAAGCTTGTTGATATCTCTACATTCTGGGTTATTGTTTTCACAACCACCCTGAGATCAGAACCGAGATTTAACAGTTTATTACTGACAATTTGAGCTGTTCAAAATCTTTAAGTTTCTGGTTTCTTTTTAGGATAACAGTATAAGGTTGTGGAGTTATAATCCTGATACAGGACAGGTGTATTGTTGTGGTGAAGGTCAAGGTCATACAAGCTCTGTAGGATCAATTTCCCTATCATGGTGATTATATTTTCTGGAAATCTAATATTTTTTGTTTGGGATACAGAGTTCATTGTTATGCAAGGTTATTTTTTTATTTTCAGTTCCAATGGAAATTCATATGAAAAGATGCTTGAATAAACCAATACTTTGTAAGCCAATTGAACCATAAATATACCAAACCACAAAATATGACACCATTAATAAAATTATCTCCTAATTACAGTACATATTTTAACTTGACACATTTAATGACCCATTCCTCTGTAGGATGCAGTGATATCTTGTAATAATGTATGAATCATTCATTTTTTTCATTTTACTGTTCTACTATCTCGTATTTACTGTTACATGTAACAATAAACTATTGAAAATAATACAACTGCATTGCAATTGCAGCATTGAAACTCCCAATTTCAATTTGTTTCTGAAATTTGAGATGCTGTTTCAGTTTATGTGGTAATTTTTTTGTCATCAGAGATGTAATGCTGTTTTGTTTTCAGTTTACATGGTAAATTTGTTGTGAGTGGAGGAGAAGACAGTACAATTAAAGTCTGGAATGTAGACATCAGTAAATATAACTTACACTGCAGAGCTACAGAGAGGGCACATGACAAAGATATTAACAGTATATCTGTGTCACCAAATGATAAATATATTGTTACTGGTTCTCAGGATAAAACAGCCAAGGTATTCTAATTAAATCTACATGTAAAGTGAGGTAACATGTTTCAACTATATTTGAAACTTGAAGGTGAGAGGTCAAAGAATATACTTATAATGGTAACAACACCAGAAAGAAAAATACAGGGACAAAAATGAATAAAGGTTTCTCTCAAAAGACTACAACCAGGTATAATCTCATGGTAGTATTCCAAATAATATTTTATTAAAACTCAAGATGACTATCCTTTCCATGATAGCTTGGACAGATTATTAGCTTTGTAAACTATTTCTTTAAGAGAAAACTTGTTACCGTGTATTTTATAATCCAAACTTTTAAGTGGGTATTGTTTAAGTGTAAATGTAGGCTGTATACTGTTAATTAATTCTGTAAACCAACTTATTTTTGAAGGGATTTATTTTCACTAATTTCGTGAGCAAGAAAAATATGCAAAAATAAGTTGCTGTGAATAGTTCCTTATATTGTGAAGAACATAAGTCACACAATAAATGAATTGCTATTGAAACTTTCATGACATCATGGAATAGGAAAATAATTTGGTTTTACATTAGGTTTCATATGTTTTATGTCTACTGTTTCTTTTAAGCTGTGGTTAAGTAAGGACTTGTCAATGATTGGTGTTTTGAGAGGCCACAGAAAGGGAATTTGGTGTGTTCAGTTTTCTCCTGTTGACCAGGTAAGTGACATGAGTTGATTTGAAAAATAAAAGACTAATTTAGATTTCATAGATATCATTTTCAATCAGAGTGATCATCTGAAAAGCAATTAAACTCCTACTAACCACATATCTGATTGAAGTATGTTAAGTATCTTTCATATTGGAAAATTTGTTGGAGGAATTGGTACTACTCATTATGAATTGGAGCCTATACTATATAAGTGACTGTAAACACAGGTTTGAATGTTACTTGTGTTTCTAATAACTTATTTTTAATTTGATAACAGGTGCCTATTCTTAATGAGTAGCAACAAATCCTCCAACAAATTCTACAATGTAAAGCTATCAATACACAGGCACTCTTCATTGTGAGCAGTGGCTATATGTTTTTGCAGGGAATTTTAGTAGATCTCTCCATAACAGGTAGAGGGTACAAACAAGAGGTCATGACCTTATTCTGTCACCTGAACTCATTTCTTATGATTGTTTGATTTATTAGAAATGTAAATAATGATGATAAACAGATGACAATGAATGTTGAAATGACAAACACGTAATGGAACATAATATATAACCACATGTTACTATTTCTGTCTTGTCTTTAGTGTGTAAATTGTTCTATAAGAAAAAAATAATGCATTTGCTTTCTTCTTATTTAAGGACTAATCCCTGTCATATCTCTTAAAAATATCAATTAAATTCAAAATGTTAAAAAATTAAAATAAGTACATCGATGTGCATGATTATGGAAAAATAAATAGTTGTTTTGATATACAACATTCAAAATTCAAACAGATGTAAAACTACACATAAAATATATAATGCACTTACAAGTACAAGTAGAATGCTTTGAAGCCTTATAACTCTTAATTGAGGCCATCTGGCTATAAAGTTCTTTTAATTGCTCAAATGATCCTTATTATAAGGCCTACAAAAGTCTCCAGTAATAAAAGTTGTCAGATGAGTCATTGTAAGAGTTATTGCCCTTGAAAACTATGATTGATAGAAAGAAACTTTCATTTAGTGAAATGATCCTTATGATAAGTCCTACCAAAGTCTTCTTGAGTCAAAATTGTTGGACAACTTCTTGTTAAATTTATTGCCCTTAAAAGGCAAAATACAACCAGGTGAGCAATTCAGGCTCCTGGGAGCCTCTTGTTTATTAAAATTTGGGGTTAGGTATAGGTGAATATCATGCTTTTACACTCTATCAGAACGAATATGATCTTACCCAACTCATATCAAATTACAGGTTTTGATATATTTTTTTACAGTGTGTAGTGACCTCTTCAGCTGATGGTACAATAAAGATCTGGGCATTGTCTGACTTTACATGTGTTAAGGTAGGTTTATGTATAACTTCCATTGTACTAGTAGTAGTTCATTAGGCATAATGTTAACTACACAAATTTCACCTATTTATTTTACAGAATTTCTAGATGTTTTTTCTGTCAATTTCTGCATACAATTTGAAAAGATATTGGTATATAAGAAAGTGAATCTATATTGTCAGTTAAAAAAATGGCTCCCTGTAAGGTGGCTTAATTTTGCCAAAAACATAATACAAAAATGGACACTAATATTGTTATTGTTTTGTAGTATTTAAGCAGTAATTCAAGTAAACCTGATGTCCCGCCGGAAGTGGATGTGTTTAATACTAATATTTTTCTAATCCTTAGCATATTTAATGACTTTGCTGTTGTATCTATTCTGTGGCTTGACTTCATCAAAACACATTTATTTTGAGAAAGTCTTTATTTAATGAAATAAAATGCTCTTAAAATATGTCTTATATTTGAGGTATACAAATATTTTTACACAAGTCAGGTATAATAAATGGAAATATTTTTTTATTGAACTCATTTTTCTACATTTTATTTTTTTAAATCTTTTAGTTAATTTTTGATTTAATTCTTTGTTAATCAAGCTCAAGATCAAATTCAAAATTTCCAACAAATAATTTATGAATGAAGCATGTTTTGGGGATTTTTCATTTCCTTAATCTAGTTTTGTCCACTATTTCCAAGTTGTCTGCTGTCCTTGCAGCATGATAATTGGTTCAAAATTTTGCTCTAATGTTAATGTTGGTCACTAATGTGTTTATGTGTCATTATATGACTTTTTAGTTTATTTTGAAGACGTGTCATCATCTATTACCATGGATTTTATTACTTTTGTTTTTGGGGCCTTTCAGTTTATTTGAAGGTGTGTTAACACTTACTTAAGACCCTTTGGTGATCTCTGTAAATATTCACTATTTTTATCGGGTTATACAATGGTGCGTTTGTTGCATTTCACCATAGCTGTTTCTATATGTGTAAAAATATCAGTTTAAAAGATTTTGTAATAATATATTTGGATCTTTTAAATTACTTACAGACATTTGAAGGACATGACAGTTCAGTTTTAAGAGTTGTCTTTCTTACAAGAGGGATGCAGTTGTTGTCAAGGTTTGTATAACTTTTTTTTAAATCAGAAATTAAAAGGTGTGGTAAGGTGGTTTGTATTGCAAAAATATCTGAAAAAATCTATTCTGTATGATCAGATTATAAAAAAAAAAAGTTTGATAGAATTTTAGATAATTAGGAATTTTGAAATAAACCAGTGCATGACACTTTTTATACCCCCGCAAACAAAGTTTGGGGGTATATAGGAATCACCCCTTCTGTCTGTCCACATTTCTTCTTCATTTTCTGAGCTCAACTCCTCCTAAACCCTCACACCTCCGGGGCAGGCTGCAGCTGGCCCAAAAACAACATCATACACATATACAGCAAAATACTCCAGCAACATAAAGGTAAACTGAAAGTGCAAACGAAACACTACATACAGGAGCCAGAAGTTACTGACATGGGACATGCACAAAAAATGTGGTGGAGTTAAAGTACTTTGGCATGATCACAATCCTCCCCCTTTTATATCTGGCAATGGTGGAAAAAAAATATTACATGATCAAACACCATAAAATCAGTTAAAAAAGGTCTGAGGCCTTTGTTAAAACAGAAAAAAAAACAAATTTAAGTCCTCTTTGTATGTAAAATCAACCCAAATCCTTCCCATGCATTATGGAGAACATGGTACATTATTACTCATACAGTTAGGACACAACCTGTGTCATGCCAAAAACTGCTTTTAAATAAAGGAGGTGTTAGTTTCTATGTAAAGACTCTATGAGTGAATCAAAGTTAATACTAAAAGAAGCTATCTTTAACTATTTGACAACAATATCATAACTATACTTAGTCCTCTTTGTGCCATAATATCATAAAAATATCTCTTCTGAATTAGCCTATTTAATAGTTTAGCCAACTTATTTGGTGAGTATTTCCGTGATTTGTGAAGAATATTTCCATGAAATTGACAAATTTTTTGAATGTTTTTATGAGCTTGTGATATTGAAACCTTGATGTAGTAATTTTTTGGTTGTTTAAAGATTCCTTTTAAAAACATTGTTACAGATATGAGCAAATTAACCCAATTGTGATATTTTAATGCCATATGAAAGTGGCAAGGGGAAGTTGCCGTCTTAAAATGAATAGTTAACAATAGGGAATGAAAACTTGAAATTTTGAACAGATTCGAAAGGTCCCACATAGTCATGTAATTTATCAAACCCTTCAAGCTAGTATTGTAGACTCCAAAAATGGTTAATTCCACTAAACTTTTTAAAAGCAACTTATCCTAAATCACCAAAGGATGTAATTATGATAGATAAAAAAAAAATTAGATTGCTGAAATGATCCTTATGATAATGCCTACAAAAGGCTGCATTGGATCAAAGATGTCAGACGGCTCATTGATAAAGTTATTGTCCTTGAAAGGCGAAAAATGATGTTTTTAACAGTTTCAGGCAGTATCTTGAAAACTATGTTACGTAGAAAGGAACTTTCAATTTCTTGAAATGATCCTTAGGATATGTCCTACCTGGGTCTTCTTTTGAGTAAAAACTGTTGGACAGCTCTTTGTTAGAGTTATTGCCCTTGAAAGACAAAAATAGAACCATAGAACCAGGTAAGAGATTCAGGCTTCTGGGAGCCTCTTGTTACATTTTCCAAATCAGCAAATTGGTAGTTTTTTTTAAAAGCATTTTTATCTCTTTCATGGCATCCATCGTCATCGTCTCTCGCCTTCTGTTAGCAGTTTTTCAAATATCTTCTCTGAATCTGCTGAGCGGCATTATATCAAACTGCACAGGTGTTCCTTAGGGTATCTTGCACTAAAATAGTGTTTAGATTTTTGATCCCTTCAAAAACATGGCCACCATTACTAAAACAATACTTTTTTTTCGCATATATCTCCAAAACTGTTAGGTTTTGCCAAATTCTTACTTGAGTAAAAGTATTCAGCATGATGAAATCTAATTGTGGTCAAATTTATGTTTCAATATTTTAAGGTCTCACTAACCACTTCTAGCTTTTCCATTACTTTACATGTTAAACAAGTAATTTTCAGTGTTTCACTGTGAATTCCCAGGACAAATGACACCTTAAAGTTGCATACCATTGCAAATGTTCGAAAATAAGGCTTCCAAAATCAATATTCTAATGGTACAATTCTTCACAAAATTTACTTAAATATAAAATACTGAAAATCCACATTTTTACCTTTTTTGCTAACTGACAGCATGCAGGCAAATTACTCACACATGTAAACAATATTCATACACTTTTGTAGTAAATTACAAATATGATTTTGTACACTTTCTCAGCTTTATTTTGACTACTTTTGATCACTCAAATAATGCACTTACAATGCATATTTCTAGGTTCAGTGTGGTTTTGGTACTACATGGGGGGTGGGGGGGTGACCATTTGACCCGGAAGTGGTTAATGAGACCTAATCCATGCTAGAGTTATTGCCCTTTTTCAACGTCTTCTTTGCTATTTTTAATGTTATTTCTTCTCAACTGACACTACTTGATCAATTAGATTTTTTGATCCGTCAAAAAGCATGGCTGCTTTTACAAAAAAAATTGAATACGGGGGTCAGACTAGTGTTCATTATGTTGAGATCTGTTTTAAAATTTTCATTTTAGTCTGTTAAGCCTAGTCAGACAGTAGTTTTTCTCACAATCTCCAAAATTGTTAGGTTTAGCCAAATTCTTTCAATTGCTGAAATGATCCTTATTGTAAGGCCTAGAAAGTCTCCAAGGGATCAAAGTTGTCAGACGACTCCTTGTAAGAGTTATTACCATTGAAAGGTAAGAAATGATATTTTTTTTTTTAATTTTCAGCCATTATCATGAAAACTATGATAGATAGAAACTTTCAATTGAAGAAATGATCCTTATGATAAATTCTACCAGTCTTATTGAGTCAAAATTGTTGGGCAACTCCCTGTTAAATTTATTGCCCTTAAAAAGGCAAAATTTAATCAGGTGAGCAATTCAGACTCCTGGAGCTCCTTGTTTATCTAATTGCAATCTGATAAGGGAAGAAAAATAACAATTAAAAAATCCTAATTGCTTCAAGTAGTTATTACCCTAATCATTTGGTCTAACATGGTTGTCAAACTTTGATTTCAGTGGTTCAGATGGTTTGTTAAAGTTGTGGACAATCAAATCTAATGAATGTGTGAAGACATTTGATGAGCATGAAGATAAGTTATGGGGCCTAACTGTTAGTTCTAATGAGAGTCAAGTGATAACTGGAGGAGCTGACTCAACTATTCTGGAATGGAAGGTAGACAAAACAATCAGTGGTTTTGCAAAAAATTCTAAGAGTAAAATGTGTTGTAAACTATGGCATTTTTACATAAAATAGTATTATGACATTATAACTTGAAATCAATTAACACTTTTTGTGAAATTGACCACTGTCTATAACTGGTGTAAAGGTGTAGGAGACTATAGTTTTTAGTTCCACCAATCACCCTTGATATCTACATCGTCTAGATGTACTGATTTATCCCCTCTCCAATTGAGTTTGAAAGATATAAATTATTCTAGCAGTTTTAAATCTGGAAAGAAGTTTTAACATAAGGCTCCATACCCCAAAAGAAAGATAAGGGTTAATATTTTAAGATTGTAGTCAAAAGGAAAATGCAAACTTAGAAAAAGAAAATGCTCATTTCTTAACCAATTTCACTGCAGATTATTTTTTTTTAGAATTTTAGATCTTTTTCTTCTTAGATATACTAAATCTAACTCTGTATTTAGAATTTAGAATATGACCCAATTTCTAAATCTCCAATACAGGATTTAAAATAATACTTTGTTTAATAAATAAAATCATCAAGATCCTTAGGTCAGCTGAATTTAACAGTGCATATATATATTTTATTTTGAGCCTTGTTTTCAGGTCAGTTCACATTGAAGTCCAATAGGCACAGAATTACTGTGCATACTTTTTCCTACTAGAATTAAAAACTTTGGATTTTTTTGCTGAATCCAGCTGTATTTGGATTTGAATTTAAGTGGAAAATGCATAGTTTGAATTTGTTATATCTATTATTTCATTCATTCTGGTCCAGAAACCTTTTTCTGTGGGTCTCTACTGGTAGGGATGTAGGTTTTTACTATATACATGTTTATCAGTGTGTTTTTCTGTGGGTCTTTACTGGTAGGTTTTTACTATATACATGTTTATCAGTGTGTTTTTCTGTGGGTCTCTACTGGTAGGGATGTAGGTTTTTACTATATACATGTTTATCAGTGTGTTTTTCTGTGGATCTCTAATGGTAGGTTTTTACTATATACATGTTTATCAGTGTGTTTTTCTGTGGGTCTCTACTGGTAGGTATTTACTATATACATGTTTATCAGTGTGCTTTTCTGTGGGTCTCTACTGGTAGGGATGTAGGTTTTTACTATATACATGTTTATCAGTGTGTTTTTCTGTGGATCTCTACTGGTAGGTTTTTACTATATACATGTTTATCAGTGTGTTTTTCTGTGGGTCTCTACTGGTAGGTATTTACTATATACATGTTTATCAGTGTGTTTTTCTGTTGGTCTCTACTGGTAGGTATTTACTATATACATGTTTATCAGTGTGTTTTTCTGTGGGTCTCTACTGGTAGGTACATGTATTTACTATATACATGTTTATCAGTTTTTCAGAAATATTTGTTTATGTTGTTATCGTTTGTTAATGGTTGATAATATTCTTCTTTGAGAAGTATGACTGAACTGTTATTAATCTAAATGAACCAATGAGAATATTAAAAAATAAACTTTGAAGTGATAAATTAGGCCATACATTTTGATTCTAGGATGTCACACAAGAAGTGGAAGACACCACTAGAAAAGAACAAGAACAGTTTATAATCAGGTGAGGTATAGTTACTATGTGTTTGTAAGATAAAGTCATACATGTCTATGTACATACTTTTACATTGTGAAACCATGAATGGCTCATTAAATCATTTATGGTTCCTTTGATTGTACAGTTCTTCTTGAATAACTGTGGTAATTCTGGAGCTCAAGTTAAAATGTTTTTAAATGTTTTTGTTTTACAACATATATATATATAAATTCATCTGCATTACATATTTGCTTGTATTGATTTTCATTTCAGAGAACAAGAGTTATCTAACCTAATTCAGCAAAAGAAGTTTCACAAAGCAATTGCTTTAGCAATAAAATTAGAACAGCCGTACAAAGTTCTTACTATTTTGAAAGGTAAATTGCTATTTTGGACTTGCACATTTTGTCAAAACAAATTCTTTAAACGGTCTAAACATTAAGGTCGGCTATAGGGGTCACTGAAAATAAACCACTGGAGGAAGGTCGGCTATAGGGGTCACTGAAAATAAACCACTGGAGAAAGGTAGGCTATAGTGGTCACTGAAAATAAACCAGTTGGATATACATAAAGTGAAAAATGTTTGAAGGAAATAAAGTTGTTAACATTTTGGCCATGCATTGGATATAAACAATAGTTTCATTCACTTTACCTTTCATAGTTTACCTGTATTTTCGTCATATACTAACTATGCGACTTTACATCATCAATTATAACATGTATACTGTTACATTTCTTGAACCTATATTTGCACTGAAGAGGATGCAAAATTCTGTATAAAATGTCCTAAAGATGACTGATACAAAACCAGTAAAATACAGATAGTATGAAGTATTGTTGTGAACTTGTTGTAACTATAAGATGTTAATTAAGCTATATGACTTGATTTCAGAAATACTTAGAGGTAACACTGGGATAGAAGACCTTCAAGTAACTTTACAGAAACTTAGACAAGATCAGTTAGGTAATGATAAGGAAAATACCTTTTATATAATATATAATGAATGGATCTTTATTTCTACTTTGTTTGTCTGTAATCTATTATATAATATATGTATAACGTGTCAGATTGATTTGTTTTTATGGGTTTTTGTTATGCCACTTCGACAAATAGTCATGGGGCATATTAATTTACCCCGTCAGTTAATTTGTCAGTCCATCTGTCCATCGTGCCATCTGTCGTGCCGTCCGTCTGTTGTGCCGTCTGTCTGTCGTGCCGTCCGTCCATCTGGATTACACATGATCATAGCTAGTCCAGCTAACTCCTTACACAGTTTTTGAACTACATCTAAAATATTTTACTGAATATTTCTACATGTGATGAAGGTGTGCAGGGTCAAAAGATTTTGATTTTCGTGAAATATTACGGAAATTGGTGATATTTAGACTTACTGTAGTCATTTTCATCAGAAATAGGGCTATGTGGCTTGGTCAGCTATCTCCTTCTGTAGTTTTTGAACTACATCTAAAATATTTGTTGCCGGTTGTTTCTATACATAATGATGGAGTGCAAGATCATAGGATTTTGATTTTTGTGGAATATAACAGAACTGGGTGATAATTGGACTTTGTAATTTTTGTCAGAAATGTACCCCGAGCAACAAAGTTAGGAATTTGTTATTGGGGGTATTAACATTTTTTATGTTGTCTGTCAGTCCATCCATCAGTCTTCTTTTTCTCATCCCAAGTATTTTTGTAGTGTTTATCCTAACATACCAAATATTTACTGCATCAACCAACAGTACATAACCTTTCTGAATCTGCAAACCATGTCTTCATACAAAAAGAAAGATGTTCTCAATATGGCAAATCTAGCGAGCAGGGGCATCAGTTATGTCTTACAGACACATTTGATTTATTAAAAAACTCACTACTAACAAATGATGTGGGGGCTCCTGTGACAAACAGGGCTTCTAGTTTTGTTTTTTGTTTTTTGTTTTTTTGCGAAGTACCTGTTCTTATTAAAGATTGAATGTAAGACATGCTTCTTCTAGTGTTCTAGAATTATTCATAGGTAAATATTTTACTTTTTCTTCAATTGCAGTAGTTAAAACTTTAGCACCATTTTTTATTTTTCCTTTTTATATTTGACACAAATATTTAATAGATATTCTATCAAATTATGATAAGTTATTCTTCATAAACATTTCTTCTAATTCATACACACACACACACACACACACATCCAGAGGATTCTTCATTGATGTTTTACCTGCAAATTTTTGCTTACAACAGACCCATTTCAATTTTTCATTTGTTTTAGGGCCTCAATGGCTCATATGAATGATATTCATTTGATTAAGCACATTCTCTATTAAACTTTTTTCCAGTCTGTGTAACTTTCAATATATGTATAGATTTAGAATGATCTATTCAGATATAATAGACTACTCTGGTCTTGAAATTTATGTTGCCAGAAGTTTTCAGGGTGTCAGTAGTGTGGAGCTAACACAGTTGCCAGGAAAAAAATATAGATCTTTTAATTGTTATTTAAAGTTTACACACTAGTTGTTTTGTTTTTTTTTGTTATTGTTTTTTTTTTTTTTTTTTTTTATTATTATTATGGTTAAAATGAAGTTTATTTGTGACAGAAACCCATTATCATGTCTTACAATAAATTTTTGTCCATATTTTTTTTCATTACACCTGTGGTACTATTTTTAGATTTGGGGGGGATTTTACAATATTGTTCTTAACTGATTTTCCTGCCAAAAAAACATGTATACACAACAACATGGCAATGTAAACAAAAGACGGCCATTTCCTTTTTCATTTCAAAGTATTTAGGAAGTATCTGATAGAATAATAAATATTGTTTGGGAATTTAATAGGTTCTTTTATAAGGTAAATCAGCTTCTTAATGTTGAAAACATCTGGTGATTTTACAACATTAAACTTTGTCTTTGCATTTATAAGTAGCCACATGCTTTGGTGGGGCCTGGGTCGAGTTACCTTTGACCATAGTCAATTTTGATTGGTTCAGTATAGGATATTAGTATCTGATCGATACCTTCTTTAAAATTAAATTGTGGCCAGGTGGGGTGACTGATGAATCTTGTCAGCAAAGTCATAATTATTATTGGCTTCAGACACCTGTGCGGTTATGCGGTGATCAACAGAAAATAGTGTGTCTACTGCTATTGGTTTCAAAGCTAAGTACCTTGTAGGATCTCGTAAATGACTTCAGAGCACATGTTTCCTGTTGTTACTGATTTTTAATCCTCATATTTAATTTTATAGCACAGTGCTTGTAGCAAGATAGCACAGTACTGAGGTCAATAGCACAGTGCTTCTGTTTGTGTATGTGATGTTTTATGTTTTAAGTTTTCACTTGTATGAAACTGCAACCATTCAGAGATTTCAAACATATTTTTATCGACAGATTCAGTGTTAAGGTTTTGTAGCCAGTGGAACACCAACAGTAAGAACTGTCATGAAGCACAGTTTGTCCTTGGTACAGTTCTAAAGTCTTACACTGCTGAAGATTTGGTCAAGTTCCCAAGCATAAAATCAACATTAGAAGGACTGCTGCCTTATACAGGTTTGATAATTGTAATGAAATGAATATAATTATGAGCTAAATATTTCATAAAAAACATTTCTGTTAGATTGTATTTCCAATGTAAATACAACTTCATATTCCTGTTATCCTAGACACTCAAATGAAATTGTTTACCTTCAGATTCCAATCATTCTAGACACTCACAGATGATATTGTCAACCTTCAGAATATTATCATTCCGGACACTCTCAAATTATTTTGTTTACCATATTTATATATTTTTATCTTTTATCCATGTTACAGAGAGACATTTCAACAGAATGACAAGATTACAACAACAGGCCATGTTTGTGGAATATACTTGGCATTGTATGAAGGGAATCACTGATAGGTATATATTTTCTCTAAACTTTTATGAGTAAAAATAATGGTACTGGTTTTGTTGTTTAAAATAAAGAGAAAGCTTTGATTGAAGATTTTTCTTTCCAAATAAGGAAGATGTGATTGTAATGTCATGATAATAAAATCAATCCTTTCATACCTAGGTAAAAAGAACGATTATGATGAAATGCAACTTAAATGCAACAAATTCACCAATGTATAACATAAATCCAAAATAGTAAATACCTTCAGAGATCACCAGACATCTTCAACATGTGTAAACACACCTTTAAGCAAGCTCTAAGACATCCTGGTAGTCTTGAAGATCAAGGCCATAGAGGGCCTGGTTTATATGTGTATTGGCATATTTACTCTCCCCTTCAAAGAATAGAAACAATATTGTTTGTGCATTTTTCTACAAGTCCTCATATTTATTATACAAAGGTATGTAACCATCTAGCTGGGATAATAATACACTGCTTAGCATTTTTAAAATCTAGTCAATTTCTTTACAGTCAGTATATTATTTTAACTCTATGTACTTGAGTAATTCACTTGTATCATTCTCAGAATTTTTACAATACATATACAGCAAGTACTTGTATCACCACTGATCACATGTATTTTGTATTGTAGTATGTCTGATCAGCCTGATGATGGAAGAGTTAATCAGTCTGTCAGTAATGCAAAGGAAAGTGAAGATGAAGAAGATATAAATGTTATGTCAAATGAGGAGGAAACAAGTTTAAATGTGAGGATTGGTATTAGTAAAATTGTAGTGATATAATGGACAAACAACAGAGTATTATATATTTTCATATCTTTGTTTGTAAGCTTATCACTAAAATTCCCCAAGTTGCTTTGGTGTTAGTTATACCTCACACAGTGAAGTTGAATAGGGTATAATATTTCTGACTGGCCCTTCTGTCTATCAGTCTGTTTATCTGTTACCACCACTATGTTGTGTATAATGTTTCTGACTGGCCCTTCTGTCTATCAGTCTGTTTATCTGTTACCGCTATGTTGTATATAATGTTTCTGACTGGCCCTTTTGTCTATCAGTCTGTTTATCTGTTACCACCACTATGTTGTGTATAATGTTTCTGACTGGCCCATCTGTCGCTCAGTCTTTATCTGTTAGCACTATGTTGTATATAATGTTTCTGACTGGCTCTTCTGTCTATCAGTCTGTTTATCTGTTACCACCATTATGTTGTGTATAATGTTTCTGACTGGCCCTCCTGTCGATCAGTCTGTTTATCTGTTACCACCATTATGTTGTGTATAATGTTTCTGACTGCCCCTCCTCTATCAGTCTGTTTATCTGTTTTCACCACTATGTTGTGTATATTGTTTCTGACTGGCTCTTCTGTCTATCAGTCTGTTTATCTGTTACCACCACTATGTTGTGTATATTGTTTCTGACAGGCCCTCCTGTCTATCAGTCTGTTTATCTATTACCACTATGTTGTGTATAATGTATAATGTTTCTGACTGGTCCTTCTGTCTATCAGTCTGTTTATTTGTTAGCACTATGTTGTGTATAATGTTTCTGACAGGCCCTCCTGTCTATCAGTCTGTTTATCTATTACCACTATGTTGTGTATATTGTTTCTGACAGGCCCATCTGTCGCTCAGTCTGTTTATCTATTACCACTATGTTGTGTATAATGTTTCTGACTGGTCCTTCTGTCTATCAGTCTGTTTATCTGTTAGCACTATGTTGTGTATAATGTTTCTGACAGGCCCTCCTGTCTATCAGTCTGTTTATCTGTTACCACTATGTTGTGTATAATGTTTCTGACAGGCCCTCCTGTCTATCAGTCTGTTTATCTGTTACCACTATGTTGTGTATAATGTTTCTGACAGGCCCTCCTGTCTATCAGTCTGTTTATCTATTACCACTATGTTGTGTATAATGTTTCTGACAGGCCCTCCTGTCTATCAGTCTGTTTATCTGTTTTCACCACTATGTTGTGTATATTGTTTCTGACAGGCCCTCATGTCTATCAGTCTGTTTATCTGTTACCACCACTATGTTGTGTATAATGTTTCTGACAGGCCCTCCTGTCTATCAGTCTGTTTATCTGTTTTCACCACTATGTTGTGTATAATGTTTCTGACTGGTCCTTCTGTCTATTAGTCTGTTTATCTGTTACCATAATGTTGTCACTCATGACAGCAAATTTATTTTTGTTGGATTTCTTTAAAAAAAAAGTTTAGAACCATAAAAACTTAGATGGGATTGTCACAGAAATCCATTTAAGGTGGCCTACTAACACAATGACAAATGAAGTGATTCTTTTATTAAACAGTGTACTATAATACATCTGTCAAAAGGTGAAAGATTGGTTTCAAATAAATTTACCATGTTTAAACATATTGCATGCTGTTTGTTTAATAATAGAAATATTTTTAACTTATTGTAGGCCAATCAAATAGATTCTTTGAAGTCAGACAGATCAAAGAAAAGGAAAAAGATAGGGACGAACAGAGACAGTAACAAAAAACTAAAACAGTCATTACAAAAGAAAAAGAAAAAATAAAGTTTACATTATATAGCTTTTATTTCATTTGAATGCAATTTTAAATTAGTGTTCAATGTTAAGCTTTCAATTTAGGTTTACCTCTGGTTCATGTGATATTTTACCTGTTAACATTTAACATGAATGTTCTCTGATAGATCGGATAATTGCTTATTTTTTGCCATAAATCATTTGAAACATGAAAACATATTGGATATATGTCACTATAATATGTTCAGGTAGGGGTGATTTTTCCATTTGCGTCAATTTGATAAATAAATCGATTAAGAAATGATGTCCTTCAACATTATGGGGCAAAAGACCCATCATAAATCAAAAACTAAAAAAAAAGCATTACAGTGAAGCTGAAAAATCAAAGTGCTGTCAGCACTGGAGTTTTTTTTTATTCCAGTTACAATTGTAGTATGGAAAACATTAAAAGATTACATGATGTAAAATAAACTGTGATCGTACATTTGTCTTTCCCATATTATTTTGCACTTTTTTTTTTCTCTCTCGAATATGCAGAAATTTAATGTCATTCTTTACTATTGATTACTGTGGTATAAACTGTAGCCATCCATCTTCATTTACATTTACAAATTATGTTCCATTTCACTTTTTTCCATAATTTTTAAACTTGTCCAAAATACAATTTGCAATTACATTCAAAAACTATTTTAACTGAATATTTATCCTACTTTGTAATTATACTAAATAAACAATTGCAGCTTTAGAAAATAATTTACTTGATGAACATATGATTTTCCAAAACTAGACACCTTTTATCAATTTTAATTTTCCCAGCAAATTTACTTGGTTAAATCACTCTTATTCACTTTCTGCTAAAAAAGGGAAATAATTCCAACATGAGTCAATGGTCTCACTAACCACTTCTAACGTTTCCATTACTTTGCATGTTAAAAAAGTAATTTTCAAAGTTTCACTGTGAATTCCAAGGACAAATGACATCTTAAAGTTGCATAACGTTGCGAAGCTTTGAAAATAAGGCTTCCAAAATCATTATGCTAATGGTATGATGATTGTAGAAATTCTTCACAAAATTTACTTGAATAAATAATACTGAAAATCCATATTTTTACCTGTTCTGCTAACTGACAGCATGGAGGCAAATTACTCACACATGTAAACAATATTCATACACTTTTGTAGTTAAGTTTATATATGATTTTAAAATACACATTCTTAGCTTTATTTTGACTACTTTTAATCATAATACACACAAATAATGCACTTACAATGCATATGTCTAGGTTCAGTGTGTTTTTGGTACTATATAGGGGGGTGGCCATTTGACCCGGAAGTGGTAAGTGAGCCCAATGAATTGAAACGAAAATATGACCAAAGATGGATTTCATCATGCTGAACACTTTCACCTATGTCAGAATTTGGCTTAACCTAATGGTTTTGGAGATATATGTGAAAAACTACTGTCTCATCCCTTTGCTCTATTTTTAGTAACAGCGGCCATGTTTTTTGACAGATAAAAAATCTGTTCTATACAGGATACCCCAAGGAACATTCATACCAAGTTTGGTTCTAATTGGTCAAGCAGTGTCCAAGGAGAAAAGTTTTGAAAAATTGTTCACGATGACAACGGATGCCAAGTGATGCCAATAGCATTAAAAGGAGTCCCTTGAAATCTTCAGTTGTTTTGAAGACTAGGTCTCCATCTCATTTGCAGAAATAATTGATTTTTTTTAGCTGAATGATGACAGAAGACAGAAGCATATTCATTGGTTATAGAGGTATTGAATAATATAAGAGGAATAACATTTGGACTAAATTTTCATATAAAATTAATAAATAGTAGGGAAGCTCCAGGCATGAATCCTTGACATAAGGTATTTTGATCCTGAAGGATAAAAAAACCCCAAAATGATGAACATAAAAACAACTTAATCTGTAATTTACAGTACTAAACAACTGTGCAAGGGTTGAATTATATCCCTCAATTGTTTCTTAAGTTATGGTCTAGAAATCACAAAAAGAGGGAGTGACAATTGTTCAGAACAACACAACTCCATAACTACAAATGAGATTATGCTGCAAATAGAATTTGTACCCTACAGCGCTTAGAGTATATTATTAGATATGCACTTTATAAATAGTGTATAACAAAAATATCACAAAAGGCAGGCTGAGATTGATTTTTTGGGTTGTGACTTGAACCATTTTGTAAATTAGGGGACTAGAAGCAAACATTGATCAGATGTACAGATAATAATTTAAGCAAAAGTTTTGAATCCTTTTGAATTTGTATAATTCACAATACACCATACCCCGAAAAAGAAGGGTTTCGGCTGATTTTATTGGTGGTGACTTTAACCTTTTATAAATTAGGAACCAAAAAGGGCCACTTCATTTCTGTTCATATTATTTTCCTATGTTGAACATTTACTTGCAATCCAAATTCAGAGCTGTATAGAGCTTGAATGCTGTGTCCATACTTGCCCAATCTTTTAGATCTGACAGGTATAGTCATATCAAGCTGCACCCTGCAAAGCATTTTATTTTTTGTTGCAAACCAGTTTCTTGAACTCTTTAAGCAAATGATTATTTTTGGGAGAATTACTTAAAAGGTTGAGATAAGATAAAGTTTGAGTCTTGTGTAGATCATTTGATTTATGTTTCAGTTCATTCCTTTTGTTCTAAATCTTAAAGAGTATTAGTATATATTGGTGTTTTCTTATTAAAAATTCATCAATCTTCATCATAAACAGAATTTACATTATGTACATGTTTGAATACAAAAAAAAAAAACACTGGCAATAAAGATCACACTCCATGTAAAAATTTAATAAATACTTAACAATTATTTAAACAAGCAATTCCACCATACATAAAAGACAACAATTTACAAAATGAGCAGCATAAATAGGCCAAATAGAAGGAAATGGTATTAATGATCTAATTAAAATTAGACCTATCAATTGTCCCACCCAGTCTCCATTCTACCTCCTGTTCAGATGAACTTTCTGATCAGCCAATCAAAACTCATCTATCATGATTTTGAAAGTATTATTCAAAGGAAAAAACACAAGGACTCTGAAAAGCTCATCTGAATAAAAAGTAGAATGGGGTGTTGTTAGATCCTACATGCCATTGATGAATGCAACAACTAATAGGTCTAATTTCAATTATTAATGATGAAAATATTGTTACAGAAATATATGATCCATTTCTGTTGTAGAACTCTTAGAGCAATCACTGACTTAACTGCTTATTTACTGGTTATTTCGTCAAATACATGTGTATTAGGAAATCTTAACAAGAAAGCAGTACATATTGTATCATCAATTGACATTGTGGGTAACCAACATTGCAAAGATTTATCAACTGCTAAACATAAAATATATCTTTATATATTAATGATATGAATGACAAAATAATGTTTGTGTTAAAAAAAAATATATTATTTTAATTAAGTATCAAATATATTTCACTCGGAAAATTTCACTATGATCTACAATAATGGAAGAACAGTATTCCATATCCTCTGCCTGAACTGTCTCTGCCAAAAATTCATTACTGTATATTATGAAATTTGGTATTTATATCCAAATCCTTAGGGAAATGTAGGTGTGAAAGCACTTACTAAACAAATTTTGAAGAAATCAATTTCCATTGGAGGTAACTCTTACACTTTGAGACATGACAACTAACTTTTTTCAAATGAGTAGATTAGTGGAAGTAGTCTTTGTAAAACACATTTAAATTAGACATTATTTTGATATTGCTGCTACATAATAGCCCATTCATGTCTTTTTACAAAACACAACTAAAGCCAAACGAAGAATAAAACACATGTGTAGCAAAGGCAGTAATATTGTATAAACCACATAATTACATATATATCATAATATATCAGTAATGATGTATGAACCACATAATTACATGTGTACCATAAATGGTAATATTGTATGGACCACATAATGATGTGTGTCATAGACAGTAATGATGTATGAACCACATAATTACAAGTGACATAGACAGTAATGATATATGAACCACATAATTACATGTGTGTCATAGACAGTAATGATGTATGAACCACAATATTACATGTGTACCATAGACAGTAATGATGTATGAACCACATAATTACATGTGTGTCATAGACAGTAATGATGTATGAACCACATAATTACATGTGTGTCATAGATGGTGTAATATTGTTCTTCTACAGTAAGACCAAAAATGTTAGCACTCAATCTTCATAACAGTAATAATATATTTATTACAGTAATTATTTATTTATGGTAAATTTGAAAGAACTGTAAATGGTCCATTGCAGCTTTTGGTTGGTGTATCATAATGCTGAAAATTCCTGTGCTTTAGAACACATATCTTTGACCCTGACAGACAGTCTCTCGTGTTGTGAACAATTGATTCCAACAATACTAGCAAGGTCACACATCTGAAACATACAACAATACTAGCAAGGTCTCACATTTGAAACATACAACAATACTAGCAAGGTCACACATCTGAAACATACAACAATACTGGAAAGGTCACACATCTGAAACATACAACAATACTGGAAAGGTCACACATATGAAACATACAACAATACTAGCAAGGTCTCATCTCTGAAACATACAACAATACTAGCAAGGTCTCACATTTGAAACATACAACAATACTGGAAAGGTCACACATCTGAAACATACAACAATACTAGCAAGGTCACACATCTGAAACATACAACAATACTAGCAAGGTCACACATCTGAAACATACAACAATACTAGAAAGGTCACACATCTGAAACCAAAAAAAAACTGTCTTAGACATAAAGAATATGTCATTACTTTACATTAGTGTGTTTTAATTTAATGTGACAATGATTGAAGTGTGAGATTGTTTGGTTTGTTTGTTTGTTTAACGTCCGAGCAGCAATATTTCAGCTATATTCAGACAATGAACATGAAATGGATGATAAAATGAACATAAAATGAAAAAAAAAAAGAAAAAGAAAGAAAAAAAAGGATGGGTCACAAGGATAATAGAGTCGACAAATTTTAATTGCCATTGGAAAAAGGGGGGATGGGTAAGGTAGGGCAATTTAGCCACCTGTGGCGGAGCACAAAGGTTCCTACTCCTATCGAATACCACAGCAGGGTTCTTTAACGTGCGAGGAACGTGGCATCTTTCTCAACACGGTGCACCACTATGGTTTGCGGTCAGGTTTTCCGTATTATAGCCCGACAACCCCAGCATGTAACACGCCAGGGGTACCCCATTCCACCACCTGGGGCACACATCCCAGTTGCTCTGTGGGCAGAGCGCCTAGCCCCCGGCTAGGTTTCTGAGCACTATTTAGTTGCCTTTTACGACAAGCTTAGCGCTGCTGCAGGCCTATTCTTTTGACACCCGGACCTGCACGGGGCGAGATTGTTTGGAACGCAGCAGGATAAAGAGCCAAATACAAATTTATAAACACATAAACTCAGTACGTTTTTCAATAAAACAAATGTGTTAATATGTATGTCTACCAATCGAATCAACATATGCATCTGAAAATAAATAAAATATTCAAAACCAAGTAGAAAACTACTTAAAAAGTGAACAATCTCTAATCAAAATCCAACCTTGACAAGAAAAATCTCAGGAAATCTATGAACTTCAGTACCTCATTATTCCTTTTCACTAGTGTTGATAAAGTTCTAAAGTAATACTACAAACCTCATTATTCCTTTTCATTAACTGTACTAAAGATGTCAATAAATGGTAGGCTGAAATAAAAAGCAGTATGGTTTTAATAGTTAAAAACGATGCATTGGTTTCTTCAATATTTCTTCAGTCGCTCTGAAACTTGCTAGTTGTTTGAATGTCAGGTTGCCAGGAGATGCTTGTTACAATAACCATTGCATACTTAAATTATCTAAAACTGTTAAAAATACTAAAATATTACCCAAACTGTCACCTTATCAATGTCATATTTTTTGTTTTTTCTCTTCCCCATACCAAAGACTATTAATGACATAATTACCTGTACTTTCTGGTAATTCTTTTTGTAAGCATTCTAAAATAGCACTGCCAAGTTCTATTTGGTGGTTCTCTCCTATCTGTAAATAAAACAAAGTTCAGTAAAAAAAACATTGAAAAAGGAACCAGGATACTAGAATTGTCCACCCTGAGAGAACAGAAAATGTTTAGCTGTAGTCTTGCAGTAATTATTTTTAAATGAGACTTTGACACCAAATACAGACACTTCTAGGTCTATGAAGCACTGTACTGGTATTTGTCTTATGTGAATCCACAGTTTTATGCATCAATGTTGCTATAAAACATTCTAGAAATTAAATGTCACAATACATATAATAATAATATATGCTTGCAAAAAGGTTAAAAATGTACAAGACATCCTAGGATAAGATCTATACACCAAATACACTTACTTGATTTCTACAGAGGTTAAACACAGCAGATGCTACTGCAGAATTAACAGATGATTTTTCAGAGAGGATACAGTTGACACACAGTTGACTGGTAAGATAAGATAAACCATTTTCATCTTCAGAATCTTTCATCAGAAATCTCTGTCCTGTAGTTGTACTAGCTAAGTTTGTCAGCTAAAAAATAATTGAAAATATTGTAAACTCTGACATATTGTTGTTCTTTCTAGGTTTGTCAACGAAAAACCATAGAAAGTATTGAAATATCTGACTGGTTGGTGTACAAGCTAAGTTTGTCATCTGTAATATCAGTTGGGATAAGTATGGACACTACTTTCAAACAGCTATGAATTTGGATTATCTGGGTATAAGATTCTTAACAGAATGGAAATAGTAAAAAAATAGGATCTTACGTGAACTATAACAGATTGAAACATTTTCTGTGTCCACTTTATTTCCTATTTTAAACTATTAACATACAGAGTTGTTTAAAGAATATATAAGAAGACTAATATAAAGCAAAAATTACCATTTTGAGTATAGCTGTATTTACTGTGTCTGTAAGTTGATCATAATGTTGTACAATATTCTTGATCATTTCAGTTGGTTCATGTTGTAATAGAACAATAAAATCCTCCAGCAGTACCAGTGATTGGAGAAGTTTGTAGATCTCTATACGAACTTCATCTCCCATTCTCCCATCACCTATTATTGTATGTATTGTCTGTATATGGTCTTTACCCAGGGACCATTGTGTCTTGTCCTTCATTGCTTGATACTCATAAATGTCATCTAAAAGATTTAAATCTTTTGTCACCAATTTACTGCCTATTTTTCCCTTCAATGTTTGTTGGTCTTGCACATTCTACAATGATACAATTATTCATCTATATTTTCATTCTTTTTCTCATCAAAACATATGATAAACCTAAATAGTAGTTTTCTTTTAAGCACAAGTTATATAAATAAATGTATGTAAATAACATATATTTTGTTTGGATAAAAGATGTTTACATATAATGGTAGATATAATTTGATATTGTGACTGCATCAATTATTCATTTAGTTTTGATACTAATATTAAATGACAAAGAATATTATTTCTGTCTGTAACACAACCCTATTGTATGCTCAAAGATACATGGGTGGACAAGATGATCTTTATCTATCTGACATTTTGGAACTACCACTTAAATCTCAATAGATATTTGTCTATTTGGATATTCAATTGAGTTTCATTGATGAGAAATCTTGTTAAATATATGTTAAAAATCTAAAAAAAAAAAAGAACTACATCAGCTGTTATGATGAAAATTAACATATGTGAACCAGAAAAATTTTCAGCAAGGTCTGATAATACAGCATATAGTTTGGATATATCATTAACATTATACCAATGCAACTGGTATGGTGGAGGCTATTGTTGACAATTATTTGTAATTAATTTCAACAATTACCTTTTACAACATATTAAAGAAGCCCAAAAAATTCAATTCTTCGATTTAGCATATAAAAAACTGATATGACAAGTTTTCTGTTATTCCCATAAAAGTTGGCCAAGAAATAAGCAATTTCAACCAAATTAAATATACTGCTTGTTTTGTTCTTATTTTGGGCACCTAATTCCTAAAATGTCAGGGCTATAACCACACAATTAATCCCAGCCTTTCCTTTGGGTGACACCCTGAGACACAATATGATAGTGATTCAAACACTTGTATTCTGGTTATAATAGAAAACAAACAAAAACAAACAAAAAAAAAAAAAAAAAAAAAAATCTGTTTCGACCAATTTCACCGTCTATTCCTAAACCATCAGACCAATAACTTCTGATATAAAAAGTTCTTTTGAGGTAAACAACCTTGTAGTACAATTTTATAGAGATTCTTCCAGTCATATTCAAGTTATTTTGCAGACAAAAATTGACTATGGACAACAACAATGATCTAGACTACTACATTAATGTTAATGAAAATGTTCATGTGGTTGCACAAAAAAATTACAATCAACTTTACAATATTTAGAATTATGATTTCTATAGAGGATATAAGAGAAAGTTGAGTGCCTTTCTTTACTGCACCTGTGAACAATTGTGTTAAATGTGGTATACTCACACACTTCCACAATTCAAATATAATGTGACAACTTTTATACTTCTGCTGAGATTCACATCATCAGTTTCAGAGTGGTTTAAAGTATGTTGGTATTTCATTACAGACATAACATGTACAGTACAGTTATTATTTCATTTAGTTTTCAGTAAGTCAGCCTTTTCCTTTTTAAACTTAAAGATCTAATACCTCATTATAGATGAAAGGTATGTAAATCATCTCCTCTCCTTCTGATGACAGATCAAAGTCGGATGTGTCAGATCTACTGCTATTGGTTGATCCTGGTAAACTGTTTCCTGCTGTAGCCTCTGGTACAACACTCTGAGATGTCATAGAAGACTGGGTCCCCTGTGCATTTGTATTAGTAGACTGTGTTCCCAGTGTACTGGAATCATTCCCTTTAGATTGTCCACCTTGTAACTGACTTTGGTCAAAAACAGCATGGCCCCCACTTGGTTGGACAGACATGGCATCTATAAAAGGCCTTATCATCTGACCTAGGGGTCTGCAATATATAAAAACTGTGAAATTATTCCAAACACTGATAAATGGTGGGTTAACTATATGCATGTAGTTGCACATTAACCCATCATTTATTGGAGAAAAAATTAGGAAATTTTATGTGAAGACAAAAGCAGTGAATTTCTTTAAAATGCACATTTATGTAAAACCTACATTAGTAAGTACATGAATATAAAGGCTATGATCAGACATGACTCATATTCTGTTGCATTAGCTAGAAGTACAAACTATCGTCACTGAAAATATGTAGAATGAGAACCAGGGCATTACAGACTTTTGAAATACTCAACAATTCTGGTCCAAAATGTGTACATGATTTGATCAATTTAAAAAAAAAAACTCCTATAATTTAAGGTACAAAGGCCTAGCCCAAATTCCGTCCGAGAACAACCAGGTATAAGAGAAGTTTTTGGTAGTCAGTCAAAGAGCTATGCAGAGCTCACTTTACCTATGTTATATTGTATATTTTATGCCGACTCTTAATAAAAGTTAGTTACTTACTAGAAAAAAAACATTTATTTTGGTTTTTAATTTACAAACATTTGCACATCTACTGTTGACTTATGCAAAAACATATCTACCTGATGTGTTATTACAAGTAGCCCTTCTAATGCTGTTAAGACAGAATACTTACGTGCTCATGACATCAGCAGGAAGTGATGTGATATAGGATGGAATGTCTTTACCTGTCAGAAACTGAGCTACTTCAGAACTAAAGGTATTGCAGTTGTGGTCCAACAAATGATAATCATGTGGTCTGAAGAATATTGAATTCTATGAGCTTCACAGGACTAAACACTTCTCAATTATTTTAATTTAATACAAAAATACATATACAACTTATGAAAAAAAAATAGGTGCCTAAAAAAGTTTTTGCAATGTAAGATTAAAAAACAAAACAAGAAAAACCCAGAAATGAAACATTCTTTATCAGAAGATAGTAGCAAACAATACTTTATTTTAATGTAAAGTAAATGAAAAATGTTTTCTGTACAATGTGATGTTTTATGTTGGTACTACCTGAAGGTTGATTGAGCAAGTTGTAGGAGATATCCCTGGAACATATCAAATGGAATTTGTGTATCTCCAAGGTTTTCTACCTTATCTGGTTGGCCTAGAATTGTACCACCCTAAAATTTAAAATTTAACTATGCAGTGTATAGTTACTGAAGAAGTATGAATTTTCAGTGTACTCATTTTTGCTATTTTCACACTGAAGATAAAAGTGTAAAAAATGGTACCAGCAAAATTGATCATTCAATTTACAGTCTGCAAAAATTAGGCAACAGCAAATATTAATATGTTTACAGTCTATCATTCATTAAAAGAAAACAGATGGACTTCAACAATAACACATTTATTCCATCAAAATTGTCATTTTTTGTTTTGAATGTAATCACAAATCTGATCTAAAAATAAACGGAATTTAGTACATGTACTAAGACAGCATGCTCTTATTCATTATTATGTTTGTATATGTCTCCTGTGCACCTGTGTGTCTGATGTTTATCAAATAAAATATTGTCTATGGTCTATCAAACAATTGATACCAAAGAGAATGCTTTCATCCATAGAAACACTTACTGGATTGCATGATTCTATTCCACCTGTGCCACCAAAAAAGTATTCTTGTCCATAAACAACTATTGCAGTGTGCCAAATACCATCTATCTGTTTTCCTATAATTACAGTAAAAGATGGTAACAGCTAACCAATGGCCATTGACCAATCATTGACTAATCATTAACCAATGACTGGTGACCATTTATTGACTAATCATTTACCAATGACTGGTGACCAATTACTGACTAATCAATAACTGGGTACATATTATTGACTAATCAACTACCAATGACTGATGACAAATTATTGACTTATAATTTACCAATGACTGGTGACCAATCTGCTCATGGTTTTATCTTGTTAAATAATGGTTGAATGATTTATATCAGATACATGTGTCAGCTTTTTCCTGGGAATTAAGAAATATTCAGCTTTACATTGAATTCTAAATATTAAATTCATGATTGGATTTAATACATAAATGCAAAAATAAAACAGAAGTTATAAAAATTTGATTTGAATTTTTTTGTAATTTTTTTGTAAAATAGTAAGTCCAACAACATTCAACATTTTCATAAATCATAAGCATATTTTACTTTCAAAACATTCAGTAATATCCTGAATCTCCCTGACCATTAAATCTAGTGTGATTCCTTATCCTACTACAAAGAAAACAATTCAATGAAGTTTCATGATAGTGGATTGAAGTAATTCCAAGTTATTGTGCAATTATAGGATATCCTTTTTAATGAATAAAGTTCAAAAACTTAAAAACTAAAATTCAGAAATATATACATGTATCAATGTATGTTATTTTTATGAAATTTGCCGAGTCCATGGCCTGTTATTTCAGTAAAAATCTGCAGAAGGAAAATGCATACTCTTGATCTGTAACTCATCACAGTAGACTCACATACCAAAATCAGCTCGATAACTTCAAGTATTTAGAAGAAAAAAATAGAAAACTGGGGTTTTTTTTGTGTAAAATTTGCAAAGTCAAAGGCCCCTAATTTTGGCAAAAATCTGTGGACAAGAACAAAACCAACTCGCATACCAAAAATAAGCTAAATTAGTGAAACATAAACAAGATCTGTAACTCATCATGGTAGACTAACATACCAAAAATTAACTCAATATCTACAAGCATTTATTAACCCTATCAAGTTTCAAAACATTAGCACTTGTGGTTTCAGAGTAGTTGATCTTTAAATATTATCCAATCAGAAGCTTAAATGGCCTCTGGTGGCCATCTTTTTTAAACGAGCAGAACCAAAAGTGAATCTTCAATAAAGGCTTTTGCATGCATCATTTTGGCCAAGTTTAGTTAAAATTGGTCAAGGGTTTTCATGTAGTTGAGCAAAATGTGAAAAGTTTACAGATGACAGATGCAAAGTGATGGCATCAGCTCACTGGAACCTTCGGTTCAGGACCTGGACTCCAGGTGAGCTTAAAAAAGTCTGGAAAACTGATGATGAACTCATGCACTGACTGACAGATCAAAAACATTATACCCTCCACAACTTCGTTGTTTGGGGTATGATAAAGCTGAGAATGTGTACTTTAATATCATATTTGTTATTTACTACATAAGTGTATGAATATTCTTTACTTCTGTGAGGAATTTACTTCCAACTTGCCAGTTAGCAGAAAAGGTAAAAAAGTAAATTTTCAGTATTATTTATACAGTCAATTTTGTGAAAGATTTCTACAATCATTGTACCATTAGCATAAGGATTTTGAAAGCCTTATTTTCCCAGCTTTGCAATGAAATGCAACATTAAGATGTCATTTGTCCTGGGAATTCATAGTGAAACCTTAAATGATTTTTTTAACATGTAAAGTAATGGGAACAAAAGAAGTGGTTAGTGAGACTAAAAGCTGAACTATGACACATTTCAGAGAAATGCATATTTTGATGATAATGGCCTATCCTGGTCATAATTTCCATTTTCTCATAAAATCATTGTAGTGATATTGGTAATCTGGCTTAATTTGAAAAGGTGTATAGTACAAGATATCGTGAAAAACAAGACAGCAACAAGAACTGACTCAAAACTTGATGTCATCTCTGAAATTCCTAACATTAGTGTTTGGGATATTCAAAGTACTCGAATGGTCATATAGCACAGACTAAGAATCACACATAGATAAAATGGACATTATTTTAATTGTTGAATCTGTCCTTTTTAATAATGATCAATGCTTTTAACTATAACAGCTCCTGGCATTATCATAGATACTAAATTGGTATGACAAGTTAGCTAAAATTGTCATTTAAAGCAATTGAGGGAAAATATCACTGAGGGATGTGATAAAAAAAATTAGTATTGGGAATTGACCAAATTTCTGGACCAATGATAGTTCTATCAACATCAACTGATGGTCGATGACCTGTGTTTGAGAGTTTGATTAGGATGACCCTTTAATACTATATTGCCAGAATGCCTCCATTAAATAATTTGGATATCATATATCTTGCGTAAATGTGTGAAATCATCATCTATAAAGCCACATGTTGACTTGAGACATGTCCATTCCCAGCTAACAGACAACAAATAGAATTGTCCAATGTTAAAATTAAAAAAAGAATAATTGTCTGTCAACAGAAAGATAAATAGTTCAGTCAGACATGAGAAATGATGACTCTGAAAAGATGAATAAAGACAAAGTCTTCATATTTTTAAGACATCAATGAATCAATCTTGATATCTTGAAATCGATCATGGAATTGATGCTCCCTAAACAACTGATAACTCGATGTTCCCAATGATCGGTACACCACTAATACAAATGCCCATGTCTGATTTTTGATAGTTTTTGTCTTATTAGACTCACAGTTCCCCAAGCTTTCATAAAATGTTTAAATAAAACATAAAATCATAAAATGTTCATTAGTCAGAAAACTAGAAATTTACAAAAGATCAGAAATTTATGAAAATTGAAAGGGAACTTGTATCAATTGAAAGAAACATTTCATCAAAGTTTCACAAACATTTGTGGCTTTTTTTTTTAGTTATTGTGCGAAGTGTGAACAACGGACAGACACCAGTACCCCATTATATTTTTTCATTTAAAAAGACAGGAATATAAATGATTGTTGAAAATCAAAATGATAAAGGGGTTCATAATCTTATAATTACAAATGGGATTGTGCAGAAAATTATAATTGATCTGTATTTTATAATATTAATCCATGCACTAGTTGTAAAAAGCTTGTTGTGAATAAAAAAGAATATTTACAGTTGGTTTATCTACTTGTGGCAAAGAGTAAACTCTTGACAAATAGGTATGAATAAAATCTTACCAATAAAAGCTTGAGATAATGTACGAGCCATGCCTTTACTGAGATCATATATGTAACATTTCACAGGCCAATTTACTTCTGCCATCTCTAAAAACAAAGGAAACTGATATAAAAAAAATTCTGTTATAGTTACGACTGTTGTAACTATATGATATTAGGAATTTAGACCACCTCTAGCATATTAGGTTAAAAGAATTGCATAAGTTTACAAAGTTCTTACACCAACAAACAGAGTTTTGGATGGGTAATATATAGGAATCACCCTGTCTATCAGTCTGAGTTTTGGAGGGGCAGTATATAGGAATCAACGTGTCTATCAGTCAGTTTTGGATGGGCAGTATATAGGAATCATCCTGTCTATCAGTCAGTTTTGGATGGGCAGTATATAGGAATCACCCTGTCTATCAGTCAAGAGTTTTTGGTTGGGCAATATATAGGAATCACCCTGTCTATCAGTCAGACTTTTGGATGGGCAGTATATAGGAATCACCCTGTCCATCAGTCAGAGTTTTGGATGGGTAGTATATAGAAATCACCCTGTCTATCAGTCTGAATTTTGGATGGGCAGTATATAGGAATCACCTTGTTTATCAGAGTTTTGGATGGGCAGTATATAGGAATCACCATGTCTATCAGTCAGAGTTTTGGATGGGTATTGTAAAGGAACCACCCTGTCTATCAGTCCACTTATTTTGTAAGCACAATTTCCTCCTTAACACTTCTGGAATGCGGTTAAATTTTATAGGAAGGTAAGGCTTCATATGAAGATCTGTGCATGAAAGAATACAATTATTGTTAGAGGAATCCAAAGGGAAACAGGTTTTAAATGTTAAAATCTTGTCAGCACAAGTTCTACCTATTAAACTGCTAAAGGAATTTTGAAAAGATTTGGGCTTCAACTGCTAGGAATTTACTTGGTTGTCCTACCAATTTCAATAGAGGCAAATACCACTGTCTACATGTACTTTAAGACCCTACCGTTATTCCCTAAGGCTTTTGGAATAAAAATAGGTACTGGCTTGGGTTATTAAGAAAATCAGATATATAGTTACGATAATGAAAACTGAAAAAAAGCACCAACAAAAAAAAACAAAAAAAAAAAACAATACTGCAAACAGGTAGCCTTAAAAGAATATGAATGGACTGGTTGTGGAGAAAAAACGAAATTTTATACTGGTCAAACCTCGTGTTACTAGCTTATATAGGCACTACCTACTCCATATTATTACCCACTACACTATATAGTGATATTGTTTGCCTTAAATAACATTTATTTGTTGTACCCCTGAAATAAGGCTGTTTCCTCTGATGAGGTTTTCCTAATTTGCCCCAAAAATTTGCTTAAAAATAATCCCTTGTTTAGATAAACTATTTTCCAATAGATATTCAAGAGTTAGGATATGGTGTTTCTGTTCTAAATTACACTAACTAAATGTTTAACTTGTCTATTTCTTGACATTCTGTATGAAATTTAATATCATTTTAACTATAACTTCAAGGTTTGTACAGGTATCCTAAATTACCCAATTTAAAAAAAATAGTGATACATATTTTCCCAATAAAATAAGGTGAAGTAGTTTTGAAAAAAACCAACAGTATCACTGCATTATCTGTGATTACTGGGTCTCACTAATTAGCGACAAGAAGCATCAAGAAGTCTAGAAAAAGTGACAAGAAGCAGTGAAAAACATCAAGAATTTTTTTTTAATTTATGGTGAAATAAAAATGAACATAAAGATATTTTGGTAGTGACAAGAAAACTTAAGCTCAAGATTTTGAAAAATGAATTTATTTTCAAACACGAAAAACAAAAATATTTTCTTCAAGCGCTATCATGAAAAAATAAATTGAATATAATAATTTGTTTCTTGTTTCTAGATGATGTTCTTTACTAAAAGAAAAAAGAAATTAATAAAATTAAGTTGCAAGAAAAAGAGTTCTAGAGTTATTAATGATCAATGGTGAAATAGTTATCATCTAGAAAAATTGTAAGAAATTATTTGTTATGACAGCAAATGAATATTTAAAAATATAAATATTTTACAACTAGAAATGAATAATTTGGTTTTGAACAGGTGTTTTGACCATAATAATTTAAGAATCATCAGTAATACTTTATAAGAATCATCAAACTGTTTTAGGTTTATGCTTTGTTTGATGTTTTCTGTGTTATACAAGTGCTTTAAATTTTTGAGTTTACAATTTCCAATTGTTTAATAATTTGAAAAATATATAACTGGAGGTATTTTCACGCCTAATAAATTGAACTATGCCCTGCTGTTCTTTAAGTTTGGACAATATTTATTTTCCCTATCTTTTTATAAAATATTTATCTTCAATTAATACCTAATTTGGCATGCTGCGCAAGCCCAAGGCAAGCCACAAAAAAATAGTTTGCAATTTAATGGCCTAAATTCATTCACGCCAAATCTGGACAGTAGCTATTTGGCCTGGTATACACATGTGTGTGTTTAATTAACATATATGAATTAATTATATATCTACACCATACAAGTTTGTCTCAAAAACCAAGGGGAAAAAACTTTTTAACAAGGTTTTTTTGCATCTTATTATTGATTTTTTTTTCACTTTTTCATGTGATCCTTTCTCTCTCTTTTTTTCTTACATAACTTTCAATTCATAAAAATGTATTTATTTAAAATGTACTTCCATTTTTACAGCCTTTTTCTTCCTTCAATATTTCCTTTATTTTGAATTCTTCCGTTGAAACTTGTATTTTCAAAATCTTGAACTTATTTTCTTGACAATTTATTGGAATATCTTTACATTCATTTTTATTTCACCTTAAATTTAAAAAAAAAAACTTCCTGCTTTTTCACTGCTTCTTGTTGCTTTTTCTAGGCTTCTTGGTGCTAATTAGTGAGACCAGTGATTACCTGAACAAGGCAAAGAATACAGTAACACGTGCCTACAATAACTTTTATGAGATCGAATCAGGTTTAGTTTTTGGACTCATAGGACTAATTAGAACAATGATACATTTAACTTGGTAGTATTACAGAACACCTAAAATTTAATAGTGACATTTTCGAAACTTTTGCTTCGTGATCTATATCAGAAAACATCAGGCAGTAAAACGTAATTGTGGAAAATGAATTTCCTTTAAAACTTATCACTTGAATGGCTGGTTTAGCTCTTAATTTTAAATCGCTGGGTTTATCTTAGCAGTGTAACAGCAGAATGACAAGAAAGTTTTGATTGACAACCAACAAAAACGGCTAGGTCCGAGAAGTTCCAAAAAATTATAACAGCAAAACCTACTACGTTAAAAATATCCGGAATTTAGGGAAAATCTCAATACACTATTCAACGATTATGTAGTACTCCAGCTAAAAATCATACAATATGCAATTCAAGGTTGGAAAGCCTACATATTTTTATTTTGGTATTTGTTCAAAATGTTGAGTAAACATGAATTAACATATGGCTTATCATATAACCCATGTTCATAGGAGATATCGATTTGAACTGCTACATTAAGTTTTTCTTTTGTGTAGCTAGAAAGGCTGAGGGGTTTCCGATTGAGGAGATATACATTAAAAAGAATGTACGATATTATTCAAAACTAAGGGAGATAACTCTGTAAATAACGCTTAAATACGATAGAAACTACTGTAATGTGAATTATCTCATAAGAACAGACAGATTGGATAATACATTCCATCATATCATATAGACCCATAAAACAACTTACTAAAATAAAATTTGCAGGCTTTTATGGGATGTATAACATATTACAGAATGTGCATGATTCATAAGAAGACTGCTACTTAAATGGTCTTCAAGAATCGGGCAAAATGTGTATAAGGTGTGACACAAGAGGGGAAAAATGCAGAGATTTTATTGCATTAATTTAGTACTCCAGAAATTGCCATCAAAGTGTTTGTAAAATTTGACTTTTTAAGATATTGAATAGGTCAAATTTAGTTGAAATGTACAATGGAAAAATGATTTGAAAATTTTCCAGCACTTTTTTCTAATAGAAGCCGTCAAAATATGTCTGCATCAGATACTTCAGGATAAAGTTAAATATCTTTTCTGTTGTTTCCTAGATGTATTAAATATATTTAAGGCAAAAAGACCCAATTGAGACCCATTGCCTAATTTATACACAGAATGGTACTAAACAGGTTTGAAAGCATTGAAATTGTTCTCAAATATGACATTTTTTATAGTCAACGGGTGTTTGCAATAGTCAAGCAGACTGTGATACTTTAGTGATCTATCCAGTCTTATATGGCAAATTCATGTTCTCTTTGATCAGACTTTTAGATTACTAAAAGAACTTAAGAAAGTTGAGCTAAAGCTGGCCAATTAAGTTATCCAAACTTTCCAAATTTTGTGTGAACATACCAATATACAGCATTATAAAAATACTGTGAAAGCACTATCATCCATGGGGTACCAATTTTCGTGGTTTTTGTGGGTAGGCAAAAGCACGAAATTTGGTTCCCATAGAAAAGATTTCCATTGATGTGTATACAGAAAACCACAAAGCCACAAATTCAAGAATCCACAAACTTGTGTTTCATTCCTAACCCATGAAATTTGGTATCCACAAATTAAAGAAATTTCAGAGTAAACTGTTTTTATGGAGCACAAGTGTCCCACAGTGCACCGGACCACACCTTGGGGAATTTTTTTTTTCTTTCAAGGAGCTGTTCTCAATCTACTGCTAAATTAACGAACGAAATAAATCTTTCATCATATTGATTGATTAAATTGTAATATCTTGAGGTGTCAGAATGACAGTACAGGGATCAATAAGCTTTACCTGGTATTTAATTGTCAAAACAAATCATCAAAGAAAAATTCAGATAGCCTTATAAAATAAAGCAGTTGACCCTAACTAGACAATATCACTTTTACAATAAATAAAAATACCACCTTCTAGCATGGATTTTTTTCAATGGAATTTGTAGCAGACTATAAGAATTCTTGCTACTACCGATTTCTTTAGTTAATAATAATTTTAATTTTTAACTTCACAAAGGGGAAAGAACACAAGTTTCACCAACTTGTGAAGTCTTCACCAAACGATCATATACAATTCAATGATAAGAACATGAAGGGCATGCATTACATCTTTATAAATATTAACAAATAGAGTTTTGGACAAGATTCAAGTTTGAACCACTTCATTCTGACTTCTGTTGGAGGATCATCTTATGGTTCATTTGTTTGATTACTCCACATGTCAAATAAAGTTTCAATAACTTGAAGATTTCCCACAGGTTTGTTGTATTTTTTAGTACCTAAGTTCTTCTTTAATGACAAACAGTTTACCAAGTATTTCATTTTTCTTTTCTTTAGTGCCTGATACTTCAATTTTAAAACATGGGAGTCCTTTTTCTAACCTTTTTCTCAGTTTCAGGCATTTTCAATAAACTGATATAAACCATCTAAACTAACGTGAGGTTTCACTTAGAGGAAGAGTGTACTATGGAATGTTGAGGGGTTACACATATTATTGTGAAAAAGCAAAATAATGATATATTTGTTTTAAAACAAAAAAGACAATCATTTATACCTGTATTTATGTTAGGAAGAAAACTCATCCTTTGAACAGAGCTAACTCCTTTGCTTCAACAATATCATTGGAAATATTTAGCACACCCCTTACTTTGAAACAATCATTAGTTAGAAACTAATGCCATTCCCGCCAAATATTAGTAAACATAAAAAGGGCATTTCCCAGTGCATTCAGAGGACATTCAATGGGTGTCTTCAGTTAGATACTTTGACAGAAATGTTATGCAGACTCTCATACAATCATTTTGTAATTGAAAAGGTCAAAACTGGACTGTAAATGTGATTTATGGCTATATGTGAGTTCTGTATGACTTACACAGTATCAAAATCCTTCAGTGCCTCATAACTTGTGAGGAACACACACCAAATATTTTGCCCTATCATCATTTTACTTGTATATGTAAAATGGAGGGAAATGTTGAAAATAGTGAAACCTCTGTTTTATCCTTAGGAGTAACACAAGAGCAAAAAGATGCTATTTATTAATTTTTTACTCATAATAATTGGGATTTTAAGGAGGTTACCAATAGAGAGAATTCTGCAGAAGAAAGTGTTGAACATTATTTTATTGAGCAGGATGCACAATCAACAGAATATCCTCGCTGTTTAAACCGTCCTTATGCCACAAATGAACAAAACCGGGAGCTTTGATGGGAAAGTGAAAACCACCCAACACACAAACAGAATTCCTTTTTAAGAAAAGATAAGTACAGATGTTTCTGGACAAATCTTTTTCACAGGCGTGTTTGGAATGATCCCAGATACATCCAGAGGAAAAAAAGGCTCTAAAAAGGGATAGATCAAGACATTAACTAGTGTTTGGTAGAAGGGATCTAATGCCCAAGTATGTATTAAATTTGGTGAGACAGTGGTTTCCAAATCCAAATAATAAGGAATACATGGGCCATTAATGGGATTAATTCTGAGTTTTTTTTAGTGTCAAAGTAGAATTTTTATCAATAAAAATGTAAAGCGTAAATATATACGCACATGTGCAATCTGTGATAAATAATTATTATAAACTATATTCAGTGATGAACTGCTTTGAAATGATGGAAATAGTAAGATTCCAAGAGACATTAAGGTAAGCAGTCATTTTTGTATCAGCTAAGCACATGTTGCATGTAAAAAATAACAAAGATCAGCTTATGTTAGCTCCTCCCTATCCGTCAGTCTGGGAAATTCAAATTTTGAAATTATCTTCACTTCAGTATTCTCAGATTCAATATATCTAATAATTATGAACTTTTTAAGTCTAAACATACAGCAAAGTGTAGACATTGTGTGTTCCATGTAGAACAGCTTTTAATAGTAGTAGTAATGAAACAAAGTGAGGTTGTCAAAAAATCTCTGAATCTAAAAGCAGCCAAAAATACCTAAAAACCATTATATTTTTCATTTGCTTCTATTTATACCCCCAGTCCGGTATGGGGCAATAATTGAATATCTCAGTTTTCTTGATCAGAAAGATACTTTGGCCTCATATATCCACCTTCTTATTGTTTCATATTTTGATCTGAGGATTTTGGTTTTTGTTTTCACTTGTGGGAACTTTCCATTGACAAGGGAATAAATAAAAAAATAATAATTCAAGCCAATTGACTTTCATTTGGGACCACCCCATTTTTTTTTCTGGATTTGCCACTGGAATGGTTTTTATGTTAGTATTTCATTCTATTTTTTTCCCCAGTAGATCAGGGAGACTTAAGACAATATTAATTGCAGGATAAAAGTAGAACATAAAGAGTAGTAAACAGCTACACCAAAGTACATGTACATGACAGGCCCATACCACATTTGGGGGTATTTTAAGACCCATAATTCTGAAACCAAAAATAAGAAAATAAAAAGCAATGGAGCCTCTTTCTATGATAGCAAACTTTGTCCCAAGAAGTTATAATACTTCATCCAAGCACTTTTGAGTTATTGTACAATGTGGTGATAGATAGATACCAGTATACCAGTGACAGAAGTAAAAAATAATCATAAATATTTTTTTATGAAAATTTAATAAATTACAAGTACAATAACAATATCAGCTAACACCATCTTTTTTAGAAACTATTTCAGTTTTTTGCACATTTTCCTGGGGTATTGACTGATTAATTTCACTCTGGTTTTTAGACAAATGAGTCACTGAGTTTGAATGACAATCATTTTCTACTGTTTTCTCTATCTCATTAAACTGTCTTTCTTTTTCTTCAATTTCAATTTGTTTCTCTTTTCTTGTTTTGATGAGTATTCCATGACCTGAAAATAAAATATATTCCGACATGAAATTAAAAACAATACACAGTTAAATTGTTGATGCTTGATATAGTATACTGGTAGTTCAATAACACTATAACAATAAAGTTGAAAATGATAGCACTTTTCGTATATCTGTTACACCCTTCATTTCGTGCATTAAAAAGATAGGACATCGTTGGTACTGGCAGATAATTGAGTTGATAGTTCGATTGTCTTTGTGGATATAAACCACTAAAATCCCCCAAAAATCTTTCGTAACACAGTTTTAGCCAATCATTTGCACGATATGAGAGACACTAACCATCAGCTGACTATTCTTATACTCGGTTTAATTTTTGTTTTTGTGCTAACATATATACTCAATACTGTTAGACCAGGTTTGCACTCATATGTGGTATTTGTAATTCATGATGGACTGAGGGGTTTCTTAACTTCCTTGGCTATCATTTGAGGTCTCTCACGGACAGTGTAAAGCATCGAAGCGTTGACACAGTCCCCAACATAGTCATACCCATGAATGTTGGTCATGGTGTATTCGGAGAAATTATAGTAGTCATTCATTCAATACCAGGTGATTTAATGTCGATCCTTGACCTAGTGATCCACTTTGTGATCTGCACCCTTATATTGTACAGCCTACAGCATTTGCTGAATCTTTGACCCAGCAAAATACTTTTCCGGATAAAATCAACAGTTTCAAGTGCATGTAAGACAGATAGGTAAGTCAACTTATTGGTGTATGCCAGTCAATTGATGAGAAATCTTCAAGGACGAAAAAAATAAAGTTATGTTTCCGATCACCATTCTGAAATTGTGTAGGGTCGGTAGGTAGGGATTTATTTTTATTTAAAACTTTTGAAATGAAATAAGTCATTGTAGTGACATCAAACTCAGAATACAATGAAAACCAAATAAGCAAAGACTAAACAACTACATTGTAATAATTTTAGACTTAGTCCATGGCCAAATCTCTTGGGATTCAGCGCTTGAGATATTTTTTGTTTTGATGGCAGTGGTCTGAGCTCATTTTATTATGATATTGTACACGTATGTGCATGCAAGATAAAATACATTGCACATGCAATGTTCTTTAAAGAAATGTTTCATAGCGATGTCAGATGATGCTTTCCTTAGAATATTCAATAGACATCGATTTTGAATTGCAGTTAGATTTACTGTATATAATTATAGATGTAGAGTAACATTATACACTCAATCAACAAATGCAGGCATTGATATACAACTATGTGTATGTAAAAAAAAAAAAAACATTTTTGATTATTTTTTTGTGAAGTATTAAAAATAAATGTCTACTCTTTTTCTTTTCTTATACTTACAGACAGACAAGTATGGATGAATCGCTTTTCTGTTAAAAGGATGAAGGTTTTGTTTAGTATCGAGACATTAATACTACACACGTAAAAATAACAAAGTTTTATTAAATAGGGAAGATTTACAGAATTTAATGTAATAGAGATTCAAAAGAAAAGTCAATGACAGTGTTTTGAAATTCTGAATGTACATACATGTTACATTGGTTCTAAAACCAAACGATACTGGCAGTGCCTCACATAGTATATTGGTATGGTGCTGACAGCGGTGTCACTGTCAGCAGTATCAGTGTCATCGTCCATACTCACTTGGTTTTCATGCGATGACTTTATAGGTATGGTTGATCAATTAATATGAAATTTTGATATGATTTTACTGACTACTAAAGAAATGCTCTTATTTGATTTTGAGTTTATGGCCCCTACCATTTTAAAATAAAGGCCATCCATGTTATTAACAGATACCACACTCTAGGTTTCTGTTAATCTAAAGAAACTGAAAGTCCAGAATTTTATCAAGCTAACCTGTATAAAGTAAAATGGCCAATACACATCCATGCAAGTACAACTTCAAGGAAGAAGCATTGTAATATGTATATGACTTGTCTTATGGCAATCCACAGTGGAATTTGTTCCTCATTTAGATGTTCATCAGCATGTGCATAAGTCAATTATTGATATCAATAAATGGAGAAGTTTTCTAGACAATGCAAATCGTACGTATGTTCAAATTTGCTCTTTGGGCAATACTAGTCTGCGTCCACACTTGCCCCTCGGGCAATGCCAGTCTGTGTCCACACTTATTTAATTAGAAAAAAAAAAATTCTATAGGGCACAAATGCCCCTGCAACCCTAAACAGTTAAACACCTGTCAAGATGGAGGGATGCTCAACCAATTCACTCTGAACTATTCCACAAGACACAACTTTTCAGATTTGTGAAAAAATTAAGGAGGACTATAGCTGAGATCAGTAAAAATCATTGTTTATCATAAGTGTCATAACAAAACCTTTCTACACCCAGAGTTATTTCTTGTCATTTGTTAAGAAAACTTAAATTTTTTTGCAGGGTTCAGCTTTATAAAACTGTTGAATACTGAACAATTAAGACAAATATCAACAAAACATTAAAAACTTGATATAGCTCAGAATGTGGTTTGTGATCACAATTTTGACACTAAAAAAATTCTGACCAGAAGGAAAGTGGTAAAAAAATTTACAATTAGATTTAAGTGTTTCTAGCCTGGATTTGCTCCTTAAGTTCTTAAGACAACAGCCATAACCCTTTAAAACCACTAAAACTTATAGAAATCCATACACAATTACTGAAGTTATTGCCTGTAAACCTGGAAACTGTTTGTTTTTGCCCCTAATTCCCTTACTACAGTGATACTCTTGGCCTGTTTCAAAAACATCCACATCCTTTTTTTATTGGGAAAATATTGGTCCTTTTTTTTAATTAAGAAATTTGGAATAACCAAACAAAACCTGGAATTTGTTGTTAAAATGACTATTATAAATTTTATACAGGATGTCAAGAAAAAGACGTCAGACATAATTATCCATCTTATCTTACACTTCGACTACCTAATTGTGAGATAGTTTATTTTATTTGGGATTATTTTTAAGTGGCATGGAACCTTGTGATACAACTTCATAAAAATACTTTTACCTTTGCAATCAAGAATTTCTGTCCACACTTTCTTCTTACAACAACTTTTACACAATTCATATTCACATCTTTTACCCTGAAAAAAAAATTGTCGAGATTGTGGACATTTGAGGTCTAATCAATAATAATAAAAAAGAAAGTTCTTCTAACAATTCATAAATAAAATGATTAACCTTCAATCCATTTAGTCAATTCTTTATTGTGGACTTTTGATTTAAAAGTTGAAAAAGTCAAGGACCTTTGTCTCTCAAACATAAATGTGAACTCCTGACCTTGTCAATTCATCAAAACCCACCTATAAAGACACAAAACCTTGAGGTATGATTCCAAATAGGTCCATACACCCATATGACTTATAGGCAAGTATATACAGTATATTCAATTTTTGCCCAGAGACCAGGAAAAGGTATTTCACTCATTATTTGTCCACTAACTGTTAAAATGCTTCAAGTCATAATCCTGTAAATCAATTGTGGTATGGCACTTTGTTATACAATTTCAAAGAGATCTTTTTACTAATACATCTAATACTCAAATTGGTTCATGGCCATTCCAATAACACTTGTTTTTGACTCAAAAGTCAATCAAAATTCTTCTTTTGTTTTATAGTATATTGTTGTATTTCAAAAAGATTCATACACTTTACTCAAATGCTTGTTTCTTGCTCATTCTGTCCCCTTATTCCTAAACAAATCAAAATCATCCCCAGCCTTCATTTTATTGTATGGCACATTGTTGTTCAATTTAAAAAGACCTACTGACTTATACTCAAATTACTGACTGAACATCAGTAAAATGTTTGTTTCTGGCCCACAATTCCTTTTTGAAACATTTCAAATCACAACCCTAAAAGTCAATCCTAGCCTTCCTTTTGTAGTAATGATACTGAGATTTATCATTTTTAAGGAAATTTATGCACTTATACTTAAAAGTTTTTAACTGGACATTAAGTGTCTACTGACAAAGACCAAACAAAGACAACAACAGCATACCATTATATGACTGCAAATTTTTGTGGTCATTTAGAAAAAATATGGTTGAAGGAATAACTACATTTCAGTGTTGTTAGTAAATTGTCATATCTATCAATGTAGTTGTATTTTCAAAACAGTCAAACTATGTTCAAACCTACCCTAGGGTTAGTACATTGTATACATTTCTCAAACACCTCACGGCCTGGTGTTCTGTCGAAGTTTTTGTGAGGATTTCTCAACTTCTTCTTAATTTTGTTTTTGGACATTCCAGCAAACTCAGGCGGAGGATTAGCCATGTCTATTTGTCTCTTTGTTGGTTCTTTCTTTGCCATTTTTTCCTCAGCTTCTTGGGGTCTGAAAATAAAACACATAATACACATGTAGAAATATGCAGACAGTCCCATTTCTAAAAAACAAAAATTCTATCAACAATACCAGAGACCTATAGTTAAAGAGATAAGAAACTTGTTAATTAGCCGGTTTATGGATAAAATTATCACATGGTGGAAAACAAGATTCCCTGACCTTTCCACTTATTTATATAACTACCTCTTCCCCATTTTCCCCTTTTAATGAAATTAAACCTTTATCTGTTGTGCATTTATATGTAAGTATGAGGCAAGAACTTGTACTGTATAGTTGTATATAAGATAAAAATAATTGTAAAGTAAGCACATGTATAAAGACTTACGTGGGTCTAACATACGGCTGACAGATCCAGTGAGGGTGAGGTAGATTGGAGACAGTTTCTTCACTAGATTTTTTCATGTCTTCCTAAACATAGAAATCAACGGAAACTCTTAAAGCTTAACTGGCATCTATCGTATAAAAAACGTATCACTACTCATACAATAAGAATACAGCTATTGTCATTTTTTTTGTGTGATAATAAAAACATATATTGAAAAGTCACTTACAGTAGATTTGTATTTATCAATTATAATGCTAGGCATACCTCTGTATTCAAATCATCATGCTAGGCATACCTCTGTGTTTAAATCATCATGCTAGGCATACCTCTGTATTTAAATCATCATGCTAAGCACACCTCTGTATTTAAATCATCATGCTAGGCATACCTCTGTATTTAAATCATCATGCTAGGCATACATCTGTGTTTATATCATCATGCTAGGCATACCTCTGTATTTAAATCATCATGCTAGGCATACATCTGTGTTTAAATCATCATGCTAGGCATACCTCTTAGTTTAATTCATCACGGTATGAAATCATCATGCTAGGTATGCCTCTATGTTTAAATCATCATGCTAGGCATACCTCTGTATTTGAATCATCATACTAGGCATACCTCTGTGTTTAAATCATCGTGCTAGTTATACCTCTTTGTTTGAATCATCGTGCTAGTTATATCTCTTTGTTTGAATCATTATGCTAGGCATACCTCTTTGTTCGAATCATCATGCTAGGCATATGTCTGTGTTTAAATCGTCATGCTAGGCATACCTCTGTATTTAAATCATCATGCTAAGCATACCTCTGTGTTTAAATCATCATGCTAGGCATACATCTGTATTTAAATCATCATGCTAAGCATACCTCTTTGTTTAATTCATCACGGTATGAAATCATCATGCTAGGTATGCCTCTTTGTTTAAATCATCATGCTAGGCATACCTCTGTATTTGAATCATCATGCTAGGCATACCTCTGTGTTTAAATCATCGTGCTAGTTATACCTCTTTGTTTGAATCATCGTGCTAGGCATACCTCTTTGTTTGAATCATTATGCTAGCCATACCTCTTTGTTTGAATCATTATGCTAAGCAAACCTTTATGTTTGGAATATAATAATCTACATGGACAATGATTGAGATTAAATGTGCATTTATGATACATATACTGTTCTAATGGCTTTTAAACTTTATAGAACATCACATACATTCTTAAAAACAAAAATTGGGTGATGTGTGAAAAAATATCAATATACTAACTAAACACTTCTCCTTCAGTACCAATACAGCCTTTTTAAAACATTCCACAGATCTTCCTATAGCTATCATTTCTCTCACATCTTGATGTACATGTAACCTATAAAATGAAGGAAGAGACAGTCTCGAGTGAATGAAAATTAAGAGACTCAATAATCTTTCATTCCTTAAGAAAAAATGATTTAAATACCATATAAACTTAAGTGCTTTCTTAGTCTACCATGAAAATTGAAAAAAGTTTATAAAAGTTGGTTCAACATCAATATCAATCAAATTGGAACTTGTCATTATAGTACAATATTTGCTGTCCAGATCTTACATGTGTTGCATGAATTTAGTTCAACTTCCAACAAATTTCTTAAAGTCATGGTCTTTTTGATTTCTCCATAGAGCTTCACTAAGATATTGTCTGAAGAGATAGAATTTGAATTACAGACTGAATTTTGACAAAATAAAAATTCACTAATTTAAGAATAGAAAAAGGAAAAGATTCAAGGTCCATCTATGCATTTTGAAATAAAATTAAATATTTAAATTAATTCTTATCAATTTCTATAAATTAAAAAGTGGGCTTTGCTCAAAAATACTTGGAATAAAGGAAAAAATCTACAAATAAGACCAAAGTCTGAAAATCAAATATAAACTTAAATACATAAAATAAATGATGTAAAGAAAAAAAAAACTAGGATGATGCTTCCAAAAATACTGAGAAAGGAAGCAAATGCGCTTATTGTATCTCTCTATATCATAACAGTATACCTACATTCATTCCTACATTATGTTTGTTTCTTTTAGACTTTTCTGTCTTAAAGTGAGATTAATTACTTCTCATGTACTATTGGTGTAATAGAAAATCCTACTTACGCATGTTGAAACAATTTAAAGAGATGACCCCTGGTATAAGACAATGGACAGGGATATTTGTCAACATACTGAAGATATTCCTCGCCCATCTGGTATACTGGAGGATCTATACCATGAAATAATGCAGGATTGTGTAGATTCCCCTCTGTAAAAATGGCCAATCACAATGTATCACATAAGGACCATTATAATAATACATTGCAAAATCTTTTAATCAAAGCTAAAAAAAAACTGTGAGCAAAGCTCACTAAAAGATATACTGGCTTCCCTCACCAGAAGCTATATAGGAAACCATAATTGATATAGGAAGTCATTCAGATGTAAAACAACGTAAAGGGTCCACAATGGCATCATGAGATAAAGAATTTATGCAAGTTTTATCCGTAAAACTTTAAATGTGATATTTTCAAATTTGGTCACCTGCTGTCATTACACCTTGAACACCTGTATATTCCATACACCTGTGTACATCAGGAAGATACTGTATATTTCCATTGGCAAAAACAGGTATCTTCACTTGTTCTCTAAAACAAAAATTTTTGTAATTATTACAGGACATCAACCGAGTTTTCATATTATTGGTGAAAATGTACATGTTTGCATGTAAGAACATTCACAAATAAAAGGTGCTTTTAAAGGATTATTAAGGTTTCCACTCATTATTACAGCAAATAAGACCAGCCCCATTTATGCAAGATGTCCATATGAAAATGAAGCTATGTCAACTTCCACTTCACAAGTTTTCTTCACCAGTTAGCTGTCAGTCATTTCAACAAGTGTTTTATTGATGGTACACAATCAACATATGCCCTTGTAGATGTTTTAATTGCATGAAAAGAATTATAATTTGGTGCCAAATTGATCATTTTTAATATGATTTTATCTTTATCACAATAAAGACTTACTTAACAGCCTTGATATGTTCCCAGTTAGCTATTCCTGTATTTCTACCTTTTTGTTCTCTAGTTCTTCCATGAACAGTCAGTAACTACAACAAAACAGTGCATATCCTTATATATGGTCTAATAATAAGATGTTAGTAAGAAATTCTAAGTTTAAAAGTCTCAAGCATCATAAGAAATTTGAATATAAAATAACTAAGGAGCTAATTTTAGAATATGTTCTCATTACCAGTAAATAAAATCACATCTCGGAGGAACAATCCTATTATTGAAATGATAGAACAATGTTGTTTCCACTAATATGTACACTTTATATACTTCACAGATTGAATTAATCCCCTTTGAAAATTTTTATTTTATATGCTTATCATCAAACAGGAGACTACTGGAACAAAAAAAAAATACTGAACTAAAGAAAAAAAAACTAAACTACAAGTACACATACCTGGCATCCAGCTTTTTCTAACATCTGTGCATATAAAACTGTTTTTTGAACACTCTCAAATATTCTAATTTTACAAGTAATAGGCACTTTCAAATTCTCATGGCAAATTTTTACTGAAAGACATAATGAAATAAACAAAAAACAAAACAATAACTGAATTATTACTAATTTAGGTTTAACTTGAACTAATTTTTTGTATGTTATCAAAAAATTATTGATGTATGAACCTATATATATATATATGAATTGTACCGGTAGTTAGAAGCATTCCCTCAATCATTGATGCTTCAGTCTTTTTTTTTTTGGGGGGGGGGGGCAATATTTCATTTAGAAACACTCACTACTGGCGATGAAAAAAACTTTTCCTAAACTAATGATACTGGTTTATTGAATGCTATTAACCAAATCTTACTTTTATCTATACACATGTAATAGTGCTTGATCTTTAAATAGTATGGTATGTACTCAATGAACTTAAAATTCAATATATAGGTGACTTTTACTGTCAAACACACCCATTTTCCCTATCAGGTCCCATTCATCTTGTAGAAATGCTCCATAGTGACCTCTTTTGGCTATAACCTGTGGACAACCAAGGTTGAGGTCTATAGCATCACAATGATCTTGGGCAAACAGGGCAGCTTTCAAAAGGGTGTCTGGATCATTTGCACAGAACTGCAAAATAATTAACAAACACTGTACCTAGCAAAACAATACAAAAATGTATTAGATTTAGTATAAATATATACATTAACATACTTTATGCTATATAATATCATATTTTATGGGACACTTGAAAGAGATATAGAACAAGAGGCTCCAAGGAGCCTGAATCACTCACCTTGTTCAATTTTTACCCTCCAAGGGCAATAACTCGAACATAGAGTTGTTCATTAATTTTGACTCAAGAAAGACTCTTGTATGATTTATCATAAGGAACAACATTTGAATCATAAAAAAAATTCTTTCCATCTATCATAGTTTTCAAGATATTAAATGAAAACTGCAAAGCCATCATTTATCAGCTTTCAAGGGCAATAACTCTAAAGAGGAGTCATTCGACAACTTTGATTCATTGCATATTCTTGTAGGCCTTATCATAAGGATCATTTCAGCAATTGAAAGTTTCTTTCTTGTCCAACAACTTTGATGACATGCCGACTCTTGTAGGCCTAATCATAAGGACCATTTCTGCAATTGAAAGTTTCTTTCTACCTTTTACAGTTTTTATGATTTTGGCTAAAAACTACAAAATACATCATTTTTGCCTTTCAAATATCTCATAATACTGAACATTTTTACTCTATCAGAATTTGCCTTATACTAACAGATTTGAAGATACATGGGAAAAACTACTGTCTGACCCCTCTTTTTTTTTATTTTGAGTAACAACAGCCAGTTCTACACAGAATACCCTAAGGAACATTCATATCAAGTTTTGGTTCTAATTGGTCTAGTTGTGTCAGAGGAGAAGATTTTTCAAAGTAAAATAACATTTAAAATAGCCAAAAGTGTCCAAAAAGGACAATAACGTCAACATAGCTTCACAGATTTACATGAATCAAAGTGCTGTTATTGATTCTAGTGAAAATTGTAGCATGAACAAACTTCCAAAGATTACATGTCAGAAAAATAAAATTGTGATCATAAATTTTTGTTTCCCATATTATTTTAAAATATTTTTTTCCCCCAAAATGTAGAAACTTAAAGTTTATCTTTACTACAGATTTCTGAGGTATGAACTGTAATAAATAGTTAAAAATATCTAAATTCACTCACATTTACAAATTTAGTTCCATTTCACCTTTTCCCAAATTATTATACCTGTCCAAAAGTTTAATTGCATTTACCTTCAAAAACTATTTTAACCTAGTATTTATCCTACACCGTAATTATCTGTTGTCGTATAAACAAAGTAAAAAATAACACACATTTTGAATTTGAAAATATATCAAGACTCTTCTCCACTTAAAAAATGCACACTGATGACATATTCAATACCTATATTAATGTAAATGTGGAATATGTTGCTCTAACTTTCTAACTTCTTGTACCTGTACAATAAGTGGCCTATCCTCTGGAGTTGACTGAAGAGATTCTGCTCGGTAGCTGGCATCACGGGCAAACACTGTAGCATGAAGCATGGGTGTATAACATAGTTCTGCTCCATATCTTCTACTCAGCAGTCTCCAAGCTAATTCACTTTGGTCTACCATTGGAGCAACAACATATTTAGCTGAGTTCAAGGTTTTTTTCCAAAACTCAAATCCTTTTAATTTCTCCATTTCATCTAACTATCACAAAAACAAAAAGAAAAATATAGCAGACAGAAAATTTCTTGATTATAATATTTCATTCAGTTAAGGATTTTCACAAAATAAAACATTTACCTTCTTTATTAAAGACTCCTGGATTTGTGGTAGTTTATACTGAAAATGCTTTAGTTTTTTGTGTGATGTCTTGATTTCTTTATCTTTATTTTTTTGTGTGATGTCTTGTTTTCCTTATCTTTAGTTTTTGTGTTATGTCTTGTTTTCCTTTAGTTTTTATATTTAACAGTATTTTATTCTGTTTGTGTATGTAGATCATCTTTGTTCCTTCTGTTTAAGGTTCTCCATTAATCTACAACTAACCTACTTAGGAACCCCCTCTGCCCCTGCTTATTGATGGGTCCTCAGCTGGAAAGTCAAGTACATGTATGTTTGTATGTGTCTACTTCAGCTTTCCCGTCTACTCCAGCTTTCACATATTTGATTGTTCTGTATTTAATACCAGGTATCATGACCAAGTGCCGAATGGATGCAAAATGCTAACTTACACTATTTAGGACTCAGTTACAAAACCGAATTAAGCCTTAGTTATAATCAAAAGGGACAGGTTTGGGAAACAATCCACAGTTTATTTACAAAATATCACAAAATAGAGAATATGAAATTTCATTATGTAAGACGCAAACAAATTAAATTTCAGGACTGTGGTATTCCATCAAAAAGCACATAATGATAGAATGACAGTAAGAGTAAACTGTGGGTTCATTAATGAGGATGTTACTCTGCACATAGTAAAGCAATGAAAAACATACATGAGGATTAATAAACATATGAATACTATACAAGATAATAATAAACACATTCATACCAAAATAAATCAATAAGGCTATTTTTTATGGGCTAACTAAGTAGGGAGGTGTGTGGGTGGGAATAAAATTTTTTCGAAAAATTTTTGTGTGTGTCTGCCTCTCATGAAAACAAAAGTGTAAGTCCCTAACAGCAATAAGCAATTTGATTGGATATTTTGTAAATAAATCACCGGTATGATTAGTTGGAAACAAAATCATGGACATATCAATTAGCGAATGAATTGAGCGTGACACGTGCTGCATTACCAAATATGGTTACAATTAAAGCACTTACGGCTCACTGTCTATTAATACTTTATTTTTGAATAAAAATACCACATTACCTTTTGACAAATATTGTCCCAATTTCACCACCACTTTCTCTCTGACTACAGACAAATCTGTGTATCTAGATAATTTTTAAAGTATAGCATCCCATAGATATGAAACACACACATCAGCTCTATGTAAAATTAAATAAAAAACTGACCTGACTTTTGCTGAGTAATTTTTTTCAATTCTGCAGAGTGCAAAAATAAACACCCAAGATGTTATTTGTTTTAAGTACTCACTAACCTAACTTCAAACAAAACAAGCATTCTGAGAGTATTACAAACAATACATAGTCCCATTCCAGATGTTTATATTACTGACCCAAATACTACCTTGGATCATCAAGTATTAATGACAAACTGAGGAAATGATCTTGATTTTGAAACTTTGGAACAAATCAGGAAAGCAGAAGGAAATGTAAACTTATCTGTAACTCATCAATGTAGACTCACATACGAAAAATCAGCTCAACATTTGCAAGCATTAAAAAAAAAAGTGTGGAAAACTTTAATTTCAGAAAATTCAAGGGCCATAACTCAGACAAAAATTAGTGAAGCGCAAAAAAAACTCAACAGGTTAGACTAACATACAAAAAATCAGCTCAATATCTGCAAGCGTTTAGAAAAAAAGTATGGAAAACTTAAATTTCAGTAATTTTTCCAAAGTTCAAGGGCCATAATTCGGACAAAAATCAGCAGAGTTGAATGAAACAAACACGTGATCTGTATCTCATAAGCGTATACTCACATACCAAAAAAAAAAGCTCAATATCTGCAAGCATTTAGAAAAAAAGTGTGGAAAACTTTTTGGTAAATTTTTCAAAGTTAAAAGGCCATAACTCAACTAAAATCAGCGAAGCGGAACGAAACAAAAACTGGATCTGAAACTCATCAAGGTTGACTCACATACCACAAATCAGCTCAATATCTGCCACTGTTAAGAAAAAGAGTGGAAAACCTCTGCGAAGCGGTGTGAGCTCTACCGTTCTTACATGTACTTTCTAAATTTCCCTTAAGGTTCCCCAATATACTAATGAAAAAAAAGTCATGTCACTGAAGTAACAAAAAGTGACTGTCCTTACGGAGAAAATTCATCATTTCCTTCAATCAAACAAATAAAAAAATATAGGTTAAGATTACGTTTCAGTAAAAATAAATTCATCTTTTCTGATAGTTTTCTAATTTGTTTTACTTATTTAAAGAAGTGAATGTTATGTTTATAAAATTTCGGGAAACACGTGGACGTACATGTATCTCTGCTGTTCCACTTTTGCTGTTGTATATAATCAAAATCAAAGCCTAGCTTTTCTAAGATATGAAAGGCAATCATTTTCTTGTTGGGAATTTGCAGCTGTCGTCTGAATTTAGTTTACGTCACATGACGTGTAAAATATTCCCACCAGCCGTGGAGAACTGTAATATTTCCAGTATCTATACAGATTGATTTGACAGGCCAAAACTGAAATGGATATTGCTAGAGATGCCCTTAAGGGATAAAAAATGTAAAGTATTGCGAAGTGCTATAAAGTTATTGACCATTTTGAGAACGAGGGAAAAGGGGGTATGCTGATGAGGTTGGTATTTTGGGGAAAAACATTGTTCAAGTTATTCATTCATTGAAAAAAAATCCCCCATTAATTAACAAGACAGGTTTTCATATAGAAATATTGATTTTGCTTGCTGCTAAAATATAAATAATAAAAATATTGCACTTGCAAAGCAAACATTTTCATCAGGGTGGACCCCTGACCCCCATCTTTGTAATGTCCTTTATTATTTTTACGAGTCTAGCACAGACTGTACATGTATGGTAAAGCTCACAGGTGCTCGCTTATTTAGGCAATGCCTACCCCTAATTACAATTTTATATAAAATTCATGCAACTTTCTTATATCAAGCAATGGGCTACTATACCTTAAAATTCTTCTAGATACATAGTTTGTCTGTAGTCAGAGGGAAATTAGTGGTGAAATTGGAGCCATATTTGTCGAAGACACTAGCTATAGCCTAGCGTATAGGGATAATGGTGAACCTTAAAGGTCTGGACTGGCAAGTGCCCAATTATTTGATTCATAAAATTGATATTCCCTCTTACTTAATCTTCAAATAAACTATTTTCTGATTCAGATTGGCGATTAAGATTCCTTCAATTCACTATAAAGGGTTTGTTGACATACCATTGCATTAGCCATGTGTCTATTAAGGTAATAGCGTGGATAAAGCCAAAGACCTTCCAAATAGAAATCTGCGGCCAGTATCGGAGCTTCTCAGCTATTTCCCCTACTTTTCTCTTGTTCAACGAAAAGGCCTGTGTAAATCAGGGGACTCTCTCAAAACTATTATTAATATATGTATTATCCACATGTTCTATACGATAATAAGCTTAGATTCCTTTCTCTTGTAGCATTTTTATTTACTTCTAAACTTATCTGCTTTAAAAATAGCTGGATACTTTACCAATTATATAACAAAGAGTAAATTCGCATGGTTCTCGAAATACGGAAATTACCGTCTTTGATTTTCAATCCTCTAGTGTATAGAATTCCCAATCTGATCCGATTAAAATGTTGACTACTCACATGATTTCTGAAGGAAGCTGAGTTAATGATACAATAAAACTTTATTCTAAGAAGTGTAAGTTGATTGAACATGCTTTTAATAGTTACCCAGTTCAGAATGTTGTCCTTTTACACTAATGTTATCATCTTATGAATTGCTAATATGCTTTATCAACATATAAATTACAAGTTGTTATCACCAGATGAAATACAACTAAGTAGGTGATACCTCCCAAAAATTTTATTTTATGAATAAGTACTCAGTGTTTTTTCCTTTTTCACAGCTTTGCTTTCTCTGTGAATGCTTAATTCATTCTGTCAAGTCTTTGTTTGATTTCTGCTAGGTTATGGATGGCAATTTGGCATTTGAAATAAAATACGTACTTGCATTTTCTTTATGGAGTGGCAGAATCCATTTTAATGCAAAAAGTTTGTCACAAGCATAATGTAAAATGCAAGAATACAAATTAAAAAAAATCAGTTTCATGTCTTTCTATTGTTGAGTTTCCTCGTTTTTTAAATTTAGGTTCCAGATCAGATAGGCAAGATGTCAGGCTCACTTTTCCGTAGTGAGGAGATGAGCTTATGCCAGATTTTCCTCCAGTCAGAAGCAGCTTATGCCTGTATCTCAGAGTTAGGAGAACTAGGATTGGTCCAGTTCAAAGATGTAAGTGTTACCTGGAATAAAACTTGTCTTACACCAGCAATATTTTATAGTGATTTCAATGCAGATCCTATTAATTCTAGATGTAAATTGTTGAATACTTGATAAATAAAATCAAATTTCAAGTTAAATGTATCTTAGCTTTGAACAGATTTAGGTAAAAAAGATAGGTGTGTCAACTGTACGCTGACAACAGGGACTGGTGACTCCCAACAATGTCTATATAATGTATAAAAATAACTGAGCCTTTCGGGTCTTTATACTGGTTAAACTTAAAGTATATAAGATTTACATTTGACTTATGCATACTGGGGGAAAGAGAAATTATTCAGGATTTTAGTTATATAAGTTATAAAATTCACAAATTGATAATAAAGTTATGATGAAATACTGAGGAAGGGTGTATTCTCAAAACACTAAAATAAATGTATAATAAAAATGTCACTTGTAAAAGTCAATAATTACTTATTATATATTAGTAAATTAAAGAATTTGGTCAACTTCTATCTGTTAATTAAGTATTTCAAACTCATTATTATGTAATTTAAATTATATCATTTTAAAGAAGTTTTATGGTTGTCATCATGAACTCGTGGATCGTTACAGTGTATCCATCTGCGCCATGAAAACTGATTTGTTCAACATGTCATAGTTTTCCTTTCCTCTTTCGTCTACCCCGGACTTGACTTTTTATGAGCATCTCGGTGGGTGTTTCTAGAAAAGCAGAGGAAGCTTACTCTACCAGTGCACATGGTCCATGCTCCCAGTTTTTAGTGGAGTCTGAGTTGCTCATTTTTGTTACTTTGTGTCTATGATTTTAGTTACTTTATGTTCTTTGTTATGTATGTCTGTTTTACATGTCTGGTCTTTGTCCAGGGATTACATTCTTTTGATTACCACTATAAACTTGGTTTCCTTGATTACTCTTTTAAACTTTTAATTTGGTGGTACATTCTTATTTTAAACAAACAGAAAAACACAATGATTAACAGCTTACTGGGGTATAGTTTATTTATGCATTTATTTAAATAAGCTGTTTATATGTATTGACTTGTATATAATTCTAAGATCCCATGTAATGAGGAAATTAAGATGTGAATGAATGAATGAATTTAGTCACAATTTTAGTGTTATTCAAAGCAGATTTATTAAAAAAATAGCCATTGCTATTCAGCAGATTTTTCTCATTCATTTGATATTAATTTCATTTTATTAAATGTAATAGTTTTCACAAACATTTATGACTAATCTTTCTTTATGAACCTTCTAAAAAGTGATTTTTTTGCTTATTTGTCTTACAAGACCAAATTTTGAACTTTAAATATTTACATTCCTTTTATTGTAGATAAATAAAATACATGTTGCCATTTTCCAATCTTTTTTCTTTAATTTGTACATCCCTCATCAAAATCCATCCAGTTGTTTTTACAAACACTCTTAGCAAAGTTACCCTATTTTCAACAGAGAAATTTGAGAAAATTGGCTAATAGACAGCCAAATAGCAATGGCAGTGTTCTATATATATTATTACAAGTGTTGTTTCCCTCTAGTATACACTCCCTGACCCTGACCAACCCTATTTTTTTCACAAACATTTTTATCAGAAAAGTTTTAATTTCCAGAAATTTTGTCCATGGTCCATAACCGTATACACAATTATTGAACAAATTGGCAATCTCTGGTGGATGTATTAAAAAAAATGACCTTCCAACCCCTAATTTTTTTAGCAGGTGACAGTAAACACACATTTTTTTGGCTTTAATACTAATAAACTGTCCAATTCAGTGATAACCATTTAAATAAAACACTCAGATATCAAAAAAAGAACTTGAAAACTTCACTTGAAAACTTCCAACCAGGGCACCAAAAAGCCAAGCCTACCAAACCTTGTATGACTCAAACTTTAATACTTCTCTTCTTATCATCTGAATATAGCTGAAATATTGCTGCTCGGACATTAAACCCCAACAAACAAACAAATACTTCTCTTCAGTTTTGGATCCTCATACCCAAAAATCTATTTCAAAGATAGAAATTGTTCAGAGGAGGGCTGCTAGGTGGGCATATAATAAATACCACAACACTAGTATTGTATCTGCCATTCTGCACACACTGAACTGGTCAAAACTACAAGAATGCAGATTGCTTACACGCTTTGTTATGATATTTAAGATAACACATCAACTTGATGCTATAACATTCAGCACAGTTCTAATTCCATTAGACTCAAGCAGTAGAAAACATCACGCTCACACTTTCAGATATATCTACACTACCAAAGATATGTACAGGTTTTCATTCTTCCCATACACTATCACTCAGTGGAACTTATTACCTATTGCAGTTGCCCTCAGGATTCAGCTTCAGTGAACAGCTCTCACATGCTTTTCTATCTACCCTCATCTCTGATCATTCATTATCTCCTGTACATAGTTTTAATCTCAAATGACTACTACTGTTCTCTGCACAATTTTCTATGTAAATAATAGGAATGATTTTTAGCTCGTCTGCCTTAAGGCCATCTGTCTGTCGTCGTTAACAATTATACAAAACCCTTCTCCTCTGAAACTACTGGTCCAATAAGAACTAAACTTGGTATGAATTTTCCTTGGAGTATCCTGCATAGAACTGTTGTGGAGATTTTTTATCTGTTTAAAAACATGGCAGCTGTTACTTAAAATAGAACATAGGGGGCAGACAGTAGTTTTTAACATATATCTCCAAAACTATTAGGTTTAGCCAAATTCTTTCAATGGCTGAAATCATCCTTATTATTAGGACTACAAAAGTCTTCTGGGATAAAAGTTGTCAGATGACTCCTTGTATGAGTTATTGGCCTTGAAAGGAGAAAAGTGATGGGGCTTTTTAGCTCACCTGGCCAAAGGCCAAATGAGCTTATGCCATCACTTGGTGTCTGTCGTCGTCGTCGTCGTTGTGGACAAATTTTAAAAAATCATCTCCTCTGAAACTACTGGACTGACAGGTTTTAAACTTGACATGATTGTTCCTTAGGGTATTCTGCACAAAATGACCTTTGGGATTTTTGATCCATTAAAAAATATGGCTGCTGTTTTTAAAAATAGAACATAGGGGTCAGATTGCAGTTTTTTGCAAATAACTCAAAAACCGTTGCCTTTAGCAAATTCCTGGCGGGATAAAATTGTTCAGCATCATGAGATGGACCTATGCCAAAATTTTCAAAACGATTGGTCAACCGATGTAGGAGTTATGGCCCTTGAAACAGTTTTTTTTGTATTTTCACATGTGCAACTTTGAAAATCTTCTCAAAATCCATTGCACAGAATTCAATTAAAGTTGGCATATATGTTCCTTAGGGTATCCCATACAAATTGACCTTTGTGATTGTTGATTCATGAAAAAACATGGCCGCCACTAAAAATAGAACATAGGGGTCAGATGGCAGTTTTTTGCAAATAACTCAAAAACTGTTGCCTTTACCAAATTTCTGGCTGGGTAAAATTGTTAGGCATCATGAGAAGGACCATTCATTGACTTATGTAGGAGTTACGACCCCTGAAACAGTTTTTTTGTTTGTTTTTTTTTTGCATGTACAACTTTGAAAATCTTCTTCTCTAAAACCGTTTAAGATCATTGAATGAAAATAAGCATAATAGTTCTTTAGTGTATTGTGCTCAAAATGACTGTTGTGATTTTTATTCCGTGAATAGATATGGCTGCCTATACTAAAAATGGAACTTAGGGGTCATAATTCAAAAATTGTTGCCTTTAGCAAAATTCTGGTTCAGGTCATGAAAATGCAATGAAAAGCATTTCCTGCATTTGACAATTTAGTTGATTTTAACTTAACCTGTCTCATTCTTCAAGTTTTACAAATAAGCAAATGGTTAACTTGGTGAGCGATTCAGGCTCTCTTGAGCCTCTAGTTTTGTTTTTTTTTAGCAGTTCTCAGTCAATATCTTGAAAACTATGATAGATTAAAAGATAATTTCAATAGTTAGAATGATCCTTATGGTAAGTCCTACCAAAGACTTCTTACACGTATGTCAAAATTGTTGGACAACTTCTTAAATTTATTGCCTTTGAAAGGCAAAATTCAACCAGGTGAGAAATTCAGGCTCCTGGGAGCCTCTTGTTTTCCTCTTTTCTTGAGAAGAAAAAAGTCATTTTTGAATCTATTCATTCTGCCCAGGAAAGAAATGTACATTTATTGATTTTTCATATCGGTAGACGTTAGATTTCATTAATACTTAATTTTACATTAATTTTTAGTTGAATCCAGATGTCAATGCTTTCCAGAAAAAGTTTGTCAGTGAAATTTTAAGATGTGAAGAAATGGAAAGAATACTAAGTATGTGTGGTTTTGTGATAATCTTTTTAGTTCTGTTGTATAATTGAAGAATTACCGAACTATTGTATATTGTGTACTAGTGTCTGTTTGTGATATCTTTATAAACTGATCAAAAATATTTTTATACAGCTCTTTTTTTACTTAAACACTATATTTAAAGCATTTTGTAAGTTGAGATCAATAATAAAATTTGAATTTGACTTGAAAGGTGTGGTACTATATGTACATGTATATAAACCAAGAAGTTATTGGAATTTAAACTTAGGATGACATTCTAAAAGTATGAAATATGTAAATATCTGTCTTGCTTAAAGAAAAGGCAAGTTTCAATATTGGTGTTATATCATACATCCTAGAATATTTATTGAAGTTACAATCTTGCTGAATATGATATGATAATGAAGCTATTGATAACCAATTTTATACTGAGAGTTCTCTATTTTCCTTTTTTTAGGATACATTGAAAAAGAACTAAAAAAGGATGATCTGAATGTCCCAGACACAGGAGAAAACCCAAATGCACCAGCCCCTAAAGAAATGATTGATTTAGAGGCTACATTTGAGAAGATAGAATCAGAGTTACGAGATGTTAACACGAATGCAGAGGCATTAAAGAGGAACTTTCTTGAATTGTCTGAGTTAAAAGAAGTTCTTAAAAAGACACAGGTCTTTTTCCAGGAGGTTAGTCCTATTTTGAATTGTTGACATTACTTTACATGTACATAAAAGGCTGTTTACATGTTTATCTTTTCTTTGTTTAAATGATTTGTATCAATTGATAGGTTAGATGTTAAAGTTTCTCTATATACTGTATTCTTCAGTGTATTCCATGCGTGAACTAAGCACCCATTCTCTGCAAGGGAGATCGACGAAAAAGTTCAGTGTCCGTTTAAAATGTGCATTGGGAAGTGAGCAAAAGACCACTTTGAGAATAAAGGGTGTCATTAAATATTCTGTAAAATGAGTATTATTTCATTATTGTCTTTTGAATAAAGTATTTTTTTTATAATTTCAAGTGTTAGTAGCTTTGTCAGCTACAATGTTTACATTTCCAGTTTGTATGCAAACCAGGGGTTTCACTAAAACAACTGCATGAACCATTTATAAAAAGATGTTTAAATTTGCCAAGCTTATTTATTTAAATTGACATCTTAAAACAGTTAATCAGTGGGATTAACGGATTAGTGACAATTGTTTTTGCCTTTGTAATTGATGTATTGTTATTCGATGAAAACTATGAAATGCAAGGAAATGGCATTGATGAGTAAAACAACATCTATTAAGTAGCTCTCTAGCTAAGAATCATGCGAAATGTGATTCATGGTTGGAAAGTCTACATATTTTTATTTTTTTTATTTCTTTTAAAATGTTATAGTATACAGAATTTAACATGTGGTTTTTCATATAACCTCTGCTCTTAGCAAATAAAAATTATATAGAATGCACTGTACAATTCAAAATTAAGGGAGATAACTCTGTAAAAGACACTAAAATTCAGTAGAAACTGTTGGATTTTCAATGTGGATTATCTAAGAGCAGACAGGTTGGGATTAATAATTATACATTTTATCATATAGACCTATAAAGCAACTTAATAACAGAAATGAAAACATATAGCCTCTTTTGAGGTGTATCACATTTTACAGAATTTGCTTGATTCTTACAAAGACAATTACTTAAATAGCAGTTAATTTTAATTTATTAATTTCAAATAAAACTGTTTTCAAAAATGTTTGATGTTGTTCACTATTGACAACTTCCATTCCAATGACAACTTCTTCCTGAAGTATCACCTGAAAAATATCTAGTAACTTCTTGTTTTGGTGTATATCATGCACCCCTTCCTGGAACTTGATAAAGTTAAAAGAAAAGTGTGTGGAATACATGGAAGAATACAGTATTTTATATATTTACTTCATCAACAAATGTTGGCCAGAGACCATCAAAGAAAACAGTTGGATCATTGTTCACACAATTTTTTTAAAGAATGAAAACCTAGTACAGTCGATGCCTATTTGTCAGAAAAGTATTGTAGTTAAGAGAAATTGCCATTTTAAGGGAAAACTTCCTACATGTATGTCTTTTCTCTTGTATAATTAGATCTCTGTGTTAAGTCAAAAGAAAGAGACTCATTTTTTTTGTTATAAAGATAAACGTCTTAAGAAAATGTAGGGATTTCACTAAAAATGTAGCCAATTAGGTGCAATTTTGAGTCATTTTTGAAAAATATTTATGTGAATAGAATGGAAAAAGTTTTTGTTTTGTTTTGTTTTGTTTTTTTTTGGGGGGGAGGGGTTTCCCATGCAATTAACAAATATGCAATTAAGTGGACTCCACTGTAGTAAACCTGACAGCTGCTTTCCTTTCAAGCAAGGACATTCCAGCATTATAGATGATGCCCAGCATGCACTGGCTCAAGTGGAAGAACAGACAGGCACTGTACAGTTAGGCTTCGTAGCTGGTGTTATTCCTAGAGAAAAAATGCCTTCCTTTGAGAGAATGCTGTGGTTTGCATGTAGGGGGAATGTCTTTCTTAGATTTGATGAAATCACTCAGAAACTGGAAGACCCTGTCACTGTAAGTCAATTAAAGTTTGTTCTTGTTTCATTTTCATTTCAACAAAATCCATATGATATAAAAAAAAAATGTCTTTAGTTTATTTGAAAGGATAAGCTATCTTTAAGCATGTACCCCCTCTAGATTTTCGATTTTGACATCTTTAATTTTGCATTAATATATGTATTTAAGTTTGCTATATTTGATTCTCTCTAAATTATAAAGTACTTCATCTTTTCCTTTAACTATAGTATTTATTTTTGTTTTCAGGGTGCTGATATCAACAAATGTGTATTCATAATTTTTTTTCAAGGAGATCAACTGAAGTCCAGAGTCAGAAAAATATGTGAAGGGTAAGTGAAGTGGTAATTAATAAGAACTTTTCAAAATCATGCTACTAAAGAGTGCTTTGGTAGTTCTGCTGACTATTAACCTATGTTTACCTGTGATCAATTGTACAGAATTGTCTTGCAATAAATATGTGACAAGTCAATATTTTTTGTATGATGAATATGTCACTCTTATGTCATGGATAGTGGTGCATCGATCTTTAGGGTTATTGAGTTATCGGTCATTTGATGAGCTTTGATTCAATTATCGATTTCAAGAAATCAAGATCAATTCATTCATGTCTTAAAAAATATGAAGACATTGTCATCTTTTCTCTTGTCTGACTGGACTATTTATCCTTCTGTTGACAGACAGTTTGTTTTATTTTTAAATGAAACATTGGAAGATTCAATTTGTTGTAGTTGGCTGGGGATGGTAAGGTCTCAAGTCAATGTGTTGCTTTATTGATGATGATTTCACACATTTACATAAGATATAATAATATCTAAACTAGGTAATGGAGGCATTCTGGCAATACAGTATTGAACGGTCATCCTAATCACTCCCATACACTGATCATCGATCATTAGTCAATGTTGATACAACAATCATCGATCTGAAAATTTTGAAAGATTCCCAACACTGGTCATGGAAGATGTACCTTTCACTCATTTATCATAGCCTTAAGGGAGATGTTGAAACAAAGGTCTTGAAATGAGGACATAGTTTTTTTGTTTTTTTTTCAAACTGTTGAGTTATTTAGTCAGTGAACCTTTGTTTACCTTTATTTGCTTACCTGGCCAAAGACCATGTGAGCTATTGCTGTCACTTTGCGTCCATCATCGTCATTTGACGATATGGGGTCAGACAGTAATTCTTTGCATAAGTCTTTTAAACCATTAATTTAGCCAAATTTTTCTAAAAAAAAGTTCTCCTCTGAAACTACTGGACAGAATTCAATGATAGTTGATATAATTTTTCCTTAGGTACGAGCATAAAAAATTATCCGAGGAAAAAAAATTGATGCTTTTACATAAATTAGAATGACTTATGAAGCAAGGTGAGCGATTCAGTCTCTTTAGAGCCTCTAGTTACATGTTTTATCTGCCAGATTTAAAGCCACATTGTATCCATGTCCAGAAAATCCTCAAGAAAGGACTGAGATGTACAATGGTGTCTCTACACGATTGGATGATCTGAATACTGTAAGTAATATATTTTTTTCTTGGAAGATAATACAAAACAAGACCACAGATCTTTTGCAATCATTATAGATTGCTATAAAACTTCTTTCATACATAAAATAGCACAAGAAAACATAAAAATGGATTAAAGGTTTTTATTGCCTTAACGTAGATTATACCTAATATTTCTAGTAGATAAATTTTCAAATTTTTTTCAAAGATGACCTTGAATGAACATACTGTAGAATTTTAATGTAAAAAAACAGTTGACCGAACTTGATTTTGAGATAATTGAGCCTTAATAAAGGCCATTTTTATATTTTATTTTAAAAAAATGGATTTTCATTATTTTACCATACACATTTTTATGTAAAAAAAAAGAAATTACAAATATTTTGAACACATTATTTAAATACTAGTAGTAGTTGAAAATATATATGTCTATGATTTTGCAAGCTGACAGGAAAAAATTCTTTGTGCAACAGGTATTATCTACCTTCAAATGTGTTGTTTTTATTACAGGTCTTGAAGCAGACAAAAACACACCGGAACCGAGTTTTACAAGGTGTACAGAAGGAAATCACAGCATGGATAATTAAAGTGAAGAAGATTAAAGCGATTTACCATACCCTTAATATGTGTAACTTTGATCTGTCACATAACAGTTTAATTGCTGAATGTTGGTGTCCTGTTCTGGCACTAGAAAATGTGCAGAGAGCTCTCAAACATGGGACAGTAAGTAAGACTTAAGACTAGAAGTTTACCTTTATAGATTTGTTAATGTTAGGTGAAGTGTGGGACACAAACAAAAAAACAGTGGAGTAAGTAGTGAAAATAATTGATGCTATGAGTGTGTTTGTTTACTTATATAAAAGCAGATGAAAAAAATATGTAACTTAGTTCTCATTTTTATGGAGAAAATGGCATTAAGACTGGCTTCTTTCCCAGGAATGAAATATAATTTCACTCAGGGGTTTTCCCGGCTTTAGACCATTATGGGCTCATAAGATGGGCCAAGGGCCCATTTTATATAGGAACCTATGGAAATATTCAGGATTTCAATAGGGCATTTGAAAAAAAGATGGGTCCTTCCAAAATTTCAATGGCCCAGAAATCTCTTAATACCGTCATAAGGGACAAATTAACAGTTTATTTTGGTGCTCTATCAAGGGGCCTAGCCAAATTAATAACCAGTTTAATTCTATCTGCTAGAGTTTTCCTGCCATTGAACATTTCTGAGTTTTCTACCTATTTCATTGGAAAAACCAATTCTCCTTCAGCCAATTCTTGATTTTAATTATTTTTCTACTCTCAATGGTAAAATTAAGATTTTATCATGCTGGTTAAAGCTTGAATGTTGAAAATTTAAATTTGCCATCTTGAGTGGAGAAATAATTGAAACCACTGATTACTGAGAGAGAATCTGTGTATCAGTGAAATGTGAATTTATTTTAGGAAATTAGTGGTAGTAATGTACCTTGTATTTTACATCGAATTGATACAAAGGAAACACCTCCAACATACATCATCACAAACAAGTTCACAAGAGTCTTCCAGGATATTGTTGATGCTTATGGTATTGCCACATACCAGGAGGTCAACCCAGGTAAAATAAATTATCAGATTCTTCACTGACAGAAGATGTGTGATTTTCAGATGGATGAAAAACTGAAGAAAATTTTTTTGGGCAGTTTTCGTTGTAAAGGTTTTAATTTTTATTCTTAAACAATGTGATCTTGGATGTGAGTGTCTGGCTCCTTTCATTTGGATATAGTTTAGATTATTTGTATGAAGTGTCATTTTTAACAAATTCTTGCAGTAAATGAAAAGAAGTTTCAGTACTTTCATGCAGCGGAATTGTCATTAATCATGATTGTCTACAAACTTTCTAGATAATCCTTGTTTGTATCATTGAAACCTTTTTTTTCAAGATGTTAAACAATTAATCAGAGAGTGAGTTAATGAAGCAATGCTATTTCTGTATATGGCATTAATCACTGTTAATTCCATTAAATTTGATTCTTTCAGCTCTATATGCTATAATTTCTTTTCCGTTCCTGTTTGCTGTGATGTTTGGTGACACTGGACACGGTGCTATCATGTTTCTGTTTGGACTGGGTCTCATTCTGATGGAGAAAAAGTTAATTGCCATGAAAGTCAAAGATGAAGTAAGTACACTGTCAGCTTTGGTAATAAAATGTGTGAAAATTGAACCCCTATCATAAGCGTCATTTAAAGAAATTACAGGTAATGTTTTTATCATGACTAATTTGTTTTGTTTTCAATGAAATAAGCACTGATTGGTGTTTGTGATTGTTTTGAGTCCAGCAAAACAAGACAAATACTTTATTTAACCTCAGACACACGTACAAAAGGACAAAACAAAAACTTGCATTCACACAATATACACAGTATGACAAGATATCAGTGTCACTTAGACATATAAAAAAGTTAGTGTACAGGTTCAATATACATTTTTAAAGAAATCTTAATAGTTTAAAAAAAAAAAAAAAAAAAAAAAAGAAATGGATAACTTTCTATATATTTGCACATTACAGAACAAAATTCCCATTAGTTTATATTCTCTCAGGGTTTGAATGTAGTATTGTGGTATATAATGGACACAGAGATTTTTACATATAAAAAGGTAGTAAAATTCATTTCCCGAACCATTGTTGCAATGATGACAGACTCTTTCTCTGTATTCTTGACCAGTGCCTAGTTTCAATCTGAAATTTAATATTTGAGCATCAAAGTTTTGTCATATATACTGATTTAGTCATGACAATCCTAAGTAAATAAGGTTTTAGTTTAAATTCTTCTTCAAAAAATGAATAGAATTCTCCCCTTTAGGTTTTGCTTGATGAGACATTTATTTATAACAATATATCTATTGTAGTATTGATCATTCCAGATGAAACCTGAACCACAATCGTCAAGTATAGATTTTACATATGACATTCATTTAAATTTCAATGGATTCCCTTTATGAAGTTTGAACATCAGGTTATACAAAAATAAAGATAAATTATCATCATTTATCAATTAATTCCAGAACATGATCATTATTTGTTTTACAATAATTTCCATAGATATCTTCCCAACTCACCATATACCATAAAATTTTGTATTTTTTCAAAACCCCACACTTTATATAATAGAGCAGGTGTTACAAGTGAATCAGAAAGCTTCAGTTATGGATCAACTGAGATGCTGATGTTATGGATTTTTCAGTATAGCATACTGTATAAAGATTTATGTGCTTAATCAGAAAGTTTTTTCTTGCTGTAGAAAAATGTCTGTTGTAATTGGATAAGTATATGAATCAATACTTTGATGTTGCCATGTATCTTCAAATCTTGAACTTGTTTTAACATCCTACAGTTAAAAAAGATAATTTTCTTCATATATTATATTTTGAATTTGCCATAGGTCTGACTTTCATACTGTGTTGAATGCACTTTTAAAATCAACAAACATGAAAAAAAGGTTTTTTTTCCCAAGAGAAAAGTAATTTGTTATGAAATAATGCATGTACAACAAAAATATTGTCAGTCATAGGAAAACCCCTTTTATAACCAGCTTGTGCTTTAGATATAAGGTCAATGTCATTTGCGTAATTATTTAGCCTATTATTAAAAAAAGCAGAAAGTTTTTTGCTTAAACAAGAGTTAAGCATAATTCCTCAAGTTTTGAACTTGTTATCATCATACCAATAGACCTTGTATATGACCAGTGTCCAAAACTAAATCATAACATACAAATGCATGAGATCACCTAGAGTTTTTTTTTAGTGAGGGGATTATTGATTATTGATTCATCAAAAAACATGTTTACAGGTTGAAAATGTTCATCATGATGAGATATATTTATGGTCAAATTTTCCTGTAAATCTATGAAGCCATATTTGAATCATTGCCCTCATTTTTTACAACTGCAAAATATTTGCAGTCATATATTGATATGGCACTATTGTCAACATTGACAATGGCGGCATTGTCATTTGACACTTAGTTTTCATGCAATAACCTGAGTTTTAGTTTGTTGATCTTTATAAAAATTTAAGACAAGGTAATAAACCAGAAAGGGAAGGTGGGTATTGATTTTGAGGCATATGCATATAGCCCCAATAGTTTTGGAAATAGAAGCCAAAAAGGGGTGTAAAACAAGTATTTCATAGAATTCAATTATGTTACTCCAGTGAAAGATTAGGAATGTCTGTGATATTTTTTCGCAATATTCTGTACCAGGATGGTCATACTTCATTGTTTTGGGGGATAAAGATTCTAACTTTTCAGAAATTAAAAATTGGGGGCCAAAAAGGGAGTCAGGAATTGTCAAGACAATAGCTTGACTATTTTGTTTTGGTCCAACCGGGTATTTCAAAAAGAATTTTAATGGATGCCTTATGAAAATCTGTGCCTGGGTTATTCAATCCCATTTCAGATGTCTTACGGTTTTTGAGTTATAAGGGGTCAAAGGGGCCACACCCAAAACAATCTACTTTTGTTTATTTTTGGTTTGTTTTTGAAAAAAAAATGTTGGATTCCTTATGAAAATCGCTGCTGCATTTTTCAGTGAGATTTCAGATATGTTTAGGGTTTTCGAGTTATAAGGGCCACACCCAAAAAAAAATCAAATTATTTTTTTGGTCAATTTCATTTCAAGTTTTGTGCTATATTGTGTCCAAACCAGTTGTTGTGTCCATAATGAATTGTAAGTCCATATGCTCAAGTGTGACACGAACTTAATATAGTGTTTACACTTGCCCCAATTGTTCAGGGCCCAACCACTGCAGTTGTATTATGTTGTGCTCTGCAAACATTTTATTTAAAAAGCTGTACTGTTTTGGGGCTTTGTGTTATTTATATTCTTTGAACCCCTTCTGTTAAAATATTGTTTTATGGAATTATCACTTTTTTTCATAAAATGCAATCAATGTATGTTAGTTGAACATTACCTTCACGCATAGACAGTTTATCTAGACTATTTAAAACACCCTTTAGAATGGTCAAGATGAATACCGTTACAGTATTGATCTTTCTGCCTATGACTGATGACTGGTTTTGTCATTTTTTCTGTGTATTAAGCAAGTAGTAAAACAGAGCTGGGAATAAGAATTTTAGTAAAAAACAGAAAAGCTTCAACAGGTGAATACTTCATGTTTTCAGGTGGTTTTTATACATACATGTACATACAACTATAAGGTCCTCATCTGAATCTAAAATAGAATTTTGATATTTGAAACCACTGAACCAACACTTTTTCAGTAGTATAAAATATCATTGAAACCTTAATATAATGTGGACTATAAAATAATGTGTACTAAATAATGTCTACAAACCACAACAAACTTTTGAAAGCAGCAGAAAATATTCAAAAAAAAAAAAAGAAAAAAAAAGACTAACACAAAATTATATATGAAGTAAACAATATCAGAAACTGTTAGTATATTCTTTCATATTCACATTGTCTTTTCAGATTGCTAACACATTTATAAGTGGACGCTACATTATTATGATGATGGGACTGTTTTCTATATATACTGGGCTGATATATAATGACATATTCTCAAAGTCTCTAAATCTGTTTGGTTCCTCCTGGTATCCTTACTACAAGCAAGTAACATAATTCATATTTAGAAATCAATAGAAAAAATAAACACAAACTTGGTAGTCTATCATTCTACCAATCAATTATTATCTTTTTAAGGAGTCTTTGTTATTATGAGATTCATAATGAGTGAAAGTTGAATATCGCAAAATATTGACTCAAGTTATTTAAGAATTTCAACATCATTAACTAGCATTGACAAGTTCTTTATGATGCTGATGCATATTAATATTATGTCAAAATCTGTATCACATGCGATATCAACCCAAGACTCCTATAGTACCCCAAGGGCTATTAGCTTGCAGGTTGATATAAGTCAAGGGTAGATACCACATGTGCTACAGATTTTGACATGTCATGTTCATTATATGTCCATGAAGGGGTACAATATAGGTCTAGGGGTGTGATATAGGGTATGCAATATATGATAAAAGATTTAAAATTTGAACAAACACTTATAATGCATATACAAAAAGGGTATATTTTAATTCAAATATAAGATATATTGCAATATTCAAATTTCACAAGTAATGAAACCTGTTATATCCCTGCAAACAAAGTTTACAAAATTTACCCTGTCCGTCCATCCGTCCATCTGTCTGCACTATTTTCTAAATGTTTATAGCATTGTTTTGAAACTTTATGGGATGTATTATAACCACATGGAGATGTGCATATTTTCAAGAATTTATGTTTGGGAAAAATTGTAGAAGTGACGGCTGTTTGAAGTTAAAGCAAAACTTGGTCTGATACATTGTTTGCAAATCCTCCTTAATGACTTGCAGGATTGTAATAAAATTCAACGGAGTGTTAGATTACCATATTTGGATTTACTTATTGTAAGGAATTTATGGTTGGGCAAAAATTATAGAAAAGACAGCTATTTGACTGAGGCATTTTTCAGCAAATCTTGGTCTCCACAATTCTTCCTCAACAACTTGCTGGATTAGTATGAAACTTAATGGGGTGTTTATTACCATATTGTGATGTGTGTATTGTCAGGTGTTAATGTTTAAATTTGCAGTCATATTCTGTCATTGTGTTGTAAACAACAAAAAATAGTACAAAATCTACTGATTGTGGTTTGGAGTTCAATGTTTTTAGAAAAGTTGTGTGTAAAAAGTGCTTAGTCTATCCGTCTTAAAAATTGCATCCAATATGAATCATGCATACATATTGGCCCCCAAATGTACAGGGTTCAACAGGCTGTGGGGGTATTAGTCCGGTTATGGGCAATGTCAAGTTCCCTATGGTTTTTAGAATATTTTGCCACATCTGCCATGGTGGAAATTTTAGTGATTGTTTGCTATGATATCACCTATTGTTACTAGAGATCAGCCTGAGAAACCAAAAAAAAAACCAGATGAAACGGACAAATCATGAGAAATTGACATGAATATTGATTAAGAAAATATATCAATGCATAATAATAGAATAAATTTAGAGGAAAACTATTCAATTGAATTTTACATATATTTATTACATTAGACATTGTACATGACTATATGGGAGAAGAAATTGAAAAAGCTAATGTAATCAGACAATACCAAAAATGATAGAGTATCAACATACACCATGTTTACCAATTAAAATAACTATTGTTATTTTTTTCTAAAATGTCTTTGTACTTAAAGGTGTTGAGACACACTGAAATTCTCCACAAAATATAAAGTTGAATCCCTTTAGTTATCAGTCTGATGCTGTCTTGTTGTTATTACATTAATGGTTTAAACAAGTCTTATGTAAAAAATGATGATGCAATATAAATGTGCAAGTAGTCAGGAAAATTATCGACTCACATGTTACATGTTTATCCTTTTGTTATTTACATTCTACACATTAATTATTTCAGTTGCCACAGTGCTATGCAGTTTTATTCTGTAGAATTTTCTTAAAGCTTAAATCATAGGAAATAAAAATTCAGTAGTTTTTTTATTGTATTCACAAGTAATTATATTGATGTTTTGGGTTTTTTTTGTTGTTTTTTTAGAAACAGTACACTACATGATCCTGAATTGAAATCTCTTGTGTTAGACCCTAAGTACATGTATGACAGTGATAAAGGACCTTATCCTCTTGGTCTAGACCCTGTAAGTATATCATTTTAGCATCCTTGTATTTCGTAGCTTCTGCTACTTTTGGTAATACTATGATATGAATGTCTAAAATACAAAAACGATATTAAGTTTGATGGACAACAATAAGAAACAAGATTCTTTTATTTTGTAGTCTTAAATCAAATGAATTAGGTTTCAAGATTTATAAATGGCATCTAAATTTGTATGAAACTGGTAAGACAGTTTGGTGCATTCTTGATTTAAAGGAACAAAACAAAGGGATTGTAATGAATAGATGGGCAAGGAGTTTTCTTTCATTTTTTTTTTCAGATCTGGAATCCAGCAACAAACAAGATCACTTTTACAAACTCATTTAAGATGAAACTATCAGTGATCATTGGAATATCTCAGATGACACTTGGAATACTTCTTTCTCTTGTCAACCATGTGTAAGTTGACCTTTAAGTATGTCATAACTCTTCTCTATGTTTTAATTTAACTAAAAGTTTTGTTAAAAATCATATGGTTAAGTATAAATACTTGTATGAAATTACAGAGTTTGAAATTAAACATCACTTTGCTGTTAAAAAAAACCTATGCCCTGCTAGGCTTCTTGATAATTTATACAAAATTCTTCCCTTTTCTATTGAGATTCTGATGTTTTCTGTTTATATTTTTATGATTTTTAATCAGGCATTGCAATATTTACACCCATCACATTCAGTAGGAACCCCCTGTCTGTCTATACATCATATGTAGATTTGCATAGGGGAAGGTGATTATTGTTCCATAGGTTCAAAGAGAGATACATGTATATCATTGTAAGGGTTTTATTGATAAAAACTTCATAGCGAAACTTCTCCCAAAAGGCTCAACTAATAGTGATGATATCTAATTGGAAGGTAAAGCATAACGTGGGCAGGCATCAACATTGGTTTCTGTATAACTCAAAAAGTTTAAATCTGATTCAAACCAAAAATTAGGATATTGTTACAAACCATATAAGTGAGAACCCTATTGATTTAAAATATCTAAAATATTTCTTTCTCTTAAATGTAACTTGTTTGTGCACCCTGGCGCATTTCAATTTTTATGATGTTCACTGGTAAGAGGGCATTTTAGTGACCAACTGTACATGATAAATGATATGACATTTGCTCTATTTTCAGGTATTTCAAAAGAGCTTTGGAGGCATGTGTAGAGTTTGTTCCATCACTGCTGTTTTTGTTATGTTTGTTTGGATACTTGTGTGCCATAGTGTTTTATAAATGGTTCTTGTTTAACCAAGAGTGTACACAGTGTGCACCATCATTGTTGATTCGTAAGTTGTTTTCTAGAAATAATCTTAGTTTTGGTATTAGTGAGTGATACTTTGCCCAATAACTTGTTTTCTATCTAGACATCTTGTATTATCTATACAAGCAATGATTGCTCGTGTGACTTGAAGTAAGCTTTACACAGTTTTTGTCCTCAGTTATATGAAGTTAAAATAAATTTTACTTGAATGAAGCCCACTTATGAAATGACTGTGAAGTACGTGTGTCTTCATGTTAATTTTTTCACTATTCTGTTGGTTTGTTTTATAAAGTTATTTTCTGATACAGATTTTATCAACATGTTTCTCCTGAAGTATGAGGATGCCAAAGAATATACAGACCAAAATCATGGCAATGTAACAAAGAAATATGAATGTATACGCTATCCCCTTGATCTCAAAGACCTGCCATGTTCTTCACAGACTATCTTCTATGACAATCAGGTATGAAAGCAGATATCTCAAAGAAAATCTTGAAATGATTATTATCTAATCAGTTTTAAGTAATTTGTGTGTTACTCTTCATGCAAAAAGGTGCATTTGTTGGTAGCAGGTTTTATCTGTCCCCTTACTTTTCCGTCCCCAAGTCAATCCGTCCATCCCCAGTTGATCCGTTCCCAAGATGATCCGTCCCCTCTAATATTTATATTGTATGAATTGATGTGTATAAAATTTAGTGTCATATACTAAAATTTGTTATTTACAGACAATTTTATTTAGGACTGCAGTCATTACACTTTCAAGGTAGGTATCTAAATTCTTAACTAAGAAATGAAAAAAAAAACTCTCTTGGACTCCTTATACAGTGCTGTTACCAACTTGTAGAAGTATACCTTCTGACTACCAGCTTCTGAACTTGCAAAAATCTTGATTAAAAACAAGTAAATGAAAAAAAGTAACCCTTTAATGATAAAAAAATAACATAAATGACTAATTACTTTTCATTTTGTAATGTAATCATATGTAATTATGAACTTAAAATTTATATTGTAACATTTAAGAAAAGACGTGTATAAAAGGAGAAGATTTCAATGTTTATGTTTAATATTTTAAACGTATTAATTCCTAATGCATCAAATTTATGATTGGATACGGATCTACTGGGGATGAATTGACATGAAATCCATTTATCATTTTGTCCTAATTTTCATGACTTCTTCCAATAAATGACCAAACAAATGCATGACAAGAACTACTCTGACTAGAACATGTGGTATTTCATGGCAAGAACTACTCTGACTAGAACATGTGGTATTTCATGACAAAAACTACTCTGGCCAAAACATGGGGTAGTTCATGACTAGAACTACCCTGGCCAGATCATGTGGTTTTTCATGACAACAGCTACTCTGACCAGATCATGTGGTTTTTCATGACAAGAACTGCTCTGACTAGAACATGTGGTTTTTCATGACAAGAACTACCCTGACCGGAACATGTGGTTTTTCATGACAAGAACTACTCTGGCCAAAAAGTGGTATTTCATGACTAGAACTACTCTGGCCAGAACATGTGGTTTTTCATGACAAGAACTACTCTGACCAGAACATGTGGTTTTTCATGACAAGAACTACTCTGGCCAAAACATGTGGTATTTCATGACTAGAACTACTCTGGCCAGATCATGTGGTTTTTCATGACTAGAACTATTCTGGCCAGATCATGTGGTTTTTCATGACAAGAACTACTCTGACCAGAACATATGGTATTTCATGTTGAATTACTTCTTCTATTGCCACAAAAATTCACATTTGTGTTCCTATTTTACTAGGAATTATTTAATCAATCATTATCAGCAAATGTAAAGTTCTGTTAAATTACAAATGCGTTTATATACATGTGTACTTAAAAACCAAACATATTTTTTTCTTAAAATCTTTGTTTGAGTACAATCAAATAATTTTCTTATTTAACTTTGCAGAAAACAATTCAGATAGTATTGTTATTGACTGGTTTGCTCATGGTCCCTATCATGTTGTGTGTGAAGCCATTTGTACTTAAATCCAGGCACAATGCCAAAGTCAGGGTAAGTATCATAACATCTGTCTTACTGATTAGCTTTCTCAGCTTCAACTCATATGTTGGGTCAGTTTTGTATGTCAATATAAAGCTTTGACTGTAGGATTTTGGTGTAACAAAGGGCTTGTGATATTAACAGTTCTTAGATGTAATAACATTTGTTTTATCTCTTTAGGCTTATCTAACAGTTTAGTTTTTGCTTGTTAAGCCTGTGCTTTTAGCTTTAATAATGGAGATATAGATTTAATTTTTTTGTTCAGTAATTTGTTTAAACAGTTTGTATTGTTTCTTTGTATGTAGCCCATTCTGTAATTTCAAATTAAAATGAAGAAATCATCATTTAATGTTAGTCATGCTTTTAATAACTGCAAATATTGTATGGAATTGTTGCTGTCTGTCTTACTATCCGTGTCACTCATAGACGTTTCATTTCCATGCAATAACTTCAATTACCAGTGAATGGTCTAAGTGAAATTTTAATTCTAGATTCTGTCCTACATAAATGTTGGCATTGTTTTTTAATGGTAAGGGCCTAATCTGTTTAGAAATAGGATTTCAGAAGGGACAAAATACAGTACTTTTATTAGACAGACAACATTTCATATTTCAGTATATACCAATAATTAGAAAAACTTGTGAAGTTTCTGTTCATTAGTTCAAACACAGGTAGCAGCAGTGTTCTTTGTTAAATAATTCAGTTTTGTGAAGAAGAATTTAAGTATTAATTTTACTTCGGTATCAATAAATATTCCAGCTCTTCTAGTTGGACATTCATAGCTGTAAAAAGCTGTACAGAGCATTTTAATGTAAAAGTACTTTAATTTGTGGATACCAATTTTTGTGGATTAGGGAAAAATCACTAGTTTGTGGATTCTTGAATTCATGGTTCTGAGGTTTTCAGTATACACTTCAATGGAAATCTCCTTTTCATTGGGAGCCAAATTTCATAGTTTGGTCTTCCCATGAAAACTATGAAAATTTGTACCCCATGAACAATAGTTCTTTTACAGTATTTGTTTCAAAAGCTGTTTGTACATGTGCATAAACCCCTTAATTATACTAACAGTTTAAAACAATAAAAACCCAAGAATTGATCAATAAGACTGAATTATTTTAGGAGATGGAAAAAGTAAGTAGTTAGCTTACTAGCTAAATATGGTTTTGGAGTATAAAGTTTTCATCACAGTCTCATGTCTGATTTCATCTGAATGATTTTAAAACTCTGTAAGACATTTATCATGCAGTATGATCACCTCAATTATATGCTGCAATTTGACTGCATGGTATTTTGATAATAGCTCAGTAGAAGAGTTGTATTAAAATCTGGTAATTATTATGAATCTTTTATAGACAGTACTGAACTGCATTATGTGCTTGCATTTAATGATATGCATTTTTCATGGTTAGACCAAATTCATTCTTGGACTCATTTGAATGTATTGAGCTAATATTTAACAAGTTTTACTGTGAAAATTTTGTCTCATACATGTAACAACAAGTAGATACTTCACAATTTACCCTTGTTCATGCTTGACCACAGAAGGTTTGTTTACCACTAGAAAGTAAGGTTCCTGAAGGATTGTTCAATTGTAACCCAACTTTATGAGAAGAGAAAAACTGTGTAGATAATTTCCAATAAGGGTGGTTATTGTTGTATTCTTATAAGTAAATTTCAAGTATTTATGATTCAAACATTTATAAAACATCAGAAATGTTAAACCAATTTGCTCTTCAGCTGTAGTATTTTTTATCAGAAATATGTCACATCATTCACATGATGTGAGATCCACAAGGGCATTTCCATTCAGGGTTATCTTGTAAGCTAAGACTTTACCATGCACCTTAAAATCAGCAGTTTATCCAACAATGGGCAAACTACACATGATATTTAATCAAATCAGAGTAAAGATATTTACATGAGAATTCATTATTTTATCTAGACTTGAGATATTGATGAGAACTAACTTAGACATGTGTAACTGTTTAGACTGCTACATGATTCCCCAGAAGCTTGCTAGTTAATTAGTTTCTATATGTGTATAATATTGCAGGACAAATCTATAGATTTCCAGAAGTAGAATTCCAATACATGTAGTTGATTGTAATGCTAGGGAAGTAGTACATTTACAGTTTTCGCCAACTAATTAAGATGTAATAGGGTGCTGTTCAGCCTGAACAATATTTGGAACACCCCTTTAATTGATTTGGTATATACATGACATTGATTTGGTACATACATGACATTGATTTGGTATATACATGACATTGATTTGGTACATACATGACATTGATTTGGTACATACACGACATTGATTTGGTATATACATGACATTGATTTGGTACATACATGACATTGATTTGGTATATACATGACATTGATTTGATAGAATGCCTATTTGATAATGGTTTCAGAAATGATCTAACTTCAAGACATATCCTTTGGTAAAATTGACATTTCCAAGTTTTGATGATTACTTAGATTCTGTGCATCAGATTCTTGTTGAGCATGCCAGTACTTGAATGAATTTTCAGTTTTGTAGCATGTACATTTTCTTATAATATAGGCATGTAGTTTTAATTGCTATGACAAACCTTACTTCTGATTACATGCACATGTTCCTCTTTCAAGATAACAGGATTAACATTTCCAATTTTACATTCAACTTATTTGGCCACTAATGATTTTAGATTGTAAAACAATGGGTGTCTAGTAACTTTGATTGTTGTACATTACAGAGAAAGAATATGTTAGGAGCTGTATCAGAGAGAGCCTTAATTCATCAAGAAGAACTTCCTGATAATGTAAGTGGTCCACCATAACTAACCCTCTACCAATTGTATTTATTTGAAACAAGTATGTAAAGTTATTACATTTATTATTTTAGTTTATTTTTCAACCACTAATAATTCTATCACATCAGTATTATTTTCCACTACTTTTGGTTAGAATAACCCCAGTGTTTGTTTATTTTTTGTGTTATCATTTTTTCTTTGTTTTTTTTCTGTAGTTTAAGTTTTATTGAAGGAGGAGGATGTTTATTTTGTCTCTTCTGTGTATACCTCTTTTCTTTAAATATTTAGTAAGCATGGCCAAACTTTTTCTGCCCTCTTTTTAATAGCATGACTTATGCTTTAATGCAAAATGTAATTACTTTAGGCTTATGTCAAAACAAATGTGTGCTTCAATATACATTTTATTTATACCTTCAATAGGTACATGTATACTGTTTATATTAAAAATCTCTACTATAAAGCTTCAAAGAGTTTTTAGTTCTTTGATTTTTATATGACTGCAAATATTTTTTGTGCATATAATAGTACAGCACTGTCATCGTCTGTATTGTTGGCATCTTGAAGACATTCGGTTTTCATGTAATAACTTGAATATCAGTTCATCTCCATAAAATGTTATAACATGCTTGTAAACTACAAAAGGAATGATGGTATTGTTTTATGTTATGGCAATAATCCCCCTAAGAATTAGGGGCCAGGAAGAGGAAAAAAAAAACAAGCATTTCATAGAATATATAGAATATGGCATATGAATTGTTAAAAACCATTTTTATACATTAAGTCCTATGGAAGACATACAATTACCGTTTGAATTTTATTCACTTTTTTTCATAAATTATTTGTTAGTCCCATACGTTATAATGTTTTTCGTGGTTGTCTTACCCATATGAAAATTATATTTTTTTCAGGTGTGTTCAAAACATATGAAAAACAAATGTTGCATTGTTTCCTGTGTAGTTGGGATTGATTTTTGAAGTTTTGACTGGAACCATTTAGTGGTACCAAAAAGGGGTCACTCTGATTCTGGTCAAATTCTCAACATGTGTAAAATGTCTAATGGCAATCAAAATTCAAAGCTGTGCCAAGTTTAAATAATGTGTCCATACTTACACCAACTGTTAAGGTTTCAACCTCTGTGGTCATATCAAGCTGCACCATGCAAAGCATTGTATCGAATAAGTAAAAATAAAACTGCTCTTTTTATATTTTAAACCTGAAATAAGTTTATTAAAGCTCCTTTGGTAGTTCAAAATCTGGTCTACTTTCTACATTGATGGAAAGTGAACAGTAAGATGTCAGCTTTGTTTAAGCTGAATTTTTCCATTCTATAGCTTTGTAACTTCAATTTCATTGGAGCTTCATTACAAATAGCCAAAACATGATATTAAAATACTTTTGAGAGGTCAAAAGTCAATTGACTATTGTTTTAAAGTCATCTCATTAGCTGTAGGCTGTTTACATAACATATAAATATATGAATCAAAGGACTGAAGCTTAATAAACAGCAGCCGTATGATATATAAGTGTGGTTACTACATACTAACTGTGTGATATATAGAGATGTGTGTATACTACATACTAACTTTGTGATATATAAGTGTGTACTACATACTAACTGTGTGTTTTCTCTAACCCAGTCATCAATGTCTGCTGACAAAACTAGCAAATCAGACATTGAACTGAAGCCGGTAAGTAGCATGTAAGCTATATAGATATCTATATTCCAGAGAATGTAGTGCTGTGACTAAACCACTGCTAGTAAATCAGAAGTAGTCAATTTTCCATTCATTTGTCATGTTCTCACCATCATACATTAAACATGTGTCACTCTTACAAAGTGAGCCTAACTTCCCTTGTTGTGGAAAGTCTATATAGCATTTTATTTTATTGACATCATAGATTCAGTTATTGTCATGTTGCTATTGTTTATACTAATTTCTCTGAAAATAAAGGCAATAATAAAGTACCTGTGTGTTAAGGTCATTCCACAATTCATTGGCATTATGGTGGTTTTTCCTTCTGTTTTTTTCATAAATAGACTCAGAAGTTATTACTACATTTTTATTACCATTGAAAGGGCATAGTTGATAATAACAAAATTAACTGAAATATTCCACAAAGACATATGTACCCTTTTAGAACTGTTTATGTTTGGGTTTTAAACCATTATCACGATGACAATAGTGTACAATTTATCTAAAAATTGTAAAATTCTGTTGTTTAGTTTGTTAATGCTTTGGTTTAGTCACAGCAGTGTACCAAGAGTAAAGAAAGATTTACATTGGTACACATGTATTGGTGGAATTACATCAGTACACATGTATTGGTGGAATTACATTGGTACACATGTATTGGTGGAATGATTGGAGTGTTTATGTGAACAGCTGAGTCTATTTTATTTTAGATACGTATAAACTCACATGTAAGGATTTACATCATCAGCACCTTAGAATGCCTAACACTAATATTCCTTTAGACCCTTATTGTTAACATATGTACCAGTTACTTGTGATGTTTTGCTGCAACATTATGTATGAGTTGCCCAACATTGTTTTTATGTTTTTTTTTCTCTTTTTAATAAAGTTTGAATTGCCTCTTATTTTTATACAACCACAAAAAAATTTCTTGGTCGTATAATTGTATCATCCTGTCAGCAGTGTCATCCTCATTGTTGTTGGCGTCCTTAACATAAGTTTATTTATGAATTTTGTTTTTAAATTTAAACACATTGTTCCTAGGAATATGGGGGAAGGCCCTACAGCTTTTAGTTTTTGCCCCTTCCCATTTGGAAATAAGGGGTTAAAAGGGGGAAATAGGTGTTTTCATTTGAACCGATAGGAAAAACTTCTTAGTCTGATTTTTTATGAATTTTTTAATTTTTGCTCTGAATTTGGAAACAAAATTATTGGATTCCTTATAAACATTCCTGTATGCATTTTTCAATCGGATTTAGATATCTCTTACCATTTTTGAGTTGTAAGGAGTCAAACAGGCCACACCCCAAAAAAATCACTTTTTTAACTAACCTAGCCAAAGACCATTTAAGCTAAAACTTAGAATCCATCATCTCATTGTTGTCCCTCATCGTTAACAATTTTTCAAAACTCTTCTCCTCTGACACTACGTGACCAATTAGAACCAAACTTGTATGAATGTTCTTTGGTATATCCTGCATAGAACTGACGTGGGGATTTTTGATCCGTCAAAAAAAATGACTGCCGATACTAAAAATAGAACATAGGGGTCAGGCAGTAGTTTTTTGCATATATCTCCAAAACAGTTAGGTTTAGCCAAATTCTGATTCTGACATGGGGTAAAGTGTTCAGCATGATGAGGTCTATCAGTGGTAAATTTTCATTTAATATGTTAAGCCATGTTGGAGTTATTGCCGTTTTTGATGTTTTTTTGCAATTTTTAATGTTATTCCTTTCATAAATCTTCTGCTCTGACACTACTTGATTGAGGTTCCTGGGAGCCTCTTGTTTTTTTTGGCCCAGTTTTGAAAATGTTAATGAATTTTCAATTTTTGTGCTTTATTGTGTCCAAAACCAGTTGTTATGTCCATAATGATCTACAAGTCCCTATGCATTAGTGTGTCAAAAATTAATATTGTGTCCACACTTGCCTCAACTGTTGGAGTTTGACCACTGCAGTTGTATCATGCTGCACTCCGGAAAGCTCTTTATTATATATAAGCTAAATTGTTGCATCATACATATAATTGGTCACTAGCATCAATCATTGTAACAATTATAAAAGAATGTTTCCATGCCACTCAGCTGTATTAAAGTTTGTTTGCTTTTCTACTGTAACATTTTCCTATCACCTTCCATCACCCCCTTTACCGTTATTGACATTACCCTGGTATGGATCATATCATTGGAATTACAAAACCAAGCTGAAAAATTCATTGGTGTTCATCACATTTGGACATTACTATTATACATCTTTGCTGAGAAATAGATTATATCATATTGAAATTTCTTTAGTTTGTTTCTTCTGGTATAATGTTCTTTTTATTTGGAAATAGTTGGTTACAGTAACCCATGTAATGCGGCCTAGTAATATTTTTGTAATTCAACTTTTCCCATGCAATGTGGGTACTGTAATATTATTGTAATTCAATTTCTCTTATGTCATGTGGTAACTGTAATAACCAACAGGTAAATTCTCCAAAGAACTTTACCCACATGTCTGTAGTTTTCCCTTATGCATTTGCATCTTTTGTATAAACGTAAATTCTAAAGATATGATCTCAACATTTGTATTATCAACCTCTATCATTATTCATATACTAGTAAATGAGAAACATAGATAGCTAGTTTCATTTAGTAGTAACAACTTTTATTCTGTCTATTTTCACTTGTCATTTGTTTCAGTTGTACGTTTCTTGCTATTATATCACCCTAAATTAAAGAAAATTGAATCCTTTTAGAGTTTATACATTGAGTGATTGACAGAATATTGAACAAGATTTTCAGAGTTTAGTTTTTGGATTTTTTTCCCTAAATTTCTTTTGTTCTTGTGTTGATCTGATGAATACGATACAGCAGTATAATTTCCTTGCAGCTCATCAATTGGCATTCCATCCTTATATACTTGAATTATTATTTTTGTATAATCAGTAGAGGGATGTTCTCCTTATCTGATGAAGAATCACATTTCATGTATCTCATAAGTAATTTGGAATTGGTCAGCTGCAATCTAATAGTTATTACAAATGAAATCATATCATTGAGTGAATACTGAAATTCTTATAGATATAAGATATGATTAAAAGTATTATAAAGGAAGTAATGTTTCACGATGACACTGAAGTATTGATGATAGTATGAGTATTGATTTTCTTTGCAGAGCTCTGACACTAAAGACATTGATATAGAGATGGATGCAGCTCATGATTCACACGATTCACATGAAGATGAGGTATAAGTCAACTACTATGTTCCCATCTTATGTGCCAAAGCAGAAAAAATTACTTTCCCACAGTTTTGATTTTCTTTTTAAAGAAAAACATATTTAGATAAAGAATAATTTTGATTTCGTTTTTGTCTAAACTCTGTTACAAGTAAGAATATTTTTTTTGCAGTTTGAGTTTAGTGAAGTGTTCATCCATCAAGCTATCCACACCATTGAGTTCTGTTTGGGATGTATTTCACATACTGCTTCCTATCTCCGTCTCTGGGCTCTTAGCTTGGCTCATGCTCGTAAGTAAACATACATATCGTATTTATAAAATTAAGAGTATACAGAAACACTGAAATCGCTAAAGAAACAAATCACATTCCATCACAAGTAGCCTAAAATCATTACAGAAACAAATCCCACTCAGTCAATATTATCCTAAAATCATTTCAGAAACAAATCACAATCAATGTTATCCTAAAATCATTACAGAAACTAATCACAATTGATGGTATCCTAAAATCATTACAGGAACAAATTGAAATCAAGGGTATCTTAAATTCATCACATACAAATCACTATCAAGGATATCCTAAAATCATTACAGAAACAAATCACAATCAGGGTATCCTAAAATCTTTACAGAAACATATCACAATCAAGGGTAGCCTAAAATCATTACAGAAACAAATCACACTAAAACAAAAGTGCCCTAATATCATAACAGAAACAAGTCACACTCATCTAAAGGTAATCTTAAAAAAAACACTGTAAAGTATAACTTTTTACTGCCTAATGAACAAACACTAAAATTTTCTTTTGTTTGAGTACATAAACCTAAAAATTAATATTTCAAATCCTCTTCCTCCCTACCGTAATTTAGATTTGAAAGTATACTATACAGTTGCCTACATAAATTATATTTAGGACAGTTATATTTTTGTAGAGTTGTCAGAAGTGTTATGGGGAATGTTGTTCCGTATTTCTCTGACGATGGATTTGCCTTATGTGGGTAGTATCCTGGTATTTTTCCTGTTTGGTGCCTTTGCTGTGTTAACTGTTGCAGTACTGTTGGTCATGGAAGGATTGTCAGCTTTCTTACACACTCTACGTTTACACTGGTAGGTTACTGTAATATGTAATCCTTTGTCTTAAAGCAGCAGAGGGATATAATAATATTCAGTGTCCATCCATCACATAACAATAGTCCAAAGAAATGAATGATCCTAATGACAAGGCCTTACAAAGTCTTCTTTAGGAGAAATTTGTACAAAATTTCATTGTAGTTATTGCTTTTTTAAGTAGATTTTTGCTGGTTTTTTTCTTCATTGAAAAACTCCATAGGTAAGAAGTACCTTAAGAGAAGGCCTCCAAAAATCTTATGACTCCTGTAAGGTGATACTTTTCATAAAATGCAAAATTTGATTATTTTTTACCTCACAAAGTTTTGAGTGCTATATATGAAGCACTCTGTCTGTCCATCTCTCTTAGTCTGTCCATTTCTCTTGTAAGCACAACTTCTCTTAAACTGTTTAGAGGATTTTGATATTTTTTTAGGACGGTTCACCATCATTTGCTATGTGCATAAAAAAAATGTTTATATGGCTGCAAAATAAAATTTGCAGTCATATAATGGTATGCCATTATTGTCATCCATGTACACATGAAAAACTGTTATGCTCCTATTTTAATGTATAAGGTGCATGCTTTATATCAACCTCTCCAATGATATTAAAGATAATAATGTATGTTTACAGGGTGGAGTTTAACAGTAAGTTTTATGGAGGAGCAGGATACAGTTTTACTCCATTCAGCTTCAAACCATTGATAGAACCAACTTTTGAAGATTGAGGAGTCAGTGATGATAACCAGATTATACTTTGTCTTCCTTTTTGTAACTAGATTTATATTACAAATTTTATATATACAGGGTACTTTAAATCAATACTATTTTGTAGATTGTTTCCACTATTTGAGTCAACATTAATTAATAAAAGGTATAACTCAGTAAAATATCATTGATACATGTTGGTAATTTTATCCTGTATTAAAGTACTGGTTTATAATTTTATTGGTAAATTTTATAGCGTTTTTTTTTTTTTTTTTTTTTTTCAGAGTTTATTGAAATGAAATATACATGCAAAAAGCAATTAAAAAAAATTTGTTAACATTTACACTTTGTAGTGTCAACTGAATCTATTACTATGTACTTAGATATTCCTAAATACTATTACTTAGTTATATCGTAGGCTAGTTAAGGCAGATGTCATCTTAAGTTATTGACAAGAAAAAATGTTGGGTTGTCTGGTGCTTTTGTTTTGTTGGTGTGCAATATGATAATGTAGGGATCCGAAAAGTTTATCAGTGTTATAGAACCCTTCTGTTATAGAACCCTTCTAGATTAAAGTCTTAGGAGAATTAAAATCATTATACATTTCAGTTTGGATTAATTTTGTCAGTTTATCGTAACGCTACTTAATTCTTTTGAGTTCTGTATTGAAATCTATCTTGAGTAGTTTTTTACACAACCCCAAAAAATTTCAAAATAATATTAAATGGCATCATGCTGTCATTGTCACTATCATTGTTGTACATAGATATTTTGTGTATTTACAATAACCTGAGTAAAAGTGTATGTATCTCTATGAAATTGAAATACAATGTATCACATGCCACAACAAGGAGGATAAGATTGGTTCAGTAATTAGGGGGCCAAAAAGGGACAAAAAAAAACATGCATTTTTCTGTTATTCCAACAATATCATAGGCAAAAGTGTATGGGTCTCCTAGACATTGTAACACAAGATGCCATACCACAAAAAGAAGGCTGGGATTGATTTAAAGGACTGTGAATGGAATCATTTATAGAATACAGGAACACAAATGGACCAGAAACAAGCATTTTGTGATGACTGGAAAATAACTTTGTGAAATATATTAATTTCTTTGAAATTGTGAGACCAGGTGCTATATTACAAACAGGAAAGTCTTAATGGATTGTGGAGGTTGTGACAGAAATCATTTAGGAATTAAGAGAAGGGTGCCACATTGATTCTGGTCAAAATCTTACCCCATATCAATCATTAAGTCGAATTCTAAGTCAGAGCTGTATCAAGCTTAAATGGTGTGTATGTACTTGCCCCAATTAGTTAGGGTTGACCTTTGCAGTTGTATCAAGCTGAGTGAAGAATTCATTAATAGTGAAGAGAATGTCAAAATATTATTTTTCTATTTATAAGCCTTTTCAGATTGATTTCAAATTTACATATCCTGATCATAAGAAATGTAATTAACATGCGTATTTGTTGCTTAAACAGTTGTTAAAACTAGATGCCAATAAATATATATTTCGCTATAATGTTGATTTTTCTTACATTGTATCACCTTCATGTACACTTAGTTTTAAAAAAAAATGCCAGCAAAACTATTTTCCAGTACTTTGCTGAAAATTTTTCTAGTGTTTAACTTAGTAGGGTGTCCATAGTACATACAGTTATGATGTTCAGAGTTAATATTCCCTAGAGTACAAATAAATGACGATCCTTTGGTAGTTATCTAGATCATTGATAAGAAATGTAAAGAATGAAGGTACATAAGGCTTTGTAGTGTCTAGTAGAGGAAATTTATATTCAACATAAATTTAAATACCTAGGGAATGATGGAAAGTTTCTCCTCATCAGTTGTTTAGTTAACAACCAAAGTTCCTCAGGTATTTGTCATTTCTATTTCCTGAACATCACCAATTGAAACTGAATCTAGTCTCTGACTGGAAATGGTGTTGAATAAATTGAATCAATACTAATAAGTATTTAGTTACTATGGATATGATGGTTGATAATTTCTTTCTATACCAAATTGTCACAATAAAGATGGCAAGTTGACAAAGTTTGAATGATGAAAGGAACAGTTATCCATTAATATGATGTCCCAATGGTATAAACTGGAGGAATGTCATCTTAGTTAATAAATTTTGTCATTTTTTTGTGACCACAAAAAAAAAACACAGGGAACATAATTGTATCATGCTGGCATCATCATCCTTAGATATTTGAGGTCTTCAGTATTGGACATAATTGTACCATGCTGGCATCATCCATAAACATTTGATGTCTTCGGTATTAGACATAATTGTCCCATGCTGGCATCACCTTCTATAGACATTTGATGTCAGGACAATATAAACTTCAGTATTAGACACAATTGTCCCATACTGCCAAAGGGAGGCTGGAATTGATTTTTGGGTTTGTGACAAGCCATTTAGGGATTGGGGACTAGAAAAAAACCTTCTCATGATGTCTGAACAATAATTTGATTATAAGAGAATGGATTGACATTAACTTCAGTAAAATGCATGAATCTCTGATATAGTACCACGAAGTGTCATACCCTCAATGAAAGGCTGGGATTGGTTACATAGGTTGTGATTAAGGAACCATTAAGGAATGAGAGTCCTATAAGAGGCCACTTAGTTTCTGGTCAATTTTCTATCACAATCAAAATTTGGAGTTGTATCAAACTTGAATGGTGTCCATACTTGCCACAACTGTTCATGGTTCAACTCAACCTGGGCCCTGCAAACATGTCGATCTCCTCTCTGGTTTTCAACCAGGATATTTGACCATTTCTTTTCCATGATCATTGACACATGTAAGCAGAAGGTAAATTTTGGAGAAGTTTCTTCTTAATTTCAGTATTTTTTATTGATGGCTTATTTTCCTGAAAGAACTCATCACAAGTCATAATAAATTGTCAAGATATCTCTGTTGACAGTCCTTCTTGGCCCTGGTACATCACCAATAATTGATTGATACTCTGTTAGAAATTTCAGTATATTCCTGAACCATTTACTTTTTTTTAATTTTTCAATATATGATTGATAGGAAAGAAAGTGTGAAGTTACCGGTAGTATGACTGTTTACATTTCTGAAATTAGTAGTAAATGTTGACATACATGCTTTTACACATGCAAGCATAACTTAGTCAAAAATATAAACAATCCTTATGATTTAATTTCTATTGATTCAAGTCAAAATTACGATTTGTCCCTTCATCAAAGCCTTATTTAGTTCGGAATTGTTTGAATTGCGGCCTGTGAACCCATCAACATTATATATGTCACAGTACCAAGTTGGTCTTGTCTAAATGGGAAATAAACAATCAAATTAAATTATTGTCAGTTATCTACAAAGGGTGACGTTCCAAAGTAAGGGTTTAACATTTAAAGTTTTAGTCCATCTGAAGCCCTTTGTGAGCTTGCTCATTAGTTTTTCTATTTTAATTCTCACAGTCCGAAGTGTCATTAGTCTAGTTATAATTAAACCTTGTGTATTTTGATGAAACAAATACATGAAGTTGCATGTGTTGTAATGCTATGTATACCGCCCCACACCACCATGAAGTTGCATGTGTTGTAATGCTATGTATACCCCCACACCACCATGAAGTTGCATGTGTTGTAATGCTATGTATACCGCCCCACACCACCATGAAGTTGCATGTGTTGTAATGCTATGTATACCGCCCCACACCACCATGAAGTTGCATGTGTTGTAATGCTATGTATACCCCCACACCAACATGAAGTTGCATGTGTTGTAATGCTATGTATACCCCCCACACCAGCATGAAGTTGCACATGTTGTAATGCTATGTATACCCCCCCCACACCAACATGAAGTTGCATGTGTTGTAATGCAATGCTATGTAAGCCCATCCATATGAAGCTACACAATAAATTTGAAATCCATCCATCCCTTAGGAGCCAAGATAATTTTGTACCAACAGCTTAACTTTTGTCTTCAGAGCACTTGCTTCTTTGATTTACTTGTATTATTTTTGACAGTAACAAATAAGTCTGAATTAAAAGTAGTCCTCCATGCTATTATTTAAAAATGTTATCCCTATAACAAAGTTATGGATCATTTAGAAATGTTATCAATTAAAAACAAAGTCATGGGTCATTTAAAAATATTTATATCAATATTCCTTCAACAAAATTATGGATCATTTAAAAATGTTTTTATCAATATCCCTTCAACAAAGTTATGGATCATTTAGAAATGTTATCAATATCCCTACCACGAAGTCATGGATCATTTAAAAATGTTTATATCAATATCCCTACAACAAACTTATGGATCATTTAGAAATGTTACCCCTACAACAAAGTTATGGATCATTTAGAAATGTTACCCCTACAACAAAGTTATGGGTAATTTAGAAATGTTTTCAATACAACAAAGTCATGGATCATTTAAAAATATTATCAATACAACAAAGTTATGGATCATTTAGAAATGTTACCCCTACAACAAAGTTATGGATCATTTAGAAATGTTACCCCTACAACAAAGTTATGGATCATTTAGAAATGTTACCCCTACAACAAAGTCATGGATCATTTAAAAATATTATCAATACAACAAAGTTATGGATCATTTAGAAATGTTACCCCTACAACAAAGTTATGGATCATTTAGAAATGTTACCCCTACAACAAAGTTATGAATCATTTAGAACTGTTATTAATACAACAAAGTTATGGATCATTTAGAAATGTTACCCCTACTACAAAGTCATGGATCATTTAAAAATATTATCAATACAACAAAGTTATGGATCATTTAGAAATGTTACCCCTACAACAAAGTTATGGATCATTTAGAAATGTTACCCCTACAAAAAGTTGTGGATAATTTAGAAATGTTTTCAATACAACAAAGTCATGGATCATTTAAAAATATTATCAATACAACAAAGTTATGGATCATTTAGAAATGTTACCCCTACAACAAAGTTATGGATCATTTAAAAATATTATCAATACAACAAAGTTATGGATCGTTTAGAAATGTTATCTCTACAACAAAGTTATGAATCATTTAGAAATATTATCCCTACAATAAAGTTATTGATCATTTAGAAATGTTATAAATATCCTACAACAAAGTGATCTCTGTAACTATAATTAGAGCATGAGACAAACTCTCTTTTTTGGTTCATATGTGAGCCAGTCAGGATTCTTCAAGCTTCTGGTATTTAACTTGTACATAACACAAAGATGAAACTAGTTTAAAATATTTACACATTTTTATTGTTGATTCGTAAATGAACCTCTTCAATTCTCAAACTTACTTAGAAACAGAAATAATGACAAAACTAAGAAGGTAATAATCTTCATGTCAAACTTAGCACTGGAATGAAATACAACACCCCTCTACATATAATAACAATAAACAGCTTCAGGAAATCAGTACTAAACTGAAAGTAACTAACAAATACTTACTAAGATAAAGTTTACTTAATAGGTGTTTATTGTCATTTTTTATATGTAAAAAACAAATTCTTGAAATTTTTTGTGATTATTTCAATACTAATGATGGTTATATTTATTGTGATAATAAAGAATGACTATTGTACAATTCTGCTTCAATATATACCTCAAATGATGGGAAGTTTATTTTATGAAAACATGATACATGTATCTTATTTGTTGATTAATACAAACTGGTTTTTGATAAAAGTACAATGCTGTGGAATTAATACTTATGTTCATTACAATGAATTACATGAACAATCTTTCAGCATGTAGTTTGCAAATTATTACTCACTAATTATTCAACACTTCTTTTAACATTTGACCATTTTATTTGATGGTTAAATGAAGACATCTATAGTATAAATGCATTTTTAACAAAGTATCTATGTTAGGTGACAAATATGAAAAAGATCTAGTTTTAATTATAGCTTGGTCTGTAAACAATTTTGGATAGTACATATTCTAGGATAATTAGATTGAGTGAAGATTACATGTGAAATACAAGTAACAAAGTACTGATAAACAGAGGGGTGTTGTCTTTCAAATAAGTTAAATAGCACATCATAGCACTATAGAAATACAGGCAATGATTAAAACATCAGTCTGAGAATATCTGGGTAACACGATCCACCTCTCCGCTAGCACTTGATTATTCCCCATTGGATAGCACTGTATCAATCACATGGTCCTGAGTTTTATCACAGAATCAGAAACTAACCACGCCTTTCAATTCCTAGCAGATGAAGCTGAGCCAGGAGCTATTGACATTTCACCCCCTTGTCCTCCCTCTCGTGGTGGGCTCTATAATTGGAAAAACAGACATGTAATATTGTGTTACAGTTAACAGTAGTCCCTCCAGAGAGACACCTGGAAACAATGGGAAACATCTATTTGCAAATGAAATGAAACTTCACAACTTTTTTAGAAATTTGCTTTAGAATAGTCATTTCAAATTGACAAAAAAATAGCCTTTTTTTAAAAAAAAGTCTTTCAACCAAGTACAACTTTATTTGCCAAGTTATTACAAGTCAGATGTCCAAACAGTGTACACAATTAACTTTGCCAATTACTTGTATTGTTTATATAAATTCTATACATCATCATTAAGTACCATTGGTCAACTACTGAAAAATGTTTTATTACTTTATAATAGAAGCCAACAAGAACCAAAAATATTATTTTAGACTTTCTTGGATGGTAACTCCTTTAAGTCATTGTATTAAACTTTCAAAAACTTGAAACTTTTGTGAGCCTTGTCACAGAATCACTACACCAATAAACTGACACCAGCTTTTTTCCAAGTTAGAAGTAAAAAAACACAGCCAAATTGTTATTTTAGGAGTCTCTAGGACAATAATGCTTATCATGATGTATCACAAAACCTCAACACTGATAAATCTTATGTAGTGCTCATCAAGCTGCAAAAAAGTGTTTATTTCCCTAAATCTACAGTTATATATAACCAAGTGTTTCAAAAACAAATAGGGGCCATGTTAAGGCTTGATCAACATAGTCAACAGAGTGTTTAAAGTAACTAGAAGCTTAGTGTTGGGGACTTAATTTATTTTTTACTTATAAAGTAAAATCTAGAGGGAAAAATTTTCAAGGGCTGATGAATAGATCTTTTTTTGCTCACCTGACCCAAAGGGCTATGTGAGCTATTGCCATCACTAAGTGTTCATTGTTGTCATGGCCGTCAGTTCAAATTTTAAAACAACTCTAAAACTATTGGACAGTATGTAACCAAACTTTGCATGAAAGTTCCCTAGGGTATTTTTAACAATCATAGATCTGGCAAAATAACATGGCCACTATTACTAAAAATAGACCATAGGGATCAAATTGCAGAATTTTGCAAATTACTAAAAAGCAGTTGGGTTTAGCTAAAATCTGGCAGGTAGTAAAATTGTTCAACATGGCCCCTATGCTGACATTTTGAGAAGGATCCGTTGCCAATTAAATAAGTTATGAGTCCTGAAATGGATTTTTTCCCAAATTTTACATTTCCAACTTTGAAAATCTTCAATTTTCTCCTCTGAGACTAATAGAAGGATGGATTGTAACCAAACATGGCATGAATGTTTGTTAGGATATCCTTAACAATCTGTGTGTGCAGATAAAATATGGCAACCACTATTTAAAATGAGGATTTATGGTAATAATTCCAAAACCAATGGGTTAAGCCAAATTTTCATGTTGGATTAATTGCCCTTGAAGAGTCAAATAATTACTATGAGAGATTTATTTTATAATATAAAAAACTGGTGGATAACTAAGATGCACTCTACTGATCTAATAATTCTTATGACAATAGTTCAGTAGGGTCAAGAGAAGCTAATAAAATGTTTCACCAAGCGCAGCATGATACAGCATCAGTGGTTGAACCCTGAACTGTTTGGGCAAGTGCAAACACGATATTAATTTTGTTTTACACATAAGGATTTACAATTTATATTGGACTAATTAAATGGCTTGGACACTACATTGCACAAAATCTTAAAATGAATTTAAAATTTTGAAAATCAGCCCAAAAATAAAAGTGAATTTTTCAGGTGAGGCTCCTTTGACCCTTTAGAACTAGAAAACTGTAAGAGATTTCTGAAATCCGATTGATAAATGCAGGCATGGAATTATATGAGGAAACCAATAAAAAATATTGAAACTGGCCAAATATAAACAAGAGGATCCCAGGAGCCTAAATCGCTCACCTGATTAAATTTTGCCTTTCAAGGGATTTTAATGAGGAATCCAAAAAAAATTTAGAAACTCTGCGGCAGTATAAAAAAAGACTATTTTTAACAAGGTAAGCAATTCAGGCTCTCTACAGCCACAAGCTTCTAATCACATTTAATTAAAAGCATATCATCAACTAGCGGCTCTAGAGAGCCTGAAAGGTATCCTGGAGAAATCCTGTGGTCATATCATTTGATCATTTATAGTTTAATGGTCTCTGGCTGCCATCTTGTTAAATCAAGCAGGCCCAAAATTCAATCAGATGTTAAAGTTATCCCTTTCATTATTTCTGCCAAGTTGGGTATTCCATTGGCTTATAAAAAGCCAAGATATAGGCCAAAATGTGTTTCCCCATAGGGTTTCAATGGCCACTTTGAATTGCAGCAGCCACTTGTTGCTCCACCTGAGTCACACAGATTGTTTGTAGAGAGCACTGAGGCCATTAACCCTTTCAAATTTCAAGACATTAGCACCTGTGGTTTCAGGGAAGTTCATCTTTGAAATTTGGCCAATCAGAGGCTTAAATGATCTCTGGTGTTTGATCCAGAAGTGGAACCAAAAGTGGAGCTTTTGTAAAGGCTCTTGCATACATCATTTCTGCCAAGTTTGGTTAAAATTGGTCAAGGGGTTTTAACATAGTTGAGCAAAATTTGAAAAGTGTAAGGATGATGGATGTAAAGTGATGGCACAAGCTCACTGGTACTTCGGGTATAGGTGAGCTAAAAAAAAGAAGACTGCCACAGTTAACAATGTATGCAGTAAAGCAGGAGAATCGCTACTTGCTGTATCAAAAGATGAAAATATTTGTGATTATACATAAATCTATTTTATCTGATATTGTTTTTATAAATACTAAAGCACTAAAATCAAGACAATTTTTTTTTCAGTATGCAAAATCTTGTTGGCCTACACTTCAAGAAATGTCCAGATAATACCTATCAATACTTACTTTTACATGTATCTGGTTTTTCAGGATAGCTGACCTCAGAATCAAAGCCTTAAATATAAATACCATATTTATACACTACCTTAAATATATATGTAGTTAATTTTATACAGATTAATATATTGGTAAACAAGATATTACCAGATGCACTTACATTTAATGCATATACAGTAATACAAATTTCCATCGTGATATAATTAGGCCAGGTCTGAAAGATTCATGTGCAATTTCAGAGATCTATCTAAATGAAATATTTTATACATTCTTCTGTGATCCATTAACCAAATAAAATGCCCAAAAATAGTGGGTCTCTATATTGACCTGCAAAGTAAAATTTAAAAATAGGAAGTAAAATGTACCTTTGTTCTTCGTTGATACTCTTTCCCCATGGCTAGTGATTTTTCAAATGTACTACTGCGTTGATCTGTGTCTTTGGCATATAAAATCTGTGAACAAATATAAAATCATATTTATTTAACAATTCAAATTTATTTCCCCAAGCAAAATATGGTTATGATAACACCACCTAGTCTATTACAAAGAACTGTTTAAAATCAAATTTTTGTGAAACAAGAGGCTCCCAGAAGGATGAATCACTCACCTGGTTCAATTTTTGCTCTTCAAAAGCAGTAACTCTTAAAGTTGTCTTACAACTTTAATGACATAATCATATGAATCATTTCATTATTTAAAAAGCTATTTTTTATCTATCATAGTTTTCAAGATAATGGCTAGTAATGAAGAGCTGCGCTTTAGGCACATGATACGCCCATTACCCTTTTAACTTGTCCTTATGCTTTAATGAATTTACATGATCAACTAGAAGTGAGCCCTGTCAAATACCCTTCCCCCCCCAAAAAAAACCAAGTAAATAAAAAATACACAAAAAATTTGGCATTATCAAGGCTACCTCAAGTTTAACTAAGTTTTTTGTCTTGATTTTTCAACCATACATTTCTATCTTGTTCACAACATACTTTTCTGATAAGGTTACCAAGTAACTTTTATATTTATTAGTCAATCATCATAACAAATGTTCTGTTTCCAACAATTTTTCAACGAATAAATTTCTTTGGCTGTTTCTGCCTTTTTTAAGAAAGTAAAACTTCATAACAAGGAAACATAAAATTTGACATTAATACAAATCAAAAGGGAAATAGATATGAACAATTCACCAAAGTTTCTAAAAAGTTGGTGAAAGTGTTTATGATTTATTCTCTGAAAACTTGAAAATCCCCCTTTTTTTAAGTAAAAAAATTCAAACCACGGAAATGAAAAACCTGAAATTTATGTCAATAGATATGTACAATTCACCGAAGTTTCTTAAAAGTTTGTGAAAGTGTTTTTGAGTTAATGTCCGAAGTGTTGATGATGGACGGACGATCAGACAATGGTATACCATAATAAGTCCCATCTTAGGCATATAAAAACTGCAAAAAATGTAATTTCGCCTTTCAAGAGCAATAACTCTAACTAGGAATCGTCTGAAAATTTTGACTTAATGGAGACTTTTGTAGAACTTATCAAAAGGATCATTTCATAAACTGAAAGTTTTTTCTTTCTATTATAATTTTCAAGGTAATGACTGAAAACTGCAAAAACTGTTATTTTTCCCCTTTCAAGGGCGATAACTCTAACAATGAGTCGTTCTACAACTTTAAAAGAATACAACATATGTAGGCCTGATCATAAGGATCATTTCATTAATTGAAAGTTTTTTCTATATAATATAATTTTAAATATAATAGCTGAAAACTGCAAAAACTGTCATTTTTCATCTTTCAAGGGCAATAACTCTAACAAGGAGTTGTCCAATAATTTTGCTTCAATGGAGATTTTGTAGAGCTCTTCAAGCTGAGGGGGAAATTCTTATTTTTTTTCAAATATCTCTTTTAGTTTTTGAGATATATGTAGAATGGGTGACTTGATCCCTGTGGTCTAAAATAGAAATGGCAGCCATGTTTTATGCTTGACCTTCATAACTGACACTTTTTTAATGTAGATACCCTAAGGATGCTGATGACCAAGTTTGGTAATAATCCACAGAGTGGTTTCAGAGGAGAAAATGTTTTAAGAAAAGAAAACAACAGACGATAATGACAGACGCCAAGTGATGACAAAACCTCCCATGGTCTTTTAGGCCAGGTGAGCTAAAAAAGGTTAGTGCCAGATTAGAATGTATTAAAAAAATGGTATTCAAAGATTCAGACTTAATTCCAAAGAATGAGATATCCTCCAATTTTTTTTATGATATAACAATTCTGTATTTGGTAAATATTAAAATCCAACCTTTTACAACATAATCCTTACTTTGTTATGTGAATCTATTCTGGCATTTATCTGACCATCTAAAATTAATTGCATTAATTCATCTTCTAATTCTGTTACTGTTGTGTTGAAAGCTTCAGCCATCTTCCTCATATCAGCTGATAAATACGGACTAAAATACTGAAACAAATGAACTTTACATATATATAGGTAGGAACTTTCCAAAACAGAACAATTAAATTTCAATGTATTTAAATCTGATATGAACTGTGGTCATGAAGACTGAATTACAAACCACTTATAAGTGTTAGAGATATAATTTTTTAAACAGTATTTATTTAAGTACATGAATATATTTCCATTTAACAAAAGAGATTCATCTTCCAAATATACCAAAGATGTTTTCAATCAATTCAAATTTTTATCAACAACATATTTGTCCAATGTGGAGGATGCCTTTTTCAACAAACGATCGGCATTCCAATGTGAACAAATTGTGCTCCTATAGTCGCTGACCTATTCCTTTACTCTTATGAGGCTGACTTTATAGCTGATCTAATCCAAGGGAAGGAACACTGATTAACCAGATCCTTCGATCTCAGTTCCTGCTTTATAGATGATGTATTATCGTTTAACAATTCTAGTTTCAAGGATTTTATACATCGCATCTTCCACAAAGAACTTCAGATAAAAAATAATGCAGTTACTGTGAAGTCAGCCTCATATCTTGACCTACATATAAAGATCGATGGTAAAGGAAAACTACTGATCAAACTATACAACAAACGTTATGCCTTTTCAATCCAAATTGTCAACTTTTCTTTCATCTGTGGCAACATTCCTACAACACCCATGTACGGAGTTTCCATATCACAACTCGTACATTGTGCCAGAGCTTGTGGTAAATACGCAGACTTTTTGTTTTGCGTTAAAACTTCTTACAATTAGGTTTCTGGATCAGCGTTATATATAGCTACAAGACTATAAACTCATCACTACAGAAGTTTCATGGTTGTCATCATGAACTCATGGATCATTACTGTGTATCCATCTGCACCATGGGAACTGATTTGTTCAATGTGTCATAGTTTTCTTTTTCTTTTTCGTCAATCCCGGCCTTGACTTTTAATAAGCAGCTCGGCAGGTGTGTCTTGAAAAGCAAAGGACACTCACCCTACTGGTGCACCTGGTCTATGCTCCAGTTTTTAGTGGAGTCAAGAGTTGCTTATTTACTTCTGTTGCTTTGTACATATTGTTTTGGTTATTTTATGTTCTTTGTTTGTTTTCCATGTCTGGTCTTTATGCCTGGATTACATTCTTTTGATTTCCGCTAGAATCTTGGTTCCTTTAATTACTCTTTCAAATACGAGAATTCCATCATAGAAGTGTATAACTAACCTGACACAAGGCTCGGTTTCTAATCTGTGTGTATAATGTATTCACATGTGCCGCTAAATACATATCTAATAATAAAGTATCCTGAAAAATAAATATATCAAAACATTACAGCAATGATTAACGATTATTCATTTGTTATGTGATCTGCTATACAATTTATCTATATACTTCAATGAATACATCTTTCTTCTAATAGTCAATGTGACTATATCACAAAAACATGTCTCCATGTAACTGTATCACAAAAGCATGTCTCCACGTAACTGTATCACAAAAACAAGTGTCACTGTAACTGTATCACGAAAGCAAGTGTCACTGTAACTGTATCACGAAAGCAGGTAAGTGTCACTTTAACTGTATCACGAAAGCAGGTAAGTGTCACTGTAACTGTATCACGAAAGCAAGTGTCACTGTAACTGTATCACGAAAGCAAGTGTCACTGTTACTGTATCACGAAAGCAAGTGTCACTGTAACTGTATCACGAAAGCAAGTGTCACTGTAACTGTATCACGAAAGCAAGTGTCACTGTAACTGTATCACAAAAGCAAGTGTCACTGTAACTGTATCACGAAAGCAAGTGTCACTGTAACTGTATCACGAAATCAGGTAAATTTTACTGTATCACAAAATCAGGTAAGTGTCACTGTAACTGTAACTAATATCAAGTAAAACAAACCTATATCTAAAATTTACGTAGACAAAACCCTTAAATGCATATATTTCCTCTGATTCACCATAAATCTAAATTAAATTAATAATTTTATGTCAAATACTTACCTTAATATCTGTTAACAGCCGTAAACATTGTGCATAACTAGATTCATAAAATTTGTGTATTATATCTCTTAGTTGTGGTTCTAACTCCAAAAACAATTTAAATGAACTGAAAAATAAGAGCACATCAATAAATAATCAGCCACCAAGGGTTGATCTCATAGAGCATGTTACATAAATCACCCACTAGATATAAGATATAACTCACCCATAAGATATAACTCACCAACTATATATAAAATATGACTAACCCATTAAATATAAGATATATCTCACCCACAAAATATAAGATATAACTTACCAACGAGATATAAGATATGATTCACCCACTAAATATATGATATAATTCACCAACAAAATATGATATAACTCACCCACTAAATATATTTTTAAAAATATAACTCACCTTTATATATAAATTATAATTTGCCCACTTAATAACCTAAATGACTCACCTACTAGATATAAAATATAACTCAACCACAAGATATAAGATATAACTCACCCACTAGATATAACATTTTTCTGTAACTCTGACCTATCGAAGGATGCTAGAGCACACAATGCACCATAAGTAGCCACACTACTGGGAGATAATAACTCTGGGAAATCACAATAATCAAAGTTAGCTTGCAGGAAGTATTTAGCAGCTGATTTATACTTCTTTGTAGCAAGGTCTGCCAGTCCTGCTGCACACTTTAACTTGGTTAAAACAGATTGTCCTCCATCCTTTGCATGCTACCAATGTATGGAATTATTGGATTATTAATTGGAATGAATGAATTACAAATGTATGATCATGAATCTTGAAGAGCCCAGAAATTTAAACAAGTGCACAGAACTTATTCCTTGCATGAGATAAATCTCCACTAGGTCTTGTCGCTAGTAATTATAATTTGGATATTTACAACTTATTATCTTATTTACAATAAAGATTTTCTTATTACATTGGGAACATTTATTAACTCAGTTATCTATGTAAAAAGAACTTATAAATCATAAATGTGACAAGACATGAAAGAATAAGACAGCTACTTAGAAAAGTTTCCAGCACTTACAATCTATGAAATATATCAGTATAAAATACCAAGAATTATGAAGTAGAACCACAATTTTCATACACTAAAATAAAACTACGCTCACCTGGCTTGGTAAGCAAAATTCTATTTTTTTTGTAAAAAAAATTTCTTGTTTTTTCTTAAATAAAAATTCCTAAAACTAATACCTAAGGAAAAATCAAATCAATTGTCGTTGAATTCATGTATTAATCAATAACATTAAAAATTGCAACTAGAAGTCATAAAATAACTCCAACATTGCTTAACAGATTTACACAAAATTTGACCATAGATAAATCTCTTTCTGTTGAACACTTTTACTCCATCGAAATTTTGATAAACCTAACAGTTTAAGAGATATATGTGAAAAACTACTCTCTGATCCCTGGCCATACATCCAATTTTATTAATGGTGACAACATGTTTTTAATGGATCAAAAATCCTTATACCAGTTCTATACAGAATACCCTAAGAAATATTCATATTAAGTTTGATTCTAATTGGTCAACAAGTTTCAGAAGAAAAAATTTTTGAAAGTGAAAACATTAAAAATAGTGAATAAACTTTGAAAAGGGGTAATAACTCAATCATTGCTTAACAGATTTACATAAAAATTTGACAACAGATTGATCTGATCATGCTGAACACTTTTACCCATTAAAATTTGGATAAACCTAACAGTTTTGGAGATAATTTGATAAACTTCTCTCTGACCCCTGTGTTCTATTTAAAATAAAGATGGCCATGTATTTAGTCATATCAAAAATCCCCACTACAATTCTACACCGAATACCCTACAAACATTCATACCAAAAGTGGTTCTAATTGGTCCAGTAGTCAAAGGAGAAGAGTTGTGAAAGTAACATTATTTAAAATAGCCAAAAATGTCCAAAAAGTGCAGTAACTCCAATATGGCTTAACAGATTAACATGATAATTTGATCATATATAAATCTTATTAGGATAACCACTTTAATCCCCTTATCAAATTTTTGATAAACAGTTTTGGAGATGTATGTGATAAACTTCTCTCTGACCCAAAATTTCAGAAATGGTGGCCATGTTTTTCAACAGATCAAAAATTTCCATATTAGATCATGCATAATACACTAAGGAATGTGCATACCAAGTTGGATTCTTATTGGTCCAGTAGTTTCAGAGAAGAAAAGTTTTGAAAAATTGTTAAAGACGAAAGACACAGCAACAATGGACACCAAGTGATGACAATAGCTCACATGACCCTTTGGGCAAGGTGAGCCTAAAATATGGGCAAATTGTTCAACTCTATCTTAATTGACATAGAATATTAAATTCCATTGAAATGAAACTTACTTCTGTCATTTCTGGAGTGCTCTCTGCTTTGTTGACATAACTTTGGACATGAGACCAGTTCTGTAGGTATACACTAACCTATGAATGAAAACATATCAAGAAACTTTGTTACTATGTTAAGATAATAACAACACTGCATTCATCAACGAGTAATAAACATGATACACAAACTGAAATATGGCAAAAAACATAATTTTTCACCTTTCAATGACTCTTAATAAGGAGTCATTCTACCTCTTTGACCCAATGAACTCTTTTGAAGGCCTAATCATGAGAATCATTTCATCTACTATCTGTGCTGTTAGACATCAGCTTAGCTACCATGGTATGGTGTGTATTATAGAGATCTGAACAAGCAGCACATTATTCACTCATTCATAAGTCCATCTTATACATAAAATAATTTTTAAACTGCTCAGTAGGATGCCTCCAATAAAAAACATATTTCCTTAATATAAAGTATAGATTCAAATTCATGCAGATTATTCTAGCATCGTCACTTTTATCATTGACAAAAGACTCATCAGAAAGGTATCCAAGAAATTACTCGTCTCAGATCAAATCTATAAATATTAAAAATGTATTGACTGTTTTAAGCCAACAGTTTTTATGACTACAAAGAAATTGATTTATTGAGCAAACATGAAGGATTTGCACACAATTAATTAAAGTTTGATAAAAGTCAATGCTAATAAAAATTTCTTTATTTCTCGTTAATTTTACATCATAATGAAATTAAAATTAACTATGTTTTAACTACACGTATGTCTAAGTGCAAACACCGGTCACTAACTTTTACAGCTGTAGGTTAGCAATTTCCCAAGGACAATATATGATCTTGGTAATATTATTTACCCTATCACAGAAATTTCCTGAGACAAAAACAATGTCATATTATTTCATTAATTTGTAGTATAACAGTGTCTGCTTCTGATAAATTAAACCCTTCATTGTATTTACAATGAAACAGACTGCTGAAAATGGGGAGAAAAAAAAAGAATCTGAATGAAAATAATTCTTATGGAAATTTCTTCCAACATTTTCATGTTATAGTCTGTAAAAATGAAGTTCCATAATTCAAAAATGTTGAATCAGAAATTTTTCAAAACCATGAATCAGCTTACATCATTAGAAGTAAACAATTTTCCTAAATTTCCTAAAACTCAGCTGAACCATGTTTTTGGTTATTAAGGGTGAATGAAGAATGGACAAAAATACAACAATAAACCATAATTCATCCCAGTAACAACGTTTTTTATAAGAATGTCAATCAAAATATAAATAACAGCTTGAAGTCTTAGTAGATTTTAAGTTGCATAAAAAATGATAAGACTGCTCCCCGATGTAACAGTATAAAGTAAAATCGTCTTTCTTGAATTGATGGGAGAAGGTTGACAATTGACCAACCATAGGAAAGGAGTAATGCCTGTAAAAACCACATACTGCCCATAGTACAATTCATGGACATAGTATTGACTGTTGTAAGATTACCTTTATAACATTTAGACACATATTGACCACATGTTTAGGACTTGTACAGTAATCTCTGGCCCGGGAATAACATTTCAATGCATTACTAAGGTCACCACAATCTAAATAATGATCCCCTAAGTCATCATGTCCTCGTCTGAAAGTAGACAAATTTTAATTATTTTATTTATTTATTGAATATTTATCAATATAAAATATAATCTTCAGGACAAGCATAAAACCTTATTTTCATCAAAATAATAACTACATATAATACACAAGAAGGTTTTTTTAACTCTGTGACTAGTTTCCAACTATAACAAGAACAGGTATGGTGTACATGTCAACAACAACCCCACTGGGATAAAAATGTCAGGCCACCCATTGGTCTGCAATGAATGACTAGGAAACCCTCACACCACAGGGCAGGCTGCAGCTAGCACCTTTAGTTAGTAATAATACCAACTATATCACTATCACAATACCAAGGTACTGTTAAGTAATATAAAACATCAAATTCTAACAAGATATGCTTTGAATATCTTTAGACCACAGGTAAACATATGACAACATCATAAACATCTGATAGTCTTACATTTGTATTTTAGACGTCGTAGGTAAGTTTTATCGCATTTTTTGGACTGTCAATACATTTTTCAGCAAAGTCTCAGCCTCGACTTATTGTCCATTTCGTTTTATACAAGGATTTTTCAAGAAAAATGTTCCTCTACAATGCATTTCATTAGATTTGTTTATTTTGTTTTTCATTGCTTTCATTCAAAATTTTGGGTAAACTGCAATAAGCCGTCACTCAAACAGTCAAACCAGCAAATGAACTCAGAAGGTAACTGATCGGTGCCCCTATCCATTATGAATGAATATAACGATGTTAATAAAAACTTTAATAGGCAACATGTAGAAACTAGTCATATTAGAATAAAATTAATCCATGAAGACTCCCATTTTATCTTGTTTTACCACATGTTGGCCATTTCTGTTATTAATTTATCCAGCACTACTGCTTGGGATAAAATAAGGTGACATAAATGCCAGTCTGTGGTAAAACAAGATAAAATCGGACTCTCCATGGATTAATTTGGAGTCTACGTAAATTATTTCTCAAGTATAATTTTCTGTCAACCAAAATTGTTCTGAGGTTTTCAATTCATCATATTGTTTTAAACATATTTACTTAGAATCCATTGTGTATTTTTTTCAGAACATGTGAAAAATTGTGATTCTTTATATAATGCTTCCAGGACAGTAATGCAAATTATATGCAATGACCACTTTTTTACACTCATTTGGAAATGTTTTGTACACCAATAAAAATGTAAATTAACAATCCAAGCGTGAATCCCCTACTAACAGGTAAGACACAATTTACATTATTGATTGTTCAGGTCAAGTTTGGTTATGATCCGGGCAAATTTACCGAAAGACCTTACTTTCTGTATTAGCAATAATAATAATGCAGTGAAATATTTCTACTTTGGAAGGGTTAGTTTTAATGTAAAGAATTGAGAGAGAAAAAAAAAACTTTTTGTTACCCAAAACTAATTGCATGCCATTTTAAAGTATTATATAATTAAGAATATAACAACATTACAAGTTAGGTCGATATATATAGGACACAAACCTGATGCTCTCTTTAATGACAACATTACAGTTAAGGTCAGTATATATATGGCACATACCTGATGCTCTCTTTAATGGAATTACTTTTGTAGTTTTTAAGGTCTGTGTCCAGTTTCTCTAATTTTAATGCAGCTTTTTTGGATGTTGTTTCTATCCACTGTGTATCTAAACCAGGAACATTGTGTACAATACCAGCAACAGCATCAGGTAAACTAGAAGATCTACAATCAGTTCATGGAGAGTTTTTACCAATTGCTCTTTTGGATGATAGACATTGATATTGATATAAATGTATTTAGTCCTTTTGAGTATGAGCGAATAAATGCATATAAATGTAATACAAATACATGTATACTTTAATCGTTTTTTCTTTATCTTTGAATACTATAGGTAAGCTACATAACAAAGCAGACAGGCAATATACAATACAGTATAACATACAATATGAAATTAATCAAAATGTCCTTGACCCATGCATGCTTACCACGACATTATCACAGATTTCTGGGGAGAACACTATTCTTTGACCCATGCATGCTTACCACGACATTATCACAGATTTCTGGGAAGAACACTATTCTTTGACCCATGCATGCTTACCACGACATTATCACAGATTTCTGGGGAGAACACTATTCTTTGACCCATGCATGCTTACCACGACATTATCACAGATTTCTGGGGAGAACACTATTCTTTGACCCATGCATGCTTACCACGACATTATCACAGATTTCTGGGAAGAACACTATTCTTTGAAAAAATAATTACAAAAATACTACAACTTAATTGAGGATTTACTTACGAAGAAACAGCTTCTTGTAGTTTTCTGTGAACTTGCTGATAGAGATTAGTATTATACGTAGTAAGGACATAAGATAAAGCCATCCTTAAAGCTTCTACCTTCAGTGGTGGACAGTGATCACCAATAAACAACAACCTGTTCAGTTTGGCTAATCCTGTGTACTGACTAGCATACTGTTCCAAATCCTGAAACAGTAAAAAAATATACTATAAATCAAGAAAATGTTTTTGCATTTTTTTTTTAATGCTGAAAGAAGGACTGGGTATTAATCACAATAATTAAAACTTGTATTAAGAAATGCAATCTTAACAATAACTTTAGGGGGATTTTTCTTCCAACTATGTATACTGATAGATAAGGAGATTGAACATCTGAGTCATTTTGCCCAACATTCATCCACCAAAATAAAAAAAGGATTCTTAATTTGGTACTTCAATTGTAACCATGAACACAACAAAAATGTGTACTTAATTAATGATACCAAAATGCCTTTACACAATTATCATAATTCCTTTTAACTGCGCTGACCACTGTCAATTCTTTTATCAGTTCTTATCGGTACATTGCCATATACACTAGTAACTCACTAAATCAGTTGTTCAGGAGAGGTAAACATATAATGAGCCAATATAAATTGACAATTGTTAAGGGTATCTCAACATGGCCACGTAGCTAATTTGGCAACCCTGTTGTTCATTTAGAAACTAATTTACCTTATAAAAGAACATATCAAATTCCCAAAACAAAGTTTAATCAATAAGGTTTGTTATAAGGTCAATTAAAGGTTATAAATTTATAGAAATATGAATTTGAAACCTGCAGTCTTTTATTCGATACATGTATGTAGATGGAAATGTGATGTTGAAAAATTCAATCACACAACAGGAGAATTCTCAAACACGAAGTCTAGAAACAAACTAAAAATCTGTTTTAGCAACCAATTCAGCAATAGATACTACATAAAGACCATGACCATCTGTCTTATGACACAATGATTGTCAGCTTCCTTGGTTGGAAGATCACTTACAACAGGTTTGACTGTAAATAAAATATGAACTATATGTACATTGTATAACAGACTCCATGTCACTGACAACCCCTAGACTGCCTTTGGCTGCATTATTATTTCATTGTTCCGTAAAGTTGTTGATTCCCTTTTCCACTTTCTACTCTACAATGTGAAATCAGTCATTTACTAAAAATAATAGTATGCTGAAAGAATTCTTTCCGAAAACTTATTAAGTGTGCAGTTAACCAATTCTATTCAATTTCCGTGTGCATCCTGCAATGGTTATGATATAATTACAAAAAAATTATTTGAAATAAAAAAAATAAACTTACTATTGAGGAATTTTCCACAATAAATTGATCTTCTTCTACATTGTCGTTTTCTTCTACTTGACCATCTACCTGCATTGGTTCAGCAGCACCCTGAAGAAGTAAACGCAGATATAAACTGAATGACAAATGAAATGAAATAACAATAGCAGCCATCAACATCAAGTCACAACCTCAAAAGCATAGTATCCTTTACACCTATTAACTCTTCAAGTTGTTATAATGAATCAGTAGCAAATTTTTAAAAAAGACTTTTCTACAAACATGTACATTTGTAAAATTGTATGGCTGGTGTATGCAATGTTTACTTCAAATTTGCTTTCAATTGTACAAAAAATATTGGCTTATAGATAATATATTATATAACAAAATCTTTAAATTTTAAATATATTTACAGCCAACATATTTTTAATACTAATTTAAAAAAAAAAAACAAAGTAAAACAAAATACTGTTGCTCTACACAATTATTTAATTACATTAGTAACATTTTCTGATTGGAAAAAAAATTTTGTTTGTTGTCTCATGTAATGTGACTCTGACAACATCAACCTTATTTAATGATTTACCTGCTGAATTTTGATACTAAAATTAAATTGAATGACTTGCATTTTTCTTGTCTATTTGAGCTTTTTTTTGAAAGAGTAGAACTTCATAACATGGAAGCATAAAATTTGACATTTATACAAATTGGAAGGGAGCATACTTTAATAAATATGAACAATTCACCATAGTCTCATAACAGTTAGTGAAAGTGTTCTTGAGTAATTGTGCGAAAACTTTAAAATCCCCCTTTTTTTAAGAAAAAAAATTCATAACACCGAAATGAAAAATCTGAAATTTATAAAAATCGAAAGGGAGCTTATGTCAATAGATATGAACAATTCAACAAAGTTTCACTGAAGTTGATGAAAGCGTTTTGGAGTTATTGTCTGAAGTGTGGACGACGGACGAACAACAGTATACCATAATACATCCTATCTTAGACGGGACGTATAAAAACTACACACAAGTATTTGAACCACATACACTGTCCTAGCTTTTTTACGTTATAAACATTAAAGTTTCAAAACTACATGTTGTAGGAAAGAAAAAAAAAGAAAAAACAGTGAAACAATAATATAAGTTTGAAGTATTAACTTACGTTTTTTGGGTTTCACCTAAGTCATACTACAATGTATCTCTATAAATGCAAAAAAAAAGTAAAAAGACTGGAAACAGCATCTTTTGCTTTCTCATGGATAAAAATCAGTAGTCATACAGTAGCCCAAGACTATTGATTTTGAGCTGGGCACCAAAATTTTGGGTAAACATATAGAAAATATTAAAAATATGATCTGGGCTTCCAGCTTGTACTTCTTAATTTTACGCACTGCTCTCTAGATGTCATCACAAGAGCACATTTGACAAGGCATGCCAAAGATTCATTGGAACAAGTAGTATAATTCAGGATTTATAATTTTTCTTTCAAATCTTTGCACCTATCTTACATGTGTGTTATTCTGTGATTCTAAATAAATACGTTCCTCTGTCATACATGTAGTCCAGGAAATTATCTACACTATACAAGCTGATCCCTATGTTAATAAATAAACTAATATAATAAAATATAATGTAAATGCTCTTTAACATGAATGGCTCCAAATCATTCTGCCGGACCTGACACAGAAATGATGTAAGTAGTTAGGAAGTGATTGTTTGAACTTTAAGCACAGACGCACATATTATCCTTGGTCAAACTATATAAAAATATGTTACATACATTTATATGTATATGAGTACAAATACCTGTAGCTATGTCCCCATAAAAAACGCTTTAAGTCATACTATTTTTAACACCTAACTTTGGAGAGAATCTTACTTGATTATATATACAAGTATTCTTTAAATTTGTATTTTAATACTCCATGCCGATTAATAACAGGCAGCTAAATGGTAGAGAAGTCCCAGTGATATTGCTGGCCTTTTTATAAGTTTTTCAAAACTACCTAATTCTTTTTTTAGTTGAAAAATATGCATCATTTTTTTAATCGGTAAATTTGGAATAACAGGACAAAATTTTGTTTTTTGGTTAAAATAAAAAATGATCAATTTTATAGAGGACGTCAAGAAAAAGATAAAAGTAAAAAATTAATCAGTGAATTTATAACAGAAACATGATATCCAACCTTTTGTCTATAAACTGGAAAACATTTTATAATTATTGGGATTAATTTTTTTTATTTTTTGACAAGTTCGAAAACTTTCATCAGGGGAAACAGCCTTATTGATGAGGTAATTTAAGACAAACCATATCACTGAGTCAAAACATGGTAATGTGATTATTAAGGATCTGACATGTATTTTGTTTTATAAGTCCTCCACCCCCAACATATATGAAGCTCCTACAGGTTGGGAACAACATCAGAAATTAGGATTTACCCCCATTAGGGATACTACCCTGCATATGGTGGGTTTGTTATCCATTTTATGCTCCCTAAGGGTGCATTAATGGTTGTATTAACTTATCTGATTCATGCACATACATCAACGTAGTTTAGCACCTTAATGTATATGCTGGTTTCATTATAATGACTTCCTAAAAATTAGCAACAATTTATTCTTGAAGTCCAGAATAATAGTAATTACTGCTTAAAAATGAAAGTAACAACCACTAGAAATCTCAAAAAGGAATAGAAGAATGCATTTAATGCAATAAATATCATAATTCTAAAAAAAAAAAATAATAAAATGAACAATTGTCATATCTTGATTGCATCAATGTCAGCAAAAATTGTGTAATAAAATTTTCCTCCATAATTAAATTTTAATCCATGGAGAACCCTGAAAAGTGTTTGAACTTATGTTTCTTTGGAAGCATTGGTAAAAGGTTTCATCTTCCTCATATAAAAATAAGAAAGTTTGGGAATTGTCATATTTTATTAAAAAGTGGGAATATTTATTGTAATTGAAGTATATTTTCTGAAGAACGTATTCTTTTCATTCTAATATTTAAATAGTTGCGTGCCTTGAAATTTGGCATTTTATTTGGAATAACTTTTGAAATAATGAAAATAAAAAAAAAAATAAAAAAATTCCTTTGCAAAAGTTACTTGATATAACACAAATATCCCCACTTTTTAACACTTTTTTTCACATTTAGAAAAATTACAAATTTTATAATGGAGTACCCAAAACAGAGGGTTAAACCTAATTTAGGTAAAGTCCTAAATGTGCTACCTGTACCCGTACCAACTTCCCCTTACTCAAATACTATTTTGCCAATTTCTTTATCATCACTCAGGTTATGAGACTTTCTTATTCATCCTCTTGAAGATCGTCTCCATTCTTTGCTGGTACCAGGATTGACCTTACAAAATGTAGGTACGGTATGGAATTCAAACTCAATGTTCTTTTCCAAAACAATATCTTATCTTTCAAACTTTATCCAAAGTCTTTAATTGAAGTTTTAAGCTCTTATAATTTTCAGAAAAACGTAAACTTTGGATAGGAAAGTGAGGAATAATCAATTATTAGTTTGGTATGATAATTTCTGGTTACACATTTTAGATCCTTTTAAATCAGAAAACCAATCAAACAAGAAATATTAGAAAATTTTACATCATTTTCTTGACTAGAAATAAATTGAAACAAACTTTAGCACATCTCATGCAATTTTTATTTCTTAACATTTTGTAATAATGAATATTTTAGCAAAACATTATTTGGGTATGGGAAAAGTCGGTACCGGTTGCACATACACGTATTAGACAAATTCATCATACTGACACTTGAGAAACTTTTGTCCAGGCAAAAGACTACATCAGGGTACATTTTAAATTCAGAAATATTAAAAATGCAGGCTACACAAAACATTTAAAGACGTTTGTTATTTTTCAAAAACGCTACTTCCAGTTGGAAGGATCTTAATAAAGTCCTGCAATCTACACCAAATCCAGAACAGTTCTTTCAGTAATTTTACTAATATTTGGAATTCCCTTAGGCGTCTCCCACTTATTAAACTCAAGCAGTGCTAGTCTGAGGTTGTCTGGCAAGCTATTTTTTGACTTGGTGCTATCCTAACCTCTAGCATCTGAGAAAGCCACCACAAATGTGAATTAATTAAACATGTGTTTTAAAATTTTTTTATTTACATAAAAGAAGTTTAACCTACCGGAAATTAAGTGATAAAAATTCTAAATTTTTCTTTAATACCTAGAAAATATTTGTAATGACCATCCATTTAAAATTAGGTCACTCATTTTACGGAATACAATATATTTTTGACAAAACGAACTTAAAAAATTTGTTGGTTAATTTAATATGTTCGTTTCGCAAATTTTAAAATCTGTAATTACACATTCAAAAAGCTTAACACCAAATATGATGTTTATTTAAACTGCTTTTACAAAGGATTTCCTGGATTGCTGGACTTTCTAATCAGGTAGGTCATTTATTTTTCTTCAGTTTATTCCCCTTCTCCAGTGTGATGGTAAAGAAACTGTATAAAATATTTAAAATGGTTAATATTTTACTTTAATTCTGCCGATTTCAATGAACTCTGCATGAGCAGTATGCAATATGGCACTCGGAAGTAAGAGGTTGGGGTATGGAGGAACGGAATTCCAACCTCTTACGTTGTAGAAGTACCACTTATTACTGATGAAAAATTCCAAAACTTGGCAAAAATGATAAATGGCATGAAGTCTAATCTGTTGAGAAGGGAACCTGATACTTTTGCTTTAGACTTCGCTCGCACTTAAGGCCATTGTCTTCCTCATATTATATTTTCAAATTGCTTTGAAACCAAAATTTCCTTCAACTGAAAGATTAATGATCATTACATTATTTCTCACATAGTGAATTTACAATATATCTTAGATGTATCAAATCATTCGGAGCAAATTGACAAGTGTGAAAAGGTGTATTCTGGAGTCAGGCAGAGCAAATGACATTCCGTCATTTGTGTGAATTCATGGATGGTTCTTGAATTTGTACGGGTTTCAGGCAGCATATGTTTCACATATATAAGTCAAGATTTACTATCATTATACCTTAATTTCAGGGTAAAATGTAAAAATTCAAACACTAAATTCTGCTCTGAAATGAACAATTCGTGTTTTCCAATTTTTAATGACATGACTGTCATGAGGCAATTGAGCATGTGTTTGTCATAATATGTTCACCGCTGAACGACAAAGGGCGAACAAGTTGTTTGGATACAAAGCTGAAGTGGAAGTATTTCAGTTCAATGGGGCGAAAAAATTGATAACTGGAATATTTACATGCAACAGCCCTTGCTGAAATGACAGCGGCATTTTTCCGGAAGGCTCTCGATAATACCGGAAGTCGAAGTGCGCATTTTCAATTTACAACTTTTACTAAAGAAAGAAAATTAATTTGTATAAATATTACCCAACAACGTTCCTTAACTCTGCCCGTGAAAGGCGAAGCTATTGTACTAATATTTGACTTTGTTGCATCGCTATTATTTACAGATTTCATAACGAGTGAAAGTTGAATATCTCATATATCAACTTTTTTTTTTAATTTCAAAATCAAAACAAAACAAGCGACTCGTTTTGTTTTGATTTTGAAATAAAAACCGACACTTTCGGGACATATTTTGCAAACTGCAGTGGTTTTACTGTAGTAATGTATGAATGAGAAAATCATTATAGCATTAAAGGGCCCTTTTCAGTTGCGCAACATGTACATGCACTGAAGTTAGCCCCCTTTTTATGGTGGATTCCACCAAACCCAATTGAAATTCTTAAGTTTTATTAAATTCAAATAAATAAATGAGAAATAACTTTTATTTACATTCAAATGCATTTCTACTGTGTTAAAATACACTGAGCACCTATTTCCTTCTTTCCATTAATGCCAATAGAAGGGGGGTTAGTGTTCAAGTTTTGAATTAAAGAATTACAGTCCATCTGGCAGAAACAACCCTAACTTGGCCTGTCCGACAGAATGATGCTGTATACTGTCATGACAATGAGTAGAAGGAAACTTTGGCAACTGTTACTTTTCATTAAATGCATACCATGAGGTACAGTATATGAGGAAATGTAACAAATATTCAAGAATGTTGCTTCCAAATTTCCAAAGTCATCACTATTTAAAAGGAATAGTATTTCTTTTAACAACTGCAAACAAAACTTTTGTAAAAAAAATACTGTACTATTGACATTACAGGAAATGTGAAATATGCAGGGGGCTAGCTCATTTTGTATAAACAATGATAATTTTAAAATTTGTTTTCAAACGTAGTTCTACAAATTTTAGACCTGTTAAAATGACAGTGTTGTCAAATTTATTGTGGAGTAGAAATTAATCTTTAGAAAATGATAGGATGTTCATAAAATAGTGGTAGATTTAATCGGGATTCATTTTCTAATTGTCAAACCATGATCAGCTGATTGCTCCTCGGAGATTATTTACCTGTCATAAAACGTACTCTTACCTGTTTAGACAGCAGCGATTAACACTTTTTGTCAGGTTTATGACTCTTCTAATCAAATGAGATTGAACACACGAATTTGGGGATTTGATTTCAGAGTTTTTTTAGTTCATTTTGAAATTAAAAATCGTGTTAGCGGGATTAAATCGTGTAAGTTGGCAGGTATGATAGCTTCGGCGAGTTTGCCATGGTTTTGAAGAATTCAAATTTCATGATTTAAAAAAACATTTTTCTCTATGTTTCCTTTTGGAATATTCGGCCGCTTGACAAAGAGGGAATCATATCGATCATCTATCTATGAACGGCGCCCCTGGTGTCAAAAGAATAGGCCTGCAGCAGCACTTGGCTTAACGTAAAAGGCGACTAAATAGTGCTCAGAACCCTGGCTGGATTTTATAGACAATGCGGCACAATCACACAGCAAATCGTAACGACGTTTGTATCACATCGTCCCATGAGTGTGATATCGCAAAATATCTAGCCGTCCAAGAAGTGGATAAAATGACCAAATCACAGAGAGCTGTTCTTCTACCAGTAACAGCTCGACTGACAAACCAGAATATGCGAGATTTCTTTATACTGTGCGTCTGTGTTAAAGTCCTTGCTGCATACACCATTATATCAGAATTCAGACCGATTTTGTTTTACACCATTTACAATATATAGGACGTCGCTGACGCCTCATCCCTATCAGACATATTTCTGCTATTCTAAACAAGCGATTTCAATGCACGATAATATCAACTAGGCATTCAAAAAGAGCTATGTTTTCAACCAATTTAAATTGTTTGAGTTTCTTTTGAAAACAGAAATCTTGGGAAAACCGACTCTTCTTGTGAAGAAAGTCTTGATTTAAATTGTTTCTATGATACAAAAATTGAAATGCTCGCAAACAAAAGAAACTTTTCGATGACATTCTTTTGATTTCCACAAGAACCTTGATTCCTTTGATTACCCTTTCGATCACTGCAATAAAACCAAATATAGTTTTTCAAAACCGTGAGAATTTAAGCAAAGATTCTCTGGAATTTTCAAAGAAACTGTCGATTTTTATTCTTACTTAAATGGATAATATTTTACTATTTTAGTTTATAAATTGTATATAATGCACCATTAAAGATGTTGCTTGATGAACTCTTAATTAAAAAAACACTGGTCACCGAACTTGATATCGAGATATCATTATATCAGAGACGGCTGTTGTTCCTAGAAAAAGCAGAGGACACTTACCCTGTCGGTGCACCTGGTCCATGCTTCCAGTTTTTAGTGGAATCGGAATTGCTCAATTACTTTTGCTGCTTTGTGCGTAATATTTTGGTTAATTTATGTACTTTTTTGTGTGTGTCTGTTTCCCTGCTTGGTCTTTGTCCCTGGATCACATTCTTTTGATTTCCGGTAGAATCTTGGTCTCCTTGACAACTCTATCATAGAGATCATATACTTTTTTATTTCGCAAATACATGTAATCATCTTTAGAATTTCGTAGCAAAACAAGACGCTAAGAATATTTTTCTGATGAATTATATTTATATTTGAATTATTGTTATCGTTTTATAATTCAAAGATTTTTGACAGAAGGTTATATTTGTATAAATGGTTTTGTTTTTGTTTTGTTTTTTTATTATTATTATTATTATTATTATTTTGTTCAGAGATTAAAAAGTTGTTTTTTTTGGGGGGGGGGTGATGTTTTTTTTTTTCTATTTAGTACAATTTGTGGCGATGTGGTGCTTTGCGATATTGCAAATGTTAGGTTTTTAGATGCTTATTGGAATCAAACAGGAATCAAACATGCGCTTTTTCACAACAACCAACTATCACAGAAACGCTTGTAACGAAACAGAAAGTAGGAAAACGTGACGACTGATCAGTCCCGTTAGTATTTAAGGAATAAAATATTTTAATTCCTGTATTAAAATCTTTTCCAGTATTATGTTTAAGGTATTGACATTGGTTTTAGTAAGAAATGATCGTAAGATTTTATTGGGAATGAAAAAAAGAGGTTTTGGTGAAGGAAGATGGAATGGATTTGGAGGGAAAGTTGAGAAAGATGAGACCATTATAGAAGGAGCAAAGAGGTATTTTTACTAAAAGGAAATGTAGGGTAACATTCATTGCATTACTTGTTCTTATTAATCGAATATGACTCAAACTGCATGATAAAGAATATGCTTGTAAAATGCAGCACAATTCATGATAAAATATATGGCAAGCCAAAGTGGACAAAAATGAGTATTTTTTTTAATATTAAAAAATGATTTTTTAATATTACAAATTTATTTTCTGATGTTACAAATTAGATTTCTAATATCATAAAACACTTTTTTGTAATATTAGAAAATGGATTTTTAATATTACAGTATGAATTTCTAATATTAAAATATATTTTCTTATATTAAAAAAAATATTTTGTAATACATGTATTAAAAAATAATTTTCTAAAATTACAAAATATTGAGTTTTGTCTACTTTGGCTTGCCATAATAGAAAGCAAATTTTTAATATTACAAAATCATTTTTTAATATAAGAAAATATTTTTTAATACATGTATTAGAAATTCATTTTTTAATATCAAAAATTCATTTTTGAATATTACAAAATCCTGATTTAGTAATATAAAATATCCCACATTTTGTAATATTACAAATTGAATTTGTAATATTAGAAAATGAATTTGTTATATTAGAAAATCACTTTGCAATATTGCAAAATCAGTCAAATTTTTTAATATTACAAAATGAATTTCTAATATTAAAAAATCGTAATTGAATACAACAAACCCATTTTCTAATATTAGAAAATCAATTTCTAATATTAAAAAATCGTTTTTTTTATAATATTACAAATTGAATTTGTAATATTATAAAATGAATTTGTAATACTAGAAAATGAATTTGTAATATTAAAAAATCACTTTGCAATGTTGCAAAATCAGCCACATTTTTTAAAGTTACAAAATGATTCTCTAATATTAAAAAAAAATCGTAATTGAATACCACAAAGCCATTTTCTAATATTAGAAAATCAATTTCTGATATAAAAAAAATGTTTTTTGATATTAGAAATTCTATTGAATTTTTAATGTCAAAAAATCATTTTCTGATATTAAAAAAGGGTTTTGTAATATTAGAAATCAAATTTGTATTATTAAAAATGAATTTGTAATATTAAAAAATGAATTTGTAATATTAAAAAAATATTTTTTAGTATTAGAAAACACTCATTTTTGCTCACTTTGGCTTGCCATATTTCTAATATTACAAAATATTAATTTTTGTCCACTTTGGCTTGCCATACTAAATATATACTAATTTTATGTCAACTAATTTTACATACAGTCAGGGATCCAAGAAAAGGCTTACCAGGAGTAGGCCTTTAATATTGGGGAACATTTTCATTGCATGAATTTCTACACGGGTGTTTTTTTTTTTTTTTGGCCTCACTTCGCTTGGCCTTTAATTCTATTTACGCCCCCTAACCTAAATACCAGGATTCATCCCTGGTAGTCTTGCTGCTTATTGTCCAAAAGATAATAAAATCTATGAAGAGTAGATAGTAGATACAGAATCAGCAACCGTAGCCACATGTACTTGGGGACGGGAATTTTTTTCTTTTTTCTTTTCCTACCAGTTTCGATAGGTAAAAAATGATGTGCAGTTCCGAATCTGCAGAATATCTTAACTTTGGAGAAATTTAGAATATTAAAATGTTCCTCGAATTCAAATTTGGTTTTGAAAATTCTATAATTTAATCCCTTTGGCGAGTCATTCACTATCGATCGCCACTTTTGAACAAATTGATCAATCAGTCTCTGTTTGATTGCACATTTTAGCCATTCATTATTTAGAAAAGTTTCTGTTTCCCAAATATTTGGATAACCACATTCGTTCAAGATTTTTCGAACATAATGAACTAAACTAAGGGTAGTAGTATTACCTCGATCAACCAGACTTCTCGCAAGTTTGTATAATATACATGAAATTTTGGAATGCTTATCGGCCACTGCCCGATATGTTGTGAGTCGTACTTTTATGTCAATTTCAATCGGGAATCTACCGAGTTCACCATATATCATATAATTCAGAATAGACTTTTTAAGTTTAAAAGTATTTTACAAAATTTTAGATGAACCTTTTCCAAAATATCGTTTTTTCAAAGCCCCAGATCTCGCAACCATATAATAAAATTAGTTTCACCATTTTATCAAATAAATCTATTTGTAACTATATTTAGTTCACATTTCCTTCCTATTTTTAAGTACTTCATACATTACTTTTGTTGCCTTGACTGCTAAATTCTTTTCAGTAATATCAAAATTACAAGTGTTCGTAAAATAACTAATAAGATAATTGAATTCTCTCACTATTTCAATTACACTGTTTTTAAAAGTGAATGATAGGTTACGAGGGATACTCCCCATGCCAACACTTTTGTTTTATCTACATTAACTGTCAGTTTCCAGATATCACAGTAGTTTGAGAAGGCAATCAATTGTTTTTGTAAATCCTCTGCATGCAGATTCAGCCATTAATACGGTGCCATCTGCGTAGAGTAAAACAAACAGCTTCATGTATATACCTAGACATGTTTCGATTTCTGAAGATACATAATTTAGACCATTTATATTGTGGGACTGTAAAAAAAGTCTTTTAGATCATTTAAAAACATGGAGAAAAGAGAAGGCGACAAATTCTCACCCTGTCTCACACCTGTTCCACCGCTAAAAAAGTCGGATGTCATGTTTCTGAATGTAATACATGATTTGATAAATGAATACATATTGAATATGACATTAAACATTTTCCTATTGTAGTTTATGAAAAAGTCTGTTTCGCCAAACCTTATCAAAGGTCTTTTCGTAGTCTATAAATGCGCAAAAACAGTGTTTTTCTTTTAGATTTTAGAATTTAGAACAAATATGAATCGCGAAGATATTATCTACCGTGGAAGATTTTTGTCTGAAGCCGCATTGATTTTCCTTAAAGATAAGAAACTCTTCGGAAAAAGTGTTCAACCTAGCTTATCATAAAGAACTTTTTTATATTCTTTCTGCTTTGTTCATATTTGAAAAATTTTCATCCGATTTATTTGATTTATAGTTACGTTCAAATTGTCTAAAACTCTGTCTCAGAAATTTGCAATCTTGATCAAACCATGGTTTTCGATTTTTTATGTTATTACCATTGTTTATTTTATTTCTATCCCTTTTATTTTGGTAAGTTCCAAAAGTTTTTGCCACAGAGTTAACAAGGATTACATCTTCCAGGACAGAGTCATCATATTTTCATTTAAATTTATTTCCTGTCGAACATATTGGAGTTTTTGTTCCATATCGCATACTTCGTCAATATCCATATTTGATTTTGTTGACTTTCCATGGTTTAACCTTAATTTTATCATTAGCTACGGTTTTAATCAATTCCTTTGACATTACCTCTACATTAAAAGCTATGTGTAAGCGTGTGATTACATCTGAGTATAGCTTACTTGATTCAAGTAAGTCAATAAATGAAACAACATACTCTGCTGTCTGCTTCACATCTGGACCTACCACTAGATATTGATGAATAAAATTTTCTTCGTATCAAATTTAAATGTTATATATATAATGTAATATCCCAAAAAAATCCTGATTTCAAGGATTACATCTGATGTGCCGGAATGAACTTAACATAAATGCAGAGACAACCGGTACATCTTCTTCTGCCTCATACCTGTGCCTTAACACACACAGATCATACAGGACGTTTGAAATCATACCTTTCTTCTAGTCATACTGTAGTAATTAGTGTTTTAAATGATGTTAAAAGATTGTTTTTAAAATGAGACAGCTACACAGTTTGTTCTTTCATGTTGAAAACCTTGATAGACCTAACGTTTTAATAAATGAAATGATCCTAAAATCATCGACTTCAGAAGTGTAAATGGTTATTATTTCGAAGCTAGTGCACTACAGAATTATGACCTTTGTGGAGCTGGGTTATGTGCCCCAGGTGGTGGAATAGGGTACCCCTGGTGTGTTACATGCTGGGGTTGTCGGGCTGTAATACGGAAAACCTGACCGCAAACCATAGTGGTGCACCGTGTTGGGAAAGATGCCTCGTTCCTCGCACGTTAAAAAACCCTACTGTGGTATTCTCCCGGAGTAGGAACCATGGGGCTCTGCCACAGGAGGCTAAATTGTCCGACCCTACCCACCTCTCCCTATTTCCAGTGACAATCAAAATTTGTCGACCCCATTATCCTTGTGTCCCATCCCATTTTTCATGTCATCATCACTTCATGTTCATTTTATCATCCACTTCATGTTCATCGTCTGAATATAGCAGAAATATTGCTGCTCGGACGTTAAACCCCAACAATCAATCAATCAATCATGAAATAATTCTTAATGGATTCCGCTTTAACCTTGAAAGTGGACAAACTGTAATGCTTATTTGCATGCATGTATAGCTCATCGAGTCTTCGTTTGTGGTCCTGATTTGCCAGTTTCCACATTACACGTTGAATCCCGATATATTTGATCACCAATCTTACTTATTATGACATTACGATTTTCTTTTTTTCTTGGTTTTATTTCCATCTATGGCTGTTGTTGACAAACTTTTACTACATTTGACTTTTTCATCAGAGAGTTGCAAGAAGAATGCGGCCTAACAAGCATTCTGTTGGAGAAGATAGGATTATTGAAGTTTGAGTTCGTAGGTGATCCACAGTTATTAGAAGTACACGTTTTCACAACAGAACAATTCTCTGGTAAAATAGAAGAGAGTTCAGGTATGGTAGGATACAACATATTTGTTGTTGATAAAATGGTATAGGATAAGAATATTATAACGAAATGACCATGCATGCCACTATTGTGTCAATCAAGATCCGACATACAAAATAAGACAAAAACTACGTGAATGTTAAACTATAAGCAGGAATCAATTTGGAGGGAGCAGTGTGCTATAACCTATATCAAACTAATGTCAATATGACGCCAAAAAAAAAAACCAACTAAAAATGCTCTATTGCTTTGTTGTGAACTGTGAAATTTTGAATGCAAGGTCCTTTTAAGGTTATTTTTTCTCTACCCATTTAGGATGGATCAATGTTTAGTTTCATCAGCATTCTCGGATTACTTTACCTTTAGACTGTTGAGATTACACTTACTTTACTTTAAAAAAATGTTAGTGGTTGACTTTTTATTTGTTATGTTTAATGATATAATTGTCTTTTAACTATTGCCCTTTTCTATCTATTACAGAAATGAGACCAGAGTGGTTTGATGCTGATGCTATACCGTTTGAAACTATGTGGCCTGACGATAAATATTGGTTTCCATTACTTCTCAGAGGTCAAAAATTTTCTGGTTACTTTTTATTTGAAGGTCATGATAAGATTTTGAAGTATACTCTAGATGAAGTGGATTCCTTATGACAATTTGTATCAAGTGATAATTCAACATCCAGTAAACCAAGACTACTGCTCATGCTAAAAAACATGGGCTATTTTGAGTAGAAACATCACGTGGTTTATTTCTCTAACTTGCACAAAATGGCCGTGTCAAGACTCAAGAGTGAAACTGAAGCAAGAGGCAGAATTAATCTGTACATATCAGTGTCAATTGTCATATTTTCTAATTTATGTAATTAAGATCTCATTTATTGCCATAGACTTCGGTGAGAACAATTATTTCCTTCTCAAATTGTGTTTTTAGCGTGGTTTCAATCACTGTGGAATACATGGTTAAAATTCAAATCTGTTTTTATGAAGATAATTTTTATGCGTTTTGTGAAACAATTAAAAACTATATACATTGGTGGACTTATTTTTTTCAAATTCACAGGCTCATCAAACTCATCAACAGTGGAAATTACCTGTATTTGACATTGGTATGAAGTGGTAACCTATCGAAAACCCATTAGTTATTACATGTACATGAATCTGCATTACGATCCTGTTAAGTTTGATCCATGACAAGGTGCAGAAGATTTGACTTACTGACCAACAAAACATACTGAAAAATAATTTAATGATGTTCATTCTGTCATCACACATGACTGGTACCGTTTGTATACATGGAAATATATGATGTGGTTTGGGTCATTGGTTTTATTTTTCTCATTCTGTCAACATTGAATAGGAGTTAATTTCAAATTTTAATTTTATTCTACTAATAGTAGTGAGATAGAATCATTAAAATATACATAAATAAGAGTATATAAGAGGCAAAGAGTTACAGAGGTATATCGTGTAAACATTATCAGTCTACTACCACAGATTAGTGTTACAGAGGTCAGGAATGTTCCTCAACTTTCTATGTGAAATCCAGACATACATCCCGGCATGTAATCCACTCGTCCACAATAAGAACAGGTCTGAAAAAAAGTTTTATACAAATGTAAATGCATTCTTGATAATTAAAAAAATACAGTAGATGGCGGTCACTTTTCTTGTGGTACTGGTTCAGAATTATTGTTTGTGCTCTGCATTGTTTTGTTGTTGAATTTTTCAGTTTAATTTCCGATTGAACGAGTGTTATTAAACAACAGTGATAAGTAAAAAAACGGACGTAGCCTTCAAACAAATTATGTAAGCGTTTTGTAAAAAGTTTTATTTCGTTTTAACAGTCGTTTCCATGTATAAAACATGTTATTATCATTAAAACCGCGAATTTAATTCGTTTTCAAAAAGTTGCAGAATTTCCGTGCGAACGCAAACGTTTTCTGAAAGGTTTTATTCGAAATGTATCAGTGGACGTCTATGTTTGGTTGTTTATGATTTATCTGGAAAATTCGAATGAAGCACTGACGTCTCATATAACATAATGGGGATTTTACAAACGAATATACTTACACCCTTTATTGAAAAGCAGGTCAAATATGAAAAAGACAAAAAAAACACATTAGAGGGTTAAGATTTAACACAACATCGACAAGGAAGCTACATCTATAAAAGTATAAAATGTTGTAAAAAAACGGGAGAACTAAAAAGCCAAAAAGATGATTAAATCAGACTCCGGTTTTTTTTTTCAGTGATAACAAAGAAAATGTTTTTTATAACTGTCAAATAGAGGATTTTTGCATTAATATTACAACTTTCACTTTCATAACCAATCTCGTACATGAAAGAAATGCTTAATAGAATACTTACACCCTGAACACGGACCACCACATGGAACCAAATATGAAATAAAAGAAAACGAAAACCGTTGATATCACATCAAATAATAATAGCAAATCTACCCTGCAGCACATGTGCTTGGACAAAGATTCAGAACTAGCTTTTTATAGTTCTACATTATTTTTGCACGATATTTTGTCATTATTTATCCTATATCTCTATATACAAGGCAAAATTAAGTGCAGGCAAAAGCTTTTTTGCCTAACGGCAGCTACGCGACTGGGAATGGCTTAACTAATATTTTGAAGAATATGTGAATTGTTATCTGGACCAAATTCAATTTTATATTTTAATCGAGGCTCACGGGGGCCTGAATCGTTCACCTGGTTCATTTTTCACCTTTCAAGGGCAATAACTCCAACAAGGTGTTTTCTTACAACTTCGACTCGATGATCACATTTATTTTTAGTATCTCTTGCAGTTTTTTTTTGTTTTTTTGTTGTTTTTTTTTTTAAATATGCATAAATTGGTGACTTGAGTCCTGTGGTCTAAAAATAGCAACGGAGACCAACATTTTACGCTGGATCTACGCTTGATTTTATAATCTACACAATATACAAAGAAAATACCCTAAGATGCTGGTGATTAAATTTTGTAATATTCAGAGGAAAAGATTTTTAAAGAAAAAATAACCACGCCAAGTGATATCAATAGCTCAACCGGACCGGGGGGGAGAAAACTGTAGGTTGTTTTATTCTAATAACGAAATAAATTTTTAAACCAAATACTTACAAAAAGCTGTAGAACACAACATGATACCAGTTCATGAAAAATAAATTACTTTGTGTTAAAAGGGTAGAAGCAAAATAAAAACACACATGCACTTTGTATATTCAATGATCCCTTTAAGAGACTGTCAAATTGAGCAGTTTGTGACAAAGGATTGTCACTTTACTATATATATGTAGCAAATACGTAGTTATAGATATTGAAGATACGTTGTAATGATTATACTAAATATACTTATATTATGTTTTGTAGCTACTGTCTACCTTTAAAGTGTAATATGACTCGGTCTATGATTTATCATTTGTTCTCTTTCTTTAAATAGAAATAATGTAGTTTTCACAAGTCTCAGAATTTAAACTGTATCTACTTGTACTTACCGGAACCTGTGATATGAAAATAAAACAAGAAATCGTTGGTTAATTATTGTTTTTTTTTTTGGCAAAATTGCATTTTTAATTTGTTCATTGTGTCAATAACATTTTGCTTGTTTTACGGCAACGCAAAATTATAGTTAACCTTTACACTTAGTAATTGCTTCATTAACTCAGAACTTCACTACTTTGACTATGCATAGCTACGTCTTTCGGTTTTATGTCATTTATCATCACATTGACTTCAAAATAAAAAAAAACAGTAATTTTTCTGCTAATTGTCATTTCTGTTCAGTTATTATCTATTTGTGAGTATTCATGAAAAATTATTGCAAAATATCCATACTTACAATCTGTTGGATATATGAAAAATAAGATAGAAATGTTTAAAGTAAGACACAAATACTAATATATAAGTAAGTAAATTATTTATTATGTTGACATGTAATACATAGGTTAGTGTATGGATTTTTTTCATTATAAATAAACGTACATAAGCCATTTAAAAGTAAACTTTCACAGACATATACCATAAAATTAAACACTGCAAGATTTAATGACTTTCGAAATTATGTTATACATGGACTGTACCATGACATAAGGCACTACGTGGTACGTGGACCATGTTATGACTTAAAACATTAAGTGTGAATTAAAACATGATATATTTACCATCTGATGACATTGGACACTGCGTGATACATGAACCATACGATGACATTAGATATTTCGTGATGCATGGACCAAACAATGACATTATACATTACGTAATACATTGACCATATGATCACATTGAATATTACATGACGTTGGCTACGTATACGATGACACCAGACAATACGTGATACATGAACTATACCATGACATTAGACATTACATGATACTTTGTTCACATGATGACATTAGACACTGCGTGATACATGGACCATATAATGACATTAGACATTACGTAATACATTAACCATACAATTACATTATACATTTCGTGATGTACTGACCATATGATGACATAAGACACGAAGTGATACGTGGGCCATGTCATGACATAAAACATTACGTGGTACATGTATATTGATCATACGATGACATTAAACATTACATTATATATAGACCTTACAATGACATTGATACATGAACTATACAATGAAATCATGCATTACATGATTGACTATATATACGATAAAATCAGACACGTGATACATGTAAATAGACTGAAATTGTACAAAAAATAACCGTGCGAAGCGCCATAAATTGACCATTAAATGTTGCAATATGGAGTGTGTGTAAATCATCTTTTCTTACTGTTTTATTACAAAGAAGCCTCTGTGATTTCTTAATCAGTACATTTACTGTAGTAACGCATCTACCTTAACAATGTTAAAGTACTTACCGGCTGTAATTACATGGAAGAGAAAGAAAATAAATGTACTGCTAAAAAAAATGTAATAAAGCTTTCACTTCGGCTTCAATAAAAGAATTGGACTTATTTGGACAGGAACGAAGCTCTGTTTACATTAGGTGAGCAGAAGAACTAACGTCTTCGGGCGTGTCAGGCGAATTGGGGATATTAGAAATTCCATGCTTATATTAAAACGGAATGCGCTTATTGATAAAATAGCATTAAATATTAGAGTTTTGTCAATGGTTTCATTAGTTTAAATATCATATTACATTAAAGACACGTTTCATCTTTATTGTTCTTTGTGCTACTCCATCTATGAGCGGTAAAATGAGCCGATGTTATACTACCTATTATAATGATTTGTATAATGGACACATTTTTAATCAAATGAATTTGGTGAATTTTTTTTCTCACTTTTATGGTCAAATATCCGAATCAACCTCAGACATTTTGAAGGGAATGCATCTTCATAAAAAAAACGACAACATTTGTTTTTATACTTATAAATTATATGTATACATGATTATTGGAGGGAGCATTACTTTACATATGCATGTACGTGATACGTATTACAATTTATCACTGCATAAATAGTTCTATTACATTATCAATTTCATTGAATACGATCTTCTAAGCTGACGTTTTTTTATTTGTTAATTTGGAAATATATCTAGTACACAAATTGAGTATGGGTTTATTGATTTCATCGAATCTGTGTGAACTTTAAAGTCGTTCATTAGTTACATAATAATTTCTATAAAAATATGTAACTTCATTTAAGATGGTTTCAGTGGATATGCATTTACTTTTGATATGAATATAAACAATCCAATCTGATAAAAAAAATTGATTAAGTATTACACTTCTCACCGTGCACATACAGGACCGTGCCAAAATTGACTCCCATTTTTAAAATTCCTCACAAAATCTGTATAAAACAGCATTTTCAAAAATATGTTGTAAAGCTACCTTAGCATTACGAATTTGAACATGTGAGTACATATTTTATAGTCTATTTAAGATGAATTGACAGTTCATTTGTCTTGGAAGTATCAGAGGGTGCAGAAAATTACAGTAGAGTGATTGGGGGGAAAGTGAATTATCCCCCTTCGATTACGAAATTGCAATGCATTTCATATAATACTGACACTGGAATCTTCAAATTCGCTAATCGTGAAATATTCTATGCCACTGATTTTGGCTTGCTTTCAACATCCAGGCGAATTCAGCGCTTTACTATACTTAACTCCCAATCAATCAGTGATTTTCTCATTTTCACCATAAAACCTGGCGTGAATATATGTATGTACTTGGTTCAGAATTCAAAAAATCACAAATTAACTTGAAGATTTTAGGTCGATTCATTTTCTTTTCTATTTCACATCTTTTGACATTGTACATTTGTGCATTACTAGTAAAATAAGTGCATTCCGTTTTCGAAAATACACTTGACATTTTAGAACGTTTTAAAAGCTTATGTCGGTTTAAAAGCTCATTCGAGCTTGTGTTGTAAGGTTTTACATGTACCGACATTGTTGTGTAACGAAACAGTTCGTCAATCGGCAAAGATCGGTATACTATACAAGCGAAATTGCGATATGGGGTGACTTCGTAACCGCCATGACCCGAATGTTTCTCAATTAAAACAACTCGGACTCAATGCGTTTCTCAGCTATATTACAGAAAGTTCAATGCTAACCGATCATTCCATCATTTAATGTAAACTTCCCGCTCTCATACAAGTAAAAGACACTCGTAGAACACATGTACACGTATGGTAATTAAGAGGTACATTTTAATCTCGTGTGAAGCTAGAATTGACGGTTCTACGGCATCGATCTGTAGCATAAGGTGGTGAAGTAATATATAATTATGCAAATCATTTACAAATTTACAGTACTGAAATTACGAGTGCAAGAAGTCGCTAATAATATTAGCGACTTAAAAAGAAATAATGCCATTTTTGCATTTCAGATAACATTTTGAATATGGTTTCATGGAAATAGAAAATTGAATTCCATAGAAAATAAGTGCTTTTATAGGTAAATTGTGACTCCATAATGTTTCTTTTCATTTAATCACTAGTATTTGGGAACTTGACAGCCAATAAAAATTTAAACCTCAAATAGTTGTAAACATTTCTATTTCTTAAGATAAACAATCTTCAAAATCGCTTATGAAATGGCTTCACTTTTGTTCTTTTTAAGTAATTTTGTGCAGATTATATTAGGAAATTAAATATGGGACTCACTTTTGGCATGGTACTGATGTGAATCGTAAATTTTAACCGTTTTTTTTTAAATATGAAGATATCTCTCCTTACCATAAAGTAAGTCTGAATGAAATCATAAGATAAGCATGATATAAGAAAACGAGTACTCACCCCTTGATGCCAGCGACAGGCACTATGATGGTTTTTACTGGGTGTGTAGGGCTTGTAACATCGGTCACACTGTACAGCACTGACTAGGGTTGAACGTGACTGTGATGGTGTTAAAACTGATGGTTTGTCCTTATTCCTCAGTTCTTCCAGTTCAGTAAGGAAGAAACTATTTTCAGGGGAAGCATTGTTTATAACATTGTTTATAGCATCTACGTTACTCTGTGACAACAGCAGTTGGTGAAGTTTATTTTTCCTTTCTTGTAGGTATTTGGCATGTCCTACTTCCATTTTGCTCTGTTGTATTTCACGTCGTATGTGATCTTTCAAAACATCTGATCTATGGTCCATAACTTCCTTATGAGCTTGTCTGAGTTCCCTAATCACCTGTTGTTTTAGTTTCCTCTCCAGACATCTCTTCCTACTCTGATGGGTAAACAGTTCTTGGAAGACAGTAGAATGTCCACAAGCTTCACATATGACTGTCCTGTAATCACATTCCTCCACGTGTTTACTGATGTCACATCGTTTGACCTTCTTTTTACAACCTTTGACCTGGTTTGGACAAATTACTGGAGCTGAGGGACACTCTTCCTTTAAATGCTCCGGTAAGTTTCCTAGTATAATTTTCATGCCACATTTGTAGTTACATACAACATTCAAATTCAGAAGTTTTAACTTGAATTCTTCATCCGGCTGGTGACAGGACGGATAATGAAATGGGGTGTGGCAGGTTGCACATGTGTCAGATTTTGTGTTAGACTTCCTCCGCTGTAAACAGGCACTGCAGAACATGTGTTGACATTGTAGAACTTTTGGATCCAGGAAAACTTCATTGCAAATAGAGCATATAACGTCTGTAGGTAAGTCATCAAATAACCTCTTAGGTAGACCCATTTTACCAGTACTAAAACATGAAGGTAGATGTAAACTTTTGAATTTCAGAGCAAAGAAGGGCATATTAATTTGCTAAACTTTACATTGCAACAAAATTTGGGTTTTATCCAATTTAAGTTTCATTTTCTTCAGCTGTAGATCTAGATCAGAAAATCTGCCAGTGAATTATTTCATTACTGTAGTCATATGTCTCAGTCACAATAGTAGTTATTGAATTAACTGTCGAATCTCAATGGATTTTAGACATTTAAGTATCCATTCAATATATTGAAAATTTAAACTCTTAAAGAGATTAAAAATGATCTTTTATTAAATTGTACTTAGACAAAGATTAATCTCATTAGTATTGTGTCGAAAGTCATTTCTAATATACATTATAAAATCCATAACTAATATACATTATAAAATCTATAACGCATTCTTTAGTTAAAGAAATATTCAATTATGTCATTATCTGAACCTGGTCTTTTGTTGGACTTGACAAATTTGTCACTACTACTACTGTCAACTGTATACCCTCACGAAGAACCGAGAAAATACCTTTAGTTTACGACTTAATTGTGTTTACATAGAATAAATTTGGTTTGACTTCTCTTTAAAAAGTTGAAGATATACTTTCTAATTTTGGCAAAATTTGTTTTCTGACTATTGATTATGTATATTGACAGTTGAAACTATTACACACTTCCTAGTCGATTTTAGGTAGGATGGACGGGTAGGGATGCGGAAAGGTTAAGGGGATGGGAATCGATGGTTGAAGGGGTTGGGAACGGTGGTGGAGGGGACGGAAACAGGGAGTGAAAAAAAGGGAAGCGAGGGTTATGGTTGGGAACAATAACCGAGGGTAGAATGAAAGGGGTCGGGAAGCGGTGGTCTAGGGAGAGGGTAGCGGGGTGAAGTACCCACTGTCCACCCCTCATGTTGATATGAATACTGAAATACCCTTAGTAATCTTCGTCCCAATTCAATGTTCAGTAATAGCTTCATAGTTTTAACAAAAAAGATTCATTATTTTGTTGTAGTTGACGGAAATAAAATAGAAATGACAATACTTAAGAATTTTCAAAGTGGCTATATGCTATTCATATCGAGGAATGTGATACTATGACCAAAGCCACTAAAATCAACTCATACAATGTAGTGGTTCTTCTTGAAAAAAAATATAACTTATAAAATTACTGCAACCATGGTCATTCAGATTCTATGTTGCAGTACAATTAAATATATATATGTAACAAAGGACTTAAAATCAATTTGTATAATGTAAAAAAAAATATGGTGTTAGAATAAAGAAGTGAAAGAGGTAACATACCTGTTGACCTGTTTACTGTTCCCTATCCTATCATTATTATGTACATAGAGACTCAATGTATACTAGATATGCGTTACCTGGATAGACCACTCTCCTTATACCGTTATACTACATGCTTCATTTAACCAATGAAAAAATATAAAGCATGGAATTTAATGCACTGAATGAGAGATTTGTGGTATCAAATGAAATTTTGTACCGTTATTGATAATAAATATCTGTAAATGAAAAGTTTAATTTCAGATGTTTGTTATTGAACCAACAGTTTAAATACCAATTTAGGTTTTTAATGACAGGTACATAGGGAGTTCTCGATAATTTATTTGTCAATGAGATTTGAAACTTTGTTTTAACTCTTTCCAATATAAAGTAATCACAGTGGTGGCCTTTATACAACCATGAAGTTTGAATTCGCTCTGTTTTATAAGACAGTCTTGCGTGTTTGCTTACCCGGTTTATTCATATTAGAACATATTATATGAACAAGACTTAATTGTTGAAGTTATGCTGTATATAGTATTTGTCGAAGGCTTTGATAATTCTTTTTATAAATAGTTGACTGGCTTGGACAAGTTTTACTTAAAACATCTGCAACTCGACAGATCAATAATCACGCGCGGCCCAACCGTTCAGTCAAAGACTGAAAATAGGACGACTAAATTAACAATTTCAGTTTTCTCTACAAAGATCATGTTTTTTCACTTACTTTCCAGTGGTGGATCCAGAAAAGGGGGACCAGGGCAATCCATGCAGGTTACCAGGGCAATCCACGCAGGTTACCAGAGCAATCCATGCAGGTTACCAGGACAATCCATGCAATCCATGCAGGTTACCAGGGCAATCCATGCAGGTTACCAGGACAATCCATGCAGGTTACGCATTTATTGTTGTTTCTACGTGCATGTTATTTTGGTTGTTTCATGCTCTGTGACGTGTGTCATTATTCTTTATCTAGCCGTTAACCCTGGATTTTCTGTGTCCAGCCGTTAACCCTGGATTTTCTTTGTCTAGCCGTTAACCCTGGATTTTCTGTGTCTAGCCGTTAACCCTGGATTTTCTGTGTCCAGACGTTAATCCTGGATTTTCTTTATCCAGCCGTTAGCCCTGGATTTTCTTTATCTAGCCATTATCCCTGGATTTTTTTTCCGACGCAGTCGGTATAGCTTCGCTTTTTACCTTTTGCCCTTAAGGACACTCTTCTATGGAAACGCAAGTCTCCTGATCGCAGTTCTTTTTCCCGATTGGCCAAATGCTGATAACTTAGTGGCGTTCGAAAAATCTATATCGAAAATTTGGAATTGCGTTCGAAAAGAGAACTTTATCGGAACCGTAAAAATTGCATGTCATGTGTAATTTTCTTGAAAGAAATGTAGAAACTTAGAGGTAAAAAAAGAACAAAATTTTACTGCGTCGGCTATCTTTTTTTTTTAAAGATAGTACTTGTTCTGTCTAACCGTTATCACTGTATTTTTTTTTGTCTAGCCGTTATCCCTAGTTTTTTCATTACTGTAAGTATTCAGGTTCACCTTAGATTTGCCTTACACCAAATTTTCCAGTGCCACAAAATCAACTAAGTTTTCCAACAAATGAGGGAGCAACATCTGCTTTCAATCACAAATACGAAATTTTGAAGGAGTTTATGTCTTGTACTCCTGCTCACTTCACAGAACAAGTATACAATTCGAATTAACCTGCACATAACAATCGTGTAAACAATATTGAAATGTGCAGACCTAAAGAACGAGTTGAAATTAAAATTGAAAAAAAAATACGGGTGCATATTTTGGTGAGTCTTAATTTTTTTTTTTATACACATCAGATATTCAACAAAGAATGTTTGATTTACAGTAATACAGAAGTTTACAATAGTACAATTGAATATCAACCCTATACGTCGATTTGGGAGCGATGTAGAACAATAATTTTATACCGCTTTAAACATGTACCAGTGCAATTTATTATTATTAAAGCAACAACAAAAAGAAAATACTTATACATGTAACTGAGGTTTACGGAAATACAATTAAACATTCCTTTTTTAAGTTGAGGCAGTGAAATTAAATATCAAATGTTTATTTTAGTCCACTGACATGTTCCCAAAAGAATTAAATTAAACATTAGAGTATCTGCATCGCAGACAACACCCACCCACCTCTTTAATCAAAGTTCTTAGGTTTCTAGTCCAGGTATAATGTTCGTTTTTTTTTCTGTTTCGGTTCTGATGAGTGCCTTTGTTTTGACCATTTGACGATGTTACCGGCATTGTTTTATCAATGGATTTTCCCTGCTTTGTTTATCCGCTGTTTCCCCTTTTGCGGTAAATTAATGAGCATGCTCAATATACAGTGAGGTAGGGCTTGGGTAGAACAAAAGAATACGTGGAAGGGTATATTGAGCATGCTCTACGCATGCTCATCGACAATCCCACAGTTAGCACAAAAGGTTCTATTTTGTAAGTTTTGGGTATACTTTCTTTGAACACAAAACATACATTAACTACATGGCATTGAAGGAAATTATTAAGAGGCTTGTCAGAACGACTACTCCACAATTAAGGGCTTGTTAAGGCATTCTTGGTGGGGGTAAAATAACGAGAGGTACAAGCCACATACAAATAATAGCTATATAAGAGTGAAGGAAAGAACCTCTTAAAAATGAAAACCAGGATTTGTTTCAAGGTGAGTATTCCTTAAGGAAATTCCAGTTTGAATGATTTTTAAGAACAAATTGAAACACATGCATGTATCCGAATTTAATAAAAATAAAAACCGAACAATGTAAAGTAATTGATTGTGCACCTCAACATGTAATACTGATTAAAAAAGCTATCATTTTTTATTACGTGAAACCCTACCAACTATATACAATAACAATATCAGAAGTATGTAAAATCTTTTAAGTCATTAAATAGTAAATAGACGACAGTCCTAGAAGAAAACTAGAAGCCCTGTTTGTCACAGGAGCCCCCGGTGTCATTTGTTAGTAGTGTTTTTTTCTTTAACCAAATCAAATAGGTCTGTAAGACACTAATGCTGCTCCCGCTCGCTAGATTTGCCAAATTAAGAACATGTTTATTTTTGTATGAAGACATGGTTTTCAGATTCAGAAATCCTTCCAAGACTTGTGATACTCGTGGTTTTTTGGTTCAGCTCAATCCTTCCAAGACTTGCAATGACAAACTGCACCAGTACCGTATCCAAAAAAAATTGAGGATCAACTTGGGGAACAGAATTTCCAAAACATATGCATATCTACATATTGTATCCTGGCCATATAGTGTTATGACATTCTGTTCGGTTGTGTGAGACTAGTTGCGATGAGAAAAAGAGGACCGATGAACGGACTGACGGACACATAAAAAATGTTAATACCCCCAAAAACAACTTTGTTGCTTGGGGTATATTTCTGACAAAAATTACTAAGTCCAACTATCACCCAGTTCCGTAATATTTCATAAAAATCAAGATCCTTTGACCTTACACACCATCATTACGTGTAGAAACATCCTGCAAAAAATATTTAGATGTAGTTACAAAACTACAGGAGGAGATAACCGGACAAGACATATAGCCTTATTTCTGATGAAAATAACTATCCTTACCATCACCAATTTCCATAATATTTCATGAAAATCAAAATCCTTTGACCCTGCACACCTTCGTCATGTGTAGAAATATTCTGTAAAATATTTTAAACACAGTTCAAAAAACTCTACGAGGAAATAGTCGGACAAGCCATGATCCTTAATTTCTGAGTAAAATGACTGAGTGTAACTATCACCAATTTCCGTAATATTTCACGAAAATCAAAATCCTTTGGCCCTGCACACCTTCATCATGTGTAGAAACATCCTGTAACATATTTTAAATGCAGTTCTAAAACTGTGCGAGAAGATAGCCGGACAAGTCATATAGCCTTATTTCTGATGAAAATGACTTAGTGCAACTATAACCAATTTCCGCAATATTTCACGAAAATAAAAAAATTGGCCCTGCACACCTTCACCATATATCTAGAAATATACTGTAATACATATCAGATGTAGTTCAAAAACTTCTTGAGGAGATAGCCGGACAAGCCATGATCATGCGTAATCCGGACGGACAGGGGTAAATATGCCCCCGACCAACTTGTCGTGGGAGCATAAAACGAGTCATGGGTCTATTCAGTCAAGTCATTTCGGGAGGTATTTAGACATCGAAGACATCTATCCGTAAAGTCATTGCCAAAGGTATCAATTATAACTCTAAAATGCTTATGGATGCTGTGGAGGACTATGCCAGAAAAGGGATAAAACGAGAACAAAAAGACCTTGATTCGCTGTCAAGAGTATGTAAAAGCTGAGAGGTCTTTAATATTGAAACACATATGAGTCATAGCTAAAACACTGTCTACTATATGTCACAAGAGTGATGTTATACCAGTAAACAAAGCCAAAAACATTTTCGTCTGCAAGACGTATATTGACTTAAGTGACATAAGGCATTTTGATGCTGAAGGATCAAAATAAAAAAGAATGCTGAAAGGAACGCACTGAACTGAAAGACATAACAGTAGGTGACAAGCACTTACTAGCACTAACTTGTAAAATTCTGGATTTTTTCATCTTTATTTGTATTATCTATAAAGCATAACCAGATCTTATCAACAAAATGAACCAAAAAATAATAAACACAACAAACAATGGATCAACAGATTCTCATCAATTACTTTAAAGATAGCCATATCAATTGATAGTAGCTCTAGATAATAAGCTTAGTTCTGATCAAAAGTGTAGCAGCATCCAATTTTTTCCTCTCTAATGATTGACCAAAATTTCTGGCTTCCAACTTTTTCAGCTTTAGTACACTTTACAATTATAAAGTACTTGTAAAAATTGCAAAAATGATTTTTGTAGTTGAGGGGAACCTGAACAATGCAATCTGTTAATGATCTGATCACTTCAAATATTAACACCAACTAAATACAATGTAATGTTGTACATTCCTATGAATTAATAATTATGGTACTCTGAATACTATGTATATCTTTCTAACATTCAACTCATCTGATCATAGTTATCAAAGATTTTCCTTTCCACAATTTTTATTATTTTTGTAACTATTGCTTTGCAATTTATTGAAGACAGAAATTTTCAAATCAAATGGACACAATCTTCTTATCTTAAAATTCTATCAATACATGTGTTAAGTACATTATATAAAAATCTATCAGTAATGAATCTGAAGAAATAAAATCCTATTAATGATAAAGCCATGATAATGTGGATAAAGCTGAACTGATTGATTCACAAGTTGACACGTTGTTTGAAATGTAAACCTTTCTCAGACAGAACACTCTATACAGCACTGTATCATAAACATGTACTTTCCATACTTTTGTAAGACTCTATACAGCACTGTATCATAAACATGTACTTTCCATACTTTTGTAAGAATTATACCAAATGCTCAAACTGGAGCCTAAATTGGCCTTATCAATTAAAAAAATATCCTTGAAGTCATCAAGGTTCAATTTAGATCAAAACAATTTGAAGCTATAAAGATTCCACACTTTATACCTGCTTACCATTTTTTTTTTTTGGTGTGAAAATTGGACATAAAAACTGAAATAACTACTACAACAAATTATCGAATGACTAAGATCCTGCTGAACAAATTGTACCATTAATTATTCTATGCAGTTTATCTTTTCAGTTTCTCTCCATAGGAACTCATTTCTGAGATATGAACACAAAAATAGTTTAAAACAGTTGATTTTGACAAAAGGGCATCATAGTGGTACGAGAACTTGCTTAAGTCCTCTTGTTCAATAAAATGTAATCCTAATAATCTAGTACATCTTACTAGTTCATAGTTTCTATATATCTTAATGGAATTTTTCTGAGTTTCAAAACAAAATAAACCTGTCAACTCTGACATGCATTATGCAGCAAATCCTAGGAGTTTAATACACAAAGCCTAGGTTCATTCAATTATGAAACTTCAGGCAAAGACCAAATTTTAAAGTCATATTTTGCCAGGTATGTCAACGATTTAGCATTATATATATAAACAACGTGTGATGAAAAAGGTGGGTTAAGAAAAGAAGTAGATTGAAATATAAAACTATTAGCATCACAAATATAAACCATAAATAATAATAAAATATTTGAATGAGAAAAAACATACAATAAAAGGTGCTTTCAGATTGATTGAATTTAATTCCAAGGTTAATTATTAATAAATATCGAAATGTCTTAAAGATGACAAAATGAAAAGAAATAATTTACTATTTATATTTTTCATTTGAGTTCCTAACCCAAGACAATTTTTTTTTTATAAGTACACATCAAGGGTACAAGAACTTCATGACACTGTTCCAAAAAAATGTGTAAACATGTGTATACCAGAATTTTATACAAAATCATGAATTTTGTATCAGTATAAATATACACCATATACACAATATATATGAGTGCAAATATTTGATAGAATTTGAAAAGAATATTAAATGTGCAAGATGCAGTTGATAAGACTGTAGATATCAAACCCTTGACAGTGAGTGGGGCAAGTATAGACCCTACATATTAGCTTGGCACAACTCTATGTATAGACTGTAGTAAAAATGTTAAATTTCACCAAAATGAAAGTGCTCTAGGTACCTCTGAATATGCAAATTGGCAATTTATATCAAGCCAATGTTGATGAACCAATCTAGCCCATAATTCTCAAATACTCATACATAATTTATATGGCAACTAACTCCTACATGATTATTGTCACAACCAACCTAAACCTATATTCAGTGGTATAAAACCTTGTATCAAGATCCATCTACTGATACTCAAGTCATGGCATAAAAACAAAAGTGCCTATGGATATAGACAACAACAGTGCCAAACCATCAAACAACGGCAAAGTTTTTTTTTTAAATCAAATCATAGATTTGCGTAATTTTCAGTGTTATAAGTATTAAATGTAATGATTTTCTTAATACACTATTTTAACATGTACATGTAAAAGAAATCAAATTAATGTTCTCAAAAGTGAAAAGAGTATTTGATCCAACAACCTTATACTCTATATGAAATAGACAAGTCTGATGGTTAACTGGTGTGTACAACATTGATTAAAGCTCAGGAAATATTTCCACATGTATGCTATAAAGGCACAAAGATGTTTGTTGCACATACATATTCATCAAATAATATAAAGTGTACCAACATGGCTGATAGAAAACTTCACTTATGCAATATATATACTTAATTGACAATAAAATGAAAAAAATGTTTACAAGGACTGGATAATCTTACTTCCACATAAAAAATAAAATTAAGTAATCTATATTTTGTCTGAATAATAGATTTAAGGTTGAAGCTAAAAATAAAGAAAATTAGTAAATGATAACTTAGAAGGATATCTTGTTTGTAGCTGGTCCTTATACACAGAGCCATCTGTTTATACTGAAGGTAATTTATTTATTTATTATAATTAGCTATATTATATTAAATATGAGGTCAAAAATGAAAGAAAATATCTATGAACAATAACTCTAAAATGAGTCGCATGGACTTGCAGAAATGTATTTATTTCTATAAAATAAATTTTACCCATCATATTATCTGTTTTCGCCATAAAAGTCCTCTTTGATAAACGTAAGTATACTAACACACACACCATCTCAATAGAACTATGTGTCTATTAATATAAAAAAAGAACAATGCTTTATCAAAGTAAGAAAGCAAATTAAATGTTGCATGAAAATGACATTTAACATTTATTTACTTTCTTGGCAACTGCATAAAGAGATTAAAAAAAGTAACACCGCTAAATTAAAGGCAAGTCAAATATGTTACTTCAAGGTTCATGTTTTCGACTCGAGAATTTGTCTGGCAGAAAAAAAAAGAAATAAAAAGTGATAATGTAATTGAAAACAAAACACAAAAGTCACAAAAACTGGCAAATGGTTGGACTTAGACAAAATATAAAGCCGCTATTGAATTCAGAATGTCATGTTCACCCTAGAAATCAATTTTCATTGAAATCTAACAAGTTGAAATTTTTGCTGATTTTGGTGACTTTATTAACAAAAATTTTTAAGGCAGTAATTTCAGCAGGTCAAGAACAGCTATATAAGTAATTGTCATACAACTGAATAGTCTTACAGATTTTTTTTTTTTTTTGGCTTTTGTTTTGGCCAATTTTAAATCTGCAGTCATTTTGAAATTTCGAAAATTGCATGCACACTCCCTGAGCGTGCTTAATTTTTCAGGCAAGTTTGGTATGAATCAAATAAACAGTCTCTGGGTAATCGCTTACACATCTTTATGTTCAGAAGAAGAAAAAAGCAGAAACACAACGATAAGTCCCAAAACTTCATTTTTGGCAATTTAATTATTATCATGGAATTAAATAAAAGTGATGCCAATGTCTACGCCTCGGTTCACAATTAGTGCTGACAAGTATATGCAATTAACTCATTATAAAAAAAAAAAAAAAAAGAAGGAAGTCTTCCCAATTGTCTGACACAAAATAAACATAAATATTCAACTAATGCTGCTAATAGTTTTTAAGTGAACTAAAATGTGAAAGAAAAACAATATAAGAAATGCTCATAGACCGTTGATCAGTAAGTAAATATTCAGTGTTTTTAGGCTGTGTACATGAATGTATCTAATACTTAACAACTTAGGATTGGAAACAGACACTTAATTTTCAAAACACCATAATCAAAACAAAAACAAGAAAAATGCTTTGAGACCATATGGGGAAAAACAACATGCTAACAACATAAGCCTTGTAAAACTAAAATGTTGCAGATAAAATATGTCATCAACGACTGAAAATAAAAATAACAGTCATTTTGTATGGTATACAATGCCAATGATTAATTAAAAATGCAGACAAAAATTTAGGTCTAAATATCTATTGAAAGGCTTCAACATTAATGAAATTTTTGTGCAACCTATGTCAACTAACAAATGTCATAAACAATGCAGAGACTAACATTTGTAATACATGTACTGATTTTCAATATCGCCAACTGAGAGTTATCATACTGTCAGAGATCTACATAATTCATTTGAGTCGGGCCACATATGCTTTTTCCTATCTGAGACTTTACCTAAAAAGAAAGTGACTAGGATTCTAAGTAAACCGTTAAACAATAATCAGTATTTACAATGACATACTTCAAAACAAAACAACAATATAACATAATGAATGGCTGGTAGTGAAAGCAAAACTTCTACCAAAGTACTTCAAATGAAAACCAGGCATTTATCTTGAACAAATGTTTTTCTTTGTTTTAGTACATTAGAATTACAATCAGATTTGCAAATTCCTTTCAAAATAAATCATTACAATACATTTGTATCCTAAAAAAAAATCTATCAACGCAATAGATTATTTCAGTTATGTCTCCAGATCCTCTAACTTGTGGATTACTACTTTGGAAATATTTAATTGAAACATTAGGATCGAAATTTTCTCATTGAAACATAACTGTTATCCATATCACTTCTGATGATAAAGAAGCTTTTTTTAATGAATTTATGTACTTTTTAAAAGTTTGGCACTAACAACTTCTGCACATCAAGGTTAAAACAGAAAAAATTCAACTAGCCCTGTCCAAAAATTATTATGAGAGTCTTATGATAAAGGAGTATTGGAAAGTTTCCTACCCAAAAGACGCTTTCACTAGCCTCTTGCTAATTGGCTATAGTGTCTATGAAAAATTCTAGACTAATCATACTATGTATTTCTCTTAATGCCTGTTATATATATCAGTAAAAATGAATATAAAAAATCAGAAAACATACGCAGTTATACATGTTAAAGCACCAATACATTCATTATGAGGTCTCATTGAAAATTTTAATATCAACAATTCAATGTATTTAACAAAACAAAAATATATCAACTGGCCATTCAAGGCAAAATACACCAGAACTGAAGCTGCAATGTAAGCATTAAACTTATTTTCACCATTAATTTCAGATGTGCTCAGTATGCTTTGTAACTTTTATATGGGTCAACACTTTACCAATAATTAGGTGACCCTTGACAATAACTTTAGGTTGGTCTTCTCCTGAACATAAGAGATTTGCTACGTAAACAAAATCTTCAGTAACATCTGTTCTGTAAGTTGATGTTGCAATCACAGCGCTTACTTTAATTAAGATAACAGGAAGGGACAGAATGTAACAGGTTCAAGATTTCTTATGATGATGACGATCTTTGTAGTTTAAGTCATCACTTGAGAAGCTACCTCTCCTACGTCCATTCTGGTGATCATGACTGGATCTACGGTGCTTTTGTTTCTTGTGATTTTTCCTGTGACCACCATCACTGTCAGAATCTGGTTCTGATGATGAATACTTTCTCTTTCTGGAAGAATTAGACTTCTCTACAGGAGGCAAACGTGGTGCATCATCTCGAACCCTGGTCATGAAAACAAAGAAAAACTTTTAACTGAAGATTTGGGTCAAAGAAGAACATGTCTATAGTATTAAGACACATATCATCTGCAGTTTGTACAAGATCATCTAAATTCTTATATAATTCTAATTTACTTTTATAATTATGACCAATTATTCTTACATACCTACAACTTCTCTGAAAGAAAATGGAGGATATACCTTACTCAGTTTTATTCTGTATCACCTGTAGTATTTTTGCTTTAGCTTGTTGCTTGTTCAATAACAGTGAACCTTTGTGAAAGGCCATTTACACAAATAAAAAAATTTCTACCTTTATTATTCATAAGTTGTTTTCCTTGAAAAACTTTGATGAAACTTTCACGGCTATATTTTCCAGGTCAATATCACCTCCTGTACCAAAGTTCAAAGAGGTTCAACTCCCACAAAATTCAGTGTACCATAAATTTTGCTAATGTATACAACTGCATTTGTAAGTGTTATGTTGTAACAAAAAGGTACCTACAAAATTAAATGAAATTTTGCTAAAAACTTCATTTAACTTTGAAGATAATAGATTTTGACAAGGTAGGGGTAATATATGCCTTTTTTACAATTCGGGGTCTGTTTAAGTTTCACTTACTTTCTGAGAATAATAACTGCCCTCCTTTCCTTAACATCTTGAGGTCTAATACAGTGGGTGATATCATCAGCTGCATAACCACTGAAAAAATATAAACCAAATTAATTAGAACAACTTTTACAACAATTAAAACCTCTAATTGTATTACATTTATTTTAACAATATTATTGTTGGGAAATACCAAGGGTGAGGTCAGTAATTTCCACTGGTTATACACCATAATTCTTTTCCTATAAAATATATTTTTTTAAATAAAAAAAGTGGAAAATATGATTACAAGTAAGAAACCAGTATATTTTTTGTTTATTTCTGTTTATAATTACAGTTACAGTCAATGTGTTGCTTTTAAAAAAATAATATTTTATTTTCAAATTACACCCATATGAGTCAAGCAAATACAATACTAAGAACAAACATAAAATACAAACTGGACATCAAAAATCAATATATAAATAGGTATATGCAATTGTGCAACTTTTGACTGGCATGGACCTCAATTTCGCAATTCTAATGATTGCTTTAAAAAATCACATACTGCTGGCAAAAGTTCAGCTTTTGGAGATAGTATATTTTTTAGTTAATCTAGTGGTTGATATTAGCTATAATTAGGGTTTAGTTTAACAATTTTTGCAAATAACTTATTTCTTACATTCAAATTCTGTTTACAGTAAAGAAAAAAATGGTACTCATCATGAACTTCATCTTTACATATTTTACCAAATCTGTTTTCCTTTAAATATTTTTATACCTGCCTGTTTCAACTTCTAGTGTATGGTCACTTACACGAAATTTAGTAATCATTTGTCTGTTTTTAAAATTCGGCTCTTTTATCGGATATTCTTCAATTTCTATTTCTGATCTAAGTTTACTGTCTAGAAATAATTTTGAGCTATCATTGATAGATGAAAGTTTATTTACAATTTTTTCTTTGTACATATTGCTTATTTATTTTTAAACTTTATCTTTAAATTAAATTTTGTTTTTACTACAAGGTTTATCAGCAGTTTTAAAATCTTTAATATCTAATCCCACATCTTCAAAACTATTACATGTATTTACAAAACTATACCATGTGTATAAGCCTTCACCATCAAGATTTTTATTGAGCTCATATGCTTCCTTCAATAGAAGATTAATATTTCCCATGTTTAATCTGCAGAAATATAACATGACTTGTGTCTTAATAAATGATACAGTAGAAAATCTGCCTAGTTCTAATTTAGCAGAAAAATCAGGTGCATAGCTGCTGTTAGGCAAAAAAGCTTTTGCCTGCACTTAATTTTTCCAATTTTTTTTTTTGAGATAAAATACATCCAGGAGAGGCATAAATGATGCTCTAAAACGCTATCTCCGCAGAGCTTCAGGGGGATGGGCTTTGCGGCCCCCAGACCCCCTGCCGTAATTCTGCCTACACTTCAATTTGGCCTCAGCTATGTGCCTGAAAATTACAAGCTGTTTTTTTTCAACCCAAAAACTGATTTACAATATCTGTTATGTATTATTTCAAAGGGAAACTTATATTCCAATGAGAGAGAGAGTCACAAACTGAACCATGTTACGCTGCTCTTTTCATAGACTTCATAACAGAAAAATATTCTTCTATGAACCATACTTCACTGTTATATAATAATACTGATTTAATCAAAACATCAAATAATTTACATGAAAGGGAGATGGGTATTGACTGAAAATTAGAGAATCTCCCTTTCAAAGCAAATAATACTTTAAGGCCTTTCTTTGTTAGTTCTTGAACAGCATTTTTGAAATTACCTCTATAGGTTATAACATTTCCTAGAAAATTGTATTCTTTTGCCTCTACAATCTGACACTTTTAAAAAAAATAAACTAGGACTTGGGTTGTATTTATTTTGAAAAATCATAACTTTTGTTTTTTTTTATATTCACAGTTAACTGCTAATCATCACAATATTTTTCAAGTTTTTGCAGTGCATTTTGCAAACCAGTATGTGTGCTAGAAAATATGACTAAATCATCAGCAAACTTAAACTAGAAATCTTGGATTGACATAATGTTAGAGGGTCACAGTTACTATCAAAAATTTGATGTAGATCATTCATATAGCAGCTAAAAATAGATGGCTTAAACTGTCGCCCTGTTTGACTCCTCTGTCAATTGTGAAAAATTCAGTTCTCTTGTTATCAAATTTAACAGATGATTTGGTTATGTTATACATATCACTCATCACATTATACAATTTCTTCCCCACTTTATTTTGTATTAATTTATATGTAAGTCCATTATTCCAGAGGGAATCAAGTGCCCTGCGAAGATCTACAAAATTTCTTGAATACAGGATTTTGATATTTACAATGTAACATCGGTGAATACACGTGTGTACAAGTCACCAATTATAAAACATACATGTAGGCTCTAAAGTTTTTTAAATGACATTGAGATTTATGCTTGTTTGGAAAATGAGCTGCTCCCCTAGTTGAGATGCTTTTGGGGGAGGAAGGTGAAGAAACTGTAGAATACAGTCAAGGCCAAATGTGCAAAAACTTCTCAATGTTTGTGCCCACTTCTTCCATTCTTCTTTGACAAGGAAAAGTTTTATAATACCATATTCTTCCTGGTAATCTGCACACTTTTCTTTGTACCAGTAGGAGGGTGCACAATATACACCAAAACAATGGGTATATATGTATATTTTTTTCTTGATACATTACAGGAATCAGAACTGAAGTTATCAACCAAAAAAATTTAGCCATTTTGTATTTTTAGAACAATTTTATTTGAAATAAGCTAATAAAATTTTGCTGCTATTTAATAGTTGTTTGATCCATCAATGCCGTTTCCTTGCATTTCCTAGTTTGTACAATAACATATAACTAGCCTCTTTTTTTCCTCTCAAAACACAACTGTGTTACAAAATAACAAGAGTGCCAACCAGTCCTTGTGCCCATTGTCATTTAATACAAAATAACAAGAGTGTCAACCAGTCCTTGTGCCCATTGTCATTTAATTATCAAATAACAAGAGTGCCAACCAGTCCTTGTGCCCATTGTCATTTAATTATCAAATAACAAGAGTGCCAACCAGCCCTTGTGCCCATTGTTATTTAATACAAAATAACAAGAGTGCCAACCAGTCCTTGTGCCCATTTTTATTTAATTATCAAATAACTAAAGATCAATTACAAAGGTGATAAAAGAACAGCTTTCCAATGTCCCCCGTGTTTCAAACTTTAAATTCACTGAAATTTTCTGAAGTCCAAGAGCCGTAACTTCTGTGAAAATCATTCAACCATAACCTTAGTTAAAATTAATCTGTAACTTCTTATAGTAAGACTGCATACGAAAGATCAAATAAATTGATAAAAGTGTTATAAAAAAAGTGGAAAACTTTAAATTCACTGAAATTTTCAAAGTCCAAGGGCTGCAACCTTTATTAAAACCATTCAACCATAACCAAAGTCAAACTTAATCTGTAACTCTTCATAATAAGGCTACATACCAAAAACAAACTTATTTGGTAGGAGCATTACAAAAGAAGTGCAGAAAACAAAGACAGATGGCATTTCCAAATCCCCTCCCAAAGTGTCACAGGGGACAAAAACATTTGTCATTAATCCTTTAATCCGCTTAATGAACTGTTTCCACATGTCATACATAAATACACAAACTTGAAAAATTAAAACATCTTATTTCATAAAAGGTCAGAGTTGACGCCATTGTTTTATTGAAACCCCTGATTTGCATACAAACAGGAAATGTAAACATTTTAGCTGACTCGTTGCATGGATCCAATACATATTTTTCGTCAACCTCCCTTGCCGAGAAGTGCACAGTTTATGCAAATGCGAGGAAATCATGGAAGAATACAGTAGATTATTGAGACAAAAATGTCAATATTGTTATTTCCCAAACAGAATTTGCTAAAAACTTCTCTTTTTCATCAAGGTCTAGATTAGGCCCTGAATAATTAGCCTTACTCTAATAGATATTGAACATACTCCAGTAATGCTTGAGGTTGTCTGGCAAGCTATTTTCTGACTTGGTGCCATCCTAACCTCTGGCTTCTGACATGTTGAAAGCCATCGCAAATATTAATTATCTAAACATGTGTTTTAAAATACTTTGTCTTTTGTTTACATAAAAGAAGTTTAGCCTACAAGAAATTGAATGATAAAAATCCTAAATATTTGTTAAATACCTAAAAAACATTTGTAATGAAGACAGTTGTCAAAATGGCCAGCTATTTTGAATTAGGTCACTTATTTTACGGAACACAATATATTTTTGACAAAACGAACTTAAAGTTGGTTGAGGCAATTTGTTGGTTAATTTAATATGTTGTTTTGCAAATTTTAAAATCCATAATTTTATCAACCGGAATTAAACACTCAAAAAGCTAAAAAACCAAATATGAAGTTCATTTTAACTGCTTTTACAAAGGGTTTACAGAATTGCAGGATTTTCTCATCAGGTAGGTCATTGCTTTTCTGTAGTTTAGTCACCTTCTCCCATGTAATGGTGAAGAAACTGTATAGAACATTTTAAATGGAAAACAGTGTACTATAATTCTGTCAATTTCAAGGAACGACAGAACTAGCATTATGCAATATGGCGCTTGCAAGTAAGAGGTTGGGGTATGGAGGAATGCAATTCCAACCTCTTGCGTTGTAGGAGTAATATTGAACATACCTTTTCTGACATCCTAGCATGTAGGAGAACACAGTTAGTCATTGAAAGATGACACTCTAGTCCAGATAAGAACTGAGGTCAGAGTAATAGAATTCCAACCTCTTATATTGTAGGGGTAACATTATTGTACATGTACATTCATTTGTATCTTAGTCCTAGAACATAAGAATTTGTAGTTACACATATAAATGTCTCAGTTTGCATGTAATACACTGCAAAACTACAAAGTCTTCCGTTATAGGACTAATTTTTATCAGGGCTACTGGACACCCTGAACCATACTTCACCTCAGCAATGTAACACATCCTCTACCAACAGGTAAACACAGGACTGGTTCTGTGGTTCTAATGGGTCTGAAAGAAAATCTGCAACCAAAGCATAAACAACTATCACTGAAAAAAGATACAGTGACTATAGGTCGGGCAAAAATGTGGATTGGATCAATGTGCGACACAATACAACCTCCAGGCAAATAGTCATTGATAACAGCACTATTGACAAAACCCTCTGGGATCACTTTAGCTTCTTCCAATGGTTTAATGACCATGTCATAGATCCATGGTGGTATTTCATCTACTTCTCCTTTGGGATAAAGTCTTTCCATTCCTGGACCTTTACGTTCCAACTGTGAACCGTAAGTGTAACCTTCACCGAAAAAGTATTTATTTCTTAGAGGTGCCCTATCAACAGTGTGTTCTTTGAATCCTCCCATGTCTCCACACTTGACTACCAAGTCAATTTTCTCTTCTATTTCTACACATCTATCAGTGTCGAACATGCGATACTGCTCAATTCCTGCGTGGACTTTACGTAACTCTCTCTCCCTTTCCGTCTCGGGTTCATCATCCCGGTAGCGAGATTTACGTTTAGAATGGGATTTTGACTTATTTTTGTCACTTTCTGATTGATGTTTCTTTTTCTTTTCACTGTTATTGGTAGGGGATTGCAACTTGTGTCGAAGATCTTTGAAAACTTCAGCCATTTTTTCGCCAAAATAAATCTTGGTCTATCTCAAACCCGACGAGATATATCATAGTACCAAAAAAACTGCAACGTACTTACAAGTGATCGAGTCCCATTTTTAACATTACTAACAAAATCTATATAAAATTCCATTTTTCAAAAAAAATAAAAATATTTGAAGCTGTCAGGGCCTCAATCTGGAAAATTTTATTACCATAGAGGTATAAAACAAAAGTTAATAAGTATATTTGGATTGAAGATTTGAAATAACAATAAATTGAACTAAAAAAAGTCAAAACTTTACTTTCTTTTATAAATAAATTGTGACTCAATATTTTTTCTTTATGTCTAATCAAGAACTTAAATACCGAAAAAAATCCTTGGTCTAATCGTTGCTGGGATTTTATATAACTATGTTGGTTTTTTTTATTTGTCCCAGATTATTGACATTGGGTAATTTTACGATAAAAAAAATAAAACCCCGATGATGGTTTATTCCCTATATATTGTAAAATTGAATGGGAAATGTCTACACAATTCAGTGTTAATTTTACGAGATGATTGTATTGATCATGGTTTGCATACTCGATACATGTGGTAAGAGAACTAGACTTCAGTGTTCCAGGAGGCTCTTAACTCTTCGTCTGTACTTGAAAAAAAATCATGCATAAGGGACATTTTAAATCCAAAAAAGACATAAATGAAGTCTGAGTTCAACTCATCAGCATTTTCATTTCAAGATTTCAAGATTTCAAGATTCTTTATTTTTATCTTTAAAAAATAACCGCTTAAATCTAGGAAAAAGAAACAAAAACATTTTTTTTATTATAACTTGCACTCAATGAGAAAGAATCTTGGAATATTTACCCTTCTAATCTGAAGATCCTCTGGTTAAAAACATTTATTACAAATTATAGAGAGAATATAATAAATGCAGAAAAAAATATAAACAAAAACAAAAAAAAAAAAAACTGTGTAAAGCAGACATGTTCCAAGACAGTTTGCCTCCGTTGGGCCAACGTTGGCTGATGGTTGGATCGTTGGCTTTTAGTTGACGTTGGGAAGACAACGTTGGCACAACGTTGGCCCTATGTAGTAGTCCGTAGTTATGGAAATATTTCTTCTTGATTTATTTTTAACCAAAATGGTTTTTACTTGACCACCAAATGATTAAACACGACATTTTGAAATTTTAAATACTTTCATATCATAAAAAGGTTCTACATTGGCCCAACGTTGGTCCAACGTTGGCCCTACTATATTTGAACAGCCATTTCATTTTATGGTTCTCTTTAAAAACTTGTTTTAGAAGCGAATTCTACAGAGAGTATTGTTAAATTTTGATTTTCAAATCAAAACTATGTTTACTTGATTTGCATTATCCTACATTTGTCCAACCAAATGCCAACAGTGAGCCAACACTGAACCAACATTGAACCAACGTTGAAACGACTTTGGTAGCAAATATGTTAAAAAAAGACTTAATATTATTCTTGATACAAACATGTATGTCGGTCTCAAGAAAGTAAAACTAGGAAGCAAATCCGGATGTATGAAAGCAAATATTGTGTTGCATCGAAACTGCGTTACTAAGTTGGGCCAACGTTTGTCCAACGTTGAAACACCAAAATATATATATTTATTAATATAATTTTACTTCTTTCAAAAAAGTATTGTTGGCTTTTTTCTCGAGTTCTGTTATCTTCATGTTTAATGTTCATCCACAAGTATTCGTGTTTAATATTTAGAATTTAATAACACAAAAAAAGTTATTATGAATAATTAACAAATCTAATTAATGATTACAATAGTGTACATGGTTATCTCCCTCTTATGCAGCTTTGTAAATGAGAGCATAATACACCTTTTACAAAAAAAAAAGTTGCTTTCATTTTGAACAAAAGTATACACATTTTAAATGTAAATTAAACCTAAACAGAAAACAATGCTAGGTATTATCATATGTCTATTCAGTGCAAAAAAAAATGCAAATTTTCAATATTTAGTATACCAATTTTCGTAATATCTGCTAATGTTATAACAGATTTTCTTGTATTAATTTTGTAAACTACAATCAGCCTGTCATTGGTATATTCTTGCTGTAAATAATTTATATGATAAACTGGGGTGAATTGTGAGCGCTTACTAAGAAGGAGTGTACAGAATCAGCACCCTGCGACATGCATGTGAGCAGGAAATACATAATAAAATAATGTTCTAATATCATAAAGAACGCTGTCGTCTAACCATATGGTTAGGTTAACGTTTGGCTTATGTTGGGCCAACATTGGGGATTCGTTGGGTCAATGATGGCATTGCGTTGGGCCAACGTTGGCTCTCTTTGCACTTACAACGTTGGGCCAACATTGGGTACCCTACGTTGGCCCTACGTAAATCACTCCGTTGAAAGAGTAATCAAGGGAACCAAGGTTATAGCGGTAATCAAAAGAATGTAATCCAGGGAAAAAGACCAGACATGGAAAACAGACATACACAACAAAGAATATATATATATATGTATGTAACTAAAATCATACATACAAAGTAACAAAAGCAAATGAGAAACTCGGACTCCAACAACATTGGCCCAACGTAGGAACGCTGTCTGGGTTAGAATGTGGCTCTTGTGGTTTTGTACTAAAAATTCATTTTTTTACAAACAAAAGTGAGTTTTGTTCAACAAAAATACAAAAATGAGTTCAAATTAACAAAATTTGTAACTTACTACAAATTTAAATTTTGTCATACAAAGTAACTAATCTGTCAGTGGACAAAAGTTACTTTTGCCATGACAAAATTCATTTTTGTATTACAGACTACTTTTGTTACCTAATTTGAATATTCGGTAACATAAATCAATTTTGTATGCAAATTAGTTTAGTCTGGATTCTGTGAACTAATTTATATACAAAACTGAGAAATACTATGACAAATTAAATTTTGTCACAAAATTCAATTTTGTGTTAACAACATTGAATTCTGTCATAACAATATCACCTTTGAATGCTATTTAACACAAAATTCGTGTGTGTCACAAAAGTCAATTTTGTATCCAAATTAGTTTACAGAATCCTTTGGATACGCAAATGAATTCTCTCGTCACGATTTTGTAAGAAGGTCTCTCATTTGATAAAATACCCACAGGTCTCGCAGACGCAGGTTTCCCATTCCTTCGAATAAGGACATATCTTATGGGTGATTAGCTGTTCTGCAAAAGTAAGTAATACCTAATAAAGTATTACTTACTTTCGCAGAACAGCGCATCAACCATATATGTCCTTGCTCGGAGTAATCGGAAACCTGCGAGATGTTCGAAGTAATCGGAAATCTGCGAGATCCGCGGTTATTACATCCATGCAATGAGAGGCCTTCTTACAAAATCGTGATGAAAGAATTCATTTGCATATCCAAAGGATTTTGTAAAATAATTTGGATAGACGCAGCGTACGTTGTTGGTGTCATTTTTGGTAACGTCGAAATCGGCAAAATTTGACGTCTTTTTTGTATTGCGACGTACATCGTTCTATAATCGTTACATGTAAAAAGAAGTGTGCTTGATATTTTTTTTAAATAACATACACGATATGTTTTATCATTTAATTATCCGATTCGATATTTATTTTTCGTACGTTTTAAATTGAAATGATCAGATTACATCCTGATGCGATGAATAGTGTGGCATCAACCATTTAAAAATGATTTGAAGGACATCTTATCGTAAGAGAAAAATGTTAGGGATTATGAAAACAAATTTCGTGATGCGAAAAAAAGTAAAACACCCTCTCTAAAAGAGAAAGCCAACAAACCTACACGCTAAAAAGTCAGTAGCACCCCCAGGAAATCATATTGTGAAAGCGTATAAAGTGAATCTTTCCTATTTGATTTTATATCCCTAATGTAGATGTATGTTGATATTTCCGAATAAATGTACTCGTTTCGGAATTTTATAAGGTCTGTTGCTAAACATAAAACATTGCTAAACATTTCGAGAAAACAAAACCTTGGCAAATCTCCCTCTTTGAGAAAATTTGAGAGCGAAGTCTCCCCCTTTTTTACTATACGACGAAAAAAAAACGTGCGGTCGTATAATGTTATGGCGCAGTCGTCGTCGTCGTTTGGACTTTGTTGCCCCTGCCGCCATTGAAAAGGGTAAAAATGCGTATTTTATTAAAACCCACGAAGATTGGTTGTTTTCTTTGATTTTAAATATTCTATTTTTGATTTGTTCTTTATTTAATTCGGCTAAACAAATGTACAGCAGATTTTATGTGTTTTGGACCGTTTTTAAGTTATAGGGGGTCAAAGTTGAGCTACGCCTAAAAACATTTTCATAACTCTTTTTTTACAACCGTAAGAAAGAAAGTAGCCAATGGCCAACGTTGAAAAAATTAAGATTTGTGACATAATTGAAATACGGACAAAAAGGCTTTTAACAAAAAGACGGATTGAACATTTTATAGGTTTTGTAATAACATGTCAATATAGTTAATAAAAGACCCGATTAAAAAAAGGCTGTTCGCATAACTTAAAAAAAAATGTCTAACATTTTGTCATCAAATCGGTTTCTTTCCATTTTTACAATGTCCACATGAAAGAGGAGATATTTGTGATATTGTAATACGCTTTGATCTCATCATTACGTCATGAAAAAATGACATCGTCTGCAGCACAAACTGCTCTTTCCAAAAAAGTTTGTTTTATCGAAATACGCCAAGAAACAACTTAGATGTATTGGTGAAATGGGCAGCAAGCCTTTCTTAATGTTACCCGTCCACATATGAAAATGGACGTTCTTGTGATCTAATAATGCTTTCCCTCCACAATTAACGGCATCTTTCGAGGATTTATGTTTGTAATCCTAAAACAACAACCATTTTCGAACATTTTAATATCTATATTGCCTTTGATAACTCCAATTCAATGTGGATCCTGAAAAATTCTAAAGATCTTTTGGAGACAATCAGTTCAAAACTATTATCTGAATATAATAGCGTTAAAACCTATGATTTTTCAGCACTGTATACTTCTATTCCCCATACTCAGTTAAAATCCCGACTTAAAAACATTATACATCGTTGTTTTTCAAAAAAAAGATGGTACACCTCGATACAAATATATAGTTCTTGGTAGAGATTCCTCATACTTTGTAAGAAATAATTCCAAATCATCCTCCAAATATACAGAGGAAGATGTTTACAAAATGCTGGAATTTTTAATCAACAACATATTTGTCCTGTGTGGTGGACGTGTTTTTCAACACATGCCAATGGGAACAAATTGTGCTCCTTTACTTGCTGACCTATTCCTTCACTCTTATGAGGCTGACTTTATAGCTGATCTGATCCGAAAGAAAGGATATCGTTTGGCTAGATCCTTCAATCTCAGTTTCTGTTATATAGATGACGTATTATCTTAACAATCCTAATTTCCGGGATTTGATACATCGCATCTACCCAAAAGAACTTGAGATAAAGGATACTACAGACACTGTGAAGCCAGCCTCATATCTTGACCTACACTTAGAAATCGATGGTAAAGGAAAACTATTGACCAAACTTTACGACAAACGTGATGACTTTTCATTCAGAATTGTCAACTTCCCTTTCATCTGTGGCAACATCCCTTCGGCACCTGCGCATGGAGTGTTCATATCACAACTCATACGTTATGCCAGAGCTTGTCGAGACTACGCAGACTTGTTGTATCGCGGTAGAACTCTAACAAATAGGCTTCTGGAACAGGGTTATGTTGCTACAAGATTGAAGTCATCACTACAGAGGTTTTATGGTCGTCATCATGAACTCGTGGATCGTTATGGTGTATCCATCTGCACCATGAAAACTGATTTATTCAACGGGTCGTAGTTTTCCTTTCCTCGTTTGTCTACCCCGGACTTGACTTTTTATGAGCAACTCGGCGGGTGTTTCTAGAAAAGCAGAGGACGCTTACCCTTCTGGTGCATCTGGTCCATGCTCCCAGTTTTAAGTGGAGTCCGAGATGCTCATTTGCTTTTGTTACTTTGTATGTATGATTTTATTTACTTTATGTTCTTTGTTGTGTATGTCGGTTTTCCATATCTGGTCTTTGTCCCTGTATTATATTCTTTTGATTGCCGCTAGAACCTTGGTTCCCTTGGTTACTCTTTTAAAATGATTATTTTTCTCAAAAGCCTGAGATCCAGTCCATTAAGAATTCTAAACATGTAAAGCAAATATACCAATCACTCCATTATTTTCTCCACAATAGAAAACTGCAGTGTCAACTTACGTCTACAAGTCAGTAGAGTTTTTTTTAACACTTTTCATACTACTTGAGGGACGCGGCTGCTATATATTAAATTTATTTCCTTTTCAACGACGTTTTGCAATTTCATAAATACTTCGTGAGACGAACAAAGGTAGCAGTCATATTGTCAGAATAGAAGTCGGAATTCACAGTTAACCAATTAACATAGAAGACGGTGCTAAACTTATGCGTAAACTTAATGCAAGTTTTTGCAAAATGGGGGGAGATTTGTATTATCTAATTCATAGTCCGTATCATATGCCAAAACTGTTGCGGTAAACAACTTAGTCACATTTTCCAAATGAACGCAGAAGTATGTTCTATCAATGCTTATAAGGTCTTCCCATAGCTGTTCTCAGACATTGCGAATTTTTTTTTTCACAGGAACACAGAATATGTTCGAATATATCTGAGAATATCGTCCACATTTCTGACATGGCAAAAGGGTCTCTTCATATTTGCAAAAGCACGTAAGTTTTGGGTAATTTTTTTTGCGACGAACCATGCGCAATGCGACATCTGAATCGGTCTACAGATACTAACTCCTCTAGATACAAATCAGTTCGTAGGGTGATATCTGACAAAAACACCACAAGTGAATAGTTACGACTGCATTTTGAATACTCAGGTAATAGATTCTCTAATCTTCTAAAGTTTATGGTGGTACAGTATAAGGCTGTATTTGGGGCTTTGTGGTTTTTAAAAAAAAGTTTGCACTTTAAACAAGTGGTGTGTCACATAAAACTGCGTTTGTCATAGTTAACTGAACATCTTGGATCTTCGATCTTTCAATTGAAGTCTCCTAATAAGATAAGAGGTCCATTATTTGAGTAAGCATCTGTCAATGCTTCTAGCTGCTCTATAAATGTATCAAGAAAGTTATACTCATTTTTTTCCCAAGTTCGATAAGATAAGGTACGCTGGATATTATTCCCTGCCAGCATGCAAAATTAAGCAGTAGTTTGTCAAGGTCTAATAAAATCAGTTTTTTTACTCACGAACACTTCATATGGTTTCCAGTCTCTTGTGAAAACTCCGTCTAGCCAGAATTCAAGTTTACTTAAGATATGTTCGTCATGAGAGTCGATATCTAACTGGATCGAAGCCGTATTGCGGTGCGATTTGTCGAAGGACCACAGATATGTCACATGTATGTCGTTTTTGATCTTGGAAAGATTGCATGTCTTCCTTGGATGAAACATCATTATCGCTACCACCGATGAAATCTGGTAACATTTCTGCGCTCACGATGAATAGCGCATGATAAGTTAGCTACGGGTTCTATGTAACAGATTTTTGAAAATGTACCTCAATAAAGTCTAAATGTAAATGAAGTTTTTTTCCCATTGAAATTGACAGAATTGCTTCTCACAGGCAGGAGAGAGCGTAATCAAGGGAACCAAGACTGTAGCGAAAATCAAAAGAATGTAATCCAGGGACAAAGGCACACACAACAAAGAAAATAAAATAACCAAAATAATACATTATAGACATCTTTTAAATTTAATACGAACAATCTTCCTCAAACCCTACAACCGATTTTGTTCAGAGTATGGAAAAGTATTCAACGGAACCGAGGTTCTATCGGAAATCAAAAGAAAGTAATCCAGGGACAAAGACCAAACATGGAAAACAGACATACACAACACAGAACATTAAGTAACTAAAATAATTCATACAAACTACTAAAAGCAAATGAGCAACTCGGTCTAAAAACTGGGAGCATGGACCAGGTGTACCGGTAGGGTAAGCGTCCGCTGCTTTTCTAGAAACACCCGCTGAGGGTCCCCATCTCTTTGGAGATGATCCTATACTTCCTCACAAACTTCATGATTTTTCAAATAACTTAATTCCGCAACATTGGCCTCACCAATGTCAACATAACTCAAGGGCATTTCGCCTCATTCAGAATAATCTTAGTCATATTTCAACTTTAAGTATTTCAATGAGCCCAGAACTATACCAAATTGCTCCGTTATTTTTCTACTGGTGTTTGATATTCTATTTTGTACCATTTTTGGTACAAATGGATGCTTTACCAGCTTTACCCTTTTGCTGGGCATTTTTGTATTGAGAAAAATTTCCAAAAAATTGAAAAAGAGCAAGAAATAGCGCTTCGCTTTGTATATGAGGACTACGAAAGCACATACGAAAATGTATTAATTAAAGAAAATATGCAACAAAATTATGGACATTTCACGGATGAAAACATCAAGGTATGGCGAAAAATCGTTCAAATTTGCAGCAGCTACATTGTGGAAAAGCCTTCCATACCTATTTAGGACAGAAAAAAAATACTCTCAGTTTAAGAGTTTAATACAGTCTCGGGATGATCCTGACTGTCGCTGTTCTGCATGGAGATGATTATTTTTCTACTTCTGATTTTTGTTTTGTTGGACTTAACTTAAGATATTATTTGGCTCTGCTTTTAGGATATATTTGGCCGGGCTTTGCTTTTAGTATTTGTATTAATAATTTATTGCCTTGTGTTGTCCTGCAATCTGTAACAAAGACAGATGTCTTTCATATAAAATATGTCAGAACTGTTATGAAGCTTCAATAAAGTATCTTGTTTCTCCATTATAGTTGCTTGATTTTTTAACACTTTTGCTTTATTCTATGATTCTTTGCTGAGAAGCCGTGTGATTTCGCAATCAACAACCATAGTTTCAATAAAGCAGTTTACAGATCTTATTTAGCTGATAACTTGACTCTCTGATAAGCATAAACAATTTTTACATCCCAAAATTTCAAAGAAATACTGCTGTTACTAAGTGGAATAACACGCACAGTTTATGAACAAGCATTGTAAATTACCGCAGCAGTTACAAAGACGGACAGTACAGTTGAATGTGTACAGTTTCAGACTCTTCTTATAATCACTCTCTGTGAGTTCCATTTCACTTGATTTGTGTGGACAGTCCCTCAACCAAAGGAACTTCGAGTCAAAAATTTTACAACTTGTGATGGTTCCATTTTTCTTTTCATAAGAATATTTCTGGCTTCGACTTGGTTTTATTGATCTATCTGATCGATTTCTATAAATTCTCCAGAGAGACCGACCAACCGCTCTCCAATGAAGACAGTTTATGTTTATATGCATTCATGTCTATACCATTCTGAACTTCAGATCAACGCAAGCAGGCAAGGCTTGTCTACTTCTTTGATTTAGACTATCATGTCAATAGGGCATCAGGAAAAATCATTTGTTGTAACGTTGTTCGAATTTAATAGCGTACTCTGACAAACTTCTGTTTTTTTTCCTGTATAGGCTTGGTTAACTTTATCTTTTTCTAATGGAAATTAGTTTAGTAATAGAAAAGGGGACAGATATGAAGAACCAAAAAAAAAAAAAAATGCACCAACATATCTTTATAAAAATAATAAATACTTATAAAGATAACCAAAAGGTCTTCAATTAGTATAAACAAACACACTTTCAAATAAGTTCTGTTAGGCCCCGAAAACAAAAGTAATAAAACCAGGGTAAGAGAACGATGACACTTCTTCAAAATAAACTAAAACGTCAAATAACAGGAAGACACATTAATTACAAACATTATCAAACACTATTGATATTTAGGCGAAATCATTTATTTCTAACCAAGTATCACGCTGCAAGCACAACAGACACTCAGCATTTAGATCTTCAGTACTAACAGTTGAAGCTACTTTCCAAGATCCTCCTTCCAAGGGTACAAGGATAAAGTTAAGGAATCGCTATCAATCTTGTAAGTTCAGCTCTACTACGATAATTAAATTCAATACGAAGTCTATATCAAAGACCTACCAAGTCATATCAACATCTGAAACAAGTATAAAACACACTGACTACACTGAGCTAAAGCACAATACTACACTATCCTAATACACACTGACTACACTGAGCTAAAGCACAATACTACACTATCCTAATACACACTGACTACACTGAGCTAAAGCAATATTACTACACTATCTTAATACACACTGACTACACTACGCTAAGCAATGATTAATGCAGACATTCATTCTTCGACGACTGAACTCTTTCTGTGCGCAAATATGTTTAACGATTTATTTTTTTTTTTGCTTTAGTCATAGTTATACATTTGTAATCTATGTTTGTGATGAAATGGAATGCATGCTGTAACTTATCCTTTTTGTTTTAGCTTGTCACTTGTATTTCTGTCCGTACTTGTTTGTAAAATGTCTTTAAATACTATTCTTTGGTCATTTTGGTTTTCTAATGACGGTATAGTCTCAAAAGAATGTTACGTACATTCAAGAAAGGTTAGTGGTTCCTTTTAATTTCAAACACACTAGTAATATCTAGCCACCACTAAATGTAGAAAAGTTTGTTCACTTGAAGACCGTAGGTGATTTCACACATATCTATTAGAGACTTCATTTGTTTTGCATGACATTATATTTCGACCGCACACGTCCAAAAATGCAAGTTTGATAGCTATAACTGTCATCTTGAGATACGACCATGAAATTCCATTCCTCCTATTTTGTTGCCGCGCCACTCTCCTCGCAACAGGCTAGGCCTAGATACAAAAGCGTTCCCACACGCATAGCAATTAGCATCTTTCACGTGCTTTGGTCCATAGTCAAGGAATTACTAAAATTTTGCTGAAAGTTTATTTTTTATGCGACACACCACTTGTTTAAAGTGTAAATTTTTTTCGCAAATCACAAAGACCCAAATACAGTCCTATACTGTGCCACCTGTAACTTAAGAGATCTCCAGCCATTTGTTGACCGCTATTTCCCAACATTCGTGTCGTCAGTTTCTATATCAACAGTTGGTTTGTGTTTTTCATGCTTATCTAATTTACCAAGAGTTACAGACATTCAAACTGATACTGAAAGTATGTTTTACAAGGTAATGTCATAGCGTCTGACAAAGCTGTCTGTTTCATATGGAATGAATTTATGCTACCGATTACATAAACAAAATTGACAATTTTATCAAATTGTTCCAGAACCAGAACCTCTATAGATTAAATCTTTGCGTAAAACTTTTTCTCCTTAATTGTCCCCATTGATATGGCGATTTCTCCAAAGTTCATTATCACTCCCTGTATGATATCAAGTAAATACTCTTCCAGATTTAAATAAACCATGTTTGTGTTTCTTTTTTTATAATGAAAGCCCGTTCCTCAAATACAAATAGTTTAATATATACCACCTTCCTGTTCAGTTTACTTGTTTTGCTCATTCACTTTTGTTTTACTTTGTATGTATCATTTTGGTTATTGTATGTTCTTTGCTGTGTTTGTTTTACATGTCTGGTCTTTGTCCCTGGATTACATTCTTTTGATGCTAGAATTTTACTCCCCTAATTACACTTGAATTTTGTTTCCATCGGGTCATATAGTAAGAATCTTTGTCAACAAGTAATCAGGTGCTATTCATAGTGAGCATAGAATGTTTACCAGATTTCATTGGTGGTAGCGATAATGATGTTTCCTCCAAGGAACAGATGCAATCCTACCTAGAGCAATCAAAGTGCTGAGGCACTGAGTCAATGAAGACATCAAAGTAATCAAAAATATTTATGTAACCAAATTGTAAGCTAAATAAACAGATCAAAACTTAGTCCTTTAAAGAATAACAATTTGTTTTAACGCTGTGTATATTTATGCAGTTCGATTATCAATATTTATTTTTGGTATTTCTGGCTGTACACGTACGTTGATGTCCTTAAACTTCTTAACACTTAAATCAGCATTTCTTACAAAATATGTATTTCACTGAGAATCACTGAGTATCAATTTTCGATGAATTTTCAAAGTAAGAATGGATCCATTTTGGTTTGGAGATGCATGAAGTAGAAATGAATCCTGCAGACTGGAGGAAGTTGAACAAAGGTCTAATCTCAAGGGAGAAATGCTCACTTTGATGCAGAATCTTTTTTTAATAAATAAAAACTAAAATTTGTCTTTGTCATTGGTGTCTAGGTTAGGCTATGGGTTTAAATCGTATTACCTTTCTCTATGAATTTTCCAGTTCAAACAAGGATAAAAACTCTTGTTGTAAAAATTACTATGCAGTTTATAGATCATTAAACTAAAAACAACTTTGTAGCTCATAGATTTGAGCAATTCAAGATTCCAATTAAGTTGGTTGTTTGGTTGATTGATTGTTGAGGTTTAACGTCCGAGCAGCAATATTCCAGCTATATTCAGACGATGAACATGAAATGGATGATACAATGAACATGAAATGATAATGAAATGAAAAATGGGATGGGACACAAGGACAATGGGTCGACAAATTTTGATTGCCTCTGGAAATAGGGAGAGGTGGGTAGGGTCGGGCAATTTAGCCTCCTGTGGCGGAGCCCTATGGTTCCTATTCCGGGAGAATACCACAGTAGGGTTCTTTATAACGTGAGAGGAACGTGGCATCTTTCCCAACACGGTGCACCACTATGGTTTGCAGTCAGGTTTTCCGTATTATAGCCTGACAACCGCAGCATGTAACACGCCAGGGGTACCCCATTCCTGGGGCACACTATCCAGTTACTCTGTGGGCAGAGCGCCTAGCCCCCGGCTAGGTTTTTGAGCACTATTTAGTCGCCTTTTACGACATTGCTATGGTCCTTCTGGTCCGGTTGTTACGGGAGCTTTAACCATCATCGAAAACGGATCTCTGCGTAATATCTTTTCTAAAGGTTTCAAGTACCGTGAACCACGCTCCGTAAATTAGAATTATAACTTTAAAGTTCTTATGGATGCCGTCGAGGACCATGCAAGAAAATGGATAAAGCGAGAACAAGAAGACATTGATTTGTTGGATCGTTATGGTGTATCCATCTGCACCATGAAAACTGATTTATTCAACGGGTCATAGTTTTCCTTTCCTCGTTTGTCTACCCCGGACTTGACTTTTTAGGAGCAACTGGGCGGGTGTTTCTAGAAAAACAGAGGACGCTTACCCTACCGGTGCACCTGGTCCATGCTCCCAGTTTTTAGTGGAGTCCGAGTTGCATATTTGCTTTTGTTACTTTGTATGTATGATTTTATTTACTTTGTGTTCTTTGTTGTGTATGTCGGTTTTCCATGTCTGGTCATTGTCCCTGGATTACATTCTTTTGTAATTACCGCTATGACCTTGGTTCCCTTGATTACTATTATACCTGTCTGCCTTCAATAATGTTTGTGCATTTCTTTCACTTTCTCTGCTTGGTTGTTTCACAAATATGTAAAAGATCACGATATAAGTAACTCTTATGTTTTGCAAATATATAAGTGCTTAGAAATCAAGCTTCATGTTTTTATAGTTTTTTATTCAGAGATTTTGACATAAACATTTACAGCTGTTTCATGCCATACATGTACCAGCACTTGAGAATCATGAACTTTGTTTCATGCTTAAATAGTGTCCCAGCACAGAAATGGTCTGTTTTACTTTGCTTTCTTCTCACTTGATCTAGTGAAACTTTTAAGTGATAACCACTCAAAAGAAATCAAGGAAAAAATCGTAAAAGTGTCTGATGTATGCAAAATGTTACAATGTAAATTCATGGAAATATACATGTATTTTAAGCATATAATATTGAGAAACCTTCTCTTGTTAGGAAATATTGTTACATGCACATATAATTTCGTGCAAATCAGGAAAAAATAAGGGTTGTGTGGTTATAACAGTACCAGGATTTTACTGGTTTTTAAACCACCTGGTCAATATTCCCACAGTGATCAATACTGGTCGATTGAAATTTTGCAAACAATATTTCTGTCATTATTCATAGTTTTTATCCTACATTGAAAAAAAAATGTTAATATAGTATATATCTACTACATTCAATTATTCTTAGGTTTTATTCTTTTAATTTCTCTATCAGCTGTATTAATTAACATTTCTTTCTCTAAAATAATTTATCTGAAATAACATAACAAACTTTACAAAAATGTAAAGTGTATTTCATGAGCACATCTTTGTTTCAATAACTATTTATAACAGGTAACACAAGTAAAAGTATAACGGGTTACTTTTCACATGTACTTGTTAAAACAACATCCCCTCATAACCAGGAAGATAATAAAGAGTGGTTTGAAATGATGAGTTTAAAACAATAAATAAAAGTCATTTCATTTACCAGACAAAAACCTTCTAAATACAGAAAATAGAAAGATTGCTAAGGTTATTGCTTTAGGGCTTCTTCCATGTATGATTTTAGCTACCTGCTGATTTATAATGATGTTTGGACCCCCATTTCAAAATCTTTGGATCAATCCCTGAATGTTGATTTATCTATGAGCAATAAATGTCACATTGCAAAATAGAAAACAAATAAGATATATGTATTACTATATTACAAATATCATAATTTTATGTGTGCATTCTTGAATTGATACTGTACTGCTTATGCCAGTAACCATAGTTAGAGTACATGCACATGTATTTTTGTAGTTTTCAGTGTAAATTTCTTGTTCACAGACATACAAATGTAAACTGCAAATTTTGCTAAGAAATATGACTACACTATTCTACACTAGCAATAAAAACATTACACCTATCACTAGTTTTGAACATTTTAAATAACTGTGTACGTACAAAGTATGTGAATAAATAATGTATACCTTCAACACTTACCTAGTACATTATATATGTAAGAATGTCCATCAAAATCAGCTCTTAGAGAAGGTCTACTTTTGGAAGCCTTGATACCCAACATATTTTCAATGCACTTTCATGGAGACAGAATTTCTAACATAACTGTGTCTTTCTTGTGTCATGAAAATCCTGTTTCTTACTTTATGATCTACATTCTAAATAAATGTATCTGGTTTATCTTGACAATTTACTAAAAAAGAACCATACTGATAATCAGTTATGACTTACAAGGATATAATACACAGTCATGTACACTGTATTACTATCTACTGTACAGTACATGCCAAAATCTGTATTACATGCAGTATCAACAGCTGACTCCTTTATCGACTCAAGGGTGGCTGGCCCACTGGCCCGCGGAGTGGAGGGTTGATACTGCATATCAAACAGATTTTTGCATGTCATGTTCCCTTCTTTCTTATATTTTATCTATACGAAATGTACTTCAATTGTATTCTGTGCAAGCCGTGATATATTATGATATGCAAATATGTCTAGGGGTGTGCTATACATGTAGGGTATGCCATACAAGTCTATGGGTGTGATTTAGAGAATGCGATATACATGTAGGTCCATGGGTGTGATATACAGTATGCGATATGTCTAGAGGTGTGATATATGGTATGTGATACAGGTCTAGGGGTGTGATATAGGGTATGTGATAAAGGTCTATGGTCGGTGTGGAAGTTTGGATTTTAGGAACATGTACAAGTGTATGTGTTTTGTCATGGCTATTGTGTCCACTCACGTCCCAAGGACATTACATTATTTCACTGGATACTCCTCCTTTTTGATAGTTCAAGATTATCTACTGAATGTGATGAATATGTCAAATGACCTCATTTCATCCTTACCGTTGAAACAGAGACATTGTTTATGTCTCTGCTTTGAAATCATATATGTAATAATTTAACAATTATGTTTATTTTCTATTTTAAATACTTCATTGTTTGCTACATGTATGTACATGTGTGTTCACCGTTTTATTTTATTTATGTATATGTACATGTAGTAATTACCATATATGTACGCAGTGCTTGCATTTTATGTACAGAAGTTAAATTCCTTGGATCAAATTAATCACACATGAAATTTTCCAATAGAAAGGAGGGGAGGCAACCGCGTGCACCCTCCCCTGGATTCCCCACTGTAATCTATACTTATTATACAAAGTGTACATTGCAGCCCCAAAATCCGTCATTAGAAACTCCCGACATCTTTATTAAAAGGGTCAGATCGAGAGAAATAAATTAGCAAATCTCGATTGATCTTTCCTCCCTGCTAACGTTCGGGTCAATTTGACAAAATAGTCAAGCTCTCTGCGTCAAAATTTAAATAGTTAATATCATATAATCATTGAAATCTTTCTGTTCTACACATATTAGATAGCCTTAATATCGTTATACCCCAAGTCGTACATAAAGAAAACATCACATATTTGACATGGAGTATGATCGGCGGCAGAGCGATATCTTAATGCAAACTTTGCAAGGAGAAGAACTCCCGGAGTGTTATTTTGATAGTTATATTTAGAAATGTTTACGCAATTTGGTTGCCGACGATCTCTAAGTCAACTCCAGTCTATAAATAGACTTCATTGACAAAAACGGCATACATGTGACATTCCTATGGTAATTCGACAAATCGCGTCCCAATACAGCTGCAGCCCAGTTATAGATATTGACTCTTGACGAACATATTTTAAGTGAACTTGACTTTTGGCTAGACGAAGTTTTCACAAGAAACCATATAAAGAGTTCGTGAGTGAAAAGGCCGATTCTATTAGACCCTCGACAATCAACAATGGGCTTCAACTAAATCTTGCATGCTGGAATCGTCAGGGAATATTGTCCGGTACACCATAATTTATTGACTACCTACTGTCGAATAAAATACACATTAGGGCACTCTCCGAACATTGGCTGCGTTTTTGTCAGTATAACTTTCTTGATACATTTATAGAGGACCTGTTATCTTATTAGGGGACTTCAACTGTAAGATGGAAGGTCCAAGATCTTCAGTTACCTATGACAAACGCAGTAACGCATTACGTTCTCTAATAGACGAATACAACTTATGTTCTGTTCATCTTCAACGTGGAGCCAATGATCAAGTATTTACTTTTCAGGGTATGGTGGACCAAAAACAGCGAAAGGCCATATTCTTACTAGTTGTGAAGATATACATGAAGTGTGGAATATTTATGTATCACATGGTATCCGATCACAAGCCAATACGATGTACATTTATGGTATTATCCAATGATGAATTTGCTACTGTCGATGTAGGGAAAAAATCGAGTTTAATGGATCTGGATCTGGATCAAACATAAAAATACCAATAATTTACATAATGTTTATTGCAAATTTCAATATCAAACGATAAGCGGTTACTCAATATGGAATGTTAGACCACCTACTGCAACAACTGTAGATATCGAATCATTCTATGACGACACTCCGAATACCATTTTGTGTGATGATGCGAAAGTACAATCACATAGACAGTTCGTTTAGATTTTTAACCTTACTAGCTGCAGAACCGTGACTATTAAGTCTATTTAGAAAAGAAAGGGCCCCGAGAGCTACGGTTCCGCAGCTAAAACCTTAATTACTGGACAAAATTTGGGAAAGTCTTTTATGATGAAATAAGAAGTACACGACAACTGTGGATTTTATACGGTTGAAATCAAGACAGAAATTATATTATTTCATACTATAAAACGGGAAAAATGTGCATTTCGAGAATAATTGAAAGAGGAATAGATGATGCATACACTAGTATAGCCGATGCAAACCGTAAAATAAGGAATCCGTAGATCATGATCAACGTTTTGTATGGTCCTGTAATAAAAAAATAAATCAACTATTTATACTAGATGTATAAAGGATAAGGTACTCATTTCCAATCAGTTTTTTTTTCGTTCGACAAAAATCTTATTGATGAAAACAATTCAAGCGTTACCTCGATAGAACTGTACGTGATATCGTGCAGTTCTGTAAAACAGGCAGACAAGACGTCGAGCTTTTCTCAGAAGACGAAATATACAAACTCTTCGGCGGACAACGGCGTAACAAGGCAGCTGGCAACGACTGTGTACAATACGAACATATCAAATTCGGCGATAAGACTTGACAGAGACACATCTGAAGCCTCTTTAACCTTAAACTTGAGTCATATTATACTCCTGTACCTGCTGGAAAGATAGTTGTATTGTTCTACCTTCTGAGGGCGGTAAAGAGTAATCAAAGGAACCAAGTTTCTAGAGGAAATGAAATAAATAATAAAAAGTATAAGTCGATTCTCATTTCTACGGGGAATATCAGGTGCGTAGCTGCCGTTAGGCAAAAAAAGCTTTTGCCTGCACTTAATTTTGCCAATTTTTTTTGGAGATAAAATACATCCAGGAGAGGCATAAATGACGCTCTAAAACGCTATCTCCGTGGAGCTTCGGGGCAGCCCCCTGTCGTAATTTTGCCGACACTTCAATTTGGCCTCAGCTACGCGCCTGAATATATATTCTATGTAGTATATCAAAACCGTTCGAAATAATAAGCATTGTATACAATAAGCCTCAAGACTTTCCACATCCAACGCAAGTATAATACCAAAAGTCACTCTGCAACACACATGCAAGTTTCATTCTAGAAGAAGCCGTGCGAAACAATATTGAACGTAATAGTCAGGTAATCATAACACTGATGGACAGTATGAACACATTCGACTCGGTGTGGCATCAAGGATTGTTCTTAAAACTGTTCAATTATGGAGTAAAAGATAGATGATAGATTCTGATACATGAAATGAACATAGGCGTGCGTAGTTACATACAACTTAAAGGCAAGCACTCTCGTTGGTTTACCCTTCTCCGAGGACAGGGCGGTGTACTTTCTTCTATATTCTACGTAGTATATTTAAACAATTTACTGTGCAAAGTCGAGAAAAATGCAATCATGGATTGTATTCTTCTATCCTTAGAGTTACTTGTGCGGTGCAAATTGACGAATTGCTTTACTTTCCATAACCATCAATGGTATGAACAGACGCCTTGATATATGCCAAAAGTTCAATACGAATTGGGAATTTAAATTGTCTGCAAGTGAAAGTGAAGTTCGACAAAAACTCTACAAACCAGAAAAAGCTACTTGTTGTATGGTTCTGATATTGCTCTCGTCAATGATACCAAACGTGTTGGGATATCATTGAACAGCAGTAAATTGAACTACGAACGCATGTAGAAGTCTTCAATCCGTACTTTCCGTATTGAAGTCGAGCATACACCTTTGTTTTCAATATCCAGTGACCTTTACGAAAACAATTCTGCATATGTGTTATAATAAAACATTTTTTATGTGAGTTGTGGAATAATTTTCCTGCAAACGAATTCATGATGCTGGAAGGTAGATATGTCCGCAAGAATTTACAGAGACTGTCGTGGAGGACACGCTCTGGTAAATGTCTGGGTTTGTTTAGATCGCTTCCAGTCGAGTGCTATATGGACAAATGTAAATTGTTATTCCTTGGAAAACTGGGCAGAATGAACCATAGCTTGGTATCGAAATGTATTTTTGCTCCTTTTTGGAGTTCAAGAGTGAATGCGTCAAAAGACAACGCGGATTTATCCCCGACATAATGCGTAATAGTGCGAAATATGACTTGGTCACGTATATGCAAGACTTTTTATTTTCTGGGCATTTTCCTAGTAAGGCATTGTGGACAAGAATCGCGAACTCAAGGATCATGGACACCGAAGAAAGTCGTGGTTCCTGCTTATTTCTATTAACCCTGATTTTAATATCTGTAGATTGATTCTGAAACATATTGTACCGTGTCGCGCATGGTTTTTCGCTAAAAACTACACAATTTTTTTATCAATCTGCAAAAGATGTAGTGGAGTAATATGAAGAGACTCCCTTGCAATGTCAGAAATGTGGACGATATTCTCAAATATAGTCGACCATGTTATTTTTTTCTGTGAAATGTCAGAGAACAATTATGGAATGAGTTGATAAGCATTGATCCAATAAGACTTCAGTGCTCATTTGGACAGTGTGACTCCTAAGTTGTTAACCGTTACAGTTTTGGCATATGATGCTGACTTTGAATTAGATGATACCAATCGCGATCATTTTGCAAAAACGCATTGCGTTTACGCATTAGTTTTGCATCGTCTTCTATGTTAATTGGTTAACTGTGAATTCCGACTTTTGTTCTGACAATGTGACTGTGACTTTTGTTTCTTGTGTTCGTCTCATTAAGCATGTAAATCTTCGTAAAGTAGAAAATAATATATAAGTAGCTGCGTTCCTCAAGTTCCTCAAGTAGTATGAAAAATGCAAGAAAAAAAAACTCTACTGATTTGTGAAGGTAAATTGTCGAAAGTTGACACTGCTGTCATCTATAATGGCCTGATTGGTGTATTAGTACTTTCACATGTTGATGGTGATTTCTGAGAAAAAAAAACAGTCATTTTAAAGATAAGAAATGTATTTAAAGTCGATAAAGAAAGTAATGATTTTTTTTTAATATTTGGACTATAGTTTAAGAGGATAGCAAAGGGACTTTTTTTATGGGAACTACAAGTTAAAGACTGTCGTCATCGGTAAAGGAAGTGAAAAGACTACCCACTGTCACAGTCAAAACAAACTATGTTAACATAAAAAAAAATTGGTCAGCTGCTATGTATTGCTAAGCAAACTCGTCCAGATATAGGTTTTTATATGGCTTTAATTTATTAAAAATTACATATCAAGGTATTTGGAAGATTTCAAAAGAATGAACAAAGCAGTCAAAAAGTAAGCCAGTGAAGCTTTATCTCGTGGTACTAATTGTGTTCAATCTTTGATAATTGTGTAAATGAGCCGACGGGAAACACAAACTATAATAACTGAATTTTATTTAAGTGTTTCATTGACAATAAGGATCTGTATAAGACAATGTACTCATAAACAAGCAACAGAGAGAAGACAAAGAATAGAAACCAATGCTTTTAATGAACAAGTTTTAAAGTGTTGAAGAAAAACAAAGACTGAACACTATGTCGTTTGTATGTTGTATATGCTTTATTTTTTAAAACGATATGACCATAATTGGTGATATTTATCCATTGAAAACTCTTTTCTGGATGTAAGAAAGAATAAGGACACATTTTTACTTACAATTCATCTAATAACCAGCTAAAGTATGTTGTATTAGCAAAACAATATAAGTATCTACGATCTCTATTTCGGTTCAATAAATTTGACCAAAACATAAACAGACAGACAGATGTAAGAAATGATGAACGCCTATGCATGGATTAGGACTTTGTCGTGCAATCTTATTAAAATCAACTATCATGATACGCTACACTGCCGTACGCTCCCTAACATCGTTAGGGATCGTAAGGTAATGTAGCGTATCATAACAGATGATGTTGTAAGATAAATGTTGGTAGTGCCCCTTGAAATCAGATTTCTTTGTGGGGGGAGCTAGGAGGCTTTCCCATTTTCCAACTTGATGACCGTTCTTATGTAAATGTAGATATTTTCAGGAATCGGAATCGGAAGCGGTTGCTGTTAATAACATTTAAATTTTCTGTAATGGCCTTGCATTAACTCTATTTGTTATTATTCGTTGAACTTAGGTTTTGTTGGGTAATTCTCCGACCTGACTTTTCTGAAACTTAGATTTTGATGGTTAATCATCCGACCTGACTTTTCTGAAACTTTACACACTTATGCTGAACACAATGAAAGTGCAAATCTGCGTTGGTATCTTTTGACAAAATGATTACAAATTTATAAGTAAAGCGTTAAACATTTCGATTCTGAAATAGGACCTACAATAAGAGCGAGGAACATTTTGTTTTTTAAATGTATACATTTATAAATTAATTTTAGATAAATATTATAATCTGATTGGTTAAAATAATTTTATCATATCTCAATGGATAAAAAAATATTGACAGGCAATTCAGAGCTACTTTTCTCATGTTTGAAGATAAAATATGTTTTAAAATTACTTTACAAGAATTGGCTATGATAAAAATTTTGTCTATTGAAAAATAACACAAATTTTCCATGTGCATATTTATTACACTTCGCGCAATAAACAATATGCTCATGGAAAATTTATGTTATTTTTCAATAGACAAAATTTTTATTATTGCCAATTCTTAATCAGATTTTTTATGTATTTGTTTCATTTTAGGTCTAAGGTGTTTTTGTTCCCCTGGTCTGCCTACGATTTGTTTTAAATCTGAATTTTATATCTTTAGTTTTTTTTAGGTTAAAATGTACTGGTTCTTTTTTCGTAGCAAAAACAATGTAATAAGGGATATAACTCTAGCAGCCTTATGGAGAGCAAATTAATGACCACTTCATTAATATTTTACTGTGATTTTAAGGTAGGTCCTCTTATATCAGTATCCATTTGTTTTGGTGAAAGATTGAAGAGGGATTCTCTGTGTGTTACTAAAGATTGGAAAGATGACTGTCGTCATTCAAGAATATATGGGTGTAGAGACCGGACTAAAAACCAAAAGAAAATTGAGACTTAGTTTTGAAACCCTGTCGCTACTGCTTAATATATTGATGTTTAATGTATGCGAGGCTGTGAAAATTTCGTTTCATTTTTCGGGTAGTTACTGTGCAGCTGTTCTATGTAAATGTGAAGAAAACACACTTGTGACTATACCCATACTTAAGAAAGGAAGCTACACACCTGCTGCCAAACGTTGAAAATATATTGCTGCATTTGTTAAACCAGAATATATGAACCGTAATATCCACGTTATGTAACAGGTATTGGTTTAAAAAGTGACATGGATTTTATCTTTAACGACCAGAGATCACATAAATTAAGTGATCAAAATAATTTTGAAGATAGACAGTGATATATCTTGCTATAAATGATGAAAAATTTTACCAAGACTGATAAGAACAAAGATTTTTTTTTTCATTTTATACAAAAAATCACGAATCTTAGGCGATGAATGGTTAATAACAGTGATGCAGCCAATGCTAACTTACAGCGGAGTGATTTATATTGGTTGGTTTCTATTGCAAGCATGTTCAAGCCCTGGCTTCTTAAAATACATTGTAGCTACGTAAAAATACGCCGTATATTCATTTTTTTCTAATAAATACAATTATGTCAATATCTTGGCATAATATATACATTAAATTTTATATGCGCACGCAAGGTGGTTATTTATTAAAATATTCCAAAAATAAACCCTTAAATCACCAGTAAAATTGTACTACTAAAGTCGATTTTACACCATTGTGTCCATTTACACTATTTTATTTCTTTTATGAATAATTTCTTTGTTCATGTATCCTTTTCCTACAATTTAGCGATGCGGAACTAACTGAGTACTGCTATTGACCAATGAAATCGCGTTAAGTTATTAACTGATTATAAGGCGAGGCAGACGACTTGTATTCAGCGTTTGAAAGCAGACGTTACTTTCTGTGTCTGCGGGTTGACAATTTATGAAAAATGAACGGAGTAAATGGTCACAGTCAGTCCGCCTTACAGTGGAAAGTTGGATTAGTAAATTCGGCTAATCAATATCTTACAGCAGAAACATTTGGATTCAAAGTTAATGTCACGGGAACTACACTTAAGAAAAAACAAATTTGGACATTGGAACAAGATTTAAATGAAGAAGTTGTTTATATCAAAAGTCACTTGGGAAAGTATTTGTCTGCAGATAAATATGGAAATATAACATGTGATTCAGATGCAGGTACAGAAGAATTCGACCCGGCATCTGCAAAATTCGTAATAGAGTACGCCACTGACGGTTCTGGTAAATGGCACTTTAAACATGTTCAGCACGGAAATTATTTAGGTGGAACCGACACCAATTTAAAATGTTTTGCCAAAACACCCACCAAGACAGAGGGATGGACAGTCCAGTTATCCATTCATCCACAAGTCCACCTTCGGAACGTCAACAGACGTCGGTACGCACACCTTGCTAATGACGAAATCCAATGCACAGAGGTAACCCCATGGGGGCAAGATGCGCTTATTATTTTGGAATTTGTGGAGGGTAAATATGCATTGAAGACATGCGACAACCGTTACTTACATAAGGATGGACAATTGGTTGAAAATTTAGACAAGGACAGTTTATTTACTTTAGCAATCAAATCTGGACAAACCTCTGGACTTGCATTCCAGGATTCTGATGGTCGTTTTTTGACAGCAGTCGGATCCACTGCTTCGATGAAAGGAAGAAACAAAAGTATTACTAAAGATGAATTGTTTACTATTGAAGATAGTCACCCACAGATTGTTCTTCTTGCATACACTGGAAAAAGAGTATCAACGAAACAAGGTAAAATCAATATGATTTTTGTTTTAAATTGCTCGTGTACTAGTAATAACATTGTCGCTTATTAAGTCATAATATTGTGCATCAGAATACTCAATAAATAACAAAGATTTGAATGAATTAGTCATGCAATAGAGTGAGTCACATGGTTTTGATTGAAGACGTGAACAAAGAAAGTGTATGAACCTAGAATCCCAGACTACATTTGATACAGTTACTATTTAGATTGAATTATCGCTGAAAGATGTGATAAAAATAATTAGATCTGACAACGAACAGATTCATATTAACGCTAAAAATAAATTTACTTGGATTATTTTTTTATTCTGACATAAAACTTGTTGAATATAATTGATGTTCAAATAGTTTTACTTGAATTATATGATATGCAGGTGTGATTGTTATATTTTTGTCTACTGAGCTATTTTTTGTGGTGACTTTTATCTTTTTCCCATCTCATGCATTTTGATACCTTTGTATCCGGGAACACTTGATACCTTCATACGAGGGGGTTATCTCTAGTAGCCGCTGTCGTTATAAATGATCACTTCTTTTCGCACCTTGTTTATGAGGCGATGGCATTCTCGTCAACTGCATAGAACGCGGAATGCACGGCAAGTAACTAGATCCTTAGACTTTATTATTGGAGAAAAGTTGTTGGATCTTGACAGTGATATAAAGGGTTCAATCCGTATTACACTTCCTTTTTTTTCTCTCTCATTTATACAAAACCTTTAATGTGAGAACATTTTTTTAATACGTTATATAACCGTTAAATGGTAACTTTTTACAGGTGTTGATTTATCTGCAAACCAAGAAGAAGAAACCGACAACGAGACATTCCAGGCAGAGTACGACAAAACCCATCTAAAATGGGCATTCAAAACAAATCACAACAAATACTGGACATTTGACCAGGTCACATCTGGTATACAAGACAAGTCTAACGAAATGTAAGCGAAAAATAATGACCTAGTACGGCGTTAATGAGTCTTTCACGTTTTCTAAAATGAATTGATATCCATCTGTTAAAATTGTTTCAACTCACTTTTAAATGGGCAGTTTGATAGAACTTGTCGTTTGCCACTATTGTTCGTGGAGATTTATTTCCCAATTGTGCCCTTCTTGTTAATTTTATTTTACATTATGGTTCTATGCACCGCTGTTTCGTTATAGGAGTTTATTTTATATTTCTAGTTACATTGTATGAACTGTCGTATATATAGAGTACCAACCTTGTTTTGTAGCAAAAACGAATGCTTGTTTGATGTTGAATGGCAAGGGGATGGGTCTGTTGCCATTAAAGCATGTAATGGACATTACATATTTAACAAACAAACGGGAAGTATACTAGCACAAAGTACAGCCGTTACGGAGAAAGAAAAATTCAGAGTAAAAATAATAAACAGACCATTGCTGGTGCTGAAATGTGAGCATGGATTTGTTGGACAGAAAACCGCCACCAATTTGGAATACTGTTGCAATAGATCTACCTACAACATAATTTTTATGGAACCGAATCCTGATGGTGGATCCTACAGATTTAAAGGTAATTCCATGGCATCTCTAATATTGCCACGAATTTAACCAGTAAATCTGAAGATTTTATCCTAGAATAATGGGAGGTTTGGTTTGAAAGTTTTAGAATGACCAGAATGAAATGACCCGATTGTGTCAAGTGTTATTGATTTCTACATCGTGATATACATGTACATGTATAATCTTTGCACAGCTATGTCTAGGTTAATCATTTTTAAGAGTTTCATTTTACACCACAAGGAAACACCTCTGCGGAAATATTTACCATGTGCAAGTTTTTCCCTTAAATGGTCTCACAATCGAATTTTACAGAATTTGATGGGTCACCTTAGGATTTTAATGTTTGATGGGTCGCTACTAAGGCGATATGGGAGTAGATTTTAGAGATGCATAGATGTGTTACATGTGCAGTCATTTCTTGTCATTATGTACATTCATTTTCTGTTAATTGTCCAAGCACAATGTTGTACATTGCCATATTTTGCCCTTTAAAGTTTCCCAACACACGCTTTATTAATGCTTGTTTATTTTATTTTAAAATTTATGAAATTTATTCTTGAAAAGTAGTTAAGTAGGTAACTCTCCCTAAGGCGACTATGGATAGTAATAATTTGTTTAAATTATGTTTTATGTGAGAATTAAACCAAAACACCTTATCTAGTATGGTCTGAATAGTGAAAGGTCATTTAAAAAAAAAAATGCGGAAGATATTATGGAAACCACTTCAACATGGTCGGAAGGTACTCGTTTGACGGAATGCATTGTTCCTTGTACATTATTCAAAGTTTAATGCATTATAGAGAATAAAAGCGGAGGGATATAAACATTTCTAACACTGCAGTTGGATGGAGTTGTGGGATGGGTCTTGATAGGTACTAAACCTCTACGTTTCTGTAAAAAATGATGGTCGTAAACTTGTTGCAATAAATAGCTTTGTATCCACCTTTGCAAAAGTAAGAACAGTTTTTGCACACTTGTACAACGTTATTTACGCAGAATTATTTTTTTATATTTGGTGTTCTTCCGGTTAAAACCACAATAACCATTTACACGCAAGGTCGTTTTGAAGAGGTACATAAAACTGTTCCACTTAATAACATGATTTACACTTACAGACATGTATGAATGTTGTAATGTCTTTCATGATTTTCAAATGTGTGTCATCGTTTGCTAAAGCATGATTCTGTGTACATTTATTCGAAATTCTATGCCTGAAAGAAAGTAAAAGTTAAAACGTTTTAGTAAAGATTTTGAACTGGGAGTAGAAAAGAAGAACACTTGCTAGGATTCCTGTTTGACATCTCTCTCTAACCGGGTGGAGGAGTGTTTCAGCACCTATTGTAATGCTCTGGTATCCATTTTTTTTTCAAGTAAAACTGTAAAGAAAGTGGTTTTAAAACGATTGCATAAAAGCACTAAAATAACTTAGTAATTTTTAGCTCAAGCCAATATCAGTCATTGCAAAATGTGTCTGACTGAAGTCATTGTCCGACAAAATTTCATTCGGTCAGGCAGAGTGCTGACATTTTCTTGTTATTTGGTCATACAAATCAAAAATCGATTTTGCCAAGTCGACCATTTTAGGAAAGAAAAATGCATGTTTTATACATTTCCATTGCAGGACCAAATGGGAAATACTGGAATGTGACATCAGATAATGCCGTAAATCCAGACAGTGACACACCTATAGACTTTGTAGTGGAATTTTATCCAGAATCAAAACTTCATATTAAAGCACCAAACGGAAATTTCCTGAAAGGAGAACAGAATGGACTTTTCCGGGCAGTAGCTGATAATCAAGAATCGGCCACTATGTTCGAGTATTGAATCCATTCCATATACCCGAATGTGTACTGTACAATCTCAAATCTGTATTATTTACTGAAACTGTCTTCGGGACAAATTTCTAGTCTATGGACATCGCTTTTGTAGTTACAGAGGACCATTTAAACAATCAGATGCTCATATCGCTTTTGAGAAGTAACTTTATACAAATAAATAACTTTTTTACATGTTTGTTTTTCTTTTATTTCAACTTCTCAAACTTATGCACACAAAAAGGTTCAATTATTGGTAATAACATACTCAATTACATTTCACTGTTTTATGATTAATATGTACTATATTCATGTAATTCTTAAGGTTACAACAGGTAGGTAGGGGAATGTCGGTGGTCGGTTAAACCTTACCTTTAAGGTCTTGGCATTTGTTTGATACATTAGAATTACATCACCGTGGAATTATCTGTCTGGGAATAGAGTAGCAGGTGCCCATTCTGTGGAAGAAATGACTAATCAATAAACGATAGCAATTTATCCGATATGATTCACTAGTATATCACCAAACAGACAAAATATCAAGGAATACTTATTTCATGACAAATCAATAAAATTTTTCAGAGATTCGTGGTGCCTGAATAAGCAGTTAATAATTTCGGGAATCTTAATTGCTGACTGGGGTAATATTAAATTAATACGGTATACAGATCGATAAAGGAGGTCTCTGTTGATTTGATTTTCTTACTGAATTATTCAAAGCATAAGAATCAAGTCCGACGAAGTTTGCGTTTTTCTATTATTTTTTGAATTAATCATCTTCGATCGACTTTCCGGTCAGGACATGTACATGTACATGTGTTATTAGATGATTTCCAGTGATCGGAATGTTTCCACAATGATCAACAGGTAATCAATTCCAACTGGCTGGTGACCTGACGTAGTTATTTACAAGTACTTTGTTACACTTACAAAACTATGTGGTGTGTTCATTTTACAACAGTCAAGAATATGAAATCAGAAATTGTGAAAGAATCAAACCACTTGTCATGGCGTGACCTTCGGTTATACGATCTCTTGTCGATTGGTGGGGCTCGGAATACATGTCACAATAATAATAGATTAACTAAGTATTCAGATATATAAGGTATAAAGTGAAAAAAAAAAACCACCACAATAGTTTTGCTAGAGTTAGTGTCACAGCAAAAGTTCAGTAGAGTTCTAAGTATGGACACACCATTCATGCTTGATACAGCTTTGAATTTTAATTTTGATTAGACAATCAACACTACCAATTTGACCAGAATCAAAGTGGTCGTTTTCGGACCATAATTCATAAATTACTTTAATCACAACCTCCAAAATCAATCCCAACCTTCCTTTGGGGTATACCAACTTGTGTTAAAATTATCCATTTCCTATTTCTCAAGTTACCATTCGAACATCAGGAGAATGCTTGTTTCTAGGCCCTCATTCATAATTCAACTCCCAATTTCTTTAGCGTGTGGTAAACAGTTTAAGAGAGATTCACTTAAAGTTATTATCGGGACATATGGAAAAATGTGTTTCTGGCCTACTTACTGACCCTAATCTTAAAGGGTTCAAGTAATTACCCCAAAATCAATCCCTGCCCGACTTATGTGGCATAGAATATTGTGGAGCAATATGATAGACATCAATATGCTTATTTTAATTTGAAATGAAATGCTTGTATTTGGTCCCATTTGGCCCCAATTCCAAAATGGTTTCGGTCAAAATCCCTTAAAGCGATACCATTCTTCGTTTCGTGGTTCAGGAATTCGGTATAAAATTGTATAAAGACTTCCCAACGACTTTTCAAGGCATTGCACGAAAACCTAGTGTCTACGGACGATGACGACATCGCCATACCATTAAACGGTCGCAATTTTTATGGTATAAAAATGTAATTGGCCGATTATTACCACACTTTTCAAAATCAATCACAGCTCAAACTAGTTTCATTTCAATAGCATATTGGTGAGTCAAGCGATTGTTTTTCGTATCAACTAGGGAGCAGTTTACCCCATACCTAAATTGTTTTGGCAGATACATTCAATGTTAGTTTACTCACTAGTATGTCGTAGTAGGATTAGTTAAGCTTATACTGCTTAATTACCAGGATCAGAATATTTTATGTGCCATCATTAGATAGAAAACATCAATGTGTAATGGTAAGTACTGTGGACATGTATAGAGGCGAAGTCAACACCAGTAATTAAGACAATCCATCTGATTGCTGATATCAAACTAGTAATTACCATCACATCCAGTCAAATGACCATCCACAATAAATAAATGATAAGGATTATAATACATGATTTATTAATATTATTTACAACTCCTGGTCTACATTTTATTTGGAATGGCATAGCCTGGGTAAGGAAGTTGATCACCGTCTTTAGCTTCGAAAAATGTATAGGACAGTAAAATTTCATCAACTTTATCCATAAATGGATCTTCGTGGAAATCTGGATCGATGAAGAAGAAAACCGGCATATCGACCTGTAAATAACAAAATATATAGTTATGTAAAAACAGAGATAATTGGTTTCTCTACATTTGGTACAGCAAGAAGCCTATCGATCGTTCTACAGGCGTGTTTTGGCTCCTGGTGACTACAGAAGGTACCATGGGTCTGTTGCAACATGATGGAGAGCACGATATTGAATCAGACTAGGCCTCGATTTATCTAACGGAAGAAAACAACATAATGGACCAACGCCGATGAAATCAATATCAAAGTATGATTTTCATGATCTACCGAAAAAGTTATACCACATCAAGCTTTTAGTCAATGCTTACTTCAGTTGACCTACATTGTAGATGATGAAACTGCAGTATGAAGATAAGCAAATTTGGTCAAGAGAATTTTATAGGTTAAGAAGTAATAGTTAAAGTAAAATATTAAGTTGATCCGGAAATCTAATATAAGGCTAACGTTAAGAGGTCGGAAAAATATAGCATTTTATATATTTTCAAGAGTGAACAAGGAAGAAAACCTAATACGCACATCATTCTCCTTTATCTTTTAAGCACATATTTATGTCTCAAGTTGTCTATACAAGAATACCATCTTTAAAAAATTCCCTACTTTTACCATATTTAAAATATTGAAAATTATTTTTGTGTGAAAATTCAAATAACTAGATAATACTTTCAAGCTCGAGTAACCTATGTGTAATGAATCGCTAAATCCCTTTAAACATTTTTTTTATTTTCATAGATTCTCCTATATGTTTTATTATAATTTTTCTTTGTTTGTAAATGGGTTTTACTTTAACTTGGTGCGAAACATGCATGTATGTCCTACAGCAAAAAAAAATAGATATGTATTCTAAGTCAGCAAAGTTTAAGACAGAAAAAAACATGTCCACTGTTACTAACGAAAGACTAGCACATAGATAGTGAATCTCGCAACATCAATACAGGTACTGGAAAATGATAGCAAGGCCAATACTGATCATTTATCTACATCATATATCCATGTAGGGGAACCTGTCTCACCTGTCTGCACAGTATAGTTATTGATCCAGCTGATTATCTGTATAATAAATATATTATTTCATTCTCAGATATGGAATGGAATATTGTGACGGACAATTAACTTTATAGCTTCAAAAGGACGACGACCTGTGGCTGACTTATTCACCTAGTATTACCATTATCCCTATCCTCCCCGGAATACCTACGTATTTTCCAGACTGTGTTTCACGTGTTTAGCAGCATCAATAATCTTGGAAAGATTAACTATTGAAACACGTAGTATGAAAGATTAGAGCGATTAATTGGTGTTTAACGCACAAGCAGCAATATTTCATCTATATCGAGGCATTGAACACGAAATGGGTGATAAAATGTATATAAGTTGATGATGAAATGTTAATGGTAATTTACAAAGGATAACAGTGTTAACGAATTTCGTTTGTTACTGGAAATAGAGAGAGGAGGGTAGGGTCGGGGGTCAATTTAGCCTCCTGTACTAGCTGTAGCGAAGCCGATGCTCATACTCCTGTCGAATACCACAGCAGGGCTTTTTGGGTAGAATAGTACCATTTCTCGTTATTTTAGGTTGGCCTTTTGTAGACCCAACTTAAGTAAATACTTCCAGACACTGTGATTGAACAAATTGTGCTGATACCTAAAAATGTTTATTAATTCCAGACTCTAACATTTTTATGCTTTTTAAAATATCCGTTATATGTTTTGAAATCCATTTTATATCAATATTATTATTTTTTAAAATTTATGTGCCTTTCGCAGAAAAAGGGCGGAACTTTGACCTAAAGCATCATCTGCTTAAAATACCAAAGAAACGAGACGGTTATGCTATGACTTTGTTCACATTTTTAGTAAGGGAAATGAAGATATGACTTAAAAAGACAGTTTATAGCTCCGTCATTGTTTTAAAGGGAAGAATTTTTCAAAAAGTTTTACTATTGTCGTCCTTTGGGAAATAAATAATACCGTTCTACTTATATTTAGCGTGAGAGGAAGGTGGCATTTTTCCAAACACGTGCACCACTTTTGTTTGCGGTCAGGTTTTCCGTATAATCATGGCCTAACGAACCCGGCGTGGAAGATGTCAGTGGTACCCCATTCCACAACCTGGGTGCTATTTAGTCACCTTTAACGACAAGCTTAGCTCTACTGCTGGCTTATTCCTTTGACACCCGGACCCGCATGGGTCGAGCAAATAAGATAAACCTTGACCACATACGATTTTTTTTCTTTAATTTCCCCTTAATACATGCATGGATACGAAGTCGAGAACGTATACTTTGTATTTACTAAATATTGCTTACATCTATGACGATAACTTGACTCGTGCTCATTTTGATGATTTTCTTTATTTTTTATAGAATATATGCTCCGAGTACTATATAGTACTACTAGTTTTCTAAAATTTCATGGCTAAATGTAACCCATTATAGATAATATAAAATGTATTTAATGGCAAATAGGATTAAGTCAGTCAGTGTACTTTTTTTCGTTCGGTAGACTACCTAAATTGTTTAAGGCGTTCACACTGTGCCCGCTGAATGTTTCTATATAATAATGAAAAAGATCGTGACCTTAAAATATTTTATCGTCTGTGGTATCTGTACTCTGACAGCTGAGGGAGATATTGGCTTATCGGCTACTTCACTACACTTCCGACATCTTGATGTAATTTTTAAACACTTAAGCAAAATACATATCTCGCCGACATAATATTTATAATAAATGTAACACAACATTGTCTGCAATACGTTATTACATACTTTACAGTTGGTGTGAATCAACTGTTTCCGTCTGCTGTGTAATAACTTAGTCAAAATATCCAGTGCTTACACAGCGAAATATTTCAAATTTCCCTTTTTTTTTAAAAACGATTCTGCAGGGCATAATATAAAATGAACATGTCAAAATAAATAAAACCATGTCTGTTTTAGTGGGTATCGAACTTGTATTATGCACCAATCCATCATATTGTAATGAAATTAATAATTTAACTGATTTTGTGGGTTAAAAGCACCTATTCTTCCGCATGTGAAGGAAACTTCACCATGTTTCAAATTCAAGGTTAGCTGACTCACTAAAAGAAATTCTTATCTCAAAATAAAATCTGTGTCAAGATTTTTTGTACTATTGCCATGGAAACAAAAGTTAAAGTAAAATTTAATAAGAGTCAGAAGGAGAAGACGTATTGATGGATTGGAATGTCAAACGGTCAGAGTTGTTATGATCCATCAGTTAATTAACGATGTTTAATGATACAAGCAAAGATAAAGTGGATGAGTGATGGTTAACATTAAGTATCACTCTGTAAAAAAGACAGGCAGCGATATAATTGTTGGATTTTCCTACTTAATCATAAGACTAGCTTCTTTCTACTAAGCTAAAACACAGGCAGATCTAGAGGTTTACAAACGTTCATCAAGAGATAATAAAAAATTGTGTTCAGCTGTTAACAATAAAATACATGTACATTAAATGCTTCACTTGACACAATTGGGGCAAGTATGGGCACACCATTCAACAGCTTGAAACAGCTCTGAATTTTGATAGTGATAAAATATTTGACACAGGATGAGAATGAGACCAGAACAAAAGTGACATTTTCTTTGGCCTGATTCCAGTACCAACTTCCTCTGTGGAATACAGTTCTATTCATGTAATTTACTCATGATATTGTCCAAATATCAAGAAAATGATTGTTTGACCCATTATTCCTTATTGATTCAAGCCTTAACCTCTAATATTTACCCAATTCTGACCTTTGTAGACATCCATATGCTTTTTCCAGAGTTTTCCAAAACGGTTGAGGCCATACCCCTAAAATCAACACCAACCTTCCTCTTGTGGTTTGGAACTTTGTCATAGTTATTTTATACTTAGGATCAGACTAATAGTCAATTTATCCAGGGAAGACCAAGTGGCTTCAGAAGACTACAGCAGCACAGATGATGATAACACCATACAATAGACCACTGTCATATAAAAATTAATATTTGAATTCTCAAGGTTTAAACAGACAAGGAAAGAGAATGACAAAAGAACCACTTAATTAACATTACACACACAATTTATCAAGAGCAGGCCTTGATAGATTGAATATTGAAAGTTATTTGAAATGCATGTACAGTTACATTTAATACTGAAAGTGTGAAAAAAATGTACATTTGCCTCCTATATTATTGCACAAATGCTTCAGTAATTTTTTTTAGGTTTGAATTATGATAAACCATGAAAAACTAGAAATACCAGATTTCTACTACTAGATTACAATGGAGGACATGCAATGAAAGCATACTGTGGTACTTATTTCCTTCATAATGACTGCTTATTTTGAATACTTATAAAATGCCATAACTTTATGTGTTCTGCTACTAAAACCAACAGACACAAATACAGTTCATCAAATCTCAACTGGCCATAATAATGAGTAATCAAATGCTGCTTGAAGATGATCTCAATTGACTATTAGATGACCATGACCTAATCATTTATATGGTGATTGAACTCACAATAGACTTAGCTCAGACATGATACACCATGGACTCCACCAAGGAGCAGAAATATTCCATTGCTTAGTCTGTTTTGTTTTTGAAAAATCATCAGCGGTCATTTTTAAGTGAAATCACGCTGACATGATGAAAAAGAAGAAATTAAAGAACTCTAAAAAGAACATAAAGTAAATCTAAATTTACACAGTAACACTTTCAGTATATCCATCTGTGGGTTCTTATTCTTTATATGTACCAACAACAGAACATGATACACTCACTAAATTCACAACAATACCATCCAGGTATCACACCAAAGGAACCCCTGACAATGCAAGCTAACTAAGCAAAAGGAGTGCTACGCCAAAAGGAGTGCCACGCCAAAATCCTCTAACCATCATCCAGTATATGTATCATTTATTTGTGAAGGAAATTCATAAAAAAAACTGGCCTTATATGAAAAAATAGTTGTACTTAATACATTTAAAATCTGACTTTAACTGATAGTGTCAAATTCTATATCATGCCTCCCTTAGCAATAAGTGGTACATATCTGATGTCACTTCACAAGAAAACAGATGGCAGCTTAATTCATTGTACATGTATTGTAATTTTATCTTTATCTATTTCTAACCAAGACATGACTAATATACATGAAATTCTACCAGTTTACACATCTATTAAAATAATTAATTCCAAAACTTTCAAGCACCAATTCACAATTTTAATGAAATTTATAGCCAACAAACATAACTATACATGCTGAATTGGGTTCACTAGGTTTAAAAAAGGGGTTAAGAGAAAAAAAGAGGATTCAAGTCTATAATTTCTAAAGTCACCATTAGAACTTTTTGCTTCTGACGAAAGCCATATTTTTTCCCCACATTAAAGCACAAAACTAAGAACATTTTTAAACATATGGTCAGGTCCAACCACCAGACCAAAACCTTTTCTCAATGGTCCTAACAAAAGTTGAAAGGGAAGCTTAAAAAGTAAACTCAACTATAACCAAACTCAAAATCTATGTATATGTTAAGTTTAAAATTCCTAAGAATAAAACAATACAACTTACTGATTCCTTGGGATTCAGTCTCTGTTCTTCAAAACAAAAACACTGCAAAAGGTGATAAAAGAATAAGTACAAACTTAACATAATAAATGTTATACTCACCGACATCATTTTGTAAGATTGGAAGATTGTAAAATTTTTATTTTGATATATTCATTACAAAATTTGAAAGCTACCGAAAATTTTACCTTTCACCTCTGAATATAACACTGGAGATAAACAACCACACTATTATTTGTTTTTCAGACGCAGTCGGTATAGTTTTGCTTTTTGACCTTAAGGACGCTCTTCTATGGAAACGCAAATCGCCTGATCGCAATTCTGTTTCCCAATTGGCCAAATACTGATAACTTAGTGGGGTTCGAAAAAGGAAATTGAAATTGCATGCCATGCGTATTTCCTGATGAAAATTACAAGTAAAAAGAACAAATTTTACTGTGTCGGCTATCTTTTTTTAAAGATAGTACTTGTTATTCATATTTTAGAATGTCAGAAAAACTTGCATGTTAATAAACTACAAAATAATAGGTCATTGAAAAAAAGGTCGCTTTAGTGTAGTAGTATTAAAGGCATATGTAGGTTGAGCATGTTGATTTCTATTGTGAAAAGTTAATTTTCATGACATTTTTCCTATTTTAATGTATGATAACATTGTTTATGTGAACAATAATTTTCATTGTTCATTGAATCAATAACAGAGGAAACAGGATCATTGTTTCTATGGTTAATTCTTCATGTCTTTCTCCATAGCAGAAGGACAGTAAGATTAATAGGAATGGACTGATAATAATAATAATAATAATAATAGACTTAATTTTGAGAGGGTAAAACCGTTACTTTACAAGAACTAATCTTCCCTGAGGCTCTCATGCAATAAAAATGGAGACCGAATTATATACACATAAGTCTGTTTACAAACATGACAAAACAGTACAAGAAAAAACAAACAAACAAACAAACAAAACAAAAGTAACTAATACAAATATGTATTATCGTTTTATAAAATACATAGACACAGCTGTATTGGTTAATACACAAATCACTTGTCACTCAAATACTGCTTGATTTTATGTTTTAAGCAATTTCTTTGAAATATTACATAATGTACTAGGTAATTTATTCCATAAAATTGAACCAGAATACTCAAAAGATTTTTTGTAAAGTTCAATTTTGGGTCAGATACTGACCTGTATCTTATTAAAATATTGTCCAGCTTCCCAAGGTACAATTGTATAAGTAGATATGCCAATAATAGGTTTATTTGTAGGATTCTCTGCTTTGTAGAATGCTAAAGCAGTCTCTCCTGGAACCACCTAATTAAACAAAAATAATTCAACATCAACTTGAATGTAATATATATATATATATATATATAAAAACACATTTTTTTCTCATTTCCTTGTTATGTTTAAATGAACATAAAATAAAATACATAAATCTTACCATAGCAATCGAATCTAAGCTTGTAACTGCATCTTGTTTTCAACTTTCAGGAGTGAACTTTTTTACATAAAATATTAATAATAATTGATTTCATAAGGGTATCTCTTTCACTCAATGGACAGCTGAAGATACAATATTACAATACACAGTCCCACACAGGCTGCAAAGGAATATATAAGAGTTCAAGGACCATAACTCAACTAAAAACAAATTGACTTGAACAAAACTGGAATTTAAACTGTAACTCATCTTGACATAGCTATATAGCAAATATCAAGTCATAATCCTGACAGACTTGACACATTTGAAAGGAAGTCTGAACAATCCATATAATGGACAGACAGAACCTAAATAAAGTCTTTGGCTAATAGGAAACCTAAACAAAAATACCCTACAGGCTCAAACAGACATAATAGCACAATAAGAAAGATAAAAGAAAAAAGTTCCATGTCCCCAGCCTATTAAAGTTTTTGATAGTAATGGGCATACATGCCATTATAACAATATTCAGAGTTTTTTATCAGTTTTGATTGAAGATCAGAATTGATAAAGCAGTCGCCAGAACCTTCAGATTTGTAAAACCTGTTAGCATCTGAAATTATTTTTCACAACCACTGCAAAATAGCCCCACAAGCATACCCCATTAGAATTTAAATGCAGATAGTTAGGCCTAATTCATAGGTGTTTTTAATATGTCATATTTAATTCTGTGCTATTTACGCCAATAAACAAATGCATTTAACAACTTTTACTGCAAACTAACTATGCTAATTCATTTGGTTTGTATTAACAAGGATCCAATTAAAAATAGTTGACTTCTACTCTCTTATCAGTACCTGTTTATTTACTCCAATAAACCAATCGTTCACTATATTATATTCAATATGTGGATATATTTAAGTTGCCTACAAATGCAATATTCTTTGATGTATAATAAACCATTTGATGTTTAGCTAGAAATGAAAAGCCTTCGAGATTATAAATAGCCATCGTTCATAGAAATGACAAAAAGCAATGCTGAGTGTCAATTAGAAGAGTTGTCTTCAGATATTTCATGCAGGGCCTGAGGAATCCATATATTTACAAAAAAGGGGACAGTTATATAAGTTTCTTGATCGGAATGATAAGAAACTTATATAAAGAAAAAGGTTCCAGGCAGTGACTACACTCCCTGTTCCAGGCTAATATATGCTGCTCACTTTTTGCTAAACTTGTAACAAAAGGGTAGCATAACCCTTACTATGGTTACCACCTCGTGATATCGGAAGCCTGGAGATGACAAATAAAAATTAAACTTTGTTTATAGACGATGGCAAGCCATGGGAATTTTTTCAGGAATGGTGTCAGTCTGTGGTCTGGTAATATTGCTTTTTGTAATAACAATTATATTAGGCTATTTTGGCTATTTAGCCATGTGCTATATAATGATAGAGCTGTAGGTGTTTAATGGCCTTAAAATGCATGGCCAGCATTCACTCCACCAGACATAATTGTAAAAATTTTATTTTAAGACGTTGGCATATATATAAATGTACATGTCTCTGGAACTAGTTGTCCTGAAACTAAGCGATTTTACTTGACATGCAGGTGTCTATGCAATAACTTGTAGAACTTCAGCTACATATAGCTTTTCAACTGAGAAATGTAGCTTGTTGAGATTGTTGTGTATGTAAGGGCATGCTTTATTTCAATGATTGAGGTTAAAGTTTGAATGATTTGACAGGCAGTTTCGACCTGGAGATCTTTAAATTGAATTTCGACTAGAAAATTTAGAAACTGGGAAAGGACAACCAGTAGTTCAATTATGCAGTATGTGGGATGTTTTGTGTTAATTCATCTAGTTGCCCATGTAATCCAACATTGAACCTGAATATTTTGCAAACTGGCGTACTGCATGCTTCGATGCATCGCAAATTTTGTTGTGCATTTATTAAATAGCCTTCATAATCAGAACAAGGATTTATCTATATTAAACTCCTTGATCAGAGTGATGAATTTAAAAATAAAATCAAGGAGTTCAGTATTAACAATGTACAACAATAAGTTTGTGTTTAGATTCGTTTGAATTTGTTCCCCATTCTTTCCTTTTATCCCTGCTTTTACCCCATATTTTTGCAATTTGCTGATTATTTAAGACGTAAAAATTCAAATGTTCGATACAAATTGATTCAGTACATGAGTACTTTGGTTTTAAATTGTCAGAAAGATTTCTTGTAGCACCTAAGAGTACAAATTTAATCAAAATCCAATGACAAATTAAGGTATTTAAAACTAGCCATTTTTAAAAATATAATGGCTAATAAAAGTCTTATCCTATAACCTAAAAGCTAAGGCCACTAGTTGTGGGGTTTCCAATAGGAAAATTCAGTCCAATCAAGTGCCATGAGTATGCAGGGAAAATACTACATTATACATAGTTTAATTCTGAACTTTAAAGTTTTATGGATGGTACAGAGTTCATGTTTTCTTCCTGATTATTACATGTGATCAGACATATCATTTCTTCTGAAATACAAATCCCAGACAAGGGGATGAATCATAATTCGAAGTATGTTGAGCATCTATAAGTGGTACTATTTGATAGTAACAGATACACACAATTATCTAATCTATAGTTTAAATTTAGCATCTAAAATGTTGCATGAGCAAAATATATACATGGATATTTTTTTTCTAGAATTTATCCCTCTTATCTTCACTGAAGTAAAAAAAAAATATTTGATTTTTACTGGGAAGTCAACAGTCTCAAAAGCATCCAGATAAAGCAATCAAATAAAATTTCATTCCTAAAGAAAAGCACTTATTAAGCCAAATTAGTCAATATAAAGTCATTGGTCAGATCCAGATTGGAGTACCATTATAGTGATATAGTTCAAGGTATTTTTTAAAACTTACTTTAAAGAAATGAATATGCCCTATAAAGACTTCCAGAAAAATAATAATAATAAAGGTACTATTGTTGGAAACCAATGCTTGGAACACCAAAAGTACAACATATGGTTGTAGAATGTAACGTAAAAAATATAAACATGTACAGAGAAAACAAGAAATCTGTGAGTAACAACTTGCTAGTTATACCCCCACAGGCAAACAGGAAGTATAGTACAAAAACACATTCAGTATACTCATATGAAGCTTTGTATAAAAAATCAACAGCCTATGTCAGATTTGCAGATGCTGTGAATTTTGTTACAAAAAAAAATGTGTTACAGAATAACGGAATGATAGACAAATGTAAAACAATAGACCCCTTCTCCTACAGTGTGGGAGTATAGATATCTAAGGATTCCCCCCAATACAAGCTGAGAAATCTAAAAATATTTATTATGTTCCAACTAAAATATTACTTTGTTGATTGGTAAACAGGAAGCAGATGAGTGAGGAACCAGAAAAGGGGAGACACAGTACAAGTCATCATGCTAAAGCAATAATCAAGTATTTCCACCAATACCAGCTGAGAATTGCTACAAAATTTTACATTATGCACCACCTAAAACATTCTCATAAATAAAAGCTGAGAAATCTGTTATGAAAAATATGTGTTACAGAATGATGGAATAACAGAAAAAAAACCCTCCCATGGAGGGAGGATATACTTAACAGGATGAACCCTTCCAAACACCATTAATAACTAAGGTGTTCCAAAAGGGTGGTCAGTTCCTGCTTTTTGCTTGACAACCACCATGCTATTTGGCGACAATCAAGAGTAGTGAAAGAGGAAATATTGATGACAGAAATGGACACTCTATATTGGCCAATCAAGTCATGCTTGCAACCATACAACTTTTGAAAGGATGGCAACACATCCTTGTCTCAAAAGCCCTGTAGTTTTTGCATTAGGTTTCAGTTTATAACAATTTTATTTGCTCAACTAGAACAAATGAAATAAGACACAAGTTAGTTAAACTTATGAAGTCTTCTCCCATGAATTACATTTCTTACAATATTACACAGAGTATACTACAAGGATATACAGTCATGACATGCAAAAGAAAACAAAATACAAAAAAAAAAAAAAAAAAAATAATAGCAATTTGGTACATAAAATAACAAAACAAAAGATTAACAAATACATGTACATACAGTGTGAACCCAATGCTTCCCAGTATTTTAAACAACAAGGAAACATCTCGATTTCTTGATAAATGTTAGAACTTCTTCTACGTTGCTAAGTTATATCAAGAAAATCTGTGTTATGGAAGCAATTTCTAAATAAAATATTTCCTAAACAGTTGGAACATGTATGGACACTACTTTCAAACTTTATACATGTCTAAATATTGGTTTTGATAAATTTTTGACACAACATACAATTCTGACAATGATACAAAAAGGTAATGGAACTTGAAAATTTGCAAATATTTATTTATACTAAGTTAAATAAAAAATGATATACCAGTATTTCAAGGAGTTATACCTAGAGTAAGGGACATAACTCTTACAAATCATTGGAATGTTTGTATTCAGCATTTTATATCAATCTTTTTTAAGCATCGAAGTAACTTGAACTGATTTCATTCTGTCTCATACGAAAGCTTGGTAAAATTGAATATGATACAAACATACCACTGATTTAAAGAGTTATTTCCCTTACCCTAGGTCTATCTCTTTAAGCCCTCTTTTGGTCCTAATAACCATATAATAACCTTCCTTTATTCATATAGATTTCTTGGAGATTCTTAGACTTTAATTCAAGTTATTATCAAGAAATACAAAAATTGTCTATTTTACCCCCTTTGGCCATCAATTCCTCAATGACTGCCAAATTCAATCTTAAACTGACTTTGATGGCAACTTGTATATTCCTTTTGTAGAAGCAAGTTCTGGATAAAATCTGCCTCAAAGGAGTGTGGGATAAAGATCAGCTAGAAAAAGTTCAAAATTGGTGCATTGCCTATAATAACATTAATAAACTAAACCCAGAAACCGAATCTCATGAATTAAGCTATAACACATTGAAATCTTCTAAACAATTGACATTCTTAGAGCGTCACTTATGTCACTAGATTAGTCAATTTAGGAGGAAACCTGAAAAACCTTTTGGTCCTTACAAACATTATAAATTTCTATCCATTAAAAACCTTACTTTGCTTGCACATCAGCTTTAACAGCTAAAAATGGTAGTTTTAGGGGTTGTCAAACAACTGATGTCTGATAAAAAAAACAACTTCAAAAGCAGAAAACAATTAGATAATATGGACAACATTTCTATATATTTGATACTTGTTGGTATTGTAAGAGTTGATGAATAGGTAGCCACTCACCCATGAAAATCTATCTGGTCAGGTGTAAGGCAACCAATACTGACTATATTTTTCATCATATGAAATTTTCTCAGCTTGTGAATATTACTCACAATGTGTTTTGTGGGAATTTAATGTGTTTTTTACATAGTTTGTATTTTTGTACTTGCTAACACAGGAAAAGGACTAACATGGAAAACTATTGATTGTGAACATTGTTGATATTTTTCCAAGAAAAAAAGCTTTAAACCCACAGGTCCCCAAGTGGATAGCAAATATGAAATGGCAAATTAAAGTAAAATAGTAACACTTTCATGGAAAGAACAATAACTTGAAGTTACAATGTTATGCTACTATTTATTTATTTGTCCCATCTCAAAGCTGAATCCATTGAATACTGGTTTTTAAATATATGCGTTGAAATATACTCCTTCAAAGTATCTACTTAAACAATAGTTTGGATTCTTATAAATTTCTTGCACACATTTTTATATTATTTAAAATATAAATGTACAAAATGTATATTTAGTTCTGATGAAATTTAAAATTTAATGCACTTCAGCCATAAGTATAATTCCAATAAAATCATTTTCACATAAAACACTCAAATCAGAGCTGTAAATCATAGCACTTAATCCAGAATGAAAATGAAACTAAGAAATATTCTCCTTATAATTCCAGTTACATGTATATCATTGCACGTAATCCCAAGCTGTACATCCGATGAAAAAAAAACCCAATTAATCCACATTTTTAATTAAAAAATAACCATTGCACTAGATCCCAAACTACATTTTACGGTAATGAAAATCATTGCCCTTTCAAAAATGCACTAAATCCCAAACTATTACATATGAATGAAAATCATTGCACTTTAATAATCCAAAAAAGTTTCAGGAAAACAGCATTTAAATCCAAAGCTATAAATTCAATTAACTGCACTTAATCCAAAGAAGTTTCAATGTAAATAACACTTATTCCAAATCTTAAATTTCATTGAAAATCATTGCACTTATAATCCCAAATTATAATTTCTATCAAACTCAATGCACTAAATCCCAAACTATAACACAAATGAAAATTATTATTGACATGAAACTTAATCCCAAACTATGAAAACCAGTTTATCTGTAACATCATAATTCCAATAGAAATCCTACACAATTAATAAAGCACTTAATTCACTTTTAAGCTTACTCATACTCAAAATTGAATAAAATATACTCACAGCACTATTTCAAAAATTTTTATTCATGTGAACCTCAAATGGTTTGCATTTTGCATAACACTTGTTCCTTAATTGTAGTATGAATCATATACTTTCCATTAAAAGGTCACCTTGGTAGGCCTATTTCAGTTTTATGAAGGAGGGAATAAATACTGATGGAGGTTTCATTTTTATAATGATATTTAAGACTTCTGTGCAATGTAGTTTAGATAAAATAAGTACTTTAAGATACTATTCTAAATCATGGTTTTCAACCTTGTCAACAAAATACAAAACAAAATATAATTTATTAAATTTGAACTCCCCTCACCAATGATAAATAGAATAACCCAGGTAGCTGCTTCAGATTTAAATAACTAGGAGCTAGCTATGAAAAGATTCATAGGTGAGTATTCATAAACTCTTTCAATAGCAACTGGTCAGTTTAAATGTCCCAAAAGCTTTGTCAATCCATTGAATTGTTAACCAGATTGGTAACACAAGACTGTCATGGTTGTAGGAAAGTCACTGTAAAAAATAATAATGAATTCTACAGTATATACACAGTACCTTAACTTCTTGTTGTAAAGGTTTGAAATTCCACCTCATTGAAGCTCCTTTCTCTGCTGAGAATTTTATTAAGATTTCTCTTTCTTTGATAGGTCTCATGGCTTCTACCTTATCAATATTTTTACCTTGTGTTGATGTTCCCCCTCGTCCAGTAGACTGTAAGCACATAGATTAACAGCAGTATTTAACACATGAGCAGACAATGAAGGGAGAAGACTTAATTTCTATTGAATTGCCCCAATCCCCCATTTTGTCGATGCATATATAAAATTATAAATAAAAAAAACTTGGAAAACCATGAACTTACATGTAAATATGATATCTGTTAAAAGGGAGCTAACTCAAAACTTCAAATATGTTTAATAACTATTTTCTTTTAAAAATTTATCTCAAATAAGGATTACTCCTTCCGAAAAAAAAAAAAATGTATGACATTAATTCTTGTGGATCAGCAATGATATAGGTAAAAAATAATGACAATATACCTATCATGTGTCAAGATTAGTAATACATGTACATTTTTCCAATAAAATTTTGCATATGGTACACTCACCTGACAAAATATTCTATACAATGGAACTGAAGCATAGCAAACACCCAGCATTACAATTCCAGCTGCTGTACCATACATAACAGTACTAAGATAGTCCTTCTCTCCTTCCTGTTTTGTTCCAAGTTTTTTTATTGATATAAATTCATCTTTATGTTTCCTCAAAATTTTTTTACAGTGTCCAGAACACAGGTTATGAAAAGTCCGATGAGGCACAGACTTCTGTAAAACTTTGTTCATGTTTTTTATCAACAGAGAGCAACAATGTGATGATATCCAATGAACAGACATGATGAAAAGTCCTTAGAATTACCTGAAAACACAAAAAGTAGTGATAGATGATGGTGAAAATTAGTTGTTGTGTGAAGAGTAATCAAGGGAACCAAGATTCGAGCAGAAATCAAAAGAATACACTTCAAACATGAAATAACAAAAATAATAGGCACAAAAAAACAACCTGGGCTCGACCTAAATTTGGAAGCATGGACCAAATTCTCTAGAAACACTCCGAGTTGCTCATAAAATGTCACATTCATGAAAGGAGAAAGGAAAACTAGGCTGATAATAAGGTGAGTACTTACTGATAATGCTTTACCAACATAGGTATATTTTACAGACTACTCAACTTTTGCAGATGATAATCATATACATACTAAGTTTCACAGTCATTGGAATGTAGCTCATCATTAAGTGTACATATTTCAACATGATGCTCCAAAGGCACATTAAACATTGCAGAGCAAACCATATACAGAAATGTAAGTCTCTTTAGTAAAGCAGACAGATCCAGGGGAAAGGGGTCACCAAGTGCCTGTGAGGCCCCCTCAGTATACGTTTACTACATTTGTATATACAAAAATGATATTTGCAGTTAAATTTACCCAATTGGTCCAATATGAATACAATGTACATGTATGTTTATATAATGAGCAATTAATTATATACATGAAAGCAAAGAATTCAACTGTTGCTTTGATGTGAATTATGGCTTCAAAATCTTCAAATTGAAAATGCAGCCTATTATTTGGATGTGTTAAGCAGGTTTTTATAATTATTGTTAATTGTATTGTATAAAATTTTTGTTTAAAAATATCTTTTAAAATGAAATATCCCTAAATACTTAGTGTCATTTCTAAATGATTTTTTCTTACTATTTTGTAATTCCAGTGAATATATATATTTTAAGAGGCATATGAAATCAGTCCCAACAAAAGCACATGTACACATACCAACAAATCAAAATATATCAAAGACAAAGACTGTGCTACTTGTATGACAAAGACAGACTCAATTCTGATCAATGATGCTTGTAATTGTGAAACTGCTGCCATGGCTCTGCATTTCATTCTGATAAATCACAATTCATTACTCCAATTCAACAATTCTAAAAGAAAAGCTTTATCCTTACATCGACTTAATAACAACTTGACTTGACCATGGGCAAAACAGAACTAAAACAATACCTAAGAAAGAAATTACATCTATAAAACATTGCAACAAGCTTGATTACCTGAACATTTATTTACATTTTGAAAATCATTTGAACAATGTCAGTCACAAGTTGTGAATGTGAGCGCCCCAATACTGAGCTTGGTTTACAGAAGACATACCCGCATATACATGTAACAATGGGTCTGGATAGGTTGAACAGTCTCGCAGAAAAATTGTATGTATAACAATAATGTCAGAATAGTTGCACTTTTGTCAGATGCCACCAAAGGAAAATGAAGCTAGGGTCACTTTTGTGAAATGTCTTGTATGGTATTGACAATAGTCATGATAGTACAGTATATGTATAAATACATTTGTGTAATTAATTAATATAAAACTATAAGAGCTTATAAATAATTCAATGCATGGTGACACCCCTCAGAGAAAATCCTTGACCCTCCCCAGTTACCATCACATTTCTTGACTGATTTTAGTTTTTATATGATGTTTGTCATAGGGCAATTCAAGAGGGAAGGTACTTCAGATAATGTAACCATGACATTTCCTGAGGCATTTTTTTATCTGACATTTATGGCTCATGCAGGGATGCAACCAAGCAACAAAAAATTAGCCTCCCAAGACAGAATAATTATTTGGACATGAAGAAGGTGGATAAATTGAAAATTTCTTCAAAAAGTATGAACATTTCAGTGGTTATTTGTACAGGAAACATTGAACTATTCAAATGTTTCAAAACGTTTCTGTCAAATATTTTGGAGACTATCACAAACAATTACCAATACATGATAAGAACTGATAATTTTTGCTTTTTTATTATACTTTATACTGAATTGAATTTTAACCTGTACCAATATCATGGACTATGCCAGGATGTATACTTCTTCTTCTTCTTCTTCTTCTTCTTCTTCTTCTTCTTCTGTATACTGCCCACATTCAACTTACTGAATATATATTGGCAGATTGCACATGGTTAAAAATATGATAAAAACAATTGCTGCACATATGCATGGTCTTCTGAATGCCTTGATCGTTGCAATGGTTTCTTAAGATAATTATCTATAACTTTGGCTACAACGTCATTTAAGATTGTGACTAACAAAACAGTAGTAATATTTAATCCCAGTTCATGATCCTGTATAGTGTAGAACTTATATTTATTTTTTCCTCTGTTATGATTAATTTGTAACTGTGTGATAATTATAATTGAATATAGTCCAAATAATTATGACGTTTATACATGGTCACCTGCCTCAGCGGATCTGGACTACTGGTAAATTGTATCTAAATATCACAGGCACTTGTTTCATATAAAAAAAACAGCCCCTCGTCTTCCTTGGCAAATGTAAAGCCTTTTGATTGGAATAAAACATTCAATACAATCAATATATCAATGGCAGAGGATAAACAGGGCTTACCTTAACTTAAAGTTGTTTTAGTGGGTGTTTTCGTTCGTTATCACTTCATTTAAATGTACAGTTACACAAAGAAGTCAAAACTATCATTTCCAAAGAACTTCTGAGAAGTTTACATAAAAATCTAGAGGACGTAAAATCATGAGGAGTTCCGTGTAAATATCCGAAAAACCAAGATGTCAGCCTCCATGTAAGAAGTCGATGACAGATGTTTCAAGACTTACATGCTCTAAATTCTTCCGTTTGACGCTGATTTGAAGAACATCCAACATGGGGATTCTTGAGAAGATTCAAGAAATCGAAAGAGAAATAAGCAGGACCCAGAAAAACAAAGGTGTGAATAATTTGCAGTATCAATTTCTGGCCCTTAAAAGAAATTTCCTCCAGAACGACAGAAGATATGTGAGGCTCATTTGTGATTTAATAGCCAAGTTAACTAATTCGATACAGTACTGGTCAAGAATTGATTCTTGCTACCCAGTTTTTAGCACCCTATCTGACAAGTTTGTGAAAACGATGTATAATAAAAAACAAAATAGGTTGCAATGGTTTCTGTCAGTTTCAATAAAAATACCATTATGCAATAGTTATAGGAAATACTACTCCTTTAGAAGTTAACTAAACCCATACATGTGAACCTACCCATGATGGGTTATTTCTACTGAAATGAGAACCTTTCTACAGTTCTACCGTGGGAACAGAAAATCTACTGCTTTCTGAAATGTCAAAAACTATCTAGAAACCCCAGTATTCAAACCCCAAAAATTTGTGTTTCAATTACAGCTAATTAATATACACCAGTTTCAATTTCGATACAAATTTAGGTAGGCTAGTGAGTAAGTTAAATAGCTCTCTAGGTAGAAATCTGCCCTACATTATACTACTGTATCACACTTAACTACCACAGAACACCTGTGTGATCTTTTGGACACTATCTTTTTCAGTTTGAATAGCTGTCAGCTATGTCAAGTAAATACAACTCACCGAAGCCATTTAAATCATTGTTAAATTTTCTATACTAGTACATTTTCAAGTTTATATTTTGGAGCATCTTATATACACTGTCACTGTAAACCAAAGTAAAAAAATTAAAAATGATACTTAAGTATTTACAGCCATTTTACAAACATTTTTTAAAACTATTTATATTAAGAAGGTCCTTATAATAATTGGTGTGTGCATTTTCATTGCAAGTTGAAAACATGGCCATTTTGCAAAAGTATAATGAATGTTGTTATTACTTTAAGCTCTTAAAACTACTTCAAGTTGGAAAGAATCTCAGTTTAACAATGTATGAGCATCAAATTCTTTTCAAAAGAAGTTTCAACATTCAGTTCAATTAAATAATTGAAACTAAAAATAGGCATGGTCTATGGATATTTAAACAAAATGAACAGTGTTATCCAATCAGAAACAAGTAAATCACTTGTATATAGAGTAGAAGCTACCCAAACACACTGCTGGATGGCAAATATAGAGGTCAAGGTCATCATTATTGACAGGTATTCAATCTTAAAATGCATTGTCCAGAAGATCACACAAGCTTAAGTGTTCAGTGGGAGTTAAGTAGGACACATGGGTATAATGTAGGGCGGATTTCTACCTAAAGAGCTATTTAAATTACTCACTAGCCTACCTAAATTAGTATTGAAATTGGAACTGGTCTTTTTCAATAAGCTGTAATTTGTTAATTACTGCCAATTTAACAGTCTAAATTTTGTAGAGCCACCTGTTAACAAATTTTAAAAATACCATTATTGATTCAAAATATCAGTGATCTTCCTTATAAATTTTCTATCTTTAATTTTACATTTTCTGTAATTTCAACGGTACATTATATTTCCCAAGTTTTGTTTGCAATAGTTATAGGAAATACTACTCCTTTTTGATAATTATAGAAATTTGGTATCAGCATTATTGAATATTTGTTACATTTCCCCAAATAAATAACCTTGTGGTATGCAGTTATAAAAAAAAGGAACTGAACTCCACTTTTTATTTGTTATGATGATTGATGAAGAATAAAAGATTTAGAATGGGCCATTTTCAATGATCTTTGAAATTACAATATACTCTCTTTAATAGTCTTTGTATAAAATATTGATGTTAATGGGATATTTACAGCAAGAATGTGCTATAAAGCACATATTCCTCTCTAATCCCAACCACTGAATGATCATGCTACAGGTCTGTAGAACATGAAAAGATATTGTCAACAAAGGTAGTGCATATAATTGAAAAAAAACGTATGACATTAACAAACTTATTCATAAGGTTTTCCATAAACTTCACATATAATTTACTTGTTGTGCTACAAGCAAAAAACACTAATAAAAACCTCCAGTTTTCAAACCAAATCTCCAGTTTTAAAGGAACCACTTTATCACATGTATAACTGAACCTACACTGTCTGCCGTGTTGGCATGTACTGACCAAGAGATGATTCTTGCCACCCAGTTATACAAGTTTGTGAAAAGATGTAAAATAAAACATGAAAACAGATTGCAGTTTTCTTGCTCTACAAAATAAGCTATCATACAAAGATCTTCAGTTGGATGTAAAATTTTGGTGTATAGATTTGCAAGCACTGTTTCTGTTATGAAAATGACAAGATCTAGTCCCTAACCAATAGTTCTAATAAGTTTGTGCTTTACATGAATAGTGGAAACTTATTTGTTTTTCTGTCAGTTGAAATTAAGACCAGAATAATTATCTGCCTCACTGCATCTGTTTCTCTCTTTCTTTATTACATTCCCTTTGTTAACATGATGTTAACATATGAAAATAGGGACTACATATATATAATACTAGAATAATGTTTAAATCAGATCAGTTTTTACAGATTTATTACCCTTATTTTTTTTATTTCAATTCTGTAAATTTGTTATGTTTTTTTTGTTCATATATTTTTATGACTGTTTCTCCTTTTTTCGGTCTATGAAGAAATAACCTCAATCTCTTGGTGTACACTAAATATCCTTCATAGCTTGTTATTTTCAAGTGTGCACTATATGCATTGAGATTATTTCAAATAGACCAAAGAATAAAACAGTCATTCCTTATAATTTAATTTTAGTATGAAAATTCAGTATGTCATAAAGAAAGGTTGATGACTTAACAGTCACATTGCAAAATTACAAGTAAGCAGGGTAGGAAACTCACTCAAATTCTAGTCAGTCCTGAATACAATTTTTCAATAAATTTACTATATGGCTATATAAATTTTTGCTAAAATTGGCCATTCCTACCCAAAAATAGCCAGTCACGGGCTGGTGGGCAGGCTACTATTTCTAACTCTGATGTAAGTCTATGAGATTATACCTGGATGCTGAAATAATATGTTTTACTCTTTTTATTTTTAGCAACTGAGTACCATCTGGGTTTATTGAAAGCAAAATTAGCTAAATATAGACAACAGCTGCTAGAACCATCAGGGAAAAGTGGGGCGAAGGTTTGTTTCAGTGATCAAATTGTATATTTTTTATACAACTCAGTAAAAGTACTTAGTTATTATGCTTTCCATTCTTCCTTGTATGTCCATTGGGCCATGTACTGCTTGTATGTCCATTTGACCCATCTCAGTTGTTATCTGAATTCTCCTTAAACCACTGAATGGAATTTGATGAAACTTTCGCAACATTCTTAATCATATGATGTCATTGTGCAGGTCCTATTTCATTTTTATACAACTGAAAATTTTTTGCAGTCATATAATGTTACCAAGATGTTGTTGGTGTTTTGTTGTGTGGGAAGTCATTGGTTTCCAGATAATTATTTGAGTATAAGTATATAGATCGTCATGAAATTGTAACAGAAACAAGCATTTTTACTACATCTGCACAATAACTTGAAAGTCAATTGATCTCTGTGAATTTGTATCACCAAGTGTGATGCCCCCAAAGGAAGACTGGGGTTGATTTTGGGGTTTGTAATTGGAACCATTTATGAATAAGGGGCCAAAAGGCTGACACATTATTATCTTATGTCAGATATTTAATCACACATAGGACAAAGTTGTCTCAAACTTGAATTGTGTGTCTATACTTGCCCTAACTAATCAGGGTTCAACCTCTGCAGTCATATCAATCTGTGCCCAGTGAAGCATTTATTCCTACAATTGGAAAAGAAAACAACTGAGTCCATCATAACACTATTGATAAAGAAAAACTATTAATCAGTCAAAATAAATGCTTCTGTTGTTTGATAGAAAATCATCAGTCTTCAATCCAAAAGCAGAAAATTCATAAGACTGTACAATTTTTATTATTTAAAAAAGAAGTACTTTAGGTTGTATTTTGTTAGCTCACCTGGCTTGAAAGGCTACATGAGCTTTTGTCATCACTTGCCATCAATCGTTAACTTTTCTTTAAAAATCTCCTGAAACCACACAGTGGATTATCATCCAACTTGGTCTCCAGCATCATTAGGGTATCTACTTTAAAAATTGTATCAATTATATAGATCAAGCAAAAAACATGGCCACCATTGCTATTTTTAGACTACTTGGGTCAAGTCACCAATTTCTACATATATCATAAAAACTGTAAGAGATATTTGAAAATAAATACAATCTTTCTTCTTCAGCTGGAAGAGCTCTACAAAAGCTGCCATTGGGTTTAAGTTGTTGAATGACTCCTTGTTTGTGTTATTGGCCTTGAAATATGATGGGTTTTTTTTTGCAGTTTTCACCCTCAATCTTGAAAACTATATTAGATAGAAAAAAATCATTCAATTGTTGAAATAAGCCTTATGATAAGGCCTATAAATGTCTCTATTGGGTCAAAATTGATGGATGCCTCCTTGTAGAGTAATGGCCCTTGAAAGGCAAAAACTGACTTTTTTGCAATTTTCTGATAGAGAGGGAAAAACTTTCAACTGATGAATTGATCCTTATGAGAAGCCAACTAAAGGCTACATGGGACAAAGTTATCAGATGACTCCTTGTTAGAGTTATTGTCCCTCAAAGACACAAAACGAACCATGCAGGTGAGCAGTTCAGGCTTTTTTATCATAAGACATCTTTTTAAAAATGTTAACTTAAGTATTCTAGCCTTTGCCTACAAGGTATTTAATACCTGAATGTATACCTCTCATCAGCATCAATACGAATGCTGACAACTGAACATAGGCTCTGGTATTAATTTGAAATGATCCACAGTTATCAAGGAAGTTAGTTTGATAACTGGACTGTGTCCTGTTTGTGCTGATTCTTTTTCTCGAAGGTACTATCAGGTATCACTTACATAGGCAGCCATGTTGTTTTTAGTTTACACACAGAGTTAAAGAATGGGCAAACTACCATTTTTTGTTATTATATTTTTATATAGTAATAATTGTAAGTGAACAGCAAGAAGTAATTTACCTTAACTTTTATACAGATACCATCATTTTTAAGCATAAATATTCTTTTGCAGGGTGAAGGTTTCGATGTTATGAAATCTGGTGACGCCCGAGTGGCACTAATTGGTTTCCCTTCAGTTGGCAAAGTAAGTAATTGACAATAATTTTCTGACCTGTTGTGATGTTTAATTAATTTGTCTATGCTTAAGTACTTCTCTGTATAAGAATCAGGCAAAATGTGTATAAGTTGTGGTGCATGAAGAAAAAACGCAGAGATTTTGTTACATTTTCCAAGTATTTTTACTTTATAGCCCTCAAATTTAGTTGAAATGCACTATGGAAAAATGGTGGGAACATTTTCACGCACTTTTATCTTATATAAGCAGTCAATAAAAATATCTAAGTCACAGATGCTTCAGGATAAATTTAAATAGCTTTCCTCTTTTCTAGATGTATTGAAAAAAAAAAACAAATTGAAAATGATAATGTGTCACCCTTTGCCTGATTCTTACACAGGATAGTACTTAAGATATGAAAGTATCTGCTTTCTTATTTTTTTTTCAATGTAGTACCCTATGGAGTTGTTGAGAAAATATACTTAAACATCTTTTTGTGTTTATTTTTAGTCTACATTATTAAATACATTGACATCAACCCACAGTGAATCTGCAAATTATGAGTTTACAACTCTGACCTGTATTCCTGGTGTTATTGAGGTATGTTTACTAGACTACATGTTTCTGGTGGTATAGAGGTATGTTTACTAGAGTACATGTATCCCTGGTGTTATATAAGTGTGTTTACTAGAGTGCATGTATTCCTGGTGTTATTGAGGTATGTTTACTAGACTACATGTTTCTGGTGGTATAGAGGTATGTTTACTAGAGTACATGTTCCTGGTGGTATAGAGGTATGTTTACTAGAGTACATGTATTCCTGGTGTTATTGAGGTGTGATCCCTGGTGTTATATAAGTGTGTTTACTAGAGTGCATGTATTCCTGGTGTTATTGAGGTATGTTTACTAGAGAACATGTATTCCTGGTGTTATTGAGGTGTGATCCCTGGTGTTATAGAGGTATGTTTACTAGAGTACATGTATTCCTGGTGTTATTGAGATATGTTTACTAGAGTACATGTATTCCTGGTGTTATTGAGGTATGTTTACTAGAGTATATGTATTCCTGGTGGTATAGAGGTATGTTTACTAGAGTACATGTTCCTGGTGGTATAGAGGTATGTTTACTAGAGTACATGTATTCCTGGTGTTATTGAGGTATGTTTACTAGAGTGCATGTATTCCTGGTGTTATTGAGGTATGTTTACTAGAGTACATGTATTCCTGGTGTTATTGAGGTGTGATCCCTGGTGTTATAGAGGTATGTTTACTAGAGTACATGTATTCCTGGTGTTATTGAGGTATGTTTACTAGAGAACATGTATTCCTGGTGTTATTGAGGTATGTTTACTAGAGTACATGTATTCCTGGTGTTATTGAGGTATGTTTACTAGAGTACATGTATTCCTGGTGTTATAGAGGTATGTTTACTAGAGTACATGTATTCCTGGTGTTATTGAGGTATGTTTACTAGAGAACATGTATTCCTGGTGTTATTGAGATATGTTTACTAAAGTACATGTATTCCTGGTGTTATAGAGGTATGTTTACTAGAGTACATGTATTCCTGGTGTTATTGAGGTGTGATCCCTGGTGTTATAGAGGTATGTTTACTAGAGTACATGTATTCCTGGTGTTATAGAGGTGTGATCCCTGGTGTTATAGAGGTATGTTTACTAGAGTATATGTATTCCTGGTGTTATTGGGGTATGTTTACTAGAGTACATGTATTCCTGGTGTTATAGAGGTGTGATCCCTGGTGTTATAGAGGTATGTTTACTAGAGTACATGTATTCCTGGTGTTATTGAGGTGTGATCCCTGGTGTTATAGAGGTATGTTTACTAGAGTACATGTATTCCTGGTGTTATTGAGGTATGTTTACTAGAGAACATGTATTCCTGGTGTTATAGAGGTGTGATCCCTGGTGTTATAGAGGTATGTTTACTAGAGTATATGTATTCCTGGTGTTATTGAGGTGTGATCCCTGGTGTTATTGAGTATGTTTACTAGAGTACATGTATTCCTGGTGTTATTGTGGTATGTTTACTAGAATACATGTATTCCTGGTGTTATTGAGGTATGTTTACTAGAGAACATGTATTCCTGGTGTTATTGAGGTGTGATCCCTGGTGTTATTGAGTACATGTATTCCTGGTGTTATTGAGGTATGTTTACTAGAGTGCATGTATTCCTGGTGTTATTGAGGTATGTTTACTAGAGTACATGTATTCCTGGTGTTATTGAGGTATGTTTACTAGAGTGCATGTATTCCTGGTGTTATTGAGGTATGTTTACTAGAGAACATGTATTCCTGGTGTTATTGAGGTATGTTTACGAGAGTACATGTATTCCTGGTGTTATTGAGGTGTGATCCCTGGTGTTATTGAGTATGTTTACTAGAGTACATGTATTCCTGGTGTTATTGTGGTATGTTTACTAGAGTACATGTATTCCTGGTGTTATTGAGGTATGTTTACTAGAGTACATGTATTCCTGGTGTTATTGAGGTGTGATCCCTGGTGTTATTGAGTACATGTATTCCTGGTGTTATTGAGGTGTGATCCCTGGTGTTATTGAGTATGTTTACTAGAGAACATATACTCCCTTGAATTTTATGGATAGCAAGGGCACAAGTGTCTTGTTGAACCCTTTCTTCTGGTTGAAATATTTATTACATGATATGGTATAATAAAACCAAGCCATATGAAATGTTGTGTTTTTTATCCATTGCTCTTTAGGAATTCTTTACTAAACATGATATTAGATTATAAGTGAGTACCAGGTAGTACATGTATATATTATTTTAACCAATAACAAACAAGTTTCACACATTTGTTGAATACTTCAAAAATCCAGCATTGTCTTTATTGTTATGACACCTAAGATTGATCATTGAATGATAATAGAACCCTGTTTATCTGTAGTATAATGGTGCCAACATACAATTGCTGGATTTACCTGGAATCATTGAAGGAGCTGCTCAAGGTCAGTCTAACATTTCTGTGTTTTGCCTTAATAAACCACTAAAATATGTTTTATGAAATGACAACAAATTTTACTAACTTTGGCCTTTTACCCTCCTGGGGCATATCTATTGGATCACAAACAAGCTGCCTGCATGCAATCCTGTCCTGCATTGTCCTTTCTAATTTCCCATGTTTCATGTCTGCCTTCTCAGGTTGTTGCAAGGACAAAAAACCTGCAATCATATAATGCTGTGTCAATGTTATAAAAATTGTCATTGTCTGTAGACATTTAAATTGAAGACATAATCTTTTTTTTGTTGTTGTTTACTGTTGATTAATATTAAAATGAATCATTTATTTTTGGTTTTTCATTCAGTGAATTATTTTATGAAGACTAAAGAACATATCAACAACAGTTTCTATGAACAGATTTTTGGGTTTTTGATCCTTCAGGATCAAAATACCTTATGTCGCCATTTCATCACTGGAACTTCCCTACTATTTCTGAACACTACACAAAAATATAGTCCCAATGTAATTCTTTCAATATCATTCAATACCTCTTGATATCCAGTAAATATGTTTCTGGCAATTATTCAACTCAATAATATTCAATTATTTCTGCAAATAAAATTTAGATCTAGTCTTCAAATCAACTGAAGATTTTAGAGACTCCTTTTTGACCATGAAACATATTTAGTAATAAATTTGCATTCAGGGAATTTAGTTCTTGCAGTAATGTGTCAAGAAATATTAAATGTGATGGGCATGTTCTATTTTACACATTAATCAGTAAAAATCACCATTCTATCATTAATATTTTACAGATTGATAAACAGGAAGTGAAAAGCAATGATTTTAACAAAGTAGAATTGTCGGGAAAATTCAAATTAATAAAAAGTGTCTAATGTTTTAAAATCTTATGTTCATCAAGGAAATTATTTTCTTAAGCTGAGTTTGGTTTTATTTAAGGAGGTAGACCTTGGGTAAGGGACATAACTCATGAAATCAGTGATATGTTTGCATTATATTCGATTTCACCAACGCCTCTCAAGCTTTTGATTGAAGCAGAATAAAATGAATCCAAGTCAATTAGATGCTTACATAAGATTGGTATAAAATGCTGAATACAAATGTTCCAATGATTTTTAAGAGTTGTGTCCCTTACCCTAGGTCTACCTCCTTAAGTACACTCCAGTGTAGGGTAAATATACATGTACTATTAATACAGTAATTGAATGTGAATGCAAACTAACATTTGAACAGGTTTAAAAAATGAGAAAAAAGGTGAAATTAAACCAAATTTGTTAATTTGTGTGAAATTGGATTCTGTTTAATTATTGATTGCAGTTTATACTTCAAAAATCTGATTGACATTTAGTTTGTATGTATAAAGAAAAAAAGTTCTAAATAATATGAAAAATACATGTACAATTACAGTTTTCATCTACTTCATGTATTCTTTGAAATTTTGTTCATGCTACAATTTTCACAAGAATCAAAAACATCTAGTGCTAACAGCACTTTGATTAGTAAGCATTACTAATTTCTGTATTTCAGAAATTGTGTTTAATTTTTATAGGTAAAGGTCGAGGTCGACAGGTGATAGCTGTAGCCAGAACTGCTGATGTAGTTATAATGATGTTGGATGCAACAAAAAAAGAAATTCAAAAGTATGTTTTTCTCTTTTCATTACAATATTCATATATATATTGCCATCATGTGGCATCTGTCATTGTTGTAAACAATTTTTCAAAACTCTTCTCCTCTGACACCACTTGACCTATTGGAACTAAACTTGGTATGAATATTTCTTGGGGTATAGTGCATAGAACAGTCGTGAGGATTTTTGATCCGTCGAAAAACATGGCAGCTGTTACTAAAAATAGAACATAGGGGTCAGACTGTAGTTTTTCGCATCTATCTCCAAAACCGTTAGGTTTAGCCAATTCCGACAGGGGTGAAAGTGTTCATCAGGATGAGATCTATCTGGTCAAATTTCATTTTGATATGTTAAGCCATGTTGGAGTTATTGCCCTTTTTCGGCGTTTTTTTGCTATTTTGATTGTTATTTCTTTCAAAACTCTTCTCCTCTGACACCACTTGACCAGTTGGAACCAAACTTGGTATGAGTGTTCCTTTGGGGATCACGCATAGAACTGATGTGGGGATTTTTGGTTCGTCGAAAAACATGACTGATGTTACTAAAAATAGAACATAATGGTCAGACAGTAGTTTTTAGCTCACCTGGCTGAAGGCCATGTGAGCTATTGGCATCACTTGGCGTCCGTCGTCATCGTTAACAATTTTTCAAAACTCTTCTCCTCTGAAACTGCTTGACCAATTGGAACCAACCTTGGTATGAATGTTTCTTGGGGTATCCTGCATAGAACTGACGTGGGGATTTTTGAACTGTCGAAAAACATGGCAGCTGTTACTAAAAATTGAGCATAGGGGTCAGACTGTAGTTTTTTGCATATATCTCCAAAACGATTAGGTGTAGCCAAATTCTGACATGGCGGAAAAGTGTTCAGCATGATGAGATCTATCTGTGGTCAAATTTTCTTTTTAATATGTTAAACCATGTTGGAGCTATTACCCTTTTTTGACTCTTTTTTTGCTATTTTGAATATTATTTCTTTCAAAACTCTTCTCTCCTGACACCACTTGACCAGTTGGAACCAAACTTGATATGAATGTTCCTTGGGGGTATAGTGCATAGAACTATTGTTGCGATTTTTGATCCGTCAGAAAACATGGCTGCTGTTACTTAAAATAGAACAAAGGGGTCAAACAATATTTTTTTGCAAGTATCTCCAAAACCGTTAAGTTTAGCAAAATTATTTCTATAGCTGAAAAGACCCTTATTATAAGGCCTTTAAAAATCGTCAGGGATCAAAGTTGTCCGGAGACTGAAAATGTCTAAAATGGTGGGTGGAGTATACATTTAGATGATGCAGTACTAAAATTGATTTTATCCTGCAGTTTGAAGCCATAAAACTGTTTTTACGTACAAGTAGAAATATGTAGAATTATAATTTTTCCTCCTTGTGCCATGGGAATTTGATTTTGTTTCAGGTAGGGTGTTACACCAAATCCAGGGGGAATCCTATGCTTAAAGTTCTCTTGGATATTCATTCATTTAAAAATTTGTGTATACAATATACAGCACAGCTGTATTCTAGACCTTGTATAAGACCTTATATTTGTGTTCAAAGGGGTTTGTTGCATGATAATATACTTTCTGATTTGACAATTTCTTTCTTAAGTTTTTTCATTTATTTTATTTGCAAATTGTATTATTATAGGGAGTTGCTGACTAAAGAATTGGAGAGTGTGGGAATACGATTAAACAGAGAGAGACCTAATATTTATTTCAAGGTAAGCTACATAGTTAAGGAAAACATCACATAGCATGCAGCATCTTGTTGTTTCAGTTTTCAAAAGCCATCAAAATTATTTGAGACAAGATATTCTCATATCCTGCCGGTTAGCTTCTAAGTTTTAATAATATTTTGTAATATATTAATCTTATTAAAATTAGACGTATCAATTGTTCATTAAGTCACTGCACATAGGATCTCGAAGTACTCCATTCTACTTTCTGTTAAGATTACCTTTCTGACAGGCCATTCAGATTTCATCTTTCATGATTTTGAAGAGTTATTCAAAGGGAAAAACCTTTAGGATTCTCAAAAGGTTATCTGAACAGAAAGTGAATGGAGTGTTGCTAGACCCTACATGCAGTGACTGAATGGAACAACTGATAGGTCTAATTTTAATTAGATTGGTAATATATTTAATTAGATTGGTAATATTTTTTGTCCTTGAATTACATTCTTTTGATTACCGCTATAACCTTGGTTCCCTTGATTACGCTTTAAGTACTGTAGGTAAGAAAATTTTTGCAGGTGGATAATTTTTTGCTTCATGGTCACAATTATCTGTGAGAATAACCCTCACTTGAAATTTCAATGTTTGAATTGTCTTTTATCCTAAAAATTCACACCCATGTAAAATGTTTGACCCATCAAATCATGAAAGATTTTCACTTTTACAACTATTGTTGTTCATCAGTCAATTATGATTATTATTGGTTTGCAGCAAAAGAAAGGAGGAGGATTATCATTTAATTCTACATTGACATTGACTAAATGTAATGAAAAAATGGTCCAGATGATCTTACATGAATACAGTATCCTTTGTCATTGTAAAGCAACATAATATATTTCATAAACTTAACAAAAACTCTACTTAATTTATTACAGGATATTGCTAGAATGTTATGTACTTGAATTATGCTATTTTTGAATGAATTGTTTAGCATTTATATAAGATTTCATGGTTTGGTATCTCTAAAAGTTCCAAAAATTTTATGTTAATTTCCATTGTCTTGGTTCATTTCAATATTGATCTCTCGTTAGGTCAATAACCACCATATCATGTATTTGGTTTGTTGCATTTTGTGAGACAGATTTTTGTGGTTTTTTTTGGGGGGGGGATTAGTCTAACTGAGCAATGCGCTGAGCCTCTAAATCACCATTAGTCAATCATTAATATTCATTTTATGTGTAAAACATGAGCTTGTGTTGATTGTACAGCTCTTACTTTTATTCATTTGAATTTCCTTAACACTATCCCAGAAATATTTAATGCAGAGGTATTGTTCCGAGATGATTGCACCTCTGATGAATTTGTTGATGTCATTTTAGGAAGTCGTGTTTATATGCCATGCCTTTATGTAAGTACACACGTTCTATTCTCTTTGAAAACAATGCATATTCAAACATTTTTGAGAATACATGCACTGGCGATTTTTCTATATAATTTTATTATGATATTGAAAAAATGTCTTTGCCTTAAAGCATCACTGGCAACATAATTACACCTGTATGCTTATTTTTCTGTCCCATTACTCCCAATGACTTAAACTTGAGACCCATAACAAAAAGAATTGAAATTCATCATAAAACTGTACTGTGTATGCCAATTTTGTCTCGGATACCCATTCACTTCCTGTTTACTAAGTGTGTATAATGGTGGGGGCATCTATTAAGCTACTTAAATTCTGCCATGGGATTAAGTTTCTGTTTCCCATGCATGTTTTTACCTCCAATAAATCCGGCTTTTTTTTCATTTATTTATTTAACTTTCATACATAAGTTCATTTCTTTGTAGGTTTACAATAAAATAGATCAGATATCTATAGAGGAGGTTGACAGGTTAGCCAGGATGCCTCACTCAGCTGTTATCAGGTATGCAGTACACAAAATTTAGAAGTATGAATATTTTAGTACAACTACTTTATAATTTAGCCTTTACATTAAATGTGAAGATGAAGATTTTTGAATACATCATGTATGTTAAAGTATCTTGAAATTTATCACTTAGCAACACAATTGAGGAAAACCTTGTTGTAGCCAAAAAAAGAAATCATATCTTGCCTTAGAAGAATGCATTTTTATACGACTGCAAAAAACAATTGGAGTAGTTAGAAGTGATTTTGGACATTATGGTCCCAAATGTGAAGGAATTAGGGGCAAAAGAGGTACCAAAAACATTTTATTTCATAAAAAGAGGTTACTTTATATATTAAGTTTAAGCATATAGATTTCTATGTTAATTTACCACAAGACAAAAATTGATTTTGAGAGGATAGTAATAAGGAGCTGAAGATGACTAATGGGATGAGTAATATTATACCATAATGTTTCATTCCTTAGGGTTATAACCTTAACTGTTTAGGAAAAGAGGTAAAAAGGGCCAAACATTTTATAGACATTAAAAATACAACTTAAATATGGATCTCTAATGAAATTGTATGACTGTTCCAAAGGTAGGCTAGATCCAATGGTAAGCTAGAATTGATTTTGGGAAAAGTTAATGTATCCATAAAGGAATGATGGGCCAAATGGGACAAAAAGCAATAATTTTTCTGGTTTTACTTGAGTTTATAGACCTCTATGAAATAACTATATTTATACTAGGTGTCATATCACAAAGGATGGTGTTGATGAATTATAAAGGTCTATGACACTTACCTTTAAGGGATTAAGGTCCAAAATATGGGTTAGAAATATGTATTTTCTTCAACTTTGTATATACCAGTATATGAATTGCTTATTCTGTTAACAGCAAATATTTTTTAAAGCTCAAATCACAATCTAAATCAAGTGCTGTATCAAGTTTAAATGTCATGTCCATACCTTTCCCAACTTTTCATGGTTCAACCTCTTTGGTTGTATCACAGGTACTTAGTCCCAGTATCAGTTATGCAATCCCACTAGTATATAATATTGTTAATATACTAGTTGTGCTGCATATTTGATAGTGAGAGCAAGTCCTTGTGATACATTATGTACAGGTTGTATTAAGCTGTGCCCTGCCGAATGTTAGTGTATGTAGATGAAGACAGACCATTGACTATTAACACCATCTTCTGTTTGCATTATTGTTAATACATGTATTTTCAGCTGCAATATGAATCTGAATTTGGATTATTTACTAGCAAAAACCTGGGAATGTCTAGCTTTGGTCAGAGTTTATACAAAGAAAAGAGGAGGTAATGAAACTTTTTGAATTTGAAATAAGTTTACCTTGTAATATGAAAACTATTTTTTCGAAACACATACTAAAGAATGTATCATAATTAAGGTTGAAGTGAACCAGGGATATTGCTTTTGTGAGTTAGAACACTGTTTTCTAGTTATTACATAAATTTAACTACTGGGGTTATTGTCTCATGGGTATTTCCCCTTTGAATTTGCTTTTTACCAATTCATTTAAAGTAACAGTACTTACTTTCGTGTTGTAGTGAAGGCAAGTCCATTTAAATTTACATAGGGTTAGGGGAATGCAACTTTGCAAGACCAGCCCCCACTCTAACAAAATAAAGGTCACTTTAATTCCCAATCACCAAATTGATGCCCAATTAATAGTAGAATTACTATGAATTATTAGTCTTCATTTCTTTAACAGTAAAGGTTTTTGTTTTTATATATAGCAGATTTAGCATCATTGTATTGACCAAGGATATGATGTATTCAAGAGCAAGGGAAAAAGACACATTTGAAAATATTTTTAAGAAACAAAGATTTAAATGCACAACATGCATATGTAAAAAAAACCCATAAATTTCATGAGAGCCAATCTCTTCTATTTTGTCTTAACCTTTATTGGTTTTACCCAAGCATCTGCTGTGTACTGGTAAATGTCTTAACCTTTGTTGGTTTTACCCAAGCATCTGTTGTGTACTGGTAAATGTCTTAACCTTTGTTGGTTTTACCCAAGCATCTGCTGTGTACTGGTAAATGTCTTAACCTTTATTGGTTTTACCCTAGCATCAGTTGTGTACTGGTAAATGTCTTAACCTTTATTGGTTTTACCCAAGCATCTGCTGTGTACTGGTAAATGTCAACCTTTATTGGTTTTACCCTAGCATCTGCTGTGTACTGGTAAATGTCTTAACCTTTGTTGGTTTTACCCAAGCATCAGTTGTGTACTGGTAAATGTCTTAACCTTTATTGGTTTTACCCAAGCATCTGCTGTGTACTGGTAAATGTCAACCATTATTGGTTTTACCCTAGCATCTGCTGTGTACTGGTAAATGTCTTAACCTTTATTGGTTTTACCCTAGCATCTGCTGTGTACTGGTAAATGTCTTAACCTTTATTGGTTTTACCCAAGCATCTGCTGTGTACTGGTAAATGTCTTAACCTAGCATCTGCTGTGTACTGGTAAATGTCTTTACCTTTATTGGTTTTACCCAAGCATCTGTTGTGTTTACTTAGTCTTGTTATTGGGAAATTAATGCCATTACATCTGATGACTCGGAAGCAAATATGTCCCATAAGTTAAAGGGCTGAAAATTTTGGGTCCGAACTTTCAACACCTTTATTTCAAACTATGTCCCACTTCACCATGATACAAGTTGCAATGTTTGGCTTGTGTATCCATCAATTTAGTTCATTTTTCACAGTCAAATAAATTCAAGTCAAGCAAGAAAGTGTTGATATTGAGACAAACCACATATCTGTAAAAAGTCACACTTTTAGATAATTTTCACAGATCTTTTGTATGTAACTAAGGAGTAATGAATTTCCAGGAAAAAAAGTCCTTAACTATTTAATTTAAATTATGCAATCAGTAACATAACTAACCTTCACTGCCAAGACAAAAATAAATTAAATCAGAATCCCCTTTCCCTGTTGATTTATCATGAACAGCCCAATCATAAATGCCTATAAACATTAACTGGCCAGGTAACAAACTAATGCTGTACCAGGAAATAGTCTCTGCCTTAAACTAGTATCTTGGTTTTACAGAAAGACCAGATTTTGAGGGAGGATTAATTTTGCGAAAGGGCTGTACATTAGAACATATGGTGAGTTATTTGAATACATTGTACTACTAAATTTGAATATACTTTTTCACTAAAAAAAGTTGTTTTACAGATTTGACTTTTATGCCACTACTTGTTTTAAGTTTTACTACTTTCTATTTATAGGAAACATTTGTTCTGTATATTTATGACTCTTTAAATCTGTGTTGGAATGACTATTAAAACTTGATTACTTGTAATGTATATTAGCAACTGGTCTAATTCATTCATATAATACATGTTTACAAAACATCAATCTGAATATAAATGTTAGTTAATACTTGTCACCTTTAACATGGGAATGTTTAATTTCCACTTTTTCTACTTTGTGTCTTGATTGGTTTGACTGCCAACACAGTGTGCATCACTTTTGTGTCTCTTTTTGATCAAGTTCATGTTTTTGTAATATCTTTGTCCTAAGGATATTTTTCTTCTAGTTTAGTCTGTTAACCAACAATAGAAAAAATATTGCCTAAAATAAAATTCTGATGTGTCCATAATTTCATATATTATACTTTTAAGATTTTTATTTCTTCACTTTCTTAGATGTAACTACTGGTCCATATAACATCATATCATATGATATTCGGTAGATACATGGACTGTGTAAATTAAGAATGTGATGTAAGAAGTCGTGTATGTTTTCTCTTTGTTGCATATAAATGATCCAGTGTTAACTGTATATAAATATATAACATAGCAAATAGTTCATTGCCATATGACCCTCTGCATCATGAACTGTTTGATAAATATTTTGTATTTTGCTACATTCACCTAATGATATTTGTATTCTGTTTGTAGTGTCACAAAATCCATAGAACTTTAGTCAGTCAGTTTAAATATGGTTTAGTTTGGGTGAGTTTATTTATGTCCAGCTTAAACATGTTTTTTAAGTCTTCCTTAGTTTTTCATTAAATTTTGTGTGAATTGTTTGAAGCTATATAGGAAAGCATACTTCTCAAGGAATTAAAGATCCTTACTTTAAACTATTTTATTTTAATACAAAAAATGTATCAAAAATGTAACATGAGCTTTAAATGAAATTATAGAAAGTTAATGTATACATATTAATTTTCACAGTTGCTAATTATCACAGATTTCGCAGGTATCAATTTTGGCGGTTACGTTATATTAGTGTGATACAGTGTTGAAAATCAATTTCACAGGTACCATTTTTTTTCTGTCCACCGTGAAAATCATGAAAATAAGTACATCATGAAAGTTAATACATTTACAGTACTTGTTTATTGTGACTACAGCTGATTCAATTTATTTTTCAGGGAAGAAGTGTTAAGTACAGCCCACAAAGAGTGGGAATCCACCACAAAATGTGTCATGATGATGTAGTTCAAGTCATTAAGAAATAGACATTACAAGAAATAAACTCAAATGTCTTTCATTGAAACTGTTACATTTCTTATTTGTGTGATTTGGCCAGGTCTTTGAATTATATAATGCTAGTACAAAGATTTAGACATGAAATCAAGAGCATGATGGACGCAAGTAATGTTATTTAAATCCCATAAACAAATTGTTCATATTATAACAACTAGAATTTCTCGGATTCAGACTGAAAAACAATTATCCTGTGTCATATATAATGACCTCATTCAGTCTTTGCCACTTATTGCATGATATGTAATATAATAAAAACAAATGAAAAATATCTAAGAAAAGCAAAGCATTTAGGAATCTTATGCATTTTTATACAACCACAAAACAGTTGCGGTCATACAATGGTACGGCACTGTTGTGTGTATCATGGTCTGTGGACACTTTGTTTACATGTGATATCATGCATATTGGTTTAACTTTATGAAATTTAATGGCAGGGTTCCAAACCACAAAGAAAGGTTGGTATTGATTTTGGAAATACTGGCCCTAAACATTTTGGAATTAGGGGCGAAAAAGGGCCAATAAACAAGCATTTCCTAGAATTTAACCATTAAATCCAGTATTAGCATATTGATGTCAATGATATTGCTCCACAGTATTCTATACCACAAATGTTTAATAAAAGTTTGTACACAGAAAACTTTCCAGACAACTGGAAGATTGCAAATGTTATCCCAGTACATGAAAACAAGGATGGTCCTGAATTTCCAGCTAACTATAGGCCCATATCCCTACTCTCTATGGTGGGCAAAGTCCTGGAAACAGTGTATTTTTAAGTACATGTATTTGTTCAATTTTATTAGATCCAACTGTTTACTTACATAACACAGCTGGTTTTAGAACTGGGGATTCAACTGTAAACCAATTGATTGCAATAAGTAACGATTTCAGTGAAGCTATCGATGATGGCAAAGAGATATGTTATTGTCTGGACATTAGGAAAATGCATATTTCTGGCCCCTCATCCTAAATGGGATTGATTTTTGGGATCAAGGCTTTGAACCATTTAGGAATGATGGGCCAGAAACATGCACTTTCCTGATGTCCAAATAGTTACTTGACTGAAAGTGATTGGACTTTTTTTTTATAAACTGTACCACAAGATGAAAGCTTGGATTTATCGTGGAGGCTGTGACTTGAACCAATTAGGGAGTATGTGCCAAAAGGTGACCAAAACAAGTGTTTTCCTAATGTCCAGACAGAAACTTGAGTGAAAGTGAATGGATCTCTTTTAAATTTTACTACAAGGCACCATACCTTAAAAGAAGACTGGGATTGTTTTTTTGGGTTGTATCTTGAGTCATTTAAGAATTAGGGGCCACAGAGGGACCAGAAACAATATTTTTTCTGATTTTTGGATAACTTGTCTAAAAATGAGATCTTTAAAATTCTACTACAAAAGAAAATATCCAAAAAGGAAGGTTGAAGTTGATTCTGGATGTTGTGATCGGAACCATTTAGGATTTAGGGGCCAAAAAGGGTCAAATTTCTATCCTGTGTCAAATGTCTAATCACAATAAAAGAAGCTGCATCGAGTTTGAATGGTGTGTCCATACTTGGGGTTTGACCCATGCTGTCGTATCAAGCTGCATTCCATGAAGCATTTTATAATTGATTTAAGATGGTTCATTAAAAATTGTTGAACTTGATATCAGTTTTTCTTGATGTGAAGTGCAGAAATCCATTGCAAATTAAAAATTACCACATATAAATATACCAGTTAATGTCCAGTTAGTTATTGATAAGTAGATTTTCATCCTTCCTACCCCTAAAATAAATGACATAAAAAAAATGGTGCCAGAATATCAAAATCAGGATTTTTTTGCATCAGTTTCTAGTATTGAGGTACAGTAACACACGCACATCTTTCATTTCTTGGTGACTAAAACAGTGTTTCTTCTCTGAAACTGATGTGGCTATGGATTATGAACGTATATGCAGTGTTTTCACAATTTTTTCTCCTAAAAGAACAAATATAAAATTCAACTGGTTAAATCTATTTATTCTTAATTGAATGATATGCATTTTTTTTTCTACTTGAACCAGCCAGACAGGTGCAAATTGGCCTCCAGCCTGTTCTTAATGAAAACACTGTTCACATACTTCAGATAACTAAAATTAGGCTAGCAAATATCTGGTTAGATGTACTTTTTGGGTTTTTGATCTTTTAGGATCAAATTACCTTATGTCGCTGGTTCATGTCAGGAACTTCCCTACTATTTCTGAACAGTACACAAAAATATAGTCCAAATTTAATTCCTTTGCAGTAAATATGTTTCTGATGTGCAATCATTGGGCTCGGTGATATTAAATTATTTCTGCAAATAAAATTAATATCTACCAGTATATTCAAATAACCTGAAGATTTGAGAGACCATTTTTAGCCTTGAAAGATTTAGGGAATCGAGTTCTTGCATTATTGTGTCAAGAGTGCAGAGCAGCGATATTAACCAAGTAAATTTGGCGGGAAAATTCAAATTTATTAAAAGTGTTTTGTTTTGGAAAAATCTTTTTGAGCATTATTATTGTTTGACATAAATACTCTTTAAAATAGTTTCATTTTTACAAAAATTTTTCAATCGGTACAAGGAACTTGCTGTCAAATATAGATGTACTTTTAAAGGATTAATACGTGGGGGTAAATTACGGTAATATTCTACACAAAACACGGACAGCTCGATACCCACCCAAAAACTTACCTAAACCTTTGAATAGGCTCATTCGTAAGAGATGTAGTTATAATATAGTTCTCAAATCTTTAAGGATAGCATTCTTTTGTATTAACATTGATTCCCTCATGGGGTCTTTTCATAGAAAATAAAACACTATTTTAAAAGCAGTTTTTGGCATGACATGGGTTGAGTCTTTATCGTATGACTTATGATTTACCATGATTCTCAACCCGGCGTCGCATGGGAAGAATTTGGGTTGATTTTGCATACGATAGGGACATAACTTTTCTTAAGGTTTAAACTGTCTGTAGCTGGATTGTCAGTTAACTGCTAGTAGTCCTCAGTTTGTACATTTGTGTAATTTATATTCAGTTTCTTTATTGTAACAAGAGACTCAGACCATTTTGAATTGATTTTTAGGTGTGTTTAACTGTGTAATATTTTCCCACAGTGGTCAGATTATAAAGGGGGAGGATTGTGATTACATTTTATATTCAGAAATTATTAGTAACGACTGACATTCAGCTTATACACATTAAGAATAAAAGCAGCTCGAATAATACGGGGAATGCTAAGGAGTAATCAAGGGAACCAAGGTTCTAGCGGTAATCAAAAGAATGTAATCCAGGGGCAAAGACCAGACATGGAAAACAGACATACACAACAAAGAACATAAAGTAACTAAAATCATACACACAAAGTAACAAAAGCAAATGAGCAACTCGGACTCCACTAAAAACTGGGAGCATGGACCAGGTGTACCGGTAGGGTAAGCGTCCTCTGCATTTCTAGAAACACCCGCCGAGTTGCTCATAAAAAGTCAAGTCCGGGGTAGACAAACGAGGAAAGGAATGCATGATTAGTTTGTTTTACATCATGCAAACTTCTGAAATTTTGTTCGTGCTACAATTTTCACAAGAATAAAAAAAACCCAGTGCTAACAGCACTTTGATTTACATCTATCTACTTAATGATGGAACTCCTTCATGTTTACAATTGTTATTTAGATCCAACATGGAGAGTTGTACCATGAATATGATTACTGTAAATGTCTGAAGAAAATTTTCATTTTCTTCTACGACGGTCTTTTTAGATGGGTTGTATTATGGTACACCAGTTAGAGCCTGATCATCTTTCTATCCATCGTTTACACTTAACACAATAACTTAAAAATACTGTCACTTAATTTTATGATACTTAAATTGATGCTTTCTATTGATGTGTGCTCCCTTTCAATTTTCATAAGATTCCGATTTGTTTTCAATTATTCAAATTTATTGAAAAATACTCGTGCAGCAGTATCAATGGAACTTCGGTGGATTGTTTATTTTTGTTAGCACCCTTTTATATTTGTAAATTTCCAATTTCAGGATTTAGAGGGTTTTTTTTACCTTTTAGCTCACCTGTTTTCTGTTCAGATGATTTTTCTGATCAGCCAAGGTTACAATTTAACATATATTTTACCACTATAGAAAAATAAAACAAAGGCTGCAAATACCGAACAAGTGACCAGTATACTAGAGTTTCACCTTCACAACTTATTTTCCACTTTTGGTGGATCATTTTTACAGCGAGATATCGACATTCCAATAGGCACTAATTGTGTCCCTCTCATATCATCCGTTTCTATATTCATATGAATTGGTAGTTTCTTCAAAATCTTGTGAAAGAGAGTTAGATCCTATAATTTCACATGTGAATGTGTTGATGATGTTCTCTCCTCAAACAATCCCAAATTAAGAAAATGGCTTCCATTTTTATCCACCAGAAGTAGGAAAGAGACTAACGACACGATTTTCATTTCTGACCTTTATTTCGACAACCGTAGTAATCTCATTCGTACAAAAAATATACGACAAACGAGACGAATTATCTTAAATTTCCCTTTCATGGGCAGTGAAACTTTTCCCACGTAAAAGGTGTTAATATTTACAAATAGGTAAGGTATGCAAGAGCTAGTAGCGACTATTCTGACTTCCTAATATCGTTGTCTGAAATAGGCTTATGGATCAAGGTTATACAAATACGTCTCGTGCATGCAGTTCCATTTCCAGATCTTATTGAGAAATATAGATAATAGATGATGGATTTACCTGATATCATCAATATATCTTCAGTACTGTTTTGACTACTTGCTCGGTGACAATTAAAAATTCGAATGTTATGTAGACATACAAAACGACCTCACGTCATAAAAAAACACAATACACGTAGCCATAAGACGAAAGAAAACAGAGGTGTATGTCTGTTTTCCATGTCTGGTCTTTGTCCCTGGATTACATTCTTTTGATTACCGCTATAACCTTGGTTCCCTTGATTACTCTTACTACATAACGTAAATACAAAACGATCACATGTAAATATTAAACCACAGCAAGTAATATAAAACTGACAACACATAAATAAATGCGTATCTCATCAAACAGTTCAGGCGTTCCTGAATAAAATTTTAAAAAATCAAATTTACAAACAGCGGCAGTTAACAAACTTACAGGATTTTGACCTTGCAAAATCATCGTTAACAGGTCCAGTCCGAATACTAACAAAGCTCTTCTATGAAAGGGGCGTGCAAGCTCATGAGAAGTATCATGTTACCATTATGGTTGTCTTAAGTTGCCCGTCGAAACATTTAGAATCCATGTCGATGTAAAACATGGATTCAGATCAGCTATGCTACTCAGGCTCACCAGTTATACTGATTCCAGCTATATTCACCGAAGGCCCCTTAAAAGGGTTTCGAAGAAACATGCAAACCACAGCAAATGGCAAGCTACTATTAAAATGAGAGTGTAACGGAATAGATGGACCTGATAAGACCCCATGAGTATGGAAATAGTTCTATAGAGTCCGAGTTGCTCATTTGCTTTTGTTACTTTGTATGTATTATTATACTTAAATCATGTTTTTTGTTGCGTGTGTCTGTTTTCCATGTGTGATCTATGTACCTAAAACCGCCTATATCTACCCCTGACAACCCATGCTTTGCAAAATTAAGGGGGGCACGCCCGCCACGCCCCGCCTGAATCTGCCCCAGTGAAAATATTTCCAGAAATCAAATACACTATTAAAAAACGATGCAGTAAAAATTCAAAAGTTATTATTAATTTTTTTTTTAAAATTATTTTTAAGCTCTAAAATACTTGATTATAACTATAAAGAAAATAATTCAAGGGAGTATGAAATCTGGTCAATATTAGTTGACATCTTTTTTTATAGACAAACTATATCTAGGAATGGACATAGATCGATAATTTAATTATAGGTCTCTGGGATGAATAAGGACTTTATATTACGCCAAGGAGTTAAATACATTTAACTCCTTGGTTAGGTACATTCCCTAGATGGAACCAGATATTTTGAAAACCATGGATCTAGAAAAAAAGTTTTCCGGTTAAACATTATTTGCTCATTTTTTGCCCAAATTTGACTTGAAATTATTGATTTTTTTGGTTAAAAAAAACCATTTATTAAAAAAAAACAACAAAAAACAAAAAAAAAAAACGGATTCTGATCAACAGACCCGAATTCGGTTCTAGTTTTATTATTGCGAACAACTTGTTACCTCCCTTGAATGATTTGCACTATGGTCACAGATTTCGACCCACTGGCTATCTTGCTCGCTACTTCAGGAACCAGAGGCGAAAGATTGTTGTTTAAGTACCCACACACCGAAGAGAGAGCAGACAGCAGTCGTATCAAATGTACTAAATGAAATTCAGAATACGAATTCATCTTTGATACCTTTGGCTTTGGGCTTGGCTTTGCAGAATGCAGTTCTGACACGGTACTACGAATCACCGGAATGCCCCGTAATCACCGAAATGCCCCTACAAATCACCGGAATGCCACCGAAATGCCCCTTATTTTGTTGTAAAACTATTAAAATTTTATAAATATTGATTCTATGAGATGTTATGAGGTATATCTACATAATAAAATTTTGATATTTTTACACGAAGATTTTTTATTGAAAGAAATAAATATTAGCATCAAAGAAAGATAACTCTCGCTTATTGAAACATGAATGTACTCTGCATAATAACCGATTACATACAGATAACGATGCAAGTTTTTATCTGTTTAATAAATTATTTGCAAATCAATTGTATAACAAATAATAATTTATTTATTTTTTGTAAAAAAGGACAATTGAAAAATTGCCCTTTTTTTAATCTTGCCGATCATAAGTTCTACCGCTCGTCGTTCAAGGGTCATTTACATAATTATACAAGCTAATTATAAATCAGATCTGAGAATTTAATAATTATCACCAAAATGCAATCTTAATTAGTTAATTTCTAATGAAGAGACAATAATTTTTGACACTAGTTTTTTTATGATCTTAAACTTGTATTTGATCTTCCGCTTCTCATCATTAAAAAATAAAAATGTATATAAGGTTAAATATATTTATGTTCTACAATCATACCACATTCTGATATTCAGTATGGCTGGGTTATACCCCTGCACTGAATGCAAAAATGAATGCGGTGAAGGCACCATACAATGTAATTTGTGCACCCGATGGTTGCATGTTCAATGTGTACCCATGTCCGATGTGCAGCTCAAGTCATGGTCGCAACCCATGCTGACCTTCCTCTGCCGCAAATGCTGCTTTGTGAATGGCGAGTTTGACCTGCAGAAATCCTTGCAAAGGTAAAATTTCATTTATATATTTTTTTTAAATCCGGGTTCATATATTTATTTATCAAGTCTATCATAATTAGTACCATACTGAATTTTTCCCCACGGAGAATTACACTGTACATAGCTTTAAAGCATAAAGTCTATTCAGTTTGTAAATTTAAAATGCTGAAGACATAAATGTAAAAAACGATTTATTTTCTTCTTTTGTGAATTGAATCGTTCAATCGTTAACTCCACCGAATACTTGAATTTTCCTCTAGGTAGTATTTCAGAAACGTAAATAAATTGAACAGCGTTTTCTTTCAGCTCGTCTACAAGGTTTTTGATGTTCTTTACTATGTCATTTGGTGAGGAATTATCACAAATGTCATTGCCACCAACTAAAATAATCACTATGTCAGGTTTGAAACACCGAATTAGTGATTCCTGAAAGATAATAGATGTCAACATTCTGTTTGCAATGGGGTGTTAATACCTACCGTAAGGAGAACATTACGCAACATTATGCAACAAATATATCTAGCAAAAGATGGCTTCATATAATTGAGCCATACGGTTAATATAATCATGTATACACAATGGCATAACATGTATATACATTGGTATTTAATTAATGTTACAATTTAGCAATTCTACATTTCCTGACATTATAATGGAAATAGAAACCTGAAAACGTTCTTTACTTTTTAAATATTTAATATTCATATGTTGAACTTAGAATAAGTATAATGGATTGTACCAGGCCTTCCTTTTAGAAATGATTTCAATTTTTCTTTTTCCATTCTTATGTGAGAACTTGTAGTACCGCGTTAAATACACGTATATGAACACATCGCTTCGATGATATTAATCTTTTTGTTTCTTTCAATTACAAATTCGTTCAAAGTGATTTTTGAGATTATCTGTTTAATACATTTCAATCGTTTTATTTTAGGCTCTTGGCGGTTTTAGACAGCAAACCCAGTGTAGTGAAAGCGGCTGCGACATCTGAATCCTTGTTACTTGAGACTTACGGTGTGAAACTTCCTGAACCGACCGAAATAAATAAAGCTCATTTAACAATCGACTCTGTGTCTGTTGACATTTTAAGGATGTATCATCCTGTTCTGCTTTCTAGTGTGTTCCCAGCAAAGACTGTAGGTGATGGTAACTGTATGTACAGATCTGTGTCAAAAGCTCTAACTGGGACTGAGTCCTTCCATGTACTGTTAAGGTTACTTTCGTCCATTGAGATCCTGACCCATCCACAGTTCTACGATACCGCGCACCGAAAGCACATCGACCTTGTCAAAGACAACAGAATCGTGCCCGGTACATACAAAGACATTATAATTGACTCTCTCAAAAATTCTAAAAGAAAAACAGAGTATGTCCGAACGCCCGCCTTTGTTATGAACGAAATGTCCGATTTACTTAAAAACGGCAAACCAACCGAGGTTTATAACAAACTCTCCATTAAATACGACGAATTAAGTGGGCCAACAAGCAAACGACAGGTTTATGACAAAAAATTAAACGACTCAAAGAAAGACAGACGGAATGAGGACGGACATGTGGTTAATAGGCGAAATATAGCTGACCACATAAGCGAGATTGACAAATTAGTTGCAAATGGCACATCAATCGTGAAATCAATTGTTAGGGATCAGGGTAAGGCACCATGCCTTATCTTGTATACAGACGAACAGATGACGGACATTAAAAACTTGTGTTGTACAGGCCAATCAATTTTAGGAATTGATAAGACCTTCAATCTGTGTGATATGCATGTAACAGCCACATGCTACAAGCAAGTTAGCGTAGTTTCTGACAATACGGGGGATGCACCAATTTTTCTAGGCCCATTATTTATACATGACAATAGCGACTTTGAATCATATAGCAATTTCTTCAATCATCTTCGTACAAAACTAGCAGGGACAGACAAATCAAATCTTGTTTTTGGGTCAGACGAAGAACAAGCCCTTGTGAACGCAGTTATCACAGCATTTCCCGAATCTACACATCTGCTCTGCAAACGTCATCTATATCAAAATACAAAGCAGAAGCTGATTGATGACTGCGTTGACAAGGCCGATAGGCAAAGGATCTTAGACATGATTTTTGGAAATGACGGACTAATTAATGCTGACGATAGTATCTGCTTCGACACAAAATCTGATGACATAGAAGACGCATCTAGAGAGTTGTCAGGCAAATTTCACAGGTACTTTCAAAACAAATTGAAATCAAATTTGAAAGAAAAAGTCAACAAACCATTATGTACCGGGTTAGTAGAAAACGCATGGACTAACAATAATTCAGAATCTCTCAATCACATCTTAAAGCAAGCTATAAATTGGAAATCGAAACCCCTCTTAGACCTTGTCAACATCCTGACAACTCTCATAGAGGCCCAATTTAAAGACATTAGGAAGGCAATCGTTGGCACAGGACAGTTTAGGCTTGCAAAGACCTACGAACACTTTGGGGTGACAAGGACTGTTTGGGTATCAAAAACGACAGAGGAGCGTGACAGACACTACAAGCGTTTAAGACAATTTATTCCCAAAGACAAAATGACTGTTACTTCTACGGACGGTAAAATGACTGTAGTTCAGCCCAGGTCACTAGGCAAAAAGATTGGTCAGCACAAACGAAAAATTAACGAGAGGACAAAGACATTCAAAAAAACGAAAACAAAGTAAATGTTCAGCTAAGTGAATGTTCAGCTGTTTGATATTAACAGTGCGTACGCCGTATCTTGTTGTTGAGATGCCCAGAAATGGGTAGGACTCCACTGTTACTATTAAACCTCTTCGCATGGACATCTAAATTATTTTTTTCAGTTTATTGGGAATAGGTTTTTTTCTGCCACACATCTTGTCATCGTGATTGTTTTTTCTTTTTGTTTGTTTGTATTATATTATATATTATATTATCGTCTTTATTATCAATCAGATGAATTTTAATCATGTTATGTGATTTAAAATAGTAGCTATATGTCATATGCCTGAGACGCTTCTTAAATAGTTGCTGAATGATTTTACATGCTTATTATCATTTATATTTTTATGATGTGTTAATCCTTACATTTTTTTAATAGTAGCTTCATATATTCTGTGTTTTGTAAGAATTTGCTATCTGCTTTGCTGACATATTATTGACTGTGTACCAATAAAAAAATATTATGAACTAATTTCAGCATTTAGTTATCAATTAAAGTCTATGAAGTATAAATCATATTGAGTTTCCACCTGATTACTGGTAATTACTAGAGATTGCGCAACATAGTCTTTATCTCCAATGCGAGTTATCGCTCTTTGAACTAATTGACGCTTCGAGAAACAACACTTTAAAATATTTAATTATGGTAGGAATTATGCATTTATGAAAATTTTAAGCATTAATCTTTATGAAATTCATCATGTAAAGTCATTTGAAGGGGCATTTCGGTGATTTCAATGGGCATTCCGGTGATTTGTAGGGGCATTTCGGTGATTACGGGGCATTCCGGTGATTCGTGTTACCCGTTCTGACAAGTCACATTTCCCTCTGACTACACTTGCCTACAGACAAACTTGCGCATCTAGATTAGTTTTTACGCATAGAATGCTAAATATGAAAAAGATACATGGATGCTTTGTAAAAATAGATTAATGACTAATGTGACTTTTGCTGAGCATTTTTTCTGTCTGCTGAAGATAACATACAAATGTAACAAACACCCAGTCTAACAAACAGATTGAAACAAGGCAGTGGCTGCTGTTCACGCAATAGTGGACGAGGAGCCTCTTCAAGCCAATCGTCCATCCATCCAGTTTGCATCAATAACTTAAAGAATTGCGATGGAAACATTGTTGAACTTATCCACAAATGTACGACTATTAATGACATTGCAATTTCATTGCACTTTAAAGTTTATTTCATGTTTTCAACCAAATTCAAGATATTTGAACATGTTTGTTCCCAATGCCGCATTTCCTCAGTTACGTTTTAACATGAAATGAACACCATCAGGACAATTCAGCCAGTGATCCTTGTCTTCACCCAAGTTTCGTGGAGTCTGCGTCATTCTTTTTATTCTTAAGGTTTTGTATATAGCCCTAATTTGTTTAAGTTTATGTGTTTTGTCTGTTGCCAAAATCTAGGCTTTCACATTAAGTTTATACTCGGCGTCACATAAATAACATACTGTTAAAATTTGAATAAAAATATTTTCTACGACTTTATTGACACCAACCTTCGTTTAAATTGTCTTAAATGACTTGCTCATTCGTTTAGCCAAACAGCTTCTCAAAAACAAGTCGCTTATTAGCTTAAATCATGCGTAACAAATCCTTACGGGAAAATCCCATACTAATATCCGCCATGTTGGTTTTTACGGGACGATTTGTTTACAAACGAAGTGCGTAAGTTCCTGTCGAACTCCGGTGACAATCGTCTGCTTGATCAACTTCTCGGTATTATACGTTGTTCGCGTAAAATAAATCCGAGATATCCGAAATAACGCCGAATTGCATTCTGGGTTCTTCGGTTTTTGGACAAACCATTTAAACGTAAACAACATCTCCTAGCAACCCGATTACTGTAAACATGGCCGACTTTTTACATTGTAAATATTGCCACCTAGAATTAAAATCTGACCGGAATTTAACGATTCAATGTTTAGGGAGAAGCCGTTTGGCTAAACGAATGAGCAAGTCATTTAAGACAATTTAAACGACGGTAGGTGTCAATAAAGTCGTAGAAAATATTTTTATTCAAATTTTAACAGTATGTTATTTATGTGACGCCGACTATAATTAAGATCGGACATCAAACTAATTTCAAAGTCCCTGCTAAAGTCCCCTTTCTCCAATACAATCTTACCTCGGATGACTAACTATGATGAATTGAAATCTCTGATAATTTGAGGTTTCCAATCAGTCCCCTCGACAAGATTTCGAGGTTAATTAACCCTGATATCTTGAAGTCAAATAATAAGTCAGAAAACTGTAAACGTTTTATTACAAACCATGGTCAAAGTGTGTTTTTCACAAAGATTAGCGTGGCTTTGAATTTATTTGTTGACACTATTTATGGCTTGATTTGTGTATTTGAATAATTCAAAATAGCATCTGTAGTGAAAATAAACAAATGAAAAAAAGTGATAACAGTCATTTAATATTGCATTATACCTGTCAGATCCAGACTTTAGCATAAAACTTTAGATTAATAACAAGTCAGAATTCATATGAACAGTGATATGGGATATTGTGATAAAAATAAAACAGATGAATTGTAATGATATCAGAACACTTAATTAAATATCAGACGGACAGATTATAGTGTATTTCACAGACTACAATGGTTGCAATAGTGAATCTGAAATTTTATCGTAGTAATGTAGAGCACATTGTTTGATGATACTCCTGCTTGTGAGACATAAATAGCAACATAATTTGAACTTATGACATTTTTGATATAGAAAAAATAAGGAGAAAACTTCCCTAAAGCACTGGGTGGGATGTAAATGCAGAAGCAATCTTCAACCAAACTATTTTCGGATTATACTCAACCTCGGATGACTAGAAACTCGGGTGGCATTTTTGCCTGGTCCCTTTGACTTCGACAAGGTTTGACTGTAAAAGGTTTAAATCATATCAGAATATTTTAATTAATAATATAGGTGATTTACAAAACAAAGCAATTCCAATGCATGTAACCTCTGATCAGCACTAATTTTCAATTTCTCACTTCAAAGCTTTCAAAACATGAAACAGATAGCCGACATTTTAATTCTGGTGGGATTGTTGTCTCCTTGAGATATACACCATACCTATTCTCATTATATATATGGGTACAGGCTTGTGGCAGTTCTTCTCTGATTCATACCCTTGTCTGCCAATGTACATGCCACATTCTGCATAATGGTCAACCATCATCCCACTGATATGTTTACTTTGTAATTTCTCAGTAATCATACATTTTACCCATATGCTTCCTACCTCAAATACCAAGCATTGTTGAATGACTGACTATTTGTCATGTTTTTTTTGTTGTTGAATAATTTGAACAGACAACTTAATTAAACAAAAATATTCGTACCCAAATTTCCATCCTTCATCTTTGGATGACTGTAACAGCCATTACTGTCATCCACTTTACCCCAGTGAATAGGGTTGAAGTTGTGTGTCACAATATGAATTCATGTAAGAGTTGCTGTTCTTTAAAAGCAAGAAATGATAATTTTATGTTGTTCTTGGCTTCTATCTTGAAATATAATGGCTTCTGGAAAATGAAAAATAGTGCTTATGGTATACAACAATCATGTATAGAATACAAATGTACTTGAATACACCAGCTTTCTTACTTTTTTTCATTTTTTAGCAAGAAGAGGAAACTTGTACAGTGTTCATGTGAGTGAAGACATAACAACAGTAGCGTAAGTACTACAACATGGTATCTTGCACACAAAACGAAAGGATTAACCATTTAAACAGAATAATCACATTTATGTAAAAAGTATTTTTGTGAGAAGCTGATTTTGAGAAAATCTGAAAATACATTGTCTTTTTTTATGCTTAACCATCTCTGTTATTTTCCCAAAAATGCAAGACTCCATATAATTGAAGTACATGTATTTGAAATACTGTCAGTGATATTGTTGTTTTTTTTCAAAACTACCCCATCCTCTTTTTATTAGGAAAATAGTATGAGGCATTTTGAATTATTTAGGAATTTGGAAAAAATGGTACATAGTACACAAATTGAGTTTGTACTTAAAAATTATTAATTTTAAAGAAGATAATAAGAAAAACATGAGTACTAAATATTTTAAGCAGAAACACCATATCTTCAGCACTAGAACAATTGGGAAATAATTTATCTTATTTGGGATTATTTATGAGCCATTTTATTTTAGTTGGGAATATAAGGCAAACAATAGGGTCTGTAAGTCTCGTTCTAGTTTCAGTTTCCCCTCTGGAATTTTCGATGTGGATTGTATTGAAATTGAAAGACTGATCTCCATTTTATTGTTTACTTCTGGGAAATCAAAAATGCTGCATCGCAATGCAAAATCTTCTATTTCATACTTTTCTTGGCATTTTTATCCCATAAAAGTAGATATTTGTATTTTTTGTCAGGCATTTTTTTGCATTTTTTTGGAATAGATAGAGAAATAGAAAAATAGAATATGTTTAACATGGTGTAAAACAAGCTGGTCCTTGTTTAAAATAGAATTGTAGCCAAACAGCAGCTTTTTGCAACTTACTTAATAATAGTTATAGAAAAGATCAGAAATCTGACATGGATTGATATTGTCCTCAATGGCAAAATCTTCTGCAGGCAAACTTTGAGCTACTTTCTACATTTTATTTAAAATTTATTACCCTTTGTAGTATTTTGGTTATCTTCCTGCATTTCCATGACATGAGTATAAGTGAATTGATTGGTATAAGATTATAGAACAAGGTTTGATACCACAATAGAAGATTCTTGAAGATTTTTTTAGTAAATATGGTCCTGTCATTTAGAAATTAAGGGTCAAAAAGGGCATGGACAAACATGTTAATTACATTTAGAATAAATTGCAATTTTGACTGATGCTATTGATTTATGTATTTATGTTCGAAGTCTTTACTTAAGACCTTGTTTTCATATATATGAATTTTGACTGTAAATAATGTAGGTTATGTAACAAAGGTAGCCCAAAAGGAGTGCCACTTTCCCAGTTAGATAATTTTTAAAGCAAATGGAGGAGAACCTGAATTGATTTGTTGATGATACACTGTATTTATTTCTTATTCTTGTTTTCATTGTAGAACTCCAAGGAGAACCAGTAGTAGTTTATCAAGGTAACAGTTCACAAGGTTTCTACTATATATGCTGTATTGAGTAATTTTGCTTATGTGCACTACGTGTAGTGTAAAACATTGACCTACCCTGTGTATGATTGAATTAGAAAGTGGTTATTTATTTATAAAGGATTTTTGTCCCCCAGCACAACACAGAAGGGAACTTAAAAATACCAGCGTACATCTGTCTGAACCATTTGGATGCAACTCCTCAAAGACTGCTGAATTGATTTTGTTCAAACTTTGTAGGGTTGTTAGACACTATATGTAGTTGATCATATTCAACTGCCAAGTTGATTCTGCAAATTTTATGGGAGTTATGGGACTTTGTTGATTTTTTACATGGTTTACTGTAGAAACACTTTGTGAATGCAACTCCTCAGAGAACACTGATCGGATTATGTTCAAACTTTGTATGGTTGTTATATGTAAATGATCATAATCAACCACCATTTTGATTCAGCAATTTTTATTGGAGTTTTAGGACTTTGTTGATGTTTTTTACATAATATATTACATTTCTATATTAGGACAATTTGTGGACGCAGCTCTTTGGAGAGGGTTGCATAGATTTTGTTGAAATTTGTTTTTCCTGTTCCCTGTTCTGACCATTTTCTGACTTATCTCTGCAGTAAGGTACATGTATGTCATGAATTGCTAAGCTGGATATCATTTTTTATTATACAAAATTATCTTGAGTGAACTTATATTATGTGTATTATATCTAATGCAGAATGTTATTTTCATAAAAAAACCTGCGAAGGTCAAATTTGTCTGCAAGGTTTTTTATCTGTTCTTTTATTCTTTTCAGCCACACTTACGATTAACTTAACCTTTTGAATTTTAGTTGTTTTCTATAAAACCATAATTTTGATATTTTTTTGTATTTTACTTTCGCTGCATATACATTTTCTCAAGCACTAATGATTCAGTTTGAGTGTGTAATCTCTGTAAAGTCATGACAATAGAATTTGAAATGCCAATTTCTATGGAAGAGTTTATTTGTAAGCTTTTGTGTATAGTTGTAAAATTTGATTTTCATGCTATAATCTCCCATAAATATCAGAAAATTAAAAAATTAAAACCACTAAGTTGTTTACACAGTTTCTTCAAATGTCATACTGCTCAAAGAAAAATGTATTACACTCTGTATCTTTTTACACAGTATTTATAAATATTCTGGTTCAATTTAGGCAGTTTTCAATATATTGATACAGGTAGTATTTCAAGAATTCAATAAGCTGTTTTTGTTTTTACCTCACAATTATTATGAAGATACATGACATGATTTGTTAACTTACCGGTATATTATCCTTTAAAATTTCAGTTTTAGTGAGGAAATTTTAGCCAACTTGTTAACAGTTAAGCCAGCTTTATGTGGTCAGCCATTTGATATTAAAGTTGATGATCTTAGATTTGTTGGCTTCCCCATGTTGCTAGAACAAACATCAAAACAGTCAGCATCAGGAAAATCCTCACATCAAATAGGCTCTTTTAACATCGCTTTTGTTTTAAAGGTGAGTTTAATATTTGAAAGTTTTCTGATATTAATTAGTAATATATCCAAAGTTCCTTTGATGACTACAAAGGATAAATATAATGAGAAAAGGTATGGTGTATATGTCAAAGAGACAAAAACCCACCAAGATGAAAATGTCAGCTTATTTTCCCCTTAACAAGTGCACACCAAATTTCACTAGACCTTGTTTGTCTGTCCATATATTATGTATGTCAAGGCCTAAAATGCCCAACAGATTTGGACGAAATATAATAGGAAAGTAAGGCGTCCTCTGTAATTGTGGATGAATCATGAAGTTATCAATTAGCGTGGGATGCCTGTAAAGGGGCATAATCCAACTTAAAAGATTTTCTGTGTTCATACCTTGTAAATGCAACTATTCCTAAACTGCACTATGAATTTTAATTAAATTTAATAGGAAGGTTAGGTATCATATGTTGATGTGCATGAATGAAAATATTTAATGTTTTGTTACTGCAAGGGGAGATTACTAAACTTAAGGGTTTAACACTCTCTGTAAGCTTGCTCTAATTTTATTTAATAATTGTTTTTTAGACATAAATGGTTCCACCATATCACACTTTTAGACCTGACTAGTGCATACTAGTATTACTGAGGTACTTATATCATATGGACAATGTTTAAAAATTAATTTTGACATTAAGTTCTTTTCATTATAAATTTCAGGCCTCTGTTGAGCAATCTATAATCAACTGTTACTTTGACTTGGTGAAGCAGCTGACAGCTGGTGTAAAGTATGAGGAATCACGTCGGCAGTATCTATCTACTGAAGCCAAAATAATGTTGTCCATACATGAAGAAATTTCTACTCTTCCAGAGGGTAAGATTTAAATTCTAGAAAACTTCTAAGCATAGAACTTGTTGATAATTGACTTAGTCTTGAAGCCTGGATAACACCTCCATTTTTGTATGGTTTATCCTACAATTGGTTGAATGGCTAGTAACAAGAATTGCTTAGTTTGGACTGATTTTCACATTTATTTTGCAAAACTCTTCAAAAGGAAATTTAGTATGTATAATATACAACAGATTTATTCCATCTGAAATATATCCCATTATTTCCTGTATACTATTTGATCATTTATGCAAAGACTGGAGAAAGGTAGAAGTTACTTTGATGATCATTGCATTTCTTTCATATTCTTGTAAGAGAAACATGTTAAGTAAGTGCTTTTTTGTATTTTGTATAGGAACTTGTAAAAAAACTGTTAATGTAAGGACTATTTTCACTTTCACATATCATAGAACTTCAAAATTCAAATTTGGGGATGTGTCAAGCAGTATCCATTGTTCAAATAGGTCCAGATGTTCTGGGTTCAGTGCCTTCAGTTGTCCTATGAAATATTTTATTTTGTGATGTTACTGAATTTAGTCACAAATAATATAAATAAACATCACATTGCAGATCAAATGCAGTATCCATATGACTTGATACTTAACAAAAGTTCATTAGCCAAGGATCTTAAAACTGCTTTTGACAGGTTAGTTTTCTTTTGTTTGTTAAAAATTTATTAAAACAATAAAAACAAGAATTGATATGGTGAAATGCAACAAATGTGCCAGCTTATAACCTAAATACAAAATAGTAAATCCTTGCACTTTTAAATTGGGGTACATTGTAAATCTGTATACCTCCTAAGTACAACACATTTGTAGTATGTTAGGCATAGCTAACCAGTAATATGATTTTAGGCTATGCCTATGATGGATGGACCTCAATGTGTACCCTCAAATGCTGCACTTACGTAATCATCTACTTCTGTGTTTACAAATATCGTCACTACTGTCAGAATATTTTTTAGCCGATCATAATTCTGGTCTTACATTCTACATATATAGGACATCACTGAAGCTCCACCCATAATATAGTTATTATAACCTATACAACATAGGGGTATAATGTTTTTGACCAGTTCTGCTGTCCCTCCATAAGTCGTCTGTGTGTCTGTCATAAGTTATTGCCTGGATAGCTCCTACTTTTTTAACTGATTTCCTACAGACTTTGATGAATTTGACTTACGTTAACAGTTTCACGTTGCTTTCTGTAAACAGCTACAGATGCAACTAATCAACCAATTTGATAACAGAAAAAATTGTACCAGTTTAAACCAATCATATGCAATTGATTCTGGATATCTTTTAAATGTTGCATAATGATCATTTCGATTTCTTGTATGCTAGAAATAAGTGTGAGAATACTAAAATACCAATCATATAAATATTGCAAATTTTGGTATGTTGTGCTCATGTTACATGGAGCAACCTCTCATCAGCAGCATTGGATTGATTTTTTGGGGTTTAATGTCCGAGCATCAATATTTCAGAAAAAAAATATTTTAAGTATGGTATATACAAGGAGTACAAGAAGCAAAACATATCTGAATATAGGAACCCAAATTAAGGACTGATAAATTCTACCAAAGTATGTTTACCATGTTAAATACAAGGAATGAAGCCTCATTGTTTTTTGGGGTCCAAATTTTGTGCTACTGAAAATTTCAGCAAATAATCTGTAAAAAATAGTTTAGGTCAGACAAATCTGACTACTGGCCTGGTGAATACCCTCAATGATATATAAAACAGGGTACCATCATAAAACTTAAAAAGGAGCATCTTTAGTTAATTAGTGATATCAAAGACATGTTGAAAAAAATAATAAACTGTAGAAAATAAAAATAATGACACAATAAAAATAATTGGCAACTTATTAAATAAAGGAATGCAAAGCAATTGAGATGTTAAAATTTTATTAATTTTAGTGGAAAGGATAAAGGAGTTGTTCATTTGTACTTTATTTTAGTGTAAAGGATAAGGGAGTTGTTCATTTGATTTATTTTAGTGTAAAGGATAAGGGAGTTGTTCATTTATACATCAACAAATGGATAGAAGTGTCTTTTTGTTTACCACATAAAGTCCATTCCAAGTCCTCTGTAGCCTTGTCAACTCAAGTTAGTGTAAGTATTATTGTTTGAGAGAATATTCAATATGGTAGATGAAATAATCATTTTCTCTTTTTTTTTAGCTCACCTGGCGAAAGGCCATGTGAGCTATTGCCATCACTTGGCGTCCGTCATCGTTGTCATCGTTAACAATTATACAAACTCTTCTCCTCTGAAACTACTTGACTAACAGAACCAAACTTGGTATAAATGCTCCTTGGGGTATCCTGTATAGAACTGATGTGGGGATTTTTGATTCGTCGAAAAACATGGCCACCGTTTTTAAAAATAGAACATAGGGGTCAGACAGCAGTTTTTCACATATATCTCCAAAACTGTTAGGTTCAGCTGAATTCTAATGCGGTAAAAGTGTTCAGCATGATGAGATCTATCTCTGGTCAAATTTTGGTTTTATACTGTTAAGCCATGTTGGAGTTATTGCCCTTTTTCAACAATTTTTGCTATTTTTAATGTTACTTCTTTCAAAAATCTTCTCCTCGGACACTACTTGACCAATTGAAACCAAACTTGGTATGAATATTCCTTGGGGTATCATGCATAGCCAGCACTCCGCAGTGTTGTAGAACTGCCAAATTTTGGTCTTGTAATCTGATGCTTTGTAACATTTATCACTTTAAAAAATTGTCAAGCATCTGCAAATCTATATATCTAGAAATAGCTCAAGCCAAGGTCTTTAGGATGCAGTAAAAATTTTCTGGAAAAAAATTACCCACAGCATATAGGGCTACCATAGAAACCATGCAAAAATATGCAAGAATTTGCAAAAAAAAGTTCATAAAATCAGGTTTAAAAAATATCAAATTTCCCGCAAAATATCTTAAATTTTTATTTCATCCCCTGAAACTGTTCAAACTTTTTCCTTCGAAAACCCCTTCCTCATATGAGCATTGACGGTTAGATTTTGAGCTCTTTCACTTTGTGATCCACTTATTAAATTTAGGTAAAAAATTGACTTACTTTCACTTTTACAATGAAGTCAAATTGTCATTGAAAAAAAGCCCCTTCAACATTTAAAATATATAAAACATTGTAAAATACTTTTATAAGTCCCCTTTTTTTCAGAAAATGTTTTATCAACAATAGATTCTTCATTTTTAATCACTATACCAACCACCGGTTTCCATTTATGTCATTTTTCATCCCTAGCCAAAAGTGTGAAACTAAACTGTGGAGTGCTGGCATAGAACTGATGTGGGGATTTTTGATTTTTCGAAAAACATGGCATCCATTACTAAAAATAGAACATACAATGTAGGGGTCAGACAGTAGTTTTTCGCATATCTCCAAAATCATAGGTTTACCCAAATTCTTTCAATAGCTGAAATGATCCTTATTAAGACTACAAAAGTCTTCAGGGATAGAAGTTGTCAGATGACTCATTCTAAGAGTTATTGCCTTGAAAGGAAAAAATGACTTTTTTAACAGTTTTCAGTCAATATCTTAAAAACTGTGATAGATTAAAAGAAACTTTCAATTGTTGAAATGATCCTGATGATAAGCCCTACCAAAGACTTCTTGAGTCAAAATTGTTGGACAACTTCTTGTTAAAGTCATTGCCTTTGACAGGAAAAATTCAACAAGGTGGGCGATTCAGGCTCTTGGGAGCCTCTTGTTTGCCTTACTTGACCATAGGATTAGACTGTGATTGCCATCACTCTGCATGTGTTGTTTTCTTTATAAACAAATGTTTTCTCTTTGGAAATTACTAGACAGAATGGTTTAAAAAATTATATGATTTAACTTTAGAATTTCTAGATTTAAATTTTTTTTTTTTAAATGTACATGTACATGTATCAATAAAAACATGTTCATATGATCATGGTTATTTACGGTTGTTATGCTGTCCTCGCCCATAGACATTTGATGACTGGACAATAAATTTAGTAAAATTGTATAGATCTCTTTGAAATTGAATCACTCTGTGACAAGCTTAAAAAAAAAGACTTAGAGTGCCTTTTGGATTGTGATTTGAACTGATTTAGAAATAGGGGCCAAAAATAGGGCTGTAACAATCATTGTCCTGATTTCTATAACTTGACTATAAGTAAATGTATCTTCTTGTAATTGAACCACAAAGTGCCATTCCCTAAAATGAAAGTTGGGAAAGGTTTAGGGGTTATGACTGAAATCATTTATGAATAATGTACCAAGAAGTGGTCAGTTTGGTCAAATTTTATCTGATGTTAAATGTTTAATTGCAATCAAAAGTCAGAGATATTTCAAGCCTGAGTGGTGTGTCCTTACTTGCCGTAACTATTCAGGTTTAGACCTCTGCAGTAGTATCAAACTGCATCTTGGGAAGTATTTTATTGGTTAAAATACTTAGGAAATGATCAGATAGAAGGAAACATTTAATTAATAAATTAATACTAATGAGAAGAGCTAACAAAGATTGAATCAGATTACAATTTATGGAAGTAATTTAAAGGCTCCTTAGAAGAATTATTCATTTATTATTACTGAATGGTCAAATTTTACGATCATTGCAGTTTTTGATATAAACAGTGTAGTGTGAAAACCTATTCAGACTGAAAGTAAATTTCACTTGGTAAATTTATCTTTATGACCTGCGACAGTACTTTCAGCTTATAACTTTATTTAACTTTTCAGCCAGAACTAATACAGAAGTGCATCGAAGCATTAAGGTTTGTTTAGTTGATACGATTTTTAAATGTATCCTGCACAAATAATTACTTCTCTAATCTGTTAAAGGGAAAAATTACCTCTGCTCTGCAGACATTATTGACTTATTGTCAGTCTGATCTAAACAATATAACTCCTAGATTACACTTGAATAATTTGACACTGTTTAAGTTAATTTGTATTATTGAAAAAGATAGAAAAAAAATCAATTCTACAGGAGATGCACCAATGCATAAAAAGTTAAGATTAAAACATATTACTGAATATTTCTTTATTAAATTTATTATGAGTGGATAAGGAAGTTATGTGTTGATACATAAATGAAATAAATCAAAACGGGTAATTTAACTAGATGTTATTGTTTTACAAAATATATTTCAATTAAGTGTACATTAAGATAAATGGCTTTCCTCCTGTTGTAGGTCAAACTTGCTTTGTCTTCTCATGTCTATTCCCACTTGAGACATTAAGAATCTATGCAAGACAGAGTAATCTCTGACACCCAAGGGAAAGATTTCAAGGCTAACAAAGCTCTAAAGAGTTAGCCAACATTAACTCAAGGGTGTTTAAGATTTCTTAGTCTTGCATTATCTGATGGTGTTTGATTTTTTCTCTTTTTTTAAAGCTTTAGTGATTAGTACACCAATTCAGAATGCCTTGCTTTGTATTTACAACACTGTTGCCCCTGTCAGTTGTTCACCAGGTCAATCAAGGTCTGTTGTTTATTTCAGACCATACCATGGAGTGTTATTATTAGTGGATGGACAAAATTTATTGGATTCCTTATCTACTGACTGTACCCCTGCATTAAACAGACTGATCAATGTGATTATTCAGCTGCCAGTCAGGAGCCTACAAATAATAGCCTTAGAGGCTGACCTCAGTCTGTCACAGGTACACCTCTTTTTCAGATGTAACAATAGAGGCTGTCCTCAGTCTGTCATAGGTACATCTCCTTATTCAGATGTAACATTAAAGGCTGTCCTCAGTATGTCACTGGTACACCTTCTAATTCAGAGCGTAGCATTAAAGGCCACATTCTATCGCAGGTACACCTCCTTATTCAGATTTAACATTAGAGGCTTACTACAGTCTGGCCTTAGTAAAACTTACAATTCCACACGAGCAAAGTTTTGGGTATTAATTTGAAGTATTCAACATGCTTCAAGTACTATGTGTGTTAAAGATTTGTTATGAAAATGAATTTATTGTCATGAAAATTGGCATATCTAAGTGTGATACCAGTAATACAATACATTGTGTGATAAGGAAAAGTTAAATGTTTTTTTATGCTGTTTGTGAATGATTAAGTAATGACATATTTTTAGGTCTATGAAATGTGCTGCATGTGGTGCACACTAAATAACCTGCATATTGCTATGGGCAATATCTAGTTTTACCTGTATCACCAGCGGTGAAAGCATGTCTAGTAGTCACTTGACTTTCTCTATCACGCTCAGTGGTACCAACTTTGTGTAATCTGTAATTAAACAGTATCATACAAATATATACATATTGAAGATGTACACCTCTTATTGTGGAGAAATTTGATTGATTTTTTGTACATTTTTAGCATGTTGAACTTAACCAATTTTCGTCACTTTATTTTGCAGAGGGTACCTACATAGTGTAATCTGTAACTATGAAAGTATTTAACCAATATTATTCAAATTTTGCACTGTGTTGATATACATATTGAGATGTGCTGGACAAATTTCTTTTTTAAGCATGTTTTTTTCGTCATTGTATTTAGAAGTATATGCTATCATTAATACATTATTTAAGGAAATTTGTAATCCATACTGTAGTTTTTTTTAACTTGCTTAGTGTATATATACATATTGAAGATACAGTGCTGACAAATATATGACAGTGATGCAGGTCCATTGGTCTTGTTTTGGTATTTCAACTGACATTATGTGTTTGGGTAAAGCTATGGTTGTATGTTCCCTGTTATTTCAGGTATTTCAGTTGGTGAGCCACCTTGTGTATTGGGGTAAAGCAACGATTGTATATCCCCTATGTGAAAGTAATGAATACCTTTTGTCTCCAACATCAAATATTGCCATGTAAGTATCCTCATATAAGCATTTTCTTGTTCTAATAAATCCAATGTTACCTTGATCTATTTTGAGTATATGATGATAAATAACTTGTAATTGTAAAATTACAATTTATTAATTTTCTAATTTCACAGGACATCTAGAATAGCAGAGGAGTTTGTCAGTTTATTTCCAGGCAAGTCACTTGCTGTAGAACTTTCGGAATTTTCTGATCCAACTAAGCTTTGGGACACCAAGGATATTATAAATCAACAGAAACAACAGGTATAGAATTCCCAAAGCACTTAAACTGTATTAAAAATGTCTTCTGTTCATCATTTTGATTGTAAAATCAAGGAAAAACCATGGTTGAATATGCTTAGTTTGTATCAATTTCAGCCCTGAAATAAACTTTGCAAATATTTTTGATTAAAAAACCTCATATACACCTCATATTTTCATGAGAAATCATTAAATAAAAAGTTTAAAAATGATAACTTATGATGTTATTCTGACATACAAATGCCGTTATGGGTTGAAAGTTTAAGTCATGCTTTTTACAAGTGTTCCAAAAAGATTTCTTCTTTGTAAGCTTAACTTTTCACTTTACAACATCGCTTAAAACTGGTACAAGTGAATATACCCCTTTTTTAGCTCACTTGTCTATAGGCCATGTGAGTTAACGACATCACTTGTCATCGTTGTCGTTAACAATTTTTCTAACATCTCCTCTGAAACCACTGAATGGACTTGGATGAAATGAAGTATGCTTGTTCCATAGGGTATCCTGCACAAAGTTTGTGCTTTGATTTTCGATCTGTTGAACAACATGGCCATCATACTAAAAATAGAACATAGGAGTCAGACAGTAGTTTTTCACATATATCTCCAAAACTGTTAGGTTTAGTCAAATTTTGACTGGATAATTGTTTAGCATGATGAGGTCTATCTGTAGTCAAATTTTAGTACATGTTAGAGTTATTGCCCTGTTTTGGCATTTTTTTTTGCTATTTTTGATGTTATTGTATTACTTTTTAGAATCAAATGAAACCTGGTAAGTTGTATTCTGCACAAACTGATTATTTAAAATTTTTGAAACATGGAAAAACATGGCCACTTTTACTAAAAATAGAACAAAGGGGTCAAAATTCAGTTTTTTGCTAATAACTCAGAACCCTTGAATTAAGCAATATTCTTATAGGGGTAATATTGTTCACCATCAGAAGACGGACCTTTGCCGAATTGTTCTAAATGATTAGTCCCCCAATGTAGGAGATATGGCCCTTGAAACAGATTTTTTTGTTGTTTTTCAGGAATACAACCACAAAATCTTCCATGTGACAAAATATAATGAAAGAAGGCATAATTGTTTTTTAGGGTATCCTGCACAAACAGATCAATTAAAATTTTTCCTTGGTCTAAAACCGTGAAAATAGAGTATATTGATTCAAAATGCTTTTTTGCCATTTACCTCAACTATGAATTATGAAGATGAAAGCTACTCATAAGATAAACATAATATTCTTAGTTGATTGGCAGTATTGAAATATTTTTTTAGGGAACCATTTTGCCATCATGGAAACATGGTATTCTTAGTTGATTGATGATAACGAAAGTTTGTTCTGGAAGACCATTTTCAAAATGGCTGCAATTTTCCTGCAAATTGTTATACTTGCTTTGATTTCAACAATATTTTGTTTATTCTGTAAACAATATCTCCCGAGTTGAACGGTGATGAAAATGTTGTACAGCCATGATTTAACTTCAATTTACAGGGGTCTGTTCTTTATCAGTAAAAGTATACTGGGCTAATGCCCCTCAGGCTGTTGGAATAACAGAGCATAGGGGTACCTCTGTCCAAAATTTTTCTTGAGGTTCTAAAAACACTTTGAAGGCATTTCTAACATTTTAAAGTGCCTTAGGTACATTGTACTAAGTTGAACTTACAGCATTCATCAACATATACTCCAAATGGTTTGCCAAGTGAGCGATGCATGCTTTTGGAGAGCCTCTTGTTATTATCATTATTGATTAATCATTTATGGAACCCTTTTCCAGTTAAAAGTAATAATAACATTGCTCCAGTACCGTTATTTTCATGCCAGCAAGCAAAGAGAATATAGTAACTTCACCATCTATCCATCCATTTCTGTATCACCTTATGATAGCTTTATAATCAACTTCAATATGTTTTGTGCAACATGGGTCCTAATAGTAGAGAAGTATAAAAGTAAAGTGTAAGGTAACACTTTAGTGTGGCTATAGATATATGCACAAAGATTTGATTTATCAAATACACTTTTATGTGGATATAGATATATGTACAAAGATTTGATTTATCTAATACACTTTTATGTGGATATAGATATATGTACAAAGATTTGATTTATCAAATATTTGCAAAAAATGCAGAAGTGACAATAATAAGACAATTAAAATATGACAAAATCCAAGTACAAGGACTGAACAGGAGACAGTAGTGAACCAAATAGAATAGATTACATATAAAAACTGAAGGTAAGGAAAACAAGACGTAACACTGAAAACTTAAGTACTAGCTATATGATGGACTCTCTAAAAAAACTTAAGTGACATCACCTGCTCCAGAAGGGTAATATGTCTTTCTCCATCAGCGGCACCCATCATATTGGGTGATATCATTCAATTCAATACAAAGTATTATGGTAAGTAAAGTAAATAATGTGGAAATTATCTAAAATAGACAAATTGAATTAAGATAATCCAAAATCACCATAAAACATTGGACATTACCAAATATATATGTATAGAACTAGAACATTTGATCATGAACTGTATCATGAAAACTTAGGTTTTATTTTCTGGTATTTAGGAAGAGAAAGTAAGAATGGTAGTTTGGTTGTTACAACATGGACTGATACACCAGCTTCATACATATATATTCCTTCTACCACCTCTAAAGTCCAGACATGATGATTGTATTTCAAGTCTTTCTGATGTAGCTTCCAGTGAGTATTATTATACCCCTTTTCTTTAGAATGGGCTATACTGTGATCACCTTGTCTGTCCTGTCTGTATGCATTTTTGTGACAGATTTCTCAACTTCTACTAATGAAATTTTTTATATACATTGTAAATGTTTGTACATGTATAAGATTTTGGTATGATAACTTATTTGTACTTTCAAAGTTCCCATCCTGTTTTACTGCATATATATACCATGATATACCCCCACTCAAAAAGAGGGGGTACAAATGTATGTAGGTATAACTTTATCTGTCTTTTGTCATTCTGTCTGTTGGTCTGAATTTTGTTCCAATTATCTCTGCTTCCTATTGATGGATTGACTTCAAATTTGGTGTGTGGCTACATATGGATGGGGCATAAGTTGTAAGTTATGGGTGCTGTCCTATATCAACTTTTTGTATGGGGAGGGGGAGTACCTAGCACCACAGGTGTGCCACTGTGTGTAATTTCATGTTATATCTGTAGTACTATGAAAAAAAAATTAAATCAGATTTTCAACAGATTCTAAACTGAGAAAATGTGTTTGTTCTTAGTTAAAGTTCCAGCCCTTTTTCGAACAATTCATGTGTTTGACTGTATTGTTTCTTTTTGTCTGTATATAACTTTCCTTTTTTTATGTATTGACTCTCTCCACAAGTTTTTATATTGCTTGTTCCAACAAGGATAATTTTCCTTCAAAATATACTATACTTTGTAAGTGGCACAATCGAATACAATAATAAATGGTTCAAATGAATTCACGTTTTTATTAAATTTTGGATTACAGGTAATATAGTTTTTTTTTTCAAGATGACAAAATTTTTGTTGTAAATAGTACCTTGATGTATTTGAAAATATGCTAGCAAAAGAAATGAAATCTGACAAAATCAAATTAAAAAAAATCATTTATTAAAATATACTATGAAAATGTCCTATACTTTACAACCTACTGGTAATTTTTTTTATATTTGTTGATTTCGAGGAGAGATAAATACAAGAATGTGTACAAATTCTTGTTTACACAAAGAAAAATTTATTCCCTATGAAAGTTCAATCTGTGGCAGATCCAGAGGAGGTTGACAAAAAAGGCAAATTATGTCCTAGCACCACCCCTGTTTCTGAGGAACCTCGGCTAGCACCCACCCCCTTTTCAAAGTGCCCTACGTACAGAATATTTCTGTTCTTAAATAATAATGGTAAGTTTTTACAGTAAGTAGAATACATTGTATAGGTTGTAGACTACACATGTACCCGTATGCTAACAATCTGTTGTCCATTTCAGAAATCATTGTAATATATTTTGTTGAAGAAAATAGCGTCAATCATGTGATACACAGTGACTAACTCACACAGTGAGCTATTTTCAAGTGTGTACCATATGCATTTAGTTTTTGTTTTTTTTTTTAATTGATGGAAAAAAAATTACAAGTGATATAATTTCTACTTCAAAACTTAACAAGTAAATCATCATACAATGTTATAGGATATCACAATAACATGTAATAAGGACGAGAAATTGATCGTTTTAAAAACACCAACTGACTACAGTGTGGAGAAGGAACCATAAAAGGAAACTGAGTAGGCCTGTGGACAAAACATTTTTTAAGAGGTTGAAAAATGACAATTATATACTGTAAATGTTCCCTTAGGAATTTAAACACAAAAATGTTTTAAGAAAACCTATACACATAATGATTATGTTCTCCACAGTCAACAGTGATGAAAGTCAGCCCCAATATCAGTCACCATCATCAGAACTAGCTAGTGAAGGCTCATTTATATCAGAAGATATTAAAGATTACATGCCAATGGAGAGTCACTTGTCTCGATTTACAAGGGAGGAACAAGATTTTATTCTTAACCTGCCAGCTGCTAAAAATACTGAGGACTTAAAACTTTTTCTAAGGTGAGAAACTTGACAGCACTACTTAAAGTTTCCCCCATCTGAATTCTACGAGTATTTGTGACAACTAATACAAGCAAAAATATATGCAAGGTTAAATTTCAATTAAACTGAGAAAATTAATTATTACCTTATTTATACATTGCCTACAACATATTACCTCATTCAAATAAATGTCAGGTGTTTCTTGAAAGCAGAGGATGCTTACCCTACTGGTGTACCTAGTGCATGCCCCAGTTTTTTTGTGTTTTTTTTGTGTTTTTTTGTGGAATCTGAGATGCTTATTTATTTTTGTTGCTTTGTATGTATTATTTTGGTTATTTTATGTTCTTTGTTGAGTTGAGTATGTCTGTTTTCCCAGTCTGGTCTTTGTCAAGGATTACTTTCTTTTGATTTCCACTAGAATCTTGGTTCCCTCATTTACTCCTTCATTTCAATTACATTCTGTTTGATATATCAGAATGCATACTGTGAAAGTACTTTAATTCATAGATACCAATTTTTGTGGATTAGGGAAGAAACACAACTTCATGGATTCTTGAATTCGTGGTTGTGAGGTTTTCAGTATACAAATGAATGGGACTCTCCTGTTGTTGGGAACCAGATTTTGTGGTTTGGCCTACCCATGAAAACCACAAAAATTGGTACCCCACAAACAATAGTACTTTCACAGTACATCACAATCAGAGCAAAGTCCAGATATGACATCATTTTGGTAATGGTTTATTTCATTGCATTGTAAATGAACATTTCATTGGCAGATAACTCAGAAAATACTTATTACTATTATAAATGACACTTTTGTTGAAAATTGGAAAGATCAAGTATATGATTCCTCTAAATGTTCTAATGATAGGATGTACAAGACAACTTATGGTTTTGAAAATTATTTGACTGTATTACCACAAGATTAATTGTATAACTTATGTCGACTCAGATGTAGTAGTCATAAATTGCCAAATGAATCTGGCAGGTTCTTAGCCATTGATAGATCTGAACGAATATTTAATCTTTGTAACAAACAAGAATTAGGTGATGAATTTCATTATCTGTTCAACTGTACTTATTTTATTCAAGAAAGATGTAGATTCTTGCCGAAATGCATAACTGACACTCCAAATACTATTGGCTATAGGGAATTAATGAATTGTGAAGATATATTTACTATAATAGGCCTTGCCAAATTTATTAAGATAGTGATGTCTTTATTCAAATGATATTACCTTCCTGTTGTGTTCATTCATTATGTTCAATTGTTCATAATTGTATATATGTTTATTTTGTACTACTATGCTCCATGTGGAGCCTCTTAGTTAAATAAAAAAGTTTCAAAAGTTTCTATTGGAAAACTTCTCAATTTGTCCAGTTTTAGAAATCAATTATGTAAGGTGAGGTGAAAAAAAATGCCGTTTTGGCATGCATGCTTCAGATGTTTAAGACCTTGTAAAGAACAAGACATTTTAAAATGATTTACTTTTTTCTAGATTACATCCCTATTTTGACGGAAAGCACCATCTGGAAGAGATCATGTTTTATGAGGACTTAACAAGGTCCCAGTTACTGACCCTGTTAGACAAATTTCAGAATGTTCTTATCACATGCCAGTATCCTGACCAGGCTACAATATTTAGTGTGTCTTGATATGATTCTCACTAACTGTAAAAGGGAATGTGCAATATGATATATTTCTGAGATTCAGTTACATTTGTAAACATTCCAATACAGATGAACAAGTCAAATTAACTTAATGATATAGAGAATGAAATTAACTTGGGGATATTGAAAAAGATGCTAAGTTTAGTTAATCATCTGATATAAAGAATAACATTTAACTGCTGGATGATTACAAAAAGGTGAAGTTATTTTAACTATATATGGTATAGAGAATGAAGAATAAAATCGAGGACAAGAGATTATTTTACTCAAATAGTTGACCATTAAAAGAATGATGTCTGGATATTAAACAGTTAGAAAGGCAGTCTGCAGAATACTGGTGTAGTGAGCAGTTCCTTGATCTAAGATGAAAGGTAAACAATCTATATATATCTATATTACCTTATATCCCCACTCATTACTGGGGGCTATATCACCTTGAATTTTGGTTCTACATTACCTTATATCCCCACTCATTAATGGGGGCTATATCATCTTGACTTTTGGTTCTACATTACCTTATATCCCCACTCATTACTGGGGCCTATATAATATTGACTTTTGGTTTATTTGGGTTTTAATTTTTACTGCTTCTACATGACAGAATTAGATAATTTTTTGTCTCACCGGGGATGAATGTTGCAGAAGGCAAGACAAATGTATTACTTTTTAAGATTTTAATGTGAAGTTTTCTGATTAGGTCAGTTTGATATGATCCACTTGTTCTAGGTCAATCTTATATGGCATACAGTTGCATTAGCATCACCATATCATAACTCGGTATCTGTTTCATGCATTTACCCCTACAGTCACTGTCTACTGACTGAAATTTTTTGTTTAGATTTCAATGTGTAGTTTTCTGGTAAGGTCATTTAAACATGAATCACTTGCACTAGGTCAATTGTATTTGGTGTGTAGTTGCATTAGCATCACTACCTCACAGTCCCATATCTCTTTCATGCATATGCCCCACAGTCACAGTCTATTAACTAAAATTTTAGGTTAAAGAAACATCACCTCATCACAGTTCCATATATGCAAACAATAAACTATGTCTGAGGAATCTGTCCCCATTTGCGGTATTGATATTATTATGTAAGGTAAACTGAAAAAAAATTAAGTTTTAAATAACAACATCTATATGTGACAGGAGAGACTTGTCTCTGCGATAAAGTTTATTTTCCTTGATAATACAGGCCTAACATGTTATTGTTTTAGACAAGATTCCTCCAATACCACATTTGTTTCTTATCAGTTTGTTTTAAATTGAATAGATGTGACAAGATACAATATCAGTGGATGTATGAGAAATACAAAAAAAAATCACTTTTCATAGCACAATTTCTTTTTATTACCTGCATTGCCAACCACGAAAGCAGGTCTAGTAGCCACTCCACTTCCCCATCTGTCATGCTTAGGGGTACCTATTTTGTGTAATCTGTAACTCAAAAAGTATTAAATCAATATTATTCAAACTTTGCACAGTGATTAAAAATACATTTTGAAGATGTATTATGGAGATATTGTACCAAATTATTTTTTCCGACATTTTAGTATGTTGAACATGGCTGTTTTTTTCTAGCATTAAATGCTATCATTAGGACATTACATATGGAAATTTGTAACCCACACTGTATTTTTTTTTTTTATCTTGCTTATTGTTTGTATACATAATGAAGACACTTGTGAACTGAAAAATATATGACAATGATGCAGGTCCAGGCATGTATTGGTCCTGTTTAAACCATTAATTATGTAGAGCAATTCTATACTGACATTTTTATGTTTGTATAAATTCAATGAATATAAAGTTAAAATATTGTCTATTTTTCAGACCGTGTAGTGAGTGTTGGCTGAACATAGATACAACTAGATATTGAACTAAGAACTGAGAGAACTATTAAAGGATACTGAAACTAAATGCTTAATTTCAAGGCCACTGTATTTTAATTCGCTGGTTTATGGATCCGCCAACCCAATTTTTCCAAAAAGGAGGAAAAAAAATAAAAGGAATTTCAGTTTTCCAACTATTATTTCTACTGCCATCAACTACAAAATAAAATTGGCAAGTGTAAAATTGAAACATCTACTATGCCTTTATCTAGTTTTGTTTATTCAACAAGTCATGCAGTGAGAAGATCGAACGAACATGGCTGCATAAATTTCATCACTTCAATAAAATCCTGTTTAAGGGTTTGGGTAATTTGGGAAACAAGATAAACCGGTTGGATATGATAAAATCAAAATATCTTTAATTGAAAAGGATGTTTAAAGTTCCTGTAAATGATTTAAGAGTTTAAAAACGTTGTGGGTTTCTTTTTTCTCTCAACAGGGAGTAGATTAATGAAGGGGAGATAAGTGGTTGGAAAATCAAAGCTATGAAGTTTCTTGTGGAAATATGAAATAGGGTTTATGAAACAATTGAGAAAATTCAGTTAAAACATTCATTGCCTTCTTTTTTTTAAGACCATTTCACTCCTCTGATGAATTTTTAAATTTTATAAACCATTTTTAAATCACAGAATAATTTTAAAGGGAAATCTTAGTGAAAAAAAAAAAGACAAGTTTCATTTTTGTCCAATGATTGCAAATTATTAGTTTTTAATATATTTTTTATATTTAGAAACCATTAGTCAATTTAAAGTTTTTAGAAGTATTTAAAAATGTAAATGCAGTCTCTCAGTGTAACTGAAATGTGAAAATGAAAGACAAATGTAAAAAGTTTTTTTTTCTCTTTCATTGTTATGAAATCTGTCTGCATACTAAATTTTCTGGCCCTGAATTCTTTCTGTACTTTTTATTCAATATTGACTTGTCACAAGGCCTTTCTGTAACACAACTTGCTACACCAAACTATGCGCTATAATAAACAGTACATGCTGTAAGTAATGCTATAAATACAAAAAATTAGGAGGAAATTAATATTTGACACTAAAAAATTTGGAATGAGAATTGGTGTTCATGAATGATGTATAGGTACATGCAGTAGATAAGAATCGCACTTCTAAACTATGTCATGTTAAATAATGGAATCTTTGAGAAAAAAAAAACAGAAATAGTAGATATATATTTCTGGTTCCAGTTTTATTTTTTATTCATTTCCGACCGATCAACCTGATTTCTTCAAGTCAAAAATCTTTAAACCAACAAATTAAAAAACTGTGGCCCAAGATAGAATTATTATGCCTTCTACAAATGTGAATTTAGATATATCTAGTAGTACATGTAGTTGGAAATCGAATTTGTACTGGATTAAAGTTGAAAGTTTGTTATCTACATATAAAAAACAAAATAACAAAACCAAAATTGTTTAACTGTGTAAAATTAGTACAGTTCTTTATTTTATACTGTGTAACATTAATAAATTTCTTTATTTTTACATGGATTTAAAAATTTGTTAAAAATAAAAAAAAAAAACATTGTGCAGATGATATTCCTGTTAACTGTGATTTCAGGTTTGCATGCTGTAGATCCTACATTACACTGTGAAATGTTCCATATGTTTGTTAAGCAAAGAAATGTAATGTTGCATCTGATGTAAATGCTTTATCTGAATAAAAAATCTTCCTTGATCTTCCTATGTCCATCCATTGACAAAATGTAAGAAATGACGCAGTATCAAAGTATCAACAAAAAATTAAAATAATTTGTCCGTTTTTTGTTAAATCCTATCATAGTTTCAAATGTTATTAATATCAAGAATCATACAAAATTTTGTGGTATTATAGGTTTTACTAGAATGTTGTGAGTGGGAGACCCAGGATATATAATTTTTTCTTCTTTCCTTCCGTTATGCATAGGAGTATTCATCTCTTACCTGTTATTCCTTCTGCAATACTGAATGGAATTTAATGAAACTTTAATAAAATCTTAATCATATATTCCCATTGTGCACCTCCTATTTTAGAGTTTGATCCAAATTGATTTGGATGTCAAAAGGTACATGTTATCAAATGGGGGAGTGGGGGATATCAAGTTACTGGGCATTACTTACAGTTTTTTCTAGTAAAATTTGATTTAAAGATTTTCATAAGCAGTCAGTTGCTTGAAATTAAAAATAAAACATTCCATTCCTTCTCAGCAAAATGATTTATTTCTTGGACCAACATTTCTTGTAACTGAATGATTCACTAGTAAATAATAAAATACATACTTAGAAGAGAATAAAAATGAGAAACAATTAACAGAAACAAAGTAGATACCATTTAAAAGAACTAGATGCTGCCTGTTTTCAATACTTATACAATAAATAAAATGTAATTATACCTAATCTTTCCCTTTCAGTCTTTTTAAAGAAATCCTACATCAAATCTACTACTGAAAAACTATTAATATTTTTTTCATACTTTTACCTGCATTAAAATCTTTAAGTGCATCATTTATTACCATAGTGAAACTTTGGTAAACCTGACACTTCTTGAAGTTCCTCTATATTTTTTAAATGCACTAACAAAACTTGTCTTAATCCAACACTTTTTGAAGTTCCATTATATAATTTGTCAGTTTTTTGTTAAATCCTATCATAGTTTCAAATGTTATTAATATCAAGAATCATACAAAATTTTGTGGTATTCTAGGTTTTACTAGGATGTTATGAGTGGGAGACCCAGGATATATAATTTTTTCTTCTTTCCTTCCGTTATGCATAGGAGTATTCATCTCTTATCTGTTTACTTTTGTTACTTTGTATGTATGATTTTGGTTGCTTTATGTTCTTTGTTGTGTATGTCTGTTTTCCATGTCTGGTCTTTGTCCCTGGATTGCATTCTTTTGATTGCCGCTGTAGCCTTGGTTCCCTTGATTACTCTTTTAAATATATTAACAAAACTTGTGTAAACCCGATACTTTTTTGAAGTTCCTTTATATTGTAAATGTATTTTGAACCTTGGTAAACCGAAGGGGTTTGGTCTAGACAGGTTTAACTGTTTCAGAATATGTTTTACTAATTAATAAGATTTCGTTGACAAAGTGACTATTATTGAGAAGTTCAAATACAACAATTTGATTTCTAACAAAGGGAAATTATATATATGATAGTCATTTGAATTGTGCCCATTTGGTCATAACCTTTATTACACCCCACACAACAAAGTTGCACAGAGTTTATTGTTTTTGATGGTCTGTCTGTCAGTCAGTTCTCTTTTTGTCATAGAAACTCTCTTATACTTCTGAACTTAATTTCTTATTTTGTGCAAGTTCTGTTCCTCTGAACTTAATTATTAGCACATGACTGAAGAATGGCATCATTGCAACTCTCAAACTACTGAACAAAATTTCGTGAAAACCGGCATGTGGTATCGACACAACATGCAGTTATGAAAATTCCCTCAAATATTTTGGGAGTTATGGCCTTAAAACTTTTCCAGAAATCATATGATTAAAAGTGGCCAAACAGTTTTTTCTTTGCATCATCAATTTATGGAAATCTCCAACCCTAAGCTGCTTCTTCCTTCAATTTGGTTGGTGTCTGGTATGTGATATAACGAGAATGGATATGGTAAATATGTCAAAGAGACAACAAATCCATTGGGATGGTAAATGTCAGCTCAAGGCCATCCATGGATCATCAATGAACAACAAGGAAACCATCACACCACAGGGCAGACTGCAGCTGGCCCCAAAACAACATTCCACACAGGTAAGAAATATGCTTAGTAAGTTCTTTTATTATGTTGGTTCACATTGTATAAAAATTATGTTAACAATATACAACTGATGACTATTACTTTCGTATTATTTGGTCAATTATGATACTTAAAAACTTTTACATGGCATTACCCATATCATCCCGAGATCCCTGTATCAGACTAAGGGATGATACCTGCCAGGGCCAGTATGAATATGCCATTTAATGATCTAATTATCACATATTTAGAAAAAAAGCCTAATGAATTTAGTTTTGTTCCATTGCCATTGTTGAAATTGTTCTAATTCCAGTACAATACTTTTTTTATATATCAACCATGGGTGTCTTGCTGTCACTTGTGGATTCCATCTTGAGTTAGAATTTTTTTAAGAAATGTATAAGTGTCATCTGCATTGATTTTTCTGAAGGTTACATACCACTAATTCAACCAATGAGCTTTTAGAATGTACACAAAAATAGTCCTACGCTAGTTTTAGTGCACTTGTGTTATGTTGCTGTAGAAAAAGTGCACACCAAATCTATGTACGTGAGCTTGTGTTTTGCTGGGAATTGTATTTTCTTCATTTCTACATAAAATGGTCATTGTAACTTACTGAATTAAATATTTTCTTATGAGTTCAGCATGAAGACCCCTTTTTGTGGAATGTAGAGGAATTTCTATTCTATTTTTAGCTCAGTGTCTCCTAGGAGCTGGTGTTGCACTGCAAAGTAGTAAACCTCACATGTTTTCAGGGCTATTAGTGTACACATGAAGCTTTTAGGTGATGTATAGTCTTCTTCAGGTTAAACTTGAGGCAGAAGCTCCATAATACATTGAACTTAGTGTAATTAGCATTGGAGCCTATGGCAAGTGACATTAGTGGTGTGTAGCCTGAAGTGACAGACATACTCCGGACCAGTCATAATTTGGGTGGCAGACAACCAGAAGTTTGTCGTAACTGAGGTCCAATATGGGGATGGAAATTGCACACAAGAGCACAATACTAGGGTCCTATGAATTTTCTATAGTAAATCCATATGCGGCTGGGGGAATGATATGGCATATACAGGCAAGGTCATATCAAGCATGCAATAAAAAGTGCCTTATTAATCACACCCTAAGCCAAAAAAAAAAAGTTTTTGTAATAAAATCTAGGCATTTTACATTTTATAATTTACAGCAAATGCAATTTGTCAATAAAAATTACCCTTGGACTGCCTGGAGTCATTCTTTCATTGCTTTCTCTACAGCAATATCTTTTTTACTAACACATTTATTGCCTCTGATATAGTATCTTAGAGGTTTATCTTTCCATTCCTCAGCATAATCAATGTTGATCCTCCTGCAGTGAACAATCTGATCAGGTAGTACCTCAATACCTTCCTCAACCCAAATCTTTGGTGATATTGTCAGGTCTTCTTTATTTATTTCATCTTTTGTGATGTCAAGAGAGAGGCAGAATTTTGATGGGCCATTACAAAGTTCATGGTCTTTAAATGATTTGCCAGGTGTCTTTCTCTGACGTAGTTTGACCATGGCTGGAAGGTTGTCAGTAGGTTCCAATGCCCTCAATAAAACTGCAGCTCCATCACCTAAAACGTAAAAAAAAATAATGTTAGTTCTTCTCAAAGTAGTGGACTTGGAAGCAGGCCTGGAAGGAGTAATCAAGGAAACCAAGATTCTAGAGGAAATCAGAAGAATGTAATCCAGAGACAAAGACCAGACATGGAAAACAGACACACACACAACAAAGAACATAAAATAACCAAAATAATACATACAAAGTAACAAAATTAAATGAGCAACTCGGACTCCACTAAAAACTGGGAGCATGGAACAGGTGCACCAGTAGGGTAAGCATCCTCTGCTTTTCTAGGAACACCTGCCAAGTTACTCATAAAAAGTAGAGTCCAGGGTAGACAAAAGAGAAAAGGAAAAGTTCTCAATATGCTAATTGGATGTGTAATAATGACCTTACCTTGACTAGATATATTCATACAGCAATAACTATGTATATGATAAACATAAGCTGTTCCTGGTGGCATAAACATGGCCTCATTCTTCTTTGTCTTTCCTTTATAGGAATGAGCACCTTTATCTGGATGTCCAAGATAAGCTTCAGTTTCCACTATGACACCACTCACTTTCTGACCATCAGGCATTTGTCGAACAAGTTTCTTTCCCAACAGGGACTGTGCTAAGTTCTCACAGGCCTTATTGAAGAAAGAAAACATTTGCCGTGTAGATTTGTTTGTGACAGCTTGAATAGTACTTGTAGACGCATTGGAGTTATTAATATTATCACCAAGTGCTATTTTTGATTGCTGGTCATCTTTTTGATCTGCCTTCAACTTTTTAACAGATAGTTTACCAGACAAGCTTTCTGTTGACCTTTTTGTAGGCATTTTATTTCACCCTACAAAAAATGCTGTATAATTAAAAATTAATTAAGACCTGTACTTTCCCCTGAAGTCAAGCCAGATTTCACAGAAAACCAAGAATACTAGTAAATGGTGCAACACAAATGAAACAAAGAATGGAACATTGGTAAACGATGAATACATATACAATAAGATTAAATACTGCACCATGTAAGGCTGTATACAATCATTTGAGGACAATGATAATTAGTGAAGACCAACCAAAATAGTCACTAATTAATTTATCTAACTATTTGTAACTATTATTGTATATAATTTTATCTTAACAGTTAAAAAAAACACAGGCCCTTGGGAGCAGGGTTTTTTTTTATTTCATCTAAAAAAATATCATTAAATCATATTGTTTCCATTTTTCAGTTAGAGAAATATAGACAAAAAACTGGGCATTGAATGAACAGCATTATATAGCAAGCGGTTATGTCAGAAAACACAAATAGTAACACAAATATGGAAACAAAATAATTTAATGATATTTTTTAGATAGAAAAAATCATGGTCTCAAGGGCCTTTTGGGATTACGGGCCACTCAATTTGTGAATCAAGTATTTGTATCTTTGTATCCTTGTATTACTGTAAAAACTTTGTAAACAGTAAAACTGGAAATGCCTCTCCGGTGCTGCACTCGGCATGACAAATAAAAAGATGGCCAATACAGCATTAAACATATTTTTAAAGGTAACGATTAATTAACTCACGAACAATTCAAATTTTGATAAATGGTGAAAAGACCCGTGTTATCAGATAAATGGCGAATATTTACAATGTGCTGTTACCACTCTCGACATACTGAAACCAACTCGTTTTTCTCTGGGATCAAGCCTTGATTCTATTAAAATGTGAGCGCGAACAATTATTTTTCAGAATGACAGAATCTACTTTCACTTTACAGATCGTTGGTCAGTATATCGAATCTATTTCTTTGACTACAGAATCACCTTGAATGGTCGATTGATTTTGGTTTTCATAAACAATAAGATTGATACAGAAGGTGTTAAAAAAACGACATTTTCTCCAAAAGTACATTAAAGTGAAGTACTTACTCTAAGAATATTCTATTTTAAGATCTACTGGTACCATGGTTTTGTCAGTGCTATCAATGATTTAACTGGTTCTCTTTCATTTGGGGTCTCTAAAGGGGTCAAGCTTTATGTTAATATCTATAATATTTGTAACATGTTATATCATGTTGTTTATATTCCATATATATTGTAACTGTGTCATAACCTTATTTCCTTTATGAGTTTGTGCCAACAAACTCTTCGTTATTTTATTTGTTTGTTGTAAAAAAACCCATAAAGATCTGTTAAAATATTAGTCTATGCTTTTTAGCTCAGTCAAAAATGGGAAATTATAACAGTTATAGAACACGTTTTTTTAACGGTAGGCAGCCAAAACTAGCATTTAGGACAGTTCACCAATCTTATTAGTGATGTCATATTCACTAATTTGCATATCATTAAGTGTCAAATTGGTTGAAAAATAAACAAATGATTATAAACAATTGAAAAGTTCATGATTAGAATCCCAATTTTCAAAACTATAACTTTGTTATTTTATATCCAATTTTAGTTCTGTGAAATGTTTCATTTAGGTAAAATAATTCATATTTTGTATGTGAATTTATAAGCCTTTTACTTGAAAAATAAATTTGTAATGATATTTATTTGTAAACCTCTATTTTCATATAAATTTTTAATAAATCTTATCCACATAAAGTCTAATTACTGAATATTTATTTAAAAATTCCTTGGATAAAAAGAATTTTATTTGCAATTTTGGGAACCAAAGGAATTTTTCAATTATCTTGAAAAATGAAGCTGCCGTGCGTGAAATTAAGGCAACGGAATCATTACACGTGTCCATGAGTCCTGGAAAACGATTATCTCTGATTGAAGGATTTCTATGAGTATAAGTATATAGTAGTTTGTTAATTTACCCTTCTGATGCCAAGAATTTAGCACAACCAGAAAAATCTTCAGTACTTCCCTTTAATTAATATTTTTTGGAAAATTTGCATTTCTTCTTTTACATGCGTTTTGATGGTTTTACAGGAACCATGCAGATGAAACGGCTTTGTAGCATGTCGCATTTTATCTTTGTTCAAATTTTAAACCCAGGCAAAAACTACTACTGTTTAAAACGGATGGAAGTGTGAAAGGCAAGCAATCCTGTACACAAAGGATAAAATGTACATGTATATACATATCAGATCTTGGTGAGGTATTGCCTAAAAGGATGCACGGAGCTCATTTCTTTTTTTAGCTGGTTTAGTGTTGATGTGTACATATATTTGTATGTTTCACTAGTGATGACGAAAAATTGTAGGTGCATAGACTCGTAACAACAGAGAAAAGTTGAATCAATATTTCTATGCAATAAAACGTGCTTTTGATATATGAATTATTATTTTATTTTATTTTAAAAAATGTATCATTTCTTGGAACCAAAAAAAAAAGTTATAAATACTCATATTTTGGCATTTTAGTATTATTTGTCCGAGTAAGTTAAGGGTGAGTTAGTAAAAAAGATGGCACCAAGTTTAATATAGAAATTAGTTGTAAGCGATGCCCCCGTACTGAGCACGCCTATTAACAAATCAAATATATACACTCACACTATATGACACCTACAGTATGACTTAAACGAAGATTAATATCAAAATTACCGAACCGATAAAATCTAGGCAATAGTCAAATGAGAAGTCCGCATAAACAACAAAGGGCAATATCAGGGTATTATCAGTGGTGTAAAAAGAAATAAAAGACGAACGAATTAAGCGAGGCAAACAAATTTGAGTGTAGGATTTGTAAAAAATCATGCTTTAATGCAAAAAAAATCCCATTTTGATTCCCGTTTTGATATAATGAGTCCAACGTATAGTCATCCAATCTACTATACATGTACTACTTAAGCGTTAGTAGTGCATAAGGTCGACTTGGATATGTAATCAACGTACCATTGGTATTTTTATTTTCAATCTACGTATTGTGGTCACTTTAACTTTTTGTCATATATACACGTAACCTCGTTTTTGTGACCGTAACACGGAAAATACCGATAAAATATAAGCAAGAGTCAAAGGGAAAGTCCGCATATATAACAAATGGCATATCAGGGTATAATCCGGAAAGTTCCAGGATTTCAAGCTATAGGGACGTACAAAGAATTAAAGGACGAGCGAATTGAACGAGGCAAGAAAATTTAGGTGTAGGTTTTGTCAAATCAAGATTTCATGCAAAAAGAAAAACCCATTCTGATCCCCGTTCTAAATGTTTAGATTTATTTTAAAAAATATTGTTTTCAACACTTGTTTTCATAAAACCAAGATTGATTCAAGTTGGTTCATGGTTATTTTAAAATGTCGCAAAATTTTAATGAGTTCTGTCCATTCAAGTATATGTATAGAACCTAAACTATTCACCGCTAGTTTTTTTTTTAATGTTACTTGAGTATACAGGGGCAACTCTTTCGCTGCTCCTGTGTATGATATTTTGGGGGCAGCTGCAGTCTGCCCTGTGGTATGAGATTTCCTCGTCGTTCATTGAAGACATATGGGTGGCCTTGGGCTGACAGTTTCATCACGGTGCGGTTGTTGTCTCTTTGACTTATACACCATACCTATATTCTCGTTATATCGCATATGTTATTTCATTTATGTTGTATATATAGTTTTATTTGTGTTTTAGAGGACACCAATGAAAATTAGAGTTATTCTAATTGGGTTGCCCTCTTTGAATGAAGAATTTACTTACTTTGATTTTTTATGGAGTGTATATGTAATATTAGGTCCCTGGATAGTTCCTTACTTACCGCCAAATCGTTGCAAAACCATATAATTACGATAGTAACTTTTCAAGACAGTCGTTGAATTTGTTGATGTCAAATCAAAATTGTGGCAGAAAAACTATAATAATGAAGGGACCTTAAAGCATATTTGGAGTCCATTGAGACATTTCACCCCAGGATTTACCTCGCCAACATGGTCAGATGAACTGGTGTATCTGGTACATCCTTCCAGTTTTAAGTGGACTCCACCGGGTTGCTCATTTACTTTTGTTCCTTAAAACCTTTTACGTGTTATTTTGATTATTTCTATCATGTTGTTGTTGTCTGTTTTCCCTGTTTTGTCTTTTGAATATATTCGTTTGTCTTTTGCTCGCATCTTGGTTCCTTGATTACCCGATCTAAACTAGGTTACATGTATCATATCATATCAACATTTATTTGTTTATTATTTTCTTCTTTTTTTTTTTAACTATAACTACAACTTTATTATAAAGCCCTCATAATTGAGCCGTCCTTGCGACACTCGTAAAAGTAGTCAAGCACGTTAAAAACCCCTTAGTAGTAATCAAACCGATTAAAACACTGTACTATATAGATATAAGATCTATGTATAATAGACCTGTAATCCAATGAGACTTTATATGATATTCACTATTTTCATAGTAGTCTACTATAAAATCATTGATAATGAATATAGTAGACTTGTATTTTTTGTTAAAAAGTAAAGTACCCATGTTGACAATTACCCGTTTACTTATAACAAGGAGTTAAATATAGTCTATAGATTTTTGCTTATAACGACGATTATCCATGGGTCTACTTCCCCAAATGAACCTCTTAGAAACCGGTCATGCGCACTTTGATCATCCGGGACATTGTGACGTTCACACAATCCGACCTCCTTTTCAGGTTCAGCCGTGGTGTGCATACCGGCATCTCAAACTGTACACAGAGAATTTTCACTTCTCTTCACACTAAGGACCAACCGTGAGTATAAAGTGCATCGTATAGTTTATACAGTTAACAATCTTCCTCGCAAAAGAGGGTTTTTGTATGCTGTTATCGCAATTCACAGCCTTTTCCTTCAAGGTGACGGATTTTGAAAATGTAAAAATGACATTGAAAAAGTTAAAACCGATCCAAATGGTGATTATATCTCTTTTTTCCAATAGTTCAACTGGTCCACATATAATTATATCGTAGCATTTCATTTCATAGATTGGGAAAATGGCTAATAAATTAAGTGTAAATTTTAATACTGAATGAACATGTCTGACCTTGCAGATTGAAACCGCTCTATATCGGGAACAAGTTCTGAAACCTCCGAATTAGGGTTGTTACCTCTCATATGTTGGAATTTTACCTGGTGTTAAATTAGAAAGGTTGGAAATGTGATAATTTCGTTAATAATGGGAGGATTTATTGTATTCGAAGATTTGTATTTGCAGAGATATACATGAAGTAGTTTCAGGCCTTCAAATATTGCACTTAACTTGTCAGTACCTTTTGAAATAATGAAAGTAAGATATACTTTCTTTGCAAAAGGTAGTTTAAATTACACAAATATTCCCATGTTTTTACCTTGTGACACAAATCTGTGCGATACTATATGATGCACTTGAAGACCGTCCTCGGATGGTTTTCAGATGATTTTATGAATTTAAAAAAAAAAAAAAATTGCACAGTTGTTAACAAGAAGTTTTATTCTACTAAAAAAATCATATAATATTGGTAAATTTTGAGTTAGGCCATTATGATCATTTTGCCATATCTCTTTTTTCACTGTTACATAGGACAAAGGGGGTATCACTTGATGTTTCATTAATGCCCTATTTTGTAAATTTCTGCTTTTACAATTTTGGGTCACTACCTTCTGTTGATCGATACAAGTCAACTTCTTAATGTGACTGAGATTTCCATTAATTGATTATCTGTCAAAATCACTGTTCACTTTTTTCTTCAGCATCAAAGTTAATGCTCAATTGAGTCATGATAAAAATGTTTATTTATATGAAAGAGTACAAGTAATTAGTACTTATTGATGTTCAGAAATAGGCACACATCAAATTAAAAACTTTTATAGTTGTCATAAACTGTTGCAAGTTTTAGCATAGGATATAGTACAACATTTTACCAATAATTAAAGATAATGGATTGATAATATCAATAACCTATTAAACACTGCATAGGACTCTTAACTCTATAGTGGTTGCACCCACTTTTATGGAACTTGACGATAGTTAATTACTAATGATTTTAGCTCCCTATTCAATTGATATGAATTTCTGAATTTAGCTTTTGGACATTAAAAAAGAGGATTTCCTATAAATGCACAGTAACATCAATATCTCCTATATTAATCTAACACACTCTATTGTTGAACCAGACACTAATACCCTATTCACACTCACTAAAATCTGGATCAATCTTAATTATTGCGGATAATATTTAAGTAATTTATATGTATTAATATGAGGCAAACCCTGGTTAAAATTACCCCTCAAATTTATGGCAAACCTGGTATAGTTTTCTCAGGTGCTAGTATGATCTTAAAAGTTTGATAAAAGTGGCGTTGTCAGTGAGATGTTTCTCATTCAGTGACATCATTTTATTTAAGATATTGTGAGATATTGCAAATATATTGGGCACTACATTTTTATGACAGCAATCGTTTTAAATCATTAATTGCCCCAACTTAGAATTTCGTCGACATTTTACACCCTTCAATACTCAACATGTATCCATGATCATATACACATGGTTAGCTAAATTTCTTTTTATACACACCAGTGGCCTTTTATATTTTTGACAAAGGGAAAACCCTAAAATGGGACAGTTAGGATGACAAGTGTGAACAGGAAGAGTTAACTTAGATTACCCGAGGCGAGATTTTCCTGTGTGAATAGGGTATAATTTAATGTTTTGACAATTACATGTAATTGCCTTTCTTTGGGTGTATAGTGGGATGCTTATTTTGTTTTTGTTTGTTAGTATGATTGTCACAGTGGACATACCCCATTAGATTCAAATGCAGACACTTAGAATATAGGTCATTTTTACAGTAATTGAAACAAATGAAGATGAAAGCCATTATTTACACCAATTAACAACAATCCAATTAAAAATAGTTGACCTCTAATCTCTTGTAAGTAACTTGCTCATGAAATAACCTGTCATAAGAGTGGTCAATTCTGATTCTGATTGGTGGTTTATGCGATCTTGACTATCCTTGCGGATCTCGCACGACTGCCCCTTGCGGGGATTGTGTTAGATGTTTGTTAGTAGTTGGAGGTTGTGAAGCCCAGCCTTTGGGATATCTGACCGAAGAAGTATTAGTGTTAAATCTAGGATTAGAAAAGGGCATGGTAATGTTTTTTCAAAAGGGCACTTTTTGTCGCGATGTTTGATTTTTAGGGCACATGGAGGAAGACTTGGGCAACTCTTACTTTTCATTAAATGCTACCATGAGATGCAGTATATGAGGAAATGTAAAAAATATAAAAAATGTGGAAACTGAATTTCCAAAACTATCACTATTTGAAAGGCATAACATTCTTTTTAACAATTGCAAACAAAACTTTTGAGAAAAATACTGCATTGTTGAAATTACAGGAAATGTGAAGACTGCAATGGAAGTAACCCATGTCGTACAAACATTGATAATTTTAAAATTTGTTTACATACATGGTTCTACAAAATCAAGACCTGTTCAGATGACAGTATTGTCAAATTAATTGAGGAGTAGAATTTAATCTTTAGAAAATGATTGGATGTTCATAAAATTGTGGTAGGTCCAATCGGTATTCATTTTCTAATTGTCCAACCCTGATCAGCTGATTGCTTCTCAGAGATTATTTACCTGTCACAAAACATACCCTTAGGCTTTACCTGTTTAGACAGCAATTAATTAGATGTTTGATTTCAGAGTTTTTAGGTAATTTTGACAAAATTTCCCCTAATCGTGTTAGGTAAACAACAAAAATGGCAACAAAGTTTCATGGTTTCGAGAGGGCTAAAATTCTGTCAGAGGCACATTTTCGCAACCGAAAAGGGCAATTGGCATGTTGGAAATGGGGCATGTCACCGCACCATGCTACTTTGCTTTAGATTTAACCCTAAGTATCAGGTGAAGTATGATTTCTTCCCATTCCAGACTCACTTCTCTCTATCACTCCTTGAAGGGAGAAGTCACTTCTCCTAATCACTGAATCCTAGATTATGCCCTGAAGTATGTCCTGCTCTGTTGATGCTCTGGTCTACTCTCAGACCCCACGAGAGTGTTTCCCTACTCTGTTTGGAAGTACGTCAATGTGAAGAGTGTAGTGGTTCATACCCTTGCACACTGTTTTATAATATGACTAAAAGTGGTTAATAGTGATTTAAACTAAACAGTGCATCATGGATTGGTAATCCAACAATATATCTGTCAAAAATGTTCAGGCGAGAAAAAAAAATTGTCTGTTTCCTGCTTCCCTACCTAAAACATTTTATGGCCAATTAGGATGAAGCATAGTTAAAGATTGTTTCACCATTTAATAACTTGACATAAAATTTTTTTGAAAAATAAAATAATTTCCCTACCTACCCTTATATTTTTCTTATTGGTAGTAGCAAACAAGACTATTATTATTTTATTTTTTTTTTGCCCAATTCATTCCATCATTTGAAATATTTGTCAAGCATGAATCCTGTGACCACAATGGTCCCCAACAAACATGATTAAATGGGCTGGTGTTGTGTTATGCTGCCCTTCAAGGGTTTCATGAAGCTTTTCATTATTATCTGACATTTGACTCGTGGTAAGTTTGACTTGAAAGGTAACTTGAATCAGATGTGATCTATTGAATTAGTTAGTATAAACAAATGATTATTATGTGTACAAATTGTAAATTAAATGTTAGACTGTTTGATAAGTATATCAAGAAAAGTAATACGTCACTGCATTTGATGTTTGTCAGCCAATCAAAAACAGTCCTTTTGTTGACTACGGCACAAGGGCTATTTGCTACACATGTATATGTTGGCACTGCTGTGGCTGTACATGTATGTTAAATAGTTTAAAAAAAATGTTTACTAGAGTGCATTAAAAAAACATTAGGCACCCCATATAGTGTTAAGATGTTACAATTAGTCTTTATGTTGACTACCACACAGGGACATTTGGCTACATGTTGGTCCTGCTTAGTGTTGTGGCAGTATGTTATATAATTAATAAAACAATGATTAACTAGTGTAGACTGAAGAAGTTTGGTACTTCATATAGTATTCAATATTGTATTTCCTTCTCTCTCTTAAAATTTATTTATTTATGTATTTCAGATGTCAAAACAACTTAGCTTTGTTGAGAACTTTGCCCTGAGTGGTGCTGCTGCAGTTATATCCAAAACTGCTGCTGCCCCCATCGAAAGAATTAAGCTTCTGGTACAGAACCAAGATGAGATGCTTAAAACTGGAAGATTGTCAGAACCATACAAGGGTGTCATTGACTGCACCATGCGCACATATAAAACAGAAGGTGTCTTGCCATTCTGGAGAGGAAATTTGGCAAACTGCATTAGATATTTCCCAACACAAGCTCTGAACTTCGCTTTTAAAGACAAAGTCAAGGCCATGTTTAAAAGCAGCAAAAGCGATTCCTATGGTTTGAAGTTTGGAAAGAATATTGCATCTGGAGGTGCAGCTGGTGCCATGTCACTGTGCTTTGTCTACTCCCTAGATTACTGCAGAACAAGATTAGCCAATGATGCCAAATCAGGGAAGAAAGGAGGAGAGCGTCAGTTCAATGGTATGGTTGATGTCTACCGTAAAACAATTGCCTCAGATGGCATTGCTGGACTGTACAGAGGATTTGTCATTTCCTGTGTAGGAATTGTAGTCTACAGAGGTTTCTACTTTGGTCTCTTTGACACCCTCAGACCAATTCTCCTTGGTGAAAGTGCTAATGTTCTTCTATCCTTTGCCTTGGGATATGTAGTCACAATTAGTGCTGGACTTTTGTCATACCCCATTGATACAATCAGAAGAAGAATGATGATGACATCAGGTGAAGCTGTCAAATACAAGGGATCCATTGATTGTACCTTACAGATTGTTAAGAATGAAGGCTTTATGTCCTTGATGAAAGGAGCTGGAGCCAACATCCTGAGAGGAGTTGCTGGAGCTGGTGTATTGGCTGGTTTTGACAAATTCCAAGAATACTACATTAAATGGCGTGTTGGAGCAAATAAATGAAAATAGTGGATTTTAGAGTTTTCCAATTGTGTGATAGATAATTGATTATTTACAGTTTATTGTTACCATCATACTTGTCACATAGTGCATCAGGATGTTGAACATTGTGTTTTATATTGAAAAAAAAATTGCAAAATCTTAACAGAACATATTTAACTTTAAATGTTTCTTGTCAGTATGCCTTGTCCCATCGTAGTACACTTGATTTAAGACCAGACTTGTTGACAAGTTTCCTTGTAGCACAACATTATTGCTCAGGGAATTCAATGTAAACTTAATGTACCAAAAGTTTGTTAATGCCTGTCTTTCTAGATTGGATGTCGTATGGTCACACATTAACTGAAAAATACTGCCACCAAATTTTGTGAATTATCATTGGTAAATATTGATGTGAGCCTGTTTCAAATTTTGTGTATTAATGATTTTCGTTTTTGAGTTCTGGGGCTTTATTTCTACAAATGGGGTGATTTTCTGTCGAAGAACTGTAACTCAAAAACCCAAGTTCTTGCGAATTTGACAATAAAATTCTTTTGAATTGGTTTAAATATATATAAATATTCATTTAAAGTCCCTTTTAACTTTTGTAAATTTCCATGTTTTTGGAGTTGTGGGACTTGGTTCATATAAAAGGAGATTTTTCACAAGGAGGGAATGCTTCAGCTCGGATATTCTCAGTTTCTGTACATAACGTGTTGTTGATATCCTATACAAAACTTCTTGTAGATATTGAATTGTAGAAACAAGAATGAATTTTCGTACTGGTTTTGCATCTACTTTCTGTTTATGGAAAAAGTTGAGGCAACTTCAGTGAGCAGATGCTCGCTGATTTTGTTTGGTAAGTGATTCTGGTCAACACCTCGGATACTTCATGCAGGAAAATAGGAATTAATCTTGCCCTGCACAATTTCAAAAAATTAAACTGACCTTACAAAATTTGTCTCCTCTGCCGCGAATCAAGTTGTCGTCCCTTAAGACTTGGCTGCAGTTAATATATTTTGATTGTTGGGGTTTAACGCCCGAGCAGCAATATTTAAGCTATATTCAGGCGATGAACGTGAAACGGATGATGATGATGAAATGATGTTGGTTTAGAAGGTCGATGAAAATTAATAGATGTTGGTCATGATTTTAAAGGCATGTGAAACGTGTCGGTCTTGCTTGTGTGAGTGATCATTTTATTCTAAGGCTAATGCTTGGGGCATCAACAATTTAATTGTATCAAATAAGGGAGTACCGGGCATCGTTGTGATAGGTTGCCAAAATATGCATACATAATCTCATTAATTTCAGTGGTAGGAACTTAATTTTTTGTCAAGGTAGACCCATAATTTTACATAGACAGCACTACATTTTAAAGGAACGTGAGCGAATTTCACCATAGATCTGCTAGATTTTACAGACAGTCTGTAGGTCTACTGTTAATTTGTAAGAGTAACCAAGGGAATCAAGGTTCTAGCGTAATCAAAAGAATGTAATCCATGACTAGACATGGAAAACAGACCTGCACAACAAACAACAAAAAGTAACTAAAATAATACAAAGTAACAAAAGCAAATGAGCAACTCGAACTACACTAAAAACTGGGGGCATGGACCAGGTGCTCCAGCAGGGTAAGCGTCCTCTGCTTTCTAGAAACTGGGCACCCGTCGAGTTGCTCAAAAGTTCGGGGTTGTCGAAAGAAAAGGAAAACTGACACGTTGATCACATCAGTTTTCATGTCGCAGATGGGTACACCGTAACGATCCACGAGTTCATGATGACGACCATAAAACTTCTGTGTGATGAGTTCAATCTTGTAGCAACATAACCATATTCCAGAAGTCTAGCGCGATACAAAAAAGTCTAGTTTGGCACGTTCTGACAGAACGTATGAGTTGTCACGTGATATGAACAATCCATACGCAGGTGCTGAAGGGATGTTGCCACAGATGAAAGGAAAGATGACAATTCTGAATGAAAAGTCATCACGTTTGTCGTAAAGTTTGGCCAATAGTTTTCTAAGTGTAGGTCAAGATATGGGGCTGACTTCACAGTGTCTGTAGTATCCTTTATCTAAAATTCTTTGGGGTACAATGTAGATGCGATGTGTCAAATCCCCGAAATTAGGATTGTTTAAAGATAATACGTCATCTGTATAGTGGAATCTGAGATTAAAGGATCTAACTAAACGATATTCTTTCTTTCGAATCTGATCTGCTATAAAGTCAGCCTCATATGAGTGAAAGAATAGTCATGTATAGTAGACAATGGTCTTGCTACGTATTGGGTCGTATTCGCCAACCGCAGAAATATAGTACTAAATTAAGAACTCTCATAACAGAATGTAACTTTGATTGTCGCTTTTGGTAAATTATCACCATCAAATAAATGCGTTGCTACACGATTACGAGGGGGGGTCACTTCCTTTATACCAGTATATACAGACATGCCGCTGGAATAGGTATGTTTCTTCTAGAGTTGAAACACATAATTGGGTCATAAAATTTTCACTGTCCTATGGGTTGTCATGTTATACTATATCAATGGGTCATATTTCTACAATTTACGGCTAGTTGAAATAGACCGTTCCAATTTCAATACAAATTTAGGTAGGCTACTTAGCAGTTTAAATAGCTCTCTAGGTAGAAATCTGCCCTACATTGTACCAATGCGTCCGATAATTGTAATAAATAATTTAATTGTGTACACTAGTAAATCCCCTAAATTCATATTTGATAAATTTAAAGCGCGTGTATAAGGCCATCAAATATCAATATCATTAAAAAAAATAGAACTAAAACAATTTGGCTTGGAGCGTTACTGATGAGACTTCAATAGTCGAAACACATGCTCTAAAAGTTATTAGATTCCTTGATACAAAAAAATAGTGAATAATAGGGTAATTAATTGGAAGGAGTGAATATCCAAAATATGATCACGAGAGCCGAAGAACGCCTAAATTTAACGAGTGTGCTGAACTTGTTCCGCGCGCGAGTAAAGTTTTACTGCGTTCTTGGCATGAGTGATCATATTTTGGTTTTCCACTATAACGCGTGGGTAAAGTTTTACTGCGTTCTTGGCATGAGTGATCATATTTTGGTTTTCCACGATAACCAATTGATTATCCTATTTATTCTATAGATTTTCTCCATTATTCGTAGTTAATTTCAACATAAATTTCAAAATGTAAGAACGGCGAATTGATATCATAGTTGTGACGTTTTGGCGGGAGAAAGTCCGAGAGTGAAATTACCGAATTTATTTCAGTGTGAATTATCGAAATTTATTACACTGGGAACATTCGATAAAACACTGCTATCTAAATAATAAATAATTAAAATTTTAAATACATCATTTATTCATTTATTATCATGTTTCAATCTAATTGAAAACAAATAATTTACATTTTTTAATATTTATCTTCTTGACGCTTCTTATCGTTTCTCGTCGTTAATTAGTGAGAACTCTTAAATTTTATTGATGTTTATGATATCTGCACATTGTTATATTGCTTACTTTGCTTATACCTGTGGTACCGATGAGGTACATAGGCCACCAACAACATCCTCATCTAGTTCTATTTTGTGGCAGCCTGACTATGTCTTGCTACTTGTAACCCTCTGCTTCCAGTTCAGCTTGTGGATTTCTTCTCCATGTATTTCTGGGCCTTCAACTTTTCTTTTCCCTTGAGGGTTCCATTGCAACGCCTGTCTGGTGATGGAGTTTGCTAGCTTTCGTAAGGTGTGACCTATCCAACGCAATTTCTGTTTCTTCAGTACTGACTCTATAGGGAGCTGTTTAGTTTTCTCCCATATATCCACATTTGTGATTTTCTCAGGTCATCTGAACATCTGTATTTGTCTTAAACAGTTGGTAATAAAGACTTGCAACTTATTTATTAGAAATTTTGTTGTTTTCAAGTCTGGCAGTCATTTAATAGGATGGTATTAATATTAAGTTGAACTGTCTGATTTTGGTATTTAATGTGATGTTGCCTGTTCCCCAAATGGTTGTCATCATTCTAAAGGCTGTTCTTGCTTTTCCTATTCTACTTTTGATGTCTTTTTTAGAGCCTCCTTGACCGTCCATGACAGTGCCAAGGTATGTGAAGGAGTCAACTTCAAATGCGTGGCTTTTACTTTGATACTAGTACGGCTGTATGTATTCATTTTAAGCACTTTGGTCTTTCTTTTGCTGATGAATAGGGCCAGTCTCAGCTGCTCTTTCTTCAAAGTGAGAAAGTTTATTGTCCATCTGTCGGTGGTTGTGAGACAGTAGAGTGATGTTATCGGCAAAATCATCGAAGTCATCTAGTTGTTGCATTAGTGTCCATTGAATGCCATTTCTTCTGTTAGTTGTTGTTCGAGTCCACCGTTAGGAGGAATAGGAAAGGTGACCGCAGGCATCCCTGTCTAACCCCTGTAGTGATGTCAAAAGGGTCTGTGAGCTGACCTTCATGCAATATTCTACTCTGCATTTCTGTATATGTATTTTTTATAATTGTGATGAACTTTTCAGGAATTCCATAATGCCCCATAATTTCCATAACACAGCTCTATCTATGCTATCAACAGCCTTTGGAAGTCTATAAACAATATGAACTGTTTATTCACCAATAAAGGGCCCATAAAGGGCATGATTACAGTACAATACAATTTTTTTTTACATACATAAGTTTTGATTGAACATATATAATAACATATAATATCAACAGTTAATTTACAAACTAAGTAATTGTCACATTTTTTTAGCTTTTACTTGCATTGTGAGTAATACATCATAGTAATCAGCACGTAGTGTTTAGTTATTATACTGGCACACCTCAATTTCATTTTCAAAATTGGATTATGATAATGGAGATTATAATTATGATCAGGGGCGTAGCTGCCTATACGCAAATACGCAGTTGCGTACTTTCGGAAAAAGTAAGGAAAATAAAAACACACATTTTAAAGATGAAATAAAGGTTTTATGCAATGACTCACTGGGGGCCTTGAGCGACCCCCCCCCCAAGACCCCTCGCCGTAATTTTGCGTACAAATAAAACAGGCCTAGCTACGCCCCTGATGATTATCAAATTATTATATGAATAAAGAATATAAATGTATATTCACTTAAGGGCATATCTATTTGCAATAGTGATAAAATTGCATTAAAAAATAAATAAAAATAAATAAATAAACGCAGTGGACATAATTCTCACTAGAAGCATCCTTGTGCCCAGTGCAGAGAAGCAAGTCTTTTGAGTTGCTTCAAGACAAAGGACACCAAGGGACGGTGCTCTAGGCTTCAAGTATGAAAATTAAGGATCAAATTTGCATAATCTTACATTACATATTACAATATAAGCAGAAAAAGATATGGGAAGATATTAATGATAGATAAAATAATAATAATAATAATAATAAATAACATATACAAAAAGAAAAAAGAAAAATTATAATTTAAACACCACTTGATATAACAAGATCACTTAAACCAGATAAAACAATAGAGTTTTCACAATTTAAGATCCATATCAATTTGTTTTCATCACCGAGGTTAATAAAATGTGGACATGTAGATATTATTAACTCATATAGTATATCTCTCTCTTTTTTATTTGATGAGCATGAAAAAAGAAAATGTACTTCATCGTCTACTTCTCCTGAGCCGCACCTGCGACATAACCTATTTTGTTTAGGAATACCATGATAACGCCCTGTTTCTATCTCCAGTCTATGAGATGAGATGCGCAGCTTTGTAATTTTTCTCCTTTGCTCAAAATTTACTTGAGATAAGTATTTCTCTAGCCCAAAATTGTTTTTAATTTTGGCATATACATTAAGTTTGCCTTCACTGTTCTTTCTCAAATTTCTTACCCATGTCTCTCTATAGCGCTGAGAAAGGATCAGTTTAGAGATTCGTTCAAATGAGAATTGAGTCATGTTTGTTAGACTATCTTTTATATCCTGAACAATGTTCATAATGTATTTTATTGATCCATACCATGAGGGTTTATTTTGTCTAAACAATTGTTTAGATTCTGCATAGGCCTGTTGAAGCAATGGAAAGTCCGACTGTAAATTTTCTAGTCTATACCAATATTTTATCATCGATTTGATAATATCAAAGTGAAGTGGAAAGCGACCTAGTTCTGACAATACTACTAAATTTGTTGACCTTTTATGAACACCCAAAATGAATTTTGGAAATTTTACATGAAGTTTTTCACATATAAGTCTTTGGTATATATCATCGAGTGGTAAAACTTCCTTTTTAAGTCTAGTTTTGTATGGGTTAAAATATCCCCATATCTCAGCACCACATAGAAGAATTGGTTTGATGGTATGATCGAAAACTTTAATAGAAGCTTTTATTGAAGGATTTAAAGATAAAAAATCATTTCTAAGCTTGTGATATGCTTTCAATCCCTTTTGATATAACTCATTCTGAGCAAAGGAGAAAGTGCCTGAGCAACTGCATGTAATGTCAAGGTACTTATACTTGGACACACACTCTATTTGTGAATTATTAAATAAAAAATTATATGTTTGATCAATATGTATATTGATGAATTGAATTCAAGGGATTGTTCAATGATTATGTGTAAGGTGTCTATTTGGTCTTCACATGACCGATTTTGGCGGAATCCTACCTGATTGTCTCGTAATTTTTGGTCAACAGCCTTCTTCATTCTTTCCAAAATAATCCTATTTAACACCTTTCAAGGAACCGATAAAAGTTTTATTCAACTGTAATTATCACTACCTTTTCCTGTAGTTTAACAAGGTGTCCTTCCTTCCAATCTTGTGGTACATCTTCATCTCTCCAGATTTTGCCAATTAAGTCATGTAACATTTGTGTTGATGTTTCAAGATCTGCTTTAAGTACTTCAGCTAATTTATTATCTGGACCAGGGGACTTGTTTTTCAAGATGTTAATAGTTTTGCGATTTCAGCCTTTGTTGGTTGGCTACAGTTGATTGGTGTCTGTAGCCGGTTGTATATCTGTAAATGGTGATCTGATGCCTCGTCTGCACCTCTCTTGACTCTAACATCTTGAAGGCTTCTTCCGAACTTTTTGGAGATACATACATGATCTATTAGTTCTCTAATCTCATATCTAGAGAAACCCATGTAGCTAGATGACAGTGTTTATGTGGAAAGATGGTTCATACAATTACCAGGTTGTACATTGCATAAAAGCTTGCAAAAAGTTATCCATTCTCGTTCATAGTACCTATAGTGAAATGTGTGGGTTTTTTTTACGGGGATACGGTAACAAAACACTAGAATACATGTCAATGCTACTGTACCCCCGTAAAAAACGACACATTTCACCAAACAGAATAAGTCCGTCCTGTCAAGATTTGTCCACTTTAACTGACTCAAAATGAAAAAATGTTTATATCAAAATGTGCCTATGACTATAAGCCTTAAGAATAAGTAAACTTTACTTGACAGACATGACACATTTTATAAATAATGAACTTTATTCACCGACATGTCCCTCTTTTTATCGCCATTTTCTTGTCAGAAAAGGTTCGTCCTGTCAAGATTTTCGCTTTATTTTTTGATATTTTCCAAAAAATTTATATCATTTATATCAATTAAAAGCACTTTTATTCTTCTTTAGAACCCAATTTATTTTTTTTTAATTCCATTCAGTAAATCTAAAGTTATAGCCAAACATGTATCGGAAAATGACCGTCCTGTTTTTTCTCGTCCAATTAATAGACCGACCCTAAAATATTGATTTGGCTAATGTGGCGAGTCGAGAATATGGCGATTTGTTTTTTAACCGAAGTGACTGCGCATGCTTTGGGCGGAAAATTTTGAACAACGAAATACAAATATCAACAAAACCGAGATAGATCTAAAAATGACCGATGAAAATGAATGGGAATTGAGTAAAGAAAATGTCCAACCAATAAGACAGGGACGACACTTTTTGAATATGTCAGCTGGACTGCATTCAAATGACGACCAACTTGCACAAATGAAGAAAGAGAAAAAGTAAAGTTTACGAATCATACACACACGATGCAAGGTGGTCCGAATATCCTGTAACCGTGCAACCCTCTTGTTTGTTAATTGGATATTGGTATACCCGACATATCAATATCGAAGTAACAAAGAGAAAGGTAGCAGGGTCAGAGGAAATTCGCACTATAGATGCAAGGTTTTAGTCCGAATTTCCTATGACCCTGAAACCCTCCTCTTTTTTATTTGGATATTGATGTGTCGGGTTGGGGAGTAGCAGGGCAGATACAGAACTAGTTGCCATCAGCAAAGATAACAAGTTAACTACACCTTACTGACTTTCAAATCAACAATGTAACTGATCGTTCCAAATAATGGCATCAGGCATTTATTTAAGGAAGTCTTTCTTACTGAGAATGATGTATAACTGGAATGCCTTACTACCAGTCATTCATGTGGAGAGTGGACACACTTGCAGCTTTCAAGACTAAGATTATGTCTCTCTAGATCTTTGATCTCAACTTTTAGATTCCCTTTGGCTGTTCGTTTTTCACTGTTTGGTGTTTTTTTTTTTTTACACATTTTCCATTTCCATTTTTAGTTCACATGGCCTTTAGCCTTGGGCTTCAGCTGTGTGAGCTATTACCATTACTTGGAGTCCGTTGTCATTAACAATTTTTCAAATTCTTCTCCTCTCACACTACTTGTCCAATTGGAAACAAACTTGATTTGATAGTTCCTTGGGGTATTCTTCATAGAATGGATGTGGGGTCTTTTGATCCAACTAAAACATGGCAGCCATTACTAAAAATAGAACATAGGGGTCAGACAAGTTTTTCGCATATATCTGCATAACCATTTGGGTTAGTTTGACTGGGCAGAAGTGTTTAGCAGGATGAGATCTATCTGTGGTGAATATTTCGTTTTAATCTGTGAAGCCATATTGTAGTTACTGTTTTTTTTTTTTTTTTTTTTTTTTTTTTTTGGCTATTTTTAATGTTTTTCTTTCAAAAATCTTCTCTTCTGACACTATTTGACCAATTGGAACCAAACTTGTTATGAATGCTCCTTGGGGTATCCTGCATAGAACTGAAGTTGGGATTTTTTATCTATCAAAAAACATGGCTATCATTACTAAAAATAGAACAAAGGGATCAGACAGTACAGTGTTCTAGGATTCCTATTTCCCGTTACCTGGGGCAGGTGAAATTTGGGTCAGGGAAAATTAGGTACTAACTTACTCTTTTCTGTGGCAAGTTGAAAACTTCATATGCTGTAAGGATTTTTGTTAGGAAAGCAGTCATTGACTGTGGGAAAGTTGATTTTATATGGATTTTTCCTGAGGAAACCTCAATTTCTGAAAACTCCTAGAACACTATAGTAGTTTTTCACATGTATCTCCAAAACCATTAGTTAAGCCAAATTCTGACATGGTGTAAAAGTGTTCAGCATGATGAGATCTATCTGTGGTGAAATTTTCATTATAATCTGTGAAGCTATGTTGGAGTTATTGTCCTTTTTTTATGTTTTTTGCTCTTTTTAGTGTTATTTCTTTCAAAACTCTTCTCTGACACTACTTGACCAATTAGAACCAAACTTATTTTGAATGTTTTCTGGGGTATCCTGGATAGAACTGATTTTGGATTTTTGATCTGTCAAAAAACATGGAAAACAAATTTTGACATAGGGTAAAAGTGCAGCAGGATGAGATCTATCTGTAGTGAATTTTCGTTTTAATCTGTGAAGCCAGGTTTAGTCAAATTCTTTCAATTGCTGAAACGATCCTTGTTATAAGGTCCACAAAAGTCTCCAAGAGATCAAAGTTGTCTGACAACTCCACGTAATAGTTATTGCCATTGAAACTGTTAAAAATAAAATTTTTTTTACAGTTTTCAGCCAATATCTTGAAAATAATGATAGATGAATGAAACTTCAGTTGCTGGAATGATCCTTATGATAAGGCCTACAAAAGTTTGTGGTGATCAAAGTTTTCGGATGACTCCTTGTTAGTGTTATTGTCTTTGAAAGGCAAAAAATTATGTTTTTAGCAGTTTTCAGCCAATATCTTGAAAACTACAATAGATAGAATGATCTATATGTTAAGTCCTACCTAAGTCTTCATTGAGTCAAAATTGTCGAACAAATCCTTGTTAGAGTTATTGCTCTTGAAAGGCTAAAATTTAACAAGGTGAGCGATTCAGGCTACTGAGAGCCTCTTGTTTTCTCTCAAAGTCTTTGAGAATATTGTTACATATAGGTAAAATATTAATGAGTATAACACCTTGCTATTGAATGACTGTTTATATTGATTTGTCTAAAGATTGAAGCATCAAACACATGTATGTTATTATAGTTTATTTGTTTATAATTTCAGTCAGTTTGAATCTGAGCTAAGAACTTATAGTGGTGATGATCCAGTCGAAGTTTGGCATAGGTTGGTTGTTGTTTTTTAATATTAACAAGTTTTTTTTTGTTTTCCTTACTCAAGTTAAATAATTTACCTCCTTAAAAGACCTTTATTTCAAAAGAAAAGAAAATGAAGTTCTTGATTTCAGTCAGTTTGAATCTGAGCTAAGAACTGATAGTGGTGATGATCCAGTCGAAGTTAAAAGACCTTTATTTCAAAAGAAAATGAAGTTCTTGTATTTGTTTTAGCTATTCAGTCTTCTTCTGTGTATTGATTTTGTCACTGGTTGAAAAGATTTGACATGTTAATATTTGTGAGGGTAATTCTTGTTCAATGCCTGCTTAAGTTGTAGGGACATTAAGCTATGAATATTGCCTGAAAATATCAACTTTGTTGTAATGCATAAAAGTTGTTCATAACACAAGTACATGTAAATATAAGGAAAAATAATAATTTGTGGAATTAGTTCATTGTAATGACGTCATAATCTTGCCTTAATTTTATGTTATATAGCAAAAACTGCTGAGAATTGCAATTTTGTTGTTTTTACAGACTTATTTACATCTAGAAGGTTATGTCCACACCCAAGAAAAATGATAAACTATGTAATAATGAATTTATTCACAAAATATGAAGTTAATTGGATGGGGGCACCATTTCCTTGCTAAAAATTTGACTAGAAAGTGACCAAAAAAGTACAAAATTTGACAGATAATCTGAATATTGGTAAACTTCAAGCAATTTTTCTGTCCTTTCAATAAAGGAATTATCAGAAGTCTTTATGTTTTCTCATTTGTGATTAATTAAAATCTTCATTGAAGTTTACAATTAAATTATTCAACACTTTATTATTAATTTTCAGTTGAATTTTAGGCCAATAAGACCCTTTATCGCCACCTCTTTTTTAAGGTTTTTACATGAACTTGTTCACATATTTTCTAGCTTCTGTGTTTGGGTTTTTTATGGGGACTTTGATTTTGTAATACATATTTTTGAATATTCTTTGTGTATGAATCTCTTTTTCTCTCAGTGTTGAAATTGTTTCCAAATGAACAATTTAAAACGAACTTTTTTTCATTTGAAGAATAATTAAAATTTAGATAGCAGTGATTTATTGAATATTTCCTTAGTAATTAATTTTGATAATTTACATTATGAAATAAATAAATGTAAGTGCACTCTCAGACTTTCTCCCACCAAAATGTTCCAACATGGATATCAATCCACCAATCACAAAGTTTGAAATGATTGTTTAAAATATTAATAAATTATGAAGAAAATGATTTATATAATAAGTAGGTGATAAATTGGGACTTATGAATAACTATGAATATCCAAAGCATGATAACTCATGCCAAGAGTGCTTGAAGATTTAACTTGTGAAATCATTGTGTTGTTTGGCACTAGTGATCATATTTTGGTTATTCATTCTTTCCAATTATTTATCCTAATAATACTTGTTTTATAATTGTAGGTATTTGATTTGGACGGAACAGAATTGTGTAAAAGGTGGGAAAGAGTATAATCTGGAGAAACTACTTGAGAACTATCTAAAACAGTTTGCAGAGGAAACTAGATACCATAATGATCCCAGATACGTGTCAGCATGGATAAGATATGTATGTATACCTGAGATGTTTAATTCATTAATGTCAGCATAAACTAAAAACGTCATAAAATCCTGGTATTTTTGTTTATATCTGCTTTACAGAATAAGTTATTTTGTTTTGTGGTGAGAACTATTAAATCATATGCACGTAGTTTTAACTTCTCAGATAATAACAAAATCCATTGTTATGAATGTCTTTCATTTCTATGTTTTGTGTTCTTTGTAAGTACACACAAGATATGGGACTGAAGCAAGCTGTAATGTGTTTTGTAGTATATTTAATATTTTTAATGTTTGTTGAAAATCTAAGATAAGATAATGCTTTTATGTCCTGGTTGATAACAGGCACTTTGAATTAAATTGTTTTATTCTTATTGTCATTTTAGGTTAACACTAGGTCTTAAAGACAATCATTAATTTACATTATATGTAATTTATAAAGAAACTCAGGCTATTCTTTTCATTGTTTACTTACTTTTGTAGCTTCTTTTTTTTCTTTATCAGGCGAATATGTGTAAGGAACCATTAGATATATATAGTTACATGTTTGATCAGAAGATTGGCTGTCAGTTAAGTTGTTTTTATGAGTCATGGGCATGGGCACTGGAGCAGATGGGCAACACAAAGAAAGCTAATATGATTTATCAAGAGGGTATGAAGAGACAGGCAGAACCATTTGATCTATTGGAGAAAAAATACAAGTATGTATTTGGAAAAAAGTTATGATAAAGCAAAGGGTGATCCCAAGATGGGGTATGATCTTCTTAGTGGAAGGAAAAATCTAGGCTGTTCTAAGTAGATATTGACCCCTTTAACTATTGATTTAGATTTGCCTATTTTAAGGACCTTATTTTACACAAATTTGAAAATACATGTTATTTTATGTAAAAAAAAATTTCATGCTTGCTATGGATGTTGAATTTTCATTATTTTTCCTTTTTTTTATTTTTGCCAGTTCTACCTTCTATATACTACCAACATTTCTGGAACAGCCCTTGATATGTTGTCTGTACGACATATTGTTTCTTTGTTGACCCTTTATGTTATTAGTTGCTCTCTTGCCTAATGCTAGCTGACTTATGGTAAAGAACTAAAATTTTTAACAGAGAGTTTTGTCTAATGCATTTGAAATATTTTGGAATTACTAATCACTTTGTTAGCACGAAGAAACTAAAATTTTATTTCCAGATTACAACAATAAAAAGGATGAGGTATATTTAAAACTAAAAGATTGAAGCATTTGAAGTTTTTTTTTAGGAAAGCAAAACATGACTTGAAATGAACAATGAAACTTCCCTTTTGAGGTTAGATTTGTTTTGTTTGATTTCAGTAACTTTCAAATGAGAGTTGCTCGTGGTTTGGCTGGGAAAATTCCAGAAGAAGCACCTGTTGAGTCTGTAGAACAAAGGGCAGCACTTGGACAGCTTATCACTACTGGGAAGAAAGTTCCAGTTAACAGAGCAGAAAACACAAAACTAAGTAAGCATTATTTGCTTGTATGTGTACTGTCATTTGGGACACAACTTTCTAGTTAATAAATTTCACAAGGTAAAACATTTCATTATCTATTATCTACTCTTGTAAAGTGATGATATATTTATGAAATTAAAGATTTTCTGAATAAATGGAGACATCTACCATATTTTTGTGTGTATAATACGCTTTTATATATTGTGTGCAGTACAATTTTGTAGGTCTAAACATGTGAAAAAAAGTGTTTTAGACAAAGATTGCAGTAGAATTTTTAAATACAAAAGATGGATATTTTGCACTTGATCGGTCAGTTTATTTATCTTTATCCTGTATTTCCTACATAATTGTGAAGGAAAGAAACTTCTATTCACACTTTAACATCATGTAAAGATCAGTGGCTACATAAATTTTATACTTTTAATTTTGAAGCATGATAAAATGATAGGCACAGGATTTATGATATGTCTTATACAACAAAATTGGGAAAATTGAACGTTTCCAGTTTTGTTGTAATCAAATTCCTGATTTTTCATTTTAAAACATACTTTCAAGGAAGAAAATTGTAAGAAACAATCAAAATAAGTTAAAAAATAATTATTTTCAGCTGCAAAAGCATTCAATAAGGAGGATTTGACAAAAAAAGGACTTTGTTACTTTTTGGTTTTTAGTTGTTTCATTTCAATCTCTAACTGTGAACTCTTTTCTCTTATGAAAATCTTTTATGTCTTGGCCAAATCTTATGTCTTGATGCATAATAGGCACCCCCATGCTCTGGTAATGATCTGTATGTTAAATATGCGCATTATACACACCAATATATGGTATTCAAGATTGATATCCTTTATATAGTAACTGATACAGAAACTGTTTTTATACCCCACTCAATGAGTGGGTGGTATATCGGAATCACCTTGTTCATCCAACAGTCAAAAATTGTGACTCCCACAGAACAGATTGATTTCAAATTTGATATATGGCTTATTTTTGTATCTATTCCATATCTACTTCCAATTTCTACTTTCCTATTTTTGACTATAAGGTATTATAGAGAAAATTTTCGTCATAAAAATCGGAGCTCAAAGTGGATGGAATGATTTCAAATTTGGTATGTGGATTTGTATACATAGGGCATGCATTGTTAGTGATTTTGGTTGCTATATGAGTGGGGTATATAAACTTAATGTTTTGTTATTTTTAGCTCACCTGGCCAATGGCCATGTGAGCTATTTCTATCACTCTGTGTCTGTTATCATCGTAAACTTTTTCAAACGTCTTTCCTCTGAAAACACTGAGGCAATTGCAATTAAACTTGGCATGAATGTTCCTTAAGGTATTTATCCTCTATAGAACTGATGTGGGGATTTATGATTCACTAAAAACATGGTCGCTGTTACTATAAATAGAACTTATGGGTCAGATAGAATTTTTTCTCCAAAACCTTTAGGTTTTAGCAAAACTTTCACAGGGTAAAAATATTCTGCATGATGAGGTCCATCTCTGGTCAAATTTTTGTATTGATCTGTTAAGTCATGTTAGAGTTATTGCCCTATTTTGATGTTTTTTTGCTATTTTTAATTCTACAAAATATATTACCATATTCTTTAGTGTGTACCTTACACTTTTTTTTTCAACTTTTTCTTTGTTCCAGGAGGGGTGCGCGGTATACACCAAAACAATGTGTTTCTAGACATAATTTTCGGGAGTCAGAACCATTTTATATTTTTGAAAAGTTTTATGTGAAATAAATACAGTTTTACTGCTATTAAATACTGAATTTAATTCCATTTTCTTGCATTTCATAGTACGAAAAAAACATGACTAGCTCCTTTTTTTAACAAAACGTGCCGTCTTCACCTTTGTGTGGTAGAGCATCAAATATCCAATAACAGGAGTAACAACATGTCATTGGGTCCATTATCATTTAATTATCAAATTTCAATTGGATAACCTAAAAATAAAATGATGACATTGACCCTCCTACATTGTATGTCTTAATTCTAATCATTTTAAAACTATGATTACAAAAATTTATTTTAGAATCAAGAGGATTGGCACTACAGTCTTCTAAGCCATCACAAATTGGACAAAGTTTCCAGGTGTTTAACGATGAAAACCAGGATCCATCCTTACCAGTTCCTAAGGGAGATTGGTCAGAGATGCCTAAAAAAGGCACAGTCAATAAAGAGAATGATAAGAAAGCTGGAGTCTGGACAAAGGCTAAGGTATGAATGATACTGAAATTGTATTTATCACATACCATTCAAATTTGAATAGAAATGGACTTAACTTTGTTGCCACTTATTAGTGATGAAATTATTTCGAGTAATGACTTATAAGTGTCAAAAATGAAATTTTCTCTAAACTTAGGTTTGATAAAATTCTGTGACATTTTAATCAGCATCACAGTGTTTAATACTTTGTGAAATTGCCATAGTTCTGTTACCAATGGAAAAAGGAGCACATATGGTGAAATGCAGCAAACACACTGGCTTTCAACCAATTAAATTCCAAATAGGAAATAATTTCAAGTCAGTTTTCAGTTCTTATGTCATTTGAAAGAAAACCTACTATGCAGCTTATTGTTTCCATCAGTTGTTTATTTTTCAGATTCACAGGTTTCTATTGTTTATTTTCAGATTCACATGTTTCTATTGTAAATTTTCAGATTCACAGGTTTCTATTGTTTATTTTCAGATTCACAGGTTTCTATTGTTTATTTTCAGATTCACAGGTTTCTCTTATTAATTTTCAGATTCACAGGTTTCTATTGTTAATTTTCATTCTCATTATGATTTTTTTATTACTCCAGGTGCCATGTAAAGTAGTTGCACCACCTTCAATACCAACATTTTCTCTCTATGTTGAGGAGTCAGCTGATCAGCCAATGACGTAAGTTATTTCTCTCAGGCACATATAGGATTTTCAGGCAATTATCAAATCTTTTTATACAAACACAAAAAAAATTGTGAACCATTAAGGGATGAGGGACCAAAAACAAGTATTTTTCTGATGTATGGACGATAACTTAACTGTGAGTAAATAGATCTCTTTTAGATTGTACTACATACCATACCACAAAAGGAAACCTTGGATTGATTTTGGGGGTTGTGACGGAAGCCAATTAAGATTTAGGGTCACAAAAGGGCCAGAATTATTAGGATTTTTCTGAATTTTAAATGATATTTTGAATAAAAGGGAATGGATCTCTGAAATTATACCACAAATTTCCATACCCTAAAGAAAGGTTGTGGTTGATATTAGAAGTTGTGTCTGTAGCCATATAGGAATAAGGGGCCAAAAAGGGCCAATTTGATTCCAGTCAAATTATTGTTTTGTTTCAAATGTTTAATGGCAAACAAAAGCCGTATCAAGTGTGACTGGTGTGTTCATACCTGCTCCAACTTTTCAAGGTAAATGTATCATGCTGTGCCTCGTAGAGCATTTTATTACCATTCACTATACTCGGCGTCACATAAATAAGATACTGTTAAAATTTGAATAAAAATATTTTCTACGACTTTATTGACGCCTACCTTCATTTAAATTGTCTTAAATGACTTGCTCATTCGTTTAGCCAAACGGCTTCTTCCTAAACGTTGAATTGTTAAATTCCAGTGAGATTTTAATTCTTGGTCCTAATATTTACATTGTCAAAAATCGGCCATGTTTACAGTGATTGGGTTGCTAGGAGATGTTAACGTTTAAATGGTTTGTCCAAAAAGCGAAGAACCCGGAATGCATTTCGTCGTTAGTTCGGATATCTCGAATTTATTCTACATGAATATCGTACGACACAGAGAAGTTGATCAAGCATACAATTGTCATCGGAGTTCGACAGGAACTTACGAACTTAGTTTGTAAACAAATCGTTTCGTAGAAACCAACATGGCGGATATTAGTATAGGAGTTTCCCGTAAGGATTTGTTACGCACGATTTCAGCCAATAAACGACTCGGAACTATCACGTCATGCATATATGCATATATAATCTTCAGATTAAATAAAAGAGACAACTCTAGCGGTAAGTCCCGACGGTTTAAAAAGTAGAGCTTCATTTCGAAAATGTGCTGTATGTGACGTGGAATATAATTTAAAATTACTTTGTTTGCTTTGATATGTTTTAAATGACAACAAAAACATTGAAATCTTATGTCATTGTTGTTTTTGCTTTTATTAAAGGTTATGTATTTCTACAATCCAAAAGGAAGGGTTGGGATTATTTTGGGAGTTATCACCCTTACTCTATACCAATAATGGGCAAAATATGTTTTTTCTTGCTTTTTAACTTCAGATGAAAATTGAGTATCTTAAAAAAATGTGTAAATTTTGAGGGAAATGGTACAGATTTTTGGAAGGGGTTAAAACATGCATTTCTTTAAATTTTGAAATAATTATTTCTTAACCAATATTTATGGGTTTTGATTTAAAGTCCATAATTATTGAGGTTCTTTGCTCTGCTCAATCTTGACATAGTATAGAGATCCTGTGACCCCTCCCACAAAGTGCTGAGGATATATAGTTTTATCCTTTGGTGTCATTCTGTAACTAGCTGTTTGATGGACTTTTTCTGTTTTGGTTCATTGATTTTTGTTGGAGTAATACTCCTTGAACTTAGAAAAATTGTCCTGCTTGCTGGGCAGTCATGAATACCTGACACATCTATTTAAAATTTTGGACCTGGTTTCAAGTGGTTCACTGAGGAAAAGACTGACTTCATTAATGATAAAAAAATTCTTGGCTGTTTTTCAACATGCCTTTCCAAACAATGTAATTAGGTTTTTGAATATGGACTCCAAATTAGGGTTCATTTTCCCCCACCTGTTAAGGATTAACTTCTGTAGTTGTTTCAAGCAAGAAATTAATTGTCTGATTTGGTTCTATATTCTTGTTTTCATATCAGGATTTGTTTGTTTGTAAGTCCCCTACTTGCAACTTTCACTAAAGAGAACTTTAGATTTGCACTCTGTAAGTTAGTCTGGCAATACCACACTTTTGTGGTCATGTTTGCAGATATGCATTTGATATTTGGTATATTAGCTTTACCATGTCAAGTTAAATTGAAAATTTTGTCTGTTTATTTTTTTATGAGTTACAGTTTTGAAAATTTTAATGCAGACACAGTTTACAGCACTTTTGTCATCAATAAATTATGCATGAAGTTAGCATTCTGTTTTCTTCAACAGATTTTTTCTGTGCTATCACATTAGTAGGCATCTATAGACACTTATCCTCTACTTAGTTCATCATGTTTGTCCAATGTGTACTTTCGCCGACTTCTGTCTTTTATGTACATGAAATACTTGTATATTTGGTATATGAATGCCACCAAAATTTAACCATTTTGGTAAGTACATATTCATTTATTTTTTTGAATTTTTCAGAACACCAAGAAAACTACCTGAAGTAGGAAGCCAAGTTCTGAGGTAGGACCCAGCTTTTCATTATCTTGTTACTTACAGTCAGATACATATTAATTAAGGCCCCACCAAGAAAAGTGGCAGTTGCCCTATAGTGATCACTCTGTCCGTCCATTTGTCTGTTACAAACACATGCCTAGGTTGTAACTTTTTGATCTTTTGATGTAGGCTTTTGATATTTTGCATGTGGGTAGATCACTTTAAGATGATGTGCTGCATGCCATGGATTGTGGCCTATGATCTTGAACTTTGACTTCAAGATCAAATTCTTGTTGTTTTTCTTGTGATGAACTCCTGTCTTGGCTGTCTTTTTTGTCTTTTGATGTGGGCTTTTGATATTTGCAATGTAAGTAGATCACCTGAAGATGATGTGTTTTATACCATGGATAGTGGCCTATGACTTTGAACTTTGATCTCAAGGTAAAATTCTGTTTAGCTCTCCCCAAATCCATTTCGTACTCATGGCTTAATTGCCAAGGCAGAGCCCACGGAGATGGTTTCTACCTCAATGATTTCTTGTTTACCTCAGTTCACCTGCTCATGAGTCTGCTCTTTAGAAGGGGTTCTTGGTCATGAATTAAAATTTTCCTTGATGAGAGGAAGGTCCAGTTCTTAATCAATTGTCAATATGAGGAAAACCAAGTCTTCAATATAGTGTCTATGGAAAGGGTTGAAGCCATGAATATCAAGGACTTATGTTGATGAATTGCCCACCACTTACTTGAACCTCTGAGGCTTTGTTGTGCTTTCTTTTCCTCCAGTTACACTTAATAATCTCATAGGATGTTTGTGCATATAATATAGTGTGTACAGGGCCAAAATATTTACATTTTTATTTGCTTGTCAATATTGATGGGGCATATTATGGTCAGTTCATTGTCAACACTTAGTACAATAATTTCAAAACACTTTAAGCCATTTGAATGAAACTTTCATCAGTTGTTTATATTGATGGAACAAAGCTCCCTTTTATTTTATATTAATTATGAACATTTATTTTTTGAGTTTTAGGACATTTTGCATTAAATAAAGTAACGCTTAATTACCATATATGGAAGTGCTACGTCATTGGTTCTCAATTTCCATTTGATAACATTGAAAATGTGTACACTTGCCTAAAAAAATAAATAAACAATAAATCTTTGAAAATAGCTTGTATATATGATGCATAGTGGTCCACTGATCTGTGTATGGGTGTTTAGAAAGTAAGAAAACTAAATATCTTCTCGTTTTCAGTCAGCTGTTCATAATCGTTAGGCATACATCCCCTCGTGGTGAATACACAAGTACTTTGCACACAATTTTTAGTACTTAAGAGGAAGGTACAACTAAAATACTGACATTGTGTATAGTTCTTTCTTTGCTTCTGGGTTATATTAATAAACAAGCCCAGTAGACTTAATTATGACCAAGAGATAGTGTGAAAGGCTTCTTTAATCTTTACATGGTTCAGTGAATTGTGACACAGGTGTCAAGACAGGTATATGACTTATAATAATTGAAATATAATTGAATTTCTTTTGTCTTAAGGATTTTGAAATAAAACAATTTACAATTTTGACACAATACACAGTTTATGATAGGTGACCCTAGATGAGTTTATGGGAGCTTTTCTGGTAAGGACAATATGTTTTTACAGGTCAATTAAAATATTTAATTTTAGAAAAAAAGATTTAGAACATCAGGAAGCTTTAGCACGAAACCCTTTTGGGGTTTAATAGAAAAATAAACATGTTGGTATTATCCTCTGTACTTAGTATTACATTCCTTGGTACTGGTTCACTTGTCAGAAGTAACGTTCCATAAAAAAGGGGTGAAATCAATATTTTAATTGAAGATCAAGATCAGTTTGAATCTTAGAGTATGAGTTTGATTTACTTAATGTAAAAAGTTCAGTCTTACATGACAGAACATAATGAAATATTTCAATATAATCTTCGAACAGAAGTGGTGTCGTCGTCTCACTGTGGATAGTCTAGTCTTCATACATGTAATAGTTCAATATTTCTGACATTGTTTATCATTTTCTTCTTGAAGTGGTTTAAATGGATACAACTGTAAGTATATATTTGCTGGCAAATTAAAACTTTCAATATTTTCACTTTCAGTTGTTGAAATCATGTAAAAAATGCAGGAGCCCCATGCATTTCAAGCACTCAATCTATGAATTGAGAACCAATGACCTAACATGGTCACTTGACCACATGGCTAACTTGTCAGGAGAAATGTTCCTTAAAAAAAAGGGTGAAATCAATATTTCCATTGAAGATCGAGATCGGAACAGTTTAAATCTTAGAATATGAATTTGATTTACTTAATGTAAAAAGTTCATTCTTACATGACAGAACATAATGAAATATTTCTATTTCAGCTGTTGAAATCATTTAAAAAGTGCAGAAGCCCCACCCATTTCAACCACTCGATCTATGAATTGAGAAGCAATGACATAACACGGTCACATGACCACATGGCTAATTAATATTTGTATGGCTTAGGTCATGGTTGATTTTGAATAAATTTTTATCTTCAGTTAAACAATGTAAGTGATTACAAGGGCATTTTGATTACTGGTATTTATGTTAGGTGTAATAAATCAAATAAACCAAAAAAAAAAAAAAAAATTTTTGTGTCACGTCTCTTGTAACACTTTACAGGGAAGACCACCTCATTAGTATTGTGGCAGATTGCTTGTTTTGGGTGCGTGTTAAATCTTCAGCTGGGTCATGTTAATAACATTAATGTCCTTGCTTTTCTGCCAAGCACAAAGCATTTCAAATAAAAAGTTATGACTAATTTGATCAGACAGAGTAATGAGTCTGACTGGGGTAGTACACTTTCTTGTAGTCTGTTGCTTCTGTGTGTCTGCACATTTAAAGCATGTCAGAATGATTCAAAGCATGATCTGTCAGTTTGGTCATTAAATGTCTTTAAATGTATAGAATATCTGTTATAGGAAACTAAAATTAATCAACACAGTTGTACTTTACTTACTCTAATACATGTAGTAAATATTTTGTTACAGTGCCAGAAAACCATCTAAGCAAGTTGATCAGTTACATAATGTTAGAAATGAAACGACAGATCCATCTCAGCGTGCTATGTATGATAAGCACAAGGTTTATTGTGGGGCAGAGGAATATTCGTTTGAAGAAATAAGGGCAGCAAAATGGTTTGCTAAAAAGAAGAAAGAAGATGAAAAAAGACGGGCAGAGGAAGAACAGAAACTTATAGAGGGTGAGATTTAAATTATGGTGTTTTATTGAAAGAAAACTAGCTGGAAGAAAAAGCAGATACCAATCCCATATTTCATTAAATTTCAATCATTAATGCTTCAATGACAGAAGATTGGAAATGAAGATATTCTGTGTGCTGCAACAGAGTTTCAAGGTTTAACTTTTGAAATACAGTCGAACTTCACTCGCTCGAACTCGGATGGCTGGAACACAATTCAAAGTACCAAAATTTTCTCCTATATAATCAATATAAAGAACCTTGGATTTCTCGAACACTCGAACTGACTAGTCGGTCCGTTCGGTAATAAATCTTAGAGAATAACCCTCACTAACTTGAGCTCGTCAGCAATTTTGTCAGCTTGGGTAATAAAAGGTGTGAAAAACTGAAACCCTACCATTAATCAGTGTCATTTTAGTTAATTACAGGTAAAATTTAAGTCATCACTAATTAGGTAGTTTTGATCTTTCACATAACACTAATTGAAGTTCGAGAATGTTCCGAAGTTGGTATGATAAAAGCATGAAAGCAAATCGGATGAAAACAAATTATTGACCAAGGAACTGGAACTCTGAACGTTTTTAAAAGCGAACACAGCATTTTTAATGTTCACAAATCAACATAATCTTCCAAAAGCGAACGAAAAAGATCCACGAACTAACACAACTTCGTAGGAAGTAGGCAATATCTAACAATAAAGTTGAACTCGGATCGGCTCCGGAAGTATACGAACTTCAATTTCTCGAACTCCAAAGGGGACTTTAGATTTGCACTTGTTTTTTTTTAGGGTTTGTTCATGTTATAATTTTCTCTAGAATCAACAACCTCCGATGCTAACAGCACAGTTAATATCAGGGCTGGCCCTAGTGACTCACCTGATATGATTCATGATGAAGTCACTATCAAAAACCAAATGCCATTTATTCCTATCTTGAGGTACATGCTATTCACTAATTCATTTGTTATAGAACAAAAAGAGCAGTTAAGAAGGAATCGTGAGATGTTACAGAAAGAAGCTGAACAGTTTCGCCTTCAACAGGAAACACTGCAGAGAGAACACCAGACATTCCTGGAACAGTATAAGTCAGAAATGCAAAGACAGCAGGAGGAGTTTAAGAGAGAAAGGTACAGTGATTACGAAAGTCACGGAAGGTGAGACTCAGGTTTTGCTTTTCCGGCGGCATCCACAAACTTAACATTATGTTTTCTGATAAGTTCATTTCAACATGAACCCCTGATGATATTTGGTGTACAGATGCATTACCATCATTGCATCACAAATTCATGGCAATTTTACGCATATACCACAGCAGTTTAATGCATTTTGTGCACAAAAATGATCATTTTTATAATTTCTTATTATTATACAACATATGAAAGCAACACAAAAAATAATATTAACAAATACACCATTATATTGACAATATTGAACAGGCAAGACTTATCCCTGTGATAACAGTTTATTTTGTTTTGTTGTTTTCTCTGGTCCCACTTAACCCATAATGATTTCTTGTTCTAAGTATTCAGTCTCTGGATAAAAGTTGATCATGAGTATAAAAAATCATGTTCAAAATTTTTTACTGACAAATCAAGACTAAAACTTTATTGACACATATTGTAATGGTGGGTACTGTTCAGTTATGAAACAAGAAGATCAAAAGAAATGCTTTGTGTTTTCTACTGAATCATCAATGGAAATACATTTAATCGAAGTCCCAAGAAACAGCATGTTTCTTGCAAATATACGAATATATTCTTACAAAATATGAATGATAAAACATGAATTATTGTAAACTGGAGTGCAGAATGTTCATTCTGTATCCTGTCTAAAATGTTTGAAACAAAATGCTGATTAAAATACTTGCTTGTAACTGTATATTCAATAGATTTTAAAGTTTTTTTACAATTTATTTTCTCGAATGGGGGCCATTTTTGTTTTTTGTTAGCATTGTTATTGGAAGAAAGATAACTCTGGTCAAATTACCGTTAAAAGACAGAATTCAGTCCCGATCATTGAGATGGTGGCTTTGCTTTGCTGTTGGTGTCGTCTGAGGGCAAAGTGTGTGACCACAGGGTGACTATTTCACCACTCGCCCAGTAGCTTGAGCCCTGAATCAGGGAAGTCTCATAATTCCCCTATATGATATAAGTAACTTACATTCATATTAATTCCATCTCAATTGTCAAGTGTTATAAGGCACATATCTGCAATAAGATAAATAATTACAATATTTTTTTTTTAATTTTCAGCTAAAAGCTTTGCTTTGGTTATACTTTGATCCAGAAGTAAAGACAATGTAAAAAATTGTATTAACCCACAAACCATGACATTTTGTTTCCTCTACCCACAAAAAAAGAATACTTATAAATATAAATGAAATTAAGGTATTTCAATAGTAAATAAGATAAGTTCAATTAAATCTCAAGAAAACCTGTCAAATCTTAGGTACATTATTTTATCTTGTTTTTGGAGACTCCTAATTCTGTATGTTTTGATTTTATCTTGTGTTTGGAGACTCTTAATTCTGTATGTTTTGATTTTATCTTGTGTTTGGAGACTCTTAATTCTGTATGTTTTGATTTTATCTTGATTTGGAGACTCCTAATTCTGTATGTTTTGATCTAGGGAACTTATGATGCAGAAACAAAAAGAAATGTTAGAGAAAGAAATTGAAGAGAAAATGAATGCAGGTTTGGCTACAGCAGGAACAAGGTACTACAAAATCATATCTAGAACTTAATGCCAATGCTACAAATTTAACATTCGTATCAAAGTGGAATAGAGACAAAGACCTGATAACATGGCACTGTGACTAGGCTACTCAACGTAAGAGGTTGGAATTTCGTTCCTCCAACCTCTTACTTCCGAGCACCATATTGTATACCGTTCGTTCCGATGCTCTTTGAAATCGGCAGAATTATAGTAAAATATTTACCATTCAAAACATTTTATACAGTTTCTTTACCCTAACACGGGAGAATGTGACTAAACCGAAGAAAAGCAAATGACCTACACTATGACTAGGCCTACCAAGTCTGATAACATGACACAATGACAAGGCCTACCAAAGTCTGATAACATGGCACTATGACTAGGCATACCAATGTCTGATAAGATCGCACCATGGCTAGGCCTACCAAAGTCTGATAAGATGGCACCATTACTAGGCCTACCAAGGTCTGATAACATTGCGCCATGACTAGGCCCACAAAGTCTGATAACATTGCACCATGACTAAGCCTACCAAAGTCTAATAATAAGGCACCATGACTAGGCCTACTAAAATGTGATAATATGGCACCATGACTAGGCTTACCAATGTCTGATTACATTGCACCATGACTAGGCCTACCAAAGTCTGATAATTTTAGATTATTTAATATTTTTTTCTTATGCTTATCTCGTCGAAAAGCTTTGCCGTGAGACAAGATGAGCATGAGGAACTCCTGCGAGTTGAAAAAATATTTAATAATCTGTTTATTGCTGTGTTGCTGATTTGTAAGGTATTAGTTTTTTTTATTTTCAGTTTTCCTGACCTATATATGTAAATTTTATAAGTGCTGCAAAAGTCTGATCACATTGCAATATGACTAGGCCCACAAAGTCTGATTACATTGCAATATGACTAGGCCCACAAAGTCTGATTACATTGTAATATGACTAGGCCCACAAAGTCTGATTACATTGCAATATGACTAGGCCTACCAAAGTCTGATCATATTGCAATATGACTAGGCCTACCAAAGTCTGATCAGATTGCAATATGACTAGGCCTAGCAAATTCAGGTAAGATGGCACCATGACTAGGCCCACAAAGTCTGATTACATTGCAATATGACTAGGCCTACCAAAATCTGATCACATCGCAATATGACTAGGCCCACAAAGTCTGATTACATCGCAATATGACTAGGCCCACAAAGTCTGATTACATTGCAATATGACTAGGCCTACCAAAGTCTGATCACATTGCAATATGACTAGGCCTAGCAAAGTCAGGTAAGATGGCACCATGACTAGGCCCACAAAGTCTGATTACATTGCAATATGACTAGGCCTACCAAAGTCTGATCACATTGCAATATGACTAGACCCACAAAGTCTGATTACATTGCAATATGACTAGGCCTACCAAAGTCTGATCACATTGCAATATGACTAGGCCCACAAAGTCTGATTACATTGCAATATGACTAGGCCTAGCAAAGTCAGGTAAGATGGTACCATGACTAGGCCCCCGAAGTCTGATTACATTGCAATATGACTAGGCCTACCAAAGTCTGATTATATTGCAATATGACTAGGCCTACCAAAGTCTGATCACATTGCAATATGACTAGGCCCACAAAGTCTGATTACATTGCAATATGACTAGGCCTACCAAAGTCTGATCACATTGCAATATGACTAGGCCTAGCAAAGTCAGGTAAGATGGCACCATGACTAGGCCCACAAAGTCTGATTACATTGCAATATGACTAGGCCTACCAAAGTCTGATCACATTGCAATATGACTAGGCCCACAAAGTCTGATTACATTGCAATATGACTAGGCCCACAAAGTCTGATTACATTGCAATATGACTAGGCCTAGCAAAGTCAGGTAAGATGGTACCATGACTAGGCCCATGAAGTCTGATTACATTGCAATATGACTAGGCCTACCAAAGTCTGATTACATTGCAATATGACTAGGCCTACCAAAGTCTGATCACATTGCAATATGACTAGGCCCACAAAGTCTGATTACATTGCAATATGACTAGGCCTACCAAAGTCTGATCACATTGCAATATGACTAGGCCTAGCAAAGTCAGGTAAGATGGCACCATGACTAGGCCCACAAAGTCTGATTACATTGCAATATGACTAGGCCTACCAAAGTCTGATCACATTGCAATATGACTAGGCCTAGCAAAGTCAGGTAAGATGGCACCATGACTAGGCCCACAAAGTGTGATTACATTGCAATATGACTAGGCCTTCCAAAATCTGATCACATTGCAATATGACCAGGCCTACCAAAGTCTGAAAGTGCTGTTGTAGGACAACTCTGTTTTGGTATTGTACCTGAAAGATCAAAAAAGGCAATATTTTTGGGTAATGTTAATTACAGAAAGGAAAAAAAACTTCCAATTGATGAAATGATCTTATGACCAAATATACTAAAGTATAAATAGTTCACTGTTATACAAAATTTTTTCAAGAGGTTACTGCAACTGAATAGGTTAGCAAATCAGACTCATAGGAGCTTCTAGTTCTATGAATGATTTCAGTTATTAAATTTACTGTTACTTTTTAGAGAGAAGACAAGTTCTAAACAGCTTAATTTTGGCACATTGCATGGTACGTCAGTGAAATTAGCCTCTGATTCAGCAAACATCTTGCAAACAAGTGGAAGAAGCTTTGAATCTAGTGTAATGGAAAATGATTCATCAAAATCTGGATTAAGAGATAAGTCATCTAAAGACACCAATAGCCTGCAATCATGTAGATTTTCTGAAGAGGGTAGATCTGTGGTGTTGCAGGAACCTGAACAAAACTTTGGTTTTAAGCCATTCGTCAATTCAGATGAAAGCATTGAAGGGCAACAGAACAATAGCAATAGAACTCCCAAAAATAGACTGGGTCTAAACCTGTCCAGTGGTAAAAATACTGGTCCTACACCTATTAACAGTGGTGGCAGGCAGGTAAGCCATGTTCATATTAAGTTCCCAGCTTTGTTTAATTTACCCTTATATGACTTTTCTGGCTGACAGTTTTGTTTGAAACTTGAGTCATATTCTCAGACTTCTTATGAAAGGGATCCCTTGAAGTGATCCAGTAAACAGACAAGACTAACTTCATAGTGAATTGACAACTAATGAGAAGGGTAATATTTCTTAATCATAGATAAAATGACATTTTTCATTTGTTGACATACCTAAAGATGCCATGAAGAGCCACTGCCTGTTAATTTATTTTTGTGCTATTTTTTCAAGGGCATTTACTTCGTTTTATTTTTTATGGTACAACTATTAGTGTGTCAGCTACCAAAGAAATAGATGCTTGAATTAACTATTGAAGAATAGTATTGCAAATGTATGATGTATTGAAGTAATTTATTTTTGAAAGGCAATAGGTCACAAACATATATGATAGCTAATATATTTCTGAATATGTATATAACAATTTTGTTTTTAGTCACTGTCAGCTCCATCTCCAACAGTTAATACAAAGGAAGCAATGCAGCTAGTGATGGGTATGTTCAATGCATCATTGGCAATTGATGCTAATCTTGGATGGGATGAAGATGACAATATGGTTACTGCACCTACTGCACAGGAAATTGGTAGGTTCATCATATTTGATGTCTGAAATCACATTATTATTTTGATATTCGAGAATTTATGCGAAAAGAAACCCTTGGATTTTCTTTTGTAAATAGTAATTCCTTTTGCATTTAACCAGATCTTTCAGTGGTACTGGTAAGTTTTTCAGAGGACATCGGAAGTATCAGTTGAAGAAGCCTATATCTTTGCTTGTGAAATGTTTCAAATTTTTGTTTGTAGTACCACAAGCAACACCCAGTGCCCCATTCACAATATTTACTGAAAGTCAGCCTCCACAGAAATCAGATGCACCATTTTCAATCTTCAGTGATGAAGCAATGGAAACTGGACACACAGAGAATAAAGAAAACAATGACAATAGGTTTGACAATTATTTACAGTTTGGTATGTTTAGAAGCTATCTTAGATACAAGACTTAATACAGTGCTCTTACATTACCTTAATTAGCCAGAAAAATTTATTGTGTTTACAACACTTGTATTTCTTTGTTTGCATCATATAAAGCTCTCATTACACCTAATATCTACTAATCTATTTTACTTTCAAATAAATAGATTTTGAAAGTTTGAACTTTGACCATTATGATATTATTATGGTTTCATTTATTTTTGAGGTGGAAGGTAAAAGACATTTTGTAGATTACTTAAATTAGCAGTTTGTGAAATGAAAATAAAAAAAAATAAAAAAAAACCAAAAAAACAAATGAGGAATTTTATTTTTATGCTTAAAAAATTATCAGCATCAAATTGTGTTTATGATCTCTTCGTTAGGAGAATTAAACTATTTTTTTTTCCCATTACAAGATAGTAGTCTTGATTAGTAAGAAAATTTATGTGTGTTAAACTTTAATGATGAACTTAAACAGTGGAAAGTGAAAAAAAATGAGTATGCCGATTTTTCTCTCTTATGATGCTGGGATGAAAAATTCATTTTACTCCAGCTCATTCTTGGAGAATATTGCTTTTTTGGATTCTTTAATTTGTGATCTTAGACTACCCTCAAAAACCACATACAAATGTAAATCTGTGCTTTACCAATAAATACGAAGTAACTACTAGTATGTGGTCTGTTTCCTTTGATTAAGTTAAGTTTTTGTAGTTCAAAAGAAGAATCATATAACAAATAACACAATTTTATTCTTCAGGTTTACAAACAAGTCTTCAGACTTTATAGGTCAAAGGAAAAAGGGTAGAGGAGCATTCCAGTCTGTTAGCCAAGAAAATGTACAGGTATTTTATTTTGGAAGTGTGCTGTTAACACAATATTTATTCAAATCTTTTTTTGCAATTTTCTTGTCATAAATGTATATAAGTTAGAACTATTAATGATCCAATATGAAACTGAAAGAGAACATTGTGATTTTAACTTGTTCGGATGTTAATTATGATTTGTAGTCAATGGAATATGAGGGTAAAATGGAGACTATAGAATCCCAGGCCAGAGATGATTTTACTATCTGCCCTATTGGAACCAATCAAAGCTTTGCAGCTGCTGCACGGGTTGCATCAACACCTTTCAACAGGGATAAACCACTGGACCCACTACATGATGTATCAAGAATCTCGAGTCATGCAGAACAGTCAGCAGGCAAGAGCTCCATTCAGAACTACACTGATAACCAGAGTGCTTTCCAGACATCTAAAGATGACATAAAGGTTATGAGGTCTGTCACAACTATTACATTTCCATATGTTGTACAGTGTATAAGGTATTTACTCCAGGATTACTGGTCTGAATATACAGTTCAGCACTTTTCTCCTGTTTGCATAACTAAAAAAAAAAAAATTTATTCCTACAGGGCCTAAGATATTTTTACCCAACATATACATTGGTTCTGTGGTATTTCATATTCACTGCAAGAAGAGAATTGTAGTTTATATTTTGTTCTAATACATGTCTTAGTAAAGACAATTTTCTTTTTTAAAGATAGAAGAATGTAAGCTAAATGCTCTTTTTACAAATTTTAAGAAAATCTTTAAATTAGTTATTGAATTCTTTACAAAGTGGGGAAAATTCTTACACAAACTATATAACAATCTTTATAAAAAAATCCAACATGAAGATTCAGTTATCTCAAAAAAAAAGTGGTGACTTTTTAAATTCTTAAGTACATTCAAGGTTGTCTGAAAAAGAAGAGGCAAAATCTATAACAAAAATATTAGGTATAATCTACATGTAGCTTAAATTACTAACATAACATGACCTATTTATTGGTGTTGCTTTTTAGCCCAATAATGGAAGGTAGCAATGAGGACTCGTCAGGTCATAATGGACAGTCTACTGTAAACAGTGTCTTTCATGCTACTGGTCAGCATACACAGCCTCATCATACTACAATGGAAACTGAATCATTACGTGTTCCAAAGTTAGAAGATTTAAACCAATCATCTCATACTGTTGATACAACACAGTATATTCCTTCTCCAACTGTACATACATCATCAAGGAATCCATTTGATGACATTGACAGTCATCTGAACACTTTATCTACACCTCTAAATACTTGGCCAAATTACTTTGAGAGAGATGAGCTATTGCCAGAAGTCAGGAAAGATAACATGGTGGATTTAGGTAGTGAATCACTAATTAATCTTTATTGATATGAATTAGTTATTTATGTTTTGGAATTATGTAGTATAGTTGTTATGATTTTACCCTAATATGTGGATTACTTCATACATTTATCAATATAAACTGTTATTGTCAGTAACAGTGGTTTTAGTTATTTTATTATAGCTTCTAGGAGTCATGTTTTTTGTTAGAATTAATTGAATATTATACTAATTTGACAGGATATGACACATACATAGCGGAGGAAGTGATTGGTAAAGGTGGTTATGCTAAAGTGTGGAAGATATCCTGCTTTGATTATATGAATGAGGATGGTATTGATAACAAAGAACAGATTGTTATGAAGGTAACAATTATATGTTTAAGCCTTTCTTCTTATTAGTTTTTTATCAACTATAAACATCACAAAAGATAAAGAATTATTGTATTGTTGAATAAACTTTTATATATTAATTCTCTTGGTTGACTGTTGATTAGTTCCCATTTTCTACACTGTGCTTATTTCTGACAAAATTACATTATTAGATTGATAATAAAACTGTGCGTTCTTCATACCTTGCTCTGGCTTAGTATGAAGGGTATACACACAAACACTGAAACAAAATTAAGTTGCAGATGATTATAATATATTCAACTTTGATGATGTTGAACTACTGCGTACACATGATCACTTAATACATGGAAAGACTATGGTTTCCTGTGTTTACTGTAAGAACAATTCATTTTTATTAGTACTCAAATTCAAAATTGAAGCTATTTTATATATTTAAACCTAATATACATATTCCTGAATTATTATACATGAAGTTGTTTCTAAAGGTTCAGTCCCCACCATGTCCATGGGAGTTCTACATCTGTAATGAATTACACAACAGACTGAAAGAAATAAAGGCTACTGTAGATATTGTAAGTACATATTTAGATATTTTGTTTGTCTGGTATTTTTAAGAGATGACAATTTATTTAACTTTTTTAAACAGTAAGACCACTATCTGAATTTGTGACAAGTTCTTTCTTTTTTTTAATGTATTGTGGTCCTGTTCACAAGGAAAAGGTAAGTGTAAAATTAGTCGTAACTTATGATGTAGTAATGGATCAGTTATAAGGAGAATAGGTATGGTGAATGTGTCAAAGAGACAACAACCCTACCGGGATGAGAAATGTCAGCTTGTAAGTATGGACATCATAATATGTGATTAATTTGACTCTTACAATTTTTTGGGAAAAGGGCTGCAGGTTCTTTGGGCAAATCATTTCTGTATGATAAATGGGGAGGTGCCAAAATACATCATTCATTATAACTTATACCTGATGTCACATACTTAACATATCATTCAGATTTGAAATAAAAATTGGTCTACAGTTTTATTGACATCTACCAATATTAAATGTGTTAAATAACTTGCTCATTCATATCATAAAATGGCTTTTCTGTAAAATGTAAATTGTTCAAATCCGATCCAGATCACAATGTTTAAATCAGCCATGATTTTGTTTCCTAGATGATTTAGCTGTCATTTTCGTAAATTTTTGTTTCTGTTGAAATATACCTTAACTTTGAATTATTTCTACTAAATTGTACTTTTTCTGTATAATTTCATATGATATCCACAAATAAAATGCATTAATTATATGAAATAGGTGTCTATATATTAATTGTCTTGCAGGACAAAAAAATCAGCCTAGATAAATTTGTATTCATGTGACTTCTGGTGACCTTAATCCGTGCATGTGCAGTAAGGGTTGCTTCTTTAGTATCAAATTTGATTGCAAAGCGAAAGTGGTTATCCAACGGCAAGGAAGACCGACGGACTCAAGCCGTAAAAGATAAAAGTTTGAATATAACACAAGGATCCATTTGAAATTTATGTATTGTGATATAATGTGGCTCAAATATGTCATTATTTAATTGAAAACTAATCAAAAAATGGATGAACAAAATAGATGATAAAACAAGACATTTGCTCACCTGTGTATCCATTCTTGTTATTTTTTTACCAAGGTTAAAGTATTTTTAACCCAGGTGTGTGTCCTGTTGGCATTCTCTGGAAGTAATGGTGAAAAATAATTAGACCAGAGCTATTGGTCTTCACTAATTAATAAAAAAACGTTGTATTCACAGTATTCTGTAGGTATTATTCACATTTATTGCTTCAATTGCCTTTCTACAAACTTGTTTCATTAAATCAGCAAAATTCAGTAGAATCAAAACTGAACAAATTTGGCAGCTAATGCAGCTTTAAGTTTGTTGGTAGTTTGACGAAAATAAAGATTTACGGCCTTATTTTGTATCAAAATTTCCTCTGAAGTTATCGTTCCAATTGAATAATTGTTGATTTTCAAATTCGTGAGAAATTATATTTTTGTCAACATAGAAATTAAAAAATACAATTATCAGTATTTTGTCAACAATTGGCACTTAGCAACAAAATGGCGGAATTACAATGGAATTTCCCGTAAGGATATATAAAATTCTTTTTGATTGTGCATATTAATCGTAAATACTGATATTTGGTTTTTATAAACTGAGATACACATAACAAATAAAATGGAAGAGAACTCTGCCTCGTTAAACGAACGGCTGAAGAAAATTATGATTAAATCGAAAATGGGCTTGAACTGGTTTTTGAGTATAATCTTTACTTATCTTACTATTTCAAGATTAAGCCATGATAATTTTATGCCATTTTACTCTCACTTTTGAAACAAGGATATTCCTATTTTTAGCTATGTGACGTAATCATGTAATATTTATGATGTGTCAATGAAACATTTTATGGTGGTTTGTAACTTCACAAATAGAACAGCATATAGGACATTGAAAATTTATCTTAGAAGTGAAAAAACGAATCAAACACCACCAAAAGTTGCACGACTTGGTAATCGCAGACTTTCTTTGGTAAGATTTTAATGTTCTCTTACTTCGCAGAGTGTCATTAGAGAATTTTAAATCCTACCCTTGTGTGTCTGAGTTTTATATATATCTTGCACTCTTAGCAATGTCAGATTCTAAATTTGTTCACACCAGAATTAACCAGAATATTTATTTTTCCAGAGACCTGCCGTGATGAATGTTAAGAAAGGTTTCTTCTTCACCAACTGTAGTTGTATACTGACTGATTTCCATCCTAAAGGAACTTTATTAGTAATTATACTCATTGTATTTATAGGAATTATATATACAGCTTAAAGCATAATTGGTTGTCAGTGTTCAAGCTAGGCGGAATGATGCCCTGTGGCCTTTTCGCAGTGCCCTGCCCCTATCATTTATTTTGGTTTGGTAAATTTTGTTTGGTAATGTTTGCAGTATATCAATCTCCTAATGCACACTATGCTATGAGTGTTAATATTGATCAATAACATCAATGTTTATAACTTAATTATCAAATTACAATAAAATGCAATGATTTAAACCATTCAAAGTCTTTTCGTAGTAAATTGATAAACAAATTTGATAGATAAGGCACATGTTTAAGTCATGCTCATTATCTCATTAGAAAAAAGAGGCACCACTTACAATAGAAAATATTATTGTTAATTGTATTGTGTGAGAATTGTGGCTCAATACCACATCCACTACAATGTTCCATTGAGTTTTAGGAGTGGCAAGGTCATCCTATGAACATTTCTTCTACTTGTAGTTTAGTAGTTCTTGTTTGAATAATTAGATTAAGGCTTTTTTTGGTATTGTATATCTTGTCATAGTGTTCTATCTGACTTTTATTTTTATTGTTGTTTTGAATTTAAAAAAATTATATATGTATATCCATTTTCAGGATCTTGTTAACAAACTGACTCAAAGCAATTCATCAGTTGGTGAATCATTAGCAATGTATGTCACTATTGAGCTGTTGTACTTAATAGAGAATCTGCATAAGTGTAGTATTATCCATGGTGATGTTAAACCAGACAACTTCTTATTGATTGATATGTGAGTTACTTAATCATTCATAAGTAATATGTTTCAAATATAATTATTTGTTTATGAATTATTCTTGGACCTCAAATACTAATATAGAATCTTTCATTATCAACAATATTGCTATGGTATTTTACCATGAAAGGTAGTGAAAAAAAAAAGAAAAGTATATAGTTTGCTTTTAAATATGTCAAATTCACAGTTTTTTGTATACAACATTTTATGTCACAGTTCTTTATTTTTATGTGATTTATTAAGACCAAGACTGAAGAACAGCACTGACCCCAGTATAGTGTTTGGTGGCAGTAGCAGATGTCTGCAGCTTATAGACTTTGGTCAAAGTATCGATATGTCTAAATATCCAAAAGGCACAACATTCATGGCCAAAGTCAAAACATCAGGATTTAAATGTATTGAAATGCAGACAAACAGGCCATGGACCTATCAGGTTTGTCGGATATACATAATAAGGAAGTTTATTGTATAGTTTTTACCACAAGACACAACCAAGTCATTGTTAGGTTAGCATACCATATAATCTTGTATTTGATTAGTAAAACTATAGCTTCATGACATCCTTATAAGTAAAAAGGCAGTTTAAATCAATTCCAATAAAATTGGTAATTGCATGAATGTTAGGAAATAATTTTTGTGCTTGTTCAGTATTATGTTGTACTTACGGCAATATTCCCAAATATGTAATATTTGTAATATTTATCTAACTGCCCTATATCAATGAATATTATTCCTTGTAGTACAGCTCGGGCATTGTATAAAATTCCGTTCTGGACAACATTCCCCAAATTTCATGCATATACCCTGTAATATGACTTCAGGTTTTGCCTCTGAGGTATGGAGCTATTTGTACTCAAAATTACATTTGACTTTGTTGATAATGCACAGTTGTGTTATATTGCAAATGCCTCCACTAATCGGAACATGCAAGACCTCTTAAAACAGATGCAGTGTGTGTGTGTGCATTAAAAGTTTTAGCAATCACTTCCTAACTTCTTAAGCCATTTCTGAAAGAACGATTTTTAGCCATTAATTTTTAGTTCAACTGGCCAGAGGCCATGTGAGCTATTGCCATCACTTGGCGTCTGTCGTTGTCATCGTTAACAATTATACAAAACTCTTCTCCTCTGAAACTACTTGACTAAATTAGAATCAAACTTGGTGTTAATGTTCCTTGGGGTATCCTGCATAGAACTGATGTGGGGATTTTTGATTCATCGAAAAACATGGCCATCGTTACTAAAAATAGAACATAGGGGTCAGACAGTAGTTTTTCGCATATATCTCCAAAACCGTTAGGTTTAGTTAAATTCTGACACATGTTCAGCTTGATGAGATCTATCTCTGATCAAATTTTGGTTTTAATCTGTTTAGCCATTTTGGAGTTCTTGCCCTTTTTTGACGTTTTTTGCCATTTTTAATGTTATTTCTTTCAAAAATCTCCTCTGACTTACTTGACCAATTGAAACCAAACTTAATATTTGATATTCCTTGGGGTATGTGACATAGAACTGAAGTATAGATTTTAGATCTTTCAAAAAACATGGCCACTGTTACTGAAAATAGAACATAGGGGTCAGACAGTAGTTTTCGCATATATCTCCAAAGTCGTTAGGTTTAGCTAAATTCTGACATAGGGTAAAAGTATTCAGCATGATGAGATCTGTCTCTGGTCTAATATTTGTTTTATTCGATTTAGCCAAGTCGGAGTTCTTGCCCTTTTTTGACGTTTTTTGCTATTTTTAATGTTATTTCTTTCAAAAATAGGCCATCTGAGCTATTGCTATCACTTGGCGTCTGTCGTTATTATCGTTAACAATTATACAAAACTCTTCTCCTCTGACATTATTTGATCAATTGGAACCTAACTTGGTATGAATGTTCCTTGGTGTATCCTGCATAGAACTGATGTGGGAAGTTTTGATTTGTCAAAAACATGTCTCCTGTTACTAAAAATAGAACATAGGGGAGTCAGACAGTAGTTTTTCGCATAAATCTCCAAAACTATTAGGTTAAGCCAGATTCTTTCAATAACTGAAATGATCCTAATTATTAGGACTACAAAAGTCTTCATGGATAAAAGTTGTCAGACGACTCCTTGTCAGAGTTATTGCCCTTGAAAGTGGAAAATGACTGCTTTTTTTTTAAATTTTTTTTTTTTTTTTTTTTTTTTTCAGTTTTCAGTCAATATTTTGAAAACTATGGTAGATTAAAAGAAACTTTCAATTGTTGAAATGATCCTTATGATAAGTCCTACCAAATACTTCTTGAGTCAAAATTGTTGGACAACTTTAAATTTAGAACAAACCAGGTTATTTTTTATTGCCAGGAATGGTGCTGTGATGTCATTAACATTAATTAGTTCAGACTGCAATTCATATACTCCCAAACAATGTAGCATTTAATTATGAATCAGTTATCAGGGTTTGAAATAAGGGGACGCCTGATTGCCTGTGCCTTGCTTAAATTTACACAGGCAAGCTAGATTTCAAGGATAGGTGCCCGTAAGGCAAGTGGAAAATCCTGCTGGTAGAAAAATTTTCTTGTGTTCATGTCAAACAAAATAAAATTTAAATGTGTTTTTATATGTAATTGTTATTTTTAGAAGTTTTAAATCTTCGAGTATTTTTATTGAAACTAAAACAGATGTTGATTTTATTAATGTAATATCTGAAACAGTGCTGATCGGCCATCATTTTCTGGACATTTTCGAAACATTATTTTTTGCCCCATATCAAATATTTAAAAAAGAAAGTTACCAAAAAAAAATGTAATTCTTTGGAGCGTAAGAGTGGAAGAGATTCAAGTAATTTTACAATGTGAAGCGTACATAAATTATGTCTAGTACCTGAAAAATGGACCTAAACACAAAACTTTGCCAAGTTGCTCAAGACAAAAATATAGATTAAAGTGTTAATTGTAAAGGAATGAAGTTCCTTGTAAATATTTTTCCCTATCAAGTTGGTTACAAACTGAAATTGTGGGAATACATGTGATATTGGGGATCATTTAATCATTTTTAATTCATAGTAAACCTTTTTTAATCCAATATTTTGTTTAAGATGCCTGTATCTTGTCAAGTTCCTTGATTAGCATGCTCACTAGAATGTAATGCCTTTGGCCTGTACTTTCAGACAATTTTCTGGAGTTTGTTGTCTCATAACTCAAAATTGTATCTTAGTCTAGTTCATAGTCATATACAATGCTACATTGATTTTTCATTAAAAACAAATTTAGAAAAGCAAAGACCTAAAGAGGAATCTTTAATTTGAAATGTTCCAGCACATTGGTGCTGATACCTACCAAGAAATGTGTAGTTAGTAAGTACATTTTTTTTTAATTTTCAGTTAAAAAAGTCCATGCAGGAAGTTGTTTGTTTTCCTTACTTGCCTAGGGGCAATTGTCTGAAAAAACTTATTTCAAACCCTGAGTTATTAATATTTGGACTACTTTATGAGAAATTTAAAACCGTGAGAAATGTTTCTGATTTTATAAATGGATTTATGAAATGAACTGGTTTGGTCCAGTTTACACTTTTTATAAAAGTCTTCAGTGTAACTACCACAAACTAGGTTATTTTGTATTAGCTCAGAAATTAGAAATATTCCTAAATATTCAGGACAGTTTTTGGCTTAACAGGTCTTATAGTGAAAATAGTGAAAACATTCAGTATGTTTTATGGGATGGCTTATAGCAGTAGATAGGAAACATTCAGTATGTATTATGGGATGGCTTATAGCAGTAGTTAGGAAATATCAGTATGTTTTATGGGATGGCTTATAGCAGTAGATAGGAAACATTCAGTATGTTTTATGGGATGGCTTATAGCAGTAGATAGGAAACATTCAGTATGTTTTATGGGATGGCTTATAGCAGTAGATAGGAAACATTCAGTATGTTTTATGGGATGGCTTATAGCAGTAGATAGGAAACATTCAGTATGTTTTATGGGATGGCTTATAGCAGTAGATAGGAAACATTCAGTATGTATTATGGGATGGCTTATAGCAGTAGATAGGAAACATTCAGTATGTATTATGAGATGGCTTATAGCAGTAGATAGGAAACATTCAGTATGTATTATGGGATGGCTTATAGCAGTAGTTAGGAAACATTCAGTATGTTTTATGGGATGGCTTATAGCAGTAGATAGGAAACATTCAGTATGTATTATGGGATGGCTTATAGCAGTAGTTAGGAAATATCAGTATGTTTTATGGGATGGCTTATAGCAGTAGATAGGAAACATTCAGTATGTTTTATGGGATGGCTTATAGCAGTAGATAGGAAACATTCAGTATGTTTTATGGGATGGCTTATAGCAGTAGATAGGAAACATTCAGTATGTTTTATGGGATGGCTTATAGCAGTAGATAGGAAACATTCAGTATGTTTTATGGGATGGCTTATAGCAGTAGATAGGAAACATTCAGTATGTATTATGGGATGGCTTATAGCAGTAGATAGGAAACATTCAGTATGTTTTATGAGATGGCTTATAGCAGTAGATAGGAAACATTCAATATGTATTATGGGATGGCTTATAGCAGTAGATAGGAAACATTCAGTATGTATTATGGGATGGCTTATAGCAGTAGTTAGGAAACATTCAGTTAGTAGCTTATAAAGTAGCTTATAATTGTCTTTCTATTTTTTAGGTTTATTCTTTAAAAATTAACAACAACTGTTGGTTTTTAAAGAATTTCATCATACAATGATATAACAAAAATATTTGTCAGTGAATTGATTTGAGCTCATTTCTATTATTGATTAATATAATAGTGTGTATATGTATGTGTGTGTGTGTGTGTGTGTGTCTCTCTCTCTCTCTCTCTCTCTCTCTCTCTCTCTCTCTCTATATATATATATATATATAAAATTAATCGTCTAAATAATAGTCAACAATCACTCTTACGGGGTGATGGATTGTTAAAAACGATGCGAAACATGACAATAAATAAAATAAACGTCTAAATATGTTTAACATCACCAGAAGATGGTAAAATTTAAATTGATTATTTCGGATAACAGATATCCTTCCTCAGCATAAAACTCATAAAACTATATGAGCATAAAACTCACAAAACTTAACAAGCATAAAACTCACAAAGTTCAAGATCAAAACAGATTCAGAAGCTGAATCGCGTACGCTGTGGGTGATTGTACCTTTATCAAAGGCTCACATAAGCAATTGATGAGGAGCCTGAATGAAAATAACATATAAATTTTACTACCATCTTCTGGTGATGTTAAACATATTTAGACGTTTATATGCCTTAAATAAACTGAGTGTGTATATATATATATATATATATATCTTTATAGACTGATTTGTTTGGTCTGGTTGGAACGATACATGTGTTAGTCTTCAGAAAGTATATGCAGATCTACCAGTGTGAAGGGGAATGGAAAACAACATGTAGCTTTTTAAGGTTGGTATTTATAGATACATGTTAATGCTATAAATGTACAGTAGTCAAGGATCTGAAATATTAAATTTTAGTAATGTATTGTCGGAACAGATTCCAAGATGCTAGTTCTTATGACACTGTTTTTTGTATGCCTGCCCTCCGCATGCTATACAATAAATCTTTGAATGATTTTAATACACCCTGGTTAAGCTTGTTTTTGTGGAAGAAAGATCCCTTGATTTTTTGTTGTATTTTTATTTATACCCCTCACAAACAAAGTAATCACTCTGTTTGTCCGTCTGTTTGTCTACATTTGTTGTCAATGTAACTCTTTTTTAACAGCTTAAGAGCTTTTGATGAAATTTTATAGGAAGGTTGGGTATCAAAAGTAGATGTGCATAAGGTATATGATTAGTGTTAGATAACAACAAAAGGAGATAATCCAATGTGTTTTTTTTTTTTTTCAGTTAAGTCCATTTGAATTATGGTGTATTCACTTTGTGAGCTTCCTCACAGTATTTCTAGTTATTTTTAGCTTCAATTTGTTTAAGTATTGTAAAATGTGTGAGACTTCAATTTAGTATTTTTTTAATTCCTATTTTAAGTTCACCTTGAATATACACAGTGTGGGAAACCACCACTCGCCAGCTCGCCAAATACGAGTAGATGTGTAATTTGGCGAGTTCTCATTAGCTTACACTCGTCAATTTGGCGACCATCATTTGATTGGCAAGTTCCAAGAAAAGTTAACCAGCCAACAGGTTATAAAGTAAAACATTCCTTAACATCATACATTCAAAATATGTTCCCTATATTTTAAGAAGTTTAGCTTGAATATGTACAATTTTATTTACTTGTAAAGCATTGTTTACGATCTGCCATTTCAATTCCCAGTAAACGGGATGTGCCAAAACCTATGCAATGGTTCCAATCTGGTATTAGTATTCAAACAAAATTATCTTGGTAATTTAAGATATGTTACCTTGCAAATTAGTTTTTTTTTTGTCAAAATAAAAATGAACAAGAAGCAAATGATAAATATTTTCTTGTTTCATAATGATGAATCTGTTGAAATATAATTTTATTTTTAAAATATGAGTTAAAAAATGGAGTACTTATTTTGTTACTGTAAAGTACATGAAAAACTTCAATGGGAGGGAATATTCAAAAATGGAAAAGTTTTTGATAAATTTAAAAACAAATGAAAAGATAGTTGAAGAAAGAAAAAGAAAGGTAGAAGGGAGTCAAATCCAGGAGAAAACAGATGATAATACAGAAAAAAAAATTGGCTAGTTGAATTTCTATTTTGCTGGCAAGATCAATATTTCACTAGCCAGAATGGCAAGTTGGGAAAAAAATGGTTTCCCACACTGGGTACATCTTTGTAGAAATGAACATTTCTTTTAAAATATCTCTGAACTCCCTGAACAGATTTGATGATATTGGTTTCAATCATCATAAAGATGGCTTCTTTAAAATTGTGTAGATTATGACAGTCAAGAAAGAAACATAAGGACTACTTTCAGATTATTTGAGGACTTGTATCCTCATAATTATGGTCAAATAAAGGTTCCCTTTTGTCTTCATCTTGATGAGCTTTACAAAAGTCATAAAACTTCTCTTTATAACCCTTGAAAAATACAAAAAATATTTTTTTTTTTTTTTTTTTTTTTAGTTTTAGCTTATATTTTTAAAACCATAATAGATAGAAACATTCATTTGGTGAAATGATCCTTATGATATGGCCTACTAAAAATCTTGTGTTGAAGTTGTGGGGCCACTCTGTAGTAGGGCTATTTCCCTTGAAAGAAGAAATGCAGCATTTTTTATGGGTTTTCTGTGGTGTTAGTATGGGACTCTGAACTTTGTTTTTCATGTTTAGTGTTGTAAACAGGGGATATCAATCAGTAAATTCTTGCCTTACATTCACTTCAATAACAAATAGACTGTGACAGTATTAAACATACAACTGAAATTTATATGTTTATAATATAAATCATTTGTCTTTCAGATCTTGGAATGTTTCACTTTGGAAGAAATTGTTTCATGATTGTTTAAATATACCAAGTTGTGATGAACTGCCTGATATTGTCCAGATCCGTAGAGAATTTGAAGATTACTTTGTAAACAACTTACTGGAGAAGTATAACAGCATACAGAATGCTTTGTCCTACCAAATAATGAAGTAAAAAGGATAAACACATGAGACAAATCTAACATTTATAATCCCTATTTATTTATGAAGAACCTAAATGGCATTCACCTTTCTACATTAATTATTTGAATAGGATTAGTACAGGCCAAAAAACCTCTTCTCTGGTCTGACTGTAGTACGTTGTTTTCCAATTCATAAATTTGAAGACTTTTATATTTACATGCATATGATGGTTGTGGATTTTTAAAATGGAGATCATGATAGGGTTTTGCAGAATTGTAGAGTTATTGCCCCTTACCATCTTTTTACTGCTACTGTATCATTTGTATTCAATGGCATACATAATCAGACTATGTTTTGAAGATGTGCTTGACAGATTGTTTCCAATATTTATATTTCGAATTTTATAAAGGTGTATGTTCTGTCAATGTTTTTCTAGTTTTATTTTCTCTGTTTGGACATGTATTTTGAAGTTAAAGCCAGTAAAGAAAGGTTAGGCTGTCCAGCTGTCCCAAAAGTTCTATTTTTTTCAGTTTGGCTAAAATTCTTTAAAAAACTTGAAACTCAAAGGAATTCCTAAATATTCATGTTACTGCACTGCTGACTTGAGAGTTTTGAATACTTTCTTTGCAGTTTTTGCTTCAATGAATGCTTATTTTGTAATTAAGAGAGTGCATCCTAATTGTCTGTAAATGTTTTCTTCATAGTAGGTATTTGGGTGTTCTGTTGGAAAATCACCAAAAAAAAAAAAAGAAAAAAAGAAGGAAAGGTCGAAAATTTTCTCTGTTAGTCACTTTTATGTTTTCAAATTTTTGGCTCTAAAATTAGGTTTTTTGCCAAAAGGTGCTGGACAGCCTGAAGAGTATTTTCTGAAATTCATTTGGTTTGAATACATTAGGGACATTGCTATATATAATGGAAAGGCATACAATGTCTACTTTAATGGTATTGTTATATAATACTGTGTTGTCTCTTATTCATTACTCCTCCTATACTACTGAATGGAATTGAATGGAACTCACTGAATTTTTATTTTATATTCCCAATGTCAATCTCCTGTTTCAGATTTTGATCTGAATCTGGGGTTTCACATGGCAAACATGGATTTAGTCCTTTGTGAATATGGGGATGTGAGGGGACGCCATTACTCCTCCTACACCACTGAATAGAATTTAAAGAAACCTTCATGGAATCTTTATAACTTATTTCCATTGTGCATCTCCTATTTTAGATTCTGATCCAAATTAATATGGAGGTGAAAAGGTCATGTTATATAATGGAGAAGTTGGGGAATATCAAGTTAGTGAGCATTACTCACAGTTTTTCTTCATTGATTTGTAATATCCTTTCTTTATCCACCCTTTATTCTATTACAAGTTGGTGGTATATTTGAATCACATCTACTGTCAGAATTTCATCACAAATATCTCAAATTCCAATAAATGGCTAGATTTCAAATTTGGTATGTGTCTTTATATAAATCTGGGATATGTTGTAAATGATTGTTGTATGGTATTAGCTTCCTGTTTTACGAGACAGAACATGGAATGAAAGTTTTCTTCACAAGAATCTCAACTGCTGCTAGATAGATTGATTCATGGTAGCTCATTCATTATAATTGAATTTTGTTGCTCCATTGAAAAGTATGCCATATATCTAGCATGACAATGCACATTCTTAATAGTGAGTGGTGTTAAGTTGTTATGTTGTGTTTATGATAACATGTTACTTTCTTCAAATTTTTGAAGTCTTTAATTTTAAGCTCACCTGACCCAAAAGACTATGTGAATTATTGCCATCACTTTGTGAGTTCCGTCATTAACAATTTTTTAACACTCTGACACTACTGAACCATGAAAAAAACTGTTTCACAAAAAAATAGAATGTAGCTTATCAAGCTAGGTGAGCAATTTAGGCTCTATAGAGCCTCTAGTTTTCTATCTAGTTATCTTACATGAAATAAAACATTCATTTCTATTTTCCTGTATTGAATATATGGTAATGTAGTTTTTGTTAAGGTCCATGTTACTACAAATGAACAAAATGTAAAATTTTCATAAAGCTATGAATATTGCCTGATAATATCAACTTTGTTGTAATAATATAAAAAGTTGTTCATAACACACTAAAACATATAAATATAAGGAAAAAATAATAATTTATGGCATTAGTGCATTGTAATGACATTATAATGGTGCTATAATTTTTTATCATTTAGCAAAAAATGCCGAGAGATGTAAATTTTGGGTTTTTTTTGGACGTGTTTACATCCAGAAAACTATGTCCACACCCAAGTTTCACATCTGATAAACTATGTAATAATGAATGAATTCACTATATATAAAGTTGTTTCTTAGGTGTGAAGACCAATTTCTTGCCAAAAATATGGCCAGAAATGGATAAAAAAAATACAAAAATTGGACAGAATATATGAATATTAGTTAACTTGAAGCAATTTTTCTGTCCTTTCAATGCAAGAATTATCGGAAGTTTTTATGTTTTCTTTATGCATTTTAGATCAATAAGACCTAAGACCCTTATCACCACTTCTCCTTTTTGTTGGTATCTTATTAAGAGGAAGAAATTACTCATGATTGTTTTATTATATAATGCATTAACAAATACTTCATTTAGAGTATAAATAGAGAATAATAATTACACATTATCACAGAACTCTACACAAACACTAGCTTGCATTAAAAAACTCAATCATTCGTATATCTAATACACATGTAGTATCCTGATATAGGTTATCATACCTGAAGCAAAATGTCAACTGGAAAATATCAAAAACATAAGTTTCCCCATTAATACATATAATGAAGAGATTTTACATGTATTATCTTACTATATCTTAATATAACTGAGGAAAATGAGTAAAAGAATGCATGTATTTACATCTGAAGTGTACCAACTGGAAGTATCTACTTTGGAAAGGAATAATACCTCTCAAAATCTTCTACAATTGTATCATTTCTAAAGGTACTTAGCAGATTTTATCCTTTTAAATACAAGAAAATTTCAAATTTTAGAAAAGTGATGTATCTACCATTTTTGGACAGTCCCATTCTTTACACACAATAAATTGTGGTGACCTCTACATATAGTTCTAATCTTTTAGCACCAATTTATTAATTTGTAATGCTTGTTACCAATAAAAAAAAAGGCACTTTGATGACAGAATAAAGTCTGCGAAAAAGTTGAGCACCATTAAATATTAAAGGTTTTGTGGACATTTAATACCCCCGTCTTTACAGTTGAGACATATTATGGCATACTGTTGTCAGTCCATCCATAGTTCACACTTTTCACAATAACTCAAAAATAATTCCAGCAATTGTAATGAAACTTGGGTAAACTGTTATCTTAAAAAATGTCAGCTCCCTTTCAATAATAACAGTTTTTCATGTTAAAAAATTGGGTAGTAATTTTCTTACTACTTTTAACAACAATATTGGGTGCCAATATCTTGTCAAACATTGAACCAAAGTAAACACTTTTCATTTTTGTCCATTTAGTGCTATGTCTGTTTAGTAATGCACACAGAAATGCAGAATGCAATAAACCTCAATTTGAATTGATAATGCATTCTAATGACTGTATACAATTTAAGAAATGGTGCTGAACTTTGGCAATGAACTAAATTTCAATATCTGACTCATCAAATACACATTATAACACTGTATATACTGTAATTCTATACAAGAAACAAGTGTGATAAAAAGAAAATTTGTACACAGGTTTCATCTAAAATTTTACTACTACAGAATCAATCATAACACAAACAATATTACATTTGTTATATTTGGAGTCAGCTTCTTTGCTTCCAATTAAAAAAAAAAAAAGAAAAAAGTATCAAAACTATTAACTCTGGTGTTATATTGAGGGCAATTTATGGAGGTTTAAAATAAATCAAATAATTTTATAACTTAAAATTCCAATTCCAATATTTTGACCTCTCGTAGAATAAATATTTTGGCCTATCAAAAATTCTATAAATGTCAGATGTTTTGGCCTCTCAGAAGACTACCCGTTGTCAGAACCTGAAATTGTAATTGGAAACGAGGAACTACAAAATAAATCTATCGAAAAATATAAATACTCCAAACATTCTGTACACATGATGGAATGCTACATTAAACACTCCAAACATTCTGTACACATGATCAGTGTTCTTCCCAGGCCCTTAAAGTGCTATTGAATTCCAGCTTGGTACTGTGCTTAATTTGAGTGCTGCACTATTGACATCAATACTGTGGATCAAAAATCAATTGACAGAAAATGTATTTGCCCTGAGGTAAATTACAGGATCCTACAAGGTAATTAGCTCTTGAAACCTATAGCTGTAAACACACTATGGTCTGCTAATAACAGCATGACCGCACAGGTGTCTGAAGCCAATCTTAATTATGAAAATTGTCCACAAGATCCTTACCAGTAACCCACCTGGCCACAAATTAATTTAAGGGAAGGTGTAGAATACAAATATCCTATACTGAACCAATAAAAACTAACTAGGGTCAAAGGTAACTCAACCCTGGCCAAAAGCATGTTGCTATTTATAAATGAAAAGTTGAAAGTTGTACAATCACAAGATGTTTTAAACATTAAGAAGCTGATTTATCTTATAAAAGAACATTCCCAAACAATATTCCATCAGATACTTCCTAAATACTTCGAAAAGAAAAAAGAAATGGCTGTCTTTTCTTTACATTGCCATGTTGTTTTGTATCAAGAACTCATGGTTTTTGGAGTTTATTAATAGATAATAAAATTCCGCAAGTCTAAACATAGTACCACAGGTGTGATGAACAAATATAGACTTTAGTCATGACAGAGACCTGTAATTAAATTTATTTACAGGTCTATGGTCATAGTAGGGGGTTTCTGTCATGAATAAACTTCATTTTAACAAAACTATAATATAAAAAAAAAAACAAAACCACTACAAAAATGTAGTGTGTCGACTTTAAATGACAAGATTAATGTTATTTTCTAGCTCCACACTACTGACTATCTATTAAATGTACTTGATTAGATAATTCTACAATTATACTGATAGTTACAAAGATTAGAAAAAGCGCTAATAAAGAATGCTCTTAATCAAATGAATTTCACATTCAAATGAGCCACTGAGGCACTGAAACAATGACAACCAATCAATGAAGAACCTGGGTATGTATGAATGTTTATGAAAAATTACTTATCATAATTTGATACAATATCTGTTTAATTTTTGTATAAAAAATAAATAAAAAAAATGGTAATAAAGTTGTAATTACCGCAATTGAAGAATCAAAGCGCTGAAATCACTGGAGGTTTGTGATTGTTGTAGCCTGAACAAAATTGTAAAAATTACATGATGAAAAATATAATTGTGATCATACATTTGCATTTTTCATATTGAATATCAAGACCTGTTTTTCCATAATATGCATAAATCAAATGTTAATCCATACTTTTTATCCAACTTAACACACAAATGCAAATTTTGTCCCATTTCACATTTTTTCTGAATTTTTAAAACCGTCCAAAATATAATTTGCATTAACATTAAAAAAAATATAGTAACAGATTATTATACTTGAATAAAACCAATATCAGCTTAAGAAAATAATTTCCTTGATGAACACAAGATTTCAAAAACTTGACTTTTATCAATTTCAATTTCAAAAGGTAAAATATTTACCTATAAGTAATTCATACACAGCAACGTACATTTTGAATACACAGATCAATTTTAAGTAATACAGTAAATATGAAGTGGCTGTGACATTTCAACATGGGATCTATTAATGTTGTGTCATGCAGAGCTATCCAAAAAACCTGGGGAGAACACTGATGATGGAATGTTCCATTAAACAGTCCAAACCTTCTGTATACATGATGGAATGTTTTATTGGCAGTTCAGTATATTTTAGCAAAGCCACTAAATAGAATCTTTAAAAGAACAGTTTTATGCAATGAAGCAAACATATTGTTCTAGTTTTCTGTCTTGTATTGAATGAAATTGTGATACAATATTAAAGAGTATACTTTCCTGTGTATTAAACTTTCTAGCTCAAGCAAATATATGGATACCAATAAACAGGAGGAATATCCTTTACAGAAAAACAAAAACAAAATAAAAACATATCTTTGCAAATGGATTATTATTTTTACATACAAAAACAGTCAATACAAGCAAATCTCCAGTTTTAACTTAATTTGAAATACAGTGAAGACCTGTCTATACCAAACCCTAAAGACCTGTCTGTACCAAACTCTGAAGACCTGTCTATACCAAACCCTGAATACTCTGAAAACCTGCTGAAGCAGACACTAAGTAAAGTCTCTTACAACTATTTTGTGTATTTATATACTAAACATAATTTAATACCCCAAAAGGGTTTGGTTTAGACAGCTTTCCCTATACAGTGACAACTTCAACTCATTATCTTTCAATTTTGATACTAAGGCCACGTATTTAACTGAACAGTTTCTTATGTATTTTGGTTTAATAAACTAAATGTACGTGATAATTTAATTTTCTATGGCAAACTAAAACGTGTAAAAAAAACCCTGCACCAGTGTGATATATACAAAAGATTTTAAAGTATAATCAATGCCCAACATTCTATACTTGTCAAATACTGGTATTTTGAAGCACATGGATGAAACAATTCTATATTTATAGTTGGTATTGACCTAGGGTGATTTTATTATTTTCATTACAAAGCCAAAGTATATGCATGTCTTCAACATCTATAATAATTACATATAAACTATGCATAATTTTGTGTGTTAAGATTTGAAAGAGCAGTCCTCACACTATTTGCACTTAGTCCAAAACTGAGCAAATCACAATTCTAATAATGATTCTAAATGTTTGATTAAGTTCTGTAACCCAAATATATAATTTTCATCCTTTTCACTTTCTGAGGAAAACACATGTGTAAAATCTATCATTCGGACATCAACAAAGCTTCTGTCTCGGTTGTCTTGGTTACAGACTACACAGGAAGTGCTCTCCATACCAGGGCTGTGCTGATATTTGGTATTTTGAGAGTCTTGATGTGAAGAACACAACACAATGTCCTGACTATGAGGAGAGTCCATAGAGGCATTGTACACAATCAGAAGTGAGCTGGCATAAAAAGAATACCTTCTTTGTTTTGAGAACCAATTGTCTATTCTTTTTAATTTTTCAATCACCGATTTAATGTAGTCTTTCCTATAGTGTTTACCTTGGCGGAAAAACTCTCCCAAACCTGTAAAGAGAAAGTATAACAAATTGTTATCTCCATACTGATAAATTTTAAGGAATTTGATTGGGTAGGAGCATGTCTTTACAAGTCTTATAACCTGGTGGTTGCTTGGCCATACACCTGGATGTACCTTACCATTTCCTTGTGGAATGTCACACACAATTTTAAATCAAACAGATTTATATTTTATGTTGACTTGGCTAGAAAAAGCTTTAATCAGAATCTACTGTTCAAATAGATGTGATATATCCTCAGTAAATTACCATAACCTTATCAGCATCATGTAGTCGTGATAATGTTAACAGAGAAATAGCGCAACAAAATCAAAATAGTAAAATTTCCCAAATCCAGTCTTTTCATGCCTGGTTGATCCTTATACTTGAAATAAAAACAACTCAATTTACTCCAATTTATAATACGACAAAATAATGCCTAAGATACTGTAACTTCTAAGTGGCATTATTTTGGCCCTTTGATAAACATTCCATGAAAATTTCATAAATTTCCATTCAGTAAAGAAGGCATTTCAGATAAGATATGGGTATCCCCATGTTAGGGAAGCTTAAAAGAATCATTCTGATCAAAATCTAAAATAAGAGGTGCACAAGATCCTGTAAAAGTTTTCCATTCAATGGTTTAGTAAGAGTAACGGGTATGAAATTGGTAACCCTGTCTCCAGATATTCATGAATTACAAAGTCCATGTTTTGCTATGTGAAATCTCCAATTGATTAGGATTAAAATAAAAAACAGGAGGTGCACAATGAGAATTTATGATAAAGATCATGTGAAAGTTTCACTAAATTCCATTCAGTGGGAGGAGTAAGATATTGGTAGCTCCGTGTCCCCTTATCCATAAATAACAAAGTCAATGTTACCTCCAAATTGATTTGTATCAAAATCTAAAATAAGAGGTGCATAAAAAAAATGGAAATATGTAATAAAGATTCTATGAAAGTTTCACTGAATTAGGTAAAGTAAAGGATACGAAATTGGTCCTCCCTATGATAGTGGTCATAAGATTTCCCTCCCAAATTATCATAAGTAACATCCTATCTTTGTAAATTACATTAAGGTACCAGTATCACATTGCATATCCCTCAGCAGATGTACATTAAAACATGGAGGGTATAAAAATATAGTGCATTTTCTTTTTGCCTCTTTACAAACTAATGATTTGTCAAAAGATATGAACAATGACTTATAAAACAGAGCAAACATAACACTATAAGATAACAAACTGCTTGTTAAGAAAATCTACCATTATAACATAAAAAAGTTCCACTGAAAAGGTTTGATTGATAAAAGCAAAATGAAGTGAACTCGCTCTACTTTTTTTTTGCGGGAAATTATTTTTTCACATGTCCTTAGAAATGCTAGATAAGTGAAAGTTTTATTAAATCAATTTACATATTTAAAAAAAATCCTAAAAATATGCACTTCACTAAAGAAGTCTATGGGAATATCTATATGATAGAGAGACCTAGTTTAAACCAGTTATAACTGTTCTAAATATCCTAATATTGGTATCAGAATTACATCAATGATTCAATCGCTAATGAAGTATTATAAATCATTTGTAATATAAAAGAAGACCACTTGTTTCTAGATCAGCAAAAGTTTGGGTCAAGGTGACATAAACTTACAGAACTGTTCTTATCTGAAGATGGTGTGCACCAAAGTAAGCATGCAAATGTGATTTTCCCGATTTGCATCTTAAATTCGAAGTGAACAAAAAAAAAGATGAATAATCTAGGGTACTATTTAAAATAAAACCCAGACATAAGATGTCAGAAAAAGTAATACAATTTCCAACATAATGCATATAGCTCATATAGTTCAACGGTCTTTAATAACTGATAAACATAGTATTGAATAAATTTAGACTTTCTATAAACCTGAAATATCAGACTGTTCACCATTGCTATATATTTGAAATACCAGGACAAGAAGTAGGTGTACATTCTATCATTTTATTTTTAAGTTTTACTGAGACAGACATCACTGAAAACCAATATATAATTAATATTGGAGAATTAATTCAAACAACTTCTTTGATGTTGTTATTTTTGATTCAAGGAAAAGTCAATTTCCCCATAAAATCACATTAATGAAGAATTATTAATGTCAATAACATCAATTTAGTATAATAATCTACAGAGGACTGAGGCACTAGATGTTCCGTTGATTAATTATCTCTGTAAATATGAAGAAAAAAATATATTGTTAATGTGTATAATAAAGAAAAAGCCTCCAATGCATTTATTTTATTTACCGGTACATATTGACATTATATTTTTTCTCCACATTTACATGGTTTATTAACTTCTAGGGCCTGTGGCTGGGGTTTTTCCAGTGAAAATAACTGGAATCCTTTCAATGCCTGTTTAGATCTTCACAATTTTCTAGTTAATAAGATACATCCTAGAGTAGCTAGAATTGATTTCTACAATGTTAACCATTCACTGCTGTACGTGTACCATTCACTGCTGTACTTGTATAATATGTATTACTGATGTTCAATGATAAATAAAATATAAAAATACATATATTACAGAATGAATGTACCCAGTCTATCTACTGTTATAAAATAAAGATTCTGAAAAAATAGGAATCTCTAAATGCATGAGTGAGTAATGGTATATTATGTAGTATTATACAAGATCAAAATAACTGTTGCTGTGTCATGGTGTATCACCAAACTGTAAATAGACTTAGCTATAATTACATTATATAATTTTTTTCACAAGTTAACTTAAATCAAGAGGGATCTGAATTAAAACATAAAATTTGAGTAAATATAAGATTTAGCAGTTAAAAGTTATTATCTGATCAAATGACCAAAAAGCTCCCTTGTTTAATTCAACAACAGTGCATATCTTCATAATTTATTGCTAAGTCAAGTGAGTCAACTATATACAAGAGATGCCTGTTATCACAGAACAAAGTGATTCAGGTTTATACAGAAATCAACTGGTATCACAAAAGCAAAGTGTTGGAGTATTAGGTCTCACTTCATGCTTACCATCAATAATCATTGTATCCTCTGTCAGCTTTTTACAGAAATATTTGTCATATTTCTTCATCTTCTTCTTTTCTGTGTCATATTTCTGAAAAAAAAAAGTTCATAACATCTTATACTTTGCTACATGAGGGGATTGAAGGATTTATCAGGAAAACACCCGAAAGAGAAACACACTGCAACTGATGTTGTAAAGAGACCCTGATCAGCTTATATATTATATGCTAAATATTACATGTCAAAATCTGTATCGCATGCTGTATCAACACGAGACTTCTGTATTACCCCAACGGCCATTGCCCGCGGGGTTATATAGGTCGAGGGTTGATACGGCATGTGATACAGATTTTAACATGTAATGTTCATTATATCATATAATTTAACCAGACTTTAAGTATGGTCTGTGAAGGGGTGTGATATAAGGTATGCCATGTAGGTCTAGGGGTGTGATATAGGGTATGCTATATAGGTCTAGGGTGTGATATAGGGTATGTGATTAACAGTACTACTACAATATAAGGCTTTATTTGAAGTGATACTAAAAGGTGTACTTATAAAATGTTGAAGAAATTTATTATAGTTATTATTAGCCTGCCTCCTACCCTATTCATGATACCAATATGAAATGCAATGTTTCATATAACTTTAGTGTCAACAAAACCAATCTTCCATTTCAGGTATCTTATATTCACAATATAATTTGTAGTAATAAGGTAAAATATGCACATAATCTTCATAAAAGATCAATGGTTAAACCAAGCTATGGATGACTGGATATACCTCAGTAAAATACCAGAGGTAAGGAGTGACAAATATAAATAGTAATGAAAAAAAACCACATGATTCTACATAACATCGATTTTAAAAATGGGATTTGATTGAAAAAAATTTAGAATATTTTAAGGACATATATTTAAACTAGCTTGGCTATCCTTTGTAGATGTCACAATTTTAATAGTATTTACAGTTAGTAAATATCATAAATAAATAATACATTGAGTGTTTACATAATGTGTTCTGCGAATACTGTATTGATGTATGGCATCCTTTTAAACCATTTACAGACAGAAAAAATCTATTGACTAAAAGGAAAAGTTCTCTGACTTTCTATTCAAAGTTTTACAATAATACAATGATTATTTCTATATATCAAATGAACAAGGAGTAAAGCCTAGCAATAAATTTATATAAATAGAGAAAACTTCATGCTTAGGTATCAATTAACAGAAGGTGGATGTGGCACTAAACCAAAAGTCCTCCACACAATACAAACAATCATACCAAAGTTTCAGACCAAAATAAAACTTCCCATTGAATATTAAATTTAAATTCTAAACTCATTTTCAAGGTTTCCAAAATAGGTTTATATAAAAACAAGAGGCTCCCAAGAGCCTGAATCGTTCACCTGGTTAAAAGTTTCCTTTCCAAATCAATAACTCTAACAAGGAGTTGTTCCACAAATTTGACTTAAAGAAGACTTAAATTTTGACTCAAAGAACACTTTGGTAGAACTTATCATAAGGATCATATCATCAATTAAAGGTTTTCTTCTATCTATTATAATTTTCAAGATATTGGCTGAAAACAGCTAAAAACATCATTTTTCGCCTTCCAAAGGCAATTACTCTAACAAGGAGTCGTCTGACAACTTGGATCCAACAAAATTTTGTAGGCCCTTATCCTAATGATCATTTCATCAATTGAAAGTTTCTTTCTAACACAACCCACCAAGCTAAAGCTACATTTTTTCTGACTATGAAAGATTGCTTATATTTTTGTGAATAAAAATTAGGAAACCCTAAAAAAAACCTATACAAAGCTTGTATCAAAGCACTGAGTTACAAACGAAGTGTGACAGGCAAACAGACAAACTGGGGTAAAACAGTATACTCAGTATACTCACTCCTTTGAAATGGAGATATAATAAAGCATTGTTACTGTACAACCAAGCACACAGTACAGACAAACTGTGGATGGACAATGAGATATCATAATATGACTAGTATGCTATATACAAAGAAACATCTACTATGGTTAATAGCCTCAATAAATAGACAAGGTAATTTGTAATTTTTCAGAATAGTACTAACCAACATGCCAGAAAACTGATATCCTAGTTGCATTACTGGAGGAAATTTAGCTATTTCTAATGCTACTTTCTCAGGCGATGCCTCAGGGTCATATGTTCTCCTTCCCATTTTTATATCTAGTATACAAGGGCGGGAAATGTTCTTTATCAAGTTTTCCAACTTCAGGAACTCCTCTGAAACATAATTAATAAATATAAAATTAATTAATCATTTAAGTTGAATCAGGTATTGTACAAAATCTTTGACCAAGATAATTACCCTATTCATATACTTAATTAAAAAGCTACTCAGATCGTAGCATGACACGACCACTGCCAGATGAACTCTGTTTTCTAGGGGCAAGTGTGGGCACAAAATAAGTTTTTTTACACATTTAAACATAAGTTCAAGTTAAATAAACCTTCTGCTTTTAGGGTGATTTCACAGATTACTTTGTACCCTATTATCTAAACAATGGTAAATGATGGTGTGAATTTGCTAGCATACAACTTAGTCCTTTAAAAAACTACAATTTACAAAAAAAAAAAAAAAATCATGTAAATCAGATGAAACATTTAAAAATACAGTCTTTTAAAAAATTATGTTTTTGGCCCCTTTGACCCCTTGCTACTCAAAAATGAAGAGAGATATTCCAATACTTACTGAAAAAATCAGGATAGGGATTTCTATGAGGAATCCAATGAATTTTTTTGCAAAATCAGAACAGAAATGACTAGAAATACTGTGAGGAAGCTCACTAAGAAAATACCCCCTGCTTCAAATGGACTTAAATGGATTATCTCCCTTAGGAGTCATCCAACAGTAATAATTTTCCTTCATGCACATCTATATATGACACCCAACCATCCTATAAAATTTCATCAAAATCCCTTAAAAACGATTTAGGAGGAATTGTGCTTACAAGGCTTAAACATGTAAAACTCTTGATTAGGATTATCTCCCATTGGAGCCCTACAAAAGATATTATATTTCTTCATGCATATCTTCATATGATACCCAACATTCCTAAGAAATTCCATCAAAATCTCTTGAGCATTTAAGGATATTCGCTTACAAGAAATGTGGACAGACAAACAACAGACAGACTGGGAGATTCTTATATACCCCCAAACTTTGTTTGCATGGGGTATGGCCCCACTCTGGCCCCCTTTAGACTAAAATGCTAAATGCTACTTAACATCTGTTAAATAGAAATGAACTTTCTACAATAATTATAAATAAACACCTATTAAACCCCTTATGATTCCTTTTTATAGAAAGATAGGTGCCAGTGACACCATTTAAAAAGCAAGCTTCCTCTAGCATCAAGAAACAATATATCAAAATTTCTAGATATTTGCTTCAGTTACAAAAGTAATCGCATGGAAATGAAAAAAAAAAAAAATAAAACATTGTTGTCTTTAACAATGCAACAATGACGACAACATTATAAGTAATCGCACAGAAATGAAAAAAAATAATAATAAAAAAACATAGTTATCTTTAACAATGCAACAATGATGACAGCATTTAAAATTGATGCTACAATTTTCTATGGTTGTATACAAATTCAGATTTAATTTTCTTTTGCACATGATGCAAGACTTTGAATAACTTAGAAATACGATAAAACGTTTCATTTATCAGAGGAAAACATTTTATCAAAGTAGAAAATCATGAAAATACATGTCATGCCCTATAGGAACTAAAACGTTTTGGGTCTTATTTTGTAGGTGTGGTATATAATACCATTTAAGTATTAGAAAAATGTAACTTCTTCAACTTTTATTTTGACCCTAAATTTCTGCACACATTGAGGTACAATCCCAACAAGAGGCTTCCAGGAGCCTGAATCGCTCACCTGATTAAATTTTGCCTTTAAATGGCCATAAATATAACAAGGAGTTGTCCAATAATTTGGACTCAAAAAGACTTTGGTAGGAATTATCATAAGGATAGTTTCAGCAATTGAAAGTTTCTTTCTACCTATTATTTTTAGATATTGGCTGAAAACTGGGGAAAAAAAACCAAAAAAAAACCTGTCATTTTTCATCTTCCTAGGGCAATAACTCTTACAAAGAGTCATCTGAAAACTTTGATCCCTTGGAGACTATTGTAGGCCTTAATAATGATCATTTCAGAAATTAAAAGAATTGGGCTAAATCTAACAGTTTTGGAGATATAATAAGTGATAAATACTGTCTGACCCCTATGTTCTATTTTTAGTAACAGTAGCCATGTTTTTTGATGGATAAAAATATGTCAGTTCTATGCAGGATACCACAAGGAACATTCATACCAAGTTTGACTCCAATTGGTCCAGTAGTATCAGAGGAGAAGATTTTTGAAAGAAATAACATTAAAAGTAGCAAAAAACGTTGAAAAAGGGCAATAATTCCAACATGGCTGAACAGATTAAAATGAAAATTTGACCACAGATAGATCTCATCATACTGAACACTTTTACTCGTGTCAGAATTTGTCTAAACCTAATGGTTTGGGAGATATATGCAAAAATACTGCTGTCTGACCCCTATGTTCTATTTTCAGTAACAGCATCTATGTTTTTCAATGAATCAAAAATCCCTACCTCAGTTCTATGCATGATATCCAAAGAAACATTCACACCAAGTTTTGTTCCAATTGGTCAAGTTGTGACAGGAGAAGATTTTTGAAAGAAATAACATAAAAAAATAGCAAATAAACATGGAAAAGGGCAGTGTCAGAGTTTTATACAATTGTTAACAACGACAGATGCCAAGTGATGGCAATTGCTCTTATGGCCTTTGGCAAGGTGAGCTCAAAATTAAATACCAATCCACCTAATGCGACAAAGAAGATAAATATGATATATATAAAACTGAACTATTTATTGCCCCATTGCTTCAAATTTTTAGAACTTTTCCATGGATTTTACATATTTGTAATGGGTTTTATTCAAATGATCAAATGTTGGTTACTACTAAAATTTATTTCATAAGTATTTTTTTCATGGCCATTTCCCCGGGCCATTTGTATTTCCCCAATGAAAAACTTGATATGTCCTGGCAGAGATCTACTAAAGCTTGACAGATATGATGGTACTGTTTGATGATTGGAGAAAAAAACAAGAGTAATAGGATAATTAATTACCAAAAACAGTGAATAACCAAAATATGATCATGAGTGACAAAGAATGCCTAGATTTAAAGAGTGTTAAATTCTCAATCGTTCTTGGCACGAGTGATTATATTTTGGTTATTCACGATAACCAATCGATTTTCCTATTTATTATATCGATTTTCTCCCTTATTTGTTGGTATTTTCAACATAAAATTCTAACTGATATACTTATTATGATCTTTTATAATATTTTGGTGGAAGAAAGTGCAAGAGCGAAATTACCGAATTTATTTCACACTGAGAATTATCCAAAACTTTTACAGTGGGAATATTCAGTAAATCACTGCTACCTATATCATCAAAAAATACATATTTGTAGACATTCAAATGAAAATTTAACAGAACTGAACACTAAACTTGACATGTAATCCGTAGAGTTCAAATATCAACACAATATCTTCAAGTGTTAACAAAATGTCAAGAAAATTATTTGATGCAAAATGGCAAAAGGAAGCCAGGACAAATAAAAAATAATATGCATTTTTATTTTATTTCAGTATATTATTAATCCAAATTATGTAAATGCCAAGATTAGTCTGAAAATTCCACTTAAATTTCACCTCCTAGAAAAATCATTTAAATATTTACAAAAAATCACCCAGAATTTGTCAGTATCAAAAGGAGGTCATTACTTCAGTAGGTACATATGTACTACACTAAGTAGGTGGGCTGTCAGTACATATTGTATAAACCAAACATGATTGTAATTTGGAAAATTATGATACAAAAATTTTCTTATCCTGTAGATGTAGAATCATGTGAAGCTTTACTCTTATTTTTATTTTGAAAAATAAAGATGATCTTTTCTTGGTGTGAAATGTTAAAGTTGCCATGCTATAGTAAAGTGTAAGTATTAACTTCTCAAGTGTTGATTATAATCACCGATAAATTAGGGATCAATGATATAATAATCTCAAGTTCATGGACCCTAAAAACTAATTAGTTTACACAGACAGACCACCAGACCATTCAAGTTAAGACTATAAGAAGATTTGCAATAATACTTTAGTAATGAATTTTTTTCTTGTTCCAAATTTCCAAAAATTACCTATTAAAAGAAAGAAGCAAAGAATGATTATAGAAGTTAACATTCTTTTTACTTACTGGTTCCGTTACTAACACAAGTACCAGAATTAATCATTTAGAAATCCTATTAACTAAGGAATGTTTATTCTATAATTAATGCAAATTAGCTGGGTCAAATGTCATTGCTAAAAAATCTCTATGAAAATCAATGTATCTGATAAAATTTTAACATCTAATATTGAAACAAAATCTTGGTGGTAACCATCCACCAAACCACAAAGTTAGATAGTAAAACCATCCACCAAACCACAAAGTTAGATAGTAAAACCATCCACCAGACTATAACCACAAAGTTAGATAGTAAACCCATCCACCAGACCACAAAGTTAGATAGTAAAACCATCCACCAGACTATAACCACAAAGTTAGATAGTAAAACCATCCACCAAAACCACAAAGTTAGATAGTAAAACCATCCACCAGACTATAACCACAAAGTTAGATAGTAAAACCATCCACCAGACTATAACCACAAAGTTAGATAGTAAAACCATCCACCAAAACCACAAAGTTAGATAGTAAAACCATCCACCAGACTATAACCACAAAGTTAGATAGTAAAACCATCCACCAGACTATAACCACAAAGTTAGATAGTAAACCCATCCACCAGACCACAAAGTTAGATAGTAAAACCATCCACCAGACTATAACCACAAAGTTAGATAGTAAAACCATCCACCAAAACCACAAAGTTAGATAGTAAAACCATCCACCAGACTATAACCACAAAGTTAGATAGTAAAACCATCCACCAGACTATAACCACAAAGTTAGATAGTAAACAAAGTCAATGAAAAATCCTTTTTTATATTAATCAATTAACAGCAGGGTCACAAATTTCATGAAATACTTATCTAAATCTTGAAGCAAACTGAACAAATGACTTGTGAACAAGTACTGGTACATGGCTTTTTATAATAAAGAAATACAGACAACTAACAATTCTGTCAAGTTTGAAACAATTCAAAAAAGTTGTTCTCAGGTTATGATGCAACATGCAAAAACCATCTTTAAGAAAATTTCAATACTTAGGACATTCATATCACCATAACAACTCTGTAAACTTTGAAACATTAAAAATACTGGTCCTTCTAAAGATATGGTGGGACCAGCCTTTTTTAGTATGTTAATATTTAATTACTTAAGAAAGAAAAACATTCATCATCAGACCTTCAAACAGATAAAACAAATAGCAGTGTAAAATTTTAAAACTGTTAAAACAAAGAAACAACAAAGAACTATAGCATGTATAAAATTCTAGTAAACCAGTTGGATCTATCATGTTTTTGTGATTGAAAATCAGTAAAGATAATCATATGATATCTGAATTATTTTCAAGCATTGACAGAGTTATAAGGAAAAAGTTCTGATAATCATTACTGTGTGAAAACATTTATAATGGTCTTTACAGCTAAATGGTAAGTATTAATAAATCTTACGTTTATCAACAGTGCCATTTTTCTCTCCTTGAACAACACAATGAAATCTAGGTACCAATGGCTGGAGTTCTAACAACACATCATCTGTTATATCACTGGCAAATATTTCTCTGTAAAAGTCTCGTTCTCGTTGACCTTTGGGGGGACACTGGACATGCTTAAGTATAGTACCATCATCTACTTCTAAACATCCTGGGAAACAAAATGTAAAAATAATCATGAATAACAAATGCACCTAGTCAAAGTTTATTTTTCAGGAGACTGAGTTACAGGAGTATCTCACATGGACCGTTGGTCCTCACAAGCTAAAAAGAAAGGAAATATATAGAAAATTTGTTAAAGCGGCAAAATAAAAGCTGCACTTGATTCCAAGTATATTCAACAAAGTAGTGCTAATAGAAAAATACTGGGTCAGATAGATAGAAATTGATTCAATATACTGATTTTAATGGTCAGAATTGATTCAACATACTAATGATAAAGGTCATAGAATGATTCAACATACTAGTGATAAAGGTCATAGGTTGATTCAACTTACAAGTGATAAAGGTCATAAGTTGATTCAACATACTAGTGATAAAGGTCATTGGCTGATTCAACATACTAGTGATAAAGGTCATAGGTTGATTCAACATACTAGTGATAAAGGTCATAGGTTGATTCAACATACTAGTGATAAAGGTCAGAAGTTTATTTAACCCACCAGTGTAAATGGTCAAAAGTTGACATACTAGCCCTCATATATAGTTTTTAATTCAACATACCAGTCACCATGGATGTAATTTGATCCAATACACCAATTTTAATGGAAAGAAACTGATTCAACAGAACAGACTACTTTTATTGTTCTAATTAAGGACCCATGGATGGGATTGTCAAAAAATTTACTTAGTAATAAAATTGACATAAATTTTACATATAAGAGTGATTAGCATCAGACAATGATGCTTAATAGTTTGCTCAAGTGATATATAATATATTGCAACTTGATCAATTCACCAGTATTTCATTTAACAAATAATACATTCAATCACATTCAAATATTCAACTACTAAAGTTATAATTGTTATATGAGAAGTTCTGAGGTAGAACAGATACAAAGCTTTATAACAAACCATTAACAAATCTATAAGTGGATAAAACTAACATCACAAATAAAAAACACATTCTGACAAAATTATTAGAATGATTACAATCAAAATTATTACAAAAGGATTTTAAGAAAATCTATTTTACTGTGAAGAAGGATCAAAGTGCCAGGATTCTGTGTTATATCCTTGGTTAACCTAAAAACATGGAACAATGAATTTAAATGGTGATTAAAAGAGTATCAAGGTCAATCTATCAACAAGTTTAGCTTTCCAAAAATATTGTTGTTAGAATGTATTATATGGTGAAAATAGCAGTTAAATGTCCTAATGAATAATTAGGTTTTTTTTATAAACTCAACCATCTTTTTTTATGATGTTGCTTAATTTCAAATGGTGCTCCATTATATTCAACATTTGTTGAATTCCATCCAGCCTTTCCAAGATCCTTCACAGAACAAAAAGTACATAACCAAGAAGATGACGTATTAAATGGTTTCATTTAAATGTGTAGAATTGACCAAACAGATAATTCATTGTTTATTAACTACTCACAAGCATAAAGTACTAAACATATTAACTCATTGGTAGGGTCACAACTCTTGAAACAAGTCAAGGAAATTTTCATAAAAATATTGACATGAAGTCGTTGATATATCCAACAAATAAATCTTCATTAGAGGGTTCTACACCATACTGTTGCTATGTTTTGTGATCAGACTTCCTTTAAATCTCACAAGATCATATAATATGCTCACATATAAGTAATGTGACAACCAGGTCAACTGTAAATAGACCAAGAATATCAATTACCGAAATCTTGCTACAAAGCTTACTTCCATAACAGCTCTAATATAACTCTCAAGCCAAGTATGTTCCCCTGCATAGAAACAGTTCCCAAAATTTACCAGCTGACAATGGAAAAATCTGGTAATTTCCAACCCTGCATAGTCTAGACTATGAAATATTTATTGGATATTAAAGATAAGGCATTACAAAAATATCCTACAGATGTACAAGGATAACAACACCACAAGAAACAAACACACAACAAAAATATGCTAATGGTGAGTAAGTCTTTTTCAGAAAGCTCCAGCATGTACAACAAACATAAATTGATTTGTTCTTTATCCTCACTTATTAGTCAATTATTTAGAGAATTTTACTAATGAGCATTTGATTTTTAAAGAAAGGTTAAACCCTTCATTTTACTTCAGAAATTTCTATTCAATGCATTGGGCTTTCTATCCCATTAACCCAAATAATGCAACATATATATATACCAGCTAAATGAATTTGTGTACTAATAAGGCTTTTGTATTTTGGCACTTTGTTGTATAAAGGATTAAATCATCAATATGATTGAAAGATATTACAGACTATCTGTCTAGAATAGCCAATCAAATGAACCATTGGAGCAACTTGATACAACCACTGATGACCTTTTGCATAAGGGGCAAGTATAGAATCTTAAATCTCAGCTTAACATATCTTATGCTTTGAAAGACACAACATAGTTTTCTGGTTGTAAGTGACTGTGATGACAGAGCTTACAGATCTGAACACCCTTAATTTCTCAAAAGAGTTCACTATAACACCAAGTAGTCCAGACCTTAAAATTTACACCTCTCTCAACAACAAGGTACATCAGACCTAAAGCATCACATGTCTCCCAGCAACAAGGTAAATCAGACCTAAAGCATCACACTTCTCTCAACAACTAGGTGCATCAGACCTGAAGCATCACATGTCTCCCAGCAACAAGGTAAATCAGACCTAAAGCATCACACCTCCCTCAACAACTAGGTACATCAGACCTAAAGCATCACACTTCTCTCAACAACTAGGTACATCAGACCTAAAGCATCACACTTCTCTCAACAACTAGGTGCATCAGACCTGAAGCATCACATGTCTCCCAGCAACAAGGTAAATCAGACCTAAAGCATCACACCTCCCTCAACACCAAGGTAAATCAGACCTAAAGAATCACATGGCTCCCAACAACAAGGTACATCAGACCTAAAGCATCACACCTCTCCCAACACATCAGACCATAAACTTAAAGCGTCTCTCATGAGTTCACCATAACACTTAAGTACATCAGACCATAAACTTAAAGCCTCTCTCAGGAATTCACCATAACACCAAAGTACAACATTAAAGATAAGACTTAAACTGCTCGCATTCTAAAAGGTTCACTATTGACCAATGGAATCTGATATTTTTTTAATAATCTTTTCTGCAGGTATTATAGGACTGACCAATAATGTCCCATAATAATTGAATTACTTTACATGAATTCCATAGGAGCAATTAAACACATGAAATATGGGTAATGGTGTCATCAATAACACTGTTCTCAGAATAATATCAAGCAACCAAGTTTTAATTAAATTTACCTGCTGATCAATAAAGGTTTAATTAAAACTTGGTAATGAATGTCTTGGTAATATTGACAGTCACTTAGAATCCATTAAATATCATGCAAATAGGGTAGAAAAAAAAACTTAATCAGTTGAAGTGCATTTACTTCAACTACATACCATTTTTTATAACAAAAAAGATGTAATTTGATAAAATAGATATTTAAGCAAACCTTATATATCCACTTTCCTCAATTAAAAGATAACAGAATAGAAAAAAAAACATGCACAGGAGACTGGACACAAAAATAGATCATCAACCTAACCAACGATTTAGAAAATTTTTACCAGGGTTTTAAAGAAGCATAGAAATATCCAAACATACCTCAAAATATCCATTAAAAGCTTTAAACTCATTAAAATATGTATTTATTTGATGAATGATAATGTTTTTATTCAGTTTTTTTTCTGATGTTTTTTTGTTAACAAACAACTAAATTTATGGTAATATGCATGATAATTATGGTAAGCTGTAATGAAATTTATTACTTATTCCTTGATATAATAAAATTGAATTATTTGTCTATAAAATGATTTGTGGGATAGTTTTTGAAAGATTGATGATTTACTCACCAATGAGACATCCTAAATGTGAAATAACACAATACCGATGATCTAAAATTTGACAAAATTTTCCCCCCAGTTTTTCAAATATATCACACCTCAATAGAAAATATTTACTTTCCATAGTTATCATGACTATCCTTTTATGTTTTATGGTATTCTTGGATATTCTGTGGTCTTCTTGGGTCTATGGACCTGTTTTTTTTCCCTCTGTATCAATGACAATGTTTATTGATGTCTTTGGCACAATTTTTGTTATAGTAATGGATTATTGTTTCTAGTTTTAATGAAACATTTCATGATGGACACCTTGATATGACCATAAAAATGGTATCCTTATTATTTAGATCAGGTATGTTGTAGTCTTCAACAAAGCATAGGTTTCTGAAGCAAAATGAATGTGTTCATAGAACTTAGATATTCATACCTTTTTGAGACCAAGATTAAACATTTTAAATACATTATAAGATTCACCATAATGGAAAATCTTAAGAATGAAATTGATGTTGAAATCTAGTGATAGAGTTTTGAACTTGGATTAAAAGCCCACATATTCATTCCTAACCATCCTTCATGGTAAGTACCCTTGTGTTCAATTTTCATACAGATTTAAGGCTCACTTATTATGCTGTTGAAATTAAATAACTTGAGTTGATATTTTGCAATATTCAACTTTCAAGCATTATGAAACCTATAAATATATGATACAACATTTTCATTTTGTATCACCTACAATGTATCAAAAGACAAAAAGTCCATAATTCACAGATTTCGATAATATTAAAATTGATTTCAGATCATAAAACCTAGTCTAAGACGATAACCTACCTATTTTCCCATCTCCATACTTGTGGCCAGCCACCTGTGTGGACAATGGTTTAGTCCCTCGGGGTAGAGGTACAGGGTCCTGGAATCTTGACATTACTTTGTCACTTCATGGAGCTTCCAAAATACAAAAAAATGGGTAACATATATAGATAATACAATTACAACATGGCTAACAGATATAGATAATACGATTACAAGATGGCTAACAGATATAGATAATATGATTACAAGATGGGTAACAGATATAGATAATACGATTACAAGATGGGTAACAGATATAGATAATACGATTACAAGACGGCTAACAGATATAGATAAAACGATTACAAAATGGCTAACAGATATAGATAAAACGATTACAAGATGGGTAACAGATATAGATAATACGATTACAAGATGGGTAACAGATATAGATAATACGATTACAAGATGGGTAACAGATATAGATAATACGATTACAAGATGGGTAACAGATATAGATAAAATGATTACAAGATGGCTAACAGATATAGATAATACAATTACAAGATAGCTAACAGATATAGATAATACGATTACAAGATGGCTAACAGATATAGATAATACAATTACAAGATGGCTAACAGATATAGATAATACGATTACAAGATGATACCTAGATCATGCTATATACTTTTACAATATGTTGTATGCTCCTACCAGAACCATACAAAAAAGTAATTACCATTTATTCTAATAAGATGTCTTCATATTGTCAAACAGTATATGCCAGTACAACCCCACATTTAGCACCTGCGCATTGCCTTTTTTCTTTTGCTATCGCTTCGAGACAAAACCCTCATTCAAAAACGTTTACACGATGATGTAACAGCTGAGAGGTTATCTAATTGAAACCAATTATATAAATGCACACATTTAACAATACGATGACATAAATATACAAATTTAATCCAACTTCCATACGGGGAGGTTAAACGGAATAGCCGTAATTTTGGCTACACCTACAGAAATATTTGTCACAAAATTACTGTATTTGTCATATTAGAAAAGAAATAATTCCTAACGGGGGTAGATTTGTACTCATTTTACCAAGGATTTGGCATTTATATTCTCATTTGACACCTTGCTGTCGCTCGGTGTTAAATAATCGAATATAAATGCCATACCCATGTTAAAATGAGTACAAATCTACCCCCTCTATGAATTATTTCTTAATTACTGATGTCAGTCTAAAGAATATAAATTAATTATCAATAAATAAATGTTCTGTAAAAATAGCCTTATAAGAAACAAGACATTCACAAAAAGGTGCAGAATTCACAACTTTTTCATACATTTTATTTAAATTTATTTTTTGTTAAACTTCATGAAAACGGTATTTTGCTATGCAAGTTTTTGTCAATGATAAAATTTGATTCAGGCAAGTATTACTGTAAAAATACAAAATCCAATCTCCTGTTGGCTGATACAGCCCATATCTTTTAAATAAACATTAAACACAACCATTTATAAGTAGGTCCATGTATTTTTAGCATCACTAATAGATTTGGATCAGATGAATAACTAGCAACCTTTCCAACTCCTAATAAATGTAGCAGTAAAGTAATTAGACTGAATAGTCAGACAAAAGGAAAGGCTTTTACAGTGAATATATTAGTAGTTATTTTTTGAGAAGATTAATGAATCTAATGATCTATAGGAATTTCCCAGTCCAAATCCATTCATAGATATTAACTTAAAACTGACTTTTTTAATCCAAGTATACATATTTCAAACTAAAATATGTTTATGATGTACCAACAACATACTGTAAATGATTTATTGTTCAAGCTTTTCTAATTTCTGCGTATTTTGTCTGTATTCTATCTGGTACCAATCCCAGGTTTCATGAAAATAAGCTTTATATAGTGTTAACATCAATTTCAGGGGTACATATTATCAGAGTTTTCTGTCTAGAATGAAAATAGCGAAAAAATGAATACATTTATAGTATGTAGTGGGTAAAGAACAAGTGTTTTTTTAATAATATGAGATAAAACAGCTCCCAAAGAAAATAAAGTTTAACATGTAGACTGTACAAAACTCAGGAACAGTACGGGCTATATAGGTAGAATTACTCCTTAGTATTTCTGTAGTGATGTCATTTTCTGTACAATGAAATATTTTCAAATCTTGAGATAATTTTACTTATTTTCAGAGGTTTTAAAAATTCCAAAAAAACACAATGTCTTTGCTAACAATGTACAAAAAGTAGGTAAATCCAGAGTCTTACTTTTAAATCCCTAGAACAATGACTGAATGACATCACAATACACACGACTGGATATTGATGATTTCAGTCACTATACTACAGAATACAATCATTAAAGCTTCAGGAGTGTATATACAATTTCAATCATGTGAAAATTTATTTGGTACCTCCAATAATAATCTTACTAAAACATATATTGAATGTAATAGAAAAAAGGAGACTTCAAGGTGCCTGAATTGCTCACCTGACTTCATTAACTTAAAATGAATCAAGAGATTTCATATAGTAGCCCTTACAATTTTGCATTTTCTTTTTCAGTTTATCTAATACTTACTGAGTAAAAGAATCATGAGGTAATGAAAAGGTGGAAAATCAGTTTACTTCATCAACTTGAAATGATGACAGACATTTGGGGCAAATATGGACACCCCTGTTAAGAAATGACCACAGACAGTTGGGGCAAATATGGACACCCCCTGTTAAGATATGACCACATACAGTTGGGGCAAATATGGACACCCCCTGTTAAGAAATGACCACAGATAGTTGAGGCAATATGGACACCCCTGTTAAGATATGACCACATACAGTTGGGGCAAATATGGACACCCCCTGTTAAGAAATGACCACAGATAGTTGGGACAAATATGGACACCCCCTGTTAAGAAATGGCCACAGATAGTTGGGGCAAATATGGACACCCCCTATTAAGCTTGAATTTGGATTGTGATTTTACATGTGACACAGCATAAGATTCTTACTAGAATGAAAGTGGTTGAAGAACCTTTAACATTTACCAAATAAACCCCAAAGCTTCAATAGAAAGGGTATATAGGTGTTTATTAAAATATCATGAACCTTGTAAGTTTGACTTTCAATCTTATCTCAAAAGGATCAAAATTTAAACTTTCAAAAAATTAATATCAAATTCAACTTTTATTTTCTTAAATGGAATATAGTAATACAATTTAATATATATCCATACACTTTTACTTAAGTTAAAGTACGTAACCCCCCCCCCCCCCAAAAAAAAAAAAAAAAAAAAATTGTATCAAAACCCTTTGGATCCCTATTACCTAAGGCTTTATAGTCATAACCCCATAACCCAATTTGCTTTTTTTTTCCAGGTGTGAAACCTTGTGGTATAATTCATTGACTCATACATCCATACTAAGTTATTGTGCTGAAGTTAGGAAAAGTATTTTCAGCCCATTTTACCATCTTACCCCAAATAATTAGGGTCTTAACTCAACTTGATGAGTAGTTAACCACAAAAAAGAAGCTTTTTAACCTCTTTGTTCCTAAATAGTAAGAATCAGAACCCCAATTTTCCATCAAAGCTGGACTTTATAGAGATGCTGAACCATGTGGTACAATATCATAGTAATAAATACCATTAAGTCTCAATTTTCCACCTACTTTGTACAAAAAATGGGAATGCATTTATTATCGAATATGATTTTTCCTTCGATTTTTCCACTTGTAAAATGAAGTATGGTAAAATAAAGTATGGTAAAATTCAACCATTTAGAAAAATGTCTTCCCTAATTTGAACTGGTTGCAGGCAGTATATAAACTATAGTAGATTGAGTCATTTTTCCAACTTAGTCAGTATAGTTTTGCTTTTTACCCTTAAATTTGCATGTTGTGTTTATTTCTTGAATGAAATGTAGAAAATTATAAATGAAAAGACAAATTTCAATGCATCAGCTATCTTTTTTTTTAAAGATAGAACTTGTTGTAAATAATTTGATTCCCTTCTTTAAAAAGAGCTACAGTTAAATATTCAGATCATTTTTTAGTCAATACAGATGAAAAGTAAACTTATAAATGGATGAACCAAAAAAATATAGTCAAACACATGAATTGTTCAAATAATGGGAAGGAAGTTTTAACTCATTACAAACACATTTTCTTGGTGACTTATTACTTGTTAAATTTCATAATGTTGTACTTCTGCTTACCATATTTGTTTCATATATTCATGGTGCATAATATTATGCACAATACCTGTACAGGTAGACCAATGTAAAGACAACATCTTGGCTATTTTTTATTTTTGAACTAAATTTGAAAAAAAAAAATTATTGGATACCTATCAAAATTTGTGCTTATGTTTTTCTATCAGATTTCAGATATCTCTCATGGTTTTTGAGTTTTAAGATGGTTAAAGGGGCCACACCCCAGGTGAGCTATTGCCATCACTTGGCACCCATCGTCAACCTTGCCATTGTCGTCATTGTCTTTATCAACAATTTTTCAAAACTCTTCTATTCTAAAACTACTTGGCCAATCAGAGTCAAACTTAAAATGAATGTTTCTTAGGGTATTCTGAAAAATTCCCATAAGTATACAAATTTTAATAAACTGTCCAATAATTTTTTTTCAAATTTGGTTGAAAAATAAAAAATAGCCAAGATATTGTCTGGGCATAGGAAAATGTATGTTCTAAGCCCTTCCTTTTTGGTCCCTAAATTCTGAAAAGTTCAAGTCTTCACCCCAAAATGAAGCCAAGTCTGACCATTGTGGTACAGATGACTGTAATGGCTGTTATGGGCATCTCAAGATGGTGGAGGAAAATTCTTGTACCAATGTTCTTCTTTAATAAAGTAGTTCATTCAAGACATTGATGATATAAACAATTGGTTATTCTTCCTAACTTGGTATTTGAAGCAGGAAGCATATGTGTAAAATGCATGATTACTAAAAAAATTTGACAAGATGACCGTATTGAAGAATCTGAGATGACCTTTACTGAACAAGAGACTAATGGACGAGATAACCATAACAGGTTATTGAAGTATGGACATTTAATTTGAATTTCCAAATAATGTGGTTATGTTGTATTACTGAAGTCCAGTCTTTGCTCTTTAATTTTATGCTTTTTGAAGGAAAAAACACCAATTCAAAAATATGTGGTTGAGAGACAACATGGTAGTTTATTAGTTTACTCCACAAACACATTTACTAATAGATTGCTCACCTTATGATGAAAAGAATTAATTTTTCACAGGTAGTTCCAGTTTTTCTTACATGTTACATGTAGAAGCGAGCACCTCTAAACAGCCTTTTCACTTGGAATTCATATATTCGGGAAGATACATGTATACCACCTGTATTAAAAATAGGTTTTCATCTTGTGAATGAAATGTACGACAAGGGCAGATCCAAGTTTTATATTTAAAAAAAAGATGGGTCCAATTCAAAAATTTGTAAAAAGGGGATAAAGGCTTTCATTAGTTCATTTTATTTCCCTTTTAATCTTTTTCTGTAAAAAGGACAATCCATCTCCTGGTCCTTACAACTTAATCCATTATATTTCCAACAAAATACATTAAAAGCAACAAATACATTAAACATGTATACTTATTGTTAATTTTAGGCAATAATTGATACACAAACAGTTTCATAGATCATGGATATTTCTCTTACTCATGGCTATAGACATTCCAAACTTTTTGATGTTTTTAACTTGACCTCCACTCTTGATGCCCATCTTGCCCTATTCCAGGTTAAAATAGACAACAAGAAATCGTTTACAAGCCCACTCGAAGGATGTAGCAAAAATGTTCATAATTAAACAACCACATCTATGCAACTTTGATAAACACATATGGTCTAAACCTTATAAACATGAAATCTGAAGCAACCACTCTATAAGCCTGTAGTGCAAGACATGGCACCTGAAAATATTGTAACAATTAATTGAAATGATTGATTGATTGATTGATTGTTTGGGTTTAACGTCCGAGCAGCAATATTTCAGCTATATTCAGACAATAACTGAAATGAAAGGAACTCTCAAAGTGTGAAAATATAACGAGAATGGAAATTGTGAGTAAAGAGACAACAATCCCTAAGAGATGAAAAATGTCAGTTGAATGTATACATACTGCTAAAGTCTCTGTAAAGACTTCAGATTCTCCTATAAGTAGAGGATATTCTGATAAATTGACTGTGGCTGACACCAATTCTCATCAAAAAATATTTTTTTTGTTTCTGTATGTTATGGACATATCTTGTTGCATGTTATGGTCATCTAGCCTATATCTTTACCTTGTGATTTCTCATTAATCATAAATGTACATTATGCACTTATGCTTTCCATTTCAAATTTTTTTTAAATCATATACAATACACTTGGTATATTAATTTTTTTTCATTCAATGTAAAATTAAGCACTGTAAATACATTGTATACAACAAGACTTGGTCCAAAGAACAAATTTAAACAAATCCAGGATTATTAGTTCAATACCTTTAACCACTAAACAATAAATTCAATTTTAATGTTAGCTTTTGCAGACATAAAAAATCAGAATTTTTTAAAACAAGACATCACTTGAGACGAAAACTTCGACAAACAAAATGGCAAAAAACAACTCAGTGTAATAATCATCTCCTATGATTTTTAAGTCATAGACACTTGCTGAGACTGGAAATTTAAAAAAAAAAAAAAAAACTAATTTTCCGTCCTCATATATGTAAACATTCACTATTAACATCAATTATGCCAGTCTGGAGTTACAATAGGAATGTAAAACAAGAGTTTTCTTCTCAAATGTAAATCTATTTTTATCCAGATTCCTCTAGTATTTCATACCAACTTATTATCTATCAATAATTGATCTCGTAAAAAATGAACAGAAAATACATGTTTTAGCTGTTGACATATAATCTATTGATTGTATTTGAAATTTTATAGGATTTGAAATCTGAGAAGCAAAGAAAATCCTGTAACTTTCAGACTGATTATAACCAATCACCTCACACAATCAGCTGATACTATCAAGGATATATAGAAATGTTATCCCAGGTCTCAATATAATACATACTTCTGTATTTGCCATTTTACAGAGTTTCATGTAACAATCCACAAAAAATTCAGATACTTCCAGTGGTATAGATAATTCACGGTTTATAAATACCCACTGAACATAAAATGCTTTTTTGATTTACAACTACCTTATTTTTAACTTAACTATAGTTATTTTTGTAAACAGATCAGTATTTTAAAGAAAACTACATTCATCTACCATTCAAATCAACTGAATCAAGAATGACAACTCTTGTAAAATGCAGTACACTATCACAATAAGTACACCTACAGAATGACAAACTAAGACTGGTTGTGTGCTCTGAAAGTAATCAAGGGAACCAAGGTTAACGCGGTAATCAAAAGAATGTAATCCAGGAACAAAGACAAGACATGGAAAACAGACATACACAACAAAGAACATAAATTAACTAAAATCATACATACAAAGTAACAAAAGCAAATGAGCAACTCAGACTCCACTAAAAACTGGGAGCATGGACCAGGTGCACCAGTAGGGTAAACGTCCTCTGCTTTTCTGAATAAGAAATGAATTTGGTGGGTTTTGACTTATTCTTATGACAACTGATATTTGAGTAATGCTATTCCGTTAAAATCATTTTAAGCATGTTATGTATAGACTAAAATTAAAAATAAAGTATTTGTTCTTCAACAAAGTAATTTATCAAACAGATTTTATAACTTTTCCTTGTGTCATAATTTTATTCTTTCATATGCGAAATAACATGGAAAATCCAATTTTTGCTTGACATAATATTCATAAATTGATGAAACCTTTGAAATGAAATGGAAAACCAATTGGTAATATATAAACACTTAAGAAAAAAAACATCAGAAATTTTAAAATGTGCATAGAACAAGTGCACTTGATACTCATCAGCCCTCATGATTATAGTTTAGGTTTTTTACACTTTCCAATACACAAAAGAACTTTCAAATCTTGTGGTTTTCATTACATCAATAAAACCAAAAATTTCAATTCCAATCAAAGCAAATAAATAATTCACATGGTGCAGCTAGATGAGACTAGTACTGAAGTCAAAACCCAGAAAAATTATGTGTAGATAAAACATTCAAACTTGATACAGCTCTGAATTTGGATTGTGATGAAATGTTACTTGGTGAAAGAACTAAAAAAATGCAGTAAGAGAGAAAGAAATAAGAAAGTTATACAAAACTGAAGAAAATGTTTATTTCTTATGGCCATTAGCTTTAAATCCTACAAATCATTTTAGAGTATAAAATATAATGAGAATAGAAATGGTGATTATGTCAAAGAGACAGCAACCTCCCCAGGATAAATATTTGTCAGCTTGCCTATTTGAAACTTGTTTTAAAATTTCATAAGGACTCATTCACTTTTACTTAAATGTTTGCCAAGAAATCAGAAAATGTTTGTTTCTGGAAGACCTGTCATAGGCAATATGTGAGAATTTGACTTAAATCTATATACATTATGTAGACCCACTGTGACTTACTTTCACCAACTGTTTACACCAACTTATCCAAATTTACTTAATCAATCATTTAACTACCATTAATGTATGTTTTTGACAATACTGTCATATTTTTTTTTTGGATATGATAAAGTTTTAGTATCATCAATACTCACAAAATATGCAGATGGTAATCAATGTAATTCCATGTTTAGAAATCCAGACAAGTAGAGGCCAAAAACACCTCTGAGAGCCCTTTAATATCCTTTTAGTTTTAAATAGATATTTCAAGAAAATATCAGGACAAATAACAACTGATCAAAAGAAAAAAAATCTTATTTAAGACAAATCTACATATTTACTGAGTACCAGTGTATCTACCAACAGCCTGATGTACAAGTCTTAAGTAACCACTATACATAGTAGAATATTACACTTGTTAAAATACCACAGGATATTTATATAGTGTAGTCATATACATGTGGTCATATATGACAAATGTACAGAACATTTCTAATACAATATATATATATATATATATATATCAACCGATATAACATTTCATCCAATGATATTAACTGATAAAACATTGAACATTGTCTAACTAAGGAACTGTAAACATGAAAACTATTCTGACTTCAGTTGTGTAGAGTCCTGACTCTTAAATGAACAGACATTGAAAGACTGCAAAAGTAAATTTTTTGCTGATTTATATAGGGAAGATAGTGTACCTATTAAATAAAAGAAGGATAAACATTTTCAGGAAAAATGAGATATAAAAGTTTACATTCCATGCTGTCAAATTTAATCATGTTAGATATACATAATATGTATTTTAACCAGTGTCATTAATCTTACCTTTAGATATACAGGGTAGAATTCCCAAGAATAAACGTCCTTTTATTTGACGTCAGCCACTTATGAATTGTCAACAATGAATTATAATCCTCGGTCATTTAAAAACATGAGAGCTTAAGTTGGCTAGGTGATAGTCAAATAAACACAAAGAAAACTTCTACCTGGAAAAAAGTGAGATTAAACTATCAATCAAATTAAATCTACTTTTGAATTGCCACAAACAGGATGTAATCTTATGTATATTCCATTTTAAATTTTACATTCATAGCAGCAAATTACTATTTCGATGAATGCTATTAGTTTAATATAACAGTTAATTTTTTAGAACATAAATAAAAGCAAACTGGAAATAAATCTATATACAATGTATCCACCACGATAGCTTGCCCCACATATTTTTGTTTTAGATGCTATTATAAAGTTTTATCTATCCTATAATAATGTGCCAGATAAAAATATGTCAATCAATGGACAATTAATATATTATATAACAGACATAACTAATATAACATGTATGAATGATTAATCTGTTAATTATTGCTGAGGGGATAACCTACATAAATGTATTACCATTAGCAAAAATATAAAAAAAAATTTTTTTTAAATTCACTAAGACCAAGAAATATAAGAGGCAAGCATGCACACATGTAAATTTTACCGTGTATTTAATTAACAGATTATCGTTTTATTACATACAGCTAAAGAAATTACTAGAATTAAAGAATTAGTAACAATACATTAAAGTTACAAAATATGTAGTTAAATAAAGTAACCTACTAAATAATCTGTAGGAAAAAAATCCTATGAACTAGGACGCATCTACTACCACCCACACCTTAAGATACTGACTGACAGGATGACCATATCACATCATCATTATGATCATGAAAAAGAAGTAATTCACTAGCCACCCCCACACCTACAGTGAGGTATTATCAATCTACCTTAATTAATTACCCTTTCATCTAGTATAAACAACATACATTATCTGAGGCCATGTAATTTTTCTTTTACATGTATATAATGTTTACCATTTCTCATGTATGATTTGCAGCAATTTAAACCAATGTAACAATATACATTGTAGTGTCAGCATGACCTTAATAAGGAAAAAATCAGTAATATTAATGAGACTTTTATACAGCTTTTGAAGCTGTATGAGGTTCAGATTTTTGGTTCTTGTATCTTCCATAGTCATATTTAATTGAGTTAGCTGCTTAAGTTATCCCTAATCAGTGTACTAATAAAATGCTTCACATGGTGCAGCTTCAAACTGCAGAGGTTGAACCCTGAACATTACGGACAAGTATGGATACTCTTATGTGATATGAAACAAGTATGGATAAAGCTCTTAATTACACATCCTGCTTTGAGGAGGTACATATTCATAATGAGCATGCCAGCACATCAAAACCTACCCTGAAACTGTTGTATGAAATTTCTGCATACTTATTGACACTCCGGCATTTAGTGGGAGACTCCTAGATTTGAGCTTAGTTTCAAAGAATGTGTCTCCTGCATGGGAGACTGAAGAAATTTGGAACAAATATTTTCATGTAGAAGACTAGAAAGAATAAATACTCCAGCAATAATGACACTGTCACTATAAAAATAGGCAAGATAATTGCTATTGTATTAATTAATTACATGTATATCAATTAATATTAACATGTTATGGGATTAAAATATCGTTAAAGAACAGTGTTCCATATCCATAACCTCGTGTAACTTTCAAGTTTTTTTTTTTAAGTAAAAAGTCTAAAAGGCACACATGCCATTTAAACAATATTCTCTGTTGGATATATTAAATTAGTCTAATTCCTGTGGTACAAATTTTACTAAAGTTCATTAAGAAATGTAGCTGACAGAGCCCTTACATAACAAATTACAAAGAAATTATGTTTTCCAAATGAGTAAACTCAAATGAGAGCACTTACAGAACAAATGTAGACATGAGAGCACTTACAGAACAAATGTAGACATGAGAACGCTTACAGAACAAATGTAGACATGAGAGCACTTACAGAACAAATGTAGACATGAGAGCACTTACAGAACAAATATAGACAGCACTTACAGAACAAATGTAGACATGAGAGCACTTACAGAACAAATGTAGACATGAGAGCACTTACAGAACAAATGTAGACATGAGAGCACTTACAGAACAAATGTAGACATGAGAACGCTTACAGAACAAATATAGACATGAGAGCACTTACAGAACAAATGTAGACATGAGAGCACTTACAGAACAAATGTAGACATGAGAGCACTTACAGAACAAATATAGACATGAGAGCACTTACAGAACAAATGTAGACATGAGTGCACTTACAGAAATGAAATGCTATTTAATCAATTAAACTTTATAAATCAGTCAATGAAGAATCAGATTCTACAAGTAGCTCACAGACATTCAGATACTACAAGTAGCTCACAGACATTCAGATACTATAAGTAGCTCACAGACATTCAGATACTACAAGTAGCTCACAGACATTCAGATACTATAAGTAGCTCACAGACATTCAGATACTACAAGTAGCTCACAGACATTCAGATACTACAAGTAGCTCACAGACATTCAGATTCTACAAGTAGCTCACAGACATTCAGATACTACAAGTAGCTAAAAATGCATATTTGACATGCCAAGGACAATAACTCTTAAGAGTCATTCTACTACTATGACTGAAAAAGAGATTAAAGTAGAGGTTTTGTTATTGTTTTTTTTCCCTTCCTTATATAGTTTTTGATATAAAGTTGATATAAGAAATTTGACCCCTGTGCTCCTGAAAAAGATATGACACTCATGTTAGATGTCCAATCAGTACAATTGGAGCACACCTGAAGGATGAACTTGGCCAAATTTGGAATCATTGTGCTCAGTGGTTTAAGAAGAGATGATTTCAATACATAAGCTAAAAATTGCCCAAAAATAACATTTTTGCCTCACAAGGGCAATACCTGTAACTCAAATGAGGAGTCATCTGACAACTTCTACCCAATGTAGATTGGATTTGAATCAGATTGTAGGCGTCTTTGCATTAAGGATCATCTCACCAATTTAAAGTTTCTATTTATCACAGTTTCAAGATAATAACTAAAACCTGCCAAAAAAAGAAAATGTTTGCCTATCAAGGACATAGGTATGATGAGTTGTCCTACAATTTCAACATAAAGGAGACTGTAATAGAATAAATCAAACCAAGGAGGGACACCTTTATTTTTTTTTTCAGATATATCTTTAAATAAGTGGTTTTAACCCTCTGTTTTATTAAATGTTGTTGCTTGTTATGTTTGCTGCTTGATAAAATCAACTTTTACAGGCAACACATTAAGGATATAGTGCTAACCAAATTTGAAGTTAATAGTCTTAGCATTTGCCAAGGAGAAGATATCTTGTTTATGACCATGGACAACTGAAGACAGACAACATGTGATGACCTTTGGTCTTCAAGTGAGCCAATGAAAATGGTGATTTATCAGTGGACTTAATAATAGGTTCTTAATAATAATATTGATAGGCAATACAGTTGTCTCCTTTGTTTATATATTAAAGTTTTTATTCTGACTGAGGTTCATAGCTGAGGTTCATAGGAGAACTATGTTGATGCCATGTGTATATATTGCATTGTGTTAAGTTTGCACACCTTACAACACTGCACATCAATTAACTTCTAGAAAAAGCTGAGTGCATCAAAAGTTTTGTACTTCGTTATAACTAGCTTCTGACAATGATAAAATATTTTTCCTCAGGGAGTAAAAGATTGTTACAGTCATTTCAACATTAGAATATTTTTCCAAAGTTCCTCTGGGAGTAAAAGATTGTTACAGTCATTTCAGCATTAGACAATCGTTTCTCTTCCCTATTAAATTTGTTTTTTTGCATTTTTTGATTCATTGTTTACTGTTATCAAGATATTGATATGGATATGTTTCCCACATATGAAATTGATGACGTGTTGATTTAAGTTCCCAATTCAAAATACATCTGCCCTTACATGTAACTTAGCTCCATAACATGTGCAGACATTATACAGCCAACAGGTCTAAATAAAAAAAAGGGGGGGAGAAACAATAAGTTCTTCTGTTTTGTTGGTTAGTGTTGCTTTTGATTAATTTGTTATATCTTCTGTTAAAGGAAATATCTTTCTTTCTATTGTTTATGTAAATACTCAAATATTTCTTCCTGAAATGACGCTGAGAATCCTTAGGTGTGCAGATTTACAATAAAGCTCTGTTTATACTGTGAAAGTACTATTGTTTGTGGAGTACCAATTTTGTGGTTTTCGTGGGTAGGCCAAACCACGAAATATGGTTCCCAACGAAAAGGAGATTTCCTTGAAGTGTATACTGAAAACCACAAAACCATGAAATCAAGAATCCACAAACTTGTATTTCTAATCCACGAAATGTGGTATCCACAAATTAAAGTACTTTCACAGCAAACCGTTGGGAACAAGTCATGAAAATTAGGTTTTTACCCATTATAAAAAAAAGGTTTTCCTAACAATGAAATATTGTTAAAAAGTTGGAATACAAATGCATTTGTGTATTTTGGCAAAGGAAGTATATTTTTGCTTTTATTATTTCAAAAGTTACAGATCCAGGAAAATGCAATATTTCAAGGCCTGCAATATCAGTGACTCCTTTACTTTAATATGGAAGCAAAGTTTTGGGAGTAGACTCAAATCCTTATGAAAAATATGCATAAAATTTATTAAAAAAATACTATGAGTACACTGTAAATCATCAAACAATGGATGCTGTGCTGAATTAAATAGAATTCTATTATATCATACTATATATTAATTTTCTTAATCATGTGGCCCAATACCTCTAATGAATTTTGAACTGAGTCAGACGAAAAAGTAGTGCTACACAGACACAATATTGTAACTGCTTATTGGAAATAGTGCACAAATATCATCACCACTAGAAACCTAGACTGAAGTGTATCTGAGATTGTACAATGATAAAGTAACCACACATACTCTTGATATTTTAACTAGAGTGCTGTAAGTCTATCCCAGTCATTTTAACTAGAGTGCTATAAGTCTATCCCAGTCATTTTGACTAGAGTGCTGGAAGTCTATCCCAATCATTTTAATTCGTGCTGGAAGTCTATCCCAGTCATTTTAACTAGAGTGCTGGAAGTCTATCCCAGTCATTTTAACTAGAGAGCTGGACGTCTATCCCAGTAATTTTAAGTGCTGGAAGTCTATCTCAGTCATTTTAAGTGCTGGAAGTCTATCCCAGTCATTTTAACTAGAGAGCTGGACGTCTATCCCAGTAATTTTAAGAGCTGGAAGTCTATCTCAGTCATTTTAAGTGCTGGAAGTCTATCCCAGTCATTTTAACTAGAGTGCTGGAATTCTATCCCAGTCATTTTAACTAGAGAGCTGGAAGTCTATCCCAGTAATTTAAAGTGCTGGAAGTCTATCACAGTCATTTTAATTAGAGTGCTGGAAGTCTCTCCCAGTCATTTTAACTGAAATGCTGGAAGTCTATCCCAGTCATTTTAATTGGTCCCTTATATCCAGATGAATGACATGGTCCAAGCTAAAACCAAAATGTTGGAATCAATAATTAAAGGGCTGGCCATGAAGTTTGTCTGATAATACTTTACAAAAAGATATATATTTTAGTTCAAGAGAAACTAATCTTTGGTTAAAGAAAGTAACCATACTACAAAATGACAATGGTCTGTTATATATAATGAATAATCATGTTTATTAAATTTGATATGAGCCAAATTAGGCAATGAATTTTTTACCAATGTTTACAAAATCAAAATACACATATACTTGGGTCTCAAATTTCAGGAATTTCTGTGAGTCTAAGAAATGGGTCAAAGACCTCCATTGGCTTATATTTTAAAGAAACAGAAAAGATCAAGCTGCTATATGTTAAATAGGCATTATTGCTCAGTTATTGATGATTGAATGAGAAAAACATTTAGATATTTCTAGAAATGAAAGACACTTACCCCCAATGTAACTCAACTGAAATTGAAAATGAGAATCATTTTCTTCTAAAATGCAAATCTTATGATGATCTGACAGAGTTACATTAATGAGTTTTTCCTGAATTTGGAATGTTGTCTTCAGGTGATTATTATGACGCTCAAATTGGTGATAATACACAAAGCCATACAAAATGTACCTGTTCAACCTCCCACATCAGGAGGAGACTCCTCAGCTTGGCCAAGATCAGGTAAACATTTGAACTTGAATGATGTTATATAACTCTAACTCTTTACAGCAACATATTAGCCAAAAGTTGTTTTTTTTTTTTGCATTGAATAGATAGGGAATTAAAGAACCTTAGTGAGCGCACACAAACCCCACACGTCCCAACGTTGGATACTCAAGTAAATTTGTTCGTAAGAGAAATACCTGCAAAAGGAACACGATAAAAAGGAATAAGAAAAACTCTTATTCCTTTATCTTCTAACTAAATTCTGTTACTTAAAATGGTAGTTTAAAACTCCAGACTGTGATTTCTTTGGTTTTGAGTTAATCCAAAGTGAATATCAATGTAGCGGAACAAAAAGTACACTTGAAATGTAACTTATCATGGTGAACTTATATACGAAAAATCATGTCATAATCTGCAAGCATTTTGAAAAAAAATTCTGAAAACGGTTATTTCTGTGAATTTAGCTAAGTTCATGGCCCTTAATTTCAGTAAAAATTATCAGAGCAGAACCAACTACAAACTTGTCCTGGTGAATTTATAAACTAAAAATCATGTCAATATCTGCAAGCGTTAGGAAAAAATTTCTGGAAAACTGTTATTTTTGTGAATTTTGCTATGATCAAGGCCTGTAATTTCAGTAAAAATCAAAATTACACTTGACCTGTAAATTATCATGGTGAACTGATATACCAATAACCATGTCAATATATGCAAGCGTTTAAAAAAAAAAGTCCAGAAAACTGTTATTTCTGTGAATTTTGCTAGGTTCAAGGCCTGTAATTTCGGTAAAAATCATCAGAGCAGAACCAACTAAAAACTTCTCCTGTAACTTATCACAGTGAATTTATAAACTAAAAATCATGTCAATATCTGCAAGTGTAAAGAAATAGTCTGGAAAACTGTTATTTCTGTGAATTTTGGTAAGTTCAAGGCCTTTAATTTTGGTAAAAATCATCAGAGCAGAAAGAAAATTTAACTTGACCTGTAACTTACGAAGGTGAACTTATATTACAAAAATCATGTCAATATCTGCAAGCATTTAGAAAAAAAGTCAGGAAAACTGTTATTTCTGTGAATTTTGCTAAGTTCAAGGCCCGTAATTTTGGTAAAAATCATCAGAGCGAAACAAAGTTACACTTGACCCGTAAATTATCATGGTGAACTTATACCAAAAATCATGTCAATATCTGCAAGCGTTTAAAAGAAAAGTCAGCAAAATGAATGTATGGTACATGTACTACAGCAAGCAGATATACATGTATCCTAGCTGAAATATACATTTCACCGAAAAGAAATATCACGACTAGTGTTGAAATTATGCTTAAATATGTAATTACCTACTTTTTTTTTTTTTTATAAAAATAAGAATTATCAGTTCCTCAATTTTGAAAATCTCTCCTGAAAAATTGTCAAAATTCATGGTATACTGATATCTAATTTTTCAAAATTGAGGGTCTTAACTATGCAAAAACAATATTTAAACATTATTTGACAAATGCTTTTGATTCAATAATATTTAGAAAATGATCAATATTCTGTATACCGGTAGTCCATAGCCCTTATTTCATTGTAGTCTGTATTTAATTAATGTATGTCTAACCATGATTGTTATCTTTTCATATTTTCAGGGTTACCCAGAGAGTAAATAACAAAAAATAAATAGCTGCTGCAGTAAACATATAAAAAAAGAAGTAACTGATGACAAACTGTTGTCCATAGCCCTGTATAGGCCATAGCTTCTATATTTCAATTTTGCAAGTCATTTACATTTATTTGATCAATACAGCAAATATAACAAATGAGTCAATTTGTTTTGAAGACACCCAATGCTTTAAAACACAAAAATCTTTTATTTTATCTTCAAATAGGCTTATTAATCTTTGAATCAAAATATACTTAGGATGGAACACCTTTACAATTTTGTTTTATTCTTTTTGTTCTCTGAATTTGCCATAAATTTTACTAATTGTGGTAGAATGTACCACTCTGTCAATGATGTATGAAATTGGAATATGTGTAAAGGATAAATCTCTCTGAGATATCAGTACACAGTAAGGGCTACAGAATACAAAAAATATCACCTTTACAGATCTTAAGTTTTTCTGTTTTTGTCAGTGAGACCTCCCAAAAATGATTCATATTAAAAGATGAGAAAAGGAACAAGAAACTCAGAAGGAATTGATTGAAGGCAAAACATAGGAATTATGTGGCAAAGTACAGAGCAAAACAGAAGAAATACAAAGATATAAAATAAAGGCAATCCTGCAGTACCAACAATTGATAAGAAGAAAAAGACAAGAGGCTCCCAAGAGCCTAAATCGCTCACCTTGTTAAAGTTTGTCTTTCAAGGGCAATAAATTTAACAATTTGTTGTCCAACAGTTATGACTCAGGAAGACTTTGGCAACTGTATAAAAAAAAAAATCATCTTTCAAGGGCAATAACTCTTACAAGGAGTCGCCTGACAACTTGATCCCTGAAGACCTTTGAACGCCTTGTAATAATCATTTCAGCAATTGAAAGGGTTTGGCTAAACCTAACGATTTTGAGATATATGCGAAAAACTACTGTCTGACCCCTATGTTCTATTTTTAGTAATGGGGGTCATGTTTTTTATGGATCAAAAATCCCCACACCAGTTCTATGCAGGATATCACAAGGAACATTCATACCAAGTTTAGTTTCAATTGATCCAGTAGTGTCAGAGGAGAAGATTTTTGAGAGAAATACATGCAACATTAAATATAGCAAAAATTGTTGAAAAAAGGGCAGTAACTCCAACAAGGCTTAACAGATTAAAACCAAAATTTGACCAGAGATAGATCTCATCATGCTGAACACTTTTACCCTGTCAGAATTTAGCTAAACCTACCGGTTTTGGAGATATATTCAAAAATCTACTGTCTGACCCCTATGTTCTAGATTTAGTAATGGTGGCCATGTTTTTCGACGAATCAAAAATCCCTATAACAATTCTATGCAGGATACCCCAAGATACATTCATACCAATTTTGGTTTCAATTGATCAAATAGTGTCAGATGAAAAGATTTTTGAAAGAAATAACATTAAAAATAGCAAAAATCATTGAAAAAGGGTATTGACTCCAACATGGCTTAATGGATTAAAACCAAAACATGATCAGAGATAGATATCATCATGCTGAACACTTTTACCCTATGTCAGAATTTAGCTAAACCTAAATGTTTTTGAGATATATGTGAAAAACTACTGTCTGACCCCTATGTTCTATTTTTAGTAACGGCGGCCACGTTTTTTCAACGAATCAAAAATCCCCACATCAGTTCTATGCAGGATACCCCAAGAAACATTTATACCAAGGTTGGTTCTAATCAGTCAAGTAGTTTCAGAGGAGAAGAGTTCTGTACAATTGTTAACAACGATAACGGATGACAACGGATGCCAAGTGATGACAATAGCTCACATGGCCTTTGGCCATGCAAGCTAAAAAAGGAAAGGATTGTATCAGTGAAAAAACAAGAAGAAATATTCAAGATTTCTAATGGTCTGTAGAGGTCAGCAGAGAGGTTCCAAAGAAGAAAGATATTGAATGGAAAGAAGGAGTATGTTCCGAAACATGTTATGATAATGACCCCAGGAGAGGCTCATGAGATATACAAGGCACAGAATAAAAATGAAAAGATTGGGCTCTCATCCTTCAAAAAGTCAAAACAAGTTAAGAGAATAACTGAAACAAGTAGAAAATCCTGTTAAGTATGCTGTAACCTAAATGTAGCATTGAAATCAGAAGCCCTAAAGAATTTCATAAAGAAACATAACAATATCCAGGCATTAGAAAACAAGAGGCTCCCAGGAGCCTGAATCACTCACCTGGTTAAATTTTTGCCTTTTAAGGGCAATAACTCTAACAATGAGTTGTCAGACAATTTTGACTCCATTTGATTCATTGGACATATTTGAAAGCCCTATAATAAGGATCATTTCAGCAACTGAAAGCTATTGCCTAAACCTAACAGATTTGGAGATGTATGCAAAAATCTGCTGTCTGACGCAATTGTTCTATTTTTAGAAATGGCAGCCATGTTTTTTCAACAATCAAAAATCGGTCATTTGGTCAAGGATACCCTGTAAAACAAAAATGTGAACTTTCATTAAATTCTGTAAAGTAGTTTTTGAGGAGAAGATTTTTTAAAATAAAAACATTAAAAACAGCAAAAAAAACATCCAAAAAGGGCAATAACTCCAACATGGGTCAACAGATTTTCACAAAATTTTGACCACAGATAGATCTCATCATACTGAACACTTTTAACCCAGGTCAGAATTGGCTGAACCTAACAGTTTAGGAGATATAAGCAAAAAACTACTGTCTAATCCGTATGTTCTATTTTTAGTAACAGTGGCCATGTTTTTCGATGGATCAAAAATCCCTACATCAGTTCTACGCAGGAAAAAGTACTATCTGACCCCTATGTCTATTTTCAGTAACGGATAAAAAATCCTCACATCAGCTCTATGCACGATACCCCAAGAAACATTCATACCAAGTTTGGTTCCAACTGGTCAGGTGGTGTCAGAGGAGAAGATTTTTAAAAGAAATAACATTCAAAATAGCAAAAAAACGTTGATTTTTTGGAAATAACTCCAACATGGCTTAACATACCAAAATGAAAATTTGACCAGATAGATCTCATCATGCTGAACACTTTCACCCCTTGTCAGAATTTGGCTAAACCTAACGGTTTTGGAGATATATGCAAAGAAATCTGACCCCTATGTTCTATTTTTAGTAACATCGGCCATGTTTTATGGCAGATCAAAGATTCCCACATCAGTTCTATGCAGGATACCCCAAGAAACATTCATACCAAGTTAAGTTCCAATTGGTGAAGTAGTTTCAGAGGAGAAGAGTTTTGAAAAATTGTGAACGATGATGATGGACGACAACGACTGATGCCAAGTGATGGCAATAGCTCACATGGCCTTCAGCCAGGTGAGCTAACAAGGTAGACAGAAAAGCTTTTCTAAAAACACTTTCTGAAGGAGATCAGTACCATAAGCTTGAAAGCCTAGACAGATCATGCACAAAATGCACATTTTGTAGCCCTTTAAAGATAAGGGAATACCTTAGAAGTATTGAAAAGGTTAGAACTGATGAAATTAAGATAGAATTTGATAGTTGATAAACCTGGTTACAGTAAAGAGAAAGAAATAATCACCTGCAAACCAAAGAAAACAAACTTTCTTGAATTCATAGAAGATTTAGAAAACTCACTAAAAGACTACCCAGTGCACAAAATCAGAGCAGAACGGCAACTTGTACAACAAAACCTTTGTAAAGAAGAGCTAAAGACTACATGAGTTAATGCTTGTTATTAACTTTTCCGCAAATTACAACCTACATGTACACTAAGTGACCTTATTACAAATACCAGACATCTGTACACTACCAAATAAGATGCATCATAACTTATTTTGAACATGTTTTGAAATATATGATTCAACAATGTAACAAACTTTTGATGGTTCCCTTTATGCCATTTCAGATTTCTCCTATTTTGTTGAGATATATGAAAGTGTACACTCCATGGCCCAGTTTTAACACATTAAAACATTCTATATCTTCGTTATTTGTAATCTAGACTTCCCTAATATATGTTATAAAAAGGTTGGACATATATTGAAGCTGCATTAGCAGTCATTTTTGTTTCTTATGAAATTTTAATTATTTCTACTAAATTGTACTTTTCTTGTACAATTTCATTTGATATCTGCAAATAAAATGCATTACATACATGAAATAGGTTTTTATATATTTATTGTCTTGCAAGACAAAAATCAACCTAGATAAGTTTGTATGCATGTGACTTCTGGTGACCTTAATCTGTGCATGTGCTGTAAAGGTCGCTTCTTTAATAACAAATCTGATTGCAAAGAAAAAGTGGTTATTTAACAGCAAGGAAGACCAACAGACTCAAGCCATAAAAGAAAAAAGTTTGAATACAATGCAAGGATCCTTGTGGAATTTATGTATTGTGATATAATGCGACTCAAATACGGTCATTATTTATTTGATATTTAATCAAGAAATAGATGAAATTAAATGAAAACAAGACACTGAATTGCTCACCTGATTTAAGTTTGTCTTTCAAGGGCAATAAATTTGACAAGGAGTTGTCCAACAATTTTGACTCAAGAAGACTTTGGTAGGACTATCATTAGGATCATTACAGCAATAGAAAGTTTCTTTCTTTTAGTTTTAAAGATATTGGCTGAAAACTGCAAAAAAAAAAAAAAAAAAAAAAAAAAAAAAAAAAAAAAAAAAAAAAAACTGTGATTTTTCATCTTTCAAGGACAATAACTCTTACAGGAGCTACAGAAATAATTTTGCTAAACCTAACGGTTTTGGAGATACTTGTGAAAAACTACTGTCTGACCCTTTTGTTCTATTTTTAGTAACAGCAGCCATGTTTTTCGATGGATCAAAAATCCCCACAAAATTTTATGCACAATACCCCAAGGAACATTCATAACAAGTTTGGTTCCAACTGGTCAAGAAGTGTCAGAGGAGTAGAGTTTTGAAAAAATTGTTAACGATGACGACGATGACACCAAGTGCATGGACAAGGAGCCACTGCCATAATTATAACCATACTGCTATGATGAGTTTGAGCTAATAAAGTATCTGTATGTGTATTTGTATTGTGCCTTTAACCATTTATTGTTGAGGCGTTTGTGCCAATAAAGTATTAAGCTTTTAGAAATATTCCTTCTTGACTTATTCCAAACTTTCCATGGAGTGTTCATATCACAACTCATACGTTATGCCTGAGCTTGCCAAAACTACACAGACTTTTTGTATCATGCTAGGACTCTAACAAATAGGCTTCTGCAACAGGGTTACGTTGCTACAAGATTGAAATCATCACTACAGAAGTTTTATGGTCGTCATCATGAACTCGTGCATCGTTAAGGTATATCCATCTGCACTATGAAAACTGATTTATTCAACGGGTCATAGTTTTCCTTTACTCGTTTGTCTACCCCGGACTTGACTTTTTATGAGCAACTCAGCAAGTGTTTCTTGAAAAACAGAGGATGCTTACCCAACCGGTGCACCTGGTCCATGCTCCCAGTTTTTAGTGGAGTCCGAGTTGCTCATTTGCTTTTGTTACTTTGTATGTATCATTTTAGTTACTTTATGTTCTTTGTTGTGAATGTCCGTTTTCCATGTCTGGTCTTTGTCCCTGGATTACATTCTTTTGATTACTGCTATAACCTTGGTTCTCTTGATTACTCTTTCTAATTGTATAATGGGTAAAAAAAAAACACCATTTGATAGGTAGAACACAAAATGGGGTTCAACGAAAGATCCGAAAACAGTAAAAAATGCCAGTCATTGACCGACAAATGTTGCAAATGACTGACTACCATTTCCCGATATCAGATATAAAAAAAAATTGTCAACCCTTATAAATTACAGTCAGTATGGTTTTATTACTGTATAGAATCCTGTCTAGCTGTCTCCTAATAGACCCTTTTGTGCTAACGTTGGGATAGTTGATGAACATGCGTAGAGCATGCTCAATATACACTTCCGCGAGGAAAATTCTTTTGTTCTACCCAAGCCCTACCTTGCGGAAGTGTACATGTATATTGAGCATGCTCACCAGCTTACCACAAAAGGGTCTATTGTTTATTGATAATTATTTGACAGGTGTACATCAATATTAATTAGCCAATGTGCAGCCACCTGTGACTGATTAGTTGATTGCTTAATTAAATTAACGCTACACATGCAGCACTATTGCGTATACAAATTAATTGAAATGACTCAGAGAATTTTCATACATTTACTACTTGATTTAAATAAGAAAAAGATTGACAAATCCATCATTTTCCCGCCGATCTTACAGTGGTAACGAAAGCACATGGTACTGAAACCACGAATCAGTCGTAGGTTGATATTGTTATTTCATCGACTGATTTTTTTTTAATACAGTCAACAACCCATTCAAATCAATACACAAATTGTATTCATGATTTCATTTTTAAAACAATCAACATTTTGATCATCACTCTGAAGTTTTTGGTTGTTTGCGGATGTGATGAAAAAGTCTGAGAGACATGATGTTTTGTTTACTTGTCAGAACGACCATGTGTGGTCGAAACCGAACACCGTCACTCGTTCAGATATTTATAACATAACACAAATTCCAATATTTATCTTTTAATAACTACAAAAAAGGTTTTTAAAGTTTATTCTCGATCTAATCAGGTGAAAGACTGACACAAACGTTTGCTGTAATTTGATAAAATGTTCGACATGGGCTGTCCAAATTTCCGGACCCTTGGCCTTGGGATCAACCCTATAAATTATAATTTCAGGACTTTCCCAATGGATATTTCCTGTGTGGGACTTTGAATAAGTCACGGTTAAGTCTTGAATGAAATATTTCAACATAAGCGGATACAAATTGTTACTAGCTATCTGCCATTAGGGATCCTTCAAAATTTACAAAAAAACAAAAAAAATGTTTTTCTTACCAACACGACTGCTTATGGGCGGGTAACTCTTGTCATACACGAGATAGTTCTAAAATACGGAGCGCATGGCCGCTCTAGTGTCTGTGTGTGTGCAAATAATGTGATTATACACGATGAATGATTGGGAGTTTTTCAACGACCTTACAAGCCTCTCACGGTCGATGTTAGTGGGTTAGTAGAACCAACTGGTGTTGGTGGCAAAGCCCAGCCTTCGGGATACCTGACCGAAGAACTCCTACTAGCGGCTGGGCTGCTGTGTTGACGCTCTGGCCTACTTCCAGACCCCGCGTGGGTCCGAGAGCGTTTCCCGACTCTAACTGTTCGGGAGTACGTCAACGTTTAGAGTGGTGATATACATAGTTTAGTCCGGGATTTTATATTAATATAAAATCCCTGCTAGTAGAATGGTGGATTTTTTTTATTACTATGTACGTCTTACTAAATACTACACTGACTTAAACAAAATTAAATATCCCAAAATGGGGTACTAATATAGGAGAGTTCTTTGTGGAGTCATCACTTAGGAACTTGCGGCTATATATAAACAACAAATTAAAAAAAAATAATTTTATATGAAAATAGAAGTTTACTTATATATATCATTTCAAATTTATTTTTCAAGTTAGAGTTATAAATTCACATACAAAATATGAATTATGTTAACTAAATGAAACATTTTACAGAACCAAAATTGGATATACATGTAAACAAGGATTTATATTTAAAAGTTTTGAAAATTGGGATTCTAATTATGAAATTGGTAATTGTTTATTGAGTTGTTTATTTGCCAACCAATTTGACACTTAATTTTATACAAATTAGAATTAGTGATTATGACTTCACTAATGAGATTGGCGAACTGGGATACGGGACTTGCGGTATTTCATCTTAGAAGTGGTGATTTCGGGTTACAGCTCACAAATTTCAGGTTGACCGTTGGAATACTTTCAGATTGATCAAAAATTTAACAAGAACTGGATAATTCCGGATCAGATTTTTTTTTCGTCTACTTGGATAAATTCACATGGCTTGGTTACCGGAGCTTGGATAAAATTGGGTAAGGTTTGAAATTAGAAGATGCAATCCTCGTATTTTGATAATCAAGTTAACCCCCGGGGAAAATATAAAAGTATCTACACGTAGAAAAAATAATGTCCTAGCACCACATTTTTAGCTCACCTGTCCAAAGGCTACCCAAAATTATCTTGTTAGCCAGGTCATCTGAAATTCAAGAGCGAGCCTTCATGTTGGCGTTTCTTTAATGAAGATTTCTCTGCATCATATGAAAATTTGCTATCTAAATCTTATTTATCAACTCTTAAAATTCGAAAATAACGGATAATGGCAATAGAAGTTTTCAAAAATCTTCACAGTTTCCTGCATATTTATGATTATAACTTTATTTTGATTTGCTTTGTGCTTGCATATGCTTCATGTACCTTTAGTAGCTTTTATATTCATCCTACTGCGTGTATCGTATGTGTATGTTTGTAATGTGTCATTTATGTCGGTAAAAAGCTCTGCAGGAATTGCTGAATCAGCCACCGACAGGCAATCAATGTAATATACGTGTTACTGAGTACCTAGATTTTTAATGTCTCACTTTACAGGGTTGTTTATAAAAGACTTTAAGCGATGTAACTATACTCAGATAATAGAAATATAATAAACACACAAAAGCAAAAATTAACCCTTTGACGGATGTGTGCAATGTGCATTTGTTTCCTGCATTTTTTAAAGGATTTCAGTTGGTTAGGATAATAGTTTTTGGTAAGCAACTGTGCCGCCTCGACAGCTTTTCGGCTAAGTAAAAGATATTTTGAAGTTATGTGTTTTTTGAATCTAATATGTTTTAACTAATATACTTGTGTGTTTTCAAATACCAGTCAACCTAGCGCTAATCTGACATCTTTGTGTAATACAGTGTGTGTTGTATTGTGGAAGCCAGTTATATGTTTTTTATATGCATGTGTATAAATATATCGGTTTTGGATTTGCATTCCTTGAAGTTATGTTCTTTGTTCTAAAACATCATTTCACCTATCATATGATCAGTCTTCCTTGTGCCATCAAATATATCCAGCATAAATTAAAAACCCACGAGACTCGCGGAACTGAATTTGACTACACGTTAATTTTGTCATAACAAATTTCTTGAAAGAAAACACAGCGAGACTACAAAATGTATATTACAACATAGATTTGAGGCCGTAAAATGAATACATATATGAGTACAAGGCAAGAAAAAACACAGTTTTGCAAAAAAAAAAGCCCACGTAATAGTATATAATACTGCTACGTTTGGTTCATTCTATAAATCATGTAATTCTCAGTGGTATAAGTACAAATCTTTGTGAAGTGTATGAACTAAAAAAGAGAAGTTGACATGTAGAAAGACCAAACAATAATAAAGCTTCATGTATATACATGTTCACATGTTCATAGTTTTATATAGTACCACATAATGTCGATTGACTAAAAACTAAAATTTTAGCAATGCAGTAAGGACATCTACACCCGTATGTGACGGACAAACTCTTAATTATAGCCGGACTTAATTCTTGAACTGATGTATTACGTCTTGAAACCCATAAACAGTTCCTTGAATATTGCTTCAACTTGTCGTGATTTTTTAACAATAAACTCTGCATACATGTTGAGGACATTTTCAGCCACTTTAATTCTGAGATCAATCTGATCACACAACGTGTACATTTCTGCGTGGAATGCGCGAGTGTATCTTTTGATCAAATCCTGCACTTTTTCGTCAATTATAGCTAATTGCTCCAGACCCTTCCTGAATTGTCTCTGGTAAATCCTTAGTCGAACAAATTGCTCTGCCCTCCTTTCAGTGTCCATGACTTGGGTATGAGTATACGACATGTATATTTTGAATAAATGTATTTATATTTTGTTTCCCTAAAACAGAGAGCATTTGTCGTTACGAGTAGTACTACTCAGAGTAGTACGATTAAGAATTTTGAAGTAATATCTAATTAAATGACTGCTAAATTTTCAGTGTGAGCAGACAAATCAATCAGCGAAACAAACAAAGTAATTCTTTATGATTATAATAATAATAATTTTTTTTATTCAAAAGCAATACAGCTTATAGAAATACATTTCAAACAATACATATTTACATACACCAGAGGTCAATTGTCTTAAGCATAACACATTATTAAATATATAGCATAATGATAATAAGCGGCGAATGATAATATTCTAAGAATTACGAATTTTATCAGCAAGATATAAATATTTTCCTAAATTATTAAGTTCCTTGACATTAAAACATGATGTTTTTTTCCAATAATAAACTTTAATATATTTTGTCCTAATATCGTTATATTTTACACACTGTAGTGCAAAGTGGTATTCATCCTCAATAGTTTGCCTGGTGTTGGCAAAATCCACACAATCTAGAAGAACATGTTTGATAGAGGAAGGGCAATCGTATGGGATACACTCAGGTCGAGGATCACCAACAAGCAAATGGCCATTGTGTAGATCTAGAATGCCCAATACGGCATCTAGTCATGACCACCTGCCCTTTGCGATTGCCCGATCTGGATTGATGAACGCCTAGATCGGGTTTTATTGAATGGAGCTTGTTGTGTTCAAGACCGTTCCATCGGTCCTGTTACATCTTCACAATATATTTCCTTATTAAAGGTTTGAAATCAGTGTATGGTAAACTAACATCCTTTATTAATATTTAATTTAATGCCTTCTTGGCAACCCTGTCTACAACTGAATTCCCCAGAATTCCAACATGACTGGATACCCAGAGAAAAACAATTTCTTTATCAAATTCCTTTAGTCGATTAATAAAATATAGAATTTGTAAGACAAGAGTGTTTTTCAGTTTGTGACTCTTAATTGCCGAAAAAAAAAACAGCTCAAAGAGTCGAAACAAATTATGAACTGTGAAAGATTAGACAGAGTAATCAATTTAAGTGCTAACAAGATGGCTCCAGTTTCAGCTGTGAATATGGAAGCGTTTGATGGCACCCGTTCAGTTGCAAGTCTGTCACCATTGACAGCAGCACAAGCAACGCTATCGCTACCTTTTGAGCCATCTGTATACACCGTCGAAAAATCTGGATAATAAGCGTTAATTTCAGAAAATTTTTGTTGTAAAAATAATGGATTGGTATCGGACTTTTTATATTCACGCAGGTCAAATATAAGAGAAGGGTGTGGAAGCTACCATGGAGAGGATTTCGAAGTAATAACAGGCGTAAATGCATTGGTATCAAGCTGAATTGCTTCCAAGTGTGTTTATATTCGAATTCCAAAAAAAGGGGTTTTGCTTTCATGTTTTCGATAAATGTCAACATAAATAGGATTAATGACACAGTCATAGGCAGGGCTATCAGGGTAGGCCATAAGTTTACTTACATATTGAAGACCTAATTTTAAACGTCTGTCTCCAAGGGATGGTTCATTTGCCTCGGCATAAAGGCTCTCAATAGGAGAGGTTCTGAAGGCACCAAGGCAAAGTCGCAAACCCTGGTGGTGAACAGCGTCTAAAATTTTAAGGTACGATTGTTTGGCGGAACCATAAACAATAGATCCATAGTCCCGTATGATTACTAGTAAGTACAAACTAGTTAATCCAGGTACCATATAGTATACATTTCGTTATCACTTATCTAAGATTCGTTCACTGATGAGAGGGAAAACGAAATACCCTGAACTTTATCTACTTTTGATATTCTACGTTATTTTATTATTTTTTTTCTCATTGTTTATAACTACTTTATATAGATTGTCACCTAGTTAAATTTATCAAAACCACATTGCGAAATCATGACTATTATATAATAAGTACATCAGATATCTATAGTTGGCTATATATTCCTACCTGGACTTAATCTAAAACAAAATATAATTTTAATATTCGTAAAAGTATACGGTTAAATGTACCCAGGAAAGTTAATCCCCATGGTCCAGGGGAGCCTATTTACCTATTCCCAGAAATTTGATGACAAAACTATACTATGGTCATGAACATACAACAATGCTCTGTATCCATATTGATACTTGCAAGCACATACACGTTCATGATTATGTACATAAGTTACAATTCACTGTCTTTGTATATTTACATGTACATTTGTTTATATATCTTGCAATCAATTTGTGGACCTGATGACCTTTTTATTACATGTATCCATCTACTGGAAGCCTGTTGCTGTCTAAATCCCTATCTTGATATGTTGTTTAAATTACCCAATGGGTAATACATTTGAAAATTAAAGGGCAGCGATTGGTACTTTCAATTGTCGAAACTTACTGGTTACCATTACTATATGAACACATACTCTGATATATTTCTAAAGAACTTACGTTTTTCGTGTATAGTTGTATCACTTATACTTCTTCAATCGTTAAATCCGAATGTGGATGCACTGTTTGTACTTTCATTCTCTACTCAATTCTTTTAATAGGAAATATCAAAAGTAATCCTGGCCCATTAAATGATTCAACCTCGACACAAAATCCCAGAACAAAATGCGAATACTTCTTCTCATTATGTAATCTAAACATCCGCAGCATAAGAAATAAAATAGAATTCCTAGATAACTTTGCTGATGAATTTGATATTTTGATTCTAACTGAAACACACTTAAATGAACACATCCAAGACCATGATATTCTAAATGATACTTTCAAGAATAATCCACTTCGTAAAGATAGGTCTTACGCAGGAGGTGGTATCCTAATATATTCTAAACAAAATATAGGTATTTCGAGAAAAATCGTACTTGAAAATCCAGTTCATGCGCATGGTCAATCCTTTCTGTTAAGTGCAACCTATAGCCTACCAGGTAGTGACAATGATTACTGGATGCGTCTCCAATACTCAATAGAGTTGGCCCTCGAATTAAATGAGAACATCATGCTAGCTGGTAATTTCAATTCAAACCTATTTTGTAACTCAAATAATAAGCTTCTAGATATCAGAAACTCCTACAACCTAGTTAATGTGATTAATAAACCTACCCGGGTAGCTAATGATAGTAGAACATTACTAGATCCAATAATTATTAGCGATGCGCTTTCCTCGAAGTACTCGAATGTTCTAAGTATGCCTAGAGAGATTAGTGATCACGACGCGGCGATTACGTTTATTGAATGTTCAAAATCAGTATCGAATACTTTTGAACGTGAAGTGTGGATGTATGATCAAACTGATCGTGTTAACTTTGCTGATGAACTTTTTAAAGTAGACTGGGAAAATAAATTGAATGAGCTTAACGATGTAGATGAAATGTGCCATGAATTTGAAAGCACACTTATCACAATAGCAAGAAAAAATATACCGACTAAAATGATAAACATACGTGCACATGACAGACCGTGGTTTGATAATGATATTAGGCGAGAAATTCGTATTCGTGACAGAATTAGGAAAAAAGCTCTCCGGACAAAACTGGATAAAGATATTCTCAAGTATAAAAAAACAAAGAAATAAAGTAAACAATATAAAAAAAAGTTGCCAAAGAAAACTATTGACAATTATATCACGGAAAATTTAACGAATTCAAAAGTCTACTGGAAAATAATGAAAATGCTTATTAAATCCAACAAAGGTATGAATACTATACCCCATCTCATTAATACCTTGAATAACGACACAGTTGATGTAAGTTATGATGATAACGAAAAATGTAATCTGCTGAATGAATATTTTTCATCAGTCTCGTCCCTTGACGGAAACTCCCACTTGCCTGAATTCGATCTAAAAACGAATAATATGTTGAACCACTTCGTAACATCGGAAAGTGAAATTATAAGATATAATTAATATACTAAATCCAAATAAGGCTACAGGACCAGACAAGATAAATCGTCGTCTGCTTAAAATATCCCCTGAAATAATAGCAAAGGCCCTTGATTTAATATTTAATAAGTCAATTGAAATTCAGAGATATCCAAATGCTTGTAAGGTGGGTCATGTTATGCATATATTTAAAAAAAGTGGAAACTGCATTGCCTTCAAGTTATCGTCCTATTTCCCTTATAAGCTGTTTGGGAAAGGCAATGGAAAGAATGGTGTACAATCACGTATATAATCACCTAATTGATAATAGTTTACTTGATCCTTACCAATCGAGGTTCTTACCTAAACATTCAACAGTGCATCAACTAATTGAAATATATAATAGTATTTTGAATTCTCCTGAAAATAAATAAATTAGCTGCTTCGTATTTTGTGATTTCTCAAAAGCTTTTGATAGAGTTTGGCATAAAGGATTGATACATAAGCTCAAATCTTACGGAATTAACGGTAACCTCATAGGCTGGTTTAAGGATTACCTTAATGATAGAAAACAGAAAGTTGTGCTTAAAACAGTTGCTCGTCTCTTCTACCAATCCAAGCAGGTGTACCGCAAGGATCAGTCCTGGGTCCCTTACTATTTTGCAGACTGGTCAAATAAGTGCTTAATGAACTTTAACCCAGATAAAATCGACATAATGATTTTCTCCAACGTTAAAACACCAGATGACCTATCCCTTTCCCTAAATGATAATATTATACCGATAACACACAGTCACAGACATCTTGGAGTAACCTTTTCAAAGATGGTAAATGGAATAACCAAATAGATTCGATTATTACAAATGTTAATAGGCATTTAAACATTTTAAGAAAGTTAAATATAAGCTCAATAGGGATACTCTCTCCAAACTCTATACAGTATACATCCGCCCGCTTTTAGAATATGGTTGTGAAGTTTGGGATAACTGTGGAATACTAAATGCATATAAACTTGAAAAACTACATCTTGAGGCTGCTAGAATCGTTACAGGATTACCGATATTTACAAAAACAGAATTTTTGCACTCTGAAACAGGTGGGAGCCACTCTCTTAAAGAAGAAAGCGAAGAAAACTGCATTTATTTTATAACATTGTCAATAATAAAGCACCCAACTATCTCAATAACCTTGTACCCCCGATGTTCAAAGTTTAACTTCGTATCCCTTGAGAAACGGCAAGGATTTAATACAGCCATTCTGTAGGCTGTCGTTAACGTCTGAATCTTTCATTCCTTCTGTTATTGAAGCATGGAACAAACTCGACCCATCCGTTCGCGATCTAGGCTCTCTTTCAAAATTCAAGGCAGCACTAAAAGATAAATCCACAAAAATAACTACACCTTCATACTATTCTTACGGCCCACGAAAACTTAACATCTCGCAACTCCGTTGTTCGGCTTCGTTTCTAAATGGAGATCTTGCTATAACTAACATAGTGTCTAGCCCAGCGTGTAATTGTGGTGCTAAAAATGAGGATGTGTAAATCATTTCTACTTTGTCTGTCCTTTCTACAATGATATCCGAAGCAACCTTATTCATAAACTGAATTGGCTACCCATAGAAATAGAAAGTAGTATTCTCTTAAGTGGGCATCAAGATCTTACAAACGAAATGAATGTAGCAATTATAGAAGTTCTAACATTTATCAAGAAATCGAAATGTTTCCTCGTTGTTTAAAATATTTGGAGGCGTCGGGCCCACCCACGAACTATATGTATTTGCTAATCTTTTGTTGTTATTTTATTCACCTAATTGATATTAGTTGTTTTCTTCTTTTTTTCTTGTGCATGTCATTACTGTATATCCTTGTAGTATGCTCTGTGTAATATTGTAAGAAATGTAATTCATGGGAGAAGACTACATAAGTTTGACTAACTTGTGTCCTTTCCCATTTGTTCTAGTTTAGCAAATAAAATTGTTATAAACTAAACTAAACCACACATCAATAAAACCATATTTATACAAAATTTCTCTAATATTGAATAACCAATTTTGCATATCAGTAGGGTTTTTATTAGCACTTTCATACATGTCTTCATAACAACATTTTAAAAATGCAATTATCAGTACACATTATCTTGAACCACTATTTCAACATTCTACAATATCTATCAATGTATATCATATAGTTGACTGAACTTTTTCTAACGTTCAAAATACGTTTCAAATAAGTTGTATGAACATTTTCAATATCATCAGCTTTATGGTAGCTCCAGACTTCACAAGCATAGTGTGATATACATGTACACGTGTCAAACAACGATAATAACGTTTCGCAATTAAAATTATCATCATATACTTTACTAAGTAAACTAAACATAGCTTTCTTTCCTTGGTTCGCCAACATTTTTGCGTGTTTTTAAATTTACAATTATAATAAAAAAAAGTACACCAAGATATATAAATTCATTACACACTTCACCATTTAAAAACCATTTTTCATTTCCTCTCAAAATACCTCTGTTTTTAAAAACAGCAATCTTTGTTTTCATAACATTTATATATAATCCGTTCACTTTGGAATAAGTATCAACGCAATTAATCATCTTTATACTCGGCGTCACATAAATAACATACTGTTAAAATTTGAATAAAAATATTTTCTACGACTTTATTGACACCAACCGTCGTTTAAATTGTCTTAAATGACTTGCTCATTCGTTTAGCCAAACAGCTTCTCAAAAACAAGTCGCTTATTAGCTTAAATCATGCGTAACAAATCCTTACGGGAAAATCCCATACTAATATCCGCCATGTTGGTTTTTACGGGACGATTTGTTTACAAACGAAGTGCGTAAGTTCCCGTCGAACTCCGGTGACAATCGTCTGCTTGATCAACTTCTCGGTATTATACGTTGTTCGCGTAAAATAAATCCGAGATATCCGAAATAACGCCGAATTGCATTCTGGGTTCTTCGGTTTTTGGACAAACCATTTAAACGTAAACAACATCTCCTAGCAACCCGATCACTGTAAACATGGCCGACTTTTTACAATGTAAATATTGCCACCTAGAATTAAAATCTGACCGGAATTTAACGATTCAATGTTTAGGGAGAAGCCGTTTGGCTTAACGAATGAGCAAGTCATTTAAGACAATTTAAACGACGGTAGGTGTCAATAAAGTCGTAGAAAATATTTTTATTCAAATTTTAACAGTATGTTATTTATGTGACGCCGACTATAGTAAGTCACCAAAATTTTCGCTAAAAAGAACTGAACCATCTGCATGCATCAATATATACAAGTTTAACATTTTTAATTTATATGAATTACAACACTGATTGACAAGTTCAATTTCCAAGTCATTGACACATAAAGAATAAAGAAGGAGAGATAATGATTCACATTGCATTAAACCAACATTTGACAAAAAAAATCTGAAAATTCACCATTCAGTTTATTACAACATTTCAACTTAGAATACATTGATTTTATGATATCTAAAAGTTTACCGGTTTTACCACACCTTGATAGTGGCTAAAAACCACTAATTCCACTTTCCATAGGCTTCTATGCTAATTTCACAATATTCAATGGCTTCTCTGGACTTTGCCTTAACTTTAACCTGCAGAGGACTATATATCAGCATGATTCTACATATGTCAGCTCACAATCCTCAGAATGGCATGTGGGGTTAGCAGACTTGCAGTGCAGTACTGGTCACCGGAAGTGAAGGGTCTATAAATAGCATGGGAAATCCCAGTGTTTTCACAAGATAGGGGTATATTTAAAAATCATTATGGAGATTAGGCTTCACATCACAAGAAGCAAAATGCACCTATAAAATGTACAGAAATGTTTTTCCTTTCAGAAACTGTTTAAATTTTTTAAATAAGATGAGAACTTTTTTCACAGCACTATGAGGAACAGGGGTAATTTCTGCGTAGGACTATTTTTGCGTACGTTCCAAATGCTCATTGGTTGAATTGGTGGTCTGTAACCTAAAGAGTCACTTTTTGTCTTAGAAAAAATAAATAACTATACAGGTATCTTCCTACACACATACTGAATGCATTTGCAAAGTTTCAGTGAAATGTGACAAGCACTTTTTTAAATATTTGATTTTTAAATATAGGGTAACCAAGTTGTGCGAGCAAAAAAGTGACAATATTCTACCATACTTAAATGCATTAAATATTTGCAAAGAACTTTTTCTGACTTTTCAAATAAAAAATATCAATCACAACTTGTTTTTTAACAATATTAATGAAGAAATAGTTTTAAAAGTAATCATTTTCTGAGAAATTGGTCTATTTTTAAAAAATTATTTCTGACATGCCTCCCCCTTTTTCTTGATCACGTCAAAAATCCTAAATCTTTAAATTTTCACAAAAGGTGATATATTTGGCTTTAAATTTGTAAATACGGTGTTTTCACATTAAAACATGACCAGTAAAGGGCACCTAAAGCAAAAAAAGTACTCAATAATGGATTTTCCATGTTGCCATAGGGGAATGCTGATATGGCCTTAACCGCAGTAATGAAAGTGAGTTTTTCCTCATTTCTAACCTAATTTTTGCTCAAATCTATACAAAACTTGATTTCAAGTGCTTATTACCACCATATTTAGGTAAATATAGCCCTCAAAGTTTAATATTTGATATTTTTACTTAATTTTCTACACTTTTTACAAGATAGGACATAAAAATCAGCCAAAAAGACCAATTTTCAATAATTTGGACCTATAACTTAAAAAAATGCATATTTTGAAGGATTTTTGTAGTGTATTCCTCTCATGGCAAAGTTAACAAGATCTTCAAGTAGTTTAAAGCTATTTCAAAAAACTTTTCATTTTGCCATGGCTTCTACTTAAGGCTAAAAACCACTAATTCCACTTTCCATAGGCTTCTATGCTAATTTCACAATATTCAATGGCTTCTCTGGACTTTGCCTTAACTTTAACCTGCAGAGGACTATATATCAGCATGATTCTACATATGTCAGCTCACAATCCTCAGAATGGCATGTGGGGTTAGCAGACTTGCAGTGCAGTACTGGTCACCGGAAGTGAAGGGTCTATAAATAGCATGGGAAATCCCAGTGTTTTCACAAGATAGGGGTATATTTAAAAATCATTATGGAGATTAGGCTTCACATCACAAGAAGCAAAATGCACCTATAAAATGTACAGAAATGTTTTTCCTTTCAGAAACTGTTTAAATTTTTTAAATAAGATGAGAACTTTTTTCACAGCACTATGAGGAACAGGGGTAATTTCTGCGTAGGACTATTTTTGCGTACGTTCCAAATGCTCATTGGTTGAATTGGTGGTCTGTAACCTAGTCTTAACCAAAGTTCGAAATGAGAAACACGGTCAAATGCTCTAATAATCTATAAAGCAGCTGCAAAACAGTCTTTACCCCTTTTTAAAGGACCTTGAAGTTAAAGAATGAAGTGCGAAGATGGTACCATATCCCGGTCTGAATCCAAATTGTGCATCAGTAAAAATATTATGGTTATCACTCCACTTTGTTAGTCTTTCATTCAAAATTGCGGTGAAAAGTTTACCAACATGTGACACCAACGAAACGCCTCTGCAGTTACCTGGATCGTTCATGTTTCCTTTCTTAAATACTCTAATTATTATGCTCTGCATCCAAATTTCCGGAAAGTCATATAAGACAATCGCTGTCACATTGTCAAACGAGAGAAATGTTCATGAACAGACCGAGAACGCAAATTGATCGTGTACGGAAGATGTTTTCTGTTCTATTCTATGTTATACACAACCAAAGGGGATAAATATCATATAAAAATTACAAAAAATAGATGTGTATAATGCATTTATTGTTTTTTTTTGCCTATTTTGTGACCATGGTGACAAAGTACTCACCGTTGTCTTATATTTATGGAAAGGACCTATTGATATAACAGTAAGGACCTGCTGATATAATAGTAAGGACCTGCTGATAGAACAGAAAATAAAGAACCTCAATGTCATAACAATAGGAAACCTTCTATGCACGAAGAACCTGATGTGACCGCAGAAAATAATTTTCTTGCAGTGAGAACCTACAGGTATAACAACAAAAACAAGAGGCTCACAAGAGCCCGAATCGCTTACCTGGTTTAATTTTGCCTCAAGTAGACTTTGGTAGGACTTTTCATAAGGATCATTTCAGCAATTGAAAGTTTCTTTCTATCATAGTTTCCGAGATATTGGCTGAAAACTGTTAAAAAAAAAAAAGTCCCTGAAGACTTTTGTAGTCCTAATAATAAGGATCATTTCAGCTATTGAAAGGATTTGAGATATATGCGAAAAACTACTGTCTGATTCCTTTGTTCTATTTTAGGTAACAGCGGCCATGTTTTTCTGTGGATCAAAAGTCCCCACACCAGTTCTATGCAGGATACCCAAAGAAACATTCATACCAAGTTTGGTCCCAATTGGGCAAGTAGTGTCAGAGGAGAAGATTTTGGAAAGAAATAACATTAAAAATAGCAAAAATCGTTGAAAAGGGCAATAACTCCAACATGGCTGAACAGATTAAAACCAAAATTTGACCACAGACAGATCTCATCATACTGAAACTTTAATTGTATCAGAATTTAGCTTAACCAAATGATTTTGGAAATATATATGCGAAAACCTACTGTCTGCCCGCTATGTTCTTTTTTTTTAGTAACAGCGGCCATGTTTTTCGACGAATCAAAAATCTTCGCATCAGTTCTATGCAGGATACCCCAAGGAACATTCATACAAAGTTTAGTTTTAATTGGTCAAGTAGTTTCAGAGAAGAGTTTTGTATAATTGTTAACGACAACGACGACAGATGTTAAGTGATAGCAGTAGCTCAAATGGCCTTGAGCCAGGTGAGCTAAAAACCCACTGAACTAACAATTCTGTTTTTGATCTTTCAGTACATACATACCAAATATTTTATGTAACTATAGTCTTTTTTGCATACTGATACATATTTTAAAGAAACAATTCATCTTTCAATTAAATCAACAAAATTAAGAATAACTATTGCAAAGTGCCAATCACATGCACATCTGTACAATTTTAATCTATAGTGCAACAACAGAATGAAGAAAGATTTTCTGGTTTTGTTTTGAATTTAGTGGGTTGTTGACATGCACCAGTCACCTGCTGTCTGATATTTATGAGGACTTCTACATAAAAGAGGAAAACTTTCCATGCCTAAAGAACATGCATGGTTGAATTACCTACACATAAACAGTAGAAAACTTTCTCTCTTAGAAGAACCTACATGTATAACAGTAGAAAAACTTTCTTAGAAGAACCTACATGTATAACAGTAGAAAACTTTCTATCTTAGAAGAACCTACATGTATAACAGTAGAAAAACTTTCTTAGAAAAACCTACATGTACACAGTAGAAAACTCTCTATCTTAGAAGAACCTACATGTATAACAGTAGAAAACTTTCTTTGAAAAACCTACATGTACACAGTAGAAAACTTTCTATCTTAGAAGAACCTACATGTATAACAGTAGAAAACTTTCTATCTTAGAAGAACCTACATGTATAACAGTAGTTAATGCCCTATGTTACACAAAAGTAAAGAGAACAGTTACCTGAATAACCCTATCTGGTTACCTGAATAAGCCTATCTGGTTACCTGAATAACCCTATCTGGTTACCTGAATAAGCCTATCTGGTTAACTTTAGCCACACTAAGACATATAAAGGACAACGTAACAGTAAAATAGAAATATATTTATTATTAAACCATGTAAAATACACAAGAAATTATCACAGATAATAGAAATACATGTACCTAGAAAACAATGATATGATTAAACAAATCAAAACAAAACAAAACAATGATATAATGCCAGAAATATGAAACATACAGCACAAGATAAATCTATAACATATAAACTGTAAGAATAAAACAATCTATAATCATTTAATGCATTGTAACAAGTAAAAGGCTTACAATATTGACTGGTTTCCTATCAGAAATGTCTTGGATTTTTCTTTGTCCCACCATGTTATTTCAACAAAATAAAAAATGATATACTGTATAAAACTTAATAGAGGCTATTAACAGCCTGAATAACTAACATTAGAAATCTTGTGGTCATATTATTTGATGAAGCAGAACAATAATTAAGTAGCACTCTTCATAAGAAGCATGCAAAATGTGATTCATGGTTGGAAAGCCTACATATTTTTATTTTTGATATTTTGTTTAAAATGTCATAATAAACAGAAAGTAACACATGGTTTTTCATATAACCCATGTTCTTAGGAGATAAAAATTATATAAAATGCACTGTAGATTTCAAAATTAAGGAAGATAACTCTGTAAATGACACTTAAATACAATAGAATCTATTGGATTTTAAATGTTGATTATCTCTTGAGAGCAGGCAGATATGAATAAATGACTGGTTACTGGTACACATTTCATGATATAGACCCATAAAACAATTTAATTACAAAAATTAAAATATGTAGTCTTTCATGGGGTGTATCAAATTTTTCAGATTTTGCATTATTCTTACAAAGACAACTACTTAATTCATATTTTATTTACGAGGTCAAACTTAACATCAATTGGGACTAATCATGAGGATCAATATATCAAAAGTTTTTATCTATCATGGTTTTCTACTTTTAAGTAATATGCTGCAGATGATCAGTACAATTAACAAATTAAACCTTCAAAGGAAACACTTGAAAGATGATGTTTACACAAAATCAAAGTTGAGTCAAGGTGAGCTAAAAAATCAGTTGAAAAAGAAATTACATGTATATCAACTGTTACTTTACTAAGTGTATATCATCCAAACTATAGCAGATTTCTACAATAAGTTGAGTGGAACCAAAGTACTAATTATACCATCACACTGAATTTATAGGAAAAACTGAGTTGCATTTCAAATGGAACTTATATTGAATAATTTACATGGAATATAACACAGAGATCTAAACATTACAGACTTCCTCAATGCTAATAATTAGCATCATTTACTAACTATGTTATTTCAAAAAGTTAAAGTGTCACTATGATATGCTGAACATGTTATTATCACAATAGCTTCCAATATTAACATCAAGTTGCACACATGCTAGATAACCCCAGTTGTACAGGAAGCTGACATCAGCAAGCACCCAAAATTGCTAACAACTTATGCACTATCTACCGGTATATAAAGCCACACACCAAATTTGATATCAATCCATTTATTAGAAGCAAAGATTCTTGTTACAAAAATTTTCTCTATTCCATATAGTGAAAAATGGCTAAGTCCCATACAGCAGGAAGTTGACATTGGGCAGCACCAAAATTGGCCTACAATGTATGCCCTATGACGGCCATCTATATAAAGCCACACATCCAATTAGAATTCAATCCTACATTTTTGAATTGACAGAATGGACATGGTGATCCCAATATACCACCCACTCATTGAATACAAGTATAACATCTCTCTCTGTCCCAATGATTGTATAAGTAAATAATTTTCACACAACAAGTCAAATTGTGACAAATATTTTAACTAAGTCATCTGATGTGAAAATTAAAAAAAAATAAACTGATCTGTAGATTCTTTAAGCCACTTGTACTGACTTCATTGCAGTCTCTAGAGCTTCATCTGCTACTGATGTTGTATTTTCTTCATCATTCTGGAAATAAAATCAATATCTTTTTTTAAATAAAATGCTGAATAAAGAATTACATTTTTGTTCATCAAATTAAAATCCTACAAATCCTTGCCATTAGAGACATAATATTTATGATGACAAATGGATACAGAAATACCTTGAAATCTTGACAACCTTTTTCTCTTTAGTGTCACTATAAGTTGCTTAATCTCCTCCTCTTTTTTTCTTACTGGAATTAACATACTACTCATTTTCCGCTGAAGGAGAAATTACATTCAAATGCTATTTACATGTAACATACCTTTATCATATAATAAGTAATTATATGTTACATTAATAATTATCTGTAGTCTTCATTAACAATTAACATATTTAAAATTGGGTAAAATACAATGAAAATAATCAATGTCAAAATACTTATTGTCACTGAATAACAACATATTATGTAAAATGAAAAGACGACTGATACATACATCTAAATCCAGCATGATAACCTCAACAAGCCTCTTGACCTGCTTAGGATCAGATAATAAAGCACTTTCCTTCTTCTCATATTCCTTCCTAAGTAATCTGTGTTTCTTCAGGGACTCCAAATTCTCTTTTGAACTCTTCTCATAGAACCTTAAAACAGAAATTATAAATAATATTACAAGATACCCAAAGTTTTACAGCCATTCATTGCTTATGATATGCATTCTGAAGATTATGTTATATATTGTCTGTTATTTGTATCCTCCATTACTATAAAATACTGGATTTTATCACCTTAATGTCTTTCTGACTTTCATATAAATAGTATTATATGTTTCATGTATTGCTACATACAAATATAACAACTCTACTTTCATTATAATAAACTGTGTATGACAGCAGGTTTAAAGTGAACATTTAATCACCATGTAAAAGGTTACTGATATTTTGGTAAATTTTCTAAATATAATAATAACAGAGTCAGTGGTGTGAGAGACAAACTCACTGCTAGAAACTAAGACACAAGGGACGTTGTCAAGGTATACAAGTTTAATGCTAACAAAATCATATATATAATTATATTATATATAATACTATTAATACCTATTAAAGAATTTTAATGCTCTATACTCTGTTGGACTATTTAGAAAAATCACAGAATAGTTTCAACAGACTGTGGCAGCACTACACTGCTAAATAATAATTAAAATTGCCATTATATCATACCAAAAATGGGTAAGAACCATTTAAAAGAAAAAAAGTTGTTGGTACTTACTCCTCGTACTGTTTCTGTATGTCTCTAACATTTTTAAATGATTCCCTTATAACTTCTCTATATGTAGGGGTATCTAATGTAACAACTGTTAAGGATTTTATTTTGTACCTTGATATTGATTTTATTAAGACATACCAATTATAATAATCTATAATAAGAAATTAAGAAAATAGGAAATTAAATTCTAATCTATCAAAATGTAAGTCTGTAACCATCTTGATTTTACATTTTCTAGTACAACATATACTTTTAAAAGTAACACTATTTCATGTATTAATTTGCAGATTGATTTATTTTAAATGTTGAATTATTCCTGTTTATCCTACTTGCTACTCTTGGTAGGTCTGACACAATTTTTTTGGGCAGGGAGGAGGGATCGGGGTTCACAAGTTGCAATTTGGAGAATCTGTCCCACTTTAATAGTGTTTACACTGTATAAATGCCTCTTCACATGTATATCAGTAACACGACAGCATGACTTGACTCACAAAATTGTACTCTGTCACCATGGTTTGAACCCTGAACCGCTTGGTGACAAACCAGGGACAAACCAATTCGGCTAAAGAATTAATCCTTAAACCAAATCGGTTTGTTGCTAGCTTGTTTGATCCTTGGTGACAGAGTATAAACTTGTGAGTCAAATCATGCTCTCCCATTACATCTGGGGCCCAACCAAAATACACAAGGATTTAGCGTAGCTAGTGAACTAGTTGTTAGAGTCATTTTTGGTATCAAGACTCTTGAGGCAGGGGAAGTGTGGCAGGATCGCCTACCTGCATAGTAGTATCAAGTGAGAGATAAACAGCCAGTAAATGACTTGGCTAAAATACTAATTCTTTAGCCAAATCCATTTGTTGCTGGCTTGTCACAGAGCATTCTAGGGTTTGAACCCTGGTGGTGAAGTATAATTTTGTGAGTCAAATCATGCTCTCCCATTACAGTACTTTAACAAAGTTAAGTTTTATAGCCAGTTTACAGAACACATGTGTCTTTAAGAAGTGTATAGTTAAGTTAAGTTTTATACAAAGGATATGGAGGTAAGTTCTCTAGCTCAGTTCTTGTGACCCTGATATTCTGGCCACTGTCATACTGTAGGTGCTTCATGTACATACAATGAGCAAATAATGGACTCTGCCCATTTATGTTGAATGATCCACGGGTAAAGGTTGGTCCTGCACAAGCTGGATGAGACTAGACATAGAAACAAAACATTTCTGATTAAAGATTTGTCACACAAAGTTATAGTAATTCCCTGACTGTTTTATAAAGTCACAAGTGAATATAGTGTCCCATTTAAATTTATATGACTGAGCTGTAATTAATGGTTCTAATTTTATCATAAATAAGGGTCAAACAGTATAGCCCTTCTCCTTTGGAGCTGGGGTTCAACAAGGTAAAGGGTTTAAAAGAAAATAACTGAATTTGATTCCCCTTTAAGTGAATTTGTATAACCTGTCCAGGTAGAGTGATGTCCATTGGTCTGCAGTCAGTCATTTAAAAGTTGTTTTTTTTTTCACATAACTTTCTAAAATTTACTACACTCATTAATTGTAAAAATAGTTAATTTATTTAATGATAATAGTTGATAATTGTAGAACTACCTCTCTAACAGGTTTCTCAAGGAATTTAGATGGCATTTTAATTGCCGAGTGAATTGTTGAGGTTTTTGTTTCCTGTTTCTCATACATATCTTCCATTGTAGTCTCCCTTATAGGAGTCAAAGCATCCATTAATTTCCTTGGATCTACTGGTCTCTGTTTGGTCTGGCGACGGGCTGGTGATGATTTCATGGAGTCTGATGACATTTCAGTTGATCCATCACGAGAAGAGCTAGCTGATCCTGACATTTTTATTTTGGAAGATGTAGATGTGATAGAACTTCTTTTTCTATGGATTCCACGCCTCCTTCGCCCCCCAAATCCACTCTGCATAGAGGTGGATTGATTGAGGGAGGTGGTGGATGTATACTGACTAGGTGTATGGCTGGATAGTAGGTTGTCAAGGAAACTAGTATTAATATTTGCTGATGCTGAAATAAACAAAAGAGTTCAAAACTGTTTTTTATTATCTAATAAATTTAGATTTAGTTATAAAACTAACATTGTTAATCATTTTTTTTTTTAAATTCATCATATTGGTGATGTGACTGTAGAATTAAAGTGTCTTTGATCAGTAAACCACTTACATTTAAAAAAAAATTGATGTGAATTACTCTAACTGTTGACTCAATTGTTACAGTTTTACACTTGTTGCAAGGTCAAAAAAAGATGTGTTAACAAAATAAAACACCTTTTCTTGGTGATAAAAAAAATATCTGTATAATATACAGGTAGACTTTTTATATATTGAATTTTGCACTGCAGTGATGATTGTTGACACAATATGATGAATTGTATTAAAACATTAAACATAATATATACATATCACCTCTCTGTATTAAAACTTAAAACATAACATATACATATCACCTCTCTGTATTAAAACTATTGCTAACATTTTTTAAAAAATTTAGATATTGATTTAAACTTAGTTTTTTTCAGAGTAGATTCCATGACCTTTTTTTACCACATCAGAATCCCTTCTATGAACCCACTTGAGATTTACCTCAATGAGTGATACCACTGATTCCACTGATACCACTGATTCCACTGATACCACTAATACCACTGATTCCTCATGGAACTTGAATATCAACACAGTAAATAGGATTATCTTCTGTCACAACCATGTAACAATAATTATCTCCTTTTTGCACATACATACCAAGTTTTCTTCAAGAGTAATAGTTGAGGAGGAGTTGCACTCGAGAGGTACATGTATGTGGTTATAAGATAAAACTTAGCCATTGGACTAACAGAGGGGATTTCTATTTACCCCAATCTTCTTGTAAACAGGTATGATAATAATTTCCTTCCTCCTGTCCATGTAAATCAATAAAAAATTTCTTTCTCCTGCCCCATATCATTTTAAAGAAATGGATGAGAATCTAATCAATCTACATAAATTTCATTTTTAGGGTATACTATAACATATTTTTACAAACCATCTCATATGTACCCAGACAATAGAAAAAAGTGATAGCATTTTACGAGTTTCACTGAACTCACATTTCTTTTTCTGAGCATTGATAATTTCCTCTCTAACTTTAATGTCTGGTGGTTCTAACTTGTCCATGTTCCATTTCATCCACATCCTTGGAGCTGGTCTTACACCTAATATGTTAATATGACATAGGATTAATAGGAGATAGTAAAATTACAAAATATTACACAGATGATGCCCCACACATGAAAGATTTGTCAATTGACACTTAGAAAACACAATAAATTAACAACTTTTCACTAAGCTGCAAAGCTACTTGGTAGATTTTCCATCACTATGCATGTGCATGAAGAAGAACAAAAATAGATAAAAATACTATTAGAAGATTTATACTAAATAAATAGGGATGGTTTCACAATTTAGATTTGAATCAAATACCATTGCGAAAATTCTGACATATCACACAAGTTGCTGCAAGTGCTTCCAAATGAAAAATTGGAATTTTTTAAATAAACTTTTATCACATAGGTATGTCTCATGATATAGGATTAATAAGAGACATAACAAAAAAAAAACAAAAAAACAAAACAAAAAACAAAACAAAACAAAACAAAACAAAACCAAAATATGACACTTGGAGAACACAGTTAATAAAGAACTTTTCACAGAGCTGCAAAGCTATCAATATGCATGTGTATGAAGAAGAACTCCCGACTCTAGTGACATTGTTACTAATTTTAACTATTGGGGATATGCACAAAAGAGATATGAGTCTCTGATATAGTGATGCTAATGCTAATAACGTACCAAAATACAACTGACCAAGTACATGTGATGCTTTTTAACTGACCTAATCAGAAAACTTCACATAAAATTTCAATAGACTGTGATGGCAGGGGGTCATATGCATGAAATAAACACAGAGTTGTGATGAAATGTTGCTAAAGCAACTGCATACCAAATAAAACTGACCTATCATAAGTGGTTCACTTTAAACTTACCTAATTAGAAATCTGAACATTCAAATCTTAATGTGGATGCCGACACTGACAAAGTAATACCTTAGTCTTGCCTTCATTTGTTGCACACAATAAAAAAATGAAAATAGGGCATCCCACTGTGGGTATAAACACATTCTAAAAGTTTCAATTTAATTGGTGCAAGAATTTTTGAGTTATCATGCAAAAACATGCGGGACAGACGGATAAGGGTAAAATTTTATGCCCACAACATTCAATTTTATACTCATAAAATTGAATAAATCTCTGCCATCTACCGTATATCATAATACAAGATTTATCTATCTATTTTCAGCTTTAGGTCTAATCATATAACAACAAGAGGCTCCCAGGAGTCTGAATCGCTCACCTGGTTAAAGTTTGTCTTTCAAGGGCAATAAATTGAACAAGTTGTCCAAAACTTTTGACTCAAGAAGACTTTGGTAGGTCTATCATAAGGATCATTTCAGTGATGGAAAGTTTCTTTCTATCTATTATAGTTTTCAAAAAATTGGCCGAAAACTAAAAAAAACCCATCATTTTTCATCTTTCAAGGGCAATAACTCTTACAAGGAGTCACCTGAAAACTTTGATCCCAGAAAACTTTTGAAGGCCTTATAATAAGGGTCATTTCAGCTATAAAAATAATTTTGCTAAACCTAACGGTTTCGGAGATACATGTATATGTGTGAAAAACTACTGTCTGACCCTATGTTCTATTTTTAGTAACGACGGTCACGTTTTACTCCAAGAAACATTCATACCAAGTTTGGTTTCAATTAGTCAAGTAGTGACAGGAGAAGATTTTTGAAAGAAATAACATTAAAAACAAAAAAAAATATCGAAAAAAGGCAATAACTCCAACATGGCTCAACAGATTGAAATGAAATTTGATCACAGATAGATCTCATCATGCTAAACACTTTTACCCTGTCAGAATTTAACTTAACCTAACGGTTTTGGAGATATATGCAAAAAAACTACTGTCTGACCCCTATGTTCTATTTTTAGTAATGGTGGCCATGTTTTTCAACAGATTATAAATCCCCATATCAGTTCTATGCAGGATACCCCAAAAAACATTCACACCAAGTTTGGTTCCAATTGGTCAAGTAGTGTCAGAGGAGACGAAATTTGAAAAATTGTTAATGATGACAATGACGACGGTCGACAAAGATGACGGACGACGACGGATGCCAAGTGATGGCAATAGCTCACATGGCCTTCCGCCAGGTGAGCTAAAAAAAGTTTAGTTTTTATTACCTGCCTGAGTTCAATGCTTTTTGGGCAAAGTTAGGATTGAACAAATAGTTGTAAAGAATTCCTGAAGTAGAGGCATGCATTATTTTAAAAGATGTTACAACTCATCTAGGGATTGCATCCACATGACAATGTTTCTGACTCAAATTGAGCAGGTTCTTAAAACATGTGGAATTTTTTTTTGTTTTTGGGACCTGTACAAACCTGTTATCCAATCATAAACTAAGGCTATAATATCCTCTTTAAACTGTTCTCCAAACTGTCTGTAGGAATCAGGGAAAGCATAGCAGTAGGCAGCATAGATAGACTGAGATATCAAGTTAGGATATTCCTGTGAGGAGAAGTATGAAAGACTGTAGAAAAAAGGTATCATCCAAAACACCTAAAAATTTCAATTTTTTACAGTAATCTTCATAACTTCAGGTACTTAGAGTTGATGAATGTATGATACAATCAAAATAAGATAATGAATTAATACAAGTCTTATTATATTAAGTTATAAAAGTTGTACCTATTTGTATGATCTTCTCTCCAACATATCCTAAATACACTTACTACACGTACCTTTTTTAACAAATTATTTCAATGAAAAAGATTCAAATAAAATAAGTAAGACTGTTTAAACAAATTATTTTTTTATTAAGCCATAAGATCATGTGGAACACTTACAGCAAAGAAGACATCCCTGTACTGTGGATGCTGGACAAACATCATCAGCTTGACAAAATTGTGGGCACATCTATTAAATAGTCTAACCTGGGAGTTCTTACTAGCCTGGTACTTATCTAAGAATAGGTACCAGAACAAATCCTGAAGAAAATATGTGTTACATGACTAATTCATTCCTTTTAATAACTTAGAGTACGACAGCCATAATGGTATACTGGTATACTGGTACTAAGTTGACACTTAAGAAATAATTCATGGAAGGGGTAATTGTGTACTCATTTTAACATGGGTACAGCATTTATATTCTATTATTTGATACCAAGTGATAGCGAGGTGTTAAATGAGAATATACCGTAAATGCCAAACCCATGTTAAAATGAGTACAAATCTACCTCAGATGGAATTATTTCTTTTCTAATATGACAAATATGGTAATTTTTGTGATAAAAATTTCCCTAGGTGTAGCCAAAATAATGGCTGTTCCATTTAACCAACTCCGTATGAAAGTTGGTTTAATTAAAAAATATACCACATAATCAAGTAAACCATCTATTGAATAAGTATCAGTGTCAATATCAGTATAGTATTAGATAACCTCTCAGCTGTTCAATCATTGCATGAGAGTTTTGTCTCGGAGCAACAGTGAAAGAAAAGAGACAATGCGCAGGTGCTAAAGGTGGGGTTGTACCAACATATACTGTTTGATGTTATGAAGACGTCATATTAGAAAGTTAAATATGCCAGTAAGTACCTGGCAATTAATAATAATAACTAATAGTTAGTCCACAGTTTATATATTTATTGAAAGATAATTAGGGAATTGAAAATCCAGGAGTGCTTAAATTAAGACTCACTGCGTTGTAGAAGTACATTTTCAGGGGTGGATCCAGACACTTTGAAAAGGAGGTGAGCCAGCCAGGGTTCCTCAAAAAAGTGAGTGCTAGGACATTATTTACCATTTTTTTTTAAATAAATTTCCAAATAAAAAGAAGGGGTGCCAAACCCTTGCACTCTCACCCTGGATCCATCACCAATTTAAATTTCAATATTTCCTATAAAATGTAATATTCCACTGAAAATTATTATTCCTTGTCCTTTGAAACTATAGAGCTTTTTCTGCCTTATCAAATTCAAATAAGATATGACTTTGAGCTAGAGAATAAAATTTGAAACTCATTATAACAGAACTTTGTCGGTACATCACAAAATATACTTTATTTCTAATTACATTTGTAACTTGAAAAAAAAAAATTGTGTCAATCATGTGACTAATGTCTACCATAAGTAGGTAATACAGACCTGAAACACTGCCTGAGAAGCCTCACAATAAAACCATTGCTTATAGTAAGGTTGGTAGGTAGCCTGAAAGTCAAACACTTTATATACATAAATTTATGGAGGTTAATGGTTGTAATTATCTCTGGAACTTTATCCTACTAATGTACCCATGGATATTCATTGTGGAATAAAATTTTGATAAAACATGTTTTTTTTTATAATTTGTACGAATAATTTTGCTTACTTTAAGAGGTCTTGCGTGAAAGTTTGATTAAAACAATATTCAAATTTTTTTTTTAAACTTGTACCCATTTACTAAACAAAAATAAATCTATTCAACCTCTAACCATAACTAAAGTTATACTTAGAATAAAAAACATAGTTTGTAATTCTAAATCAAAAAATGAAAACAATACATGCAAATCATGACTTTGTTTATTCTGATATTGTATATAAGTAAAGTGATATACACATGCATGCATGCATAGCCTCTATTTCAAATATAGTCATAACCTTAATATAAATTTTAATTTAATTGATCTTGTGGTATTAAAAATTATCATGTAGAAACTTAATACATACGAATAAATGTAATATTACACATATAAACATATTTGAAATCCAATGAAAACTGATTTAACATGCATCTTACTCATATTTAAATTTAAAATCAGGATTTGAGGTTATTGCTTAAAACTGGGATGTTAATATATTGATGTAATTTAAGGATATGTCCACTTATCATACAATGTAAATATAGGGTCTTAAGTGAAGTACAAATGCTTGTGTCAGTAAGCTGAGTATTAGTCATCTGTAAAACACAGAAGGCATGACACGATTAAACACAGAAATCAGGTCACTTGATTAATTCAAAGAATTATTTTTACAAAGAATTATACATTCCAAAAATAGCATAAAATTAGAAGTTCATACAATATATCATCCTTCTGTATTTTACATGAATATTGAATGTAATAGGTGATTATTATTTTAAGTTAAAGAATTAATGTACAACATCAGGTCTTTTGGAGTAATCTCCCCTTGTCTACAGTGATATCTACCTTATTACTCTTTCTGGCCTGTTAAACACATACACAATCAAGTACATGCAATTGCAATGTTTTCTTTTATAACATAAACATAACAGTTTCAAGTCAAAAAGATAATTTGATGCACTCCATAACTGTTTTCTGTCACAGTGTATCATTAAAAAATTAACAAAATGTAAGAATTACTTGTATACCGATTAATGAACTCCAACTGAATGTTGATTTGATGATAATACATACCCCAAAATTCTGAATTTTTGAAGTGGAAAAGGTGTATAACTCCTAATTATTTAGAAGTTTGAAAAAGAGAGAAATTTGAGGATTGCAATGTCCCTGACTTGTCAAGCTGATGTATGGAAATAGCTTAGATCTTGACCAAAGACTAAAAGGAATGAACAAATGGACTTGATGATCGAACTTTGTTGGTGAATAAGTTAAATAAGTATAGAACCTCATTATTCTTTTACTCCATACAAGGATTCAAAATAAATCATTTTAATATTTAACTACCATAAAAGCCATAATTCTACATACTAGATTAGCCAAAACATTGCACAAGTGCAAAACAATGTTAACCTTAAAACTAATTCAACAACAAAGAAAGTACCTTTTTATACAAATCCATCTGGGCTTCAGTGGCTTTCTTCATCATATCAATGGCAGGAATATCATCAGGTAGGGGAGTTAATTCTGTTCTATCATAACCTGGATATTGAAACAGCTGAAAAACATTTAACATTAAACTTACATGTGTAATAAAACTCAAGACAAACTGAACTTCTTTGTTAATAAAATTGAGAAAACAAGAAATCTGTGAGCAATGGGTCACTAGTGATACCCCCGCTTTCAATTACAATAAAACAAGGAGGAAAAAAAGTCCTCAGTAAACAGGAAGTTGTTGTCAAATTTTTTTCCAAAATGAATATGGCATACATACAGGAAGAAAGTGTTAAAATTTCAAGTCACTGTGATGATAAGTTGCTTAGTAAACTACGACATAAAAAATTGTTATGGACACATGGACCCATGGATAATGGTAAAAAATTATATCCCCTCTCCTTCAGTGCAGGGGTATAAAAATTAATCTTAAGAAAAAATGTAAATATAACAAGAATGGAAATTGTGAATGTGTCAAAGAGACAAAAAACCCCACCGGGATGAAAAATGTCAGCTCAATATATGGTGATTACAATCGTCCCCCTTTTAAATCTGGCCATTGTGAATAAAATATTACACAATAAAAGACACCTAAAAATCTGTTAAAAAAAAAGGTTGTAGTTCCTTTTAAAGAAACTGATTATATGTTACACAAATGCACAAACAATAGACTACTAGCAGTTAACTGACATACCAGTTCCAGACCAGTTACAACCTACAAAAAGTCATGCTCTCACCGCATGTACTGTTAATATCAATCCCAACTCTTCCTACATGTTGTATGTGTGGCTTGAGAACCACAGTACATCATAAGTCACACAATAAGGACACAACCAGTGTCATGCTGAAAACCGCTTGTAAATTTAGTGTGTTTCTTTGTAAAGACCCTATGAACATGTTCATACCAATAAAAAGATTAACTGAGCACAGCATGATACGACCCCAGTGGTCAAATCCTGAAAAGTTGGGGGCAGTGTGGATGCAATATTAGTTTTCGACACACTTAAGCATAAGGACTTACAATTTATTATGGACACATCAAATGGATAAAACATTATGTTGCACAAAATTTTAAATTCAATAAAAAATTTTCATAATCAGACAAAAAATTAAAAAAAAAAATTTTTTTCAGGTGTTGCCCTTTGTTCCCTTATAACTAGAACACTGTAAGAGAAATCTGAAATGTAATTGAACAATGAAGGTAGGCATTTTTATGAGGACTCTAAAATGTTTTTTTTCAAAATCAGACAAAAAATAAAAGAGTTAAATTTTTTGGGTGTTGTCCAACTTTGATCCCCCAAAACTTTAAAACAGTCCAAATCACATAAAATCTGCTGAAACATTTATTTATTTATTTACCAGAATTAAATCAGGAACACAATAAAAAAAAAGAATTAATTCAATTAAAATTGAAAAAAAACCAAACATTCTACATGGGTTTTAATAAAAGACCTATTTCTACCCTCTTTGGCCCCTTTTTCTTAAATGGTAAGGGGCCATAAAGTCCAAATTAATTAGGAATCTTCCTTTAGTGATAAGTAAAATCATATCAAAATTTCAGAACAATTGGTCTACCACAACTAAAGTTATCACACAGAAACGAAGTGTCCCCAGATGACGACAAGGACTGTCCTGTAACATTATATGACTGCAATTTTTTTGTGGTTGTATAAAAATGCTACCTTTAATGGTTTAACAATATCATAACTATATCCCTTACAAATTAGCCTATTCAACAGTTCAGTTAACTTATTGAGTGAGTATTGAGCTTTCCCTGCTTTGTGAAGAATATTACCATAAAATACAGAGTAGGAGAAATCTGCACTTATTGTTTACACACATGTAACTACAGATGTGCTGTGAATCCAATTTTATAACAAAGTTATTACCTCAACAAACTTTGGCTTCCCTGAATCTTTTTTTACCTAAAACAATATTAGATATGGTTGGAATTATTTATATATTGTTATTTCTATTTTCATTGTTAACTTGATAAAATCATAATGATTTAAAGAGTGGACAAAGAAGTTTTTCTTTCATTCCTTTTTTATAGAATGTATAATTTCAATTTTAGCCCTCAAACTGCTTGTTCACTACATTGTTTGTTAATTATCAGTACATGTATACTTTTGATCTGTTATTGTATTTTTTACTGATTATACCAGTATAAAACATACTGTTCATTACTTCATTTTTAATTTAATTAGAAGTCATAAAATGTACTCATTTTTTTTTATTTTGTCCTTTATTTTTTGTTCTTATGACCAGATACTGATTGTGTAATTACTTACAGTGTTAGTTTTACTTTGAGACATGCTAACTTTAGCAATATTTTTTACTCTTTCACTTCTTCCAGGCAAAAATGCTAAAAAAGAGAAAAAAAAAGCTTATTAATTTTGAAACTTTTCTGGAAAAAAAAACACAATTGATTAGAACAGATGTGTTGCTGTGATTGCATTGATAATGTTGAAAAAGCTTAAATAAAATGCTTTGCAGGGCCAAGGTAGATAAGCTGGCAGAGGTTGAACACTGAACAGATGTGGCACAGCTCAGAACTTTGATATGGATTAAATTTTAAATATCAAAAAGGACTTTATATTAATAGAAAACCTCAATTCAACAGTTCCATGAAAACTGCTTGAAGTGTTTTCAAGTTATTGTGATATTACGAAAAGAAATCTTTTTTTATGGAAGAAAATTAAGAAATTAATAACAATTGAAAGAGTATCTAATACCACTGGAAATAAATTATTTACAAAATGGGTGCAACCAAATAGTCCTAATATTGTGAAATCCCCCCTTTTTATGGTCAAAGTCCAATAACTCTAAATCCTAAGGTCTCAATAATCTCTCCTGGGTCAAATGGCCACTCCTATGTAGTACCAAAAACACACTGAACCTAGGTTTAAGCATTGTAAGTGCATTATTTGTGTATATTCTGTGTATAATTTTTTTGTATTTTTACAATGATTTTCTTATATTAATAAAACTTGATGAGTATATTTTTCTTGATTTGTTCAAAATCTCTTTTGATAAGATGTTCCCTACTCTGTTTTTTTCAATAATAATATTTAATTTGATAAACAAAAGCATTGAAAATTAAAAACAAATAATTAAAAATTCAAAGATCAAGAAGTAAACTTCTTAAGTCTCTGTGGTACAAGGAGAAGCATTGAACATTAGCAAGTCATTTGCTCTAAATAAAGTCCAAATTTGATTACATCTTTATCATAAGAAAATTGAAACTCTTTCAACATGTTTTGATAACTATAACTTATGCATGTATCTGTAAAAGCTATTTAAATAATATTATATTACAATACAGTTGAAAAAGATAGCACTTCAGTACACCTGTTCCTTCTTTCATTTCGTTCATTATAAAGCTAAGACAATGTTGCTTCTAGCATATAGTTTGACTATTTTTGTGGATATAAACTACGAAGTCCTTAAAAACTTTCATAATGCAGTGTTAACCAATTAATTGCATAATATGAATGACGCTGACGATCAGCTGACTTCCTATACTTAGTGTAATTAAAGTAAAAAAAATAATTTTAGAACACACTAGAAATTTTGTTGGAATAGTTATTGAACAGGAGTAACTTTTTTAAAGATCACCAATTAATGATTGATTGATTGTTGGGGTTTAACGTCCGAGCAGCAATATTTCAGCTATATTCAGACGATGAACATGAAATGGATGATAAAATGAAAAAAGGGATGGGACACATGGATAATAGGGTCGACAAATTTTGATTGCCACTAGAACAAGGGAGGGATGGGTAGAATCGGGCAATTTAGCCTCCTGTGGCGGAGCGCAAAGGTTCCTACTCCTATCGAATACTACAGCAGGGTTCTTTAACGTGCAAGGAACGTGACATCTTTCCCAACACGATGCACCACTATGGTTTGCTGTCAGGTTTTCCGTATTATAGCCTGACAACCCCAGCATGTAACACGCCAGGGGTACCCAATTCCACCACCTGGAGCACACAGTTGCTCTGTGGGCAGAGCGCCTAGCCCACGGCTAGTTTTCTGAGCACTATTTAGTCATCTTTTACAACAAGCTTAGAGCTGCTGCAGGTCTATTCTTTTAACACCCGCACCTGCACAGGGCATCAACAATTAAATTGTGTAACACAACATTATTATTGGATTATTCTATCAGCTTCCATTGCTGTATCCAAGGGCTAATAATCTATCAAATATGGTATTATCTAACTAATCTAGGAAATCAACCATGATTTTTAGTAAAATCACTCCTAAAAATTGTGTTTTTATGTATTTCATAGTTTATTACTAATCAGTTATCATATTTACTTTAAAATCATCATACACATGTATTAATCTGCAATATTTAATATAATAGCAAGCCTGTGCGATAAATAGGCATATATTATTCCATGCACAGGGCAATGCTTACTTAGGTTACAATAAAGAGCTGCACTTTAAGTGCATGATACGCCCGTTGCCCTTTTAACTTGTCCTTATGCTTTGATTGAATCTTATGAAATACTGTGAGCTCTGTCAAATAACCTCCCTGCCCCCCCCCCCCCCCACCCCCCACCCATTTTTTCACCCATACACTTCTATCTTGTTCAAAACACACTATTCTCACAAGGTTACAAAGTACCTTTTATATTTATTAGTCAATCATCATAACAAATGGTCCGTTTTCAACCATTTTTCAAAGAATAAATTTCCTAGGCAATTTCTGCCTTTTTTTAAAGAGTATAACTTCATAACACGGAAATGTAAAATTTGACATTTATACAAATCGGAAGGGAGCTTATGTCAATAGAGATGAACAATTCACCAAAGTTTCATAAAAGTTAGTGAAAGTATTTTTGAGTTATTAGGCAAAAACTTGATAATCCCCCTTTTTGTTCAGTATAAAAATACAGACGGATAACGGTATACCATAATACGTCCCGTCTTAGATGGGCGTATAAAAAAAAATTGACAATAATATATTTTCTAAATAAATTATTTTATATATAATTTGGTCAATTATTAAATCATATTATCAAACTCTAGATGTCCAAATAATAGAAATATGGTTTAACCTTTACAAGCAATCAGTGTAAATCAAAAAGAGAAGCAGATGTTTGTTTGACCTGATCGCTTGCAGCTCCACCTGTGAATCCTAGATGGGGAAGTAACTGAATTAGTAAACAAATGTTGATAACTTACTCTGTTTCATTGTAAAGTACCCAGCAAATTTGTTCACTTCTTTTGCTTCCTTTTCTGAAAGTATCAAAACAAGAGAAGCATGAACTTTTGATAAAATAAGTCATTTTTGAATCATGGACTGAATTTTAATGTCAAAAGAAATTTATTAGTTCATATATTAGTTTATGTGTGTACTCTTTGTTTTTTTTTCTATTTTTTTTTGTTTTTGTTTTTTTGTTTTGGTCCACTAAGAAATAAGGCTCAAATTGACACAGCAGCATTTCTTTAAATCGTGTACGAATTTTCAAAGAGAAGTCATATCAACAAAATTATTTCCAACAAAATGGTTATACTTCATTACATTTTTTTCAGAATTTTCTAATAAAATATCAAAATATGTAAATTCATCTACCATCACAAATTTTGCTCAAATATTGCTATGCTGATTACAAACAAGGACGGATCCAGAAATTATTAATAATAAAGTGGAGAAATTTGTCTTTAAAAAATGGGTTTAAGGCAATCATTTGCTCATTTATGCCTAAATTTTGCACAAAGTTATTCTCCAAGAAAAGGGAGTCCTAACTCCAGAACCCTTCATCTGGGTCAACCACTGACAAACATAGTGCTGTTATGAGGTCCATTTTTAAACACAACAGATTCAGCATCTCAGTAATTTAATTGTTAATTCATTAAGATTACAATAATATAAAAATTAAACCTTGACATTTCTCATAATGTGTATCAAATTTGACAATTTTATACAAAACAAATAAAATACTGATAAATATAGCTATGAGTGTGAAAAAAGACTTTCAAAGTTTGAAAACCTCTTTTTTGATATCTATCCACTCCTCTAGAACTAATTATAGAGGCTGTGTCTGAAATATCCTCAACATCTGATGCTCTACTCTCTGCTATTAGTTGTGTGTACTTTTGAAATTTTCTTTCTAATTTACTTATCCTCTTGTTAACTAAATCTATGGATCCAATGAAAAAAGCTGTAATTATGTTAAGAAAAACAAATATCATTTCTATAGATAGTAGAAAAATAAACACTTTTGCCAACTGGACTATTTGAAGGCTTATAATAGTCAATATTTAAAAAAAAAAAATTTGTAATTTTAAAGATTTCAGGTGACGAAATGAGAACAGAATCTTTTCTCATTTCTGAAAAATCTTTTGTCGATGAAAAAAAAAGGCGAGAAGTAGAACAAGAGGCTCTTGAAGAGCCTGAATTGCTCACCTGGCAAACCATGCCCTATTAACTAATATAATCTAGTAAAGGTATCATGCTTGGTTACCATGTTTGACAAAAAATTGCTGAAAAAGTGCATATATTGATGAATGCTGTAAGTTCAACTGTGTACCTAAGGCACTATAAAATGTTGGGAATGCCTTCAAAGTGTTTTAAGAACCTTTGGAAAAAATTTGGGTACGTGTCCCAATATGCCATTTTTTCTCAGGCTCAGGGGGAGGGGTTGAGGGAGAGGGGCATTAGTTCACTATACATGTGATGAAGAACATAAAATGAAGTTACATCAGGGCTATTCAAGATTTCCATCATCGCAATTCAACTCTGGAGACCATGTTTACATTATAAACCAAATATCGTTGAAATCAAAGCAAGTATGAAAATTAGCAGGAAAATGGCAGCTATTAGAACAAATTTTCACCATCACCATTCAAATTGGAATACCATGCCATGCTTCCTAGAGACACCAAAAATCACAGGAATCCGAACAACTGGTGATAATGGCCACTTAAAAAAATTTCAATACTGCCAGTCAACTTAGAATATTATGTTCATCTTATGAGTAGCTTTCATCTTCATTATTCTTCTATAGTTGATGAAAAATAGCAAAAAAAGAATTTTGACCCAATATGTATGTTCTATTTTAATTACGATGGGTTGACGGCCATATTTTTCTACCAATGTAAAAGTTTAAACAATCAGTTTGTGCAGGACACTCTAAGGAACAATTATGCCAACTTTCAATAAATTTTGTCATGGTTTCAAAGAAGATTTTTAAAGTTGTACATATGAAAAATAAAAAAAAAACTGTTTCAGGGGCCATTACTCCGACGTCGGGCAACAAATCATTTTGAAAAATTCAGCATAGGTTTATTTTCAGATGGTGAACAATAAAACCTGCTATCAGAAGTTTGCTAAATTCAACAATTTTTTAGTTATTAGCAAAAACTGTATTAAGGCTCCTGTGTCCTATTTTAAGCAACAGCAACCATGTTTCGACATTTCAAAAATTTTAAACAGTCAGTTTATATACCCAGCTCATTAATTTTAAGAATTCATATCATATCATTGGCATCTTAGCCAAATTCTGCAAGCCCACCAGCATTTTTATCAGCATGGCTGTCAGTCAACTTCAAAGACTGAATTTCAATCAACCTACACGCATCATTTACAAATTGCATTATGGGTAACTTTGCTCCTTCTTCCCACTCAGCGTATTTACATGCAATATGTGTAAAATTACACAAGATTTCAATCATGGCTACTATTAAAATCCTTGGATTTACCAAGATACATGTAGTTAATTACATGTAAATAGGAGAGTTTGCCAATCTTATTTGTGATGTCATACTCACTAATTGGCATATCATAATAAGTGTCAAAAAAAAAAACTGTTTCAGGGGCCATTACTCCGACGTCGGGCAACAAATCATTTTGAAAAATTCAGCATAGGTTTATTTTCAGATGGTGAACAATAAAACCTGCTATCAGAAGTTTGCTAAATTCAACAATTTTTTAGTTATTAGCAAAAACTGTATTAAGGCTCCTGTGTCCTATTTTAAGCAACAGCAACCATGTTTCGACATTTCAAAAATTTTAAACAGTCAGTTTATATACCCAGCTCATTAATTTTAAGAATTCATATCATATCATTGGCATCTTAGCCAAATTCTGCAAGCCCACCAGCATTTTTATCAGCATGGCTGTCAGTCAACTTCAAAGACTGAATTTCAATCAACCTACACGCATCATTTACAAATTGCATTATGGGTAACTTTGCTCCTTCTTCCGACTCAGCGTATTTACATGCAATATGTGTAAAATTACACAAGATTTCAATCATGGCTACTATTAAAATCCTTGGATTTACCAAGATACATGTAGTTAATTACATGTAAATAGGAGAGTTTGCCAATCTTATTAGTGATGTCATACTCACTAATTGGCATATCATAATAAGTGTCAAATTAGTTGGCAAATAAACAACTAAATAAACAATTGACAATTTAATTAAAATCTTATGCACATATACTCTAATTACTGAATATTTATATAAAAATTCCATGGATAAAAATAATTTTATTTTCAATTTGGGGAACCAAAAGAATTTTTAATTATCTTTAAAAATGAAAAAGTTATGATGATTTAAAGTTGATGCCCCATACCACTTAATGGTTTTTTTGCCAACCAAAACCAAATCACAGGTAAGTGATGACATCATAAAGAACTCTCCTATACTTTCAATGAATAAATCTGTTTCTGTGTGCTTTTATTTACAATTTCATGTCATACTTCCAATATTTGTACATGTATTTTTATACTTTATTATTGCTGTTTAAAAAATCCAAACACTGGAAATAAAACATGGAACTGTAAATAAAACTGCATGAAAGCACTAATTAAGAGTCAGATATTTCTATCCATCTATCTATTTTCATATATTCCGTCATTATACTGACCATTATGTGCTGTTTGCATGCATGGCTACCGCATAAATTTAAAAAGTACTTTACTATAAATGATGAAAAATATTATATACTGTGAAAATATATTTTTAAATCAAATGACTTCGTTAGATTTTGTTTTGTTTTTTCAAAACTATGTACATATCTTGCTGTTTAGAAAATTTGTATTGATCTGCTCTTTAAAACTGTGTACTGTAGTACAGAGAACTGCAGATGTTGGTAGCATGTTCCACTGTATGATGGTATATGGATAATATGAAAATTTATAAGTGTCTTTCTTTGTATGAATTTATTTATGATGCCGTGATTAATAATGGTACTGTTGGTAGGGATGTTTATTCCGGTGGCGGTGTCTGTTAACGTTCCACTTTCAAAGGATACGAGATTTAGCTCTTTGCATAGACTCGATCTGTTTCTTCTTCTTAGCCAAAATTTCTGGTTTCGAATCGAGATTTCCATCGCAAATGTCAATTGGAGAACCTACACGATTTAATCTTGCATGTTGTTCGCGTTCCATTGTTTATGCGAAGTCAAAGCCAATCCGAATTTTTCTTTCATTGGATTTTGCACTTTATATTAAGCGCATTACTGATGTGTTGTTTCAATTAGCAACAAGAAGCTAGTTTTTGTTTTCGTATCTGAAAGAAAAATAATTAAAAACCATTTCACCTAAAATGATAAAAAAAAAACAAAGTTCAGTTAAGTTTTATTCCATAGTTCTTGGCACATATTTTTTTACCATTAAAAATCGTAAGAGCGAAAATAAAGGAGAGTTGTGTAACTAAAAGTGAAAGTAAGAGTTAGTAAGACGACGACCATGTCCTTTTGTGGATGGTTTTCAGGCGAAAAATATAGAGATCATTTTGAAAAAGGTAACATTGGTTTTATCATAGACCTGTTATTTAATTGTATTAATTATGGGTCTCTGGTTTTATAAAGTAGTTAGAGACAATTTTGAAAATAACGAAGGCGTGTAAGTTGTTCAACTTGTTGTAAACACTGTTGTGTAACATTGTATGGGAAGTCAAAAATTGGGATAATTTCTATAAAATGTATATCCTGGTTGATAATATAGTGAAGGTAAAACCTTTTAACGCTCCCGAGGAAACATTAATAAAAACAATTTTGATCAGTCTTGTCAGCTTTGAATTGATATATTATACAAGTTTATAACCTTAAAATATGGTAAATTTTGTAATGATATATGTCTTAATGAAGCATAATACCAAACATCATGGTCTGATATGTCTATGGGCCAAAATGTCTGGCATTCATAAGGAATTATTGGTTGTCATGGTCCGATATGACTTTGGGTCCATTTGTCCAGCACTGGTAAACATTATGGTTCATATAATTTGCGGAACTTCTTAAAAGATTTCTTTTATTCAATTTAGTTTCGCTTCATTCTGTTTCAATTTATATTGTTTAATTATGTTTTTATTACGATTTGATTCATTTTATTGAATTGTTTTGTTTCGATTCTTTCTTAGATCGATTATTTTCATTTTGTTTTGTTTCGCAATTTTTATGACCCATGAATTTTATGGGTTTTATTAAGTAATTTTCGTTAACATCTGGGCACCATATTGCAGACTATTATGACCAATCCTGTCTTGGAAAAGCTATGATTCAATTTGTATTTAATTATCAAAACTAGCAAATATTTTCTGAGACTGGTTTGGCTCTCAATCACATATATACAAGTATACACAAATGAAGCTGCCATCATGCTGTTTTTCAGCTCCTGAAAATGAAGGTACAAACCGGATATTGATGCTTTTTCTTGCCATAAGTATACAGAACCAAGTTGATAATACAACTATATAAAATCCTTTTCTCCTGTAAAATTTATCACAAAAATCTCAGCAACCCTTCATGGTAATAATAACTACATGTACATGTATGTCAGAATTTCTTTTTACCAACCCTCTTTTTTATGTCTGGTTAAGAGTCAGAATAAAGTTGGAGATTTAGCCATACAGTAATTCGGCCGCTTCTTGGAATTGTGCATTTCACACCCACCCAGTTTGATTGTGGATTTATTTTCATATGCTACAAAAAATTTTTCAGTTGTATAATGGGATCATCCCTGTTTTCATCCTCTATGTCATTTGTGTCTTTTAACTCTCATCAATTATAACATTCAGTCATTTTGAAATTTGAACACATTATTCCTGTGGATATTGCAGAGGGCCATATCATTTTTGGAGGTTTTTGCCCTCCCCTTTTGGAAATAGAAATAGTTTTTGCGATTAGAGTTATTGGCCTTGAAAGGCAGACAATGATGTTTTTGCAGTTTTCAGCCAATATTGTGAAAACTATGATAGATAGAAAATAAACTTTCAATTGATAAAATTATTCTCAAGGTAAGGCCTACTAAAGTCTCCATTGGGTGAGACCTTTTATAAGACCGATTTCATAATTTTATTGGATTTTGTATGAAAACTCCTGCCTGCTTTTCAATCAGATTTCAGATATCTCAATTTTCGATTTATAAAGGGTCAAAGGGGCCACACCCCAGAAAATTGACTTTTTAGCTCACCTTGCCAAAGGCCATGTGAGCTATTGTCATCACTGGCGTCCATCATCATTGTCATCTGTCATTGCCATTGTCATTAACAATTTTTCAAAACTCTTCTCCTCTGACACTACTTGATCAATTTGAACCAAACTTGGTATGAATGTTTATTGGGGTATTCTGCATAGAACTGATGTGGGGATTTTTGATCCATTTAAAAACATGGACACTGTTACTAAAAATAGAACATAGGGGTCAGAGAGTAGTTTTTCCCCATATATCTCCAAAACCGTTAAGTTTAGCCAAATTCTGACTGTGAAAGTGTTTAGCATGATGAGATCTATCTGTGGTCAAATTTTCATTTTGATATGTTAAGCCATGTTGGAGTTATTGCCTTTTTTTGACATTTTTTTGCTATTTTGAATGTTACTTCTTTCAAAAATCTTCTCCTCTGACACCACTTGACCAATTGGAACCAAACTTGGTATGAATGTTCCTTGGGGTATCGTGCATAGAACTGAGTTGCTCATAAAAATCAAGTCTGGGGTAGACAAACGAGGAAAGGAAAACTATGACCCGTTGAATACATCAGTTTTCATGGTGCTGATGGATACACCATAACAATCCACGAGTTCATGATGACAACCATAAAACTTCTGTAGTAATGACTTCAATCTTGTAGCAACATAACCCTGTTCCAGAAGCCTATTTGTTAGAGTAACGCGATACAAAAAGTCTGTGTAGTTTCGGCAAGCTCTGGCATAACGTATGAATTGTGATATGAACACTCCATACGCAGGAGCCGAAGGGATGTTGCCACAGATGAAAGGAAAGTTGACAATTCTGAATGAAAAGTTATCACGTTTGTCGTAAAGTTTGGTCAATAGTTTTCCTTTACCATCGATTTCTAAGTGTAGGTCAAGATATGAGGCTGACTTCACAGTGTCTTTAGTATCCTTTATCTCAAGTTCTTTTGGGTAGATGCAATGTATCAAATCCCCGAAATTAGGATTGTTTAAAGATAATACATCATCTATATAGCAGAAACTGAGATTGAAGGATCTAGCCAAACGATATTCTTTCTTTCTGATCAGATCAGCTATAAAGTCAGCCTCATAAGAGTGAAGGAATAGGTCAGCAAGTAAAGGAGCACAATTTGTTCCCATTGGAATGCCGACCGTTTGTTGAAAAACATGTCCACCACACTGGACAAATATGTTGTCGATTAAAAATTCCAGCATTTTGTAAACATCTTCCTGTGTATATTTGGAAGATGATTTGGAATTATTTCTTACAAAGTATGAGGAATCTCTACCAAGAACTATATATTTGTATCTAGGTGTACCATCTTTTTTGGAAAAACAACGATTTTTAACTGAGTATGGGGAATAGAAGTATACAGTGTTGAAAAATCATAGGTTTTAATGCTATTATATTCAGATAATAGTCTTGAACTGATTGTCTCCAAAAGATCTTTCAAATTTTTCAGGATCCACATTGAATTAATACCACTACGGGAGTAACAAGTGTTGTGGTAGGACTGTAGACCCTCTTTGACAGTTAAAAGTTTTGAAAGAGGTTTTTGAAAACTATGATAGATGATAAGAAATTTTCAAAAGCTGAAATGGTCCTTATGATAAGGCCTACAAAAGTGTGCAGAGATCAAAGTTGTCAGATGACTCCTTTTTAGAATTACTGCTCTTGAAAGGTGAAAAATTATGTTTTTAGCAGTTTTCAGCAATATCTTTAAAACTGTAATTAATAAAAAGAACTTTCAATTGATGAAATGATCCTTATAAGTCCTACGAAAGTCTTATTTGAGTCAAAATTATCTAGACAACTCCTTGTTAGAGTTAATGCCCTTGAAAGGGGAAAGTTGGGCAGGTGAGCGATTCAGGCTCTGGGAGCCTCTTGTTTATTTTTGGTCCGATTTTTAAAATTTTCATTTAATTTTTGATTTTTTGGCTGTATTGTGTCCAAGCCAGTTGTTGTATTCATAATGAATGTAAGTCCCTATGCTTATTAAGTGTGTTTACACTTGTCCCAACTGTGCAGGGTTCAAGCACCGTGATCATATTATTCTGCATTTCGCAAAGCTCTTTATTTGCTACATTCTGTCCAAAACCAGTTGTTGTGTCCATAATAAACTATGAGTCCATATGCTTAAGTGTGTCAAAATGTAATATTGTGTCCTCCCAAGTGAATCAAGTTCAACGTGCTGTGGTCGTTCTTTATTACATTTACGAAATTTATGCTGGGATCAATTTGGAATTATGGCCCAGTGGGTCAAAATAGAAGTAATGACCTCCAAATTCATTTATGAGTTAGGCAAAGAAAAATGGCTTTAAAGAAGTACTCAGACTGCATTGTTCCCCTTTCTATGGTCCATTTTTTAATAATGTTGACTCATTTGATTCAATTCTATGGGTTATTTTCAATTTGTGATATTGCCCCCACTAAAATGATTCCTACATATATATGTAAGGCAGTCAGAGAAATTGTAAATAACACAAGGTGAATAGGACTCAACATACCAGTATTGACTTGTGACAACACAAACCTGAATGTGAAGGATTAGATTCTAGAGCAGTCTTACATGTCACTTAAGAATGAGTATATATAAAGATATTAATAGACTATAACAACACATATAATGAGCAAAATTTTTCGGTCAACTAATGACCTTCTTCAGTGCCTTACAAAAACTGAGTGTGTTGGGAAGTAAATGGTCTGTCAACACAGCTTACTTTCTAATCAGTTGGATATCTGTGACGTATTAAAATTTTATCGACAGTTAACAAAGATCTTGAACATTGTGTTATAGAGACATGTTTTGTGCTGATCTTGAACATAGTGTAAAAATATAAAATAACACTGTGATGATAAGAAATTGTACAAAAAAAAAGAAGACCTTAATGTTTTTATGTGGATGTAAATATATAAATATATTTATAATTTCAGGTCTGTATGCTTGTGCAAAATGTGGGAATGAGTTGTTCAGCAGTGTATCAAAATATGAGCATTCATCACCATGGCCTGCCTTCAACAAACTGATCAGAGAAGATTCTGTGCAAAGAATTCAGGAAACTAGAACAGCTGTTAAGGTATGGTTCAGAAAAGCTGTCATAGTGGGACAGGAACCTGACAAAATATTTCAAATAATGATACGAGCACCAAATATTTTTCAAAATGTTTGGTGAAAAACTTTTCATGTGTCATCGCAATTACAACTGCAAAAAACTGTGCATTGCAATCCAGGTTTGTAGCACTTACAATTACTGGGGCATTGTTTCTTCCAATATGGCACCCACACATTGTCTTGTCTTTTCCAACCTCATTTATCTGGAGGCAGTAATTCCATCATTCGATTCAAGGACTGACCCCAAGTATGACCTGCTTGCAATACAGCAGTTTTACATGTTCTGTCTTTGCAGCTATGGACGGTGGAATAGGGTTATATAGCTTTTGCTTTTTTCGTGCATAAAGATAAAGGTTAGCTTTGTTACTGTCGTTTGTTGAACTGGAGCAATCATACATAGTAACAACTAATACTTCAATAATACTGATACAATCAGAACCAATTTTTTACATTGATGAGTCACCTCCGTCATGTCAGACATTCCAGGCTTGCCAATATGATTTTTTCCCTATTCCAACAAAGGCAGAAACTGTATCACAGCAGGCTCCTATAAAGGTTGCCAAAAAGGTAGGTTTCTTGCCTTTGGTTCAATAGATGTAGCAATATCATAAATAGGAATCCATCTGAAATCTTTCCCCTTTCTGAATACAATCCAAAGTTGCTCAATATCCAACTCAGCAAACACCGATATTCTGATAACATCAGTAACAGGAATGACTATCATAATGATATTGCTACAATTAACCGGTGTGTCCTTTGCTTTGTTTTGTTTTCATCACATCTTAAAAATGTGTTCCATCCCTTAGGAAATTTACTCAGCTGTAACTATCTGTCATCCACCCATGCCATATTTTCTCCTGGTTTCCCCCTTGAGACTGTCCTCATGATAAACATAAAAAAAAACAATAGCAATTCATGCATGCCATTGTCCACAGTGCTGGATATGGGGCAATATTCCTTCATCAGTATATTCATCAAAAATTTTGCAAGGACCAGGTTGTCTTGAGTTGACAAAGGCTGCCCTATCTATTATCATTGTATCTGTTGGCCGCTCAGTCACTGGAACATACAACTCGTTCTCTGAAATTGACATCAACTGTGACTTACAACCAGAATTGATAGATCCATTGTGGGACAATGACGGTTGTTGTTTATGGTCTTCTTGCATTGTCTACTTTGGTTACAGTTATCTTTCAGATTTGCTAGCTTTGATTTAATAGCTTTAGAATCTTAAAACATGAACAATTATAACAAGCTGCGTCAAAATATATATAACAGTGTTTGAGACTACCTGTCCTAAACTTTTCAAAACAGATTAAACATTTTGTATCATAGAAACATCTGTGACTTTAAAAAGGGCAAGGGATCATCCCTTTACCACCTTTAATTCTTGGATAGACTTTATTTATGGGATTCGACTAGGTTCAATGGTGTTGTTCCTACACCAAGCATGATCATTCATTTAGCACCATTAAAACTTCTGTGCAATCCAACATTGAAAAAACATGCACCTTGTCCTTCTTTGCACAGTTTTACCCGTGTTGGCACACTCTTTCTATTCGGACACACACCTTAATCTGCATTGAGACTAATCAAGGTGTATGAGAGACTTTTTTCAAAGCTGGTACTAAATCCCATGTTGCACCAGTTTGATCTGATAGTGTGTGTAACTCACTCGTATATGACATAATAATACAAATTATAAAATGAATGCAAGGTAAATTTATTTCATACTACACAACTGAAAAATGATAGAACAAAGTAAAGTCAAATTTAAAAAAAAAAGAGGCTAAAACTGTTATATTTAAGCGAAGCCTACCAAAAAACATCTATTGTACTAATATAAAGAGGTTTAAATATTTCACAGTATTATGTTACATTTTTACTAAATTTATTTCTCTCTATAAGATGAAATAAACACATTTAAAAAGTATGGGGGAAAATTTGAAAATCTGAAAATTTTTGTTTTTTCAATATTTCTGCTTTTCAAGAAGACAAATATGTATTGTCATACCTTAAATAGGCATTTTATGCATGTCCATCATAAATTCAGAAGGCTTAAATTCAATGTGAGCTCAAGTGTGCAAAATAGGGCGAGTAGATATAAATTTTTATGGAGCCATCCTGTAATTGGATTGCAAAGTTTGAACTTTTTTGGTAAAATGGCCACATGTGCAAACAAAAACAACATGAAGCGACTATGTTTAGATATCTGTAATATCTCTGTACCATTGAAAAACTGGAAATCATTTGAATAATAACATCATCTGAACTTAACTTGACAAAAAGACTCTTCTTGAAGAAATGGAAGATTGGTTTTCACCACCATTTTCCAAAGTTGGTTGCCGTCTTTAAAAATATAAAATCGAGGTGGCTCACAGTGTTATTTCAGCAAGCATACAGTAAGGTATAACTGTGCAAAATTTGGTGTTTGCAATGTACTTTGAAATATTTTAGTGTAATTCTGAGGTTATTCGCTCCACTATAAAGGTATCTATAGTATTATAGTACTATAGTATAGCTGATTCATAGTAGAAACGTGTCATGGTTCAATATCTTCACTGATTGTGCAAGTTTTGTTTTAGGTTTTACATGTTTTAGATTCACATTTGAATTTCAGCTTCTTGTCAGATTCAAGGAATGTTTATTTGTCCCATAGATGATATCACTTCCCTTACTTTAATTACTGTGAGAATTTAAAATGTTTCAAGCTTTAGAAATTATAAAACTATAAGCTTAATACCTGTCAAAGGTAACATGTATAAACTTCACTGTAGCATGAATCAGCATAAGGTTTTAGTGTAAATAGTGTTATGTATTGATCAAAATCTTTTGAAATTTAGCTGTATTGATACTTCATGTGTTATTCTGCAGATTTTATGTGGTAAATGTGGCAATGGACTTGGGCATGAGTTTCTAGGAGATGGCCCTCAGCAAGGTCAGCATCGCTACTGAATTTTCAGCGAGTCTCTTAAATTTGTTCCTAACAGCAGTAAGTAGTGCTGATTATATAGGGAGTGTCATTATGTAATAGAATTGTTTATTGATGCTGATGTCCAAGCACATGACATATAGGAGAGGTTGGCTTGCAGTCTGAATAATGTGTCAGGACTGGATCACATGTATTCAGGCTGTTGCTTCTGTGAGCTAGCACATTAAGATTGCCTCAGCTTGTTGAACTTCTTCAATTCAGGGTCTGTTCAATTGGTCCTGACTCCTGTAATACATGAAATTAATGCCATATGACACTCATCAAACTGAGAACAAGATAATTTTAGTAGACTATACTTTGTAGGAGACTTTATTCTTAGTGAAATTCTAATTTATAGTCTCCAGGATATGGAGACATGTTAAAATACATTATTACATCTAGCCAACAAGTTATCTTTCCCTCCTACACTTTTCAGTCAGAGAGGGTTGCATTTATACATCCTGCAAACAAATTTGGGGGAGGGGTATATATGAATCTCCCCATCTGCAAGTCCACATTCCTTGTAAGAACAACTCGTCCTAAACCACTCATAGAATTTTGATCAAATTTTATAGGACGGGTGAGTATCATATGTAGACATGCATGAAGGAATGTAAATACTGTTGGTTACTCCAAAGGGAGATTATCCAAATTAAGGGTTTATATGTTAAAACTTCGCAAGCACAACTCCTCCCTCAATGGATTTTGATGGAATTTTACAGGAAGGTTGGATATGATTCCAAAGAGAGATAATCCAAATAATGGGTTTTACATTTTGAGAGTGCAACTCCTAAACCCCTCAAGGGATTTTGATGAAATTTTTTAGGAGGGTTGATATCATATGTAGATGTGCATGAAGGAATATAATTACTGTTCAACTACTCCAAAGAGAGAGATAAATCAAAATAAAAAGTTTTATATCTGAGGTATTTTGAAGCGAAAGGTATTAATCCTACCTATACTTCCACATGCAACACATATTTAAGATGACCTTAAAAGGGAAAAAAATAATTTATGATAAAAAAAACAAAGAAACATAAAAAAACAAAGAAATTTAAAGTTAAAAAAACAAGAAAAAGAATCAGAATTGAGACACTGTATCCTTATTTTTCAGAAGTGAGAGACATTTCTGAATCATAAAGAAGACATAAGAAACTTACTAGCTCTAGACCAAGACAGTTACCGGTATTCTTCGATTATTTTGATGAAAATGAAAATGAAATGGTCCATTTTAGAGATAATTGCCTTCTCTTTTCAAGTTCTTAGGATCCCTTGACATAAAAATGTAGTGTAGTGAACAAGTGGATATTTGTAAAGGTTATTTGTAAGTCCCTACTTGTTCTTTACATCTGAATTACTGATGGTATTTATCAATGGTATACAAGTCTATTGTCTTTATGTATTTATGCTGAAAGGCACTTTATTATCAAACATGTGATGTTGTTTCTTCTTTGACCTACTTAACTTAATTTATCTATAAATTCAAGGAAACAATGACTTTTTGAGTTTTACATTGGAAAAACCAAAGAAATTCAGTCAAAACACTTATGTAAATGTTATGTTCTATTTATAGTCTTGGTTTCTTGGCTAGTTATTAAGAGTAACTGGGTTACTTAGGCCATTGTAGAGCTTGTGAAGTTACTGAGCCCAAGTCCTAATGGAATAGCTTAGTAATGGAAATTCCTCTCCATGGTTGGTGTTACTCAGTTATTTGACAGTCCTTGTTGTCTTTAACTCTAATCCTGATTTGTTTGGTTCAATATGTGATATGTTTTCTACCCAATAATAAGTAAATTCTGTTTGAAATTGCTATGGATTGCTGTTTTCTATAATTACTTGATATTTTTGGATTTCAGCTTGTATTTTGAACATCCCAGACTCAAGCTTAAATTTGGTATATCATCTAATTTGTTTGAATAACATTAAAAAAAACTATTATTCAAATGGTACATTATTTCCCCTTCTTTTGATAAAATATCTATACATGAAGGTAGATCAGACATTTGTTGTTCTGACATGTCTACTACCCGATTTATACCCAGATTAAGTTAATAAAAACATAGGAATATAAGACAACTCAATGATTTTAACTTGAAAAAAAGAGTCTGGGTTTGCTACATATGCATTCATAACAAGAAATGATATCAATACAGATTTTTTTTCAAATGAAGAGATCTATTTTCAACTTTTATCAGATGTTAATGATTTAATGAGGTGATAGATATAAATTACATGTAATGGGACATGCAGTGAAACTTGTGTAAACTGAACCCAGAGTAAAATTAATCTCTGTCTTTACCATATATCTTTCTCCTTTTCAGTTTCACTTTATTTTGACAAAATAATGAATCTGAGTCAAATCTACAGACAGATTTTAATGTACAGGTATAATATACCTGGAAGTGTTTTTGTTTTTTTCTTCATTTTATGGGAGATTTTCTGGATGAAGTGAAAAAAATAATACCATGAAGTATTAATCTGTAGTATTACTAGGTTATTCTTTATTTTTATAGTTCAGTTTAGGCAAGGTTATGTTTTATTGGGGTAAGAACTGTGTTTACATTCTGCTTTACACAAATGGAAAAACAATAGTTTCATGTTCCCTTTGATGTCTGTAGTTCCCTTACTACTGTTAGTGGTACATTGAATTCAGTGTATTGGTTCAAACATTAGGAAATAGTGGTTTTATCTTCCCAAGTGCTCTGTGTAGTCTCAACAAATACACTTTTGTACTTTCAATTTATAAACTTACATTACATTAGTAAAGTGTAGAAAACGCTACCTAACAAACCATCCTTTTTTGGTCTTCAAATGCTGTATTTTTTGTAAAACAACAATCTTTTCTGAATTTAGTTCTGTACTTTTGAGAAAATCATACATTTATCTTCCACTTAAATCAACCAAATCATACAAAATCAAGAACGCTGGTTCTTGCAAAGTGCCAATTCTTGTACAATCTAAATGATTTATATCTGAAAAGCACAAAACTAAATGAAAAAAAAATAAGACTGTTTATGTGATCAGTAGTAACTGTTTCTTAACAAGATATAAAACTGAATTCTGTGGGTTTTTGACATGCATGATTTACCTCCTGTCTTTTCTTTTTTTTTCTTTTATAAAGATTGCTACTTAAATTGTGTTTGGTTACAGCTTGATAACATTTTCCGTTTGGGCTCTTTTTAAGATATGTTTTTAACATTTTACAATTTGCAAAATTATACACCAAACTTGACTGGTTATGCAGTCAAGTTGGAATGCATTGCTGAAGTAAATTTCAAACCACTTGAATTTGTAATGTGCACGTGTGAACTTGTAATTCAATGTTTTTATTGCTTCAGTTTTATTTTGGATATTTTTTTATCTCATTGTATATTTAACTCAGGTAATTTGTAAATGCATGCAAGTCTTTCATTTTATGTATTTGTTGAATAAGTGTAGAAAATACAATCAAACCTTCATATGTCTTTTTTCTTTGCTGCCAATCCCATTACATAAATAGGTTGAAAACAAAATTGTCATTAATTTCAATAAATATAGAAAATTACCTTTCATTTACAGGACGTTGAAATGATACACTGTAGTTCAGTGCCTTTGGTCAGGTCAGTCAAAAACTGATTGCAGTTGCCATACTCTTTCTGCAATTGAAATGTAAATGAAGTGGATCTCAGTAATATACTGCTCTGACTTACGTTATCTGTAGAGAACTTTTTGAACTTACATTGAAAGTGGATGGTCAAGGTTGTATAAAACAAGTTTAACCCCTCTGCGCCTGTCCACAGTCATGAGATATTGGTCGTTAATGTTTATTTCTATCCTTGTATTACTTGCATTACTAGTTTGATTTTGAAGAATTGTCATCGTTCTGTTACCCTGAATGATATTACTTTCGTTATCGGGACGTAATGGCGTGTTTGTACTTGTTGAAGACCTTTTGGTGATCTTGAAAGTATTTATTATATTGTATTTAGGTTATACACTGGTTAATTTGTTACGTTTCACTATAGGTACCAGTATCGTATTGCATATCCCTGAGTGGGTGTACGTCAAAACATGGATGCTATAAAAATATAGTGCATTTTCTTTTTGCCTCTCTACAAACTAATATTTTGTCAAAAGATATGAACAATGACTTATAAAATAGAGCAAACATCACACTGTAAGATGAAGAACTTTTTTAAAAGAAAATCTAACATAATATCATAAAAATGTTCCACTGAAAAGGTTGGTTTGGTGAGTGCAAAACGAAAGTGAAAGTAGGGAAAATGGCTATTTATAGTTCGAGACTACTTTTCTGTCCGATCTTCGTGGACTCACCCTATTTTCTTTGCGGGAAATTATTTTTTCACATGTCCTTAGAAATGCTACATAAGTGAAAGTTTTATTGAATCAATTTACATATTTTTTAAAAAATCCTAAAAATATGCACTTCACTATAGAAGTCTATGGGAAAATTAATACGATACTGAAACCTATAGACTTGTAATGAAATAAAAGTTACAGGCCAATGGTTTCATCATATCCGGATCTATTCTGACAGAGCCAGTGTTTTTGTCAATATCAGACTGAGGATAATAATGATTTTATTTCCAAATTATAGGACCATATATGAGGCATGGTTGACAATACAAAAATGGTGATTCATACAAAATACACGATTATGTAACACACAAAATAAAGTCATGTAATTGCATTTCTTCAAAGTAATGCGAATCGATTTAAACAATTATACTCTTCTTAAAGTGTTTCTTTTTACCTGCGTTGTTTTATAGGTTTCAAGAATTACTTATCCTTATTTAGCATGACGATGATGCCCTATAGTGATCAGAATGTTCATTCTATGATAAAGCATGACTCATTCTTCCGTACATTTATTTAAGTGCACGTTAATCCCTCAAACTGACGCAGTCAGTATAGTTTCGCTTTTTACCCTTTGGCCTTAAAGAGACGCAAGTCACCTGATCGCAATTGGCCAAACTGCTAACTTACTGGCGTTCGAAAAAAAAACTGAATTGAAAATATGAAATTGCGTTAGAAAAAAAACAAATTGTGTGCCATGTGTTATTTTCTTGAAAGAAATGTAGAAACTTAGAAGTAAAAAGAACAACATTTTACTGCGTCGGCTATCTTTTTTTTAAAAGATAGTACTTGTTATTAATGATGATATGATGATGTGCTCTGTCCTTAAATTACATACATGCGAACTGTAAAATTGACTATAAATAAACCAAATCAACGCTGTTATTTTCCCGCTTTTCTTCACCTTATGCTTTCGTTTATTATCTTCCCAAGTTCTGTTTACTCTTTTTTATTTGCTCGTTTTTTTTCGTTTTCGCTCGGTATAGCGTCTATCTTTTTAAGGTTAGGTGAATTTTCTCTTTCTTTTCTCTTGCGAACCGCCGCAATAGATTCTGAATAAGTCTTATCATTCTTCTATTGTTTTTGCTTCCCATTTCGTTTTTGCTCTCGACGCTTCGTAATTCCAAACCATCTTCCAAATATACACAGGAAGATCTTTACAAAATGCTGGAAATTTTAATCGACACACCAGTGTGGTGGACGCGTTTTTCAACAAACGGTCGACATTCCAATGGGAACAAATTGTGCTCCTCTACTTGCTGACCTATTCCTTCACTCTTATGAGACTGACTTTATAGCTGATCTCATATCTTGACCTACACTTAGAAATCGATCGTAACGGAAAACTATTGACCAAACTTTACGACAAACGTGATGACTTTTCATTCAAAATAGTCAACTTTCCTTTCATCTGTGGCAACATTCCTTCAGCTACTGCGTATGGAGTGTTCATATCACAACTCATACGTTATGCCAGAGCTTGCCGGGACTACGCACACTTTTTGTATCGCGCTAGAATTCTAACAAATAGGCGTCTGGAGCAGGGTTATGTTGCTACAAGATTGAAGTCATCACTACAAAAGTTTTATGGTCGTCATCATGAACTCGTGGATCGTTACGGTGTATCCATGAAAACTGATTTGTTCAACGTGTGATAGATTTCCTTTCCTCTTTCGTCTAATCCGGACTTGACTTTTTATGAGCAACTCAGCGAGTGTTTCTAGAAAAGCAGAGGATGCTTACCCTACCGGTGCACCTGGTCCATGCTCCTTGTTTTTAGTGGAGTCCGAGTTGCTCATTTGCTTTTGTTACTTTGTGCGTATGGTTTTACTTACTTTATAATATTTGTTGTGTATGTCGGTTTTCCATGTCTGGTCTTTGTCCCTGGATTAAATTCTTTTGATTACCACTATAACCTTTGTTCCCTTGATTATTCTCTCAGTTGTTGGATTTTCGAATAAACCAGCATGACTGTAAAGAATGAAAAAACATATGCTGTGAGAGACAAAAAAAAATGAGTGTGGCACCATGCTGGTATTCACTGTTACTACGTATTTATTGTTATACAAGTGACCGGTAGATTATTTTTACGGCGTACAAAAAAATCGTTGAAATCCAACTCGGAATTTTTGTTCAGACGCTACTGGGACATTTTGGCAGACCATCTTCGGGGACGCATATGAACAGAGTTCTTTGTAGTATGTAAAGCATTGCACGAAATAAGTGAATACGCATGGGAATTTTATACAATAAAAACGTAATATAATTTTTTTTGCTGTAGAAAGGGATAAACAACAATTTAAGTCGTGTATTTTCTATGTTTTTGGGGGTATTTCTATATAAAATGGCAAATGGGACATTTGGGTACACATTTTAAAAGTTTTTCCAATATTTCCAAAACGACTGAACTGACAAAAATAAGTTTCCTAGCCTGAAATCTAGATGTATTGGAATTTAGCTATAGATCGATTTTGTTGTTTAATCGTTCTCAAACATGCATATTTTTGTGTCTTTTCACTGATAGAAATTTATTTTTAGTTAAAACCCCACAAACATTCTCTTGTGATACGATTTTCGACACCTGCATCATTACTGCATCATAAGCCAGTAACTTCTTTCAAAGTTTCATTTTTTTATTCAAACAATAATTTTCGTTTCTTGCAAAACGCAATGCAGAATTTTGATTTGATTCTTCTATTATTTTCTACATTGTGTTACAATATTTTTTGCGAGTGCTGCTTTAACTGAGAAAATTTAAGTGACAGCTTTTTTTTTGGAAAAGATGCAATGCTATTGCACATTTCATGGATTTACCCCAAATCGGGGTTCTTAAAGGATCAAGAAGTATACATTTTTAATGACTGACGTAAGGTAACCTTTACTCCATCCATGAAAAATAGTTTGTCGTCCCTGCAGGAGAAACACTGCTTCAAAGCTTTTGGAAGACGAAAGAAACACAATCACAAATCGATCTAACCTACCTTAGGTGTTCTTATGAGAAATATTTTTTCTTTGTATGAGATACAGTATGTTCAGCAGGGTTCATAAGTAAGTATGTCATTACTGGATCAGCAAAGTGCACTGCCAAATACCTTTTTTCCCTGCTTATTTCTTTCTTTACGACTGTAAAAAATTATAATTGTCCAAAATTATTGTGATACTGAGATCTTGCTTAAAGGTGTGATACACTAATTGTTGACGACTTTATAGTGATCTCTGATTTGAATCATACGCTGGTGCTCGTTTCACATTATCTGTGATATTTGGTTATTTATGTTTTTTTCTGTTGTGTCTATTTTCCTTGTCGAGTCGTCGTCCTTGGATTATGTTCCCTTTGATTAACCATTCGAACCCGGATTAAATTGATTTCCATTTTTCCATTTGCTGTATAAGGCATCAATCACATATCAATTTGAAATTCTTACTTAGAATCTTAAACCAAAATCTATTATTTTATAAAGTAGCATAAAATGTTTCAAAATGTCCGCTCTTTATACCACTATTCATCAGCCGCTGCTATCTCCGCTCTTTAGGTTACAGACCACCAATTCAACCAATGAGCATTTGGAACGTAGGCAAAAATAGTCCTACGCAGAAATTACCCCTGTTCCTCATAGTGCTGTGAAAAAAGTTCTCATCTTATTTAAAAAATTTAAACAGTTTCTGAAAGGAAAAACATTTCTGTACATTTTATAGGTGCATTTTGCTTCTTATGATGTGAAGCCTAATCTCCATAATGATTTTTAAATATACCCCTATCTTGTGAAAACACTGTGATTTCCCATGCTATTTATAGACCCTTCACTTCCGGTGACCAGTACTGCACTGCAAGTCTGCTAACCCCACATGCCATTCTGAGGATTGTGAGCTGACATATGTAGAATCATGCTGATATATAGTCCTCTGCAGGTTAAAGTTAAGGTAAAGTCCAGAGAAACCATTGAATATTGTGAAATTAGCATAGAAGCCTATGGAAAGTGGAATTAGTGGTTTTTAGCCTTTATACCACTATTCATCGGCCGCTGCTATGTCCGCTCTTTATACCACTATTCATCAGCCGCTGCTATTTCCGCTCTTTATACCACAATTCATCAGCCGTTGCTAAAACAATTTTAACTCGACGCTCCTTTTCTACAAATGACGGGAAACGCAGGTATACGTACCTTTCCATGCGCAGAGAAAAATTAATGTCAGGATCTTAAAAACTCCCGATTCTTTGAATTTGCATAACTATCGGTTCAGTTTTGTTTTGTTTTGTTTTTGTTTTTTTTATATTGTGTTAATATATTCTGAAGGATCCATACCAACGACGCCTCATAGCTGAGTCTGAAAAAATATACTAACTAACTTCACTGACATCTGTCACAGAGGGTCTTCAGTCTTACCACCATACGTGTTACTGTCAGTTTAATGTGGATGCTAGCAAAGTCGAAAGATCTTATGAAAACACTCGATGCTATAGCATCAAGTATGGAACGCCTAAACTGTCTGATGAGATACACATTTGTTTATGTGTTGTCAATATTAAATTACTTGCTGTGGTTTTATAATTTAATAATTTTATAATTTATAATAAGACGTTCTGCCATTTCGTCTTTACGTTCTGTCATTTCGTCTTTACGTTCTATCGTTTTATGATTACGTTATGTCAACATATATTTACGTTATGTGGATTTATCTTAACGTGCAGTGGTTTTCTTATAACGTGAGATCGTTTCATCTTTACGTTATGTCGATCTCTAAATACTTATGTGCATTTTCTTTTCTTTACGTGCAGTGATTTCTTCTTAACGTGATGTGGACAAAAATTTCATGATGACGTTGTGACCCCGGAACTTTTTGATCGTGTAAACTTCAAATCAGTCCGTAAAAGGCAAAATAGCCGATTGGAAAAATGCTGAACGAAATACACCTGGGTAGTCTATCCAGTTACCCTAGAGTATTTATTATATAGTGAAAAAAAAATAGCTTATTTGTTATTTACGTTCAATATTATCACAATTGATACACTTGGGACTCTGTTGATGACTTGTGGCGATTTTCGTAGTCAGAATATATATTTTTGTTAATTCCAAAAACATGGGGAGTTCTACTCCCGCGAAAATTTGCATAAATTCGGCTCTACAAGTTATTGCGTGACTAATTTTAATTTTCTACATCAATAAATCACCAAAACTAGTTTTCAAGAAAGAATTTTCAAAAAATGTTAAAAATATTACCCCTAACCCTAGAAAACTGGTCTCAGTATCAAACATAATTCTCATTCACAGCATACCGACACTGTGAAACTCATATTTTAGGCATTCATAATTAAGATAATGATGTTCCTAACATATCTGATCAATTAAGGCGCTTAGATTCTGCTTTTTGGGTGACAATTACAATCAAATCGGAAAAAGGGGAATTTTCAGAATTTCAGAATTTTCTTCTATATCATCCGATATTGACTTTTTTCAAATTACCGTAGGCTCATAAACTCATGGACTAATATACCAAATAATCTGTTTTCAAAATAATGAAATGTTTTATTGATAACATATTTGTCCAGTATGGTGGATATGTTTTGTTTTTTTTATCCTTCAGGAAAAGAAAAACAAAACAGAGGAACTTCCCAACTGTTTTTGAACACAACACAAAATAGTGTCCATATGTACTTCCTTTCTTCTTTCAAAATGAGTAAATATGTTTCAGGCAATTATTCAGCTTAAAAATATTCTACCATTACTAAAAAGGTAATCAAGATCTAGTTTTCAAAAAAATAAAATTGAAGATTTTAGACACACACAACAAAGAACATGAAATAACCAAAATAATACATGTACATTCAAAGTAACAAAGGTAAATGAGCAACTTGGAACATAGATCAGGTGCACCGGTAGGGTAAGCGTCCCCTGTTTTTCTAGAAACACCCACCGAGTTGCTCATAAAAAGTCAAGCCCGGGGTAGAAGAAACAGGAAAGCATATAACATTTAACAACTTATCTATCAGACTTGTCATAAGTTAATAAATATTTTATGATTAATAAACAGGATGTAAAGACCAGTGATTTTTACCAGTAAAATTGGCAGAATAATTTATAAAAAGTGTCTGATTTGAAAATTCTTCTATCTAGAAAATTATCTTATTGAGCTGAAATTGGTTTTATTTGAGTATAAAACAGTGTAGGAATACACACTGTTCAAATAGTTTTTGAATGTTATTGAACATTATTTTTTGAACAGGTTTAAACAAATTTGTAAAAGTTGAAATGGAAAAAAATATTTGTGTTACTGTTGAAATAATGATTTACAGATCATACGTCAGAAACTACAATTTAGTTTAAACTTTTAAGAAAAAAAGATAATTCTAAATTAGATGGGAAATGTAAAATTAAGATAACAAGTTTATTTTACATTATTTTACATCAAGTAATCTTTGAAATTGACTGTGAATGATACTAAAAGACCTCCAGTTTTACAGCACTTTTGATTTCACATAAAGTTCGGCACTCCGCTTCTACTCCGCTACTGGCTGACTTTTTTTGTTAATTTTTATGAGGCGGATTTAATAGCTGATCTTATCCTAAACAAAGTTTACGCAGTTACCGCTATACAGAGGACGTTTTGCATGTAAACAATTCTATATTCGGGGAGTCTATTCATCGCATCTACCCGAAAGAGACAAAGGATATTACAACAGACAACGTTAAAGCAGCCGCATATCTTGACCTACTCTAAAAGATCGATGGAAAGGGGAACTCCTGACTGAACTATACAGCAAATGCGAGGGCTTCTCGTCGCCAACGTTCCTTTCATCCGTAGGCGTCATTCCTTGAGCACCTTCGTATCATAACTCATATGTAATACCAGAGCTTGCCGAAACCAGAATTGAGACAGGGCATCACTACACAAGTTTTAAGGGTCTCCATCAAGAACTCGTGGGTCGAAAGGGATCTATTTGAAACGATTTGTTAACCGTGTCATAGTTTTCGTCTTCCGTCTACCGATGAACGTGACATTTTATGAGCTACCCCGCGGGTGTTTCTAGAAAAGCAGAAACTTACATTACCAGTGCAGCTGGTCCATGGTGCGCAGGTCTTAATGGAGTCTGGATAGCTCTCTTACTTTATTTTGTGTGCATGTTATTTAGTATCTCCATGCCTTTTCTTGTTTGTGTCTATATTCTGTGTCCTGTTATTCCTGGATTACGGCAAGTCGTTATCATATTTATTCGACAGTTAAGATATTTCTGGTCCATGCTCCCAGTTTTTAGTGGAGTCCTAGTCGCTCATTTACTTTTATTACTTTGTATGTATGATTTTAGTTACTTTATGTTCTTTGTTGTGTATGTCTGTTTTCCATGTCTGGTCTTTGGCCCTGGATTACATTCTTTTGATTCCGCTAGAATCTTGGTTCCCTTGATACTCTTATACATATTTATCATATGATATCTTAAAGTGCATGTAAAATATCTCATATATTACGTAAGTTATCTTATATTTTATTTCAGATATCTTTTATAAACGTTTCTATAGATGTCTTACACAATATTTAGTACTTATATGTTGCATTGACGTTGCGCAAGTTATTGGTGGTACCAATGAGCGTTTCAAGATGTCGGATATCGATACTCAGCTTCGCAAGAAAATGACGTTCATTCAAAGCTTTTATTCTACGCATAGAACTTCAATTTTGCTGTTGTGTGCGAGTGTGTTGGTTTTTATTGTGTAAAAAAACATTTTTAATGTGGTTACAAATATATCTAGGCGGCTGGTATAGATTTCGACACAGGAAGCTTTTTTTGGCTAAAACAGTTATATTTAAAAACAGCAAAATGTTACGCTTAATTTTTTTTATGTAAATACGGTAATGTGTTTGAAAGCTATATCAGCTGTGTGTCATTTTAGGTTTAATTATAAATATTCACTTCGAGGTGAAAATTCTAAAATTATTAGCAGCGAATATCTTTAATGTAAAACAAAAGTACTTTTGACCTTTTCAAACATATAATTACGATTTACCTATTGATAAACACTAAAAAAAATTCGTTGTCAAAAATCGCTTTACTTTTTAAAGTTGTTCTGTAGAAACAATATCAAAATTTCCAGTCAGCGGAAACTGCTGTCTATTAAAGGCATTCAATGTACATTTAATCCTATAAAATTGTTTCGCTCGGTCGTCATGTTTTGGACATAGTAGTTAAAATATGAACATCACTTAGGACAAGTTTCAAAATTTATTAAACAGCTATTTTGCACCTTTGTTGGCTTACAGATGAAAGTCAAACTTTGAAGAGCGAACATAATCTGTCTACCGAGTGTTACCGAGTTTCAATCAGGACTTTGACAAAACAACCCAAAAAGTGAGACCGTGTCGGACCAAAAGGGAAACGTTGGACATGACGCATGTGAAGGCAAATGTGGAATTTTCATGGTAGAAATTGTTGTATATTGAATTTAACCTAAAATTTTACACCATGCGCAAGTCTAATAGGCTCTTTGTTGCAATTTTTAACCGTTCACAAAAGAACTTTATGAAGCAGTACAACGAGTTAAAAATAAAAGAAATAGTAACATATAGGGAGAAAAATATAAAAAAAATAAGAGTATCATCGAGTTAATTCCATAGCTTAAAAGCGAAAAAAATAAACAAAACTACTCTTGACAAGAGTCGTAACAATACCGAAATATTATTTTCTTCTATCGTTTTTTTCAAGGCCAAGTTCCAAGTAAAGTTTAAGATGTGATGTAGTTTGTCTTAGACAAGTGGTATATAAGTCGCTTCTATGTCAGAGTCTTGCTAAGTACAATTGTCCCAAACATAGTCGGCATACTTTAGAATTGGACTAATAAAAGATAAATAAAAAGTCAATGATGATGAGTATTAGTGTAATTACATGCTTCAGATGATCCTCCTTAAACTTTCCGAGGAAAAGATAACGGATATGCATAATGGTCTTTCAAATACCCCGGCGTATTACTTTAATTAAAAACAGTAGATACCTTCAGACTGAGAATGGAAGGTTTGCGCCGTTATGGATATTTTTTTATTTACTCGAAACGAAATATAGTTCGGAAACGCTTATTTCATTCAAATATTTCTAAATACTCTATAAAATGAAACGGGATATCTATAAGCAATCTTTTTTTGATATATCTATAATTGTTTAGTACCGGTATGTGTCATCAAAGACATCCGACTTTAACCCCTGGTATGAAGGAGACATAACAGGGACATATACATTGTCTTCTGTGTTGGACTGGGTAGAAGAACCATATGTCATTGGCATATATCGTTGATCTTTACTTGTATGATCATACAAATATTTACCACCGTTACTACTGGTAACATTGGCGTATGGATTTTCCTTTCGGACTTTCTCTGAAATATCGGTTATGTAGTCTAATGTCTTGGATACTTTCGTTTCGATTCCCAAATCTTCATTCTCGTAAACTTTTTCTTCCTTACCACCAAGACAGCTTTGACATTTTGAAGACACGCATACAACTTTATTCGGCGTTGTATATCCATTATCAGTAGTAGTTCGGGTGTTTGTTTTGGGTTTATCATACGTTGTTTCAAAATAGTGAGCAAAGTTATAACGACCTGTTCCATTTTTCAACACTACAGAATTCTGTTCTCTTGCAACGTCATACTGTGATGGTAAATTATCTGATGTTGGCATACTAGCTTCATCGACGTAGCTGTATTCTGTATCATATAATGTCTTAAGTTTTGTCTCTTGTGAAGAAATTTCATTTGACTTTTGATATATGTTATTTGTATATCCCATAGTTTGCTGTCTATTTTGAAAGGCAATTTGTTCATCACTCTGTGGTCTAGTATTTATTGTTTCATGATCAGTGTATAGGGTATCAACCTTCCCCTTTGACCGCCTGTTAATAAATGTAAAATGTTATTGCATTGGTTACTCTAAAAACTTGAAATACATAAAAATGGACACTATTAACTAATCTCTAAATCAAGAAAAAGTTTTATTTTGTGTTAATAAGATGTGAATTTGTGAGGTTAGTAAGTTAAATTCTAATTATTTACAATTAGACAACACAGTCGTAATAGTAATTCATTAACTCATACCGACGGTATACTGCTATAATTATGACTGCTGTAACAATGAGTCCAACAATACAACCTCCTATTAAGGCTACAATCATCACTGAAAAAGAAAGAAAATACCAAAATATAATGTTTCCTTTATGTGTGTCTAAAATGCCAGAATAATTAACAGCATATCAAAGTAATACTACTTTTAAAGAGTAATCAAGGGAACCAAGGTTATAGTGGTAATTAAAAGAATGTAATCCAGGGACAAAGACCAGACATGGAAGAGTAATCAAGAGAACCAAGGATATAGAGGTAATTAAAAGAATGTAATCCAGGGACAAAACCAGACATGGAAAACAGACATATACAACAAAGAACATATAGTAACTAAAATCATACATACAAATGAGCAACTCGGACTCCACTAAAAACTGGGAGCATGGACCAGGTGGACATTGTAGAAGACAAAATAAAGGACAAACGGATAGAGACAGCACCTAGTCCCCCTAAAATGATTTGGGACAACAGTAAACGCCATATCATGACCATTACACAATTAAATCTTTTCTGGTGCTTGCAATAAACATATAATACCAATAAGTATGGTTTACAATGTTATAGGAGGCTTTACAAACAAGCGTGTAAATAAGTATTTGTGTGCAGTCTTGTTGGCCAATAGCTTCGTCACACTATGATACAATATAAACATACAGAATATTCCATGAAACATAAACATACAGAATATTCCATGAAACATAAACATACAGAAACTTCCATGCAATATAGTCACACAGAATCTTCAATGCAATATAGTCACACAGAATCTTCCATGCAATATAAACACACAGAATCTTCTATGCAATACAGTCACACAGAATCTTCCATGCAATATAAACACACAGAATCTTCCCTGCAATATAGTCACATAGAATCTTCAATGCAATATAGTCACACAGAATCTTCAATGCAATATAATCACACAGAATTTTCAATGCAATATAAACACACAGAATCTTCCATGCAATATAGTCACACAGAATCTTCCATGCAATATAGTCACACAGAATCTTACCATTTTTGCTTCCAATGTTGTTTTGCATAGAACCTCGTGTTTGTATTGTTGTTTCCGTGGTTGTATTATTACCGTTTCCAAACGCTAAAACATAAAGAGAAGAGTTACAATAAAAGCCAAAAATGCAGATGAAAGACAGTGTCAGCCTTATTACTGACACTGTAGAATACTATTACAAAATTTCTTCAATAAAAATAACTATCTAGTCCTTTTAAGTATCATGTATGCCGCGTTTTTTTTCAGCATATTACACATATATGTAAGTTACCTCTACCTTAATTCATAAAGTTGTGTGTACTTCCGTGCCATGTTTGGCATATGGAACTTACTTTGTACAAACTCAACGTTTGAACCAACTTATGATTTAGATTTATTAGAATAAGCACGTGACAATACACTAATTAGAATGTCTCATACCACATTGTGAAATATTACAATATTCCCATCTTCGTGTAGGGTCAACAGTATAACACCATGGCCTGCCGTCTCCATCTGGACTTCTACAAAAATTCTCATGACCTTCACCTACAGGCCAGTGTTGTGGAATATGCGGTGTCTGAGCATCCCATCTTTGACATGTTCTCCCTGATACTGTTGTACTAGTAGTGCCATTGTAGAAGGTTGTTTCTTGTAATCCGTAGAAGCAATTGTCTACCGAAAAATGCAAGCAGTCTATTCAAAATGGTTGATAAAAACAAGTCTATTCAAAATGGTTGATAAAAACAGAGACCTATAATTAATTACTGGTCCATGATAAAAAAAAGATAAATTGAATTATTTAGTAATTTTCATTCAATCAACGGAATTTATTCAACACCGTTTAAAACAGAACAAATCAACACCGACTCTGGATTAAAAATAATGATTCACTCACTCTAAGAATAATATTTATATTTTAACAAAATAAGTGTAATATTTACCAATGTCTTGTTCGAGTGTAGTAACCTCAATTGGAGTGGAGGATACTCCTAATGTAACGATTGGTGTGTTGCAGTTGTACCGTACTGTCAGTACCTCATTGGCCATCGCACATGAGTCCGTATATACCTCATCGGTGGCCTTGAGAGTACAGCTAGTCTGTCCTTGACACAGAGTCTGAACAATTGAGGTAACCTCATTCTTGCTACAGTAAATAGGTCTGCCTTCGTACTTAGCATATTGAACATTTATTACACGGCCATTCATACACCTTAAAACTTTTGTTTGTTCTTCCCTTACTATTATGTTTGCACCTAATGTACCAAGAAAAAAAAAGACAAATTTCTGTAATGGTTGTTTAAACATACTACCACAAAACAGAAATTGTTTGTATAAAGCAAGTGTAATGCTAATATATATATATATATATATAACATTCTTTATGAATTCGAAAAAGAAAACTTGTTTTTACGTATGATCATCTTTACCAAGGCATTTTTTGTAAAGTTCAAGAGTTTTTGGTTACTTTCGAATATGAAAATAGATACTGATAAATAACGCTTTGAACAGTTGCAATTGGCAATAAAACTTGAAAACTTACCATGTAAAAGCTTTGGTATTATACAAATAAGACAAAGTATCCTGAAGTCCATACTCACTTCTATCGGATAAAGAGATCACTAATCGGTACTTAATTGGATTCGGAAAGATATAACGTCACATGACTCAGTACCATGTATGACAGTGTATCATGTGTCATGTAAGTAGTCAAGTCCTTAATATAAAACAGAATTTGCCAGACACGTAAAAATACATTAAGTTTTATTTAATAAAAACGTATGTCTGCTACCTCTTCTCAGATGTACATCTAGTAGTTAAACGCAAATACACGTTTAAGGAAGAAATCAAAAGTGAAGCTGTAGTGCACACATATTGCAAAAAAAAAAAAAAAAAAAAAAAAAATTACAGGTCATTTAACATATCTACCAAGTTCCATTAGATTCTGTTCCGAAGTTTCAAATAAGTCATACTGATAAACTGTTTTAGTAGTTTATGAATTATCGGCAAAAAAAAAAAAACAAACAAACAAACAAACAAAACAAAACACCCTCCCCCAACCAATTTAAATAAAAATGTCTGAGAAAATTTTAACTGTTTGTGATGTCATCTATTTCAAAGACTTTGGGGTTATCATGGTATTAAAAATATTCTCAGACTCGAGTATTTTCTAACTTATATGTACAGCGCGTCTGAAATAGAAGATATAATAATCCAATACATCGCGTCAACGCCAAAACGGTAAGCAGAGATGATCATCGATAATGTAAACAATGAAATACAATAACATAAAACTGAAGATACGGTAAACAAAACATAAAGAAACAACTGCAATATGAACTTCCACAATAAATAGGGGTGACATTAGGTACACCGGAAGGGTAAACTTATTCTGCCCTGCCAGCGACAATAAAAAGGGATCACACAAGGTACTCCGGAAGCGTAAACTTGTTCTGCTCCGACACTCGTCACACTGCAAGTAAGTAAAACCTGGTGGTATATCTTAGGATATTTTGAGATTGATCATTCCGCTCATACAATACATATGGTGCATGTCTTTACTTATCTACAAAGTTTCATGAAATATTCTGTTTGAAGTTTCAGAGAGCTGCTCAGAAGGTACACAGCGCAAGACTTAAAAAAAAGGATAGAATTTTCATGAATTAAGCATAACAACATATAGTGACCCTACTACCTTCCAAATTTAATGAAATTCCGCCGAGCAGTTTCTTTGAGTAGATTCAAACTTTCTGACGGACAATACTGAACAAATTAAAAAAAAAAATAACACTTTTTTTTTTTTATCTTTTTAGATATCAAAATGGATTTTGCGAGTCAAATAATAACATTCTTTAATGTTTTGTTGTATTTTCTAATATTGCTTTAACTCAATATTTTTCCGGAATGTTCTAACACTTAAGTGTCCCCGAAATACGTTTTGTCTTGACTATTGGTACAGTGCATGCTTCTTTACACATTAAAAAGAATACTTGACTTTCATATAATTAGGAATAACAGAATGCTACTACACATGATTCTCAACATTATATTCAGGAACATTTGTCTGTTCTATAAAAATATTACCAAATGACGATGAGATTTAAAAAGAGTAATATTACAAAATGTTATGAGTGAGTGCGAGTAGTATCTTTTCGGTGTTTTACTAGTGTTTTTCCATAAATATATATATATATATATAAAAGTGCATTGCACCGAAGAAAAGCTAGATGATTTAGCGCATGTGATTAAAGCGATATGGTTACATTAAAATCGTGTTTAAAAGAACCTTAATAACATATTATATATAAGATATCATAATTTACATTGTACGACAGTAAGTATAAGTACTTCCGTTGGTTTAATACTGATAAGTTTCCTTTGACTGAGTGTCGACTAATGAAGGTGACATAATTGGGACGTACATATCCTCCTCTGTGTGGGCTGAATAGACCGATTTCATACCAAATAACATCGGCATATATCTCTGGTTTCGGACGTTTTCCTCCTTATTGTCTACATTTCTTGACTTGTTCCTGCATTCAATGTTGACATATTGTTTATAGTTTTGTATTTCCATGTTTGAAGTAAGCGGCTTTAAGTCCGAAGAATTATTTTCGTCAGTCACGGCACTTTTTCCAAAATCTTGGTTTACGTAGATATTTTCGTTTGTCGCACGAAGTTCCTGTTTTACAGGAACAACATAAGTACTTATTCCATCCATATGTGGGTTTATTTTAGCATGCGGTCCATGTACATGTGAATAACCAACAGCAGAGCGACATGGGGTGTCGTAATCAAGTCTTTCTTCATAAATACTCAAACCAGCATTCGATTTGTCAAATTCAGTATTTGGAATGTCATAACTAACACACTGAACAGAATGTGTATTTTTATTTGAAGACACATGACCTGTTTCATTAGAATCTGTTAATGGGTCTCCTTTATTGTTGGCAGACTGGTAATCATTTACTGGGTAACTGTTTTCTCTAACTAGATCATACGAAGGAGGAGGGATAGACATATTCGATACACTATACATATTATCAACAGCAACTTTGGAGATTGTATTATCGTGAACAAACCGACATGCTGTACTGTTTACACCGTAACTGCCGTTCTCGTATCCACACATAGGAGTAGGGTGGTGAACAGGTCTTCCAGTAGAACCAGGTGATATATCTAATCCCCGAACAGAATTGGTTGGAATGATCTCGAAATGTTCGCTCTCGGTTGATTCTCCCTTTTTTCTGTGTTTTGATCTTTTACACACACAAAAAAAATAACCTTTATAATAATAGTATATCATGAATAGCTCCCGAGAGAGTATCAAAAAGATTATTTGTTGTACAAATAAATTTCTCAGGAACTATTCACTGCATTACAGGAATTTTATAGTAAAGGTTTATAATTATAAACAAAATTTTACAAAATGCTACTTTTATATGTTGTATATACACAAAAGAAATGTAACAACAGGCTCCCAGGAGCCTGAATCGCTCACCTGGTAATTCTTCACCATTCAAGGGCAATAATCCCTGGAGACTTTTTTAGGCCTTAAAATAAGGATCATTTCAGCAAATTGAAAGAATTTGGCTAAACCTAACGATTTTGGAGGTAAAATATGCGAAAAATTACTGTTTGACCCCTATGTTCTATTTTTATTAACGGCAGCATTGGTTTTTTGGCGGATAGATAATCCCCACTTCAGTTCTATGCAGGATACCCCAAGAAACATCCACCCTAAGTTTGGTTTCAATTGGTCAAGTAATGTCAGAGGAGAAGATTTTTTTAAAGAAATAACATTAAAAATGGCAAAAGACGTTGAAAAGGGCAATAACGAAAATTTGACTACAGATATCATCATGCTGAACACTATTACCCAAATCAGAATTTAGTTAAACCTAATGGCTTTGGAGATATATGTGAAAAACTATTGTATGACCCCTATGTTATATTTTTAGTAACGGCGGCCATGTTTTTCGACGGATCAAAAGTCTCCACATCAGTGCTATGCAGAATACCCTAAAAAAACATACATACCATGTTTGGTTCCAATTGGCCAAGTAGTGTCAGAGGAGAAGATTTTTGAAAGAAATAAGATTAAAAATAGCAAAAAAGACAAAAAAACGTTGAAAAATGGCAATAATTCCAAAATGGCTTAATTGGTTAAAAGGAAAATTTGACCACAGATAGAGCTCACCATGCTGAACATTTTTACGCGTCAGAATTTAGCTAAACTTAACAGTTTTGGAGATATATATATATGAAAAACTACTGTCTGACCCCTATGTTCTATTTTTAGTAACGGCGGCCATGTTTTTTTTTGACGGATCAAAAATCTCCACATCAGTTCCAATTGGTCAAGTAGTTTCAGCGGAGAAGATTTTTGAAAAATTGTTAACGACGACGACGAAAGACGACGCCAAGTGATGACAGTCAGTAGCTCACATGGCCTTCGGCCAGGTGAACTAAAAAGGGTGTAAATGGTCTTGCCAGGCGTGTCGACTACAATTATTATTTGACAGATCGTGACAGGATTTGTTGGTTTACTAAGGCAGTCAGTTGGCATATATACCTGTCTTATCATTTGTATGGCTTGTACAACTTTTTAAACTATGTCATATATTCCTCTGGAGGGAGATAACTGTAATGAATATATCAATGCAGCATTCTCTCTCCTAGTACAGCTGTCGGCTAGGATCTATGCACAGGCAAACTTAACTTGAACAGGGAAGGGTGTAATCATGGTATGGATACCATAAAGTTGATAAAATTATAAAATTTTCCACGAAAGCAGGTGAAATTCAATAGTTCAGCAAATTTCTATTAGAATTATTGATATGAGTCGTTTGTTACTTTGTAACTAACATGAAGCTGTAACTACTCTAAACATACCTGAATATAATGAATGCAACTGTTAGTATGACCAAGATAACGATTCCAAACAAACATCCAATCACAATTCCGATGGTATCGTTACCTGTAACAATATCAAATTAAAAAAAATATGGGCCAATTTCTAGATTTCCAGATATTTGATAACTAAAAGATACTCAACTTTTTTTAACAACAGAATAAATATTTATTCAACAATTGCTTGTTACAATATTACCAAGAATGCAAGCTCTTCAAGGTGTTTCCACTGACTAAACAGGAAAAGTAGCCAGTTGTAGTGTTAAATAATATAACATATTACATACATTCCAAATACTTTTTCAAACTCTGTAAAAAGCCTTAATTTATCAAACGTTTTCTTCCCTTTTTCAAATTCTTTTTTTTTTTAAATATTAAGTATATTCACATTTTTTTTGCTTTTGTTTGGACACATAATACGATTTATACCCAACTTTTTAATTTTCTTTGAAGTTTATCTAAAAGTCCTGCGATATAAAAGATATGCATGCAAAGTTTTGAAATTAAAAAACATCACTGAATCAGCTGAAGGAATATTCTTACTCGAATGACTATCCTTCTGTACAGGTAAAATTACGTTGTCGATTGTCTTATTGCCAATAACTGGATGAAAACACATGCACCAGAAAAAAATCAGCATAAAGCATTAAAAAACTTCAGAGAAATTTTATAGCAAAATGCTTATTCAAATTTCCGAAGTTGAATTCATTGATGGCACGCAGAGATGAAAGTTTACAACATACATATTCAACTAATTTGACTATAACCACAGAATAGATTCAGCACACAGAAAAAATGTAAGAAATCTACTTTAAGTTTTAAAGGTTTTTAAGTTTGAATTAACAACCGAACTCAATATAAAAAAATCAGTACCAAGCAATCGATGTAATGTAAAGAACGTTAAGAACATTCATTCATATGAAAGATAAGCAGATAAATCTACATAGGCTGTATGCAACATTAAAACATGATCAGACATGACTCTTACAAACCTCCTTTATCTGAGGTTAGCCTGTCAGTAGAGGAAGTCGTGTTGAAGTTCGAAGATGTTGGCACAGTTGATGCATAAATCTCTAATGATATAAAAAAAACCTAACATTTAAACTGAAGTCTTCTGATTATAATACACCAAATTCATAATGTAAAAAATGGCAACTATTGTCCTAGCGCTCCCTCTTCTGAAGAACCCCGCTGGAACCCCTCCTTTTTAAATTGTCTGGATCCGCCCCAGTTATATCTTAAATAATGTCAAGGCATCCGGTTTCTATATTCTTATTTGGTATGGTTTTAAACGATGAGAGAAATCTACTTTCAAGAAAAACTTTAACAGTGCTCTCTATAAACACACTTTTATGTCCCATTTATGGCACATTCTCTGACTTCCTAATGAAGTCATATCATACCTTCACACGTGAACCGTATCGTGAGTAACTCCTTGAAAAATAGACAGGAATCCTTGAAAACTTTATCTGTAGCTTTTACTTTACAAAACGGCATCTCTTGACACATAGCTTTAACTTTTGATGTAACATCTGTTGGTGAACATAATAAACTATTGCCTTTGTAGCTAGCACTGCTGATATCTAGTACGTGATTAGGACTACACTGTAGATTCCTGGATTCGCCCTCCGGTATTGTTACTGTCTCGGTTGCTTAATAGAATTGAAAAAAAAAACTATAATTTTTGTATAGAGTCATTCCATTGGCCTGTTTAGCCAACTACAAATTATTAAAAAAAAAACATTATGTATTTGGTATGAGAGTGTGTTAACAAAGAATTTGTTAATTGGGTACAATTTATGATTGCACTAAACACAATTTTTAATATAGAATATAGAAAACTAACTTACCAGATAAGGAATTTAACCTTAGTACAACGAAAACTATCAGTTGAAGCGCCATCATTTTTCTAGCAAAATCACATCAAAACAATATATAACCTATATATAAACATGTGTACATGGGATCATGTGATAATTAATATATGATCTAACACTTTTACTATGTCATGCACTGAGGTCCTTCGTTACTTCACAGTATGTTAACAGTATTTATAGGCAGTATTTTTATCATGTTTTCCATTGACAAAAATTCAATGTTAATAAATTCTATCTTGGCTTTAACATCGTTTTATCCATATTTGGTTTCTTAATGATTCGATTTTGAGTAGTTACAAATAAAGCAATATTAAACCAAATTATGATGAGACTAGAAAAATAAAAATACTTAGCGTTAGTAGTAATAAAGTGTCTCGTTTACCTCTGTGAAACGTTGGTTCAAGATATACTTTTATAAAATATTTGTTACAATGATTGAAGATTGTTTATAAGAATATATAGATTTAAATAGTTGCAATGAATAACCAGTCACATGATAGTCGTCATAGGTTTTGAAAACGTGAATTCCATAAAAAGGGATTGCCAGGCCATTATTGGCTCCTTTTTGCCAAATTTTCTACGGCAATATTGTCTATAAAGCACTTCCTCTCAAACATTATGCGATGATGGATTTATCAACCGTCTTTTATAGATTTTTTTGTAACTTCTGTAAAGAGTATATGATTTTCAAATCATTGTCTGTTCTTTCAACATTGCCATCGAAAATAGAGATATTGAACCCCTAATTGCATCCGTACGTCCTACGTAAAAAATAAATATTTTTTTTGGATATTTTTCTACGTCAATTCTTGCCTTTGTAGCGCTTGATGTTGCTACTTCAAATCCACTGGAAATGTAGTCATCAATTCTTTCTAATTCATGTACTTTTGATGGTTGTGTCACTCTGTTCTGCCTAGCTTTCATTATAACTGCGAGAGAGTATCCTTTAATATGTTCTGGGCTAGCGTTCAGTATAACTGCGAGAGAGCATTCTTTAATATGTTCTTGGCTAGCTTTCATTATAACTGCGAGAGAGTACCCTTTAATATGTTCTGGGCTAGCGTTCAGTACAACTGCGAGAGAGCATTCTTTAATATGTTCTGGGCTAGCGTTCAGTATAACTGCGAGAGAGCATTCTTTAATATGTTCTGGGCTAGCGTTCAGTATAACTGCGAGAGAGCATTCTTTAATATGTTCTGGGCTAGCGTTCAGTATAACTGCGAGAGAGTATTCTTTAAGTAAATTTATCTTATTGTCTTAATAGTGTATGTTGAGGTATTCCATGGAGATAGTTGAGTGTACTATTGAGTGAATTGTATTTTGCGTTTGTTTGTTGTTTAAGTTTATTTCTGATCTTACATTAAGGCATTATAAAACTAGTTTACCCTACTGTAGATTTAAAGCGCCTGTCTACATTCAGGTGTTGGTCACTATTGTGCTTCTATGTCGTTCTATTACTTTTTAGTTAGATTTGAAGGGTTGTCATCGTTCTGTTACCTTGAATTGTTTTACAAGTGGGGGCCTTTCATAGCTTGCTTAAAGGTGTGTTAACACTTGTTGGTCTGGTGATATGTGAAGATATTTACTATTTTTGGATTGAGATTAAACGCTGGTTTAATTGTTGCCTTTTGTCCCAATGTAACTGCAACTAAATGCGCTACGGACTTGACACTAGAACATCTTCGGGCACAACTAAATGCGCTACGGACTTGACACTAGAACATCTTCGGGCACAACTGAATGCGCTACGGACTTGACACTAGAACATCTTCGGGCACAACTGAATGCGTCAAATCACGTAGAATCAGACCGTACCTAACAAATCTGATGTTTGATTTTCTTATTACCGAAAAAAATCAAGATAGTGTGGAAAATCTGCAAGTTGGAAAGGCTTCAAGAAGAGATTATATTTTTTTTTATAAACTTTTAACCGGAAATTGAATACTTAATTTTATGAAAAAAAGAAATGATTTCATATTTCTCATGATAGTTAATTATCCGGCTTTTTTTACGACTGTGCATCTCAAGTACCATCATATGGCATTTGTATATCACAGCTCGTGTGTGCAACGACTTGCCTGGTTTAAATAACAAGAGGAATCTCTATACAATTGTATGCAAATGAAAAAAAAAACAACATTGATATAAAGTTTACCAAAATTTTATCATCGATAAAATGATATCATTAATAAATATAATAACGTTATCTGCACCATCTTATATCTTATGAAATCTCCACCCAATCTTTTAAGCTTATATTTTTGAAAAAAAAAAAAAAAACAAATATAGTTTTGTAGTTACTGTGATTAAAGCTTTCTCTACCAGAGGCGTGATCTCAAAATAAAATAAGAAAAAAAAAAGACCTCGAAGTGATTTTCTTTTGGCACCCACTTTTTGTTAATTTAGAATAAATTGTTTTTATCATTGTTATTTCATTTCATTATTACAAGCTAAAATCAGTTCTGTTATACTCCTTTACAAATCAGAAGACTAGAAAATAAACTCATTATCTAAGCTGTTAGTGCTTCTAGTATACAATTTATTTTTTGGATATAGATCATCCTATGCATTAGGTTTTAATGCTACTGGTGAGAGATTACTCCGTGAAAAACGTGTACAGCATTATACTAGAATTTGAAATATAAATACGAATGGTATTTTTGTTAAGACCCCTGATGGTATTCACCAGCCCAGTAGTCAGACATGTCTGACCCGATTTATATCGTATATTTTTCAACTGAATTTGTATCATTATCAAACTCAAAAGCGTTAAATTCCTTGTATTGTACATGGTAGAACGGTACTTCCGGTATTTCGATAGTTTGGTTTCAAGTATTTCTCTTATTTGATTTATTTTTGGATTTTATTTGACTTATAATTAATTTCGTTAAAATGCTGACGAGGAATTCGATGTTGTATATCTCTAATTAAACGAAAAGGCTATGTTAAATATATCAATAAACACAGTGTAGGACTAAAGAATGCAACAAAATAGATACAAATTACAGACAATATGTGTTACCAATGCTATTAAGGTTGATTCTCACACCCTTTTACACACATTACAAGTCACTATAAATACATTCGGTGATATTTCAACTTTCTGCAATAATTAGGGTTTAATTTATTGTCTTTTGTCAATTCAAATTTTTAACTTAGTGTATTTAGTTATTTATATCTTTCATTTAGAGACTTTAGGAACGACGTTTTGTCAAACTAAACAATTTTATTGTATCTCTTTATCTACTTTAGGAGGAAAAAGTTAACTACATTTCAACGTACATGCGTTTAAATCTCATTGAACAGTCTACGTACACCGACAATTTCCATAAACTACGATTTGTTAAACCTGTCAACTAGATTGGACACAGAATTAGATTGTTTTAATTTGTCCAACATCAAACTTTTCTCGGAATATGTAGGCTCCTCAATCCGACTGTTTTTAGTCTGAAATTTGTCTGAGTTTTGTTTTGTACTGGACACAACCAAAGGAGACTTAATTTCATCGCGTGAATCTATAATTTCCCGTGAACTGTTTTTATCAACTTCTTTTTGCGTTGTAGGTACACTTTTATAATTCAACTCCTTTCCTTCAGCTCTGTTAACAGAATGTTCGGAATTCATCGGGACTTTATCCGCTGTAGCATAGTTTGGTGTAAGTTCACAAGATATTTTATCTCCACTTTGCTGCAGAGGCTTGGGAGACGGTCTTGGGGCTAAGGTTGGTTTCTTCAGTATTGGTTTTATTGCTGCACTTGGTTTAGAAGAGCACATTTTAGGAGCTTCGGGATGTTCATAATCGTGAGAATCACAGTCATTTTGATGTCTATCTGTACACGGATCATTTCGATTAGGAACATCGTAAAGATTGGTGTAATCTGTTTTCTGGGGATCCTCTAACCCGGATGCATGAGGCATTTCATAGACACGTGATTTGATAATAGGAGTATTGGCGTAATCTACAGGATCTATGCGCTCCCCATCCACCGCGGAATATCCAGGGTTACTAGCTAATACATGAGATCCGGAGTCACCTTTCGTTCGCCATCGAACCATTTTTCTGACACGACCCATTAATGTGTTATGTTCTGGTGCTGCATATACATATGTTTTGTGGCATTTTTCAAATTCAATGTTAATAAATTCTATCTTGGCTTTAACATCGTTTTATCCATATTTGGTTTCTTAATGATTCGATTTTGAGTAGTTACAAATAAAGCAATATTAAACCAAATTATGATGAGACTAGAAAAATAAAAATACTTAGCGTTAGTAGTAATAAAGTGTCTCGTTTACCTCTGTGAAACGTTGGTTCAAGATATACTTTTATAAAATATTTGTTACAATGATTGAAGATTGTTTATAAGAATATATAGATTTAAATAGTTGCAATGAATAACCAGTCACATGATAGTCGTCATAGGTTTTGAAAACGTGAATTCCATAAAAAGGGATTGCCAGGCCATTATTGGCTCCTTTTTGCCAAATTTTCTACGGCAATATTGTCTATAAAGCACTTCCTCTCAAACATTATGCGATGATGGATTTATCAACCGTCTTTTATAGATTTTTTTGTAACTTCTGTAAAGAGTATATGATTTTCAAATCATTGTCTGTTCTTTCAACATTGCCATCGAAAATAGAGATATTGAACCCCTAATTGCATCCGTACGTCCTACGTAAAAAATAAATATTTTTTTTGGATATTTTTCTACGTCAATTCTTGCCTTTGTAGCGCTTGATGTTGCTACTTCAAATCCACTGGAAATGTAGTCATCAATTCTTTCTAATTCATGTACTTTTGATGGTTGTGTCACTCTGTTCTGCCTAGCTTTCATTATAACTGCGAGAGAGTATCCTTTAATATGTTCTGGGCTAGCGTTCAGTATAACTGCGAGAGAGCATTCTTTAATATGTTCTTGGCTAGCTTTCATTATAACTGCGAGAGAGTACCCTTTAATATGTTCTGGGCTAGCGTTCAGTACAACTGCGAGAGAGCATTCTTTAATATGTTCTGGGCTAGCGTTCAGTATAACTGCGAGAGAGCATTCTTTAATATGTTCTGGGCTAGCGTTCAGTATAACTGCGAGAGAGCATTCTTTAATATGTTCTGGGCTAGCGTTCAGTATAACTGCGAGAGAGTATTCTTTAAGTAAATTTATCTTATTGTCTTAATAGTGTATGTTGAGGTATTCCATGGAGATAGTTGAGTGTACTATTGAGTGAATTGTATTTTGCGTTTGTTTGTTGTTTAAGTTTATTTCTGATCTTACATTAAGGCATTATAAAACTAGTTTACCCTACTGTAGATTTAAAGCGCCTGTCTACATTCAGGTGTTGGTCACTATTGTGCTTCTATGTCGTTCTATTACTTTTTAGTTAGATTTGAAGGGTTGTCATCGTTCTGTTACCTTGAATTGTTTTACAAGTGGGGGCCTTTCATAGCTTGCTTAAAGGTGTGTTAACACTTGTTGGTCTGGTGATATGTGAAGATATTTACTATTTTTGGATTGAGATTAAACGCTGGTTTAATTGTTGCCTTTTGTCCCAATGTAACTGCAACTAAATGCGCTACGGACTTGACACTAGAACATCTTCGGGCACAACTAAATGCGCTACGGACTTGACACTAGAACATCTTCGGGCACAACTGAATGCGCTACGGACTTGACACTAGAACATCTTCGGGCACAACTGAATGCGTCAAATCACGTAGAATCAGACCGTACCTAACAAATCTGATGTTTGATTTTCTTATTACCGAAAAAAATCAAGATAGTGTGGAAAATCTGCAAGTTGGAAAGGCTTCAAGAAGAGATTATATTTTTTTTTATAAACTTTTAACCGGAAATTGAATACTTAATTTTATGAAAAAAAGAAATGATTTCATATTTCTCATGATAGTTAATTATCCGGCTTTTTTTACGACTGTGCATCTCAAGTACCATCATATGGCATTTGTATATCACAGCTCGTGTGTGCAACGACTTGCCTGGTTTAAATAACAAGAGGAATCTCTATACAATTGTATGCAAATGAAAAAAAAAAACAACATTGATATAAAGTTTACCAAAATTTTATCATCGATAAAATGATATCATTAATAAATATAATAACGTTATCTGCACCATCTTATATCTTATGAAATCTCCACCCAATCTTTTAAGCTTATATTTTTGAAAAAAAAAAAAAAAAACAAATATAGTTTTGTAGTTACTGTGATTAAAGCTTTCTCTACCAGAGGCGTGATCTCAAAATAAAATAAGAAAAAAAAAAGACCTCGAAGTGATTTTCTTTTGGCACCCACTTTTTGTTAATTTAGAATAAATTGTTTTTATCATTGTTATTTCATTTCATTATTACAAGCTAAAATCAGTTCTGTTATACTCCTTTACAAATCAGAAGACTAGAAAATAAACTCATTATCTAAGCTGTTAGTGCTTCTAGTATACAATTTATTTTTTGGATATAGATCATCCTATGCATTAGGTTTTAATGCTACTGGTGAGAGATTACTCCGTGAAAAACGTGTACAGCATTATACTAGAATTTGAAATATAAATACGAATGGTATTTTTGTTAAGACCCCTGATGGTATTCACCAGCCCAGTAGTCAGACATGTCTGACCCGATTTATATCGTATATTTTTCAACTGAATTTGTATCATTATCAAACTCAAAAGCGTTAAATTCCTTGTATTGTACATGGTAGAACGGTACTTCCGGTATTTCGATAGTTTGGTTTCAAGTATTTCTCTTATTTGATTTATTTTTGGATTTTATTTGACTTATAATTAATTTCGTTAAAATGCTGACGAGGAATTCGATGTTGTATATCTCTAATTAAACGAAAAGGCTATGTTAAATATATCAATAAACACAGTGTAGGACTAAAGAATGCAACAAAATAGATACAAATTACAGACAATATGTGTTACCAATGCTATTAAGGTTGATTCTCACACCCTTTTACACACATTACAAGTCACTATAAATACATTCGGTGATATTTCAACTTTCTGCAATAATTAGGGTTTAATTTATTGTCTTTTGTCAATTCAAATTTTTAACTTAGTGTATTTAGTTATTTATATCTTTCATTTAGAGACTTTAGGAACGACGTTTTGTCAAACTAAACAATTTTATTGTATCTCTTTATCTACTTTAGGAGGAAAAAGTTAACTACATTTCAACGTACATGCGTTTAAATCTCATTGAACAGTCTACGTACACCGACAATTTCCATAAACTACGATTTGTTAAACCTGTCAACTAGATTGGACACAGAATTAGATTGTTTTAATTTGTCCAACATCAAACTTTTCTCGGAATATGTAGGCTCCTCAATCCGACTGTTTTTAGTCTGAAATTTGTCTGAGTTTTGTTTTGTACTGGACACAACCAAAGGAGACTTAATTTCATCGCGTGAATCTATAATTTCCCGTGAACTGTTTTTATCAACTTCTTTTTGCGTTGTAGGTACACTTTTATAATTCAACTCCTTTCCTTCAGCTCTGTTAACAGAATGTTCGGAATTCATCGGGACTTTATCCGCTGTAGCATAGTTTGGTGTAAGTTCACAAGATATTTTATCTCCACTTTGCTGCAGAGGCTTGGGAGACGGTCTTGGGGCTAAGGTTGGTTTCTTCAGTATTGGTTTTATTGCTGCACTTGGTTTAGAAGAGCACATTTTAGGAGCTTCGGGATGTTCATAATCGTGAGAATCACAGTCATTTTGATGTCTATCTGTACACGGATCATTTCGATTAGGAACATCGTAAAGATTGGTGTAATCTGTTTTCTGGGGATCCTCTAACCCGGATGCATGAGGCATTTCATAGACACGTGATTTGATAATAGGAGTATTGGCGTAATCTACAGGATCTATGCGCTCCCCATCCACCGCGGAATATCCAGGGTTACTAGCTAATACATGAGATCCGGAGTCACCTTTCGTTCGCCATCGAACCATTTTTCTGACACGACCCATTAATGTGTTATGTTCTGGTGCTGCATATACATATGTTTTGTGGCATTTTTCAAATTCAATGTTAATAAATTCTATCTTGGCTTTAACATCGTTTTATCCATATTTGGTTTCTTAATGATTCGATTTTGAGTAGTTACAAATAAAGCAATATTAAACCAAATTATGATGAGACTAGAAAAATAAAAATACTTAGCGTTAGTAGTAATAAAGTGTCTCGTTTACCTCTGTGAAACGTTGGTTCAAGATATACTTTTATAAAATATTTGTTACAATGATTGAAGATTGTTTATAAGAATATATAGATTTAAATAGTTGCAATGAATAACCAGTCACATGATAGTCGTCATAGGTTTTGAAAACGTGAATTCCATAAAAAGGGATTGCCAGGCCATTATTGGCTCCTTTTTGCCAAATTTTCTACGGCAATATTGTCTATAAAGCACTTCCTCTCAAACATTATGCGATGATGGATTTATCAACCGTCTTTTATAGATTTTTTTGTAACTTCTGTAAAGAGTATATGATTTTCAAATCATTGTCTGTTCTTTCAACATTGCCATCGAAAATAGAGATATTGAACCCCTAATTGCATCCGTACGTCCTACGTAAAAAATAAATATTTTTTTTGGATATTTTTCTACGTCAATTCTTGCCTTTGTAGCGCTTGATGTTGCTACTTCAAATCCACTGGAAATGTAGTCATCAATTCTTTCTAATTCATGTACTTTTGATGGTTGTGTCACTCTGTTCTGCCTAGCTTTCATTATAACTGCGAGAGAGTATCCTTTAATATGTTCTGGGCTAGCGTTCAGTATAACTGCGAGAGAGCATTCTTTAATATGTTCTTGGCTAGCTTTCATTATAACTGCGAGAGAGTACCCTTTAATATGTTCTGGGCTAGCGTTCAGTACAACTGCGAGAGAGCATTCTTTAATATGTTCTGGGCTAGCGTTCAGTATAACTGCGAGAGAGCATTCTTTAATATGTTCTGGGCTAGCGTTCAGTATAACTGCGAGAGAGCATTCTTTAATATGTTCTGGGCTAGCGTTCAGTATAACTGCGAGAGAGTATTCTTTAAGTAAATTTATCTTATTGTCTTAATAGTGTATGTTGAGGTATTCCATGGAGATAGTTGAGTGTACTATTGAGTGAATTGTATTTTGCGTTTGTTTGTTGTTTAAGTTTATTTCTGATCTTACATTAAGGCATTATAAAACTAGTTTACCCTACTGTAGATTTAAAGCGCCTGTCTACATTCAGGTGTTGGTCACTATTGTGCTTCTATGTCGTTCTATTACTTTTTAGTTAGATTTGAAGGGTTGTCATCGTTCTGTTACCTTGAATTGTTTTACAAGTGGGGGCCTTTCATAGCTTGCTTAAAGGTGTGTTAACACTTGTTGGTCTGGTGATATGTGAAGATATTTACTATTTTTGGATTGAGATTAAACGCTGGTTTAATTGTTGCCTTTTGTCCCAATGTAACTGCAACTAAATGCGCTACGGACTTGACACTAGAACATCTTCGGGCACAACTAAATGCGCTACGGACTTGACACTAGAACATCTTCGGGCACAACTGAATGCGCTACGGACTTGACACTAGAACATCTTCGGGCACAACTGAATGCGTCAAATCACGTAGAATCAGACCGTACCTAACAAATCTGATGTTTGATTTTCTTATTACCGAAAAAAATCAAGATAGTGTGGAAAATCTGCAAGTTGGAAAGGCTTCAAGAAGAGATTATATTTTTTTTTATAAACTTTTAACCGGAAATTGAATACTTAATTTTATGAAAAAAAGAAATGATTTCATATTTCTCATGATAGTTAATTATCCGGCTTTTTTTACGACTGTGCATCTCAAGTACCATCATATGGCATTTGTATATCACAGCTCGTGTGTGCAACGACTTGCCTGGTTTAAATAACAAGAGGAATCTCTATACAATTGTATGCAAATGAAAAAAAAAACAACATTGATATAAAGTTTACCAAAATTTTATCATCGATAAAATGATATCATTAATAAATATAATAACGTTATCTGCACCATCTTATATCTTATGAAATCTCCACCCAATCTTTTAAGCTTATATTTTTGAAAAAAAAAACAAATATAGTTTTGTAGTTACTGTGATTAAAGCTTTCTCTACCAGAGGCGTGATCTCAAAATAAAATAAGAAAAAAAAAAGACCTCGAAGTGATTTTCTTTTGGCACCCACTTTTTGTTAATTTAGAATAAATTGTTTTTATCATTGTTATTTCATTTCATTATTACAAGCTAAAATCAGTTCTGTTATACTCCTTTACAAATCAGAAGACTAGAAAATAAACTCATTATCTAAGCTGTTAGTGCTTCTAGTATACAATTTATTTTTTGGATATAGATCATCCTATGCATTAGGTTTTAATGCTACTGGTGAGAGATTACTCCGTGAAAAACGTGTACAGCATTATACTAGAATTTGAAATATAAATACGAATGGTATTTTTGTTAAGACCCCTGATGGTATTCACCAGCCCAGTAGTCAGACATGTCTGACCCGATTTATATCGTATATTTTGCAACTGAATTTGTATCATTATCAAACTCAAAAGCGTTAAATTCCTTGTATTGTACATGGTAGAACGGTACTTCCGGTATTTCGATAGTTTGGTTTCAAGTATTTCTCTTATTTGATTTATTTTTGGATTTTATTTGACTTATAATTAATTTCGTTAAAATGCTGACGAGGAATTCGATGTTGTATATCTCTAATTAAACGAAAAGGCTATGTTAAATATATCAATAAACACAGTGTAGGACTAAAGAATGCAACAAAATAGATACAAATTACAGACAATATGTGTTACCAATGCTATTAAGGTTGATTCTCACACCCTTTTACACACATTACAAGTCACTATAAATACATTCGGTGATATTTCAACTTTCTGCAATAATTAGGGTTTAATTTATTGTCTTTTGTCAATTCAAATTTTTAACTTAGTGTATTTAGTTATTTATATCTTTCATTTAGAGACTTTAGGAACGACGTTTTGTCAAACTAAACAATTTTATTGTATCTCTTTATCTACTTTAGGAGGAAAAAGTTAACTACATTTCAACGTACATGCGTTTAAATCTCATTGAACAGTCTACGTACACCGACAATTTCCATAAACTACGATTTGTTAAACCTGTCAACTAGATTGGACACAGAATTAGATTGTTTTAATTTGTCCAACATCAAACTTTTCTCGGAATATGTAGGCTCCTCAATCCGACTGTTTTTAGTCTGAAATTTGTCTGAGTTTTGTTTTGTACTGGACACAACCAAAGGAGACTTAATTTCATCGCGTGAATCTATAATTTCCCGTGAACTGTTTTTATCAACTTCTTTTTGCGTTGTAGGTACACTTTTATAATTCAACTCCTTTCCTTCAGCTCTGTTAACAGAATGTTCGGAATTCATCGGGACTTTATCCGCTGTAGCATAGTTTGGTGTAAGTTCACAAGATATTTTATCTCCACTTTGCTGCAGAGGCTTGGGAGACGGTCTTGGGGCTAAGGTTGGTTTCTTCAGTATTGGTTTTATTGCTGCACTTGGTTTAGAAGAGCACATTTTAGGAGCTTCGGGATGTTCATAATCGTGAGAATCACAGTCATTTTGATGTCTATCTGTACACGGATCATTTCGATTAGGAACATCGTAAAGATTGGTGTAATCTGTTTTCTGGGGATCCTCTAACCCGGATGCATGAGGCATTTCATAGACACGTGATTTGATAATAGGAGTATTGGCGTAATCTACAGGATCTATGCGCTCCCCATCCACCGCGGAATATCCAGGGTTACTAGCTAATACATGAGATCCGGAGTCACCTTTCGTTCGCCATCGAACCATTTTTCTGACACGACCCATTAATGTGTTATGTTCTGGTGCTGCATATACATATGTTTTGTGGCATGTTTCCGGTTGCTCAGACTTACAATAACCACGCCTATAAATGTAACATAAAGAAGTGAAAAGGAATATAAAGACCAATAGCAAAGTGGAAAATGTAAATACTTGAGTACGTACCTGCAGTCCCAGAAACGCATCAAAAGTCTGAGAAAAAAAAAACAAAAAAAAAAAAACGTGTTCACATTTACGATAAACAACAAAGCAAAGCCCTGTGGTGAAAGTAGAGGAAATATAAAAAGACATCTCGCATCCACACTTCGTATTATGTTTGAAGTAGGGAAGTCCGTATTCTAATGGACGCCGTGATTAGGGTTATTTATTAAGTAATCTAAGACTAAAGATTAGTATTTATGCGCCTCGCAGAATTCAGTGGCATTTCTTCGATATCGAATTATCCCATATACATTACTAAATCTACAATTAAATAATTTTCATAAACCGCTAAAATAGAAGACATTTTGCTGATTAAAACATATACAAATGGATAGTCACCTTTTAAGAATTAATAATACAGCAACTAATACGATAGATGTCACCAGTATACTAAACAATATCCCCAGGATAACAGCAACTACAACGGATATAAAAAAACATTAACCAAATATAATAACCCCTCCTCTCCGAATAAAATAAAAAAAAATATGGTCTTTACATAGAAATTACAAGCAGTTTTTGGCATACCATGGACTGTGTCCTTATTGTATGAATTATAATGTACCGTGGTTCTCAACACAGATGTTATATACGATGAGGATATAACTTTTTGTAGTTTTTAACTGGTCTGGAGCTGGCATGTCACTTAACTGATAGTAGTCCTTTGTTTGTGCATTTGTAAAACGTATAATCAGTTTTTTTTATGTCTTAACAAGGGACTCAGACTTTTTTGAAAGAATAATCAAGAGACCCAAGGTTATAGCGGTAATCAAAAGAATGTGATCCAGGGACAAAGACCAGACATGGAAAACCGACATACACATAAAGTTACTAAAATCATACACACAAAGTAAAAAAAGCAATTGAGCAACTCGGACTACATAAAAATTGGAAGCATGAACAAGGTGCACTGGTAGGGTAAGCGTCCTCTGTTTTCTAGAAATACAAGCCGAGTTGCGCACAAAAAGTCAAGTCCGGGGTAGACGAAAGAGGAAAGATCAACTATGGCACGTTGAACAAATCAGTTTTCATGACGCAGATGGATGCACCGTAACGATCCACGAATTCATGATGACGACCATAAAACTTCTGTAGTGATGAGTTCAATATTGTAGCAACATAACCCTGTTCCAGAAGCCTATTTGAAATAATTATTTCCATCAAACGTCCTTTCCGACAGAGAGGTTTTGTGCCATTCTTGTTTCAGATCATCTACATTATAGGACGTCGCTGACGTCCCGTACTAATGATGTAAAATAATCTACAAGTACATGTGCATAAGGCAAGCTTATTCAGAGAAATGTTTGAATTATATAAAGTTGAAATATTGACCTGTTGGTATGTAATTTTAACTGTGTATCGATTGACCTTCAATGTAACTTATTTTGTACAGGCGTCCATTGATGTTATATGATAAAATACCTGGTGTGTCATTCTCTTGTTCGTTTTTGTCTCGTGCCACTGGAGCCGGTGTAGTCGTTGGGAGGTCTGATAACCCTGTAATATACAATATACGCAAACCTACGGTAAACCTAATGTAAAACAATGTGGCAATGCATAAACATGATCAACAATTAACCCACACCATATTCCGGAACATTTACTTCTATATTACTCAGCGGAATTTACAAAAGAAAACATAGGAAATAAGCTAGAGAAGACTAAAAGTAATCAATTACCTTTCCCTCTTTCAAAATTTCTTTCTTATAGTTGTATAAGATTTAGATGTACTTAGATATATCTACAACACCGTTTCTTCCTTGTATCATTTTTTTTTATCCCTTTTTTTTTTATCCCTTTTACGAGTTGAGATAACCCGTGTAAGACGAGGTAGTCACGCAAGCTCGTCTTAACTCGTTTGCTTAACCAATGAAACGTCTCAAGGACGTAGACCTATGGTAAGGGGCATAATTCATGAAACCAGTGATACGTTTGTACCACATTCAATTTCACCAGTCTATCAAGCTTTCGTTTAAAACAGAATGAAATCAGTCCAAGTTACGTTGATGCTTACATGGGATTGATGTAAGATGCTGAATACAAACGTTCAAATGATTTGTAAGAGTTGAGTCCCCTACCCTAAGTAGTGGTAGTGTGATATTTCATGTTTCCAGAAATGGCGGCGCTATCTAAAAAAACGAAAAAATGTATACTTTTCATGGAAGAAACAAGGTTATCTTTCATTCTTTAGATAATTTCTTTATCTTTTCACTCTTTCCGCTACTTGCCAAATAGACTTGAATTTATCAAATGCGTGAAATATAACCCGATTTTTAATTTTCACTAATGTAAGAACCTATTAATCTTGTAAAACTTAACATATTACCACATTCTTTTATTTCGCAGTACTCCCATCGGACTTGAGGGTCAGTTGTATAGCACCATGGTTTAGTGTCATTATCCGGGTTCCTGCAGAAGTTTTCGTGACCTTTTCCCGACGGCCATAATTTGGGAATGTGTGGTGTATCAGAGTCCCATCTCTGGCAGTCTATACCAGACTTAGTTACGCTTCGCGTACCATTGTAAAACGCATGACCAAGTATATTGTACAGACAGTCATCTGAAATGGGAAATCATGAATATACCCGATATTATTTACTCATCGAGTTAAAAAATATTTTATTTCGACAAAATAATTAACGAGTCCCTGGCGAGTTAATCATTTCAATTAGATGTTAGCATGCGGTATGGCATTTTCAGTTCTGACATGTGTTTAACAAGTTAACAACAAAACAAAAAAAAAATACAAAACTGAAAGCATATGATAGATAATTGATTATATACCGAGTTGTTTACATTTCACCTCTTTAGTACAGATGCAAAGGATTTGGACCATCTTTCCCGTACATTTGTACATTGAAAAGTGCTATAAGGGTTCAACTTTGAGTCAAAAGTGCATTTTTTACGGTTTTTGATGTTGATTTTCCGCCTGATTTTCCCGATTTTACATTTTTGGAACATTTAGGTTTTTTCCTCAGGTTCAAATGAAAATTTCGAACATTTTAACAACTACGACATTGACCCTACTTGTCAGAATCCTGGGAAAATGGCCCAGGTACTGTATTTTTTATCTTTGGCTTTAAAAAAAATCCCCAAACAGAAATTATGAAATAGAAAAATCGAAATATGCAGGGCAATCCCATGCTGAAAATTAGTCTATTTTCAAAAAGGATTTCAAAAGTTGAATGAATTGAAAACAAAGGAATAAGAAATGTTTTAAATCTAATAAAGCAGATATGAGAACAAAAAAAACCCAAACTTTCAATGGTGCTTTGTGATTAATCTAGTACTGTAAGTGATTGTAAAAGCTGTCAATCATATGTTCATACCTTTGCATTCAAAATTAATCTCAAGAGTTTCATCTGGTCCTATGCAAGTGTCATCAAAATAAGTATCAGATGCCCGAACAATGCATCTTTGTTTCCATTGACAACGACCTTTGATGGCAGCGGTGACATCATTTTTTTTGCAGAATACCGCATCACCAGAGTAAGATGCAAATGATATATCCAAAAATCTACCGAATGAACATGCAAGAGTTCCAGTTTGGTCTTCGTGTACACGTATTTTCTCTGAAAAATATTTACTTAAATACTGACAAAGTCAACATCTTTCTATTTAAATGAATTATGTTCTTTGATAACCATTTAACAGAAATTTTAAAATTTGTATGTCATCAGCAGAACAAAAATAGAATGGTTTTGTAACGACTTTGCTAGGAAAATGAAGGTTTAATCGAAAAAAAGTTAGTTTAAGCTACGTTATTTTCAAAAAGGGTATTTTTCATTGTTGTCGCCATTGGGAAAATAGTACACGTTCTGCCTATAATTATATATTAAAAATGACCATATAATTACAATAGAAGACAAAACAAAACGAACTCTAGACATGGAAATGAAAAATAAATAAATAACACAGGTGGAATTTCAGCGTCTATCAAAATCTTGACAAACGTGAATATGCCATTGTATAAATAACACTTGATATATGAGATGAAAATGCATGATGAGGGAGTGCAAGTGGTTCTTTTAGAGATAGTGAGATGTACATTGAAATTGTTCCCGACTCTTTTACGGAAAATATGGATTCCTCCATAAATCAGGTTAAACAAAATGAATTGTAACGTTTAAATAACAACTCAGTTAATTGTTTATGTAAGTAAAACTGATATGAGTTGTATAAAAAGACGGATTATTTCAAGTTGCAGTATTTGGTCCTAACATGTAGGAATATAACCATCAAAAACTTACCTGTAAAACCAGGTAAAAAGTATCCAGAACAAAGTAACAGAACTATTACAAAAGATACTATTGTCGCCATGGCTTAGCTGAAGTACACACAAGGTAAATAATGTACATGTAAGTGGGAAATGAATCAATATCTAACCAGACTTATTGAAACATTGTTAATACACATATAAAAGATCCACACACATATCCGGAGGGTCATCGAGTTCAAGCCAGTGAAGTGTACAATCCAAATTTGAAATACAAACATACATAAATTATGTAAAGTTGAGTACAGAATAATATATGGTGAAGTTTTATTATCCTGACACACGGTTGACTGAATCCGCCTCTGAATGAAGACCTAATGCACCTAATGCGAGTATTTATACCAAAAATCCCTTATATCAATGTCGGCGTTTATTAAAGCAAGAAAATTTTCGTGTAATAACGCGAAATATCCTATATTTCTCATTGAAAAAAGCAAAACTAACAAGACGTTACGCACGCTGTAGCGGCTATGTTAAAAAAACACACCTATCTTAATTATAAATGACTATTGTAAACAATTAAACTGTGAATATATGAAAGACGCGTCTCAGAGGAAGTGAGATGTACATTGAAATTGTTCCCGACTCTCAACTCTTTCACGGATTCCCCCATAAAGCAGGTTAAACGAAATGAATTGCAACGTTAGAATAACGATTTGCCCTGGACTTGACTTTTTATGAGCAACTCGGCGGGTGTTTCTAGAAAAGCAGAGGACGCTTACCCTACCGGTGCACCTGGTCCATGCTCCCAGTTTTTAGTGGAGTCCGAGTTGCTCATTTGCTCTTGTTGATTTGTGTGTATGTTTTAGTGACTTTGTGTTCTTTGTTGTGTATATCTGTTTTGCATGTCTGGTCTTTGTCCCTGGATTGCATTCTTTTGATTACAGCTATAATCTTGGTTCCCTTGATTACTCTTTAGCTAATTGCATACCGTATGAATCAGGACGAATTCTTAGTTCTGAATATTTGTAACAAATGGTCCTTTATAATCAATTAAACTTGCCAAAAAACCATGAAAACGTCATAATTCCACCTGTCAGCTTTAAAAAACTGTAGGTCTAAAAAAAAAAAAACTAAAATAGTGAATTGTGCTACTGCATAGCGAAGGAAATTTGTCAAACTTTGGGTGGAAGAATAACGTCATATGTCCTTTTTGAGATGATTATCGAAATTGCATTTATTATTAGATTATTTAATTTTTTTCGCGGGAGTTTCTCATGCTTATCTCGTCGAGCGGCTTTGCTACTCGCGGGAGTTTCTCATGCTTATCTCGTCGAGTGGCTTTTCTACTCGCGGGAGTTTCTCATGCTTATCTCGTCGAGCGGCTTTGCTACTCGCGGGAGTTTCTCATGCTTATCTCGTCGAGTGGCTTTTCTACTCGCGGGAGTTTCTCATGCTTATCTCGTCGAGCGGCTTTGCTGCGTAGGAAAAAAAAATATTAATCTGTTTATAGCTGTTTTGCTGAATTGTAAGGTATTAGTTGTCTTTTATTTGAAAAAAATCGGCATGACAGTCGCGTTTGATATTTGTGGAATAATTTTGGGATTTATTCATTCTAATCGGGTAAGTTACTGTATTGAATCATTTTCCATTGTAGACTAGAAAATATTGCCACAAATTAGCCATTATTTCATACGCAGTAAACAAACAGACGGTTATTTGGGTCGTCAAATATTCCAACGTAGTTCTTTAATCAATTGGCAATTTCTTCTATGAAATCATGAAACTTTGTAATAGTACATGCACTTGTGAACACGCATATTTCCTTTTTCATGATTTTTGCAGTTTTAAGCGGATAAAATTCGACCAAAACAAATGTCTAGTGATTGTCCAATTTTCATTGTTTGAACGTTTCGAACGTTTTCTGTCGATCGAAGAATGGAGGAAATATGTATGTTCTCCTTTAGATAACCAGAACCGGAAACTTAAACTCGTCTCTGCAATTAATTACTAGTATGGAACAAGTACACGAAAAAGACAATGAAATAGAATGAAAGCAGAGAATGAAGCAAAAAAAAAAAAAAAAAAAGGAAAGACAAAAAACTGAAGTACAAAAAGAATCATCAATGAGCCGCTTTCTAAAAGGTGTAGATTAAAGCTCGATTTTCTGATGAATAGACAACTCTTTCCATCGCGGTACTATATGATGCTGTAAGTACATGTAACATAATATCATCGATCAAAATGCACATTTTTATTTCAAGTTATAATTGCAATGTTCCCTCTCTAAACAGACAGAGAGTGCAAATACGTTGCGGTTGATACATGTACGCGTACAAGTAAAGTTAATATTTCAAATATCGAAGAAATCTGAACTCAGACGGTATACACAAGAACAAAGACTTCCAATTGTAGAGACTCAGTGGCGGATCCAGAAGAAGCTGATCCTATCCAAAGATTTTGTAAAAGGTCCATTTGCTCATTTCAACCAAAGTTTAAATGCACAAAAAAAAGCGCCCGGAACTTGCGGAACCTTCCACTAAATACGCCACACGTGTACATGTATTAACACATTTGAAACTTGTAATAGCTGTGGCTACGTAACATTGTAAAAGCTGTAAAACATTGATTTTGTTTTTTTTTTTCAAGAAAGTATGATGAATGAAACTATCAATTTGAACCCCACGTAAACAGCCGCGCGGTCCTCGAGATCGATGCAATCCCCTGTTTGTCTTTTGGACGGGGTATGTTTAGTGTACTAGCTGTAAGTTAAGAGTTCATTAATATTCATATTCAGGGTTACATTACACGCCATGCAATTGCAAACGTCATGAAACACCGATTATCAGTTAAATTATTCTTTTTGATTTTCTAAGTTTTGAATTACTTAAAATATACCAATAATTATTGTTTGTTTCGCTATACCGAGCACATATTTCAAACAGTGAGCACACATCTATATATTTTGATTACATACGCAGCTTCATACGCCGCATTAAGTTTCCTTGCAGTCATATGGTGGTGTAAGCTTGTGCTTGCACTTACTTACATTGGGAGACATCTATTTAAAACTAGCTCTTGTATTATTTATCCACTTCGCACAAATAATGAAGTAACACATGGTAAATATATTGTATATTATCTCGTTGAAATAATTTTGTTATGAAAGGAATCGAAAACAAAAGTGACTAGATATAATTCTTACCCACAGCGTAACAGAATATTTCCCAAGCTTGCCTATCGTCACAGGAGCATTTTAAATCAGTTTCTACGGCCCTATGATTTTTTACGATTTTTAAAATTTTTAATTGAGTGGCGGCCATCTTGAAATGACGGCCATTTATAAATTTCAACACGGCTAATGGGAAGCCGTTTGTGGTGTCCTACTTCAAACCAAGTATGAACATTCTACGATTTGTTTTGATTTTTGGACGAATTATATAAAAGTTTGGATTGGACAGTAGCCATTTTAAAATTTGAAAACCTTTGTGCACAACTACATTTGGTGGTCTATTTTTGTGCCAAGTTTGGTTATAATCCATTTAGCCGTCTGGGAGGAGATGCGCGGACAAACGGAAGTAAAAAAAAGAAGTTTAAAGCAAAATATAAAAAAAATATGTTTCCCAACTTCGTTAAGGAAACATAATAAAATCCGTGGTAACAAGGACGATGGTACTTCTTCAAAATAAACTAAAACGTTAAACAACATGAAGACACACCAACATCTCCTGCCTGTGGACAGGGGTATGTCTGCGGAGGGGAATTCGTTTTATAAGGCATGATCCACCCCTTTTAATGTAAAAGGATGGACAAGAAGTATGAGGTTACAACTGTACGTTGCGGATAGTAATAATGATCGAAATGATTCAGTATGATGCAGAAATGGACCGGGATGTACAAAATGAAAGGGGAACTAAATACCGGAATATGAATGGCGAAAAATATGTAAAACAAATCAGAAGAGTCAATAGTGGAAGAATTCAAATACTTTAAAATCTACGTGCATGACTTGGACATGTATATAGGAAACAAATACAATCAACATTGTATATACACAACGTAGCAAACGGAATAAAATAACTTACTTTAAAAAAAAATGAAGATAAGGAAAACAAGACGTAACACAAAAAAAAAACTAAAGCACTAGCAGAATGAACTCGCATAAATTCGGAACCGACATCGGCTGCTCTCGAGGGTGTCCTGCTCCACCATTTGCGACCGACATGAGCTGCTCTCGAGGGTGTCATGCTCCACCATTTGCGACCGACATCGGCTGCTCTCGAGGGTGTCCTGCTCCACCATTTGCGACCGACATCGGCTGCTCTAGAGGGTGTCCTGCTCTGCCGTTGGCACCCTTCACATTGCTAGTGAGTATAATCTGATAAGAGACACGTACGGGGCGCCGAATGGGACTTGATCTTTTTGTAATCAAAACAAGTGTAGACACAGACTGGTATCGCCCGAGGGGCAATTAATGATGCAGACTGGTATTCCTCGACAGGCAAGTATGGACGCAGATTGGTATTGCCCGGATAGCAAATTTGAACATACATACGTTGTCTTGATCGTGCTTGCATTGTCTAGAAAACTCCTGCATTTATTGATATCAATACTTGAATTATGCACATGTTGAAAAATATTCGTTAAAACATTTATTAAACATCTGAATGGGGAACAAATTACACAATGACTTGCCATAACCTTAAAACAAGTCACATACATGTACACATTACAATGCTTCTTCCTTGAAGGTGTATTTGCATGAATGTGTTGAACTAGCTATGTCATGTTAAGGATTGACCATTTCACTTTTTGAAGGTTAGCTTGGTAAAATTCTGGACTCTTAGTTTTTTTTATAGATTAACAGAAACCTACAGTGTGGTATATGTCAGTTACATGGATGGTCCTTATTTTAAAATGGTAGGGGCCATTAACTAGAAATTAAATAGGCGCATTCCTTTAGTGGTTAGTAAAATCATATCAAAATTCCATAACAATTGATCAACCACAATTATAAAGTAATCGCACGAAAACCAAGTGAATACGGACGACGACACAGACTCTGCCGACGATGACGCCGCTGTCAGCACTATACTAGTATACGACCGTAATGTTTTGCGTTGACACTATTATATTAAATATATACATACATAGGCAAATTCGGGGTTTTGGCATGCTCCATTTTCAATTCCCTAAAAAGCCTGTCAATGACTCTTCCTTAGAACCAGTTTAGTAGTGTGTGATTTGCTAAGAATTTACATCTATAAGGTCTTTGTTTTTACATTGGTCCTGATTAAACAGTTATCAAACAAAAGAGAATAAAACTGTAAAATGGAAAAAAATTCCCACCTATTGTCATGAACTCATAAGAAAACATTCGAAATTCTTATGAAACAAAATTACAATACCGGTATATGAAGGACATTAAGGCTAAATCCATCGATACTGGCTTACAGATAACACTTCAAATTCAATATTTCAACTATATTTTGTATCAAACAATTTTAATCAACTTCTAAATAGTTATATACCTTGTAACTTGCAAAATGTTTCCCTGGACAAAAACTGTATACTATAGTACTTGTTTGCAGCTGTATAAAATATATCAGGAGGCACTGCCAGTATCATTTGGTTTCAGAACCAACATAACGTGTATGTACATTCAGCACTTCAAAACACTGTCACTAACTTTTCTTTAGAATGTCTATTTCATTAAATCCTGTGTAAATCTTGACAATTTAATAAAACTTAGTCATTTTTACGTGTGAAGTATTGATGTATTGATACTAAATAAAACCCTCATCCTTTTACCATGCAGGTAGATACAGAAAACTGAAAAAAATAGTCAACAGGTTTGGTCAAGTTAAGATTTTGTTTGTGTTTCTACATGTATTTAATTATTTTTATTTCAAAAGCCAGTTAACCGTGTTACTTTTCATGTACTTTTGTACACGTATAAAACATACTTGATTTAACAAATGTAGACTTTACGGACCAGTCGTACTTGTACAGTTCATAAACTATTTACACACAATAACATGTACATAAAGTCATAATGTGACGGTTTTCTATAAATCGGAAATGAAACAAAAAATGGTAAGTAAATTTTAAATATTAAAAAAGAAAGATTTTATATGGTAAGCATCTTTAAAAAAGGTAATATATACATGTACATGTTTAAGTATGAAGGTGACTGAAATAATATTATTATGTACATGTAAACACTTTACTTTATTTGCACGAAGTTACAAAAAAAAAAATGATTAAATAAAAAATCATATTAAGAATTGTCAGTACATGCAGTCTGACATATACATATATAGCAAAATTGAAAATCAATGGAGCTCCTCCGGATTATAACTACATGTACACAGTACTTTTACGTGCACATTACCTCTATATGTATAATATAGAGTCCTCGAAACTTCATGTTATAGTAATGGGTAGCTAATTCGACTACCCCAACTTAACAGATTACTCAATGCCATGTGTTTTGCAACAAAACGTCGGAAAGTTCATATACATGATATACGTATACGTGTATGAAACATAAACTCCTAAAAGATATGTAAAAGGGAGGTTATATTTAACCTTTGACCCCAAGTTTTTCCTCCAGCAAAATGTGAAGAAGTATGGACCATATTCAACTTGTGTTCTTAATAAAATGCAATTTGAAGAATCTATACATTCCTCCTGGACTGCTTTATGAGCATTTTTCCATTGAAAAAATGACAATTTGAAAAAAGTCGATTTCAGAACCGCTTTTGAAAATACAAAACCCAAACCTCATATTATTTAAGACTTGGCAATAAACAATATGCACATGGAAAATTTATGCTATTTTTCAATGGACAAAAGTTTTATTATTGCCAATTCTTATAAATTAATTTTAAAACATATTTTTATCTTTAAACATGAGAAAAGTAGCTCTGAATTTAACTGAATAGGGGATTGAGAAATAACAAAATTATTTTAAACAATTAGATTACAGTATTTATCTTAAATGAATTTATTTGTATATATATATAAAGACTACTACTATAATGTAAGAGGTTGGAATTCTGTTCCTCCATACCCCAACCCAAGTCAGAAAATAGCTTGCCAGACAACCTCTAGCACTGCTGGAGTAATAAATAGACCATCCGTTTAGGCCTAAAAATGTTCCCGGCCACCTACGACCCTAACCATAAGTTTTTATTTGTGATACTGAAAAAATAATAATTAAAAAGTATGCCGATTGTCTTTTAGAAAAAAAAGAAGAAAATAAAGGGAGTCGGTATTTCGGGTATACCGAGCCCGAGCCCGAGACCGAGCCCAACTTCCCCGAACTGGAAATGATTGTTATCGATATCTTCTTTAAAATGAGATGAATTTCTTAGATTTTTTTTTAAATAAGTGTGTATGAGTACAATATAAATGTATTGAAATAATCAATTTAATGGTAGATAAATTTTGCTTTCCAGTATTGCAGAAAATGTGTTTCAAAATGGGTATTTTAGGTATCCCGTACCGGGAAAAGGAGGTAACTCGATCTAAAAATTGCCTAAATTAAAAAGTGCAATTTCTGATGATAAACAAATCAAAATTTTAGTTTTGTCTCATTTTATGTATTTTAAAAAATGTTTTTGCTATTGTATGAATGGATGGATTTGTCACATTGTCATATTTAAATTATTATTTCTTTTTTTATTTATCATGCTATTTATAGATAATTTTCATTTTTTTGCTGTCATTATTAATTATCATCTGATACAGGGAGTGTATATTAGTGTAATATAAAGTCCCTGTCTAATGTAAATATATTTTCAACAATCATGGAAGTTAGTACGTATTTAAACCCATTTATGTAAAATTACAACATGAAAGTTTACACCACCTGAAAATGCCTTAAACGGAAGAGGTCGTAATAAAGTCACTGAAACAAAAAAAAAAAACAAACAAAAAACAAAAAACAAAAAACAAAAAACAAAAAAACAAACCAACAAACAAAAAGAAAAAAAAACAGATGTGGCTTTCCCCTCTTTTAATACATGTTATAAGTAAGTAAATTATGAAAGTAAACGGCTTCCTTGCCAATTAAAAAAAACCTGTTTATTTTTAAACTGTTTTGTTTTCAAATTTCATATTTCATGTAATAAGTCTTTTTTATTTGATTGTTTGTTAAAAAAAAAACAACTTTCAACTCTTCAAACAACAGAATACTTGTGTACCGATATGATATAAAATTATTTAATTTCAGTATTAAATATGAATTTTTATCATTTACAGCCGATGATTTCGGTAAAAAACCATTACATATTAGGTTTAAACTCTGACTCAATTTCATGTGGACTTTACATTCATAATACAGGTGCTTGAGTTTGTGAGTTGGATCTATAATTTAACCACCCCCCCCCCCAAAAAAAAAAACACACAAAAAAAAACTCTAAAATGCTGAGAAAAACTTCATTTAATCTATAATGTTAAGCACGGAGATGCTCCTGAATATTTACGCGAACTAATACCCCTAGTATTCAAAATTTGAGTACGCGTCCGCCAAGAAACGGTAGTGCTCTGGGTAGTGATATAATGGTACCATTCTGCAGACTATCAAAGAGTAATTAAGGGAACCAAAGTTATAGCGGTAATCAAAAGAATGTACACCAGGGACAAAGACCAGACATGGAAAACAGACATACACAACAAAGAACATAAAGTAACTAAAATCATACATACAAAGTAACAAAAGCAAATGAGCAACTCGGACTCCACTAAAAATGGGAGCATGGACCAGGTGAACCGGTAGGGTAAGCGTCCTCTGCTTTTCTAGAAACACCCGCCGAGTTGCTCATAAAAAGTCAAGTCCGGGGTAGACAAACGAGGAAAGGAAAACTATGACCCGTTGAATAAATCAGTTTTCATGGTGCTGATGAATACACCATAACGATCCACGAGTTCATGATGACGACCATATGAATCCTTCATTCCATCCAATATTCGTGAATGGAATGCACTTGATAAATCTACAAGAAATTCAGAAACTATTTCAAAATTAAAACGTGAAGTAAAACAAAAATCACTTAATAATATTCAAGTCCCTGTAAATGTCTCGTGCGGACCAAGAAGATTAAACGTTCTGTTAACGCAGCTGCCATTCTCTTCTTCATTCCTTAATTTCGACCTTTTTCGCGTCAATATCATTACTAATTGTAGTTGTCAATGTGGGCACGAGAGAGATGTTTATAATTACTTCTTTGAATGCCCCCGGTATATTGACGCGAAACATGACTTACTTCAAAATCTGAGATGGCTACCTCAAAACTGCATTATAGTAATCGATTTTCTTACTTTTGTTAAACTGTGGAACAGAACGAACTAGTTTTTAAACACGTCTATGAATTTATTAAGAAAAGTAAACATTTTCTTCTAGCTTAATAGTTACTAAGAGTAATCAAGGAAACCAAGGTTATAGCGGTAATCAAAAGAATGTAATCCAGGGACAAAGACCAGACATGGAAAACAGACATACACAACAAAGAACATAAGGTAACTAAAATCATACATACAAAGTAACAAAAGTAAATGAGCAGCTCGGACTCCACTAAAAACTGGGAGAATGGACCAGGTGCACCGGTAAAGGTTTGGTCTACAAGACATTATCATCATCAACTTCAACATCATCACCGTCATCACCATCGTCGTCATCGGAAGTAACATCTGTACATGGCAGATCCATTACTTTATAAGTAATAAGATGTTTAAACTCAATTGTTACATGTTTCAACAAAAACGTAATTACATACACCCTTACAAGTCAAGAAGATCCATATCTGAAAAAAATTGTCAAAAGAATACATTTAGTCAGTTCTAAATGTGTTGGGCTTAATATTGATTTACTTCTTTGACAAGACACTGACAGTAGTCCAATAATCAAACTTGTCAAATTGTCGTCTGTTAATTGATGGGAATGACGAAAGATTCCGTGTGTGGGTTGTATGGTCTCAACTTCAAGACTATAACAAAATCAACACATGAAATTGAAAGAATTTCATACAGTTATTCTTGGAAAATTTTAGCGGTCCCTATTTTAATTATGTATCCAACGAGACTTGCAGATCGGATATTGTTCTCTATAATTTATGCAGTTTTTAGGTAGAGTTACCTCCATTTCCCGAGAGGGGATACCTAAAATACCCATTTTGAAACACATTTTCTGCGACACTTGAAAGCAAAATTTATCTCTCATTAAATTGATTATTTAAATACAATTACATTGTACTCATAGACATTTAGTTACAAAATCTAAGAAATTCATCTTATTTAAAGAAGATATCGGCATTAATCATTTTCAGCTCGGGGAAGTTGAGCTCGGGCTCGGGATACCCGAAATACCGGCTTCCGAAAATAAAGCCTAAGAAGGAAAAACAAAGAGTTAGAAATACTGGTTGTTTATATTTAGAATCGAGTGTAAACACACATGCCGTGAGTGTTCCCTTGGTCGTGGATAATAGAATTTAAGATTTAGCTTAAATTCGGTTATCGATGTGCCGAAAAACGTTCCGTCTTTTGTCGAGTTTTATTATCTGAATAGTGACGTCACTTGCGTTGACCATTTCCTGATCAAAAAGATAGTGTGGGTCTGACGATTTTTGAAGTTGAATCTATCGACATCATCGCTCGAAGCAGCTTTGATTCAGCTTACATCAAAATGTACCGGGTGTCAAAACGTAAGAGAACGCCTATTTCATTGGCTTTATCCAGTGTTTCATCTCGAAAAAAGCAGCCAAAATCAACTACAAGACGTTACGTGGATGAAATGGTACCATCATCATCTGCACCGATTTTACCTGTAACTCAACAATCCATACAAGTATCGTATGCCACAGCATCCATGCCGATGACGGATCCTTTACCAGTGACATATCCTAGTGAGCCTACAGTCACAGTACCAGCAACTTTGGCCTAACAGTCGATGACGCCTAATCTTACAGTTCCGATTCTGTCATCAAGTATTCAGTCTTCAGGTAGTAGCGTGGTTAATAATTCCCTACCCATATCAAACACACAACCTAAACTAAATCCTGCTCAAATACCAAGTGTTTATTCAAATTTAAATATTCATGTACCTCAAAATATCAAGGAAAAAATTCAAAGGGGCGATTATATTGATCTAAGTACCCTATTGTCAAACAACCAGCATAAATCAAAAACACAGAAACTCTCGTTAGAAGGTGGCCAACTGGTCTTGCAGCATGATCAAAGTAGTTCAATAAAAATTGCATCGATTGAACAGTGGACCGATGCGTTCATTATTTTTACAAGTATATTTTGTTCAGTCCACCCACTTCGTTTCCAGGAACTTTAAAAATATATGGCAAATGTTCGTTTGGGGGCTCACAGATGTCATGGTATGAGCTGGAAGCTCTATGATGAGCAATATAGGTTACGCAAAGCTACAGATCCAAATAGTTCCTGGGATACAATTGACACCGAGCTATGGTTACTGTATATGTCTAGGACTAATATGGTTGAGTTACAAAGCACCCCAAATTCGAAAATTCGAGATTAATGTGCTATACATTTAATTATCAAGGTACCTGCTATAGAGTTCCATGTCAATTTGCACATTTTTGTTTATTTTGCAATGGAGGTCATCCAATCACACAATGCAAAGTAAAACCAAAAAATACAAATATTACTAATTCAAATACAAGATTTTATCAACCATTCCAACCACAACATACACACTTAAGACATGCTGTCAATAACACTTCTCTTTCATCACATTTTGGGGTTCAGCAGCAACGATTCCCAAGACCAAGAACTTCGTGGCATATTGCGGCAAAACTCCTATTAAATTGATTAAATTGAAGGAGTTTTTGGAACATTATCCGAATCATTTAGAAGCAAGAGAGCTTTATAAAGGTTTTGAATCAGGTTTTAGGATTCAGTACACTGCTCCTCGTGTTTATAATTTTTCAAAAAATCTCATTTCTGCTGATCAATACACTGAGGAAACTTTTAAAAACTGAAACGTGAAATAGATCTGGGACGAATATTAGGGCCATTTTCAATCTTACCGATACCAACTCTTCGAATATCCTCTATAGGGCTTGTTCCAAAACATAATGGTACGTGGCGATTAATTACTAATTTGTCACAGCCTAGAGAAAACAGTGTAAATTCGGCTATAGACCCTGAATTTTGCAAAGTAACCTACTCCTCATTTAATTCTATTTTGGAAAAAATCCACGATTTGGGTAGGGGTACCAAGCTCGCAAAAATGGACATTAAATCCGCCTTTCGCTTACTACCTATTCATCCCGCGGATTTTGATGTAATGGGTATCTATTTTGAAGGTCATTATTTTATTGATAAATGTATGCCAATGGGTTGTGCTATCTCGTGTAATGTTTTTGAAAAATTTGCAACTTTTCTACATTGGTTGGTTCAGTTTCGCTCTGGCTTAGATTCATTAGACCACTACCTAGACGATTTTATTTTCATGGGGAAAAGTAATACCGGGGACTGCAAGTACCTGATGTATATGTTTGAAGATACTTGTAACAAGCTTGGTGTCCCTCTAGCTCATGATAAAACCTCTGGTCCCACCACTGTTTTAACTTTTTTAGGATTTATTATTGATACTGAATTAATGATGGTTATCATACCCCCAGAAAAATTCAAGAAATTGCACGAACAACTAAAATGTTGAAAAAAGTAATGTTGAAGGATTTACAATCGGTTTTAGGCTTGATGTCTTTTTGTGCAAGGGCCATCCCCTCTTTCAGAGCATTTTTAAGGCGTTTTTATGATCTTATGTCGCAGATGAGACACCTTTTCATAGAATTCGTTTAAATAGTGAAGTTAAAGCAGACATCAGATTGTGGTAAGAATTTATAGATAAATTCAATGGCCAAATATTTTTTCCGGAAAAACTTTGGACATCAACTTAAATTTTAAAACTTTTTACTGGTAGTTCTGGAAACCCAGAATTGGGATGCGGGGCCTAAATGTCTGGGAAATTGGTTCAATTAAGATGGCCACAGCATTGGACAAAAACTGAGTTAATGAAAAACATGGCCTTTCTAGAGCTATTTCCGGTTGTTCTTGCGACTTATTTATGGGTCCACCTGCTTGACAATAAAAAAGTTATTTTTCATATCGATAATCAAGCTCTTGTTTGTATATTGAATAAAAAGTCTTCTAAAGACAAAAATATCATGAAACTAGTCCGACCATTTGTTTTAAAAAACATGGTTCATAATGTTCAATTTAAGGCCATTTTTATCCCAACTGCATTTAATTGTATTTCTGATGCTCTCTCACGTTTTCAGGAAAACAGATTTCGTGCTTTGATTCCGGATGCAGACAAGAACCCAGCTCAAATTCCATCCGATTTTCGGGACTTGATTTCGACATTACCATAAATAATCTGTTGTTCAAATCAGTGGCCCCTAGTACAAATCAAACGTATCAAAGAGGGTTAATTGCGTAATTTGAATTTAGAGATTTTGATATTTTCTTATATTGAATATTGATTTGTACAAATTAAACTGTGGTCCTTACCGCCATCTGTTAGTTTTACTTTGTCAGGCATATTAGATAATCCCTTTTCTTTTTGTTTTGACCAGTACCGTCAAAACAAAAATCAATATCTCAAGCGCCGAATCCCAAAAGAGATTATCCACGGACTAAGTCTAAAATTATTAGGTGTTTAATCTTTGCATATTTGGTTTCCATTGTATTTTGAGCGGTCACCATAATGACTTATTTCATTTCAAAAGTTTTAAATAAAAATAAATCCTACAAAATTTCAGAATGGTGATCGGAAACATAACATTATTTTTTTCGGCCTTTAAGATTAATTGAATGGCATGCACCAATAAGTTTACTTACCTATCTGTCTTACATGCAATGGAAAGTGTTGATTTTATCCCAACATGTATTTTGCTGGGTCAAAGATTCAGCAATTACTGTGGAATGTACAACATAAGCGTGCAGATCACAAATTGGATCACTAGGTCACGGATTTGACATTAAATCACGTGATAGTGCATTTAATGAATGAACGTGGTCACATGACAACTAATTTCCTGGAATACACCATGACTATGCCCGTGGATTGTGTAAACGCTTCGATGCTTTTCACCATCCATGAGAGAACCCAAATGATAGCCAAGGGCGTTAAGAAACCCCTCAGTCCGTCGTGTATTACAAATACCACATATGAGTGCAAACCGCGTCTAAAAATATTGAGTTGATATGTTAGCACGAAAAAAAAATTAAACCAATGGTTGATGGTCCGCGTCACTCATATCGTGCAAATGATTGGCTAGAACCGTGTTACGAAAGATTTTTGTTGATTTTAGTGTTCTATATCCACAAAGACAGTCGAATTATCTTCTAGAAGCAGCGATGTCCTAGCTTAATAATGCACGAAATGAAGGATGTAACGGATATAGGGAAAGTGCTATCCTTTTCAACTTCATTGTTATAGTGTTATTTAATCAATTTTGCGTACAAAATGAGTTTTGTCGTACTTCATTTTGTAATAACGAAATTCATTTTTTTAGACAAAATTAAATTTTGTGTAACAAAAGTCAATTTTGTATGCAAATTAGTTTACAGAATCCTTTGGATATGCAAACAAATTCTCTCTTATTACGATTTTTGGAAGGAGGCCTCTCATTGGATATAGTAACCGCGGGTCTCGTAGGTTTCCGATTACTTCGAGCAAAAGAATATCATATGGTTGATGCACTATTCTGCAAAATTAATACTTTATTATGTATTATTTGATTTTAAAGAATAGCTCATCACCCATATGATATATCCTTGCTCGAAGTAATCGGAAACCTGGGTCAGCGAGACCCGCGTTTACTATATCCAATGAGAAATCCTTACAAAATCGTGATAAGAGATTCATTTGCATATCTGTAAACTAATTTGCATAAAAAGTTGACTTTTCTGAAAATAGACTTTTGTGTTACAAAATTGAATTTTGTGACACAGAATTGACTATTGTGACACAAAATTGAAAAGTATTTTGTTTTAAATTAAAGTTGAAAAAGATAGTACTTTCCGTAAATCCGTTACTCATTGACACCTTTGCATGTTTCAATGCAGACTTTTTTTAATAATGTTTTGTTGAATGACTTAAAGCACTGAACTGATCTCCTGTTTACTTTTTTAATGAAACCCACTGATATATTTACGCAGTTCATATAACAGTCAATCACATAAAGACTTGGCGCTACAAATTGATCCAAATTTTAGGCATTTCTGATTAAAACCCATTGACATTTATGCGCAATAGGTACTGTACATGGCCACATAAGTGGATAACAAGGTGGTGAATAAACTTCATGTTGATTTTTTATTCGTGTTTCAATAGCTTAGTCACTATTTTTAACATAAATTATGCCGTCTTATCTTATCAGTAGTAAAAAAAAATGAAATTTCGGTAACACCGCAGTACTCCATATTTTTATTTGAGTTTTTATACCATATTTGACATTGTTTTTTTATGTCGAGTAATTTGTCTACAATAGTGTTATACATCTATACAACTGCATGCACCTTTATCATCATTTTTTTTTCTTTTAAACAAGTGTGGACACAGACTGGTATTGCCCAAAGAGCAAATTTGAACATAAATATGTTTTGTCTTCTAAGAGTTACCAATGGAACCAAGATTCTAGCGGAAATCAAAGGAATGTAATCCAGGGACAAAGACCAGACATGGAAAACAAGCAAACACAACAATAAACATAAAGTAAATAAAATAACACATACAAAGTAACAGAAGTAAATGAGAAACTCGGACTCCACTTAAAACTGGGAGCATGGCCCAGGTGCACCGGTAGGGTGAACGTGTTTTCATCGTCCAGAAAACTCCTCCACTTACTGAAATCAATAATTGAGTTATGCACGTTCATAAATATATATTAACATGTGTTACTAATTATCTACTGATAACAATAAATGTATTGAACTTGCTGTGTCATGTTAATAGGGATTGGGCATTTCACTTTATGTAGGTTAGCTTGGTAAAATTCTGGGGTCTCAGTCTTTTTTAGGTTAACAGAAACCGGCAGTGTAGTACCTGTCAGTTACATGGATGGCCCTAATTTTAAAATGGTAGGGGCCATAAACTAAAAAAAAAATAAATAGGAGCAATCATTAATCAGTAGTTAGTAAAATCATATCAAAATTCACAACAAGTGATCAACCATAACCATAAAGTCACCGCACGAAAATCAAGTGAATACGGACGATGATGACGTCGCTGTCAGCACCATTTTTCGGTGACACTACTATATTAAATATACACGGCAAATTCGGGATTTTGGACATGCTCAATTCCCTAATAAGCCTGTCAATAATTACTCTTCCTCAGGACCAAATTGATAATGTATGCTTTGCTAAGAATTTACTTCTATAACGTCTTTGTTTTTACATTAGTCATAATTTAAACAGTTCTCTAGCAAAGAAGAATAAAACTGCATAATGGAAAAATTTCCACTTACAGTCATGAACTCAACGAAAAACATTCGAAATTCTCATGAAACAAAAATACAATACCGGTATATAAAGAACTTTAATGCTAAATCCATCGGTACTGACTCACAATAACACTTCAAAATCAATATTTCAACTAAATCTTGTATCAAACAATTTTATCTAATTCTAAATAGTCACATACATTTGTAGCCTGAAAAATGTTTCCTTGGACAAAAACTGTATACTTGTTTTGCAGCTGTTTAAAATATATCAAGAGGCACTGCCAGTATCATTTGGTTTCAGAACCAACATAACGTGTATGTATATTCAGTACGCAACAACACTGTCATTAACTTTTCTTTAGAATCTCTATTTGTATATATATAGACAATTGATATCAGAAGTTGGAATTCCGTTCTTTCATACCCCAAGCCAAGTCAATATCAGACAATCTCTAGCACTACTGGAGTAATAAATAGACCATCTGTTTAGGCCTTAAAATGTTTCTGGTCACCCCACTGACCCTCCTTCAGACACCCTACTCATACTAAGTTTTTATTTGAAATTATGAAGAAAAAAAAATAACTTAAGAATTCGGCCGATTTTCTTTCCCAAAAGTGATAAGTCTATTACATGGTTAGTCTTTTCATATTTGGTTTTCGTTGTATTTTTATGACTTATTTCATTTCAAAAATATCAAATGAAAATAAAAATTCCTACCTACCGATATTACAAAATTTTAGAATAGTGCTCGGAAACATAACATTATTTTTCTCTGCCTTGGAATTTCTCATCAATGCCCGGGGACTGTGTGAATGCTTTGAGACCGAAACGATAGCCAAGGACGTTAAGAAACACCCCAGTCCGTCATGTATTATATACATAAGTGCAAACTGGGTCTATCATTATTGAGTATATATGTTAGCACGAAAACGAAAATTAAACCAAGTATAGGAACAGTCAGCTGATTGTCAGCGTCACACATATCGTGCAAATGATTGGCTAACACTGTGTAACGAAAGACTTTTGGGGATTTTAGTGGTTTATATCCACAAAGACAGTCGAATTATCTCCTAGAAGCAACAATGCTCTAGCTTTATAATGCAAGAAATTAAGGGTGTAACGGATATACAGAAAGTGCTATCATTTTCAACTTTATTGTTATAGTGTTATTTAACAAGTAGGGATGCGGACTGGTATTGCCTGAAGAGCAAATTCGTTTTGTCTTGAATGTGTTTGCATTAGCTAAAACAAAACATAGTGGTATTTAACAGCAATTGAAAACAATATGGTTACTTGTTACAGAAATAAAAAAAGATATATTATATATATCGTAATTTATCTCAGGATGAAGAACATACTTTTTTTAGATTTGATGTCTGACTCGGATACTAATTGTTTTTTTATTTTTGTTCTAAATTTTCCAACAGTCATATACAATCATCATTGCATAAAACACATAACTTATATTGTTCACAAATATCACAACATGATTTAGTATACAAAGAGTACATATACTCATTAAGAAATGTATATATTGTTGACAAATATTTTTGTAAATAATGGGGGTTTTTACAGAAAAATCAAAGGATAAAAAAATAATAAAAAATAATGGAGAAATAAATCAAGAGAAAAAAAATCAAAAAACAAACAAACAAAAAAACAAAAGAGGAGAAGTCCTGTTTTCTAATTTGAAATACATTAATAAATCATTCATTTCACTTACATACATTGTGAGTCCTAGACATGAAATATATTTTGGAATTTACTCCACTTATTATTGAACTTAGTAATATACTTATTTTGTACTGCTAACATTTTTTTCTATCTTATACATATCTTGCAACTTACATTTTAATGCTACTATAGGTGAATTATTATTAAAACACCATGTATCATAAATATATTTCTTAATATTAAAAAATATAATGTTTTGGGGGTCATTTTGGGAAAGTTTTGAAACATCACCGAAAATAAAACTCAGTTTTGTAATTATTAAAATAAAAATACTAAAATCATGTGAAAGAAACCAATATTCAACATTATGTAAAAAATCTTGAACTATGTTACAAATCCATAGCAAATGTTCTATTGTTTCATTTTCTGTGTGACAAAATGTACAATAAGGATCATCAACAATTTTCATTTTAAAAAGAAGTTTATTTTTAGTAAGTATGTAGTGGTTTCTTCTATACTGAAGCCACTGGAGTTTAGTTTTCTTAGTGACTACAAATGGAAGCTTAAAAATACAATTCCATTCAAAATTGTGTTCACTTAGTAGTTCCCTCCCTTTTTTGTCCATTAGGACAGATTTCATTTTTCACTGATATATTGTACATATCTTTTGACCCTTTATTACTTCTAATGAGGTTTTGAAATACAGAAGGGATAAATGGTCTACATAGAATAATGGTACATTTTATAAAAAATTTTTGCTGCTGATTTTACAGCTGCTCTCAAACTATTGTATTTCATAACATCAATGTTTATTCCACACTTTTGGTGTAACTAACTGTTCTTAAGTAAAAAATCAGCCATCAGAATTATACAAATAATTAATATAAATAATACCATGTTCAAACCAATATTTGAAGCATGGTGGCTTATTATCCATTTTAATAATATTGTTTAACCATATATTGAAAGAAAATATTCCCAATTAGTTAACAAACTACAGAAAAGACTGAATGAATCAAAACGTTACAATCTTCTCAGAAATATTCGACCTGTTCTTGGGATGGGTAATCCCTCACAAAGAAAACTCTTCTTTAAGAATTAAAATCATCGGCAAACATCATCCTACTTAGAAAATAGCAGTGCATGGAGAAAAAGAATAACAACACTATGTGGTTTGATATTTGGATACATGAAGAAGAAAAACAAAAATAATTTCATAAGCTTGCCAACTTCATTCACCCATGGAGTCAAGTTGATCTTAGACATTCTACCAAACAAATGAATAATCTTATAGAGTTTTTAAATACGATTTTATATTTTGAAGGGATGTATAAAATGAGTCTTTACGAAAAGAACACAGATAAACATATGCATCTCGGATAGGAGACATATACAAAAACAGGCAAAAGTGACATATCAAGGGAAAATAAATTGAGTTGGAGAAAAATAATTTCTGGGATGAGAAAAATCAAGACGGGTAGAGAAATAAATAAATAATCTGAAGAAAGAAAATGATAATGTTACAATTGAACAAAAAGAAATTTGAATAAAGATTAAGGAATACTCTATCAGTATATGTATTCCGCTAAAATTTACCCTGTGACAGATGTGTCGACAACACCATGATAGCATAAGCTAAATAACGAATCTAAGCTGATTTGTAACGGTCTTTTATCTGTAGAAAAATGTACATCCTCTATTTTTATTATAAAGCTAAAAGATCTCCAGGATCGCTAGAAATCAACACAAAGTTTTGGGACAAACTTTAGTACATTACTGTACAAGTTTTAACAAAGGCTAACAGAACAGAGAAACTTATTCGCTAAGAACAAGTTTTCTTTCCTTGACATCTAGCAATCGTTTTAGAATTTCAGAATTTTTGGAGAAAAATTATAGATATTAGAAACAAGTTATTCAGACATCAAATTTAACAAAAGCTTTGAAAAAATCTCAGAATTTTATAAACATTTTTTTTATATTAAGCAATGGGGGAGACAAAGCTACCAAGATAATTTGAAATAACTAGAACATAAAGCTAAACGATAGAAATCTTAATAATGAGCATTGGATTTAAAAAAGGACAATATACATCTATGATGTAATTGATGAGAACGAATTTCTAGATTTTCGATGAATTAATAAATCGAACTAATATAAAAAAAATAAGTAAATTTATAATGTAGTTCCTTTGTATTAAACATAGGGTTACACTAATTTAGCTCCTATAAACTTAACTAAGCATTTAGTCCTGCTGATGAGGTTACTCCTAGAAACACGTGTAAAATTTGCAAAATAACTAGTACATGGACTGAGATACCCCAGTGCACCCCCACTCATCAACCAAAATATGATTTTCAGGTACCTTTTTATCCCCCCCCATTTCAGAATATTTTTGTCGCTGAAAAATTCACTGAAGCATTTTTGTATTTTTTGGCTACTTTTATACCTCGTTGAGGCAAAAATAAATTTTTTGAGTATTTTGATTCTACGAACTTCCTCTTGCTTCATAACAAAATAAACTTACATATGTATGTATCATCATGTAGCCCAATGTCTCAGCTTTACAATGGTACCAATACTGTTGCAGTAACACTTAGGGATTTATGGTAAAATGAATAAAATATACCCCTCCCCGCCTAAAAATTGCTTAAATTGACTTATTTTTCAATGTCAAAAACCCTAGAGTAATCATACGTCAGTAAAAAAAAGTTTATTTGGTATTTTCTGTTTAGTATTATCACAATTTATACTTCTAGGGTTCTTTTGATAAATTTTGCCGATTTTCGTGGTCAGAATTTATCCAAAAATGCAAAAAGGGATTTTCGAATTTTCCGTAATAGTCAGATAAGTTCTCCTCTACAAAGTATTGCTTGTCTGAAACGTCTCAAATTTGGTATCAATCGATAGATAATTTTATTTTCTATATAAATCAATCACAAAAAACTTATTTTCAACAAAGACGTTTCAAAAATGGTAAAATATTACCCCTACCCCTAGAAAACTGGTCATATATATATATATATAGGTATAAAGGTATCGAAAAATCACCATGAAGTTGATGCGTGGGGGGGGGGGTGCACGGTGGACCCTCCCAGCCCATGGACTAAACCTACGATTGGTATTTTTTTTATGTAGAAACGAAAGTGGGTCGATGCAACTGCTGGTAGACCACAGGTCCCCTAGGTATTCATCAACTAAATCAATGATTGCACGAGGAAAACCCAAGACAAATCTTGAATGATTTTTTCGTTGATGAAAAAACTGTTGTTAATAAAGGAACTTGGAATAGGAATGATACAAAGTAAAGTATTTCCACATTGTGTAGTCAAACTATGACGAAAAAACCTTATATATATTGGGTCGATAAAACCCACAGACTAAATTACCGACATGTTTATCATGGCTTTCATTTTGAATTTCCAGGGTAAGACATTGTTTAAAAAGTCTTTTGTTAATTTTTTACACTATCACATAGCTTAAAGAAACATTAATTTTGTATGCGTGCATCTATTTTGACAACTGAATCTTTTAAGATATTAATATCATTTAGAGAAGTACCTGATCATTGGTGAGATATTTTGTTATAATGTTTTATTCAACTTCATCAAGATATTTTCATATTCGTAAGTTGTTTCTAAGGATTTGACAGTGTTGTCGTGATCCACCACTTTTAGGTTGGTTCTAAATTACCGACATGTTTAGAATTTCCAGGGTTACACATTGTTTAAAAATTCCTTGTCTAAGTTTGTACTACCACATACCTTATGTAAACATTAATTTTGTATAATGTATGTATCTATTTTGACAATTGAATATTTTAATATATCTATATCATTTATAGAAGTGTCTGATCATTGGTGAGATATTTTGTTATAATGTTTTATTCAACTTCATCAAGATATTGTCATATTCGTTGGTTGTTTTGGATTTGACAGTGTTGTCGCAATCCACCACTGTTTGGTTGGTTCTAGAAGAAGTATCATACTCTATAGTCTTTCCATTAATACTATTATTGCTGTGATGATATAGACTATTTAGAGAATCGACTCTGTCTGACAAATCAAAAGCTAAATGGTTATAGCCATATTTATCTTCAGAGTTATTGATGTTTTCATCTTCTAGATTAATCTCATCGTAATGACTCTCCATGTAGTCATTACTCGACATTCCAGTACTAGAACTGGTTTGTTTCTTGTGCACTTCCAGAATAGATGATTTGTGTTGCTTTAATCTGTAAAGGAAAGTTTACTTTGATAATAGATTCTGTATACAAATAAAAAATATATTTACCATTGATGATATAAATATTTTCCTAACACCGGTTAAAGAAATCAAAAGAAAATCTTTAAATGCATAGATGACTGAGATGTCAATTTGTCCTGTAACTTCTCCAACGCCTTCAAATTGATCCATATTTTCAATAGGATAGAAATCATTAAATCTTAATTTCACTTCTTGAGAAAAATATTCACGAAACAAAGTACCTAGGAAATACGTCCATATTGTCAATTTTGAGAACATAAGGCATTGGACCCTAAATTTCACTGAAAATTACCTGGTGTATTTGCATGTTGACGTTCATGATTGAACCAGATTAAATCCTTTATAGAATCAGATATATTGATGCCGGTTAGACTATGAATAATCCTGTATTCAGGGGTTTATAAATCGAATCTACCCAAAAAGAGTTGGAAATAAAGGACACTACAGACAATATATTATTACATCAAAAAGAGTTGTGATATATAAAATAAGCCTCATATTTTCACCAACTCTAAGAGATCGATATAAAGTGGAAACACATGAGTAATATATACGACAAAAGCAATGTTGTTCCGTATTGTCAACTTTCCTTTTATTCGTGGCAGCATCCCTTGTCTGTAGAAAAGAGTAATGTTGCTTTAAGATCAAAGTCATCACTAGAAAAGCAGAAGACGCTTAGCCTAGCTGTGCACTTGGTCCATATTGCCTGTTTCAGTCGAGTCTGGGTTGCAAATTTACTTTTGTTTCTATTTGCTTCTCTTTTTGTTATTTTATGTAATTTGTTGTGTGTGTCTATTTTTGTTCATATATATATATGAAATTGTTTTTATGAATAAGCTTTTACTCAAACATTTTATTTAAGACAATTTTGTCATTTAATTTTTTAAGGTAGAGATATAACATTTAAGCAGTATGGGTTAATTATTACTTTTACCAATTTAAAAATTAGACAATACACTCAGGGATTTTTGTTAGTAACTTTTAATTGAAATGAATGTCGTCGGCTGTCTGAAATATGTGGTCATTCTTTCATTTTTTGTTAATTAAGAACTTCACAACAAGTGAAGTTTCGTTCACCATTATAACTATTGACCTCACCTGGCGTATCTATAGAAATCAGTTGGAAAATCTGAATGGTATAATTATTGCACTACTCAAGTATTGTATATCAGTTACATACACCTGTTATACCTATTTGACTCATCCGGTATATCTATTGAACTCACGTGGTATATATTTTCGACTCACTCGGAATTACATTCATCTGTTATATCTTTCGAAATCATCTGATATTTCTTTTGAAATCATCTGGTATATCTTTTAAACTCTTATAGAATATCCCTTCGACTCGCTTGATTTATTTACATAACTCATCTGGTTTATCTTTTGGAATCGCTTTCGTTAATCTATTGTACTCACCTGGTAAATTTATTGAACTCACCTGGTATATATTATGATGTATGCCAAGCCTGTGATAATGATCACAACACAAAGAACAGCTGCCCCAACTCCAAACAAATACGTCAAATTATCTTTGAAAACAAATGCAATGAGACTGATTAACTGATTATGTTGATCCCACTTTATCAAACTTTAATTTAATTTAAGACAAGAAATATGCAAATGGAATATTCTATTTTCTTTTCGTATACAAGTAATGGAAACATTAACATGTATATTATAAAGGGAGTAACTATACGGAAATACCAGCCCTATTTAATCATCCAAATACTTACAAATATATTGAAAATTCTAACAAGGCAAATCGAAGTATCATATCATTTGGCAGGAAAAAGAAAATAAGATGATATAATTTATAAAACTAGAAACAAAAGCTGTTAACATTACTACCTTCCACAGTTTTCGGCTGTTGGTTTATAGGATCAGTGTAATTTGCTAAAAGTGTAACACAAATATTAAATACATTACAATGAAGACTAATGACATTAACATATTCAATATTACGTAGGAAGATGAATGATATTTCAAGTATGTGACAGATCATCGTTATAAAGAAATTGTGCAATCTATTTTCGTTTAAGGAGTTTGATATCAATTTTTAGTGATTAATATTTTTTAAAGAGAAGATTATGCGGTCACGTATAAACAAAAGTGATATGGTGAAACGAAACAATGCAACAGCGTATAACCTAAATATAAAAATAGTAGATACTTTCAAAGATCACCAAAAGGTTTTACAAAGCAATGGAAATTATAAATGTTATTAGTGTACTAAGATTTGTCATCTTAGAGAATAAAACTGGTATATTACCACCCCACCCCCCCCCAAAAAAATAATCACTCTTAAGAAACCTTATGAATGATCGGCATTTGAAGCAATCGGGTGGATGTGCAGAAAAATGAATATTACTTACATCTACATAAGTATCTTAGTTGGAGATAAGGTTCAACATTTCTGCTACAGTTCCCAGAGGATAGTAGTGTACCATTATTAACAATTTCGCAATTTGTTTTATTTTCACATCGAGCAGTAATCTTCATCCCTGCCTCTGTTGTACCATTACATTTACTACTAAAGTTCGGTATACAAAAAGATGTTTGGAACCTTCCATAGTCAATCGCCATCACATCGATGATTTCGTTTTCCGAACAATTCAGTGTTATCTTATTGTCCATACAAATGAGTATGTTTTCTATAAAAAAAGATGAAAGAAATAAAATCATTTCTAGTTTACATCAAACCGATAAGGTTGAGGCCTATCATAAGCATTGTATTGAAGCCTCAAATTATTAAATGGAACTACTAATTCCTTTTTGGACTTAATATCACAACAATTTTTCTCTCAAAATATATCCAAAATGTTAAATTCTATGTAGAAAAAGGGTAATTATATTAAAAAAAAATTCAGTTGCAGAATATCATATTTAACTAGCAAGCTCCTGGAAACAATACCTGTTCGTGACAATATTCACCAATTACCTTATGATATCGTTCTTCACTAATTTTCGTGTTTTTTTTTATTATTATTATTCATTACCGTTTTATTTATTTATCAACTTGAATGTAAGAAATAATCTACTTACCCAGTAACAATACAAAATGTATATTGCTAACGATAAGAATAATTAATGGTAAGTTATCCATTTTATGAAATTATAAATGCTGTCACAATTCTTTTTTGTTTTGTTGATCTTAGCGTCTAATTTATAAAATATTCATTGTTACGTCTTTAAAAAAAAACTTGTACTTTTCAAGTGTTGTCCTATGATTAATATTCTTCCGGTAGGAAAATAAAACTTAAGCACACGTTTACTATTTTTGTTGCATGTATTTATTAGTCGATTTTGAGTTCAATTGTTGTTTATATGTCGATATAATTTGATGTGTTACAAAGACAATAAAAGCTTAAAGTTGAATATGATAATCCCCATACCAAAAAAGTAAAGGTTTGTCATACGTGAATCTTTCTTCAAATCATGTAATGTTGTTGAAAGTAATAATTACACTTGACAAACTATGCAACCTTCCGTTTTTGTTCTGTTGACATACAATATAATGTATCTTAGTGTGCATATAGAATTGACAACAATTCTTCATATTCAGTGATGTACAGTCACGATATTAATACAAGGTTCTTCCTCGTTTGTTTAGAACATTTCCGTAAAAGTTCAAGGCAAGTTGTAAGTTTATTTAATACTTGTTACGTTCAACTGTGGAAAATACACGTACTCATGGAAAATAGAACTCGTTCTTTTATCTAAGTAAAGTACTTTTATTTTTTTAATGAATTATCGTTAAAACTATCATAGAAGAGCCATAATGCAATAATTTAAGAGCATAGGGTTGATTTTTATTAGTATAAGAACTCAGAATGTGTATTGCTATTATCAATTCACTAATTGATAATCATATATGTATTGTCCATTTAAACCATTAAAGTGATCCCCAGCCAAAGTGACTATATTATTAATTTTACTAAAGGGGATTCTTCTGTGAGCCAATTAATAAACATATCTAATGACTTCGGAAAAGCTCTTGACGCTGGAAAAGGAAAAAGTTATCTTTTGTGATATAAGTAAAGCCTTCGACAGAGTTTGGCACAAGGGACTATTATTCAAGCTTACAAAATCAGGAATATCGGGTAGTCTATTAGAATGGTTTCGTAACTATTTATCGGGTAGAGCTCAAAGGGTTGTTTTAAATGGGTCACATTCGGATTGGTTGTTTATAAATGCTGGAGTACCACAAGGGTCTATTCTTGGACCCTTGTTGTTCCTAATATTTATAAACGACATTGTTGACGAAATTCAAGCAACAATCAAACTATTTGCTGATGACACAAGCCTATATGTTATTGTTGATAATCCTATCAGCGCGGCTGAAACTTTAAATCATGATACCTCAAAAATTTATAAATGGTCTCAAGATTGGCTAGTGAAATTCAATCCACAAAAAACTGAAACAATGCTTGTGTCTCGTAAAGTAAATAAACCTATTCACCCTTCACTAGAAATGAACGGTCACGAAATTGCATCTGTTGAAAATCACAAGCACTTAAGTGTTTATTTATCGAGTGATGGTAAATGGATTGACCATTGCAATTACATAATTGACAAATCGTACAAAAGAATCAACATTCTCAGAAAATTAAAATCAGTTTTAGATAGATTTAGTCTTGAAAAATTATACTTGTCTTTTATACGTCCGATTTTGGAATATGCAGATGTAACCTGGGATAATCAAAACCAAACTATTATTGATAAAATTGAAAATGTACAATTAGACGCTGTCCGTATTGTAACAGGCGGAACAAAATTAACCAGCATTCTAAAACTCTATGCATGCCCATAAGCAGAATTATTGATAAAATAAAAATCAAGATTATTCTCTCGCTGCCCACTGGCCATGGAGTAAAAATTTGGGCGAAGCCTCAGGATAACCAGCTAATAGCATCAGGGTTACAGGTAGAGACTGTTAATCTTGAATTAATCGACCGCTGCAAAAATACGTCATTGACGCAACGCTCGTCTGGAGCAGTCATATCGTTTCTTAATAAGAGTTTGTTTTTTTTCCTCAACGGGCCATATCAACTTGTAAAGTCTTCTCTTTGTGTTTGCTGGTGTCGACGTCACCGTAAAACATCAGTTCCTCACATACCCCTGTGTTAAATTAAACCTGGGACCAATAAAACAGCTTCTTGGTCCCAGATTAAACCATTTTTTTCCAGGAAAGTGCATTGGCATGAGGGTATGAAACTTTGCTTAGGGACGCACCATTTAACTTCCGGTGGGACTTGGTTTTTTTTCTTTGGTTGTTAAAAATATTTCAATTCTGACTTTGGAGAAAAGATAAGGTAAGGAATATTTAAAAAATAAGTAATGTTAATAAAAAAAGGAAAAATAATTCACTTAGAAGCGTTAGAATAGTACATATTTTTGCGCGGTAAGTGCAGAAAAATCTGAGTCAGAAGAAAATCAAATCCCCTGAAAGGTTAATGGTCATCTCCTCTTAACCCACAAAAGCAATTTGAACAATGGTAGATGATCGAAGATCCTCATTTTGTTTGTATGTGTCAAACTAATACTGTGTCCACACTTTGCTCAATCGACCGCGATTTCGATCCTCTAGTATAGTCAATTGTATTAAAGAGCCCTGTGTTTGAATCGGAACTGGGTAATATTACGTGAATTCAATGGTAACCGATCATTTATTTTTTTAATGTAAACTATCTCACACAAGCAAACAAACAAACAAACAAACAAAAAAAAACCCCAAAAAACCCCAAAAACATGTGTATGATATTTTAAAAGAGGTACGTTAGAGCGATCTTTGGGTCGCTTACGATATAAACCAGGAAATCATATTATACAACTGCCAATGCATATTCATAGATATCGGGGCCGTGCTAATGCATATGACCTACATATTCTTGTGACGAGCCCATGTGCCTGAATCGGAATCTGGGTAATGCTCAATGCTAACCGATGATTTCATGTAAACTTCCTCTACAAGCAAGAAACACACGTAGAACACACGTACATGATACTTAAGAGGTACAGTTTCATCTCGTATGAAGGTAGAACTATGACGCTATGGCAGTAAACACAGCGAAAGAGTAATCAAGGGAACCAAGGTTATAGCGGTAATCAAAAGAATGCAATCCAGGGACAAGGACCAGACATGGAAAACAGACATACACAACAAAGAACATAAAGTAACTAAAATCATACATACAAAGTAACAAAAGCAAATGAGCAACTCGGACTCCACTAAAACCTGGGAGCATGGACCAGGTGCACCGGTAGGGCAAGCGTCCTCTGCTTTTCTAGAAACACCTGCCGAGAAGATCTGCAGCATTACGTGGTGTATAGCTATATATTTACGCAAATCATATGCGAATATTAAGTACTGTAATAACGAGTGCAAGAAGTCGCTAACAATATTAGCGACTTAAAAAGTAATAGACAAACGCCCAACGACTGGCAAAAAAAAAAAAAAATTATCAGTATCGAACTTGAATTGTGTTGATCGGATCTTTGGATCCGCCGTGGAAACAATAATGGTTACTTGAAATCCGGAATGTGTTTATGTAATGTCATTTTCGTATTGATATCCAATCCGTACTCGATATAATATAAAATGGGAAATTCAATTTGATATCATTCTTCAATTTATTAATTATTTTGAATTAGATAATTAAGGAGCATAAAATTGTACTTTTCATTTATACTTTATTTTGCAAATAATCCATCTACCAATGCCAGAAAGACATATATTTACACTTCTTAACTATGATGTCAAAGAAATTAATTTGCATAAATAAAAAAAAAAAAACAAACAAACAAAAAAAAACACAAAAAGAAAACAAAAAAACAAAATTAAAAAGAACAAACAAAACACTGTTTTTGGTATGTTTAATGAAAAGCAGATAAAAAGTAAAAACAAAGGCAAAACCAACAACAAAATACAAACTTATCACAACCAAAACAAAAATAATCAATTTTATGATTTTTACAGTAACTTAACTTGATATCATGTTGGAAATATCACTGTATTACTTCTTCCAATATAAGCGTTGTCACAAGACAATTTAATTGAAGTCATTGGATTGGTTACCATGGGAACGGTTTTAAGTATTGGTTTACCTGGTATGTAGGTAAGGAATATAACATCAATAAAACGAAGGCAGATTCTTGTTCGTTTCTACTGATATATAAAACATGGCTATTTTTCTGGGTTCTCTTGTTTATCTTTGGCTGATTCGCAGCAGCAATACTAAAGGTAAGATTGTTAACTATCAGGTAGAAATAAGTCGCATTTTAACAACCTCTCTCTTGATCATAATTCAACCTCTTTATGTGAATAATTGAGTGTGCATATAGGCATAAACAAACAAGAACTTTTACTCAAATTGAGAAGATATATCCATAGAATGCCATGGCAACATAAAATTTATTTTGAATCATTTCCTACATACACAATCGATACATAATCGCAAACTTAGAACATTAAAAAGTAAAATTAAAATGCCCAAGGCAATCATTTACTCGCTAGGTACCTTTCTTCCTGGAACATCAATTTTCGTAGTTTTCAATAAATTTGATTCCAAAACGATATGTAAACTTAAGTGTCAGTCCCTGTAAGAATCATGCAGTAGGTGAAACATGGTACAAAAAAACCCCACCATTTTGATAGTGTAATTTGACTATTTTCACCATCAGAATCAAGGAAAACAGACAAAAGTTTCTATATTATGCTAGACTATTGAGTTAAATTTTCATTGAAATGCACCGAAAATGAATATTTAAGGACTCTGTCAAAAACCTCATATTTCTAACATTCTATTGAAAAAATTCTGAGCAAAGCTGCAGTGATACAGAGATAATGGTCTTTTCAAACAGAGTATCCTTGAGTGGTATTACATTGTCAGATCGGTGGGGTTTTGACGTGTATGTTTCCGATTCTTCCCATTTTGCCTGATTCTTACAAACACTTACACCTAAAGGCTTTACACAAAACCACGAAATCGGATTTCCAGAAATATTTGACATACCATGGTATTAATACCCACCAATTTATATATAAATGTTGTAACAAAGCGATTTCAGTAAGCCCATCAGTTTAAAGTCTTTTGTTCCGTACAATACCATATACATGTAAATATACCAGACACTGGAATGTCCTCTAGTAGAAGTTGTCATTGTATCAATCCTGTATATATTCATTGTAGGTACATGTACATCGGAAACCATACCAGGTAAGTTAAAACTGTAAACAGAGCTCTTTTCTAAGGTTTTGTTTTATCTTTGTTTTAAAAGTATGTATATTTGTCATCATATGTTCTTCTTCTTGTTTAATTAAATTATTACAATATGCAAGATTTTAGTTTATGTTATAAACTCACAGTTCCTGTTTGACAACCATGTTTATTTTTTGCCATATGTTCGTGCAATTACTTATCAAAGGCCTTTTTATACTTTGACAGAAGCTTTATATATGTGTGTCATATCATGAGACTTACTCTCTGACACAAACTTTATTTTTGATGGGCGTATCCTTTAGTTAATTTTGCACACATTTTTTTTTCAACTTTGTCTATTAATTTTCATTACTGACTCCCTTATTTCAGAATATATTACTTATGATTATTCTTATTTTTCTAACATAGTTGTCCGAATGTGCATGGGAGGTGCTGCAGTCGGCCCATCCGTTCTCATGAATTTCTATGACGCAGATTTTCAAAAGTTCCCACAGTGCAAATGTTCAGTAGAAGTAAAATCTGGGACATTTTTGTCCTTGAACGAAGTTTTTGCTCCAGAAGGTTTAAAATGTGGTACATCTATTACAATAAAGGATGACTCCGAAGACATCAGACATATTATTAATTGCAATGGTGAGACCACAGTCAAGTATCTGCAACGAGGCCAGGTTATAAAATTTATACTTAACAGACACTTTTGGGATGCTGACGCGAATTACTGCTACAGACTGAACATGGGTAAGTTTTCGAAAGCCACTGCCATCTCCAGTTTCCGATTTGCTATTGGTAATGTAGTAACATTAACATTAGTTGAAATTGAGAGCTAACTTTTGTAAACTAGATAAAGCCTCTTTTGACATGCTATACAGACCATCTACAGAGGCACTGTTTACCAAATTATATGGTATTTGACATGGGCTATATTCACGGTTGTGCCTTATGTTACAGACTTAAATAATAAGCACAAAAGGTTATTTAATGATTTGCATCACGAAATATTAAGCAATATACAAATCTGAGGAGAACCAGCAAAATGACAATACAGTTAATGCATTAATATACTATCTATCTTTAAGGTGGAGGAGCCTCTCCTTCTATTCATGTAAAATGTGATTACTACACAACATCGACTTCAACGACAACACCAACAACGACAGAAACAACGACTAAACAGTCAACTTCATCTGAAAGGGGAAACATTACTCAAGCTCTATACACAGATCAAATTCATGGAAAAGTCTCTTCATGTACCAATATTACAGGTTTATAAAATTGTAAAATTTTAATGTATAATTAATCCAAATACCTTACACTAGTAAGTGTCACTTAAGGATGGAAAACATGTCATTGGACGACTTTATTTTCTAGTAATATAACAAAAGCTATCACTGTATATTAAACAGAGTTTAATTGTACATTCAATAAATACTTTTCTTAAAAACTAAATTTAGAGCTAAAATAAGAGAACTTACGATAAAAAGCTGAAAACAAAAACAAAGAAACAAAAATAAACAACAATAAATAAAAACAACGAGGGCATAATAGGAAAGCATAAAATAACACAATGTGTACATCAGCAAACTGAAATATTTGTCCATCAGCCAACTGAAATAAGTGTACACCAGCAAACTGATCAGACTTAAAATAAATAAGTGTACACCAGCAAACTGACAAGACTTAAAATAAATAAGTGTACACCAGAAAACTAATAAGACTTAAAATAAATAAGTGTACACTAGCAAACTGATATGTGTACACCAGCAAACTGAAATATGTGTACACCAGCAAACTGATAAGACTTAAAATAAATAAGTGTACACCAGAAAACTAATAAGACTAAAATAAATAAGTGTACACCAGCAAACGGATACGTGTACACCAGCAAACTGTTAAGTGTACACCAGCAAACTGAAATATTTGTACATCAGCAAACTGAAATAAGTGTACACCAGAAAACTGATAAGACTTAAAATAAATAGGATTTTGAATGTAGATAGTTAAAGAGCAGTCAAGATAACCAAGATTAGAGCGGAAAGCAAAAGGTCTAGACAGGGAAATCAGACACACACAACAAAGAACATAAAATAACGAAAATAACGCGTACAAAAAAAACCAAAACTAATTGAGCAACCCGCACTCCCCTAAAAATTGGGAGAATGGACCAGGTACACCGGTTGGTTAAGCGTCCTCTGCTCTTCTAGAAATACCCGCCAAATTAAACAAATTTCGTATTAAAAATACTACAAGCAACGATTAAAGGTCGACGATAACTAAAGAGTGGTAAATATAGGATCTGTAAATGCATAATTCTATTTTCTTGTAGTGATGGTTTTAGCTTCATTGTTAGGCGTTATAACGATCTACAGTGTTTCTATTACAGTCTTCATCTTCAGGAGGTAATTATGTTGTCATAATTAATAATCCTTTCTAATTTGGCGATTGAATTACACATGTACATGTATTGTAGAAGTCAGATATTGTGTATTAGTTGATCGATCACATATTATGGTTCATTCCATGTTCTTTATTGCGTACAGTTGAATTTACAAATGTGGAGGTAAAAACTTATGTTAATGGTTTTTACGTTTTTCAACATAATGTTTGACAATATATATATTCTTCGAATAAACATGACTATTGTAAACAAATGATTTTTCGTTAAACAGGAACAAAGGTAAAGTTCCAGATGTACACGTTCCAGAGGAAAGAGATGAAGTGTATGAAGAAATCAAACCAACATATAACCCGGGAAACGGTATTATAACCCATAACCCGTCAATAACAACCCGTCCATTACCTAACCCATACCACGGACACTCATTTGATGACAACAATACCGTGCTACGTAAAGCACCAATACAACCTAAATGGAATAACACATATGATAGAGTGGAGGATAATATCAATGGAATGATTTACGTTAATCAGAGATTTTGATGTTAATATTTGATTAGATAGTTATCGTACAATATAACCTAGCATGAAATACAAATTAAAGACAGACAGACAGACTGAGACATCATTATTACACAATTTGATACACAAAGCCCAGAGCCCGAGCTTGTTTAAGTAAGAAATCAAATTGGTGGGAAAAGGTCATTTATTAAAAAATCATTTAATGCAGTAGTTATGTATATATGTATATAAAAAATATCAGTTAATTAATATAAAATTAAAACAAAAATAAAACATATCAAATGAATAAATGACAGATTAGCAAAAGGTGGGGAGAAACTTTCTGACCAAGAAGCGAAATAAAAATATGAGATAAAATTAAACTAAGTAAAGGAGGTATGTGGGTGGGTAACCAAATTGCGAACCACAATTCACATAAGTATTATTGCCAAGATGTCAATTAATGCTGATGCTATTGAGTGATCCCACAATATATGATTATTTACACGTGAAACTTTCTTACGTTACCAGGTTACTGACCAATCATAGGAGCCATGCTCTGATCATAAGTGAAAATTAAACCTTATCATTTATCAGATTCCGACTAATTATCATGAATAATATTATACTTATACGATTTTTATTTCTTTACTTTCTTAGAAAAAACTGCCGGTCCATATAATGCCATATGGACCGGTAAGAAATTATATGGACCGTCTCGCTTTCAAATTAAGATCATGACGTCATACATGTAATTTAAGAAGTTGTGTATGATTTTTTTTCTCCCCCCCCCCACACACACATTAAAAAGAGCTCAGCTACGCTTCGGTCTATATATTTTTTGGGGCGATCAATCGGTCCATATATTGCCCTATGACCCTTAGCATCATGAACTATTTGCTAAATATAATATTGTTTGACACATTTGTTCATGAGCAGACCCTTGAAGAGAAAGATGATATAACGAATCAAATAAGAATGACCCCCAATAACTCCATATGACAGCTTTGATAATGACCAGCTAGACACTTAACAGGACGTCTTTACTGCTTTCTTAAATTATTTTATTCATATTTTCGGTCTACAAATAAATTCGGTTTTAAGATACCAAATGAATGATTGCATGTGATTGGTCTATTCTTTTCAGTGATACCACTTTTCCTTTCTCTCATACACCTTTTTCTGTTTCATTGATGATAAAGGAAGTTTGAATTTGAAACTTCATGAAAAACGTGATGATTTTAACTTTCCAAGTGTAAACTTAACCTTTCTTGAGGTAATATACCAACATCTCTAGTATAATGCAGATCATGTTTCATAGTAGATCCATTATGGTCAAGTCTGTGATATATACGCGAACTTCTTTGTACAGCATGGGTACCGTCAAATAAGCTTTTGAATGAAGGGTATCCTGAGTCTTTGTTAATATCATTACTATAGAAGATTTAATTCGTCATCACAATTTGATTGAACGATTAGCAATTTGTATCTCAATTTTAAGATGAGACATGATGTTCTCAGTTAGATTCAACGTCTTACCGGACTGACAATCCACTGAACTTGACACTTACTAGCTGTACATATTTTGTCGGAGGAGTTATAAGAGATTTGTAAAAGGAGCTAAAAGATTTAGGTCGTATGACTCAAAACCGTATTTTCTCCATTGCAGTTTTTAATCACACTTTTGGCATGTGATGACGTTGAAATAAGACGGAGACACATTTCATTTCCTTTGAAATCTTGAAGTTAATTCTTGACGCTGGTTCAGTTGATTTCAGAATGATTTACTGTGATCTCTATTTTCATCATATGCATACTACATCATGAAACTTGATTAAAATACATGATATCGTCTAAGTGTGAATCACTTCTTTGTATCTGATGGGACCCTATTGTGACTCTTGTCTGGAGAGCATGTCGGGGAGCTGCATAACTGTAGTTAGATTCCTACTGAATTATACTCACTTGCAATGGATGCCGTGACCGGAGTAGGACATGTTTAGGTTACAGACCACCAATTCAACCAATGAACATTTGGAACGTACGCAAAAATAGTTCTACGCAGAAATTACCCCTGTTCCTCATAGTGCTGTGAAAAAAGTTCTCATCTTATTTTAAAAATTTAAACAGTTTCTGAAAGGAAAAACATTTCTGTACATTTTATAGGTGCATTTTGCTTCTTGTGATGTGAAGCCTAATCTCCATAATGATTTTTAAATATACCCCTATCTTGTGAAAACACTGGGATTTCCCATGCTATTTATAGACCCTTCACTTCCGGTGACCAGTACTGCACTGCAAGTCTGCTAACCCCACATGCCATTCTGAGGATTGTGAGCTGACATATGTAGAATCATGCTGATATATAGTCCTCTGCAGGTTAAAGTTAAGGTAAAGTCCAGAGAAGCCATTGAATATTGTGAAATTAGCATAGAAGCCTATGGAAAGTGGAATTAGTGGTTTTTAGCCTTAAGCTGAAGCCATGGCATAATGAAAAGTTTCTTGAAATAGCTTTAAACTACTTGAAGATCTTGTTAACTTTGCCATGAGAGGAATACACTACAAAAATCCTTCAAAATATGCATTTTTTTAAGTTATAGGTCCAAATTATGGAAAATTGGTCTTTTTGGCTGATTTTTATGTCCTATCTTGTAAAAAGTGTAGAAAATTTAGTAAAAATATCAAATATTAAACTTTGAGGGCTATATTTACCTAAATATGGTGGTAATAAGCACTTGAAATCAAGTTTTGTGTAGATTTGAGCAAAAATTAGGTTAGAAATGAGGAAAAACTCACTTTCATTACTGCGGTTAAGGCCATATCAGCATTCCCCTATGGCAACATGGAAAATCCATTATTGAGTACTTTTTTTGCTTTAGGTGCCCTTTACTGGTCATGTTTTAATGTGAAAACACTGTATTTACAAATTTAAAGCCAAATATATCACCTTTTGTGAAAATTTAAAGATTTAGGATTTTTGACATGTGATCAAGAAAAAGGGGGAGGCATGTCAGAAATAAATTTTTAAAAATAGACCAATTTCTCAGAAAATGATTACTTTTAAAACTATTTCTTTATTAATATTGTTAAAAAACAAGTTGTGATTGATATTTTTTATTTGAAAAGTCAGAAAAAGTTCTTTGCAAATATTTAATGCATTTAAGTATGGTAGAATATTGTCACTTTTTTGCTCGCACAACTTGGTTACCCTATATTTAAAAATCAAATATTTAAAAAAGTGCTTGTCACATTTCACTGACACTTTGCAAATGCATTCAGTATGTGTGTAGGCAGATACCTGTATAGTTATTTATTTTTTCTAAGACAAAAAGTGACTCTTAAGAAGAAGCCATGACTAAATGAAAAGTTTCTTGAAATAGCTTTAAACTACTTGAAGATCTTGTTAACTTTGCCATGAGAGGAATACACTACAAAAATCCTTCAAAATATGCATTTTTTTAAGTTATAGGTCCAAATTATGGAAAATTGGTCTTTTTGGCTGATTTTTATGTCCTATCTTGTAAAAAGTGTAGAAAATTTAGTAAAAATATCAAATATTAAACTTTGAGGGCTATATTTACCTAAATATGGTGGTAATAAGCACTTGAAATCAAGTTTTGTGTAGATTTGAGCAAAAATTAGGTTAGAAATGAGGAAAAACTCACTTTCATTACTGCGGTTAAGGCCATATCAGCATTCCCCTATGGCAACATGGAAAATCCATTATTGAGTACTTTTTTTGCTTTAGGTGCCCTTTACTGGTCATGTTTTAATGTGAAAACACTGTATTTACAAATTTAAAGCCAAATATATCACCTTTTGTGAAAATTTAAAGATTTAGGATTTTTGACATGTGATCAAGAAAAAGGGGGAGGCATGTCAGAAATAAATTTTTAAAAATAGACCAATTTCTCAGAAAATGATTACTTTTAAAACTATTTCTTTATTAATATTGTTAAAAAACAAGTTGTGATTGATATTTTTTATTTGAAAAGTCAGAAAAAGTTCTTTGCAAATATTTAATGCATTTAAGTATGGTAGAATATTGTCACTTTTTTGCTCGCACAACTTGGTTACCCTATATTTAAAAATCAAATATTTAAAAAAGTGCTTGTCACATTTCACTGACACTTTGCAAATGCATTCAGTATGTGTGTAGGCAGATACCTGTATAGTTATTTATTTTTTCTAAGACAAAAAGTGACTCTTAAGAAGAAGCCATGACTAAATGAAAAGTTTCTTGAAATAGCTTTAAACTACTTGAAGATCTTGTTAACTTTGCCATGAGAGGAATACACTACAAAAATCCTTCAAAATATGCATTTTTTTAAGTTATAGGTCCAAATTATGGAAAATTGGTCTTTTTGGCTGATTTTTATGTCCTATCTTGTAAAAAGTGTAGAAAATTTAGTAAAAATATCAAATATTAAACTTTGAGGGCTATATTTACCTAAATATGGTAGTAATAAGCACTTGAAATCAAGTTTTGTGTAGATTTGAGCAAAAATTAGGTTAGAAATGAGGAAAAACTCACTTTCATTACTGCGGTTAAGGCCATATCAGCATTCCCCTATGGCAACATGGAAAATCCATTATTGAGCACTTTTTTTGCTTTAGGTGCCCTTTACTGGTCATGTTTTAATGTGAAAACACTGTATTTACAAATTTAAAGCCAAATATATCACCTTTTGTGAAAATTTAAAGATTTAGGATTTTTGACATGTGATCAAGAAAAAGGGGGAGGCATGTCAGAAATAATTTTTAAAAAATAGACCAATTTCTCAGAAAATGATTACTTTTAAAACTATTTCTTCATTAATATTGTTAAAAAACAAGTTGTGATTGACATTTTTTATTTGAAAAGTCAGAAAAAGTTCTTTGCAAATATTTAATGCATTTCAGTATGGTAGAATATTTTCACTTTTTTGCTCGCACAACTTGGTTACCCTATATTTAAAAATCAAATATTTAAAAAAGTGCTTGTCACATTTCACTGAAACTTTGCAAATGCATTCAGTATGTGTGTAGGAAGACACCTGTATAGTTATTTATTTTTTCTAAGACAAGAAGTGACTCTTTAGGTTACAGACCACCAATTCAACCAATGAGCATTTGGAACGTACGCAAAAATAGTCCTACGCAGAAATTACCCCTGTTCCTCATAGTGCTGTGAAAAAAGTTCTCATCTTATTTAAAAAATTTAAACAGTTTCTGAAAGGATAAACATTTCTGTACATTTTATAGGTGCATTTTGCTTCTTGTGATGTGAAGCCTAATCTCCATAATGATTTTTAAATATACCCCTATCTTGTGAAAACACTGGGATTTCCCATGCTATTTATAGACCCTTCACTTCCGGTGACCAGTACTGCACTGCAAGTCTGCTAACCCCACATGCCATTCTGAGGATTGTGAGCTGACATATGTAGAATCATGCTGATATATAGTCATCTGCAGGTTAAAGTTAAGGTAAAGTCCAGAGAAGCCATTGAATATTGTGAAATTAGCATAGAAGCCTATGGAAAGTGGAATTAGTGGTTTTTAGCCTTTAGGTTACAGACCACCAATTCAACCAATGAGCATTTGGAACGTACGCAAAAATAGTCCTACGCAGAAATTACCCCTGTTCCTCATAGTGCTGTGAAAAAAGTTCTCATCTTATTTTAAAAATTTAAACAGTTTCTGAAAGGAAAAACATTTCTGTACATTTTATAGGTGCATTTTGCTTCTTGTGATGTGAAGCCTAATCTCCATAATGATTTTTAAATATACCCCTATCTTGTGAAAACACTGAGATTTCCCATGCTATTTATAGACCCTTCACTTCCGGTGACCAGTACTGCACTGCAAGTCTGCTAACCCCACATGCCATTCTGAGGATTGTGAGCTGACATATGTAGAATCATGCTGATATATAGTCATCTGCAGGTTAAAGTTAAGGTAAAGTCCAGAGAAGCCATTGAATATTGTGAAATTAGCATAGAAGCCTATGGGAAGTGGAATTAGTGGTTTTTAGCCTTAAGCTGAAGCCATGGCAAAATGAAAAGTTTCTTGAAATAGCTTTAAACTACTTGAAGATCTTGTTAACTTTGCCATGAGAGGAATACACTACAAAAATCCTTCAAAATATGCATTTTTTTAAGTTATAGGTCCAAATTATGGAAAATTGGTCTTTTTGGCTGATTTTTATGTCCTATCTTGTAAAAAGTGTAGAAAATTTAGTAAAAATATCAAATATTAAACTTTGAGGGCTATATTTACCTAAATATGGTAGTAATAAGCACTTGAAATCAAGTTTTGTGTAGATTTGAGCAAAAATTAGGTTAGAAATGAGGAAAAACTCACTTTCATTACTGCGGTTAAGGCCATATCAGCATTCCCCTATGGCAACATGGAAAATCCATTATTGAGTACTTTTTTTGCTTTAGGTGCCCTTTACTGGTCATGTTTTAATGTGAAAACACTGTATTTACAAATTTAAAGCCAAATATATCACCTTTTGTGAAAATTTAAAGATTTAGGATTTTTGACATGTGATCAAGAAAAAGGGGGAGGCATGTCAGAAATAAATTTTTAAAAATAGACCAATTTCTCAGAAAATGATTACTTTTAAAACTATTTCTTTATTAATATTGTTAAAAAACAAGTTGTGATTGATATTTTTTATTTGAAAAGTCAGAAAAAGTTCTTTGCAAATATTTAATGCATTTAAGTATGGTAGAATATTGTCACTTTTTTGCTCGCACAACTTGGTTACCCTATATTTAAAAATCAAATATTTAAAAAAGTGCTTGTCACATTTCACTGACACTTTGCAAATGCATTCAGTATGTGTGTAGGCAGATACCTGTATAGTTATTTATTTTTTCTAAGACAAAAAGTGACTCTTAAGAAGAAGCCATGACTAAATGAAAAGTTTCTTGAAATAGCTTTAAACTACTTGAAGATCTTGTTAACTTTGCCATGAGAGGAATACACTACAAAAATCCTTCAAAATATGCATTTTTTTAAGTTATAGGTCCAAATTATGGAAAATTGGTCTTTTTGGCTGATTTTTATGTCCTATCTTGTAAAAAGTGTAGAAAATTTAGTAAAAATATCAAATATTAAACTTTGAGGGCTATATTTACCTAAATATGGTAGTAATAAGCACTTGAAATCAAGTTTTGTGTAGATTTGAGCAAAAATTAGGTTAGAAATGAGGAAAAACTCACTTTCATTACTGCGGTTAAGGCCATATCAGCATTCCCCTATGGCAACATGGAAAATCCATTATTGAGCACTTTTTTTGCTTTAGGTGCCCTTTACTGGTCATGTTTTAATGTGAAAACACTGTATTTACAAATTTAAAGCCAAATATATCACCTTTTGTGAAAATTTAAAGATTTAGGATTTTTGACATGTGATCAAGAAAAAGGGGGAGGCATGTCAGAAATAATTTTTAAAAAATAGACCAATTTCTCAGAAAATGATTACTTTTAAAACTATTTCTTCATTAATATTGTTAAAAAACAAGTTGTGATTGACATTTTTTATTTGAAAAGTCAGAAAAAGTTCTTTGCAAATATTTAATGCATTTCAGTATGGTAGAATATTTTCACTTTTTTGCTCGCACAACTTGGTTACCCTATATTTAAAAATCAAATATTTAAAAAAGTGCTTGTCACATTTCACTGAAACTTTGCAAATGCATTCAGTATGTGTGTAGGAAGACACCTGTATAGTTATTTATTTTTTCTAAGACAAGAAGTGACTCTTTAGGTTACAGACCACCAATTCAACCAATGAGCATTTGGAACGTACGCAAAAATAGTCCTACGCAGAAATTACCCCTGTTCCTCATAGTGCTGTGAAAAAAGTTCTCATCTTATTTAAAAAATTTAAACAGTTTCTGAAAGGATAAACATTTCTGTACATTTTATAGGTGCATTTTGCTTCTTGTGATGTGAAGCCTAATCTCCATAATGATTTTTAAATATACCCCTATCTTGTGAAAACACTGGGATTTCCCATGCTATTTATAGACCCTTCACTTCCGGTGACCAGTACTGCACTGCAAGTCTGCTAACCCCACATGCCATTCTGAGGATTGTGAGCTGACATATGTAGAATCATGCTGATATATAGTCATCTGCAGGTTAAAGTTAAGGTAAAGTCCAGAGAAGCCATTGAATATTGTGAAATTAGCATAGAAGCCTATGGAAAGTGGAATTAGTGGTTTTTAGCCTTTAGGTTACAGACCACCAATTCAACCAATGAGCATTTGGAACGTACGCAAAAATAGTCCTACGCAGAAATTACCCCTGTTCCTCATAGTGCTGTGAAAAAAGTTCTCATCTTATTTTAAAAATTTAAACAGTTTCTGAAAGGAAAAACATTTCTGTACATTTTATAGGTGCATTTTGCTTCTTGTGATGTGAAGCCTAATCTCCATAATGATTTTTAAATATACCCCTATCTTGTGAAAACACTGAGATTTCCCATGCTATTTATAGACCCTTCACTTCCGGTGACCAGTACTGCACTGCAAGTCTGCTAACCCCACATGCCATTCTGAGGATTGTGAGCTGACATATGTAGAATCATGCTGATATATAGTCATCTGCAGGTTAAAGTTAAGGTAAAGTCCAGAGAAGCCATTGAATATTGTGAAATTAGCATAGAAGCCTATGGGAAGTGGAATTAGTGGTTTTTAGCCTTAAGCTGAAGCCATGGCAAAATGAAAAGTTTCTTGAAATAGCTTTAAACTACTTGAAGATCTTGTTAACTTTGCCATGAGAGGAATACACTACAAAAATCCTTCAAAATATGCATTTTTTTAAGTTATAGGTCCAAATTATGGAAAATTGGTCTTTTTGGCTGATTTTTATGTCCTATCTTGTAAAAAGTGTAGAAAATTTAGTAAAAATATCAAATATTAAACTTTGAGGGCTATATTTACCTAAATATGGTAGTAATAAGCACTTGAAATCAAGTTTTGTGTAGATTTGAGCAAAAATTAGGTTAGAAATGAGGAAAAACTCACTTTCATTACTGCGGTTAAGGCCATATAAGCATTCCCCTATGGCAACATGGAAAATCCATTATTGAGCACTTTTTTTGCTTTAGGTGCCCTTTACTGGTCATGTTTTAATGTGAAAACACTGTATTTACAAATTTAAAGCCAAATATATCACCTTTTGTGAAAATTTAAAGATTTAGGATTTTTGACATGTGATCAAGAAAAAGGGGGAGGCATGTCAGAAATAAATTTTAAAAAATAGACCAATTTCTCAGAAAATGATTACTTTTAAAACTATTTCTTCATTAATATTGTTAAAAAAACAAGTTGTGATTGATATTTTTTATTTGAAAAGTCAGAAAAAGTTCTTTGCAAATATTTAATGCATTTCAGTATGGTAGAATATTTTCACTTTTTTGCTCGCACAACTTGGTTACCCTATATTTAAAAATCAAATATTTAAAAAAGTGCTTGTCACATTTCACTGAAACTTTGCAAATGCATTCAGTATGTGTGTAGGAAGATACCTGTATAGTTATTTATTTTTTCTAAGACAAAAAGTGACACTTTAGGTTACAGACCACCAATTCAACCAATGAGCATTTGGAACGTACGCAAAAATAGTCCTACGCAGAAATTACCCCTGTTCCTCATAGTGCTGTGAAAAAAGTTCTCATCTTATTTTAAAAATTTAAACAGTTTCTGAAAGGAAAAACATTTCTGTACATTTTATAGGTGCATTTTGCTTCTTGTGATGTGAAGCCTAATCTCCATAATGATTTTTAAATATACCCCTATCTTGTGAAAACACTGAGATTTCCCATGCTATTTATAGACCCTTCACTTCCGGTGACCAGTACTGCACTGCAAGTCTGCTAACCCCACATGCCATTCTGAGGATTGTGAGCTGACATATGTAGAATCATGCTGATATATAGTCATCTGCAGGTTAAAGTTAAGGTAAAGTCCAGAGAAGCCATTGAATATTGTGAAATTAGCATAGAAGCCTATGGGAAGTGGAATTAGTGGTTTTTAGCCTTTACCCTTCCGGAGACACTACCGTGACCGGAATAGGACATGCATGTTTATCCTTCCGGAGACAATCCCAGTTATTTATGGGAGTTTATAATTGCTAGTGCTTTAGATTTTTTGGTGTAATATCTTGTTTTCCGTATCTTCAGTTTTTATATGTAATTATACCTTATTATTTTGTTCGCTTAATTTTGTATGTAAATCGTATTTGCTTCATATTTTCACGTTTAGGACATGTATTTGGTTTGATATATGTAAATTCTCCCATTATTAACGCTTCGGTATTTTTGCCTATACTCCGTTTATGCTATTGTTTGATTAGAAATGTCTGTTAATAACTTGAAAACTGTTCACATTAAAAAAAAGTAGGCTTTTCTTGCACCGTTGGTCGCCACGTTATTGCCTAAAAAATTAAAAAGAGAAAAAGGAAAAAAAGAGAAAAATAATTCCGTCTTATTTTAACGATTATTCAAAATTACAATGAAAGTTACAGATTGGACTATCTGGGGTTCCTCAGAAAAAGGGGGTGCTAGGTCATTATGTGCCATTTTTGTCAATTTTACACGTAAAAATGACAAATTTCACCCCTCCTCTGGATCCACCACTGCATTCATATGATGCCGACTTGAAGCGTAGCAAATAAGTTTAAATTGTTTCATGTAACCACCAATGCAACAAAGTTAATAAAACACTGATAAAATGGAACAAAAGAAGCACACAAAAACATATATATATATATATATATATATATATAATAAACCAAACCAAAAAAGAACTACAACAAAAACAAAAACAAAAAGGAAGGAAGAAAAAAAAACCAACCAAACAAAAAAAAAAAAAAAAACCCAAAAAATTAAAAACAGAAACAAAAACAAAAAACTTACCAAACCAACTTGACATTAATGTGGAACTGGTTAGGTGGACAACGAATTATTGACAGCATGACAATCGTATTATTGTTTTATCCGAACAATAGGAATAATAATTATGATATCAGATGTCCATTTAAAGATATCAAAATAAATACACAATGAAGTCTTATTGGCAGTTAAGGAATATGAGGTGGTCACAGACTAAACTCATCTCAAACTAAGTTTAAGTCCTACGCTCTTTAATGTCATGCAGTAAATGTTTAATAAATAATTCCAAATCAGCATGTCTGTTATATGCAGATGCAAAATTGTTTACTAGTGTAGAATTTAGTTGCAAATCTTGACGAAACACAACATGGTATTTAATGAAACAGATGAAAATTATCCAAAACTACAAAAATGCCCCCTCCCCCCTAAAAAAAACCCCAAAAAACAAAAATAAAACAAAACAAAACAAAACAAAACAAAACAAAAACAAAAACAAAAACAAACAAACAAATAAAAGAACAAAAAAAAAAAAAAAAAAAAAAAAAAAAACTAGAAAAAAAGATGTTGTCATCGAACCTAAGTGGTCAAGTGCAGTGAGCATACATTATTTCTTCAATTACTCTTTAGTGATTTATTTTAGCAAAGAAAGTTATCTAACAATAACAGAAAGTATTTACGTGTAAAAGTTTTATTTGCAGTTTAGGAAAATTAAACCAATTTTTCAATTAACTTTAAAAATGAAAAAGTTATGATGGTTTAAATTGATGCCCCATGCCACTCAATGGATTTTTTTTTGCCAAATCGCAAGTAAGTGATGACATCACCAAGAACTCTACTACATCAAGTACTGTTGAATCTCGGTACATTTTAAGGTCCTACTGTCATATGGGACGATCATGGTATGTATTTATCAGACGTTTTTTCTTGGCTTTATTCCCCTGTATTATTTGTACCTAAGATGTTGCTTCGATGAATTTTTATGCGAAACATTTATGCAGGTAAGATTTTGTGAAACCTTATATTAAAAGGATATTTTTGTTTCTTATAGGATAAAAAAAAAACGTATGTTTTACGCAGCGCAAACATTTTTCTTCAGACTTCAATTGCACGAGTAAGCCTGAATTGGATAATTAAAGCTAATATTTGAAGGCTCAAGTCAAGACCACAGACATATGTAAATATACACTTGGGGACGCCATTCACGAAAATAATATATTTTTCCGTTGTTTTCTGCTTACCGAATTCTCCTTCAACTTAAAGATCAAGTTTAAATAATAATTTAAAATTGCATTTTTTCATTGACGTCAAAAGGTTATTCTGAGACAGCTGCGATCATTTGGAGCAAGATTACAAGTGTGATTTCATGTATTAACTGACTATGTGCAAGATTGGCTCCTAGAAGACAATGAAATAAAAAAATAGAATGGGAATTCCCCTACATTTCACAAAAGTCGGTCTGTGTACAGAACTCATAAAAATATTCAAATTCAGTAAGTTACAGTTACTATTTTATGTACAAATAAAGAAAATTTGATTCTCTGCTAAAAACAGGCTAACTTGTGCAGATTTGATGTGCACTTTTTCCACAGCATAATAACACAAGTGCACTAAAATTTGATTGATCTATTTTTGTGTACATGTTCTCTATAGGTATCAGTCTTGTATTACATATTCCTGAGCGGGTGTACATCAAAACATGGAGGCTAAAAAATATAGTGTGCTTTCTTTTTGCTTTTTCCTGTTCTTGTTTTTTGGCAAATGACTATCATTGTTCATCAAAAGTACAGGGTAAATATCAAGTTATGACACAAAAAACTTGTTTTTGAGGAAAAACAGTATTTTCATGAATAATAATGTTCAGAAAAAGGGTCTATTTAATGAACTCAAAATAAAAGTGAAAGTAGAAAAAGTCTATTTTTAGTTCGACCTTTCCTGATGTACCAAAGTTTGTGCCTTTTTTTTCTAGAACAGACATAAAAATTATTTTTGACATTTCCTTAATGGAAAAACATGGTAAAAAGTTGGATTGAAACTCCCTATCTATTATTTTTTTTTTAAATCATGAAAATTTAAGGTATACTATAGAAGCCTATGGGGCAAAGAATACAAGACTGAGACCTAAAAGCTCATTGGTTGAATTAGTGGTGTGTAACCTGAAGGTTCGAGTTGCTGTTTTTTTCGCAGATGTTTTGAAAGCTGGTCTTGTGGATGGACAATGAATAAATGTGGTTTTGGTGACAAACCGTGAAATCATCTGATCAAAATTAGAAACAGTAACAGGGATTGATTTTCAGAATTTGTTCTACTAGCTAAATTAAGCAAGTACTGATAATTTACACTGGCTAAATTTAAGTTTTTGGGGTTATTTCTGGACTTCACCTACATGTACATTGCATGCAGAATTCCACTAGCAAATTTTAGCAAATGGAAATCATTTATTTCCTGATCACTGCAGTTTCAATTATTTTCATAAATGTAACATATCTTTCCAACCAAGAAGACTGGGATGATCTCTTGCAGTCTTCATGCTAGTAATGGGAAATCCAAATTTATGTCATGGACCATGACTCATGGTTCTGGAGAAGTTAGTCTTTTTTGTTCTTCAGACAGACAGGCATCTCAATGTTTATGTGTTCAAGTGGTGTTTACATAGTTTACTTTTTATACTTAGTACATGTAATTTATTTCTATTTGACTACATTCTTTTAATAATTTCAATAATGTTATTATTATTAGCTTTTGCTATACATATTTTTATGACCTTGATATGTTCCTACACACATAATATGTGAATCATATGAGTCAATCCAGTGCTTGTATCAGGTGTGTCGTGTACTCTCAAAAAGAGAACAAAAATTGATAGACTCTTAAAACCACACCAGAAACACTGTACACTCCTTGAGACCTTTAGGTTTCCTGCATGCACTGTACCCAAACGCACGCTTAACGTTTACCAAATGCACAATAAATGAACTTTCCTGCCGTGTGTCTAAACACACAATATATGAACGCTCCCAGTGTGTGTTTAAACGCACGATAAACAAACGCTCCAAGAATGTGTTTAAATGCACGATTGACGAACGCTCATATCGTGTGTATAAAAGCATGGTAGACGAACGACGAAAAATAGTATTGAAATATAATGAAGACAGAAAAAAATAGAAAATAAAATTATATAAATTAATAATAGCAAAAAGTATAAAAATAACAGTTAAGTCAAGGAAATGATTAAAGTACAAAAATAAACGAACGCTTCTATTATGCATTTAAACGAACGTTCGTATCGTGCGTTAAAACGAATGCTCCTATCGTGCGTTAAAACGAATGTTCCTATCGTGCATTTAAATGAACACTCCCAGTATGCGTTTAAACGAATGCTTCTATCTTGGGTTCAAACGAACGCTTCTATCATGCCTTTATCGTGCTTTTAAATGAACACAAAATGATGTGTAAACGCATGATAAACGATGCATGAATGCTAAAATGGGAAACGTGGACGTCTTAAGGAGTGTATCTTTTAAATTGTGAGAATACAAAATAAAATTAATCGTCTGTTATAATATGGGACAAATTTACCAAAACTGGGACATATTTAGGTTGGAACAAATTGACCTGTATCCTCTGACATATCAGCACTATATTTTAGCAGGAATATGACATTGGTTGTGAAGGTGAAAGTTACATTTGAACTTCCCATGTGCCATAGGGCCACTGTGGTCCACATTTCTATACTACCTTTCATTGCCAGGCAGTGGCCCAAACTTTTTTATATTGTCAGTTTTGTCACAAAAGATTACGTCATAATGCCATTACGACGAACAGTCGCCCGTACGCTGAAAACTGAAATGCCTGGTGGTGCTCCATCAGTCTGGTTTCGGGTACTTCCACCAGAGCAAGAGAAAGATACAGCATTTCTTGAATTACCATATGGACCTGTTCATATGCTGAGACGAGATGTAGAACCGATCCTGTATTTTTATCTGCTCTTTTTCATGGATCTCATATGCTCGGGCGTTAAACCCGATCTCATGAAACAATTTGTTAGAGAAACGAACAGGTACTTTTTGTTTTCTCGCCTGAATATACATGTAGCTGAAATATTGCTGCTCGGGTGTTAAACCCCAACAAACAAACAAACAAACTTTTTGTTTTCAGTTCGACACATTATAATCTCAATGTCATAATAATTTATCACACTAAAGATTTTATCGCCTAATGTTTCAAATTAACCTATGACATAGTAGGAACACATTCAACACAATGTGAATATTCTCGTAAGTGATAACAATGTACTTAAATTTCACCCGATTCATACATGCAAACTGCGATGTGTCGTATAAATTTCAGTGAGCGTATAGTGACATGATGTTTATTCGTCCGTTCATCAATCCGTCCTTGCTTCAGTCGGGCTTCAGTATACCATGGTTTTTTTTACCGGAATAACACCAAACAAATCTACTAGTACAATTATGGTGAATAAATGATACAGTATTGAGATCTTCCTCTGAAATGTTACTAAAATACATTACTTTATCTCCATTCCATAGATCTGCTTCAGAGTTATTCAAAAGAACAGTAGATGTAACCGGAATTTTTTCCAGAAAGAATTTGTGGAAAACTGATTGAAAACTTGGACTTGCCGAATTTAAAGCGTTCCTGGCTATTTTATTCAATATGGGCTTGAACAAAAAGACATGCATAGGAGAATACTGGAACACAAAACATATATCCCAGTTGACACCTTGGTTTAGACATATTGTCAAGAAACCAGTTTCAGAATATTTTAAAATTTCTACATTTAGTCGAGAGCAGGAAAATCCTGACACGGAATGATCCCAATTATAACCCTTCATCTAGAATACAGCCCTTTGTAATTAAGAAATCCATGTGTTATTATAAGCAAAGACGAGAATTATCAGTTGATGAATCTTTAATGGGAACAATGGTCGGAGATCAACATTGCAATTGCATCCCAAGCAAGAGATCGAGGTTTAGAGTTAAGTTCTGGATATTACATGTATGTGAGTCTGTAACTGATTAACTCCTACAGATGATCATTTACCTTGGTAAAAAAAAACAGGGACCAGCTTTTCCCACCAGCACCATTGTTGTTCTCGAATTACTCAGCGGAGCAGGACTACTTATGAAGTGGTTTCATGTTTTTGCAGACAATATTTTTTTTATGTCAATTGCAGTAACGAAAACTCTTTGGCATTAACGTACTTTTTTTTTTACCAAAACAATATGATCAAACAAACCAATGCCATAAATGATTAAAGAAGCTAATCCAGATCCTGGAGAAGAAATTTATGCTGGTCAAAGAGGCTTTCATCTTTGTGCATATAAAGAAGCTCCAAGATGTAAACCAGTCAGAGTTGTGTCGTCATACTATGCTGCATGTAGATGTTGAGCAATAAACCAAAAGTCATTAATGTGTACGCTACCTTTCTGGGCAGAGTTGACCTTTCAGATCAAATAATGGTGTCATATAGTGATCATTGTAAAAGTTGTAAAGTTTGGAAAAAAGTAACATTACATATTTTACAATGAATTCTACTGAACGTATATTTGTTATATTTCCAAAATACCAGTGACAATCCTATAATGTCAAGACTAGATTTCATTAAGCATGTTGTTGAAAGCCTATCTGAGGATTACCTCAATGGGAAAAATCCACAAAATGAGAGAAGAAGAGTAAGAAAAATCCTCTCCAAAAAATATAAAGTTGCAAGGTCTATTCAAATAGGAAAAATGGACTTTGTCCGAGGTCGAGAACAGAATACTCTCCCTGCATAAAAGGAGTGCACAAGACGTGTTTACAAAGACATGGATGTTAAAACTTAAGAGTAATCATAATTTTTTTACAAGTGTAATCTGTTTTAATAAATATTTATATGGAAAGGTAATGACATCTGTATTTCATGGTAAATATTTATAAGTATTAATCATATTACTTTTGGCTTTTAACAATGCCATTTTAACAACTGAAGAAACAATTTACTAAGCTATACAAAAAAGTAATAAAACTAGTTGAAACCAATACTCGTATTACTTTATATATAATAGTCTATAATCGTCTACAATAAATACCATTAAAACAGTAACAGAAATATGTGCAAAAAATTGACATAAGACAAACAAACAACAACAGGAACAACGAAAAAAAATGAAATGGAATGTTACCCTGGAGTGATTGGACGGATCGGGGTAAACAATACTATGACAGTTAAGGGACGATTCAGATGGACATATTGTGACATTTATGGTTTGAATGGAAAACATTTGGGCCACTCCCTGGCACTAGAAGGAAGTAGGGGCACAAAAATTCTGGCAATCAAAAGTTTTCTATCACAGGCTTTTACTTAGTTCTACTGTGGTGTTTTCCAGGCTTAATATACATGTACTGTCACCCTATTCAAACTTTTGTTTGGATCATTGACCTAAAAGTTATTATCTTTATGTTGGGGTGTCTCGTCAACTTTTTTCATTTTAGTACACATACATTTGTAAATTTTTGATCAAATATTTTGACAATTAAATACATAAACCAGGTAAAAACACATTCAGCCATATTCTGTCAATTTGCAGATTCCAGATATTGCAATAAAATCAATTATTGCTATGAAAGATTTAAAAATTCTTATGATTCCTGCACAAATGTTATATTACCTCTTTAAATGTATGGCTATGATGAAATTCTTGTAATGCAGTTTGTACATGTACCTAAATGTATGAAAGTGATGAAACTCTTACATTACCTATTAAACTGTATGAAAGTGATTGCATTCTTATATTACCTGCATGATGTATAATTGATTGAAGATACAGGTCATGACAGTCTTTCTTATAATGTTTCTCTTTTTCCATAGGACATTCTTCCAAAGATTTCCTCGAATGGCGTCTACTACTGGTGCAAAGTTAATGAATCGCTTAGCAAAAGAAAAATCACCTTACCTGTTACAGCATGCTTCTAATCCAGTGGATTGGTAATGTTTATAATCTGGGAAGTTAGCAATTTTAATCCAGTGGATTGGTAATGTTTATAATTTGGAAAGTTAGCGCTTCTAATCCAGTGGATTGGTAATGTTTATAATTTGGAAAGTTAGCGCTTCTAATCCAGTGGATTGGTAATGTTTATAGTCTGGGAAGTTAGCGCTTCTAATCCAGTGGATTGGTAATAATTATAATCTGGAAAGTTAGCGCTTCTAATCCAGTGGATTGGTAATGTTTATACTCCGGGAAGTTAGCGCTTCTAATCCAGTGGATTGGTAATGTTTATAGTCTGGGAAGTTAGCGCTTCTAATCCAGTGGATTGGTAATGTTTATAATTTGGAAAGTTAGCGCTTCTAATCCAGTGGATTGGTAATGTTTATACTCCGGGAAGTTAGCCCTTCTAATCCAGTGGATTGGTAATGTTTATAGTCTGGGAAGTTAGCGCTTCTAATCCAGTGGATTGGTAATGTTTATAATTTGGAAAGTTAGCGCTTCTAATCCAGTGGATTGGTAATGTTTATAGTCTGGGAAGTTAGCGCTTCTAATCCAGTGGATTGGTAATGTTTATAGTCTGGGAAGTTAGCGATTCTAATCCAGTGGATTGGTAATGTTTATACTCCGGGAAGTTAGTGATTCTAATCCAGTGGATTGGTATTGTTTATACTCTGGAAAGTTAGCGATTCTAATCCAGTGGATTGGTAATATTAGCGAATATTTAATTCACTTTTGGGTTTTGGTGAAGGTGAAGGGAAGAGTTTGATATGAATTCTTTATTCTGTTTTGTAAAATAAAACTATTTGAAAATTCTGTTTTTACTGTAATTGTAATGAAAGTTGGCTGCTTATCATCATGTATTTTGTAACTGATCATCTAAAAACATTTTATTGAAAATTATTTTACCGATTTTAAAGGAATTTTGTTCACATGAGAAGACCATGAATAGTTTCTCCAAAAATGTGGAGCCCCAAGCTTTGAACAAATTAATACAGTGTACAAATGTATAGCATTATAAAAGTATATTAATCAGTTGATAGGAAGTAAGGAGAATTTTCAATTTTTGGGAAGACACTCAAAATTTTCTTTGTTTAACTTAGTTCTTTTTTTACCCACTTTGATTAGTGGGAGGTGCAAAATGTGCATGCTGTTTGTCAGTCTGTCTGTTGATGCAGTGGAATTTTGTCACACAGTGCTATTTTGTGCACCTCATGTTTTACATTTACGTGTGAATGACTAATGAGTATGGATTTACCATTTGTGGATTAATTGGATAATTAACCTTCTGTAGCTTCTATTTATGAATGTTATGTTTATGGGCTTGCTTACTGTAATCCTCTTCATTTTTTATCCCCCTTTCATCCTGTAGAAAATTTTGGTTCATACTAGACAAGATACCCTTTTATCAAAGAGAAACATAACAATCAAAGGAGAATCAAGCTTATATTTCCATTTGTCTTTTAGATATCCATGGAGACCAAAAACACTAAAGATAATAATAATAAGATTAAAACAAGAACCTATTTTCTGTCTGTATTCCAGGTATCTATTGAGCAACTAGGGGCAATTTGAAGAAACAAAAGCCTATATTTCTGTCTGCATATCAAATATCCTTGGAGACAAGAAGCACTAGAGAAAACCAGAAGAAAAACGAGAGCAAATATTTCTATTTGTATTCCAGGTACACATGGCACTAAAATAAGCCAGAAGAGAAAACAAACATGTATTGTTTTCCAGGTATCCATGGGGACCTGAAGCACTAGAGAAAGCCCGAAGAGAAAACAAGACTATATTTCTGATTGTTTTCCAGGTATCCGTGGGGACCTGAAGCACTAGAGAAAGCCCAAAGAGAAAACAAGCCTATATTTCTGTCTGTAGGCTACTCTACTTGTCACTGGTGTCATGTGATGGAAAGAGAATCTTTTGAAAATGAAGATATTGGAAAATTTCTTAATGAACACTTTGTTAGTATCAAAGTTGACAGAGAAGAACGACCAGATGTTGACAAAGTCTACATGACATTTGTGCAGGTCATTATTTTCATAAAGAATTAAATCACTTTCATACATTTGTGGAGGTGATATAAGAATTTCATCACTTCATACATTTTGAATTTATGTAAGAAGTATATACCAGTTATACACATATAGTTATATGAAGAGTACAAATCTTGAACATTGACAAAGCAAGTATTAGGTGCAAACAAAAATGCAAAGGGAAAGGAAGCATACAGGAAAGGCATTAAGAAACAATAGACTGATGGAATAATATCAGCATGGCTTTGGTTATAAAACCATATCAGAGTTAATACATTCTAAGGTAGACTATTACACAGAGCAGCTTCTTTAGTCTTCTTGCAAGTTCATATAGAAATATGTAATTCCACTGAGCATTTAGTGTTTGATTATGGCATAAGAACTCCTGGTTTATTTTATTATGTAAAGAAATTTGGATATTAAAGTGAACATGGTTTTATTAAAAGGCCACTTTGAAGGGGAGATAATTAGATCAATTTTTAAATTAAAAGGCAGTACTGAAATAAAGAGGCAGGATCTATTAATATCCAAATATTTTTTTTATATTAAAGAAAAAAATGTTCCTTTTCACTAAATAAAACAGGCAGGATCTATATTCTCTCAAAATATAAAGGCAGGACAGGATAGAGAAAAAAAAGTCAAATGGTTGCCCCCTAAGAAAATGTTTTACAGATATGTATTTTGAGGATAACAAAAAAAAAGTTTTGCCATCCCTAATTTTCTTCTTAAAATACCAGACAATGTCAGTTGAGTAATATTTTTACAAATTTTAAAGAAATGGATAGACCAAAAGCTGTGTAAAAATATAAACTGTAAGACTCGATTCACTCAAAATTAAGATCAGTGAAATATATTTATATAAACCACATCCATCATATATTATCTTTGAGAAAAAATAGGAAAATATACAAAGAAAGAATATTTGGTATTATCATCCATAAGGAACTGATGTACAATATATAATGTTAACAATTTTACAAACAAAAATGTACATGTGCGTATATAATCCTAAAACTAATAATGATTGTTCTCTTTCTGAAAACATTTGGTAGAAAAATGAATAGAAGAAAATGTATTGAAAGATTTATAGTTAATTTATACCCTAAATAACACAAGGCAGCATTATGTATGGTTACTGACAGGTATGTGCTTTTCTTCTGGGGAATACATATCTTTGGTCATTTTTATATCATTGAAAGTGATATTACAGGGAGTATCTAATATTTTGTTTTGTTATGTATATATAAGTTTGCTGTACAAGTCGAACAGTGGTACAAAATAAACTGTACTGCCTAGATACAAACACAGGATTATAACAGATAGGCTTGTAATATACCAGTTTGTCAATGAAGTTGATTCACTAGACTTTGATGTGCATAGTTAGACACTTAAGTTTTTGTTTCTATTTTACCTCTACATACAGGCTTCTAGTGGAGGTGGGGGATGGCCTATGAGTGTATGGTTGACCCCTGACCTTAAGCCAATAGTTGGTGGTACATACTTTCCACCAGATGACAGATATTATGGACGCCCTGGATTTAAAAGTGTTCTAAAAATAGTATCCGAACAAGTGAGTTGTTATGTAGGATGTTAGTTTCAATTCTTAAGTAATTCAAAGGATCAGATATTTATTTAGTCCTCCCTCCCCAAAAAGAAGACTTTTGTATCATCTTTTTAATTAGTATTCTGAGTCCCAGTAGTTTATGCATATTCTAGTGACAATGGACAAATTAAGGCATTGTTGAACTTGTAAACAAAGGCACATAAAATAACCAGAAAAAAAACAAAACAAAACAAGAAAGCTTTATGGTATTTGTAAAGAAAAAGGTTGGATATTATAACAAATAATTTCTTGCCTACCAATGGTTGAATACATCGAGTCTCACCCAATAATAATTTATCACAAACATTCTGATTGATTAGCCTGGCTTGATACTGAGTTGTTGTTGGCATCAATTGGTGCAAAGGAGGCAATGAATTAAAAGGTTTATTCATATTTTGGATGTAAAAATATTACCAGTGTAAGGATTGTTTTTAGTTTTTATATGCTCTTCTTTCTAGATGGGAGGTATTATCGCATACTAGTGTCTGTCTCTCTGTCCATCATTCACACTTCGCACAGTAACTTATAAATGTAGGCACATGTTTTCTATTCATACAAAAATGGGATGGTGATCAGTTTTTGGTTACTCAAAACCCCTTGCACCATGTCAATGAAACTTTGGTGAATTGTTTGTCAATATCTGTAATTTTTTTCTATATTACCAATTTTACTATTTAGGGTTATGAGTCTTAGTTCTTAAAAAGAGGAAGATTTAACAGTTTTCAGACTATAACTCAGTAAAGGTTCCAAACAAGTGTTTGGACTTAGAAAAAAAATTGATTTCTCGAAGTTGCACAGTAACTTTAAAAAATAAAAAAAAATTAATGAAGCTTTGTTGATTGCATTTTTATTATGCAAGCTCCTCATTCTTTTTTATATGTTTTTTGTCAAATATTTAATCACAAACAAATTTCTAAGCTGTATCAAGATGTGTCCTTTTATTGCCCAGTCTCATCTGAATATAGCTGAAGTACTGCTGCTCGGATGTTAAACCCCAAGAATCAATCATTTATTGCCCAATCTGTTCAAGAGTTTGACCTCTTTAGGAATATGTAGCTACTCTTGGTGATGCGTTTTATTATTTTTGCAATTAAAGCTTGGTAAATCAAGTTCGAGACAATTTAGACTGTTCGTAAATAGCTTTAAGAATCTTGAAATGTAAGCTGTCTTAAAATTAATAACATAAATTTTAATTAAATGTTTGCTTAGTGGAAGGAAAAAAAGGAAGTGATTAACAAACAAGGGACAGCCATCCTGGATGCTTTGTCCCGGGGAACCATGCTAACTGGAGCATCTGACTTAGGGATCCCAGGTCAGGAATCTGTTCTGAAATGTTATCAGATGCTGAAGGATTCTTATGATGAAGAACTTGGTGGATTTGGCAAGGCTCCTAAGTTTCCACAGCCTGGTAGGTATGTGGAAAGGATCCTAATGCCCTTAAACCTGGAAAATGTTTTAAATGTGTTGCAAGGTCATCATAACTTACTCTTTTAAAATTTGTTTGTATTACATAACTATGTTTATCTCTTAATTGAACCTCATACATATTACACCATAGAAGCTTGATGGGCACTGTTTTATTAGTAAGAAAAAGCAAAAAGACTGTGATTTGAATGAGAAACAGAATATCCATGATCTGAGGACTAAGAGTAGGCCAAGAAAAAAGACAAAGTACCATCAATGATTTAAAAAAAAATAAACACAGTAGCTGTAGAATAAATCTAGCACTAATAACTTTGAGTATGAACCAGGGGTATGGGTAGGGTAAGTGTCCCCTGCTTTTAACAAACAACCACCGAGATGCTCATTCGATGTCAATATTGGTGAAAATGAAAGAGGGGAACTAGGATATAAAAAAGTCTGTTTTCATGGTGGGATGCCCACAACGTGATGATCAATGAGTTCATGAAGTTGATTATAAACTTTTTGGATCGATAACTTAAGTATTGTGGCAGCGTTGTTCCAATAGCTTATTTGTAAGAAGATTAGCATGATACAAACAATGTATGTAGCTTTGGCAGGGTCTGGCATAAAGTAAAAATCTATTTTTAACAGTGGACTTGTTGAGAACAAAAGTACATGTACCTTGATGGGTGTGGTGTCCAAAATCAATTATACCAGTAGAACTACAAGTCTTTCAAACAAAAAATTAATTTTACCTTGATTATAACTACTGAAGCATGAGTTGTGATTTCAGCAACTTTATTTTTCAGTGAATTTCAACTTTCTGTTCTCTATGTATTCATCTGAGCCTGAAAGTGATACAGGGAAACAAGCTTTAGAGATGTGTTTAAAGACACTTAAATATATGGCTAAAGGTGGCATTAATGATCACATATCCAAGGTTAGTTTGTAATTGATGGCTAAATGTGGCATTAATGATTACATATCTTAGATGAGATAATAATAGGATAATTAATTTGAAACAGTGAATAACCAAACATGGCCAATTGATTATCTTTTTTATTATGTAGATTTCCTCCATTATTCCTTGTAGTTTTCAGCATAAATATAAAATTTTGTAAACGGCAGATTAATATTTGTGACATGAATATTTGTGATGTTTTGGCGGGGTAAAGTCCAAGAGTGGTGGGCTAGTTTTCCAATGGGAACAAATTGTGCTTCTCTACTCGCTGACCTATTTCTTCACTCTTATGAGCTGATCTAATCCAAAGGAAGGAACTATTGTTAAGCCAGACCCTTTGATCTCAGTTCCTTTATATAGATGACTTATAATAGTTAAACAATCCTAGTTTCTGGGATTATATACATTGCATCTACCCTAAAGAACTTGAGATAAAGTTCACAACTCATAGGTTATGCCAGAGCTTGCCGTAACTATGCAGACTTTTAAACCATGCTTGACTTCTTAGTATTAGAATTCTGGAACAGGGTTACGTTGATACATGACTGAAGTCATCACTACAGAAGTTGTGTGGTTGTCATTATGAACTGATTATTACGGTGTATTCATTTGTTTGACATGTCCAGTCTTCCTTTCCTCCTTCGTCTACCCTCTAACTTTTAATAAGCAACTCGGCTTGTGTATATAGAAAAGCAGAGAGCTCTTGGGTTGCCCAACCTGTGAACCTGGTCCATGCTCCCAGTTTTTAGTGGAGTCCTAGTTGCTCATTTTCTTTTGTTGCTTTGTAGGTATTATTTTGGGTATTTTATGTTTCTTGTTGTGTGCATCTGTTTTCCGTGTCAGGGCTTTGCCCCTGGATTACATTCTTTTAATTTCTGCTAGAATCTTGTTTCCCTTGATTACTCTTTAATAAGTGTGCAGAATTTGTTCTGTGCACAAGTTAAATCTTAAATTTTTTTTATTTTTTGGCGGATTGATATTTGTTTTGTGACAATTTGTGATGTTTTGGCAGGAGAAAGTCCAAGAGTGATATCACAGAATTTATTTAACAGTGTGCAATATCTATTTTTTTGAAATTTGAAATTTTGACAGAGAATAGTAGGATAATTAATTGGAAAGAGTGAATAACCAAAATATGATCACGAGTGCTGAAGAATGCCTAGATTAACGAGTGTGTGGGATTTGTTCCACGCATGAGTTAAATCTTAATGCGTTCTTGGCATGAGTAATCATAATTTGGTTATTCACACTAACCAATTGATTATCCTATTTATTATATAGATTTCCTCCATTATTCATTGTTATTTTCAACACAAATTTAAAATTTTGTGAACGGCGGATTGATATTTGTGTTGTGATGTTTTGGCTGGAGAAAGCGCGAGAGTGAAATTACTGAATTTATTTCACAGTGTGAATTGTCGAAAAAAATTACACTGGGAACAATCAGTAAATCACTCTATATATATAATATCATTTGGTGTAATACTGCTGTCTATTTAAACACTGTGTCAGTTATTATTTTGTTTTTAAGAACACATGGAAAATAGACAAAAAAATTTCCCAAGTAGTAGTAATTATTAGTAATCTAGAGATAATTACATCATTAACAATTATAGATTAGTCTCCGTACTGTCAATTGTTAGTAAGATTCTTGAACGACATGTTTTCAATAGTTTTTATGAATATCTAGCTACAAACTTGTTGTCAGTCTGCTTTTAGACCAAACAGCTTTAGATAGCCTTGTTGATTAGTGGCAGAAAAATAAAGATGGTAAATAGACAGGTGTACTATTTTTTTTTACCTAAGCAAGACCTTTGATGCTGTGAATCAGAATTTATTATTATAGAAGTTGAATTTTTTTGGAATTTGTGTTGCTTGAAATGTTTTTTTTTTGTCACAGCCTAAAAATACTCTAGGTGTCCCACAATGTTCTATACATGGGTCTTTACTTTTTACATTATATGTAAATGATTATTCAAAATGTTTAAAATATTTACATGCTACAATTTATGCAGATGAAACATCTGAAGATAAATCATATGAAGTAGAAAAATCAATTAATGCCATTGAATACAAATTTAAAAAAAAAACCAGATCTGGTTAAGTCCACACAATTGATGAAAAGAAGTACACCGACAATGAATTTAAATAAAACACAATGTATGTTTATTGGAACAAAATAAAACACAATGTATGTTTATTGGAACAAAATAAAACACAATGTATGTTTATTGGAACAAAATAAAACACAATGTATGTTTATTGGAACAAAATAAAACACAATGTATGTTTATTGGAACAAAATAAAGGTTGCTAAAATGTAGAAAACCATGCTTTGAAATTAATGGTGTTATTCTTGAAACTGTTGATGTATCAAAACTCCTAGGATCTAATATAGAGTGTTCTTTGACATGGTCTTAACATGTAGATGTTTTTACTAAGAAGATATAGAAATAAAAATGGGTGGGTTATGCAGATTAAGCAGTTTTATGTGTAGTAATCTTAAGTTAAGGTTTAGAACCCTGTAATTTTATTGACTTTTGTTTGGTGCAAACATTGTTGCTAATATTAATAAGATTTTTAAACTTGAAAAAAAGAGCAGCACAGATAATTTTATTTGAGCAAAATATCATGACTCCATCTATTGTATTTTTCAAGAAATTAAATGGATGGCTATGCCTCTAATTATTTTTTATATAGAAAGGCAATTTAAATTTTCACAAAGTTCCAGAATATTTTTAATGCATTAAGTTAGTGTGAGATCCACCTGACAGAGCAATCCAAATTTATTGTATGTTCCAAAATGTAAAACAGAATATGTGCTCTTTCATTATGTCTGGTAGCTGTCTGTGGAACAAGTTGAGTGATGATTTAAAAAATTGTACAACTGTAGAATCTTTTAAAAAGTCATATTTAGAACAGTACTTTGGTTGATTGAACTGTATATCACCTGTATCATTTTTAGTAACATTATTATGTAATTTTATTTTGTATATTTATTTAGGGTTTTCACAGGTACTCAACAGATAAGAAGTGGCATGTACCACACTTTGAGAAGATGCTGTATGATCAGGGACAGCTATTGGTTGCTTATTCTACTGCTTATCAGGTATTTTTTTTTTATACTTCTTGTAGCTTCGGTTGTTGCTTTTCAGGTATGAATCTTTAAATTTTCTTGTATTCTTTGCCTGCTTATCATGTATTTTTTTGTACTTCTAACTAATCTTGTGACTTTTATCTCAGATATTCTGTTATGGCTTCACACTTCTTTTGGCTTCTTTCCCTGTCCTGTATTATTAGATATGGTTTCACACTTATTGCTTCTTTTCCTGTCCCTGATTATCAGATATGGCTTCACACTTCTTACTGGTTCTTTCCCTATTTGAATACCAGGTATAGTCTACCTTTTTCATGGCTTCATTCCATGTCCTTGATTATTATGTATGGTTTCACACTTCTTATGGCTTCTTTCCATGTCCATAATATTATCAAGTATATCTTTTCCTGTCCCTGATTATCAGGTTTTTTCTCCCTTTCTCATGGCTTCTTCATATGTTCTCTCATTTTCAGGTATGATTCCACACTTCTTTATATCATTGCTTAATAGGTATCATTTAACATACTACTAATGGCTTTAGTTGTTGCTTACAAGGCATGATTTTACACATCTTGTGGCTTCTGATATTTGGTATCAAGGTATGGTAAAAGTGTTTAGCATGATGAGATCTACTTGCGGTTAAATTTACATTTTAATCTTTTCTGCCATGTTGGAGTTATCGCCCTTTTTCAGTGTTTTTTTGCTATTTTCAATGTTATTTCTTTCAAAAATCTCCTCCTCCGACACTATTTTATCAATTGAAACAAAACATGGTATGAGTGTTCCTTTAGGTATCCTGCATAGAAATGATGTGGGTTTTGTTGATCCATTGAAAAACATGGCTGCTGTTACTAAAAATAGAACAAAGGGGTCAGACAGTAGTTTTTTGCATATATATCCAAAACCGTTAGGTTTAGCCAAATTCTTTCAATAGCTGATATGATCCTTATTTTTTCAGGCATAAAATTTGTCAGATGCCTCCTTATAAAAGTTATTGCCCTCGACAGGGGAAAATGACAGTTTTTTTTTTTTTTTTTTTACAGTTTTCAGCCAATGTCTTGAAAACTATGATAGATTTACACTTTCATTTACTGAAATGATCCTTATGATAAGTCCTGTCGAAGTTTTCTTGAGTCAAAATTGTTGGACAACTTCTTGTTTAATTTATTGCCCTTGAAAGGCAAATTCAACCAGGTGGGCGATTCAGGCTCCTGGGAGCCTCTTGTTTACTGTAAGTATGGATTTTATATAATGATAGTCAATATTAACCCTTGTTGTGCTGTGCCCGGATTTATCCTGGCTTGTCCCTGTTTCCACTTTATTGGTTCTGCCAGTGTAAATCTTAGTTTAGGAAAGCACAATTTGTTTCCAACTGCATGCAATGTGACAGTGCTTTAAAATGAGGCTTTTTTATGTAGAGTTTGTTAAAAAAATAATGACTTGAGAGCTGAAAAAAGAGGTCATGAGTTTTTACTGCCCAAAAAAGTGAGATTATTTAGGAGTAGGATTTATTTCTTGGCCCCTCGTCACAGCAGAATTAATTTATAGTGCTTTATTTTGCCTGGAATCTAGATAAGAATGATGTCTCTCACCGCCATTGCTATGTTTACCCCTTGTCTTAACTACTTCCAGTTTTAGGCCAAACTGAAGCAAAAAATTGGAACAAATCCTAAATTCTTTCTGACAAGTGACCCTTCAGTGGACTCCTGACCTCCCACTCATGACTGTAACAAACCTTATTTGGCTTCAGTGGCCTTCACAGGGTACAAGCTGTGGGATGAATGTGCTTTGGTTCTTGTCTTGCTCCTGTGGAACTCCACATCTAGCAAGAAATGGCAAAAAATGGACACAAATGACAATTTTCAAGTGACAGACCCATTTTTACAGCGGTGTCAGCCTACTTACCACCCCCAATACCTCCTAATCTTATCCATCCAACCTTGTGATCAACTATCTTTAACTTTTACATAAAAATCAGCATCAGTACCATTGTGCAACTGATTTGCATATAATTTGCATAAGTTTACAAAATATCGAAATTAGACATTTTTTCAGAACAAATCAGTATAACAAGGGGGTAAAATGTCTATTGTTTTATAAAATGTTTTATAAAGTGGAGAAAGGCAAGAATAGCATTGTTCCTTTTCACATCAGCAAACCTTATAACAAGCATTATAACAGTAGATTTATATCTGTTGAAAAACATGTTTTTCTTTTTCAGATAACAAAAGACACTGTATTTGCTGAAGTTGTAAAGGATATTGTAGAATATACAACTAGGGATTTACAATGTTTTGTAAGTATGAAACTTTTCCCACGAAGAAGCTTAATCTTTAACAATCTTATTTTATAGTCATTACTTTTGTCAATGAATTGCATATTTCTAGAAATTAAAATCTACCACTACTGAGAGTGCAAGACAGGAAAATGTCAGACACCAAGAGGTGTCCCAAGATTTCATTGTCTTGCATTTTGTGACGGTGCATACTTCTTTTCTTCATCTTAAAATTGATTCTGTATTAAGTACAGAAAATGCAGAATGGCGCTTGCTAGCCATAATTCCTTTGCATGACATGACATTAGGTTTTCTTGTGACACCACAAATGACACTTGTTTTTGCTGAGATAAGGAAATCTCACATGGCTAAGATACTATATTTGTCTCAAAAGTAAGAAAATTTTATCTGGTGGATATTCTGATTTGTCAAGTACCTGTAAATATCCATATTTTCAAAGTTGACAGATCCTTTTGCTGATCAAACAATTTGGCTTCTGGAATATGTGGGGATTATTTGTTTGTATACTTAAGGCTTTAGGGTAAATTAGGACAGACTGTGTGGCAATTATATATGGTATGATTGGATTTTATTTAATATTGAATACAAGGGTGTAGGGGTATAAGGCCATAATTATGACCCAAAAGTATGAAATCTATGTAATTACGTATAGATTCTTCAAGACATAGTAATATATATGAATAAAAGGAAAATGAATCTTTTGTGGCTTTAGTTCATTGTTATGATACCACAATGGTGCAACAGTTATACATTATTCAATAAAAATCTGCTGAGGTAAACTTTGTTGTTTTCCAGAAACATTTACATCTAGGAAACTTTGTCCACACCAAAGAAACAACTTTATGTTTTCACCTATGATAAAATATGTATTCACTAAATATGAAGTTGTCTCTTGTGTGTGGACATTATGTCTTTGCAAGAAATGTTACCAGAAAATGACCTTGAACAGAATTTTTAATTAGCTCAAAGGCTAAGTGAGCTTATGCCATCACTTGGCGTCTGTCGTCATTGTTGTGGACAAATTTTTGAAAATCTTCTCCTCTGAAACTACTAGACTGACAGGATGTTAGCTTGGCATGATTGTTCCTTGTAGTATTGTTCACAAAATAACTGTGGGGATTTATGATCTGTGAAAAAACCTGGCCACCTCTACTAAAAATAGAACATAGTGGTCTGAAGGCATTTTTTTGCAAATTACTCAAAAATCATTGCCTTTAGCAAAATTCTGGCAGAGGGTAATCTTGTTCAGCATCAAGAGATGGACCTATGCTAAATCTTCCAAAATGATTTTTCAACTGATGAAGGAGTTATGGCCCCTGAAACAGCTTTTTTTTTGCATTTTTCCTGTGTTCAATTTTGAAAATCTTCTTCTCAAAAACCATTTTACAGAAAGTTTGCATATTTGTTCTTGAGGGTATCCCATTCAAAATGACTGTTGAGATTTTTGATCCATAAAAAAACATGGCCCCTGAAAGAGTCTTTTTGCCATTTTGTGCATGTACAACTTAGATACTCTTCTCAAAAACCATTTTACTGAATTCAATGAAAGTTGGCATATTGTTCCTTAGGGTACCGCACACAAAACAACTATTGGGATTTTTAATCCGTGAAAAAAAACATGGCCTCTGTTACTGAAATAGAACATAGGGGATAGAAATAACTCAAAAACTGTTGCCTGTAGCAAAATTTTGCTTGGGTAATATTGTTGAGCATCATGGGACCGACCAGTGACAAAAATTTAAAAGCAATTCGTCTACTGATGTAGGAGTTATGACTCCTGAAACAATTCTTAATTTTTTTTCCCACATGTACAACTTCGAAAATCTTCTCTAAAACCATTTATAAGCATTTAATGAAAAGAACCATATTGGTTCTTTAGTTTACTGTGCTATATATAAAAAAACACTAAAATCAATGCTGAACTGTGCCATATTCTTTAAAAAAAAATTAAGCCATTGAAGAAGAAATGGGTGATTGTAGATAAGTTGCTGTGTATTAAAGAGAAGTTTATGTTTTGTTCAGGAAGGAGGTTTTTACAGTGCAGAGGATGCTGATTCCTATCCTGATGATAACTCATACACAAAAAAGGAGGGAGCTTTTTGTGTATGGACCTACTCTGATATCCAGTCTCATCTGAAAGGAAGTGTACAAGATAAACCATCCTGCAAGATGGCTGACATTTTTTGCTACCACTATGATGTGCAGAATGAAGGAAATGTAGATCCAATGCAGGTCTGTTAGTTGAAATATTGAAGCTAAAAATCCCCAGAAAAGAAAGTTTTTGGGGTATACAGGATACTACCAGCTGTTTCTCTGCCTGTTTGTCTGCCCATGCTTCTTTATCAGTCCTTATTCACTCAATATATTATTATTTAATATATAAATGACGATTAGGCATCATTTGGAGATAACATGATGGAAGATTGCTATAGTCTTATATCTGAAAGGGAGATAATCAAACATAAATATTTTCATATGAGAAAAACCTTGTTAGCTAGTGCAATGTCCCCATTTCTGCTTATTGGCTTATGATGAATCTTATAGGAGGATAAGACATTTCTTATTTCATACTGTTTAAGTTCAATCATTTATATGTACACATTTAATGCTGTGAAACACAAAGTTATCCCCCTTTGACTTGAGCAAGAACTAAAACAAAGCTTATTGCTGAGAAAAGTTCAAATTTTTTACACATTGATAATTATTACACAGTATTAAATGAGATAAATCTTATCATCTCCTTATAAATAATTTATTGAAATTATTGGAAATTTATTATTAGTTTAAATGGAAACTAGCATTTATGGAGTGAAAATTCTGATGATTTACTCAGTTATTAAAAATGGATGGAAGGATGCTGTAGATATTGAGCAATCATTCAGAAAACATGAAAAACATGTTTGCTAATTAGATTGAAATTATTCTGTATATATACTCTTAATATATTGGTTTAGGTAAACATGATCCTTATATAGGGGTTTAATTGTATTATAACATTTATCACAGGATCCCCATGATGAACTGAAGACTCAGAATGTCCTGATTGTGAAAGGGTCAGTGGAGAAAACTGCTGAACATTTCAACCTTTGCATGGATAGTACAAGTAAAGTTCTGGAAGAGTGTCGCAAGGTACTCTATGATATAAGGCAGAAACGGCCAAAGCCACAGTTAGACACAAAGATACTGTCTTCTTGGAATGGTAGGTTGCATTTTTTTATTGCAAACATCTTCTGAAACATATGGCAGATTCTTTCTATATTTTGTACGTCTTATTGTTATGAAATATACACAGAACCCCTTTTGGACACATCATGTATATTTCCTCAATATTAAATTTGACATACAAGGGTATTGTTATAAATTCTAGATGACAATGCTACACCTCCATTTTGTGAGAGTTATGGGACTTTTCTTAATTCCGACATTTCTCAATTATTGAAGATCTTGTGATGCATTTTTTAACCACATGTTGGATTTTTTTTTCCATTTTTGTATTTTAGGTTTGATGATATCAGGACTGTCTAGAGCTGGTGCCATTCTGTCCAACTTAGATATAACAAACAGAGCTGTAGAAGCTGCATCATTTGTACAGAAATATTTATATAAACCAGAAACTAATGTTTTGTTGAGAAGCTGTTATGCTGAGAATGACAAAAGTATTGTGCAGGGGTATGTTATATACCGTATGTTATACCAAGACTGACATAAGTATTGTACAGTGGTATGTTATATACCGTATGTTATACCAAGACTGACATAAGTATTGTACAGTGGTATGTTATATACCCTATGTTATACCAAGACTGACATAAGTATTGTACAGTGGTATGTTATATACCATATGTTATACCAAGACTGACAAAAGAATTGTACAGTGGTATGTTATATACCATATGTTATACCAAGACTAACAAAAGAATTGAACAGTGGTATGCTATGTACCATATGTTATGCCACGACTGACAAAAGAATTAAACAGTGATATGCTATATACTGTATGTTATACCAAGACTGACAAAAGAATTGTACAGAGGTATGTTATATACCGTATGTTATACCAAGACTGATGAAAGTATTTATTTCTTGCGTGAACCAACTTTTACCAAATTTCTTTTGGATTTTTTTCATTTGGACTTATGTTAAAAATATTAGACTGTTTCTTTTCCCAGCAAGTCTTTGATAGAAGGGTTTGCAGATGACTACACCTTTTTGATTCGAGGCCTACTGGATCTGTATGAAGTCACATTTAATGATAAGTGGATCAGCTGGGCAGAACAGTTACAGGAGAAACAGGATGAGTTATTCTGGGATGGGGAAAGTGGAGGATATTACAACAGTCACCATGGAGATTCTACCATTGTTCTCAGACTTAAAGAAGGTTGGTCAGTTTTATAAGATAATTGATGTTGTTCAGTGTAACTAGAGACACCATTGTTCAATGAAGTTTACACTTTACATAGTTGTTTATTATGGTGGTCTAACAATCTGCATACTTTTCAGAGAAAATTCGATTTTATTATATGAGATATAAAATTTATGTTTTAGAAATAGCATTTTTTTAATTCAAACTATACACAAATGATTGTTATAATTGTTTGAAAGTTTGTATGCATTTTGTCAAAATTCTTATTTTTCTTTTTGGAGTAATTGACTTTTCTATATTTTTGTAGGATTTTTTTCTGCTTATTGGACAGTAAGGCAAAAAAAAAAAAAATAGTATCTCTGTTTCCTGCTACCTTACCTACCTTAGTTTTTTGTGCCTTCCCTAAACTTTTTATTAATATTTTGGCTCAAGCACTGTTAAAGTTTAGATTGCTTCCCCATTAACTCAATGTAAAATGTTTTTTAAAAATAAAATAATTTTTCTTCTTACTGGTAGTGGGAAACAAGACTATTATTCTTTTTGGCCTAACTTGAGAACCCCTTGTGCAATGAACATTGATTTTTAGTTTCTGACTTATGGGACTTCTTCATATGTTTTACAAGATTTTTTTTTCAATACCACACTATAACTGAAAACAAGAATCCCTGTATTACGACTTAAACATCACATTTATTAGAGGTCTAACTTGGTACAAGAATCCATGTATTGCTATCCAAACATCTCATTTATAAAATGTCTAAAATGCTACAAGAATCTATATTGTAAAGGTTAACTTCAGCATAACATATGATATGTGATATAAAAAATTATGTTGTTTTTTTTTTATTATACATTTTTCTTTTTACTAAAACCAAACATCAGTAACAGTTCATATGCCTAATTACATCAGCTTGGATAGGAGTGATTCCAATGTCAATACAAATCTAAGTAGGCCACTGAGTAATACATTATAGGAATGTGTCCTACCTAATTACCAATGAACACCTGTGTGATCTTCTGGACACTGCCTTTAAAGTTTGAATAGCTGTCAGTTATAATGACCTTAACCTTTATATTACCATCCACCAGTGTGTTTGGGTAGAGTGTATTCAAGTGATTTAATTGTTTCTGATTGGACAACATTGTATATTGAACTTAAATATGCATAATGGGTTAAGAAAAGCCTTTTTCAAATCAATTATCTAATTGAACTGTCTTTTAAAACTTTTATTTAAAAAGTATGAAGGGTGCACATTGTTAAACTGACTTTTTAGCTCACCTGGCCTGTGGCCAGGTGAGCTATTGCCATCACTTGGCGTCCATTGTTGTCGTTGTCGTCATTAACAATTTCTTCAAACATCTTCTCCTCTGAAACTACTGAATAGATTTGCACGAAACTTACAATGGTTGTTCCTTAAAGTATCCTGCACAAATTGACAGTTTGGATTTTTGATCATTTAAAAAAAAACATGGTCACTGTTACTAAAAATAGAACATAGGGGTCAGACAGCAGACTTTTGCATTTATCTCCAAAACCATTAGGTTTAGCCAAATTCTGTCTTTGGGTTATAGGATTCAGCATGATAAGATCTATTTGTGGTCAAGTTTTGGTGAAAATCTGTTGACCCATGTTTGAGGTATTGCCCTTTTTGCATGTTTTTTTGCTGTTTTTGATATTATTTCTTTCAAAAATCTTCTCAGAAAACTTCGAAACAGAACTCAATGAAAGTTGTTATTTTTGTTTTTTAGGGTATCCTTAACAAAATGACCATTTGGATATTTGATCGGTTAAAAACATGGCTGCCATTTCTTAAAATAGAACATAGTGGTCAGACTTCAGATTTTTGCATATATCTCCAAAACACTTTGGTTTAACCAAATTTTGATGTGGGGTAAAAGTATTCAGCATGATGAGATCTATCTAAGGACGAGGTTTGGTGAAAATTTGTTGACCCATTTTGGAGTTATTGCCCTTTTTGGACATTTTTTTGCTGTTTTTGATGTTATTACTTTCTCTTTTTCTGTTTATTATCTTCTCCTCAGAAACTACTATACAGAATTTAATGAAAGTTGGTATTCTTGTTTTTAGGGTATTCTGCACAAAATGATTTTTGATTGGTTGAAAAACATGGCCATCATTGTAAAACTAGAACATATGGGGCATACAGTGGTTTTGTGCATATATCTCCAAAACCTTTAGGTTTAGCTAATATCTTTCAATTGCTGAAATGATCCTTATTATAAGGCCTATTAAGTCTACAAGGGATCAAAGTTGTCAGATGACTCCATGTAAGAGTTATTGCCCTTTAGTGGAGAAAAATGACAGGTTTTTTTTTTTTTTTTTTTTTTTTCAGTTTTCAAATAATATATAGTAAGATATATAGTAAACTATGATTGATAGAATGAGACTTTCAGTTGCTGAACGATTCTTATTATAAGGCCTACAAAAGTGTCTAAGGATCAAAGTTGTCAGACAACTCCATGTAAGAATTATTGCCCTTTGAGGATGCTTACCCTACCGGTGCACCTGGTCCATGCTCCCATTTTTTAGTGGGAGTCCAAGTTGCTCATTTGCTTTCGTTACTTTGTATGTGTGATTTTAGTTACTATATGTTCTTTGTTGTGTATGTCTGTTTTCCATGTCTGGTCTTTGTCCCAGGATTACATTCTTTTGATTACCGCTATAACCTTAGTTCCCTTGATTACTCTTGAAAGGCAAAATAGTATGTTTTTGGCAGTTTTCAGCCAATATCTCGAAAATTATAATAGAAAGAATGAAACTTTCAGTTGATGAAATGATCCTTATGATAAGTTCTACCAAAGTCTTCATGGAGTCAGAATTGTCAGACAACTCCTTGTTTGAGTTATTGCCCTTGAAAGACCAAAATTTAACCAGGTAAGCAATTCAGGCTCCTGGGAGCCTCTTGTTTTCTTGATCAAATATTTTTTTAAATTTAAAGAAATGTTAAAGTTCATAATTACACTTTCACAAAACGGCCATGTTTTCAACTTGCAACTTCCTTTAAGTGGGGAAATGCTCATGTCTTTAATGTAAGATCATTAAACATTTTTTGTTTAAGGAATGCTTGTTATCTGTTTTAATATACTATTAATATCTCATTTTTCCTAAGTTTTTGTTATTTGAGACACTTTCAAAGTGTACCAGTATCAATAGAAGTTTTAACTAAGATTTGAGTGGCCTCAGTGACTTATATTTACTAAATGATGATGATTACAATGTTTATTTAAAAACTATAAATAGGCTTTGTTAACCCATTATGAATAATTAAATTTAATTAACAATGTTTATCCAATCAGAAACAAGTAAATCACTTGTATGTAGATTACAAGCTACCCAAACACAGTGGTGGATGGTATGATTTAGAGGTTAAGGTCATCATAATTGACAGCTATTCAAACTTGAAAGACAGTGTCCAAATAATCATATAGGTGTGCAGTGGTAATGCAGTAGGACACATTCCTATAATGTAGGGCAGATTTCTATCTAGAGAACAATTTACTCAGTAGCCTACCTGATTTGCATTGAAATGGGAATCACTCTTTTTCAAGCAGCTGTGAAAAGAATTTTACAATACCTAAGAAAAACCCCATTGTAATTCTGCTGTTTTTTGTTTCTAAACACTAATTAATGACCATACTTGTCTTTGGATTATTTAAAGTCTATTTTGACAAAAATATTCTTAAGAATTTGAAAATAAACAAGTATCAAGCATTTTCTAATAATTAAATATATAAATAAAAGTTTTGATTTTATCAACATTGCTGGTATGATCATACAGTTAGGGAAACAATTCCTGCTTATTTTGAAAATACTGAGGTCAATTCCATTTGGTATATTTACAAAAAGCCAACCCATAAATATGTCTTGAGTTATTGTGAATTATGCAAAAATGTGAACACCAATATCCTGATATTGCAGTAACTCAAAAATATATTTATGGTCCCAGTTTCCATGTTATAACAGGTAATCTGAATGTTGTTAGCAACCGAGAGGGAAAAACATTTCTTTAAAAAGGACTTATAAAATATTATTCTCTGGCTCCTGTCAATTGGAATAAATGTTGTAACATCATCCAGGATTCACTCCATTTGTATTATATAAAATGAATAAAGCGTGAGACAAGCGTGAGACAAGCGTAGACAAGAATGCAATTGGAATATCTTATGAAATGGTCCTTTAATAAATCGGGATGTGAATATATTTGAATTCTTTTACATCATTTTTTGTAGTGAAAAACATAAAAACATGATATGCTTACAGCACCCAAATTCATGTTAGACAACATTTTGGTTTGCTTTGGCGATACTGTTTATCATCAAGTTATTGGAATTTCCACAGGGATCAATTGTGCTTCATTGCAAATCTCTTTCTGTATTGTTATGAATGGCAAAATAACGGCTAGAGTAAATAAAGACACTTCCAAACATTATTTGGTAGAAAAATTTGATAAATACTTAAGATATTTGGATGATATTTTAGCTCTTATGACTTCAATATTTATTCTAAGGATATATATCCTGCTGACCTATTCCTGAAGGGGTCAGTTGAAGCCTGCCCTGTGGTGTGAGTGTTTACTTGTTGTTCATTGAAAACCCATGAGTGGCTTTGGGCTGACATTTTTCATCTCATAGGAGTTGTTTTCTTTTTGACATAATCACTAAATCAGTTCTTGTTATATATGTTGGGAATAATGACCTTTTTAGCTCACCTTGCCAAAGGCCATGTGAGCTATTGCCATCACTTTCTGTCGTTGTCGTCGTCCGTTGTCGTTGTTAACAATTATACAAAACTCTTCTCCTCTGAAACTACTTGACTAATTAGAACAAAACTTGGTATGAATGTTCCTTGGTGTATCCTGCATAGAACTGATGTGGGGATTTTTGATTTGTCGAAAAACATGGCCACCATTACTAAAAATAGAACATAGGGGTCAGACAGTAGTTGTTTGCATATATCTCCAAAACAGTTAGGTTTAGCCAAATTCTTTCAATACTTGAAATGATCCATATTATTAGGATATTTTGGCTCTTTACAACAACGATTTCTATATTTATTCTTAGGATGTATGTCCTGCAGAACTTTCTTAAAAGGGGCCAGTTACAGCCTACCCTGTGGTGTGAGGTTTTCTTTGTCGTTCATTAAAGACCCAAGAATAACACTTTTCATCCCTGTGGGGTTGATTTCTCTTTGACATATTCACCATATGCATTTTAGTTATATTAGTAAGGAATATTGACCATTTTTACTCATGAAGTTTAGTGGCAAATTACTCATGTCTGAAATTTGGCTTGATAACACAATCTTTTGCCAATTTGATGATATAAACTTAGTGATGCTTGATTAAACATCATCCGATTTAAACAATTCAAATAAAGTTGATTTATGATATGACTGAGCCAGTTGTTCTAGATAATTTAAACATTTAAACAATGCATTTGTTGTTCTACTTATATTTCAAATTTAAATGATCCAGACATTATTTAGTAGTGGATTTGTTCACACAATTTGCAACTTTTTAAAATCATTTTTAATGGAGGAAAAGTTGTGACTGTGTGTAATTTTATTGTTATGGTATAGTATAAAGGTATAGTTTGCAGTTCAAACTTATGATCATGATGATATATTCAATTTGTACTCCAATTTTAGATCAGGATGGTGCTGAACCTTGTCCTAACTCAGTAGCAGTGAGTAATTTACTCAGACTCTCCAACTTCCTGAACAGATCTGATTATGCTGATAAAGCCAGGAAGATATTACATGTATTTAATGAGAGATTGATTAAGATACCACTGGCAGTACCAGAAATGGTCTGTGGATTGATGTTTTCCATGGCAACCACTAAACAGGTAAATATCTCATACAGCAATGAAAAAAGATACCTTGGTAAACAAGTTGGTTGTAAAGCATGTATAAATTTGTAGGATCCATGGTAACTACTTAACAGGTTAATATCTAAAACAGTAATAAAAACAAGGTTTCCATGGCAAAACAAGTAGGGTTATAAAGCATTAAATGGCAGCAACTAAACAGATAAGTTTTTCAAAACATTAAAAAAGGGGTTTCCATGGCAAAAAGTGGGGTTGTAAAGCATAAATGGCAACCACTAAACAGGTAAGTATTTCAAACATTAAAAAGGGGTTTCAATGGCAAAACAAGTAAGGTTGTAAAACACTTAATGAATAGTATCCATGACAACCTCTGAATTACAGCTAGTTGAAATAGACCAGTTCCAATTTCAATACAAATCTAGGTAGGCTACTGAGTAGTTTTAGTAGCTCTCTAGGTAGAACTCTGCCCTACATTATACCAATGTGTCTTACTTAATTACCACTAAACACCTGTGTAATCTTTTGGACAGCCAAAACCTGAAACTTTTCTTGATTTGCATTCATTTGATTTCTGGAAAACCTAGTTCAAAACTGTCAGATTCTCGATTTTGTATAACCATATATATGTTGTGATGTGCATAGGATATGGTGTTGTCGTCTGCATAATTGTATAGAGTGAAGTTGAAGATGTCAATAATAAAGATTTTGAAAAGTACCGGTCTGAGAATTGAACCCTGTGGAACTCCTTTGTAAATGTTTTGCCATTCACTCAGTGCTGTACCAAGTTTCACAGATTGCTGTCTGTCGGAAAGGTAGTTTTTTATGAGTTTGAGTGCATTTTGAGACAATCCACAGGCTTTTAATTTCTGAAGTAAAAGATCATGTGGTGAACAATCAAAATCTTCACTTAAATCCATTATAATAAATGTATTTGTTTTCATCTAGAGATTGCTTCCAGTTTTTAAGAATTTTTAATAATGTTATGTTACATCGATATCCTGGTCGAAATGCAGATAGGTATGGGTGGAAATGTAAACTAAAATGATCCTTGAGTTGGTTATTAATGGCTCTTTGGAAGAATTTTGATATAACTGGCAATCTGCTCACAGGCCTATAGTTACTTTTTTCAAGGGTGTTGTTCGTTTTGTGATCATTGTTTCTGATGTCTTTTTCTACATTTATGAAAAAAAATGTTAAGTTTTTGTAACTTCAGTTTGATTGTTTATGTTATCATTTTCACATCTTTTGAAAAATTGCTGCCTTTTTTGGTAATAATAGGTTTTATAGTTGGCCAAAAATCTTTGGACTTCGGTCCCCTAAACATCTTTCGTAAAAATATGTTTTAACAGAGTTCTTCTTTATTTTGTCACTAGATTTCTTTGTTTGTGGTATTTTCCCCAATTGTGATTTGTTGTACATTTGATCAATTTGTTGTGGAATTGTCTCTTTTTACACACTGCTGATCTTAACTCTGTACTTGTAAAAAGAGCAGGTTTTGTACAAGGTTTTCAGAGTTTCATTGGTGCATGTTTTTCAACAACATTAACAAGTTGTTTTTCAGAATGTTTGTACACAGTATATATGTCGTCCTGATTTAGCCAAGAGTGTTTCGTTAGCCCAAGGTGTTTTCTTTAGCCCAGGGTGCCTTCTTAGCCCAGGGTGTTTCCTTAGCCCAAGGTGTTTTCTTAACCGAGGGTGCCTCCTTAGCCAAAAGTGTTTCCTTAGCCCAGGGTGCCCCCTTAGCCCAGGGTGTTTCCTTAGTCCAGGGTGTTTTCTTAGCCCAGGGTGTTTCTTTAGCACAGGGTGCCTCCTTAGCCCAGGGTGTTTTCCTAACGGCTTTTTGTTTCATTTCCTTTGTTCTCAGATTGAAGTTTGCCGCTGCCTCTGTCAGAATTTTACAAAACCTGACGTCCTCAGAAATATTGTCAACAGTTGCTATAAGATAATTGGCACAAATTTCCATATGCAACTTTCTCCTGAAATATAAGTTTATCTGTGGTTTCCCATCATACCTTCTGATTCACTGTTTTCCCTGTTAGTTGTTTTCGTACATAAAACGTACACATAATTTAAACTAATATTAGGGTGTGATCTGATGAATTCAAATGGTCTCTAGACTGTTAAAAGTAGTATAGGTGTCAATAAATTTTCTGATTAAAAAATTGTCAATCTGTGAGGCATCTTTCCCATTATGATGATAAAAATTGAAAATAGATTTGCACTGTTCATGTTCAAGGAGTCTATGCTCTTAATTAAAACTTTGAAATTGTCTATCTTGAGTCTACGTCCTTGCAAGAGAAGCGTTAATGTCTTCATCAATTACAGTTTTGACTGTTGATGGTTTGTTATCATTATTTCTGAAATTTTGTTTGTTGGAAATCGGTTAAAGCCCTTCCATCTTCTTGGGGGTCCTTCTCTTAGTTCTCTGTAGAGCAGTGCAAAAGAACTATGTTCTTCTGTTACCGGTGGGACACCAACTTACCCGATATTATTTGGCAGTTTTCGCCTGAATTTTGTTTCTTTACAATTTTTCACCCACATTTTATTTACCTGTCTTTGAAATCTTTTTATTTACCAACGTACTGACTAAATCTTAGGAAATTACAAGAATTAAACCAAAACGTCCATTTTAGTCACTGGCCGAAGGCCATGTGAGCTATTGCCATCACTTGAATGTTCCTTGGGGTATCCTGCATAGAACTGATGTGGGGATTTTTGATCCGTCGAAAACATTGCCGCCGTTACTAAAATATAACATAAGGGTCAGACAGTAGTTTTCGCATATATCTCCAAAACCGTTAGTTTTAGCTAAATTCTGACATAGGGTAAAAGTGTTCAGCATAATGAGATCCATCTGTGGTCAATCTTTTATTTAAATCCATTAAGCCACGTTTTTGCTATTTCGTTATTTCTTTCAAAAATCTTCTCCTCTGACACTACTTAACCAATTGAAACCTACGAATGTTCCTCAGGGTATCCTGCATAGAACTGATGTGGGGATTTTTGATCTGTCGAAAAACGTGGCCGCTGTTACTAAAAATAGAACATAGGGGTCAGACAGTAATTTTTCGCATATATCTCCAAAACCGTTAGGTTTAGCCAAATTCTTCCAATAGCTGAAATGATCCTTATTTTTAGAACTACAAAAGTTTTCAGACATAAAAGTTATCAGACTACTCCTTTTAAGAATTATTGCCCTTGAAAGGGAAAACATGACTTTTTTAACAGTTTTCAGCCAAGATCTTGAAAACTATGATAGATAGAAAGAAACTTTCAATTGAGGAAATGATCCTTATGATAAGTCCTACCGAAGTCTTCTTGAGTCAAAATTGTTGGACAACTTCTTGTTAAATTTATTGCCCTTGAAAGTCAAAATTCAACCAGGTGAGCGATTCAGGATCCTGGGAGCCTCTTGTTTTAGCCACTTTCAATGTGATTTTATTAGTAGATTGGCTTCATTAAAATACAAACTAGGTTTTACTACATTTTTAGATACTTAAGTGTAAAATAGTATTAGTACATGTATCATCATTTTTGAATATACATTATATTAATGGGCCTTAAATGACTCTTATTGGCTCTACCCCTTTGCTTCTGAAGACTGAAATAGCTTATATTTATCTCTTATAATCACCTGCTTAAAACAGGTCAATATTTTTTTTTCAGTCCTTAATGCATCTAGAACAAATTTGTTTTTATACTGGATATATTGGAGATATATGGAATTATTTTGAATTATCACCTATTTAAAGTTAACATGCAAACTTGTTTGCTTAATAACAGCTAATGACTGCCTTAAGCAGTGATTAGTTAAATGTCAAAGTACATTTTGATTTATACATTGTGATAAGTAGCAGATAAAAGTATAAATCCAGGCCCACAATCCGCCCGGTTTTACTCTTCAAAAATATGCCCTTTTTATTTTTAATGATAATTGATTATTTTTTAATTTTTTCAACGAGAGTGTGTTTTTCATATATTTCTTGTCTATTGGTTTATCCTCATTTGTCTCTTTAAAAGTGGCTAAATGGCAATCCATAATGAAAGAAATCACAATATATAACCTCAAGATTGGTAAAGTGTGATTTAGTCAAGTTCAAATATATTTATATATAAAGCAGACTCCTAGAGATACACTTTATTTATAGCTACGATGTGTGATATCCCATGTAGCCCATCATGTCAGCTGTCAACTCATACAAATGTCATGACCACTGAACTTTATATTAGTTAGTTTGGTAAATGTAGTCTTGTTGAGATACAGGAACCAAATTCTGATCTGCGACGGTCAACACTGAGTTATGTTGGGTATGTAAAGCTTACACAAGAAAGTGCGTTGGTCAACACTGCATTACGTTCATAATAAAAAAATGAACAATATTGCATAGACTTCCCTTCATTTTAATTTTTTTTCTGGATCGGAATGCCCACTCCTCATGCAAAAAATCCTAGATCTGTTCCCGATGGATTACTCTATACAGTTGTCTTCATAATTATAGTATTCTTGGCGTGTTGGTGAATACTTCGTGGTGTATGGTTAATAAACTATGGAAAGTTATCACAAACTTGTGGTGTAATATATATTGATTAATTAAATACCCACCATTTTTATTTCCTTAAATTCTACGCGAAGACTTCAATATTTCTGTTTGTCTATAATTAAGTTTACATTGTAAACGGAAAAAATAAGATGTCATTTATCATTGGACCCCGTGCAGGTCCGGGTGTCAAAAGAATAGGCCTGCAGCAGCGCTAAGCTTGTCGTAAAAGGCGGCTAAATAGTGCTCAGAAACCTAGTCGGCGGTTAGGCGCTCTTCCCACAGAGCAACTGGGATGTGTGCCCCAGGTGGTGGAATGGGATACCCCTGGCATGTTACATGCTGGGGTTGTCAGGCTATAATACGGAAAACCTGACCGCAAACCAAAGTGGTGCACCGTGTTGGGAAAGATGCCACGTTCCTTGCACGTTAAAGAACCCTGCTGTGGTATTCGATAGGAGTAGGAACCTTTGCGCTCCGCCACAGGAGGCTAAATTGCCCGACCTTACCCATCCCCCTTTTTCCAGTGGCAATCAAAATTTGTCGACACTATTATCCTTGTGACCCATCCTTTTTCTTCATTTCATGTTCATTTTATCATCCATTTCATGTTCATTGTCTGAATATAGCTGAAATATTGCTGCTCGGACGTTAAACCCCAACAAACAAACAAAAATTTATCATTGGGGCCAATAGAAACAAAAATCGACTAATATTTTGAAGTAAAGATCATCCTACTCAAAGATCCTAAATGTAATTAATCAAAAAGTATTTCTGAAGTATTTAATGCGGTATACGTGGTGCTTAGTTATCAACATGCAATTAGTTTCTGTACTATGTACAAAGCCTGCTTATAAAGGGTTAAATAAATTTCATCGCATGAGGAATTATACAATATCACATAAGGGAAAGTTAGATTGTACATACGGTTCATATTTCCAGACATATCGCCATTGAAATGCATTTAAGAGAGCAATAATACATACAGTAAATTGTTAAAAAGGTTCAATTTTATATCACCAATTACCATCGCACAACAGTGAACGTGCACCATCGCACTTTTAGGAAAAAAAGATAGATAAAAAACGCACCTCCGCGTAGTGGCCAACGGATTTCCGTGTTACTATTGGCAGTCAACAATCACTTCTGATCATTGCAGATCAGCATGATCAAGAATGTACTTAAGCGTATTTCCATTGTACTACTTCGTCCTTGTCTTACAAATATGTTTGTCATAAACATGTGCTCTCTACCAAGGACGAAAAATTCCAAAGATCTTTTGGAGACAATCAGTTTAAGACTATTATGTTATATATAATAGCATTAAAACCTATGATTATTCAACACTGTATACTTCTATTCCACATATTCAACTAAAATCCCGACTTAAAACATATATCGTTGTTTTTCCAAAAAGATGGTACAGCTAGATACAAATATATAGTTCTTGGTAGAGATTCCTCATACTTTGTAAGAAATAATTCCAAATCATCTCCCAAATATACAGAGGAAGATGTTTACAAAATGCTGGAATTTTCAATCGGAAAACTATTAACCAAACTTTACGACAAATGTGATGACTTTTCATTTAGAATTTTCCTTTCATCTGTGGCAGCATCTCTTCAGCACCTGCGTATGGAGTGGTCATATCAAAACTCATACGTTATGCCAGAGCTTGCCGAAACTACGCAGAGTTTTTGTATCGCGCTAGAACTCAAACAAATAGGCTTCTGGAACAGGGTTATGTTGCTACAAGATTAAAGTCATCACTACAGAAGTTTTATGGTCGTCATCATGAACTCGTGGATCGTTATGGTGTATCCATCTGCACCATGAAAACCGATTTATTCAACGGGTCATAGTTTTGCTTTCCTCGTTTGTCTACCCCGGACTTGACTTTGTGTAAGTAACTCGGCGGGTGTTTCTAGAAAACCAGATGACGCTTACCCCATCGGTGCACCTGGTCCATGCTCCCAGTTTTTATAGTGGAGTCCGAGTTGCTCATTTGCTTTTGTTACTTTGTATGTATGATTTTAGTTACTTTATGTTCTTTGTTGTGTATGTCTGTTTTCCATGTCTGGTCTTTGTCCCTGGATTGCATTCTTTTGATTACCGCTATAACTTTGGTTCCCTAGTTTAATCTTTGATATGTTTTATAGTGGTCCTGAACATATGAAAAACATGTATACTGCAACCATTCTATTTGAGCAGTCAAAATTTAAAATCTGTACAATATTGCCGTAAATATATGTTCACTAACTGAATAGAACTTTTTTGATGTGACGTCACAAACGGTATGTGCATTGTTTTGATGTCGTCTGTTTCGGACAAAAACGTTCGTTTTCCTTGTTTCAAACTTCATTTTCCGTTTAAAATTTTGTTGCAGTATAAAGACAATAACAACCTTGCATTTTCCCGCAGTTTTAAGCCTCATCCATATATCGGTTTTATGATAAGGTTACGCACAGTTATTGTCTATATGTATGACAAAGATATATTCGCAGGTGTTTGTCATGCATATAAAGCATTTGTTGCAACTTTTGCTGTGTAAATTAACAGACACGGTATATTGTAGTGTTTTACAGTTTCTATTTTGTTAAGACAAAATAGTTTGATATTATGTCAGATTTCTCTTGATATTCCAGATAATATTGGTTGGAGATCGGGAATCAGAAGATCTTAAAGCATTAATAAAGTGTGTGAACAGTAATTACATACCAAACAGAGTGTTGATCATTATTGATGGTTGTAATGACACCTTTCTAAGGAGTAAGCTAGATATTTTAGCCAGTCTGAGTAAGATTGATGACAAGGCCGCTGCTTATGTGTGTGAGAACTACACCTGCTCTTTACCTGTAACTTCTATAGATGACTTATCGAAACTTCTCAGATGAGGTCTATTATTATTTTGTATATTAATATAACTATTACATGCAACAAAATTGTTCAAATCATTTGCTTTTCCAAAAAGATCTATGGTAGAGGAAGAAAACAGGTTTTGAGTCACATGGTGGTACTGCATGTGAGGTAGCTATGGTAACAGGAGAAGGTTTGGATTGACTTCTTCAGTGGTGAATTCATTACACTGTTCAAAAAAATTATTTGTAAAAAAGGTAATCGAGTCCTAATAAATGTTTTTAACAGAGAACAAGTAACCATATTTTTGCAAAATACAATTTTTTTCTTGAAATTTTTCTTCAAATATACGGTTAAAGTTAGTAAAAGCAGAGCTTAAATCAAATAATTTTATTTTCACATTACTGAAGAGAGAACTGTTATATAAAACCTTCAATGCTTTCTAAATTCTTCCGCCGTGTTTTGATATGATGTATATTTCTTTACCATGAAAAATCATAAGACGTCTACCCTACCCGAGCACTGCGTCCAAACTCCCAGTAATTTTGTGAAGTCCTGGTTGTCATTAATCGTAAATCATCATTGTGTATGTGTTTTCATTTCTGTATGTTAATTCGTCTCTCAGCAGTTAGTCTTGTCCATTCTTATTTTAATTGGTAAATGATACTATTGCCATGCTTTTTTAAAACTATCCGTTTAAAGTGTAATCATGGGAACCAAAATTCTAGTGGAAATCAAAAGAAAGCTATCAAGGGACAATAGCCTGACATGAAATACAGACACACACAACAAAAAACAAAAATTAACTAATATAATACATACAAAGCAACAAAAGTAGAAGAACAAATCGAACTCCACTAAGACTGGAAGCATGTATCAGGTGCACCGTTGGGGTAAGTGTCCTTTTCTTTTCTGGAAACACCCACCGAGTTGCTCATAAAAAAGTCAAGTCAGAGGAAGACAAAAGAGGACAGGAAAGCTATGACACGTTGAACAAATCGGTTCTCATGGTGCAGATGGATGCACCGTAATAATCCACGAGTTCTCGATGACGACCATAACACTTAAGTAGTGATGACTTCAAACTTGTAGCAACATAACCCTGTTCCAGAAGCCTAATTGTAAGAAGTCTAGCGCAGTACAAAAAGTCTGCGTAGTTACAGCAAGTTCTAGTATAACGTATGGGTTATGATATGAAAACTCCATATGCAGGTGCTGAAGGGATGTCGCCACAGACGAAAGTAAAGTTGGCAATACGGAATGAAAAGTCATCGCGTCTGTCGTCTTGTTAAGTAATATTTTGTCGAAGTTGCATGTTAAGTATTTTTAGTTTTTTTTGTTGGGAAGGACAATATGACAATTTTTTTCTGTTTTTATATATATTTTCTCTTAAAAAGTAAAGTTATGTCAATTTAAGCGAATGATAGATACAATATGAACTGAATAGGTTAACTAGTGTATCATGCCATAAGATCAGACTCCCATGTGGTGTACAAAGAAAAAAAAGGTTCATTAACAATATATAAAGAACATGTCTTGTTTATTATTATTCATTGAAAGATTAGATTATAATGTAATTCTTTTTCATATTTCATATGTTTATAGGCTAGAGGTATTATGGATTTGGATTTTACGTTTTCGAGTTGTGGGACCTAATTTACAAAAAGTGGGGAAATTTCACGTTTTCGAAATACAATTTATCGCTTTCTGCAATTTACACAAACGTTTGAATATATAAATTGCTATTGTTTATAGCGGCCGTTCGATTCAATTTCTTATGTTTTTGAGTAATGGGACTTTCAACCTTGAGATCATGTCAAATTTTTCCGACAATAATTCAACAACCTTTCAGTAATGTTCATCTTTGATCCATATCTGTCTTATTGATGAATATTTTGCCGGCGTATTTGGTGGGAATGGTCTATAAAGGGCTAATCATAGGTCGATGGCACAGATTATTGTTTGCAACCCTCTGATATTTAAATGCATTTATCATGCCCCTTCATATAATTATTCTTAACCAATTAAAATGCAGTATTTTTTGCTTTCGAAAGGCAAATAAAAAACTCAATCTAGATTATTATTTTTATCTATCACAGTATTACATTATTGCTTCTATACAGGAGGTGTCCATTCTTGTTTTGAATTGCATGTTCCTCTATTTTAATGTTTTGGTATTGATAGTAATGGTGATAATTTGACAATGACGTTAGTTCCAGCAATATAAGCACGTATTCTTAGCACAGGGAAACATATCCAGGTATTAGACTTTATGGTAAGTAGTATGGCGATAAGTGGTTATGAATCAGCATCGTGTAAAGTCAATTTGAGATCGAAAAGGCATAAATTATTTGTACGAACATCTGCTTTAAAAAGTGATGATAGAAAATAAAACGTGGAATTTTAAAAGAAATTGGACTATTTAAGACTTCTGTAGACCAATCGAGATACCTAGTTTATAATCATATCGTTTCAAACTATTTCTGATCAATTAAATATAATATCATACTATTTTCATTACTAAGAATTATTTCCGTTTGTTTTGACAGCAACAATGTGGCCATCCGCACGGAATAGATCTGGAAGTCAAGGGAAAGTTATCAATGAACTACGGTACCGAGTTGTTGTTCTTGGAGCTGCTGGAGTTGGTAAATCTTCCATTATATCTCAATTTCTGTATGATAGATTTAATAAAGGTTACAAAGAAACGATTGAGGATTTACACCAACAACAATATGAACTTGGAGAATATAAATTGACACTTGATATTTTAGACACTTCCGGTAGCAGAGAGTTTCCCGCGATGAGAAGACTGGCAATTGCTACGGCAGACTCTTTTGTGCTGGTATATTCTGTCACTGATGTTAAATCGTTTGAAGAAGTCAAGAAAATTAGAGAAGAAATCATTAGCCAGCGTGGTAAGGTTCCGATGGTTATAGTGGGAAATAAAGCTGATGGTGATGCTGAGTTGATGACTTGCAATGTTCAGTCTATCGTTTGTTTTGATTGGGAGTCTGGCTTTATTCAAGCATCAGCCAAATGTAATACGAACATTGTTTCAATATTCCATGAACTATTGAGTATGTCTGAACTATCTAGGTCACTAGGTTTGGACCTATCCCGACGAATGTCTATACCAATCAGCACACCGTCACGACAGCTAAAGAAAAGAAGTTGTATCATACTGTGACAGTCATCTATGTTTTACTTAATATTCAAAATAAATGTATTTCAAAACATTTATTTGGACGAATTTTATCAGTTTATTTGTTGAATTATAAATGAATGGCAATTCTTTAGAAAACAAGCTAAACGGACATATGTATGACGTCAGAAGTTAATAAGTATTATAATATGTTCAATTAGTTTTAGTTTTTGACAAATTTTATGTTGACTAACAAATGACCATTCTTAAGAGACTCTTTACTACAAATGAACTGGTTTTTTTCACAGTAGTTTTCCAGTTGACATTTACTCTATTAATTATGCTTATCAGGAGATGATTATAAAGGCCCTAAGGTTACCTCTGAGTTGCTCTACTAAAATGACATTGAAGACTTGGTTCACTTTTGATCCCCGTGACCAGTTATTTTTTTTACCAAACTATGACACAATAGACCCTCAAGTTATTTCTGAGTTGTTCTCAGTAATGTGTACCATTGACATTGAAGACCTCAAAGTTAACTCTGGTTAGCTCTACCAATTATGTTGATCATAAAGATGAGGTTGAAACCCTTAGGTTTCTTCACAGTTGTTCCATCGGTTATGCTTCCAGGAGATGATATTGAAGACCTAAACTTTACCTACGAGTTGCTTCGTCAGGTATGTTATCAGGAGATGATATTGGAGGGTCTTACCATTAAGATAACCTACGAGTTATGTTACCAGAAGATGTCATTGAAGAACCTGAGGTAACTAGTTGCTCCATCAGTTATGTTCAATTATTTGTTGTAAAATTTTGCCTAGGCTCGGTTTCATAAAAAAAAAAATAATAATAAAAAAAATTAAGTTTCCTCCAATCCTGAGTTTATTACCAGACCATTCTCAATTTCAAGTGATCTGATTGATCAAAATTTGAGTTGATGAAGGAATTGTGTAAAATTTCAGTGTGACATTTTTAATCAAACTGGACACAAAAGTTGTAGACCAGCGATATTCATTTTGATATTTTGATCTCGGAATCAAAAGCAGCCATAAAGATTGACCTATGTTTTTTCATTAAAAAGTCGTATATGGACAATATCATTTATATGACATCATCATATGTGCAAAATTACATCTGAGAGTCAGTGTACAGTATGAAATATACCGATCTAATAATATCAGTCATCACTTTTTAGTTTATGCTCTAAAATGATTAAAAAATAAAGACAGGAATAATAAGGGTTACAAGAAATATACGACAGGACATACATTATTCTTACAGTACAAAGTCCTCAGATAAGATTGACTATCAGCAGTATACTATAGTGCGTCTGCCAAAAGTAGTGATCGTGAAGAGATCATATATGGATCTGTATTTAGATGGAACATTGCTATAGTACCGTAAACATTTTCCGGTCGTATAATGGTATCACCCTGTCGTCGTCGTCGTTGTTGGTACACGTCACTTTTAGTTTATTTTTACACCAACTTGTTAAAGATAGAACATGGTTAAATTAAAAAAATATATATTTACTATCGAAATAGTTCAGGCAAATCGATTAGAGATAGCTTTGTTATATGCTTTCATAATAAAAGCATGCTTGTGACAAAAATGAATTTTACATCGTATATATTGAGAATGGATATTGTTGATATGCCGGAGACGAAAATCCCAGCGGGATAAAACATGTCCGCTCTAAGCCACCCATGGGTCTTTATTGAGCGACGAGGAAACCCTCACGCCACAGTGCAGGCTGCCGGTGGCCCGAAAACAACATTACACGCAGGTACAGCGAAATAGTTGCCCTAATAGACCACAACAACATGAAAGAAAACAAAATGACTATAGAAAACAAAAATGGATATGGTGAAACGTAACAAATGCACCAAACCTAAATACAAAATAGTAAATACTTTCAGAAATCAAGAAAGTCTTCAATAAAACACTTTAACGTAAGCTCTGAATGGCCTCGACAACAGACATCTACGGTAACAGAATGATGGTAATTCTTAAAAATAAAATAAAATAACGACACAAAGACACATTAATGACCAACATCTCCTGACTGTAGACAGGCGCATGTCTACGGTTGGGTTTAACAAGTTTTATAAATCCTAAAACATCCTTTTTCAAGGTAAGGACAAAAATGAATTACTAAAGATGAATATGTCAGAGACAAAAAATCCATGGACTGAAACATATCAGCTCAAAGCCACCCATGGGTTTTCAACGTTACACACAGGTACAGCAAAATAATTACAGTAACAACATAAAAGAAAACAAAATAGCAATAGAAAAAAAAACGGATTTAGTTTTTATGTAGGGCTCTTGTTTATTTCGGGGACATTCAGAGCTTGCTTTAATTTGTTTTATTTTACACTTGTAGACTTTCTTGGGGATTTCATTCAACAGACCATTAAATTCTCTACATGGAATACCTAAACACACACCATACTCACACATGGGATATCCACTAGAAGAACGCTCGCAGTTACTGAAAGCTAGCTCAGAATATATCAAAGAAAGATAATACTACCATAACTACCAGCATTAGAAATATTCGTTTACTATAATTCAAGGAGATGGAATTTGGAGTAGTAACGCCACTTTGTGAATTGGGAAGATGTCATGTAATGCAATACTCAAAAGTGACTAGTTTTATGTAGGATTTCAATAAGAGGTCGAATAGCCCTGAAAACAAGATTCAGACAAGAAAAGACAATAATTTGAAAATCGCATCCTTCTTGAATTTTATCAAGGGTAGTTGAGAGATCCACCGGACTTAGTTCGAAAAAGTGTCTTTAATCGACTATATGCCCGTAATAACTAGTTGAATAACCTACAAGTGCTTTTATATTTTTGTATCAAAGTTTACTAGCGGTGCAAAAATGAAGTTTGTGATATTGATACCCCTGGTGCAATGCACATTAGTATTCCATGAATACACATTTCAATTTAAATTAGAAAACAAAACACTGCGTAATGCTCATTTAACTGATAGCCATTCCCTCATTGACCTCTTGACATCATAATCAATAAAATATGAAGTGCATATATAAGTATGTAATAAAAATTCTGTGAAAATTCAATCCAATTCCATTCAGTGGTGTAGGAAAAGTAACGATAATAGATAGGCACCTCTCTGTGTAACGTAAGGGAGGAAATACGGGCGACAAAAATCTTCTGTAGATAACCTATAGATAAAGACACGCACAACAAAGAACATGAAATAACCAAAATAACACGCACAATACCGGTAGGGTAAACGTCCATTGCCTTTCTAGAAATAGAAAATTACTCTTAAAATGCCAAGTCCGGGGTAAACGAAAGCGGAATTGAAAACTATGACACGGTGAATAAATCGGTCTTATGGTACAGATAGATTAACCATAACGATCCACGACTTCATGATGACGTCCATAAAACTTCTGTAGTGATGACTTCAATCTGGAAGCAACATAACCTTCTTCTAGAGGCCTAATTGTAAGAAGTCTAGCGCGGTACAAAAAGTCCGCGGACAATATTTACCAGCCCAGCAGTCGATGCTGCGGCGGACAACGTTTACCAGCAAAGTAGTCAGACTTGTTGAAATTGAACTTCATATTAGAATACTTATAAAGATTTACAAAATAACAACTTAAAAACCACTAAAACACTTAGATTTGATTTCTTTTATTGCTTCAAGTAGAACGTTCTGGTACTATATTTGGTTCCTATTTCGATATTTTAGGTTTTATGAACTTTATGCATGCAATTTATCAATGGATTTAGATAATCTGATGTATTTGGTACCCATACTGCTGACGATGTGTATCTTCCTTAAACACATTAGCATAACAATTTGTATTTCTTATCCCTCATTAGACTTGAGTTCACATTGATTTGTGATCTCCTTTACAGTTGAATTTTATTAGAAGTGATAATAATCCTCCTCTGCAGACCTAATACGATTTAATCAGTAATTATTGATCTCAGGTAAAATATACACACAGACATTTCTTCGACCTAATTATTTTTTTCCGCTTTTATTACACACGTGCACTCAATCTTCTATTTTGAGCTATACTATTAAAATGTTGCTCGCTTATGGATTTTGAACCGTAAATGAGAGAATAGCTATTTCTTAACATTTTTGCCTGTATGCTTAATTTATAATACCACTGTAGCCTACCATGCATAGATTAATGATTAATTAAGTACCATTCTGTGTAAGAATCAGGCAATGGGTGGAACATCATTTTCACCAATTAAGTCATTTTTGCTTAAAATATATTCAGTACATCTAGAAAACAACCAAAAAACTATTTAAGTTTAATCCGAAGCATCTGTGACGTAGATATTTTTTGACTGCTTGTGTAGGGAAAGAGTGCGGAAAAATTTTCCGCCTTTTTCCCGTAGTGCATTTCAACTGAATTTGACCTATCAATATCTTAAAAAGGCAAAATTAGACGGAGAAGTACTTAGAATTTATTGTTTTAAAAAATCTTTATACAGTAGGAATTTGTCATGATTGTTTGCTTTTTTGTATTACTGGTCAAAATATTTACAAAATATGGATGAAAAAAAAAAAAAAAAAACAAGTCCAGAATACCTTTTTTAATTGCAAAAAACGAACTAGTCTAGCAAACATATTATATTGTAAAAATCAACTAGTTCAGCATTTAGTTATATTATAACTAGTCCAGAATATCTAATATGTTTTAATATAAACCAATCCAGAATACCTTTTTTGTCAACAAAAATGAGCAATAATGACGTGAACCATTTTACGGTCTCAGAGAATATGCAGCTTTGTTTGCATCATTACAAAAACTAGAATTGTGAAAAGATCATTTATTCTATATTTGATTTCTAGCAAGAACATATTACATAATAATGGTTATACCCTTGGAAAAATATGAGTGATTGTGCAATCAAAACCCAACCAGAACCATTCATATTTTGGTAAGTTAACCTATGTAACAGAGCAACACCTAAATTCTTCAAATTAAAATTTCTAAAAATTATGGAGGCTGTCTTCTAGCGAAGCAAGAAATATTGACCTCTACTTTTAAGGACCTAGCTAAATACATACATACTCACACATATATACATGTGTATGAACACTTACAAGGGCAAGCCATGTTGACATCTTGCTAAAACAAAATAAAGACACTTGGTAGAAAAATTTGTAGTGCAAGCCATGTTGACTTACATAAAAAATAATGAAAATGAAAATACAATATGTCAAATAAGAAAAATGTCAGGGCAAACCATGTTGACCCCTAACTTAAATCTAAAACGATTACATTAATCAATGTAGAGCAAGCCATGTTGTCCTCTACTTACAATAATGCATTCTGATATAATGTTGAAGAGCATTTGATTTCCATCCATCCATCCATTTGCTGAATCACTGATAACGGTATACCTCTCGTTGTCGCTGAAGTCGCGGCCCCAATTCGAGAAACTTTGCCCTTTATAATAATCCGCGTTCAAACCAATCGCTTGTAAAAGAAATTTGAGTTGTTGGTTAAAATAGAATGCTAAAACGGGTTCGCCGTCTTGAAATTGAAAAAGAGGACCACTTTTATGTTATAGCAACATAAGATAGTCTAAGAGAGAGAAGATACCGGACAAATAACACTATTTTTTAGCATTACAATGTTTGAAATGTCTTAAAACAACACGCATGTTCCGTTGATTTGATGGCCCTTCTTCAAAACTAATGACACTAAGCTGAACCACATTTTGAGAGTCGTTCTGCTTTTTTTGCGGAAGTTTCACCTATTCGTAAAAAGCAATAGTAAGCCAAAAGCATCATGGTTTTTAAAAGGACATTTAAAATTAAAATTAAATGCGGTACGGATAATTGCAGGGATCACAGCTGCCAATTTAAGAAAAGAAATCTTTCCTAATAGGTAATCTTATATCGGAAGATTTCGTTAAATTTTCAGAACCTTTTAAAATTTTCTTAACCAAAAATGATTCGGAAGGATCTGGTAATTGATACATTTTGTGAAAAAAACTAATAGCGGACACATAAGGAGATATTGCTGGCGGTTGATAGTTCTTTAGAAACATGTGTGAGATGAATCGAGCAATCATAATCTGGGTAGATGGAAACACTTCTGTCAATGGAAAATGATCATATATCAAAATGCTTGGTATATTTTAACCATTTTGTTATAAGGAGAACGTGTGGCGGCAGACAAAGACACGTTTACAAGTTGGGTAGTTACAGTGTCAAGAGATGTGATGCTACTTTGACTGGTGTGGCACTAGACCAAGGAGCGTTTTGAAGAGATTTGAAGTGAGAAACGAGATAAGAAATCACAAACTACGTTTGTTTTTCCCGGGATATGTTTGGCTCTAAAATGAATATTAAATCTCGGCGCAGACAGTACCATTCTTCGTACGAAAATCATAATTTGTTTTTCTTTTGAGGAGGTTTTATTTATATCAGCTACTGCTGCATTATCTATCAAGAATAATTTTTTGTGGTTCGATAAAAGACGGCCCCATATATCAATAGCTAGCACTATTGGGAACAGTTCTTTAACAGTAATATGTAAGTCCTCCACGTTACTAAACTACTTAAAACCTTAAAAATTCTGCAAAACCACCATGAATCCCAGCGGAATCCGAAAAAAAGCTTTAGAACATCAGAGGAAATCCAACTTTTAATAAAAAAACAGGATTTCCCACTGAAGTTTTTAACAAATTAATGCCATAACATTAAATCAAGTCTAGCTTCTGAGTTGAGAGAGTAATCAAGGAAACTAAGATTATAGCGGAAATCAAATGAATGTAATCCAGGGACAAAGACCAGACATGGAAAACAGACATACACAACAAAGAACATAAAGTAACTTATTTTTTTTTAACAAAATATGAGGAATCTCTACAAAGATATATTTGTATCTAGGTATACCATCTTTTTTGGAAAATACAACGATGTTTTTTAACTGAGTATGGAAATAGAAGTATACAATGTTGAAAAATCATAGGTTTTAATGTTATTATATTCTGATAATAGTCCTGAACTGAATGTCTCCAAAAGATCTTTCGAATTTTTCAGGATCCACATCGAATTAATAGCACTACGGGAGTAACAAGTGTTCTGGTACAGTAGACCCTCATTGACGGCCGTGAGTGTAGAAGTTAAAAGTTTTGAAAGAGGTTTGATGGTACATTTTGAAGATTTAGCTATGTAACGTTGTTTGTATGGATTCCTGTGGAATTAGGAATCCAGTACATAGACAGTAAATCACAATCATCGTCCTTGGTATAGAGACCAAAAGAGGGTAGCACAGATTTATGGTTTTTCAAAATCTCTTCTTTGGAGATTGTGGTAGCAGTATAGGTCTTATCACTGCTATTATTTTCTACGTCTTTCTCTGATAAAAAACATTGAATTTACCGAATTGCCCTATGGGTAAGACAAATCATGGATCAATCGGAACTGTCCAGGTTCCTTCTTTGGAACTGAACCTAGTGGTGAATATACAAAGTCTGGAAAAGCAGGTACAATAAAAGGGTCCGCAATTCCTTTTTTCTTACTTCCTTATCTAATTTCATACTAACGGCAGAGAAATTTAAGTTTGCATGTTGCCCAGCCGAAACCGATTGGGAAAGATTTCCGGACTATTCTTTAAAAGGGCACCCAACCGGGTGTAGAATTCCTCAGAATATTCTTTTGCCGACTTGATTGGTTAAATTTGCTTTACGCTGCCGACCGCCACAGTTCATCATTTATAACACCCCGTGAAAAGTTCATGAATTTTGTTAACATTCCTAAAATTTTCGTCATAAACATTTGTCGCTGAAAATCCAAATTGTTTAGCCATATACCTTATATAATGGCCATGTTTTATAAGTCCTTATTCTGAATTCTGATTATTTAACAAATAAATGCCAAAGAAATGTCGAATGCGTTAGCCCATTGACAAAAAGATAGTAGTTCCCTTTTATTTTTCTTGTTTTAAGTTGTTGACGTTGTCATATTCAAACAAAATTTGTCGTGTATTTTCGTCCTTATCTCTTTGCAAGGGCAGAAGGGAAGAAAAATCAATATACTTATCAGAATGAATTAAGGATCTTTGCTTCTCTGTAACATGAAAACATAATGGTATCGAGTTTTTAACAAGGAGCAAGAAATATTTTAGCCACCATAATGTATACCTATTTGATGAGGTACATTTGAATTGTTCAAATTTAAAAGTTCAGGGTCGGACATCAAGGGCGGCTGGAAGTACTATGGTAATGATTGTTGTACATTTTGATTTGATCGAACACCAGACGAAAAAGAATCAACAGTAAGAATAATTCAACACGTGGATGTACTTCGAACGTATTGTGGGTTTTTGGTGCCGTGTCCGATGATATCGGTGTCAATGTCAATCCCAAACCTTTAAGCTGGCTCAGCAATGATGTGGCAATCTCATATGCGTACAGCGAAGAACCCATCATGTCCAACGATAGACTTACTAGCTTCAACAGGAGAAGGCAACGTTTCGGAAGAGGTCAGTGCGGCACGTTGGCCTCTTCTCTTTGTGCTGGTGTTTTGAGATATTTTCCTCTACCAAACCTGCGGGAGCTGTTTTCTTCCTTTACTGGTCTTTTGCATGATGTCTACAGAATAATAATAAATGACCTTTTTGAGACTCAGATAATAAATAAGTATTTTAAAATACAAATCAAGATGCTGATCAATTTGGAACCAAAACAATTATTTTCTCCACAACATTCAAAATTGTTTAAACTGAGGGGCCACAACCTGACTTTATTCAAAACCATAATAAAAACCATTGTACTGACAAACGTGTTTAATAAACACAACATTACCAGGCAAACCATAACATGTGTGATAACCATATACATGAATAAAACCATGTAAATTTGTATTTACGACTGAAACTCGGATGAGTGTAGCTTTTTCATATCAAACCATAAAACCATTAATATTGCTAAATATAACTAGCAATACAAACCGTATCAGTACAAAAACTATACTTAAATATTGACAAGTTGAGGCCAATTAATCTTCATACGACGCATGAATGAACAATTTGTACTACGCTGAATAACATTTGTATCACCATATGGATAAACAACGAAGTCGGCTCGCAAAGGTCTGCACGAACACTTCTTGCATAAATTTGAAATTCATCGGCATTCAAATGAACCATATGATTGAGCAACACATTAGAGGTGTGTTTCCAATGACCCCAATGTGTCCAATAAGTTATGTTATCTTGGATTGAACATACCTTCCGATACATCGGAATACCTTGGGAGCAATTGCAAAAAAAACACGTGGCCACTTTGGTAGCGTCAGGTGCTCATGACAAATCATTTCAACCAATTTGCAAAAAATACACAATGCGGATTAAATTAAGAAATGATTTGCATTGAATCTTGCTTTTGAATATATTTCCAACCGGGCCTAAGCGTCCCCTTCCAGGACAATAAAATTCTACTTGGATGTCCGTTCTATCCAAAACCCAAGTTCAACCTACCCATAATGACGATTATTATCTGAGAAAGACTGTGATCTATGGACAAAAAAAATGCTAAAATTTTAAGCCCGTCGAACCATGATTCAGTAGCAAATCAAATTATTTTAAGGTTCGCTTTTATCTTTCAAAATAAGAGAGTAAGCAAGGCTGGTCCTCCACGTCACCTATTGTCAGCTACAACACCTGTGTTGGGTTATGGCGATCCACTCAAAACTTCACTCGTTCCAGCGAAATGTTTATATGATGTTTAATCCAGCTCCGACAGATATTTAAAATTAATTTTCAAATTAAACTTTACAGTTTTTAAAAACAGCGTCACCATGTATAAAGCTGACCACTCCAGAATGATTTAGATTTTGAATAAAAACCGATTTAATAGGATTATCAGTTGTATCATCGACAGGGAAGAAATAGAGGTTTTAAGCGAACAGAATCACAATTTTCCGCTACCAATTAAAGAGTAATCGAAGGAACCAAGGTCATAGCGGTAATCAAAAGAATGTAATCCAAGCACAAAGACCAGACATGGAAAACAGACATACACAAAAAAGAACATAAATTAACTAAAATCATACATACAAAGTAACAAAAGTAAATGAGCAAATCGGACTCCACTAAAAACTGGGAGCATGGACCAGGTGCACCGGTAGGGTAAGCGTCCTCTGCTTTTCTAGAAACACCCGCCGAGTTGCTCATAAAAAGTCAAGTCCGGGGTAGACAACAGAGGAAAGGAAAACTATGACAAGTTGAACAAATAAGTTTAATGGTGCAGATGGATACAGCGTAACGATCCACAAGTTCATGATGATGACCATAAAACTTCTGTAGTGATGACTTCAATCTTGTAACAACATAACCCTGCTTCAGAAGCCTATGTGTTACAATTCTAGAGTAGACTCGGCAAGCTCTGGCATAACGTATGGGTGGTGATATGAACACTCCATAAATGAATGTGCTATAGACTTTATTTCCATGAATAAAACTGGTTGAGCAACACTTCTTTTAAAAAGAATCTGCAAGTGCTATTATATTTGTGTATCAAACTTTTGTAACGGTGAAAAAACTTGCCTTTAGAAGTTTGTAAAATCGGTTTCCCCGGTGCAAAAGCTCTTCTTCTGTCAGGAATCTGTTACGTTCATTAAAATTTGACGCTAATAGATACGAGCAAAACGAACTAGTTGTAAAATTTAAATAAAGAGAAAAATATCAACATCTATAGGAATAGAAAATTAACAAGAAGAAAATTAAAATCGTCTATTTTGTCATACAATTTTGTATAAAGGCTATATATATATTTTAATCAAGAAAATGCTATGCGTACTGTTCATGTTAGACTTGGTCAACCTAAGTTTCGGTAGATATCTTGAACATAATTATCGAAATTTTTACGATCAAAACATCATCAAGATATTTAGAATGATTATTAAGTTCACGCACATATCATGTTTTGTGAAATCTTTATGGAGTTTAGCCGTGCTCTGTAATTAGTAACAATAGAGGAAAAATCGTCCAAGAGAGGAAAACATTACCTAAACGAATATTTATATTGTCAATTATTAAATAAATTTATTGTTTACGGTTATATAAATTCGTTTATTGTATTTAGTGTATTTCACGTCTAATATCACTGAAAAAGCATTAATATGAACCGAGAGTTAGATTAATCAAAATATCATTTGATTAAACATGACAATATTTCCTTAATAAATTAATCACATTCATACATGCAATATGAATCCCATATGTACAACACAAAAAGATACATACAAATATTCTAAATGAATTTTAAGTTGAGTCCGAGTTGCACATTTACTTTTGTTGATTTGTACGTATCATTTTCTACCCGCACAGGTAGGTTATTTCTTATTGTACAAAATAGATAAAACACGATAAAGAAGACTGGAAAGCATTAGATTCTTTCTGCAAAACAGTTAGAAAATAAAACATTTTGGTTTAAAATACTTTATCCCAAATAAAAAAAAACATAAGAGCATAAGATGTATAATATATATATATGTAACTGTCCCGTACTACCATACATCGTGTACTAAGTTACAGCTCTAGATTAATCCAATGAGGAGGAATGACCCGGCCAGCGAAAGCTATATTTTTATAGCTAGCTGGCCGAGTGGTCTAGGGCGCTGGACTTTTTGCAGGCGGTGTTGCCATAGATGTCACAGCAGTACGAGTTCGAGTCCCGCGGAGGGAACGACCAAAAATTTGCATCGCAAATTTGACAGTTCTAACATCGTTGGGAATTTTTCAGACCTTTACAATAATCACTATCTTTAAGCCGTAACACGGAAATTTATTATTTTTCAGAGATTGTAAATTCTACTGTAAATGTAAAACTCAATAATCCGCTGACTCAACTACAACTGATCTAAGTTTCAACATGTATTTTGAGTCTAATATATTTGGTGTTGTATGAGTAAACATGTCTGACAACTCATTATTGGTTGTTTGATTTCAACATGCCGGTATGCATTGTGTTGATATTCGTTATGACTACATTCAAATTTTGTAAAAGCTGAAGTATGATTTGTACAACAAAATGTATTAAAATGGTCAAATTATGTTGGTTCTTGGTTGTTTGTATACTTTATTTCACAGCTATGTGTCTCAAACTTGACTATTTTTAATGCACGGAACACATTTTGTTTTTGTTATCTATTGGTTCAAAGAGTAGGTGGTCAGGTAAATTTCCCACGCTCGGCTGTAATTTAGTCCAAACATTAGTTGTGTCCGCATTGAAATTTGAAATCCTGCATTACCTAAACAGATGACACTGGTATAAGTAAGTTGAAAAAAACCCATCTATTTCAACATGTATACGAACACTATGGTTTCTTAAAAATATGGTTAGAAAATAAAAAAAAGTACAACTATAAAGACAATGTATATTCATAATTTCATCAATTTGTTGTCTGTCCTGCCTTTCCTTTTATCTGTGGCACAATTCCTTCAGCACCTGCGTATGGAGCTTACATATCACAACTCATACGTTATGCCAGAGCTAGCCTTAACTAAGTAGATCTTTCGTATCGCGCTAGAATTCTTACAACTAGGCTTCTGGAACAGGGTTATGTTGCTACAAGTTTGAAGTCATCACTACAGAAATCTTATGATCATCATCATGAACGCATGGAACGCAACGTGTATCCATCTGCACCATGAGAACAGATTTGTTCAACATGTCATAGTTTTTCTTTCCTCTTTCATCTACCCCGGACTTGACTTTTTATGAGCAACTCGGCGGGGGTTTCTAGAAAAGCAAAGGACACCTACCCTACTTTATCCATGCTCCCAGTTTTAAGTGGAATCCGAGTTGCTCATTTATTTTTGTTACTTTGTATTGTTTTGTCCCTGGATTACATTCTGTTGATTGCAGCTAGAACTTGGTTCCATTGATTTTTCGTTGACTACTTATTTTACTATCTTCTCCAGATGGCAATTTTATGCTGCGTATTTTTATTGTAATATACCAGAAACGATTTGCCGTAATAGAAGCGTGAGGTCTAGTACGCTATCAACACCATTTCCATCATAAATGTTTGAACCATTTCAGAATAATTGCGGTTGTTTCCAACTTACCAGTTTTTGCCTAATATTACTTTGTTACACGGACTTCCCTTTTGACTATTAATTTTGACTATTTCCTAGATTACATCAGTTCAATAATTTTGTTATTGCCCTTTATTTTTGATTAACCCTTACACAATATTCTGAATTTTTAATGGTAACATCCTTGATATGGTTGTGATATAAAGTGTGAATGCTCTCTACAGGTAGTATTTCAAATGTTAACTGCTTTGGTATAAGAGAATTCTAACAGACAACGTGATTCACATGTCCTTTATGTCTGCGAATATTTTCCTTCAGTCACATGTATCGTAACATGTGTTAGAAATATTTAGTGGTTTGATTATTTTTTTAACTTCAATAATGAGTTTTGTAACACGTTTGTCACATTGTTATATCTCCAGGACTTTGATTGAACATTATCGCATTTTAATCCTTATCATAATTGTATTGTATTATTAAATTTTCAGGGCAACATTGCATTTCCTAAATATTAAGTAGCACTCCAGCTCAGAATCATGCAAAATGTGATTCATGTGTAAAAAGCCTACACATTTTTATTTTTGATATTTTGTTTGAACTGCCATAGTAAACAGAAATTGACATTCGGTATTTTGTATAACCCGTGTTCTTCGGAAATAAAAGTTATATAGAATCAATCTGATTAAAATCAGCTGTTAAGATACTCTACATTGCCTAACGCTCCCTAACTAATGTAACGTATCCTAACAGATGATTTTAATATTATTGATATAGAATGCACTGTAGATTTCACAATTAAGGGAGATAACTCTGTAAATTGCACTTAAATACAATAGAATCCATTGGATTTTTAATGTTGATTATCTCCTAAGAGCAGGCAGATATGAATGAATAATTACACATTTCATAGTATAGACTCATAAAACAACTTAATAACAAATATAAAAATGTGCAGCCTTTTTGGGATGTATCACATTTTTTTTCAGATTTTGCATGATTCTTACAAAGACAGCTACTTAATTCATTTAAATAAAATCGATAATATCATTATGGATTGAATGATTATACTCAATGAAACTAAAGCGGTTCGTCCTACTAACACCCTCCTCCCTTTGTAAATAATGGAAACAGGACATCGAATAAGAACTGTTAAATAAGCAATACAGAATTAAACGAAATCTAGTGATTAATTATCAGCATCGATACAACGTGATTGGAATATCGTAGCATTGTAGTGTGAATGTGAACAGACTTTTAATGTATTACTAATCGATAATAATCTATGCCTCAAACATGTGTGTTGTAGCGGCATGCTGATTGGTTTAATATCTTTATATATCAATCGCACAAACTAAAACCTGCCTTCTGACACTACAAACAATTTCAAAATAAGGTAAGTGAATAGTATTTTAGTATTTAATTGGTATATGAAAACACTGATTATAAATAATTCAAAGGTTTGGTTATAAATGTGCTTTTATCATAAGTGAATTTTCTGCTGTGAAATTCTTCCTTTTATCAAAATTAATTCAGTATGCAAGTTTCATATATCATTTTTTATCCCACACACCATAAGATGATTTACGAAACAATAACAAATTTAAACACTTTTACGTTTTAGCACATAGTGTTTTAAAACGGGATAAAAAATATATTGTGGACTCATTTTAATTTAAGCATATGCAATTTTCTTACTATGTTTATGAAAAGTACGCTGTTGTTTGCTTCATTAAAACGCTACACCTATTAAAAATATCATTGTACAAAATGATAATGCACGGTATTTACATTGATACACGAGTAAACTACTATTAGCTTTACAACACTTAAGCCTACAGTAAAAATATAAAAACAAATTAATTTGTTCATTAACGTCGATGATAAGTACATTTATAACGTTAAGAAAACGTAAAGAAATAAAGCTCGATCACTTTGTCAAGAATATTTTATTTATCGATTTCGAAATCATTGCAAACATTCAGCTTATTGCAGATGTAGTGGTTTTCATTAAATTGAAGCTAATGTCATTTTGTCATTTCAGGTCTTGCGTTGTAATTGCGCATTTCTCGTTCTGTTCACCATTTTACCAGTGGCCATCAATGTGAACCCCCTTTGACACATTTGTTTTTCATTACTTTTAGAATGTCAATAGTTCGTCCCCGATCGGGTAGTCAAGGAGCCTCAGAAAACGAAGTGCATTATCGAGTGGTTGTACTAGGTGCAACCGGAGTCGGCAAATCATCCATCATATCACAGTTCCTCTATGACAGATTTAATGCTGAATACGAACAGACGGTAGAGGAGCTACACCGGGGACACTATAACCTTGGGGAATTCAACCTAACACTAGACATTCTTGATACTGCGGGTCATCGGGAGTTCCCTGCTATGAGGAAACTGGCAATTAATACTAGTGATGCCTTTATTCTTGTGTTTTCAATGACAGATATCACCTCGTTTGATGAAGTACAAGAACTTCGTCAAGATATTTTGTCAATTCGTTCAGAAGTTCCTATAGTGATAGTCGGTAACAAATCTGATGCGGATTCCGAAATGGTACGACTGGACACTAAAACTGTCGAGTCCATAACATGCATGGACTGGGAATCTACTTTCGTCCAATCTTCTGCCAAGGATAAAATTAACATTGACGGTATTTTTCTTGAGATACTAAACTTATCGAAACTATCGTGCAAATCTAATCCGGAGTTGCTGAGGCGACGAATGTCGTTACCGTCTACTTTGTTAACGAACTGTGAATTTAAAAAGCAGACATGTACCATATCATGATGTTAAAGAGTTTTCATATTTTTATCACAGTTGTTGGTGTCAAACATACAAATAAATGTACTAACTAATTTTCTTATGCTTCATGTAATGATGTCTTCAATGTAATAACGATTATATTAAGACGTTACTACTAAATGCTACTTAATCAAATTGTAATTATACGTATTTCAGTACATATGGAAAAACAACATAGGTCCATGCGGAAAGGCATATGTGTACATTTATTTAAAATATGAGTGTTCCTTAATTTTTTTTTATATGAGCCCCCCGAAAAAATATATTTAAAAAAAAAAAAAAGCTATAAAAAGTTTCATTCACATTGGGAATTGTGTAACAATTCAACTCGTTTCTTTCTTTTAACTTTTGAATTTCATCATAACCTTTCTGATAGCAAATAAGCTTGTTCGGAGCCAAAGATTATTTAAGATGACTCGCTGTATCTGGCCTGAAACCATCCATAATTCCGCGGATATTTTTATTTTGGTAGGAAAAAAGTCTACTGACGGTGCTAAGGTTCTGAATTTGCATCTAAAATCGAAAGAGTAATCAAGGGAACCAAGGTTATAGCGGTAATCAAAAGAATGTAATCCAGGGACAAAGACCAGACATAGAAAACAGACATACACAACAAAGAACATAAAGTAACTAAAATCATACATACAAAGTAACAAAAGTAAATGAGCAACTCGGACTCCACTAAAAACTGGGAGCATGGACCAGGTGCACCAGTAGGGTAAGCGTGCTCTGCTTTTCTAGAAACAACCGCCGAGTTGCTCATAAAAAGTCAAGTCCGGGGTAGACAAACTAGGGAAGGAAAACTATGACCCGGGATTTAATTTTCGGACAATTCAATATAAAAAGCCTTAAAATGAATATTGCTTAGCATAGTGATCAGAATAAGTCGGAGAACTAATTTCATAATAAATTTATCTTTAGAGGAACATCTATTCAAAATGGAGACTAAAGTCAAGTTATCAATTCGGAGGATGACTGTTTTATGTTTTAAATGATCACCCCATAAGCACAATGCTCATAAAACTGGTACTAGCTCGAAAAAGGCTTACTATCTGTAAACAATTGTAGAGTAACATTTGATAAGACTGAATTAAGACAATAACGTCTGACCTAACTTCATCGTTTAACCTGAGCTTGTAATAAAGTTTCTTGCTTTTAATCATCATCATCATCTTCCGGTACGGGAGTAGACTCCGCAGGGAGTGTGGAACCTCCCAGAACTTGCCGTGCTATATAAATGAATATGGGGGTCGGAAATTTAACGTTAAAAGACAAGTTCGTAATTCATTACAATTAATGTTAAAATATATAACATAAAAGTTAAACATATTTACATTATGTACAGTGGTTTGGGTTATTTTGTTTTATTATTTAGCTAGATAACGTCCTTCAAATGTTAACGTGGAGATACCACTTTTGAAGGACTGTAGGGAAGATGACATACAGATAGATTCTTAGAGATTGCGCTATTCTGTTATAGTGTTTGGGTAGAAGGAATACTTATAGAAATCTTTGTTTGTATAAACTTGCCTCAATTTATATTGGCCTGTAGTGCGCCTATCTGATTGTGTGAGCATATCATTTGTAACTTCCACTACCCCCCATTTATCTTATAAAGTAAAACAAGCCTTGCTTTTGTTCTGCGAGATTGAAGACTCTCCCAATTGAATTTGTTTATCATGCCAGTCACTGTACCTGATGTTTTATTTGTGTAGTTATTGAAGACATACCTTGCGGCTTTTCTCTGAACCTGCTAAAGTTGGTCAATTTGGTTTTGTTTATATGGATCCCAGACTGGTGAGGAGTACTCTACGATCGGACGCACAAGTGGTGTATACGTAAGGATTTTAACCATACGTGTGCAGTGGTTCATATTTCTACGTAAAAAGCTTAAGGTATTATTGGCTTTCGCCGTTATATTGTTAATATGTGGACCCCAATCGAGATCCCTACTTTAAGAGTAATCAAGGGAACCAAGGTTATAGCAGTAATCAAAAGAATGTAATCCAGGAACTAAGACCAGACATGGAAAACGGACATACACAACAAAGAACATAAAATAACTAAAATCATACATACAAAGTAACCAAAGCAAATGAGCAACTCGGACTCCACTAAAAACTAGGAGCATGGACCAGGTACACCGGTAGGGTAAGCGTCCTCTCCTTTTCTAGAAACACCCGCCTCATAAAAGTCAAGTCCGGGGTAGACAAACGAGGAAAGGAAAACTATGACTCGTTGAATAAATCAGTTTGCATGGTGCAGATGGATACACCATAACGATCCAAGTGACACCTAGATATTTGCTGTCTGGTACAGTCTCAAATGTGTGGTTATGCATTTCATATTGAAATGAATTTAGTTTAGCTTTTTGTAGATTTATTACATAGCATTTTTCTGGATTAAATTTCATTTGCCATTATGATTCCCACAGTTCAAGATTTGTGAGATTCTTTTGTAGTTCATTAGATTCATTTATTTAATCGTTTCAAAAAGTCATAAAATCCAATCTTCTAATTAAAGCCCGAGCCCAAGGTATTGCACGACAACAGAATAACCAGTGACTGATTGAAGGTTCCTAATGGACATTTTCTTCAAGATTACCAGTGGAACCAATTGTGCTCTTAATTCAAGTAACTTCTCCTGAATATAATACCTAGTTTTTGTATCTATAAAAAAACCAGGAAGAGCAAAATTGTAGAATGACCAAATGTTTAATTTTCGGGCTAATGGTACATCTAATTCTTGACTCATTTTCATGAAGGTGTCCATTGATACTGTACAATCATTAAAGTTTTCAGTCCAAAAATATGAAATTATCTAAATAATGGTCGACAGAATGGAAATCAGATTGAAGTTTAACTTGATACTGGAGAAATCGTGAAAAAGTTTCAGTTATTACATTGCATGACTGGGCTAAACCCATAGAAAGATATTTATCCACATCATAACAACCTTGAAATTGAATCCCGAACAAATCAAAGTGAACAGGATTTACTATAAGCAAACGAAAGGCTGATTTGATATCTTGGACCAAGATCATAATCTTATTTTTTTTTCTAAAATGGAATCAAATGATGTGTATGTAACTTTCCAATATTTTTTCTTAAAAAAGGAATCAATATTATAATCATGGGACGAAGACAATTTTGTGATCAAGCTCCAATAACCATTCGTTTTTGGCACCAAACTTTTTGGAGAAATTTGCAAAGTTGAAATTGGTAGCTCAACAAATGAACCTAGCATTCTGCCAATCTCAACCTCTTTGTTTAACTTGGCTAGTGTCTCGTTTACATGTTCGTTGGCCAAAAACACATCTAGGGTTGTCCTATGATCCTTGACCCTGTACATTGAAGACGGAAACCATTGTAAAGCCCTCAAGAAGTTTATTTCTTTCTAACTGATTTGGATAACAATTCAATATAGACATCAAAACTTGTACTTTAATTGGGGTGTACTTCTTGTCATCAAAGAATCTAGCTAAACGATATTCTTTCTTTCGGATCGGAACACCTAGTTTCTAACTGAAAAATGTTGTACATTTACATTAGATCTTGAACCTAGGAAAAACAGTTTCACTGAACATAATTGAAATTTGGCATATTTCTATGTGAATAATTGTACGGATTACTTTTACAATTCTTAACTGCGTGAGGTTAGTTACATCTCATACACGTGTGACTAAAATTGCAAGATTGGCCATAATATCCAACTGGAACAGCATTTCAAGTAAGGGTTGATTTAAATTTGACACTGCCATATTAACAGAATGGTTGTTTATAAACATAATCCATGTCTACGTCAGCGCAACAGCTCGTTGGATTTGCAGCTTTTTTCAATAGGTACTGTTCATTGCTTGACTTACATCCTAAATTATTGCAATTTAAAAAAAAAATTTCAATAATTCTTGAAATCTACTTGGAAAAACTGTACAATACACACTCATGAAAATTATAAATGCATTTGACCATTGTTCAATAGACAATATTTACTATCACTTTTTCTCCCTATGTATGACTAGTTTTTGATAGTCAGTAGTCCGTTTGTTTGACAGTGGTGTTGCCGGATCAATAAATTCATTTTTTTTATATAAATTTCTCCTTTACGTTATGTGCAATAGTTGATGCTACGTCATTGTTGATGCTGTATATCATTGGTTTTGGAGTGCCTGTTTGCAATGATGTAGCCATTGATGATGTACAACAAAAGAAACAATACTGCCGATTTAGGCAAGTTATTGTTCTAATTGTAGATGAGTTCAAAATGTTAGTGTCCGATGAGCTACATTTATTACCTAGAGAATTTTTAGCTTGAGGTGGGAAACCGACCCGAGAAAGGCAAAATTCGGTCTCCAGGTTACCTCATTGTCTGGCGGTGCACCCTGGCTCATCATCAACGGTGCATCATAGCCTTGAGCTGAAGATACATCATAACCTCGCGATGTTACCGGAACAGATATCAGTAGCCTGAATTTTGCCTGGTGCGAGTTGTATTTCGTCTAGGCAAATTTGCCTGAAGTGGGTCTACATATATCATACCCATTCTCTTACTGGCGCTTCTACTCACATATTGCATCATGTACTGAAACTCAAAATAGTATTATCAGCAAACAAAACTATAATAATTATAACAAAAATAATTTGATACAAAATAATACTTCTGAAAATCTATATTTCCAGAACCCTATAAAACATTCAATCAAAGAATATATCTAATCTTAATTATATTAATCACTTTTTTCCTCGTTTGGTACAGCGAAACAAATTCGGAAGATTGCACATACTAACTAGAAGACTAAGTCAGAAATAAAAAGAATATGAATGCCTCTGGGCATGTTAAAGAGTAATCAAGGGAACCAATGTTATAGCGGTAATCAAAAGAATGTAATCCAGGGACAAAGACCAGACATGGAAAACAGGCATACACAACAAAGAACATAAAGTAACTAAAATCATACATACAACGTAACAAAAGCAAATGAGCAACTCGGACTCCACTAAAACTGTGTATGTTCCAGAGGGGGTCGGAACCCCCTTTTTCATAGAAAAGTTTCGTTGTATTATGATAATAGAAATAACGATAGTTGGATGAAATAACGAATGCTATTGAAAAAAACAACGAGTTTACTACGAAAATGTGTAGCTACTCACGGCAAAATACGACTATGAACCCATGAAAACTACCATAAGCAAACGATCTTACCTAATTTAACTAAAACAACGCTTATTTTTGACCGATGACTTCGGATTAAAAAAAAATTGGTTTGTCGTTACAAAAATTCGTCTGCTCACGCATTGGAACTTTTCAGAAAAAGAAGACTTCTGGTATTCAGAAGTTGGATTGAATTATGTTAAAGAAAAGATTACATTTGTGACAAACTATTAAAATTTGACGGATATTGACAAAATAAGACGCCGGGCCAACGACAAATGAATTTAAAGTACATTTTACATTAAGAGATCTTTCGAAGTAACGTGTATTTTTGCAATGTGGCAAATTTCTTAAAAAAAAAATTAAACTCATCAATGTTTCACAGCAAAAAATACGACCTCGGGACAATGGAAGTTTTGTTGTTACTATCAACACTAGTCGATGTGTAGTAAAAAAGTACGACGTCGGGACAATGTTTTGTTGTAACTATCAACACTAGTCGATGTGTAGTCAAAAAATGCGTCGTCGGGACAATGTTTTGTTGTTACTATCAACACTAAGTCGATGTGTAGTCAAAAAATACGACCTCGGGACAATGTTTTGTTGTTACTATCAACACTAAGTCGATGTGTAGTCAAAAAATACGACCTCGGGACAAAGTTTTGTTGTAACTATCAACACTAAGTCGATGTGTAGTCAAAAAATACGACCTCGGGACAAAGTTTTGTTGTAACTATCAACACTAAGTCGATGTGTAGTCAAAAATTACGACGTCGGGACAAAGCTTTGTTGTTATTATCAACACTAGTCGATGTGTAGTAAAAAAATACGACCTCGGGACAAAGTTTTGTTGTTACTATCAACACTAAGTCGATGTGTAGTCAAAAAATACGACCTCGGGACAATGTTTTGTTGTTGCTATCAACACTAAGTCGATGTGTAGTCAAAAAATACGACGTCGGGACAATGTTTTGTTGTTACTATCAACACTAAGTCGATGTGTAGTCACAAAATACGACGTCGGGACAATGTTTTGTTGTTACTATCAACACTAGTCGATGTGTAGTAAAAAAATACGACGTCGGGACAATGTTTTGTTGTTACTATCAACACTAAGTCGATGTGTAGTCAAAAAATACGACGTCGGGACAAAGTTTTGTTGTTACTATCAACACTAAGTCGATGTGTAGTCAAATGGATCAAAATCAAATAATTTTATTGAATAAGAGAACAGTTAATCATAATGTAATGTGTAATTTATGTAAAAAGCATAGTAAATACACATATTAAGGAAACGGTTGAGGAACACAAAAAACGATATCCGTAACATAAGAATAATGTATTCAGCATCTGAGGGGAAGAGACTTACAAAGCTTCCTTTAAAGCTGATTGCCATATTCTTGCAGAACGAAATGTCGCTTTCAACAAAATTTTAACATTATTAGCAGATTCTTTGGTCCACTGTATTAAAGGTTATATCTTCCTGTTTCAATAAGTACGAGATGATCTCTCATTTGAAGTATTGATATTTCGAACGTGATTTTTTTTATCAAATTGAACACAATTTAATATAAATTCTGAGTTTTCCATATTCAGTTTCCTTTAAATAGTATTACTTTGTAATAATTTTATTCAAATAGAAAGATTTGTTTCTTTATAAATTCTGAGGATTTAAATCAAGTAATTGTAGGTTGAAAATTGATAAACAATTTTAATCCATGGACGGAGATTTGAATTCTCTAACATATCATCTTCCGCATGTGCAGAAGGTAATATATTGTACATTTGTGTCTTATACGGACATTGTGCTGCAAATTGTTTTAATCTAGTTTAATAATTGAACATTAGTTTAATATTCTAAAACAGGGTGGATACAATCCTAGTTCTGCATGTATAGCAAAATCGATTGATATTTGTTTAAAGTTGGGTGCGGTTACATTGTTTACCAGCTCCAGTTTTAAGTACAGCAAATTGTCTCATCAATTTCTTATCTACGAAAGCAAAGCAAGGGAATGCATTCTACATTCAAATTATTTGCTTTTAGTTTTCTTTGTGTTTTCTGGTTTTCTGGTTGTGTTCGGTTGTCCCAAGGTTTAAAAAAGTAATCAAGGGAACCGAGATTTTGGTGGAAATCAAAAGAATTTAATCCATTGACATAGACCAGACAGGGAAAACAGACACACACAACAAAGAACATAAAATAACCAAAATAATACATATACAACACAAAAGTGAAATGAGGAACTCAGACTCCACTTAAAACTGGGAGTATGGACCAGGTGCACCAGTAAGGTAAGCTTCCTCTATTTTTCTAGAAACACCCGTCACGTCAAGTCCAGGATAGACGGAAGAGGAAAGGCAAACAATGACATGTTGGTATAGCAAATTGGTTCTCATGGTACAGATGGATACACCGTACCGTTCCACTTCTGTAGTGATGACTTCAATCATGAAGCCACAAAACTCTATTCCAAGAGCCTAATTGTAAGAAGTCTAGCGCGATACAAAAAGTCTGTGTAGTTACGGCAAGCTCTGGCATAGCGTATGAGTTGTGATATGGAAACTCCAGACGAAGGTGCTGAAGGATGTTTCCACAGATGAAAGGAAACAAATACAATTTCGAGGTTTGCAGTTGTCAAAAAGAAAGACTGAAAGTTGTGACAAGAACAAAACTAATGCATTATATCTTTGCAAATGGATCAAAATTTAAAAAAGGAACATCTTTAACTTATATGTCATCATATGCATCAAAGAAAACAATAATTATGTTTTTCCCAAAACAAGTAGCATGTTTTCATTCCACATGAAATGTTGAATAGTCGATACCTATACGAAATTTAAAAAAAAAAGTTGTACCTGAAGTCATATCATTTTCTCAACGAGGTATTGTAACGCCTGTAATTTATATGTAAAATTATGCATTTTTTCTTTAATTGTTTCAACCCAATTTTCTCCACATTTTCTGTTCTAATGAAATTTTAAATCGAGATAAAAAAAAAATAAACATCAGAAAAAAACAAATGGTTTTGTAATCTGAAATTATAGAGTAATCATTATAATGACTATCTGGCAATGCTAATGACACGAAAAGGCTGTCCTTGTATGTTTTACTCATTTACAGGTTTACCAGGGAAAATATACTACCATTGCGAGAAATATGACTCACGCAACGAAATGCCATCAAATACCTTTCTGTTACATGTGTTGTTATTGTCAATTATTTAGTTCTAGAAAACCAATTACACGGAGGTTCAAAAGGTTACATGTTTTATTCTAGCTTACAGTGTATTTATTATTTTCATAAAATAATTGAATAAAACATAAAAACGTTATGCATTCACCACCGTAAGATTTCCTGACAATGCAAATTGAATGACGGCGTCAAAAGAAAGTGCCAACACTTTCACTTTTAAACATGTTAATATTTGATATCATCTTCGGTTGAAATATTGGGAAAAGCAAATAATTGGCACAGAAACTGTATGTTGAAGTAGTTGAAGCGTTCAGTTAGTTTTATATATTCATTTGGTAATTGTAGCACTATCATGTCTAACGAGAGAAGTCAATCTGTCTTCTTGTAGCGATATCATGTCTAACGAGAGAAGTCAATCTGTCTTGTTGTAGCGATATCATGTCTAACGAGAGAAGTCAATCTGTCTTCTTGTAGCACTATCATATCTAACAAGAGAAGTCAATCTGTCTTGTTGTAGCTATATCATGTCTAACGAGAGAAGTCAATCAGTCTTGTTGTAGCACAACCGGTCTTGTAGCACTATCATATCTAACGAGAGAAGTCAATCTGTATTGTTGTAGCACAACCGGCCTTGTTGTAGCACTATCATATCTAACGAGAGAAGTCAATATGTATTGTATTTATATCAATGTTCAGTAATAGCAGGTGATCAGAAAATTAAAGGCCCGACAAAAGAATTTTAGTGATAGCGCTATCATTTCGAATGAGACAATTAAGTCATGATTTCTCAATGGGGTCCTACTAAACACTATTTTTCTGTTAATTTGGAATAGACTACAAGTCCATGTGCTTCCATGTATGGAAGTTAAAAATGACTTTGCATATTACAATGTAATACACAAATTTTCAGAAATATTCCGACTGTACGTTAACTAACAGCTTTGAATTATTGTAAACACACTACAACCATTCACTAGTCTTGAAATAACTTGGTGTCGGTTTAAGAAAAAGTAATCAATGAAACCAAGATTCTAGCGGAAATCACAAAATCATAAAAACACAAAATTACATCGAGTAAAATTTAAAACGAGATAATAGATTCCAATAATTGATGCAGATATCCCATGGTTTGGAAAGAAATGAAAGCGCTTGATACAAAATAGACATTTGTCAATCAGGTTTATTTGGTCTTTTATTGATATTAGGAACAGTAAAAATTTGAAATATAATATAAACATGTTTAACAAAAGGTTTTTTTATACTATACAATTAATCGTTCGTAACATAATCATTCTTCATTTGATTCATATATTGTTCTATTAAGGTATCGTTTTATTTATTGAATGACAAATACAGTTATAAATTCGCTATAAAAAGTAACCTTACAAATACATCGCCACCATTAGTGTCGTTCGTCTAATTCCCATCTTCCTCATTCATAACAATTTCTACACAATATAGCAAGTTCAAAAGTTTACATGATGAGGAAAATACTCCTCGAGGTTTCCCTTTTCCTGTAAATATGCAATTATATTTATATTTCAAGGTCTTTATATCAGTAAAAACACAATTCGTTTCATATAGATAAACATATTACCGGAGGACATGTTTCGGATTTGACTGCATCCTAATGAATCTAACTATATGTCATTGTCAGAATGCACTGTCGGCATTTACACTTTTGACCTCCTGTTACTGGGAAAAGCGTACACAATAACTACCAACAATAATCCTGTTGGGAGAAAACAAACTGTTTACCTAACCCAGGGAGTCAAAATAAATCCATTAAGACGTGCCCCGTATTTTTTTTTAAAACTATCACACTGAGTTTACCCTCAAATAATTCTACGTAAAAGATATTTACTGTAAATTAAAAAAAAAACATCATAATTTTATCAGGTCAACTGAATACAGAAAAATATCCTGATAATGAAATGACATAAGGTATATCTCACATAAAAGAAAAAACAAGATTGGATTTATGTAAGCACTGATTTTAATGCTGATTAATCTACCAAAGGTTCGAAGAAAATAGACAAAATCAAATTAATAAAGAGCAATTGAAATATATATATATATATATAAACGTCTCAGAATGTGACGACTCTATTTACTACACTGCTCCATCAGATCAAATTGATACAGGGAAGATATATAAACGTATAGAAAGGTCTGAAAAATTCCCAACGATGTTAGAACTGTCAAATTTGCGATGCAAATTTTTGGTCGTTCCCTCCGCGGAACTCGAACTCGTTCTGCTGTGACATCTATAGCAACACCGCCTGCACAGTCCAGCGCCCTAGACCACTCGGCCAGCTAGGTTATATAAAAATATAGCTTTCGCTGGCCGGGTCATTCCACCTCGTAGGATTAATCTAGGGCTGTAAATTAGTACACGATATATGGTAGTACGGGACAGTTCATTTAGATGTTAATATGTAGGATAGAGGATCAAATTAATAATGCATGTCACAACAAATCAATATTATACAAACGTCTCAGAATGTGACGACTCTATTTGCTACACTGCTCCAGCGGATCAAATTCATATATATATATATATTTCTGCAAAGTGTTTCTGAATACACACAGTGTGAACAAAGAATCGGACGAAAAATGATCGATGATACAGATGCTGTCTTTGGTGTTGTTAGGAGGCGAACGAAGCTCATTGTGTTGCATAATGTGCGAGCAGACAGGTCTTATGCATCATTATACGTAGAACAGGGAGGAGTTCACGTGACATTCAAAGGTTACTGAAAACGCATGACAGTAGTCAGAGTGCAACTAGCATTATGCGCGTAAATGAGGATGATTTTTAAAAATAGAGGTAAAGACCACTTCAACAATTACCCTTGTACTGGTATAATATGTACCTTTATTGTTTAATTTTCCTCTTATGTTCAGATTGTGTGCATGGAATATGAGAGGCACGGTGTGTGGTGCGCCATATTTTCAAACTGCATTATAAAGCAGTGGCATCTGTATGTTGACTGAACACTTAAATGCATCTAATATCTCATTTTCTGAAAATTTGATTGTTTGTACAGTATTGGTATGAATAGCAATAGTTACTCAAAAGGTTTTGGAGATACAGCATTGCTTATTAAAAAATCACTGGGTTTTTAAATATATGTTAGATACAATGAACGATCGGATATGTGAAGTAAAACTATGTTCAAAACATTATATGAATATTTGTGTTTTATGTGCATTGCTTCCATCAGCAAACCGTGATAAAGAAATATATTGGAAATATTTAGATGACTTGTGTAGAATCTATGATATACATAATGATGACAATGTTGTAATAATGGGAGGTGATTTTTAATGTTAATATTACTACAGCACAGACAAACGAAAAAGATTCTAACTTTACTGATTTTTCCAGAGATTAAAACTTGCGCCCGGTCCCTTTTTGTCAAAGTAGGGTAGGTCCTTTATACACATATAGATCAAAGAGTTATCAAGGGAACCAAAGCTATAGCGGTAATCAAACGAATGTAATCCAGGGACAAAGACCAGACATGGAAAACAGACATACACAACAAAGAATATAAAGTCACTAAAAATCATGCATACAAAGTAACAAAAGCAAATGAGCAACTCGGACTCCAATAAAGACTGGGAGCATGGACCAGGTGCACCGGTAGGGTAAGAGTCCTCTTCTTTCCTAGAAACACCCGCAGAGTTGTTCATCAAAAAGTCAAGTCCGGGGTAGACAAACGAGGAAAGGAAAACTATGACCCGTTTAAAAAAGAAGTTTTCATGGTGCTGATGGACACACCATAACGATCCACGAGTTTGTGATGACGACCATAAAACTTCTGTAGTGATGACTTCAATCTTGTAGCGACATAACCCCGTTCCAGAAGCCTATTTGTTAGAATTCTAGCGCGATACAAAAAGTCTGCGTAGTTTCGGCAAGCTCTGGCATAACGTATGAGTTGTGATATGAGCACTCCATACGCAGGTGCTGAAGGGATGTTGCCACAGATGAAAGGAAAGTTGACAATTCTGAATGAAAAGTCATCACGTTTGTCATAAAGTTTGGTCAATAGTTTTCCTTTACCATCGATTTCTAAGATATGAGGCTGACTTCACATTGCCTGTAGTATCCTTTATCGCAAGTTCTTTGGGTAAGATGCAATGTATCAAATCCCCGAAATTAGGATTGTTAAAGGTAATACGTCATCTATATAACGGAAACTGCGTTTAAAGGATCCAGCCAAACGATAGTCTTTCTTTCGGATCAGATCAGCTATAAAGTCAGCCTCATAAGAGTGAAGGAATAGGTCAGCAAGTAAAGGAGCACAATTTGTTCCTATTGGAATGCCGACCGATTGTTGAAAAACACGTCCACCACACTGGACAAATATGTTGTCGATTAAAATTTCAAGAATTTTGTAAACATCTTCCTCTGTATATTTGGAAGATAATTTGGAATTATTTTTTACTAAGTATGAGGAATCTCTACCAAGATCTATATATTTGTATCTAGGTGTACCATCTTTTTTTTTGGAAAAACAACGATGTATAATGTTTTTAAGTCCGGATTTCAACTGAGTATGGGGAATAGAAGTATATAGTGTTGAAAAATCATTGGTTTTAATGCTATTATGTTCAGATAATAGTCTTGAACTGATTGTCTCCAAAAGATTTTTCAGGATCCACATCAAATTAATACCACTACGGGAGTAACAAGTGTTGTGGTAAGACTGCAGACCCTCTTTGACAGTTGTGAGTATAGAAGTTAAAAGTTTTGAAAGAAATTTGGTGGTACATTTTGCAGATACAGCTATGAAACGTTGCCTGTATGGATTCTTGTGGAGTTTGGTAGTCCAGTACATAGACGGTAAATCACAATTATCGTCTTTGTCAGAGAGACCAAAAGAAGATTGCACAGATTTATGGCTTTCCACATCTCTTCTTTGGAGAGTGTGGTAGCAGTATATGTCTTATCATTGCTATTATTTTCTACGTGTACCTCTGATAATAAACATTGGATGTAAAACGTTTTGCAGACAAAAACAATGTTGTTTTGGGCTTTGTATGCTGGTACGACAACATATTTGTCATGTATAGCAGACAATGTTTTTGCTACATCGGGGTTTTTGAAAACTGATGTAGCATTGGCACTCATTGACCTACTTAAAACTTTCATTCGTTTTAAAATTAAAGATATCATGGTATTTATCCACTCTGACAGAGAATTAATCTCTTCTTGTTCTAGTTTTACCCATTTTCTTGAGTAGTCCTCCACTGCACCCATAAGAACTTTAAAGTTATAATTCCAATTTATGGAGCGTGGTTCACGGTACTTGGAACCTTTAGAAAGAATATTACGCAGAGATTCGTTTTCGATGATAGTTAAATCTCCAGTAACGACGTGACCAGAAGGACCATATTTGAATAAAGAGTTTTGTTATTAGACCATTGTTGATTATATTTGTCTTCCAGATAATAATGCCAATGATACAGTTTTTAACCAAAGATGTTCTAATTGTCCTTATTCTGTATCAGATCACTTTGCAGGTAGTGTACATGTCAATATAGACCTGCTTGGTACATCAATGGAAATGTATAAATCCAATAGACATGCTTTGAAATGATCGATTTTGAAAAGAAACTTTATCAGTCTGAAATTTGTAAACTACTTAATTTCTCCTTCTCCAGTTAAACTGTAGACGTCGATTCGAATGACGTCAAACTTTATATAACAGTGCTTACTAATGAAGGAAATTTTTTGTTGTTCCCTCCTCTGGACTCGAACTCGTACCGCTGGGATATCTATGGCAACACCGCCTGCACAAAGTCCAGTGTCCTAGACCACTAGGCCAGCTAGGCTATATCAAAATATAGCTTCCGCTGGCTGGTTCATTCCTCCTCGTAGGATTAATCAAAGGCTATAACCTAGTACACGATGTATGGTAGTACGGGACAGCTCATCTAGGTGTGTAATGTAGGAGAGCCTAGCTGGCCGAGTGGTCTAGGGCGCTGGACTTTGACTAACTGCCGAACAATTCCCCCTACACGGGAATCCAAGTCGATTTTTGTTGAGGATAAATGTTTTCGCTCTTTGTGATATGAACATCAATAAACAGAAACGGGTTGTAACACCTCCAGGTTCACATTGCGTGTGTAAGGGTTCTGTTTAAAGTTTGTGAACGCTGTATCGGTGCAGTGTTAAGCGGAACATATTCATCAGAGATTACCTACATGAAGCACATTACACCGACATGCAAACCAAACATCTGCAGGATCCACCGAGTTGGCCATACATGTATATCAAAATTTGTATGAAAATGAACCTTTTGTACAAAATACCTGGGGAGACAACATTAATATTAACAAACCTTGTATCAAACGATTGTATTCATGTTACAGGCATTTTGTTGATTTTCAGGCATTCTATAAAGTGACTTAATCATACAGTCATAAGACAAAATGCTTGAAAATTGCTAGGCATTTTATAAAATGACTGGATTTAAATTTGATTTCTATCAAATTTAAAGAAATTGAAACTTTCTTATCAATCCATCTAAAGGAATAAGATAAAAATACGAACATGTCCTTCATGGAAAGGTTTGTGTTTCACACAAATAGTCACAAATAAGATATGGAAAAGGGAGAAATTTATTGCAGTGCATGAGAAGAAGAGTTTTAGAATGCTATGGACTACTACTGTCTCTAATGGTATGTTTATTGCATTGTTTATTGTTATCATTCCTCCATTTGATGTAGAATAAACTTTTGTTTTACAGCGTGGTAGTGTTCATAATTATATAAAAAGGGTCTGCAGTTAAAACTCAAGAAATTAATATTTGTTTGAATAATTTTATTTTTTTCTATTTGTTTTAATTTTTTTAATTTTTATCAAACTGATTGTAACTTTAAAATTGGCATCGAGAGACAGAGCTGGAGTTGGCATTGTAGTCGGCAGGACTGAAAAATAAATGAAACCTGTAAGCGTCCTCTGCAAGAATATTTCAGCGTTTGTACCCTTAAATCTTTGTTGTTTTTTTTTCAAACATACAAAATATTTTCTGTATATCTTGGACCAAACCTACACGAACAATGCAAATTAATGTGTGTTTTGAACGATTTGGTGTCTTAGATTTCTATATTTGGATTTGATTCCAAATAAGTAGAATAAATTCATTCACAGTCGCAATGAATGATTTCATAACAGAACATGCAAGTTGGTTGAAAATTAATTAATCTTTCGAAATTTTTTGTATAAATGGTATCAGTTCTTATCTCCCAAAACTACTTAAAAAAACCGCTATAATGGGGATTATTATCGATCTGCTCTCGTAGTGATGTTTCAGCTAAGTCAATGCAACATATTGTATCGAAAGCGATTTCATCACTGTTCAGATTTTTACTTTTTCTTTAAAAAATTAACAATTCTACAAGCCTTTTAGTTTTCCTTTTAGAGTTTTTTTAAAATTTTTTTTTTTATATAAATGATCAGAATTTCAAAGCGCATTTTATGCCTTTTTGTTGAGATAACACTATAGTCTACACTATACTAGAAAATTACAGTCTTCCTTTTTATTGTAGAGCTAACAAAAACCCGTTCATTGTTTGTTGGTCGTTCCCGGAAAACAACCTTTGTCTATAAGTCAAATTTCCACAAAACTGAGATAAAGTGTTAGCAATCATGAAAGCTGGTCTTGGTGTAATTGTCAAATAAATCTAAAGGAACAGCACTTTTTCGGGAGGGGGACATCCTAGCCAGTTTTTTTTCCATTCCTTTTGTTAAAACCATTTAAATTGTATAACAGGGCTGATGATACCATCGGGGACAAAATCCACCAGCAGCGGTGTCGATCCAGTGGTGTGAAAGAGTAATCAAGGGAACCAACGTTCTAGCGAAAATCAAAAGAAAGCAATCCAGGGACAAAGACCAGACATGGAAAACAGGTGTACACGATAAAGAACTTAAATGATATATACAAAGTAACAAAAGCAAATGATCAACTCGGACTCCACTAAAAACTGGGAGTATAAACCAGGTGCACCGGTAGAGTAAGCGTCCTCTGCTTTTCTGAAAACACCTGTCGAGTTGCTCATGAAAAGTCAAAAATTGCAATACATGTTTAACTATTGAGATGTTGGCAATAAATAATAAAAACCCAGTTGGGAGGATATTAGTAAATAAGAAGATATATTGCATCAGTCTTTGTAAAGATTTCCTAGAGACATAAATTACAACAACGCATGCTGAGAGCAAAACTTGTGAGGACTAATTAGTTTATTTCAAAAAAGGTAATAATCAATTATGAAAATATAAAATGATGCAGAATTGGCCGACTTATTATTTGATGAACTTTTGCAATTTTTTATTTAGATATAATTTCAAATAAATTCAATCCATTTTAGCATCAGAAGCAAAAAAAGCAATGAAATGTACGAAACAAAGTGACCAAATACCTCGTGTACCTTCATAATCGACAATCAGTTCCAAAAATCTAAAACAAAAATGGGGCACCAACTAAGCATCAGGCATAAATCTAGGATGTTCCCCAGTACAAAAAGGTCCGAACCTGACAACAGACCGGAACCACTGTTGGTCTTGTAAGGCTGTGGTGTCCCCAGATGGGAATCCTAGTACGCTCACATCTGGTTAGGACAGTGCCCCTACAATTCCAACACAAAGTACCCAATCACACGTTCAGTGTGCAAATCAACTATTCCAGTACAAAAAGTCTGACAATATTAAAGTAATCAAACCATGTTCCATCACTTTAAATGATATATTTGACTACAACGATGACGAACCACATTGTATTACATAAAAATGTGGTATTAAAAATTGCAAAACATGCCACATTCTAATAACCGATTCTTTCTTCGCTAGTACCGTAACGAACAAAACCTTTCACACAAGACGTCACGATGATCAACTTAAGTTGCATATCAACAAACTTAATATATGGAATAAAATGCAACTTATGAACGATTAAACAAACGAATGTGCGATCATCGTTCGGGAATTAAACCATCAAAGTGACGACAGTTTATCAACATTTTAATCAAGAAAATCATTCAATTCTTTCTATGAAAGTCCGCATTCTATTAAAAATTTACCATCCAACGAACAGTCCCGTTCTAAGAAAAAACTATCATAGGGAAAGAGAGAAATACTGGATACGCAGACTAGGTACTGCAATACTTAACGGGTGCAATGACAACATCAAAAGTATAAGAAACCTTTCAAGCCAATGTAGCAATATCATAAATGTGATGAATTTATTTGACAAAAATCCAAGACGGGAAAGGAGTCATGGCCATCGCCACTATACGTCATCTAAGAAATATGATGTCTCCATAGATGCACTTCTTCCTTTGATACACAAACCTCTTGGACTTCATTACATTCGAACTAAACTCTATTCTACACCGCTCCCTTTACAAAACAAGTATTGACACACCTGTTTCTGAACCTACCTCACCTCTATACAGACTTGTTGCCATCATTTTGGATATTGGTTTCCCCAGACTCCTTAAATCAGTTTGTGTAAAAAGTCAAGATGAAGAAAAAAGATCCTTTCTTCCACTATCGTTTGTCAACAAAGGTATATATTGCAATTAATTTTGCTAACATTCTCCATCACAATAACGTAACCAACAAAATTCCCCCATATTTCAAGGACAAATCAATACCGATTATTTCATATTCCTATACTTCACCCATTGCATCCAAAATTTTCAATTATAAAAGGCTATTGCAGAACCTCAAGATTGAGGGCTTCAAGGCTAAACCACCTGACTGACTGTTCTCGCAAACACTCTCCATTCAAATATGGTCCTTCCGGTCACGTCGTTACGGGAGATTTAACCATCATAGAAAACGAATCTCTGCGTAATATCCTTTCTTAAGGTCCTAAGTACCGTGAACCATGCTCCACAAATTGGAATTATAACTTTAAAGTTCTTATGGATGCAGTGGAGGACTACTCAAGAAAATGGGTAAAACTAGAACAAGAAGAGATTAATTCTCTGTCAGAGTGGATAAATACCATGATGTCTTTAATTTTAAAACGAATGAAAGTTTTAAGTAGGTCAATGAGTGCCAATGCTACATCAGTTTTCAAAAACCCCGATGCAGCAAACACATTGTCTACTATACATGACAGATATGTTGTCGTACCAGCAGACAAAGCCCAAAACAACATTGTTTTTGTCTGCAAAACGTATTACATCCAATGTTTATTATCAGAGGTACACGTAGAAAATAATAGCACTGATAAGACCTATACTGTCACTACACTCTCAAAAGAGGAGATAATGGATAACCATAAATCTGAGCTATCCTCATTTGGTCTCTCTACCAAATATGATGATTGTGATTTACCGTCTATGTACTGGATTCCTAAGCTCCACAAGAAACCATACAAACAACGGTACATAGCTGAATCTGAAAAATGTACCACCAAACCTCTTTCAAAACTTTTAAGTTCTATTCTCACAACTGTCAAATAGGGTTTCCAGTCTTAGCACAACACTTGTTACTCCCGTAGTGGTATTAATTGAATGGGAATCCTGAAAAATTCGAAAGATCTTTTGGAGGCCCTCAATTCAAGATTATTATCAGAATATAACAGCATTAAAACCTATGATTTTTCAACACTGAATACTTACATATAATTATATAGTTCTCAGTAGAGATTCCTCATACTTTGTAAAAATAATTCCAAATCATTTTCCAAATATACCGAAGACGATATTTTCAAAATGCTGAAATTTTTGATTGACAACGTATTTGTCCAGTGTAGTGGACGCGTTTTTCGACAATCGGTCGGTATTCCAATGGGAACAAATTGTTCTCCTCTACTTTCTGACCTATTCTTACACTCTTATGAGGCTGACTTTATACTTGATCTTATCCGAAAGAAAGAGCACCGTTCAGCTAAATCCTTGAATCGCAGTTTCCGCTATATAGATGACGTACTATCGTTAAACAATCCTAGTTTCGGGGACTTCATCCCATCTACCCCCAAAGAACTTGAGATAAAGGATACTACAGACATTGTAAAGTCATATCTTGACCTACACGTTGAGATCGATGGTAAGGGAAAACTATTGACCAAACTTTACGATAAACGTGATGACTTTTCATTCAGAATTACTCTATCATCCAGAGAACTACCTGTATTCAATTAAGAACTTCATTATTTTCAAAACATTTATAGTATTTACTATGGTAGCATTCTATAAATATCTTTTTTTAATGTTTGAAGACATCGTCCTAATGTCATTATTATGCCGTAATATCTCAAGACGCAATATTGTAAAATGTAAAAAGAAAAAAATACTAATTTTATTGCAGGTTGTCATGGACTGTGCTTTCATCTTACATGTTTGATCTTGCTCCTTTATGTCTAACACCTGTCAGGTGTAATTTTGATATTCTATCTAATGAAATTTCTCGGTCAAAACTTTTTTGAAAAAAAAACGGAAGTTGTTATACCTTCTAAGTATCGTACTAACGACATCCAAAACGACCGGAAGTCGTAATGTATTGTTATAATTCTGTAGGGCATACTAAATACAATCAAACGGGTACCTTCTTGTACAAAGCAGCATTAAAATCATATTATAGACGTCAACAGTATCACACTTGTTTTCTTTGATCTATCTCTAAAGGACAGAACGAAACATATGGTGTACATACGATCGATGAGGCAATTCTTTCCTTTGTTAGTTTTAATTTATTGCGTACCGTCTGATTCCACAAAGTGAACATCGAATTATTCCCCTTATATCATAAATATGTCAGATACGTACCGTGTCAATAACGTTGTAAGACATGACATGACGGACGAAAAAGTTTTATCATATATTTTCATTTAATCTTAAAAATCGCACAGAGATACCCATAAAAACAAATAAAAAAAATTAAAACAATAACAAAAAATACATCATCCTCAACAAAAAAAAAAAAAAAAAAAAAAAAAAAAAAAATAAAATAAAATAAAATAAAATAAAAAATAAATAAATAAAACTGAACATAACGAAAGCAAAAATGGAAAACTTTCGATTACGTCCAAAAGAAATAAAACACAGAAGAAAAAATTTAAAAATTGAACACCGAGTCAATAACGCATTTACTACTCCTCGATTCGCTCTCTCTCTCTTGTTTCGATGTAAGTTTTGTGGTCAAGGAAAACAAAAACATGTTCGAGTAAGTAGTACTGCCACGAAATGTAATATATGTTAGTGTCTGTGAGGAAACCTCTGACAGTTCCCGTTCTACACCTGTGCTTTTTTTTTTACACAGTCGAACCTCGATGTGTTGAACTGGGAAGAGTCGAAATCTCGGATAACTCGAACTAAAAACAAAGTCCCAGCAAACCTCCCATAACTCCATTACAATTTTACCTCGGACGACTCGAACAGAAAATATAAAAACCACGGGATATTGGTATTAAATGATGTCATATGTCCTGAAGTTCTAATTTTAAGTAAACGATGACTTTCTAATATTTCTCGATTCAGGGTTATTACCTCTGGATCTCCTGGACCATAGGTCTTTGTGAACTTATTCCATCACTTTGTATCCGTGTTCTGTCGCCTGTTAACTTTTGAAAAAAATCTTCTTTTCTAAAGCATAACTCTAATAAAGATGATATTTGGTCTCCTTTCTCCCTTAAGCTTAGAGTATCTAGTTTCAAAATTGTATCCAACACATTAATTGTCCGAACAAAATAATCGACATAGCTATAAATAGAACAGTGGGATATAAGTCTATATCTTACAAACATAAAGAGAAAAGTGCGAATCCAGATGAAAAATGACACCATCTGCAATATTCTCCATTTAGCAATTTTCTTTATTTAGTCAATTTTGAGTGTGGACTTCTTGTTAAAGTTATTACCAATGAAAGTCGAAAAATGAATTTTTTGCAGTTTTTAGTCAATATCTTGAAATCCATCAATGGCAGGAGAAAAAACTTTCATTGATGGAATGATCATTATAATGAGGCCAACAAATGTCTTCCAGAGTCGAAGTCGAAGGAAGACCCTTGTTATAGTTATTGCCTTTGTAAGGCGAAACATGAATCAGGTGAACGATTCATGCCCCGGTTAGCCTCTTTTCATCCAAATCCAAATACATATATACCATTGTCCAATGGGTCCTAGTTATGTCACTATGCTCGCTGATCTGTTTTCATAGCAGGGCTAGTTCAAAATAAAGAATTGCACTTGGCCATATCATTTAATCTCAGTTTTCGCTTTTAACATCGCATTTGTCCCAATAATCTTGAGCTACTATTAGAGATCGAGAAAAGAGGAAAATTCATAACAGAACTTTACGACAAATGATACACATTTTTTTATATTGCATTTCTAAACTCCTTACAAATAAACTAACAACAGTAAGTTGCCACACTCGTCACTTAAAATTGTATCGCTCACATCATGAACTCTTTGATCGCTATGGTGATGTATCGTCACTTGTTCACATAGTTTCCCTCATTCGTTTAATCCGCATTTGACATCGTACCGGTTTCATTAAAATCGTTAGTTCCTTAAAAATCTTTTGAAAGACAAAAAAGTTAAAGAGGCTAGAACCTTTAATTTCACATACTGATATCTTGACGATGTTCTCTCCATTAATAATCCTAAATTTTGAGAATGGCTTCCGTTTATTTATCCCCCAGAACTAGAATTTAAAGAAACTACACAAAAATGTACCGACGCAAATTCCTCCGCGTCATGTTTAGACCTTCACCTCGATATTGACGACAGTAGTATCTTTGAACTTGACAAACGGGACGATTTTGATTTTAAAAGTATATATTTTCCTTTCTTGTGAAGTGAAATACTAGCTTTCCCTGCATATTGTGTTTTTATTTCTCAGTGGAGGTATGTCAGAACTAGTAGCACCTATTCTGACTTAAGACGCCACCGCGTTGCCTTAGAGACAGGATTTTGGACCAAAGTTATAAGAAAGTACGTCTCATGCGCTTCCTAAAAAGTTTTATTTCCAATATCCATATCTTTTGGAAAAATATTCTGTTTCTATAGTTAACGGATTTTCATAGGGTCTACAAATTATTTTTCTGTATTTTTTTTTATCTGTTCATTCATCTTTAACTTGACTTACTTGACTAGTAAAGCAGAGGATGCTTACGCTACTGTTGCAAATGCTCCATGTTAGTGGAGCTCAAATATTCCTTAATTTTAGTTCATTCTTTTAGTTCATTTGTGTTATTTAGGAAGTTTTGTTATCATACAAGAAATTCAACGGAAAAGCCACAGTTCTTGCCTTCAAGCTTTTGAGTCATAGAAGTTTTTTTATCATATGTAGAAGTAATAGATTATATTGAAAATCCGATTAAAATAAAAATGCAATTCCCAAGAGAATGGGAATAATACAAACCCATATAAAGATATTGTAATTCAATTTTCCTATGAAATTAGAGACGTCAATCAAACACTTGATGTGTCTGAATGATGACCTTGTAACATGATATAGTAGGTTCAAAAGTTTAATAAAGACACTCACGTGTATATGGTTTGTTTGTTTGTTTTGTTTTGTTTTTGTTTGTTTAAAAAATACATAATCAATTTAAGGAGAAAATGTGCTCAACAATTGTAAAGTTTAGTTTCTTGTTTTTTTTGTAAGACTTTAAAGTCGTAGATCGAATATATTTATCTTGTTTTAATTCAATAACTTTGATGTAGCGGTCGATTTTAATATTTGAAAAAGTCTGTTACTTTTTATATTTCCTTTTTTTTCTTTCTTGAAATGTCGGAAATCATGCCAAGAATTGAAGGTACACAAATCGGGGTTTAAAATTGTTCCTATTTCAAGATCGCCGTCCAAACTGATCAATTTGTTGCTAAGTAAAATTATTAGGTAAATTTTGAAATACATGTAGCTTATAATCCATACATTACATACTTTGATTAAACACAAAATGATTGACAAAATATGTTTTTTTGCAGCCGTCATGATAGCAAAAATTTCCATATAAGTTTCCTGACAATTTTAACTATTTGTGGAATTAGTTTCGTGACATTGTCTTACCGATTTATTCTATTTCCGCTTCAAAGCATATCGAAATATATTAAAAGTAAATAGTTGATCAGTGAGTAATATACTTCCGCAGTAATTTTCCCCTTAATAGCTAAGTTATACTAAGGATGAATTATATTTTAATTTTTCCCATTTTTGACAAATTTCCATACCAATCGACCAAGTGATTAAAAATAGTTCTAACAGGACGTGCTTCAAAGCTCTTAAGACCACAGCCATGGTAAAAATAAGTGATAAACATAGGACCAACATTTCGTGCAACACATAGGCTGCGACTATAGGGTCTGTAAGTCTCATTCTAGTTTCATTTTCCTTACAGGAATTTTTGGTATCCAACGTATTGAAACCCGAAGACCGGCCTGCATTTTATTGTTTACTTCCGGGATCCTCGAAACGCTATGCAAAATCTTCTATTTTACGCTTATTCGTAACACTTTTGTCATGTGGAAATAGATATTTGTCCTTGTTATTGGTATTTTTACACGAAAATATGTTTGGGTTTTATATACTGAACCCATCGCTCTGAAAACGACAAATCTCTAAATTTGAAAGGTAGACCAGGGATCATTCTCGTTAAACCACGGAGTCACATGATGAGACTTACAAACCCTTTTCAAAAATATGAAGAGAGAAGTCCTATTAGAATCGAAATAAACCGCGAAAACTCCATTTTATCATTGTTTTACCGCGGGCTGGCAATTTATGTCGTTATCTAACCCACCGCTATCGCTCAAATTGCCAGCATGTGTTAAAAACAATGATAACATAGAGTTTCCATTATCTATTTCTTTATTTAATTCTCAAGGAGATTAAAATGCCTCATATACATTGTACATGTAGTAGATTTTTTAAGGGTCAACTTTAAGGTCATGACCTTGCAAATTCGTCTGCATCGACTGTTTATCATGTCCACTTGACATTGATAGTACGCGGATAAATATAGTCCGGAATTTTTGTGATATATTAAAGGTCATATCATGTGGATATGTTAAAATTTGTTGTTTTGATGATAAAAAGCCACTTAATATCTGTTCCGCATCAATTGTTTCATCTACACGTAACAAGAGAACAATTGTTTAAATTTGCGTATGAAGATTCTACGAAAGGCTTGTGAATGTGTATACGTATTCAACGGGGAACATCATGGAAAAAATAAAATTGTATTAAAATTAGAGAAACAGATACTCCTTCAGTTTCTCTTACATAAACATATTTCTACACTCTCGATAGTTAAATCAAAGTTTTCAACAAGATCGCTTAAGCTTACCTGTTAAAAAGAACAATTGATGAAATTTGCGTAGGAAAATCTTACGCAAGGGTTGTGAATAGGGTACTTGACGGAGAAAACTCGAGTGAAGAAAAAAATTAATCCACTCAAAATTGAAGGAGACTATATTTCTCCTATTCTAGTCCATCGTTTTCATTGTTCAATATTTATGGGAGAAACCGCTTCTCCTTAATTAGCCTACATGTTTGCTTGATTCTGACTATTTTTCCACTCTTTTTGTAGAGTGCTGAAGCTCGAATGTTAAAAATCTTAATTTTACCACCTCGGATGGAGAAATGACCAAAAGTACACATTACTGAAGAAGAATTTATATTTCTATTCATATCTGATTACAAATTTACCCTTTTTTCATGGCAGGATAATGTATTGTCGAAAAGTACAATCTAAATGTGTACTTTTTGCGGGACAAAGAAATTGTTAAGTAAATTTCTTTGTATTTTCTTCAGCTCCTATAATACAGACTATATTTGAAAAATAATACGGAATTTTGTGTATACCGAAATGATTTATACATAAAGATAACTACGTGTGGGAGAGCATAATACACCTTACAAAAATATACCTTGCACCGCTGAGAATCGAACCTAGACGCATCGGTGACTGTCCAGTTACAGGTCGATTTTATTTCAATTAGACCACGGGAGTGTGATATCTAGTTAATAGACACAGGCTAGGCGAATGATGTTTCTAAAAATCCTTGTCGTAAATATTGACTATGTTTTCTAGGGGTTTGTTTGTACTATTTATCATTCTGTGCGACATTTACAAATAACTTAAACATCCAAAGACTTGGATTTGACGCTTTCTAGATCATCGATCTGTTATATCACAATATCATTAAATACAATCAATTTACTTTTAAGGAACGACGTATGATAAGGAATGGTATTGATTGCTTTGTGTTACTTTTAACGACTGCATGTGATTTTCTCATTGCATGTGTTCAATTATCTTAGTAACGTTGGAATTCCGATACTTTTCCACGACAGAACGGAAGTAAACGATAGTTTGATATCCTCTGGGAGTTCTTACATGCAACTCATGCATGTGGTTATAGTTTAAACTGAAGTATTCCATTCGATAGTCGGTTATCAAGTGACAATAAAAGCATTATATATAATTTGTGTTTGGGTATTTTTCCATACCAGTGAAGGTCGAGAAAAAAGGAATATATTCAAACCATTGTTTTCCTATGAAGTTTAAGTTTCCCCTTGAACTGATGAAAATATTTAGTTAATAAATGTAGGTTTGATGCGAAGATAAGTATAGGTATTTATCATCGATTTCTGGTCAATTCTTCCAACTGTTACCTGTTTCGGTCAATATCTTCAGCCGTTTGACTGATTTATCAGCCCATTCCCTTTGACTTACTATCACTAAGTCGGATTTTCCCTCCCCTTTATATACCAATAAGGAATAAAATTTGAAAGGTTCAAGGAAAGTTTACAACTTTCAATATATGATCGATAGCCACTTGTTGTACATTCTTCTTAAGTGCAGAATTTTTCAAACGACCACAATAAATTCGCAGGGCGGCGAAGGATAAGAACCGCAGACGTCAAACACTGAACAGTTGGGACAAGTCTGGGCGCAAGTTTCAAACGTGGTACAGCCCTTAATATTTTGATACAACTTTTGACAAGATTTTGACCAAATAATTTGAAAGTGGTAATAATCAAATAATGACATAACGTACCATTTGCTCTTCGACATTAAAAAGGTAATTTACAATTTCATAGACAATTACACACTTTACTCAAGGCCATAAATAATAATAAGTACAAGTAGGTTCGATTTTTTGAAATGTTTATTTTTCTTCTTTTAATCCTGATTCCGAAGCAATTTGCGACATAACCTCCAAAACAAAAACCAACCTGTAATTTTTGGTTTGAAATCATGTTATAGTTATCACACAAAAACCAAGTGTATGACGACAGCGGCATACAATCATACGACTGCAAAAAATCTGGATATGTTAATTTGAATGAGTGTTTATTTTGCTTCCAACGGTTACGCTACTATACTTGGGAACTTTCTGCACGACAAACATGTATAATGCCTGTACGATGACTAATTAAAACGTACGTGTTATATTATTACTGACGAGAAAAAAAAACAACTTAAAGAAAAAATATTTCCACATTACTGCAATTTTTTTTTTATTTGAGCATTTATGAATATATCAAAAAATAATAATAAAAGAAATAAACTTGTATGCTTCATTTTAGCACCGTTTGTCCTAGTTTGACATTAATCTGTTCCTCAACAGTTTCGAATTGGACCAAACAGAACCAATGAGAAGACCTTCCCATTCCATAACAACTGGCTTCCTTTTCAAATAACCATAACAATGATCATGGTAAAACCACAGGAGAATATGACTAATTGTTTTGTCTAAAGACATTGGCATAACATTTTAATACCATGAGAAGTTCGGTATGACTGCACTGTAGGTCAGGAATATCGTTATACTGCCTTGTCATGATGTAAACATCTTGTACCAACCAATAGCGTTGCTTTAAGGATAATGACAGAATCAGCTATTGTTCTTTACGTCAATATATAAGGCTAGGGACCAGTAGCATTTACTTCAAACATCGATCTAATGTGTTCTCAACAAGGTAAGTTATTTAGTTTATACTTTAGCGAACAAATTTTTTATGGAGAAACATTAATAAAGGGTACAAAATATAGTACACAGTGTGTTTCTTTTTTTTTTAAATTTGGATTTATTTTAAATTAAATCTTCGCAAAAAAATGCAGTTCGCTTGCGAAACAGCAAATATCAAATCGCTTTTTTTCTTTCATCAACAAACAAACAAAAAAAAAAAACTGAAAAAGGCTTTTACCTTATAATACAGTGAGACATATTATTAACAAATGGTGACTTTTTTTTCTTTCATCAACAAACAAACAAAAAAAAAAAAAAAAAATGAAAAAGGCTTTTACGTTATAATACAGTGAGACATATTATTAACAAATGGTGACTTACTCTTCACAGTTAAACGGTCAAACATTTAAATTTTAAAGTGATGATGTCATTTTGTGTGTCTGAGATCAAACGCAGTTTATTTTATTTCAATTTCATTAACATATATTCACAAATTTGTTTGAAAAGAGAGAGAGAAAACACGTAACAAAACGGTGGAATAAGTACTACTCACATTTATTTTTGAACATTTGTAACTATTGTTGATTTTTTTTGGTTATAGAAATGTCTCGACCACGAATTTGCAGTGAGGGAAGTGCTGACAAAGAAGTACACTACAGAATAGCAGTACTGGGAGCTGCTGGTGTGGGAAAATCCTCCATTATTTCACAGTTTTTGTATGACAGATTTACCACTGAGTACCAAGAGACTATAGAGGAACTACACAGAGGTGAATATAATGTGGATGGTATAGAGTTAACGTTAGATATATTGGATACTGCAGGTCACCATGAATTCCCAGCCATGAGACAGTTAGCTATTAGCTCTAGTGACGCTCTCATTTTAGTATATTCAATGGCGGACACTAGTTCTTTCACAGAAGTTCAGAAATTACGAGAAAATATTCTTGATGAACGCAAACAAGTGCCTATTGTGATTGTTGGTAATAAATCAGACATAAGTACAGAGTTATCTCCCGTAGATAAAGAAACTGCTGCATCTATTGCTTGTTATGATTGGGAAACTGGTTTTGTACAGGCCTCTGCCAAGGACAATATAAACATTGTTGGAATATTTCAGGAACTTTTACGTTTGTCCCAATTTAACCAACCTTTGAGCCCTGCTGTCAGAAGGAGGCGCGCTTCCATGCCAAACACCGGGTCATCGAATTCGATTCATAGACATTCGAGGAACAGTTGTGTAATATCATGAGCTATTATCACTGTGTATTTCATTTGTAAAATTTTATAATATAAATATGTATTACAAATATTTTTTTTTCAAATTATCTTTTTATTCGTGCAATTATTCTCAAAAAGTGACACAAAATCATAGCCCTACGTGGAATTGTATGTTAAGTTGTAATAATTTTGTTATATTATTTTAGTTCACCAAGTAGAAAAGTATTATATATCTGTACCTAAAACAGCTTTGAGGATGGACCTAGTGCACCGGTTGATGATTCTTTTTCTCGTGTCATATTCCGAGTAGTCCAAAAGATGACAATCCCCGTATGAACATCATAATCACAATTTCATACAGTATATAAACGTTCAAATTCATTCTTGACATGTTAATTTCCTGCAATCTTTGGTATCCATATGTAAGTAGTCTGTAGTAAATATTACGTATCTATTTAACATTTAATATGGCAAAATATCGTCATGTTTCCTAGATATTGCAAAGTATGAAAACAAACATATATAAACAATTTCATATGAACATGTATATTTCCATTAATTTTCTACTACTTGTCATTACTATATCAGTTGATCTATACCATTGTTAAGTTCAATTATCTACCAAACAAACTGTTAAATGTTGATTACTCAAAGTTGAAACCAAAATTGTTAAAACCACTGATTTTTTATACGAATACTCATGTAAATTGGTGGTTCACTATCATGTAGCTGATGCACACATCCATCGGGATCATTTATTATTTTTTTTTACCTCTCCAACAATTTTGCTTCCTTCATTTATTCAAATACATCCTTCATCCCTTAAAAACAAAAGGAAAATGACCGACTTTACTTTTGTCATATAAGAGGATAGCCATATATTTATTGCCTTACAAATTCTTAACCCTAGTTCCGTCGATATCAGACTGCCGTAATTACTTTAATTTACAAATCTTGTTAGACTGTTTACGTCAGATGGAAGATCTAAAATCCGTCGATCAATTCCCAAGACAAAGAGAATAAATCATGTTTTCTTCGCAGCATTTCCTAATCATTGCGTCATTAACTCGTTAAACGCCTAGACTTTGTGGCCTAAAATGACATAAAATAACAGAAAAATACGACTCCAAATAAAAAAAATGAATTATGATTTTAATTGTTGGATAGTTTTGCGAGGATACGATCATCGGTCGACAAACAGTTAATTGATGGAGTCAAGTAAATGGTGAGCCAGCTTCACCATTACACTGACGAACTCCTGAAAAAAAATTATATCTACATAGCTGCAGCATTCGTGTCGAATATCTCAGTCTGAAATGCGTAAGTTTCCCTTGCTCCATGATAGTGTCTGATAGAAGTTGTTACACGTTATTTGTACAGTACCATTCCCTGAATTCGACAACGTAGTTTTCCTTGATAGTAATTAAATCAGTTACCACTACAAAATAAATCACACTTGTTGATAAATCATAAGTGATGCAACATTATATTCTTTATCGACCCATAGAATGTAAAAGGAGTCGAAACGGTAGTATTCATTCAATAGAAAAATGATGACCAGTACTAGCACCATTCAATATCTGATACAAAAATAACAGTTACTAAATAAGTTGTCGTTTCCATAAAAGATGTCAGACAAGCAGCTGCGTCTGTACAGAAAATGCTAACAGACATTTCAGGCCTTAGAACACACAATGCATGCACAGACGTTAACAATCCCTCATAAATATTAAGATAGGGAAATAAAATATTTGATTTCACAAATAATCTGAAGTATTGAGGTAAATTACGGTGAATGAATGATTTCTTATGCAGTTAACAATTTACACCTACATGTATCAGCAGACGGAGTATTTACATCTGAAACTGCCTTTATGAATTGGCAACTACTTCCGACAAACAATTATATACTCAAAATTCCATTAATAATTATATATTCTAACAATTCAAATCGGTGAAAAAAAGCAACAATTACAGAAAACTTAGTGTTTTATGGGAAATATATGATCTAATATGAACTTGAAATGGGATAAAAATTGTTTGAAAGTAGCTCATATCAGAACAAACCAGGGTCTTTATATTGAATATATTGTCTTTACCTACATATAAAATAAGTTTAAACAACAGATATGTACCAAATAAACATATAATGAATTAAAAAGATTCAGTGTCGCTGTTTCCATGTCACCAGGTTACCAGAAACCAGAAGGTACACCAACTGAAACAATAGTATCACCGTACAAATTAAAAAAAACTGCTCAGATACAAAACTATAACAATATATCACAAGATAAGTAGTGACACTTGATTGTATTAGTTTATATGTCGACAAGTTCCAGGAAATATTTAACAAAAACCTATTAACAAAGGCACTTCGTCGTTTGTATAAAACGGAATGTAGTCTTTTCGTTCAATAGAGATTTCCCCTAAATTGACGAACGAACGGATGGACGTACCAATAGGGATCGTCAGTTTTGTTATGTAGAATTACCTCAATTATAGTAGAAATAATGCTCAAACTAAGGTTTAACTCATTTCGATTTCATTGAAATTATAATCAAAAATTAATGTAATGCCTCTACGAACTGGGCCTTTTATTTATTAAACGGAAAATCGAGTTAATAATATCATACGAACCATTCGTTCGGTTACGAAGAAATACATGTCGCTAGGATTATGGTCCATAATATCTAGGGTAGGAAACTAAAATGTTAATTGTCGCCCATTATTTTAGCTTTATTTATTTTTCTTATAGCTTTTTATAAATTTCTTAAATTTATTACATAACCAGAATAAAAGAAATCAACTAAATGTATTTTGAATTTCTAAACTGTGAATTCAAAAACTAAATATCATTTAAACATTATTAAGGCAGTGGTATGGCACCATATATGAAAGTTTATAAACGTCAAATTATCTTTTGCAGTTCTTCCGTAGAGGTACTTCTAAGACAGTTAAAGTGGGGAAACCGTTTGAAATATAAAAAAAGAAAAGATAAAGTGGGGAAATCCACCCAAATCCACGTGAGGTCTGGCAGTATAGGCCAGCGCATCTACAATGCAGCCCTGTCGAGTTCTTCGGTCAGATATCCCGAAGGTTGGGATCCGGTACCAACAACACCAGTAGGTTCTACTAAGCACTAACATCGACCTTGAGAGGCCTGTATTGGTATTCAAGGTCGTTAAAAACTCCCAATCATCAAATACTATTACAGTTACTGATGTCCAATAGCCATTGACTATAGCTTATCTGAACTTATGACATAGACATGTAGTTCATATCTCGATTAATGTGATCTGTCTGTAGCAAAAACACTGTCTACTATGCATGACAAATATGTTGTCGTACCAGCAGACAAAGCCCAAAACAACATTGTTTTGTCTGCAAAACGTTTTACATCCAATGTTTATTATCGGAGGTAGACGTAGAAAATAATAGCAGTGATAAGACCTATACTGCTACCACACTCTCAAAAGAAGAGAAAGTGGACAACCATAAATCTGTGCTATCCTCTTTTGGTCTCTCTACCAAATATGATGATTGAGATTTAGCAATATGCACTGGATTCCTAAACTCCACAAGAATCCATACAAACAACGTTTCATAGCTGGATCTGCAAAATGTACCACCAAACCTCTTTCAAAACTTTTAACTTCTATACTCACAACTGTCAAAGAGGGTCTGCAGTCCTACCACAACACTTGTTACTCCCGTAGTGGTATTAATTCAATGTGGATCCTGAAAAATTCGAAAGATCTTTTGGAAACAATTAGTTCAAGACTATTATCTGAATATAATAGCATTAAAACCTATGATTTTTCAACACTGTATACTTCTATTCCCCATACTCAGTTAAAATCCCGACTTAAAAACATTATACATCGTTGTTTTTCCAATAAAGATGGTACAACTAGATATAGTCGAAACGTAAAAACATGAAATTTCGGTCGCGGTAAATACCCTATGAAATGACATCCTGGTACCCTAAATATATAGTTCTTGGTAGAGATTCCTCATACTTTGTAAGAAATAATTCATTATCATCTTCCAAATATACAGAGGAAGATGTTTACAAAATGTTGGAATTTTTAATCGACAACATATTTGTCCAGTGTGGTGGACGTGTTTTTAACAAACGGCATTCCAATGGGAACTAATTGTGCTCCTTTACTTGCTGACCTATTCCTTCACTCTTATGAGGCTGACTTTATAGCTGATCTGATCAGAAAGAAAGAATATCGTTTGGCTAGATCCGTCAATCTCAGTTTCCGCTATATATATGACGTATTATCTTTAAACAATCCTAATTTCGGGGATTTGATACATCGCATCTACCCAAAAGAACCTGAGATATAGGATACTACAGACACTGTGAAGTCAGCCTCATATCTTGACCTACACTTAGAAATCGATGGTTAAGGAAAACTATTGACCAAACTTTACGACAAACGTGATGTATTTTCATTCAGAATTGTCATATTTCCTTTCATCTGTGGCAACATCCCTTCAGCACCTGCGTATGGAGTGTTCATATCACAACTCGTACGTTATGCCAGAGCTTGCCGAAACTATGCAGACTTTGTGTATCGCACTAGAACTCTAACAAATAGGCTTCTAGAACACGGTTATGTTGCTACAAGATTGAAGTCATCACTACAGAAGTTTTATGGTCATCATCATGAACTCGTGGATCGTTATGGTGTATCCATCTGCACCATAAAACTGATTTATTCAACGGGTCATAGTTTTCCTTTCCTCGTTTGTCTACCCCGAACTTGACTTTTTATGAGCAACTCGGCGGGTGTTTCTAGAAAAGCAGAGGACGCTTACTCTACCGGTGCACCTGGTCAATGCTCCCAGTTTTTAGTGGAGTCCGAGTTGCTCATTTGCTTTTGTTACTCTGTATGTATGATTTTAGTTATTTTATGTTCTTTGTTGTGTATGTCTGTTTTCCATGTCGGGTCTTTGTCCCTGGAATACATTCTTTTGATTACCGCTATAACCTTGGTTCCCTTGATTACTCTTTGAGCATGTTACAGTTATTCCCACTCAAGATGCAGTGCGCAATGTAAAAACGTTTAAAACTGGTGTTTTTGACAGGGATGGTTTGTGAAGTTTTGTAGATATGCATACCTTTGTAGAGTAGACTCGGCGAATGACTTCTTTGGTACTGAATTATTTCACGAAGGAAGAATATCATCCGAATCAAAGTCTGAGTAAGGTGATCTAGAGCATGTATACCACCTATTAATTGCAATCAATATGTGTTATATTATACTGAATATCATTAAGTTCGTGTTCGGACAAATTCTCAAAAATTTGTCAGGATGGATTTCCGAAAATCCTATTTTCTATCTTTCTCTTCTTTGTCGGTGTCACCAAGGGGAAAATAACGTAAGTTGTAACATTAACCAGCAACGAACAAAAAATAATGAACAAAACGAAAGAGTTATAATTACCTTCATAAATTTGTATGTAGCATTCGAGAAAAATTAAGATTTCATGCCAATAAAATTATTCTTCCCAATATTTGGGGAATGGGGCGTTCGCCCGGTACGACTGACTTTTGATCCGCGTCTGAATGTATTATCTTATACTTTTAACTTTATTTTACACTTAAGTACTAGTATTCAAAAGGAGATTAGCAAGCTAAAATTAAGCACATTTTTAATTTAGGTACTCGTATGCGGACACTTAGCATTCAGAAACATCGAGGTTTGAAAACAAGAATTTTGTTTTGAATTATTTTCGGACAAATATGTAATGTAGGCAGCCGGGAATTTAGACTAACTAACGTGTACATGTTTATAGGGAAGTATCAACTGTAAATGAAGCAAAACTCTAAAGAGAAAATAGTGTAACAAAAAGCCAATCAAATAACAAAACATAGTATAGAACACATCATTGAACATTCATTTGATTTTAGGGAGAGCTAGCTAGTACACGTTCACTTTGTCGTAGTTCAAATTATTATTTTGTGTTGTATGTACCTGCAGGAACAGTATAAATACCATAATTCAATTTCAATCTTATTGTAGAAATGTATTGTAAATAATACTTTATTTTTCAATACTATATCTCAAATCACGAAATATGATCTGGGGCTATTGCCTTGCCATTGTACGTTCAAAAAGTGACATTACAAGTAAAATGACTTTTAACGGCACTTTAGAATTTGCATAAGGTCATTGAAAGGGACAAAATATTCCTTCCTTCACAAAAATTGCTTTATTCCATACACCATAACCAATTAACTACAAAATATGACACTTATCCAAATCTTTGAAGTTTAAATAAATTATGTGTATATGAAAGTATGTATGCATTCGAACGACATTCGGGTTGATAAATTACTAATTCTAGACTAAATATCTGTGACTTAAAATATGCATTTTGCATTTACTTTCGCAGTGGCGGAGCCGGAAGGAGTCCGGGGTTTTGAAACCCTTTATTATTGGACAATTTTGCTAGCTTTATGCATAATTAAGACAAAACCAGCTATTTATAGCCTTGTATCCCGCTTTTTCTCCTGTCCACCCTCCCTATTTTCAATCATTGGAACTGCCCCTGTTGTCGCATTTATTTTATCTGCTTATCGGAAGAACTGCACAAAATATGAGATTTAATATTGTTGATCTTTGATAACGCTATGAACTGTGAAATAAATATGAATGGTTCCATGATTTTCATCTGCTCTAATTATATATAATTTCAAAACTGTTAAAATGTCTGGAAGAGTTTGACATACATGAATCAAGTAATTACTACTTAGATGGTCAGACATCCTTACACATAGCTATTAATGTAGACGTGATGTCAAAGGAAAGCATCAAAATCGTAGCTAATGATAAAATTAAAGTTAAACTATGTGAATCCAACAAAACACGTGACTTCCTATCAAATATCGATATTGACGAAGTACGCGATTTGGAACAAAAACTCGAAAATGTTCGTCAGGAAATAAATTCAGATATAAACATGATGAACCTGTCCTGGAAGATTTAGGTAGCATCCTTGTTAACTCTTCGGCAAAAACTTTTGGAACTTACCAAAATAAAAGGGACAGCAAATTAACAATGGTAATAGTATCAAAAATCAAAAACCATGGTTTAATCAAGATTTCTGAGACGGAATTTATATTAAACGTAGCTATAAATCAAATAAATCGGATGATTTTTTTTTCAAATATGAACAAACTTTAAGCAGAAAGACTATAAAAAGTTCTTGATTATAAGTATAGAAATTATTGTTAATCTCAGGCTGAGCGTATTCAAAATACCTCTAAATGCAAGGCATTTTTGAAAAATCTTGGTAAAATAAAATACAAAATCAACTAAATATCGATATAAATACACTTTATAACTTTTTTAAACAGTTAAATTCTACTGATGAAGATGACCAATATTTGGTACCGACTGTTCAAAATGTTTCTATGAAATTTTCAAATGCTTATATAAACGGTTACATTTCTAGAGACGAGATAATTAAATGTATTAATAAACTAGAAAAATAGTAAGGCATGCGGAGAAGATAAGATAATTAATGAGTATTATAAAAAAAATACAACAGATATTTTCATAGATATTTAAAAAAAACCCAACTTTTCAATGTTGTCTTTGACACAGGAATATTGCATAGTAGTTGGTTAATAGTAATGATTAAACCAATATATAAAAACAAAGGAGTTCCAAATGAATAAAAAAATATATAGACCTATCACTATTGTAAGTTGTCTCGGAAAGCTGTTTACTGCAATACTAAATGCTTGGTTGAACACGTTTTCCGAATAGTTCCCCATCTTAAAGGAAAATCAATGTGGCTTCAGACAAAAATATTCCACGGTAGATTATATATTTGCAATCATACCTTCCTCCAAATTCTAAAATCTTAGCGAATAAAACTGCATTCCTCTTTTATAGATTCCGAAAAGGCCTTCGATAAAGTTTGGCGAAAAATACTTTCAAGTCACTAATATTGTTAGCGACTTCTTGCACTACTTTATATTCGTATATGATTTGCATAATTATATATTTATACTCCACGTAATGCTGCAGGTCTGTGCCGTGTTTACCGCTATAGCGTCATAGTTCTTGCATCATACGAGATAAAAATGAACCTCTTAAATATCATACACGTGTTCTACGTGTGTTTCTTACTTGTATAAGAACGGGAAGTTTACATAAAATGATCGGTTAGCATTTAACATTAACCAGTTCCCGATTCAGGCACATGGGCTTGTTACAAGACTAAATAGATAATATACATTAGCAAGGTCCCGATATTTATGAATATTTTATTGCCAGTTGTTAAATCTGGTTCGTAATCTGGGTCCCTGGTCAATATCATAAGCGACCCAAAGATTGCTACAACGTATCTCTTAAAAAAGTATCATACTAATGTCTATGTATGTTTTTTTGGCTCTATGAGAACGGGTAGTTTACATTAAAAGATGAAATGATCAGTGACGGAGAATATTTGACGATTAGCGACTTTGAAGACTTCGGTCTTTGATTTATAAACTACTTTAGAACCACATAAAAGGGAAAATGTATAATGTCATATTTAAAAGAGTAATCAAGGGAACCAAGGTTTGGCGGAAATCAAAAGAAAGTAATCCAGCGACAACAACCAAACATGGAAAACAGACATACACAACAAAGAACATTAAGTAACTAGAATAATACATACACAGTAACAACAGTAAATGAGCTACTCGGACTCCACTAAAAACTGGGAGCATGGACCAGATGAAAGGAAAGTTGACAATTCTGAATGAAAAGTCTTCACGTTTGTCGTAAAGTTTGGTCAGTTGATTTCCTTTACCATCGATCTCTAAGTGTAGGTCAATATATGAGGCTGACTTCACAGTGACTGTAGTATCCTTTATCTCAAGTTTTCTGGAGTACTGGAGACGCAATGTATCAAGTCCGTCCCCGAAACTAGGATTGTTTACCGATAGTACATCATCTATATAGCGGAAACTGAGATTAAAGGATCTAGCCAAACGATGCTCTTTCTTTCGGATCAGATCAGTTATAAAGTTAGCCTCATAAGAGTGTAGGAATAAGTCAGCAAGTAGAGGAGCGCAATTTGTACCCATTGGAATACCGACTTTTACTTGAAAAACCGCGTCCACCACACTGGACAAATATGTTGTCGATTAAAAATTCCAACATTTTGAAAACATCTTCTTCTGTACATTTGGAAGATGATTTGGAATTATTTTTTACATAGTATGAGGAATCTCTACCAAGAACTATATATTTGTATCTAGGTGTACCATCTGTTTTGGAGAAACAACGATGTATTATGTTTTTGAGTCGGGATTTTAATTGAGTATGAGGAATAGATGTAGAGAGTGTTGAAAAATCATAGGTTTTAATGCTATTATATTCAGGTAATAATCTTGACTTGAGGGTCTCTAAAAGATCTTTCGAATTTTTCAGGATCCCCATTCTATTAATACCAGTACGGGAGTAACAAGTGATAAGACTGGAGACCCTCTTTGACAGCTGTGAGTATAGAAGTTAAAAGTTTTGAAAGAGGTTTGGTGGTACATTTTGCACATCCAGGTATGTAACTTTGTTTGTATGGATTCTTGTGAAGTTTAGAAATCCACTGCATATTGGTAAATCTCAATCATCATATTTGGTAGAGAGACCAAAAGAGGATAGCACAGATTTATGGTTGTCCACTTTCTCTTCTTTTGAGAGTGTAGTGGCAGTACAGGTCTTATCATTGCTATTATTTTCTACGTCTACATCTGATAATAAACATTGGATGTAATACGTTTTGCAGACAATAATAATGTTGTTTGGGGCTTTGCCGGCTAGAACGACAACATATCTGTCATGTATAGTAGACAATGTTTTTGCTACATCGGGGTGTTTGAAAACTGATGTAGCATTGGCACTCATTGACCGACTTAAAACTTTCATTCGTTTCAAAATTAAAGCCCTCAAGGCCTTTATCCACTCTGACAGACAATCAATGTCTTCTTGTTCTCGTTTGATGCATTTTGTTGCGTAGTCCTCCACTGCATCCATAAGAACTTTGAAGTTATAATTCCAATTTATGGAGCGTGTTTCGCAATAGTTGGGACCTTTAGAAAGAATATTACGCAAAGATTCGTTTTCGATGATGGTTAAATCTTCCGTAACGACGTGACCGGAAGGACCATATTAGAATGGAGAGTTTTTGCAAGAACAGTCAGGTGGTTTAGCCTTGCGGTCCTTAGTCTTGAAGATCCGCAATAACCTTTTATAATTGAAAATTTTCGATGCAATGGGTGAAGTATAGGAATATGAAATAATCGGTATTGGTTTTTCTTGAAATATGGGAGAATTGTGTTGGGTATATATATTAAAACGTCAAATCATGTATTACATTCGGAAACATGACACCCGGTTTTTTTCAGCTGTGAAACTGGTGAGAGACAGGGTGAGAATTTGTCGCCTGTTATTTTCTCGGTGTTTTTTAAATTATCAACAATGTTTTTACAGTCCCCCATTATAGATGGCTTAACTCTGTATCTTCAGAAATCGAAACAAGTCTAGGTAATACATGAAGCTGTTTGATTTACTCTACGCAGATGATACCATATTCATGGCTGAATCTGTAGACGATCTACAAAAAACAATTGATTGCATTCTCAAACTACTGTGATATCTTGAAACTGACAGTTAATGTCGATAAAACAAAAGTGTTAGTATATGGCATGGAAAGTCTCCCTCATGGCCTATCATTCACTTTTAAAAATAGTGTAATTGAAATAGAAAAAATGAATTATCTTGGAGTTATTTTTACAGTAATTTTGATGTTAGTAAAAAGAGTTTAGCAGACAAGGCAACAAAAGGCAATGTATGAAGTACTTAGAATAGGAAGGAAATAGAACCTAAACATAAAGTTACAAATAGATTTATTTGATAAAGTGGTGAAACGATTGCGAGATCGGGGAAAAAAGCGTTTTTTTGGAAATGGTTCTTCTAAACTTTTGTAAAATACCTTTAAAACGTCTACCCTGAATTATTTGATTTATGGTGAACTCGATATATTCTCAATTAGAATTGACATAAAAGTAACACTCATATCATATTGGGCTAAACTTGTGACCGGTAAGCATTCCAAAATTTCATGTATTTTATACAAATACAAAAAATGCCAGTTTTATCAATTGTAAATTTCGATATGCTGTACACGTGTTTCAAGGATTAACCTCTCATCAGGAGCATTAAAATCAAATATGTAGGAAGATCATAATAAAAATATTAGTTGTTTATGTTGTGTACAAGTTGTAATTTCATACAAATTATGATTTGTTTGAAAATATTGTACAAATTATATTTTGTATGTTGTACACATTATAATTTGTCCAAAATCCCCTTTGACAAATTATAATTTGTACAAAAACAGCTGTAAAAGCATTTTCAACTTGTACAACTTTCAATTTCATTAATGCAGTAAATTAAGATATGGGTTTTAACAAAATTTTGTTTAATATTGAAATATAACATCAATGCAATTACTGCTTCAATTTTAGAAAGTGACTTCCTCAAATATTTCACTATTTGTTAGAACATGACATTGATCCATGACAACCGGAATTACACAAAACACTTGATTTTTTGCATTTACATTCTGAAGATTTACGATCATTTTTTGCATTTACAAGACAGAAAACCCTGTCCTCCTGTTTTTGATAGCTTCTGCACAGCCTCACGGAGAAAAATTTTAATAGATGGGATCCTATCTTTAAAGGCACTTCCAGTTACTGCCTCAATCTGGTTTCGACTCGGATAGCCTGATAACATACCCACTTCCTATGTGGTATCCCAATTCTCTCACTTCTTTGACACTTTCATTTGAGAATACATGATACAAGAAGTACTCAAAACCAAAACCATCGAAAGAGGATTAAACTTGCGAGAAGTTTGGTTGAACAAGGTAATACTACCCTAAGTTTAGTACTTTATGTTAGAAAAATCGTAAACGAATGTGATTATACAAATATTTGGGAAACAGAAACATTGCTAAATAATGAATGGCTAAAATGTGCAATCAAACGTATACTGATTAATCAATTTAATTAAAAGTGGCGATCAACAGTGAAATACTCGCCAAAGGGATTAAACTATAGAATTTTAAAAACCAATTTGATATTCGAAGATTATTAACAGATTCATTTGGTATAGAAAAACACAACCTTTAGATGGAAGATACGGCCACAGTGAAAAGTAATTGCGTGAACAGAAAATGGCAAGATTACAAAAGTTAGACCGCCTATTTAGTAATGGAGCAAGCCTAGTCCTGCTTTACTGGTATCAGTAAAAGCTACAATCCTCCTGGTCCCATGATAACACACGACAAGAGAGACCATGGATCCAATAGCAAATATTTACCCGAACTCTCCGGTGTTTTCAAAGAAGTTCAAAGATTCCGAATTGGTAACAATTCAGGAACCGGTCCCTCTAGTGACAAAGAAGACCACCATTTTACATATCAGTAAATGCCAATCTCTGCGGTGACACAGAAGATCAACCCCAAAAATATAAGCTTTCGTACAATTTGGGGATCCCGACATATCCCTTTTATCATCTTGCCATATCCCTCCATATGAGCAGCTCGCCTGCTCACCGCCACGTAATTCCTCCTTTTTAATTCCAACCCCGACTTCCTTACACGACTTTCTATGTTAGCTTTTGATTATCCATAGGTGGGAAAACACGTGACCACTGCTGCACAGACACATGTATAAACTTTGACACAACCCATAGTTCCATCATCAAGTTTCGTACAAGCAGGTTCACTCTTTTCGTAACCGTTTCAAGAGCTTTTCCATTAGTAGCAATGGACCAATATCTCCGCATTAAAATACCAGACCAAATTATTCGAGCATTTAAGCACATTGTGAGGAGACGTGTCAAATCACATTCATTTTTGTACATGTATATAACTCGTAACTTTTCATATTACCAAGATCATTTGACCCCACCTGTATTATAATGAAAGACAGGGAAGGAAGCCTCTCCAAGTTACCCTCGATGACCTTGTTCAATTGTTCCCACCTCATCTCCCTAATACCCATCCATGAAGTATAACAACCTGATTTTTTTTAAGTTAAGCTGTTGTCCCCTGGGTCGGCTAAACGCACGTTTGCTTGTCCAATACACAATTGAGGATCCCACAAACCATATTCTTTCAGGACCTAACAATATGAAGAAATACAAAATATACGACATGTATTTTCATAAAATATAGTGATTTTACACGATTAAACTTAATTTGTATGTTTGATATGCGTCCAATGACCAACGACCCCATTTCTTAATAGTTTAATTCATCAAAACCGAGTCGCTTAGCTTCAATTTTGCACCACAAATTCTGAATGTGGTCTATAGTGGCCATGGATTTCACAAAAAGGTTAACGATTTTTGCAACATGGAAGAAAATTGATAATATTTTAATATTCTATGAATTTCTACGAAGCTAAGAAATTCTGCAGATTCAGAACTGCAAATTATTTTTAGTTCTCGAAACTGGTAAATTGCAACGAAGCTCAAGTTTAATGGTGTCGAATTCAAATCATAAGAATGTTAAAATAGAAGTCGGTTCCACGGTTTTGTCGTCGGCTAAAGGTACCCCCATGAATCACAAAAAATTTGAAAGTATCTAATGTGGTTTGACATTGAGATTTGTGTTTTGCTCCTAGGAGATAATCATCTAAATAGTGTATTATATTTTCATTTTTACTCTGTGTTGGAGTACTCCAATGAAGGGCCGTGGAAAACTTTTCAAAAATAGAGCAACTTGTAAACGCAGCCACCGGCAAACATTTGTCATAGTAGTAATTTCCCTCGAAAACAAAACCCAACTGGTCGTAAGCACAGGATGTGACCCTTAGCAATCTAAATGCGCTTTTGATGTCTACCTTAGCTAATTTTTCGCCTTTCCCTATTCGTTTTACAATCTCTACCGCATCATCAACACCTGAGTATTTCATTGAACAAAACTCTGGGTCAATGAAGTTATTCATAAGATAAGATAAGAGAGATTATGAATAAATCTAAAATCCCCGTTCTTTTTGGCTGCCACCCCCCCCCCAAAAAAAAACAAAAAAAAAAAAAAAAACGGTAAATTCGCAATTCTACCTAGTTTCACTTCCTTATTTATTTTCTCACGGACTACGTCGGGGTACTCAGAGAACGTCAACATTCTGCATAAACATATGATGACGTCAAACGTATTTGATATATCATTTTACTAAAGTTAGGACAACTATGAATATTTCCGTAATAAATACTTTCAAAAATGCATTTACTTTAGATAAATTAATTTATCTTTAAATACTGATAAATTGTAATATTTTAATATTCTATAAATTTCTGCGAAGCTAAGACATTCTGCAGATTCAGAACTGCAAATTATTTTTAGTTCTCGAAACTGGTAAATTGCAATGAAAAAAAAAAAAAACCAAAAAAAAAAAAAAAAAAAAAAAACGCTGTGTATTATGCTATTGCCAGGAACTAGGTGATGAATATCATTATATTCTCGAATGTTCCTCTTTTTCAGAGAAACGCAAACAAATTTTACCATAATCATTGCAACACATTAAAGTTTTCGTTGAATGTAATCAGGGACAAAGTCCAAACATGGAAAACAGACAAACACAACAAAGAACATAAAGTAACTAAAATAATACATACAAATTATATACAATATATTAATGATTTATGAGAATAAGGAGATATATAAGAACGCAGTCACCTAATAACAGAAAGACCTTATTGTTTAGCTCTCAGTATAACAGGTAGTTTATTAATAATTTGTGTTATCACTCCTTTGAAAGTCAACAAATGTGTTAGATTAAATGAAAACGGAAATTTGGATGTTTCAACTTTCTTTAAAATCTAGTATAGTTTGAACTGTTACAGGAGATCGTGGCATGATACTTTAGTTAATTATCTGTACCATAAAAGCATAATATGATCGATACTTTACTTAGTGAAACCTGTCTAAACCGAAGCCTCAATTATCCGAAAAGCCAGTCTAAACAAGACACTTTTTTAAGTCCGAACGGCCTTCGTCATTGCGCTAGATATCTAACTATTAAATCAGATTTCCTTCAAGTCAGTCGTGATATTGGTTTCTCCAGTTTATCTCGCCAAAGATTTGCCATGTCAAGAGCAACTCGTCATTGTAAATGCTCAATCGATTTTTTCCCACCATGATAATCAGGACAATAATAACGAGCCCTGAGTTTATCAGGTCAGGATGTTAAGTCTAAGAATGTCAATAACCTCTTTAGGATTGTTATGTTTCACACTGCTAGCTCTGAATTATCATACTTACTTGTTGTTAGGTTAATTCGTCCTTTATCATCGTCGTTTTGTTTTAGTTTTATGCATTTCAACAGTTCTACAACAACCATACGTGTTTGGATAAACTTTAACTCTTGAGGCACACAATTATGTTCTACTATTTCATTTTATGGTAAATGTGTTTAAAAACCAGCATGGTTTGCAATTATTGAATGATCTCAAAGTCATGTTTAAATGTTACCGATATTGAAAACGAAAATAATACGCTGGTCAAATATATATATATATATATATATATAAAAAGAAAGATTTACATAGAACGAAAACGGACAGTAAAACCTTGAGATCCTACAAAAAACCTGAGCTCGAACCGAAGCACTGGCATAATTAATTCTCTGATGATTGACATGTGTTAAAAAAGTGGTGAACTGAGAATTGGTGGTAGTCTCAAACAATATACAATTTTAAATATTAAAATGATATTTGTTCAATGTTGAATTTTCTTTGTATAATACAGGTGCTCCTATTTTGGTGACCTCTGTTTCTACAAGAGGGGTATTTCCTCGGTTTAATACCAGTATTATCTGTTTCCACACTATCATTAGTTATATCTTATTGGAAAAAAACTAGAGGCTCAAGAGAATCGCTCACCTGGTTAACATTTGCTTACATGTATTTGAAAAAAACTTGAGGAATGAGACAGGCTAAGTTAAAATCAACTCAATTGTCAAATGCAGAAAATGCTTTTAATAGCATTTTCATGACCTGAACCAGAATTTTGCTAAAGGCAGCAATTTTTTAATTATTTTCAAAAACCTGCCTTCCGACCCCTAGGTTCCATTTTTTTAGTATAGGCAGCTATATCTATTCACGGATTAAAAATCACAACAGTCATTTTAAGCACAATGCACTAAAGAACTATTATCTTTATTTTCATTCATTGATCTTAAATGGTTTTAGAGAAGAAGATTTTCAAAGTTGTACATATGAAAAAAAAACAACAAAAAAACTGTTTCTCTACATCAGTCAATGAATGGTTTTGAAAATTTCGACATAGGTTCGTCTCATAATGCTGAACAATATTATCCTATGCAAGAAATTTGCTAAAGGCAACGGTTTTTTAGTTATTTGCAAAAAAAAAAAACTGTCTTCTGACCCCTATGTTCTATTTTTAGTAACGGCCGCCATGATTTTTTGACGAATTAAAATTCCTAACAATCATTTTGTGTGGGATACCCTAAGGATCATACATGCCAACTTTCATTAAATTCTGTGCGATTGATTTTGAGAAATAGATTTTCAAAGTTGCACATGCGAAAAATGAAAAAAAAAAACTGTTTCAGAGGCCATACCTCCTACATCAGTTGACAAATCGTTTTGAAAATTTCAGCTTAGATCCGACTCATGATGCTAAACAATATTACCCTGCAGAAATTTGCTGAAGGCAACAGTTTTTGAGTTATTTGCAAAAAACTGTCATCTGACCCTTATGTTTTATTTTTAGTAACGGCGGCCATGTTTTTTTCATGGATAAAAAATCCCAACCATCATTTTGTGCAGAACACCCCAAGAAACAATCATGCCAGGTTTAAAACCGGTCAATCTAATAGTTTCAGGAAAGAAGATTTTTGAAAATTTGTTCACGACGACGGCGACGACAGACGCCAAGTGATGGCATAAGGTCACTTGGCCATGTGAGCTAAACAGCATATCTGAATTTAGGTGATTTTTTTTTAGAACGCACGCTCCGATTGTTTTTTTCTATGATATTTATTTCCTTAATAACTCCAACTTAATATTAAAACCACCGTAAATACTTTGCTATGTAACTACATAATTTGGTAAAATTTGGTAGACTTCTGACAAAAGCTGGTCATTTTTTCCCGAAAATGAGTGAATTTGACTAAAAAGAGGACGAAAAGGCTCTCAGAAAACTTTAGAGCTGAGAATCTATAATCTCTGCTATGTCTGTCTTGTATCTTTACTTTCTTTGCAGTAGATGTTCTTTTTCCGTTGCTGTTGCATTACACACATGCACAACTTGAAAGGTGTTTCTGGAAAACAAGAAGCCGCTACTTATCCGATACAACTAGTCTATGTTGTTTCCATTTGGAAAGGGGTGTTGCGATGATGTGTTGACATTTATATTTATTGCTTTCTATCCAAGTCAGTCTTTTACTTCGATAAAAAAATAACTGTAAATACGCCTTAGTCTTATTAAACACTTCGTATTTTTAAACAACGAATTACGACTGTGACAAGACAAAACATTAACACTTTCGTAATAAAAAACATGGCTGTAAACATCAAACCTAGTTCTTGGGGTAGTTATATGATTAATAATAAGGATTGATATCAAATTGGACAAGATTAGAAGTTTAATTGTTCGTTTCTTGGCCTTTAGTGATTGGCAATCATACCACATCTCCTTTTTTATATTACCAATGATTTCGTAATGATGAAAATCACGTGATACAGATTCCCTAACATACAAAGCCTAAACGAAATACAGTACTTGTCTTAGTTAAATGTTTTTTGATATAACCCCATTTAAATAATACTTATGTGACATAGATTACTTGCTTAAGTTACACGTTATTGGAATACTTACGATATAATACATACAAAAAAAAGCGTTAAAACAGAGTATACCAAAAATTGAGATCAAGTGTACTTGCCTATGTTTACACATCATATAATTACTTCAAAAGCGTCTATACAATCTACTTGCGTTTTACAAGAGCTGTAATTTAATCTACAGATATAAATGCCGACATAAATGTAAATTAAAGTAAAATCACGATCTGATAAAGAAAAAAGTAAAATAACGATCTGATAAAGAAAAAAGTAAAATAACGATTGATAAAGAAAAAAAGTAAAATAACGATCTGATAAAGAAAAAAAGTAAAATAACGATCTGATAAAGAAAAAAAGTAAAAATAAAATTATATGAAGTTCCTATTAAAGATATTCTCTGTTAACTATGGATCAATCTAGACGAATATCAATCTTAAAAATAATAATAAAAAAAATAATTTTAAGAGCATTAAACTATTGTGTAAATCTAGAGTTTCTTCGTCATCGTAATAAAATATAATTAAAAACTATATATTTTGTCCTTTGAACTTCATGATTATGCCGTATACTTAGGGTGACGCTGTGTTGTTTCCAAACTATATCATACCTTATAGATTTTGTATCAACAACAGTTCTCTGACGTTATGCCCTATAGGTTAGTAATTCATCATATCTTGTGATGCTTCGGTTAAATTACTTGATCTTATGGATTTTGCGTCATTTTTTTCCCAACTTTCTCCATGGTACATCTAATATCTTTTATACATCATCAGGCATTACAGAGAAATTGATATAAATTTCATAATTAAAAAAAGATGGTTATGATGATTACAAGAACATTAACCAACTTATTTTGTGAATATACAGATTCCACCAGTACCATTACTATACAATTTATTGTCTATGTATATGCTACAAAATATTTGATCTAAGAAATGAAATATTTCGGAAATTCTTAGAATTTAACTTATATGGCTTTCTCCTAATCTAAGCCTTATCAAGAAAATAGAAAACGGACGAATGTCTGAAATATCGGCCATACCGATTAACTAGATAACAAGTAACTTTCATAGTATATGGTGAACTGAACTTAGAACGAAACATCAAACTGCAAGACTTGTGGATATCATGTGTTTTATATAACTCTACAAAATAATTTAGGGCGATTTAACTTTATGTGTATCAATCAAACCAAAGTTCATTATTGACAAAGACATTCACAACTTACGATAAAATAGACTTTACATCAACATCTTCGGTTTTTCCTCCATACAATAGGTAAAGTTAATGGATTCTACGATGATGTCATTAAAGGTACCTAGTAACCTAATATATTATATTGTCTGATGTATTCATCTATTTAATTTGATATATGAACCCGCATTGAAAAAGTGTGTTATGATGCGCTGAGAAAAAATATAAGTTCGAAACAAATACTGGAATTAAGAAATATTTGTAACTTAAAGAATCAGAGAGAGAAACACGGTAATAAACCTGTAATAAGCGACAAATCCCAAACATAATTAAGAAAAAAATAAAAGGGATCAATTTTACGTATAAGTTAATCCTGGTTAATAATTATAACCGTAAAAAGATAACCATTGGAAAAAAATGTCTGCCGATAATAACGGTGAAAGAATATAGCCCCAAGGTATATAGGCTAAAAACCACTAATTCCACTTCCCATAGGCTTCTATGCTAATTTCACAATATTCAATGGCTTCTCTGGACTTTACCTTAACTTTAACCTGCAGAGGACTATATATCAGCATGATTCTACATATGTCAGCTCACAATCCTCAGAATGGCATGTGGGGTTAGCAGACTTGCAGTGCAGTACTGGTCACCGGAAGTGAAGGGTCTATAAATAGCATGGGAAATCCCAGTGTTTTCACAAGATAGGGGTATATTTAAAAATCATTATGGAGATTAGGCTTCACATCACAAGAAGCAAAATGCACCTATAAAATGTACAGAAATGTTTTTCCTGTCAGAAACTGTTTAAATTTTTTAAATAAGATGAGAACTTTTTTCACAGCACTATGAGGAACAGGGGTAATTTCTGCGTAGGACTATTTTTGCGTACGTTCCAAATGCTCATTGGTTGAATTGGTGGTCTGTAACCTAAAGGGTCACTTTTTGTCTTAGAAAAAATAAATCACTATACAGGTATCTTCATACACACATACTGAATGCATTTGCAAAGTTTCAGTGAAATGTGACAAGCACTTTTTTAAATATTTGATTTTTAAATATAGGGTAACCAAGTTGTGCGAGCAAAAAAGTGACAATATTATACCATACTTAAATGCATTAAATATTTGCAAAGAACTTTTTCTGACTTTTCAAATAAAAAATATTAATCACAACTTGTTTTTTAACAATATTAATGAAGAAATAGTTTTAAAAGTAATCATTTTCTGAGAAATTGGTCTATTTTAAAAAATTTATTTCTGACATGCCTCCCCCTTTTTCTTGATCACATGTCAAAAATCCTAAATCTTTAAATTTTCACAAAAGGTGATATATTTGGCTTTAAATTTGTAAATACAGTGTTTTCACATTACAACATGACCAGTAAAGGGCACCTAAAGCAAAAAAAGTGCTCAATAATGGATTTTCCATGTTGCCATAGGGGAATGCTTATATGGCCTTAACCGCAGTAATGAAAGTGAGTTTTTCCCCATTTCTAACCTAATTTTTGCTCAAATCTACACCAAACTTGATTTCAAGTGCTTATTACCACCATATTTAGGTAAATATAGCCCTCAAAGTTTAATATTTGATATTTTTACTAAATTTTCTACACTTTTTACAAGATAGGACATAAAAATCAGCCAAAAAGACCAATTTTCCATAATTTGGACCTATAACTTAAAAAAATGCATATTTTGAAGGATTTTTGTAGTGTATTCCTCTCATGGCAAAGTTAACAAGATCTTCAAGTAGTTTAAAGCTATTTCAAGAAACTTTTCATTTTGCCATGGCTTCATCTTAAGGCTAAAAACCACTAATTCCACTTCCCATAGGCTTCTATGCTAATTTCACAATATTCAATGGCTTCTCTGGACTTTACCTTAACTTTAACCTGCAGAGGACTATATATCAGCATGATTCTACATATGTCAGCTCACAATCCTCAGAATGGCATGTGGGGTTAGCAGACTTGCAGTGCAGTACTGGTCACCGGAAGTGAAGGGTCTATAAATAGCATGGGAAATCCCAGTGTTTTCACAAGATAGGGGTATATTTAAAAATCATTATGGAGATTAGGCTTCACATCACAAGAAGCAAAATGCACCTATAAAATGTACAGAAATGTTTTTCCTGTCAGAAACTGTTTAAATTTTTTAAATAAGATGAGAACTTTTTTCACAGCACTATGAGGAACAGGGGTAATTTCTGCGTAGGACTATTTTTGCGTACGTTCCAAATGCTCATTGGTTGAATTGGTGGTCTGTAACCTAAAGGGTCACTTTTTGTCTTAGAAAAAATAAATCACTATACAGGTATCTTCATACACACATACTGAATGCATTTGCAAAGTTTCAGTGAAATGTGACAAGCACTTTTTTAAATATTTGATTTTTAAATATAGGGTAACCAAGTTGTGCGAGCAAAAAAGTGACAATATTCTACCATACTTAAATGCATTAAATATTTGCAAAGAACTTTTTCTGACTTTTCAAATAAAAAATATTAATCACAACTTGTTTTTTAACAATATTAATGAAGAAATAGTTTTAAAAGTAATCATTTTCTAAGAAATTGGTCTATTTTAAAAAATTTATTTCTGACATGCCTCCCCCTTTTTCTTGATCACATGTCAAAAATCCTAAATCTTTAAATTTTCACAAAAGGTGATATATTTGGCTTTAAATTTGTAAATACAGTGTTTTCACATTACAACATGACCAGTAAAGGGCACCTAAAGCAAAAAAAGTGCTCAATAATGGATTTTCCATGTTGCCATAGGGGAATGCTTATATGGCCTTAACCGCAGTAATGAAAGTGAGTTTTTCCCCATTTCTAACCTAATTTTTGCTCAAATCTACACCAAACTTGATTTCAAGTGCTTATTACCACCATATTTAGGTAAATATAGCCCTCAAAGTTTAATATTTGATATTTTTACTAAATTTTCTACACTTTTTACAAGATAGGACATAAAAATCAGCCAAAAAGACCAATTTTCCATAATTTGGACCTATAACTTAAAAAAATGCATATTTTGAAGGATTTTTGTAGTGTATTCCTCTCATGGCAAAGTTAACAAGATCTTCAAGTAGTTTAAAGCTATTTCAAGAAACTTTTCATTTTGCCATGGCTTCATCTTAAGGCTAAAAACCACTAATTCCACTTCCCATAGGCTTCTATGCTAATTTCACAATATTCAATGGCTTCTCTGGACTTTACCTTAACTTTAACCTGCAGAGGACTATATATCAGCATGATTCTACATATGTCAGCTCACAATCCTCAGAATGGCATGTGGGGTTAGCAGACTTGCAGTGCAGTACTGGTCACCGGAAGTGAAGGGTCTATAAATAGCATGGGAAATCCCAGTGTTTTCACAAGATAGGGGTATATTTAAAAATCATTATGGAGATTAGGCTTCACATCACAAGAAGCAAAATGCACCTATAAAATGTACAGAAATGTTTTTCCTGTCAGAAACTGTTTAAATTTTTTAAATAAGATGAGAACTTTTTTCACAGCACTATGAGGAACAGGGGTAATTTCTGCGTAGGACTATTTTTGCGTACGTTCCAAATGCTCATTGGTTGAATTGGTGGTCTGTAACCTAAAGGGTCACTTTTTGTCTTAGAAAAAATAAATCACTATACAGGTATCTTCATACACACATACTGAATGCATTTGCAAAGTTTCAGTGAAATGTGACAAGCACTTTTTTAAATATTTGATTTTTAAATATAGGGTAACCAAGTTGTGCGAGCAAAAAAGTGACAATATTCTACCATACTTAAATGCATTAAATATTTGCAAAGAACTTTTTCTGACTTTTCAAATAAAAAATATTAATCACAACTTGTTTTTTAACAATATTAATGAAGAAATAGTTTTAAAAGTAATCATTTTCTAAGAAATTGGTCTATTTTAAAAAATTTATTTCTGACATGCCTCCCCCTTTTTCTTGATCACATGTCAAAAATCCTAAATCTTTAAATTTTCACAAAAGGTGATATATTTGGCTTTAAATTTGTAAATACAGTGTTTTCACATTACAACATGACCAGTAAAGGGCACCTAAAGCAAAAAAAGTGCTCAATAATGGATTTTCCATGTTGCCATAGGGGAATGCTTATATGGCCTTAACCGCAGTAATGAAAGTGAGTTTTTCCCCATTTCTAACCTAATTTTTGCTCAAATCTACACCAAACTTGATTTCAAGTGCTTATTACCACCATATTTAGGTAAATATAGCCCTCAAAGTTTAATATTTGATATTTTTACTAAATTTTCTACACTTTTTACAAGATAGGACATAAAAATCAGCCAAAAAGACCAATTTTCCATAATTTGGACCTATAACTTAAAAAAATGCATATTTTGAAGGATTTTTGTAGTGTATTCCTCTCATGGCAAAGTTAACAAGATCTTCAAGTAGTTTAAAGCTATTTCAAGAAACTTTTCATTTTGCCATGGCTTCATCTTAAGGCTAAAAACCACTAATTCCACTTCCCATAGGCTTCTATGCTAATTTCACAATATTCAATGGCTTCTCTGGACTTTACCTTAACTTTAACCTGCAGAGGACTATATATCAGCATGATTCTACATATGTCAGCTCACAATCCTCAGAATGGCATGTGGGGTTAGCAGACTTGCAGTGCAGTACTGGTCACCGGAAGTGAAGGGTCTATAAATAGCATGGGAAATCCCAGTGTTTTCACAAGATAGGGGTATATTTAAAAATCATTATGGAGATTAGGCTTCACATCACAAGAAGCAAAATGCACCTATAAAATGTACAGAAATGTTTTTCCTGTCAGAAACTGTTTAAATTTTTTAAATAAGATGAGAACTTTTTTCACAGCACTATGAGGAACAGGGGTAATTTCTGCGTAGGACTATTTTTGCGTACGTTCCAAATGCTCATTGGTTGAATTGGTGGTCTGTAACCTAAAGGGTCACTTTTTGTCTTAGAAAAAATAAATCACTATACAGGTATCTTCATACACACATACTGAATGCATTTGCAAAGTTTCAGTGAAATGTGACAAGCACTTTTTTAAATATTTGATTTTTAAATATAGGGTAACCAAGTTGTGCGAGCAAAAAAGTGACAATATTCTACCATACTTAAATGCATTAAATATTTGCAAAGAACTTTTTCTGACTTTTCAAATAAAAAATATTAATCACAACTTGTTTTTTAACAATATTAATGAAGAAATAGTTTTAAAAGTAATCATTTTCTAAGAAATTGGTCTATTTTAAAAAATTTATTTCTGACATGCCTCCCCCTTTTTCTTGATCACATGTCAAAAATCCTAAATCTTTAAATTTTCACAAAAGGTGATATATTTGGCTTTAAATTTGTAAATACAGTGTTTTCACATTACAACATGACCAGTAAAGGGCACCTAAAGCAAAAAAAGTGCTCAATAATGGATTTTCCATGTTGCCATAGGGGAATGCTTATATGGCCTTAACCGCAGTAATGAAAGTGAGTTTTTCCCCATTTCTAACCTAATTTTTGCTCAAATCTACACCAAACTTGATTTCAAGTGCTTATTACCACCATATTTAGGTAAATATAGCCCTCAAAGTTTAATATTTGATATTTTTACTAAATTTTCTACACTTTTTACAAGATAGGACATAAAAATCAGCCAAAAAGACCAATTTTCCATAATTTGGACCTATAACTTAAAAAAATGCATATTTTGAAGGATTTTTGTAGTGTATTCCTCTCATGGCAAAGTTAACAAGATCTTCAAGTAGTTTAAAGCTATTTCAAGAAACTTTTCATTTTGCCATGGCTTCATCTTAAGGCTAAAAACCACTAATTCCACTTCCCATAGGCTTCTATGCTAATTTCACAATATTCAATGGCTTCTCTGGACTTTACCTTAACTTTAACCTGCAGAGGACTATATATCAGCATGATTCTACATATGTCAGCTCACAATCCTCAGAATGGCATGTGGGGTTAGCAGACTTGCAGTGCAGTACTGGTCACCGGAAGTGAAGGGTCTATAAATAGCATGGGAAATCCCAGTGTTTTCACAAGATAGGGGTATATTTAAAAATCATTATGGAGATTAGGCTTCACATCACAAGAAGCAAAATGCACCTATAAAATGTACAGAAATGTTTTTCCTGTCAGAAACTGTTTAAATTTTTTAAATAAGATGAGAACTTTTTTCACAGCACTATGAGGAACAGGGGTAATTTCTGCGTAGGACTATTTTTGCGTACGTTCCAAATGCTCATTGGTTGAATTGGTGGTCTGTAACCTAAAGGGTCACTTTTTGTCTTAGAAAAAATAAATCACTATACAGGTATCTTCATACACACATACTGAATGCATTTGCAAAGTTTCAGTGAAATGTGACAAGCACTTTTTTAAATATTTGATTTTTAAATATAGGGTAACCAAGTTGTGCGAGCAAAAAAGTGACAATATTCTACCATACTTAAATGCATTAAATATTTGCAAAGAACTTTTTCTGACTTTTCAAATAAAAAATATTAATCACAACTTGTTTTTTAACAATATTAATGAAGAAATAGTTTTAAAAGTAATCATTTTCTAAGAAATTGGTCTATTTTAAAAAATTTATTTCTGACATGCCTCCCCCTTTTTCTTGATCACATGTCAAAAATCCTAAATCTTTAAATTTTCACAAAAGGTGATATATTTGGCTTTAAATTTGTAAATACAGTGTTTTCACATTACAACATGACCAGTAAAGGGCACCTAAAGCAAAAAAAGTGCTCAATAATGGATTTTCCATGTTGCCATAGGGGAATGCTTATATGGCCTTAACCGCAGTAATGAAAGTGAGTTTTTCCCCATTTCTAACCTAATTTTTGCTCAAATCTACACCAAACTTGATTTCAAGTGCTTATTACCACCATATTTAGGTAAATATAGCCCTCAAAGTTTAATATTTGATATTTTTACTAAATTTTCTACACTTTTTACAAGATAGGACATAAAAATCAGCCAAAAAGACCAATTTTCCATAATTTGGACCTATAACTTAAAAAAATGCATATTTTGAAGGATTTTTGTAGTGTATTCCTCTCATGGCAAAGTTAACAAGATCTTCAAGTAGTTTAAAGCTATTTCAAGAAACTTTTCATTTTGCCATGGCTTCATCTTAAGGCTAAAAACCACTAATTCCACTTCCCATAGGCTTCTATGCTAATTTCACAATATTCAATGGCTTCTCTGGACTTTACCTTAACTTTAACCTGCAGAGGACTATATATCAGCATGATTCTACATATGTCAGCTCACAATCCTCAGAATGGCATGTGGGGTTAGCAGACTTGCAGTGCAGTACTGGTCACCGGAAGTGAAGGGTCTATAAATAGCATGGGAAATCCCAGTGTTTTCACAAGATAGGGGTATATTTAAAAATCATTATGGAGATTAGGCTTCACATCACAAGAAGCAAAATGCACCTATAAAATGTACAGAAATGTTTTTCCTGTCAGAAACTGTTTAAATTTTTTAAATAAGATGAGAACTTTTTTCACAGCACTATGAGGAACAGGGGTAATTTCTGCGTAGGACTATTTTTGCGTACGTTCCAAATGCTCATTGGTTGAATTGGTGGTCTGTAACCTAAAGGGTCACTTTTTGTCTTAGAAAAAATAAATCACTATACAGGTATCTTCATACACACATACTGAATGCATTTGCAAAGTTTCAGTGAAATGTGACAAGCACTTTTTTAAATATTTGATTTTTAAATATAGGGTAACCAAGTTGTGCGAGCAAAAAAGTGACAATATTCTACCATACTTAAATGCATTAAATATTTGCAAAGAACTTTTTCTGACTTTTCAAATAAAAAATATTAATCACAACTTGTTTTTTAACAATATTAATGAAGAAATAGTTTTAAAAGTAATCATTTTCTAAGAAATTGGTCTATTTTAAAAAATTTATTTCTGACATGCCTCCCCCTTTTTCTTGATCACATGTCAAAAATCCTAAATCTTTAAATTTTCACAAAAGGTGATATATTTGGCTTTAAATTTGTAAATACAGTGTTTTCACATTACAACATGACCAGTAAAGGGCACCTAAAGCAAAAAAAGTGCTCAATAATGGATTTTCCATGTTGCCATAGGGGAATGCTTATATGGCCTTAACCGCAGTAATGAAAGTGAGTTTTTCCCCATTTCTAACCTAATTTTTGCTCAAATCTACACCAAACTTGATTTCAAGTGCTTATTACCACCATATTTAGGTAAATATAGCCCTCAAAGTTTAATATTTGATATTTTTACTAAATTTTCTACACTTTTTACAAGATAGGACATAAAAATCAGCCAAAAAGACCAATTTTCCATAATTTGGACCTATAACTTAAAAAAATGCATATTTTGAAGGATTTTTGTAGTGTATTCCTCTCATGGCAAAGTTAACAAGATCTTCAAGTAGTTTAAAGCTATTTCAAGAAACTTTTCATTTTGCCATGGCTTCATCTTAAGGCTAAAAACCACTAATTCCACTTCCCATAGGCTTCTATGCTAATTTCACAATATTCAATGGCTTCTCTGGACTTTACCTTAACTTTAACCTGCAGAGGACTATATATCAGCATGATTCTACATATGTCAGCTCACAATCCTCAGAATGGCATGTGGGGTTAGCAGACTTGCAGTGCAGTACTGGTCACCGGAAGTGAAGGGTCTATAAATAGCATGGGAAATCCCAGTGTTTTCACAAGATAGGGGTATATTTAAAAATCATTATGGAGATTAGGCTTCACATCACAAGAAGCAAAATGCACCTATAAAATGTACAGAAATGTTTTTCCTGTCAGAAACTGTTTAAATTTTTTAAATAAGATGAGAACTTTTTTCACAGCACTATGAGGAACAGGGGTAATTTCTGCGTAGGACTATTTTTGCGTACGTTCCAAATGCTCATTGGTTGAATTGGTGGTCTGTAACCTAAAGGGTCACTTTTTGTCTTAGAAAAAATAAATCACTATACAGGTATCTTCATACACACATACTGAATGCATTTGCAAAGTTTCAGTGAAATGTGACAAGCACTTTTTTAAATATTTGATTTTTAAATATAGGGTAACCAAGTTGTGCGAGCAAAAAAGTGACAATATTCTACCATACTTAAATGCATTAAATATTTGCAAAGAACTTTTTCTGACTTTTCAAATAAAAAATATTAATCACAACTTGTTTTTTAACAATATTAATGAAGAAATAGTTTTAAAAGTAATCATTTTCTAAGAAATTGGTCTATTTTAAAAAATTTATTTCTGACATGCCTCCCCCTTTTTCTTGATCACATGTCAAAAATCCTAAATCTTTAAATTTTCACAAAAGGTGATATATTTGGCTTTAAATTTGTAAATACAGTGTTTTCACATTACAACATGACCAGTAAAGGGCACCTAAAGCAAAAAAAGTGCTCAATAATGGATTTTCCATGTTGCCATAGGGGAATGCTTATATGGCCTTAACCGCAGTAATGAAAGTGAGTTTTTCCCCATTTCTAACCTAATTTTTGCTCAAATCTACACCAAACTTGATTTCAAGTGCTTATTACCACCATATTTAGGTAAATATAGCCCTCAAAGTTTAATATTTGATATTTTTACTAAATTTTCTACACTTTTTACAAGATAGGACATAAAAATCAGCCAAAAAGACCAATTTTCCATAATTTGGACCTATAACTTAAAAAAATGCATATTTTGAAGGATTTTTGTAGTGTATTCCTCTCATGGCAAAGTTAACAAGATCTTCAAGTAGTTTAAAGCTATTTCAAGAAACTTTTCATTTTGCCATGGCTTCATCTTAAGGCTAAAAACCACTAATTCCACTTCCCATAGGCTTCTATGCTAATTTCACAATATTCAATGGCTTCTCTGGACTTTACCTTAACTTTAACCTGCAGAGGACTATATATCAGCATGATTCTACATATGTCAGCTCACAATCCTCAGAATGGCATGTGGGGTTAGCAGACTTGCAGTGCAGTACTGGTCACCGGAAGTGAAGGGTCTATAAATAGCATGGGAAATCCCAGTGTTTTCACAAGATAGGGGTATATTTAAAAATCATTATGGAGATTAGGCTTCACATCACAAGAAGCAAAATGCACCTATAAAATGTACAGAAATGTTTTTCCTGTCAGAAACTGTTTAAATTTTTTAAATAAGATGAGAACTTTTTTCACAGCACTATGAGGAACAGGGGTAATTTCTGCGTAGGACTATTTTTGCGTACGTTCCAAATGCTCATTGGTTGAATTGGTGGTCTGTAACCTAAAGGGTCACTTTTTGTCTTAGAAAAAATAAATCACTATACAGGTATCTTCATACACACATACTGAATGCATTTGCAAAGTTTCAGTGAAATGTGACAAGCACTTTTTTAAATATTTGATTTTTAAATATAGGGTAACCAAGTTGTGCGAGCAAAAAAGTGACAATATTCTACCATACTTAAATGCATTAAATATTTGCAAAGAACTTTTTCTGACTTTTCAAATAAAAAATATTAATCACAACTTGTTTTTTAACAATATTAATGAAGAAATAGTTTTAAAAGTAATCATTTTCTAAGAAATTGGTCTATTTTAAAAAATTTATTTCTGACATGCCTCCCCCTTTTTCTTGATCACATGTCAAAAATCCTAAATCTTTAAATTTTCACAAAAGGTGATATATTTGGCTTTAAATTTGTAAATACAGTGTTTTCACATTACAACATGACCAGTAAAGGGCACCTAAAGCAAAAAAAGTGCTCAATAATGGATTTTCCATGTTGCCATAGGGGAATGCTTATATGGCCTTAACCGCAGTAATGAAAGTGAGTTTTTCCCCATTTCTAACCTAATTTTTGCTCAAATCTACACCAAACTTGATTTCAAGTGCTTATTACCACCATATTTAGGTAAATATAGCCCTCAAAGTTTAATATTTGATATTTTTACTAAATTTTCTACACTTTTTACAAGATAGGACATAAAAATCAGCCAAAAAGACCAATTTTCCATAATTTGGACCTATAACTTAAAAAAATGCATATTTTGAAGGATTTTTGTAGTGTATTCCTCTCATGGCAAAGTTAACAAGATCTTCAAGTAGTTTAAAGCTATTTCAAGAAACTTTTCATTTTGCCATGGCTTCATCTTAAGGCTAAAAACCACTAATTCCACTTCCCATAGGCTTCTATGCTAATTTCACAATATTCAATGGCTTCTCTGGACTTTACCTTAACTTTAACCTGCAGAGGACTATATATCAGCATGATTCTACATATGTCAGCTCACAATCCTCAGAATGGCATGTGGGGTTAGCAGACTTGCAGTGCAGTACTGGTCACCGGAAGTGAAGGGTCTATAAATAGCATGGGAAATCCCAGTGTTTTCACAAGATAGGGGTATATTTAAAAATCATTATGGAGATTAGGCTTCACATCACAAGAAGCAAAATGCACCTATAAAATGTACAGAAATGTTTTTCCTGTCAGAAACTGTTTAAATTTTTTAAATAAGATGAGAACTTTTTTCACAGCACTATGAGGAACAGGGGTAATTTCTGCGTAGGACTATTTTTGCGTACGTTCCAAATGCTCATTGGTTGAATTGGTGGTCTGTAACCTAAAGGGTCACTTTTTGTCTTAGAAAAAATAAATCACTATACAGGTATCTTCATACACACATACTGAATGCATTTGCAAAGTTTCAGTGAAATGTGACAAGCACTTTTTTAAATATTTGATTTTTAAATATAGGGTAACCAAGTTGTGCGAGCAAAAAAGTGACAATATTCTACCATACTTAAATGCATTAAATATTTGCAAAGAACTTTTTCTGACTTTTCAAATAAAAAATATTAATCACAACTTGTTTTTTAACAATATTAATGAAGAAATAGTTTTAAAAGTAATCATTTTCTAAGAAATTGGTCTATTTTAAAAAATTTATTTCTGACATGCCTCCCCCTTTTTCTTGATCACATGTCAAAAATCCTAAATCTTTAAATTTTCACAAAAGGTGATATATTTGGCTTTAAATTTGTAAATACAGTGTTTTCACATTACAACATGACCAGTAAAGGGCACCTAAAGCAAAAAAAGTGCTCAATAATGGATTTTCCATGTTGCCATAGGGGAATGCTTATATGGCCTTAACCGCAGTAATGAAAGTGAGTTTTTCCCCATTTCTAACCTAATTTTTGCTCAAATCTACACCAAACTTGATTTCAAGTGCTTATTACCACCATATTTAGGTAAATATAGCCCTCAAAGTTTAATATTTGATATTTTTACTAAATTTTCTACACTTTTTACAAGATAGGACATAAAAATCAGCCAAAAAGACCAATTTTCCATAATTTGGACCTATAACTTAAAAAAATGCATATTTTGAAGGATTTTTGTAGTGTATTCCTCTCATGGCAAAGTTAACAAGATCTTCAAGTAGTTTAAAGCTATTTCAAGAAACTTTTCATTTTGCCATGGCTTCATCTTAAGGCTAAAAACCACTAATTCCACTTCCCATAGGCTTCTATGCTAATTTCACAATATTCAATGGCTTCTCTGGACTTTACCTTAACTTTAACCTGCAGAGGACTATATATCAGCATGATTCTACATATGTCAGCTCACAATCCTCAGAATGGCATGTGGGGTTAGCAGACTTGCAGTGCAGTACTGGTCACCGGAAGTGAAGGGTCTATAAATAGCATGGGAAATCCCAGTGTTTTCACAAGATAGGGGTATATTTAAAAATCATTATGGAGATTAGGCTTCACATCACAAGAAGCAAAATGCACCTATAAAATGTACAGAAATGTTTTTCCTGTCAGAAACTGTTTAAATTTTTTAAATAAGATGAGAACTTTTTTCACAGCACTATGAGGAACAGGGGTAATTTCTGCGTAGGACTATTTTTGCGTACGTTCCAAATGCTCATTGGTTGAATTGGTGGTCTGTAACCTAAAGGGTCACTTTTTGTCTTAGAAAAAATAAATCACTATACAGGTATCTTCATACACACATACTGAATGCATTTGCAAAGTTTCAGTGAAATGTGACAAGCACTTTTTTAAATATTTGATTTTTAAATATAGGGTAACCAAGTTGTGCGAGCAAAAAAGTGACAATATTCTACCATACTTAAATGCATTAAATATTTGCAAAGAACTTTTTCTGACTTTTCAAATAAAAAATATTAATCACAACTTGTTTTTTAACAATATTAATGAAGAAATAGTTTTAAAAGTAATCATTTTCTAAGAAATTGGTCTATTTTAAAAAATTTATTTCTGACATGCCTCCCCCTTTTTCTTGATCACATGTCAAAAATCCTAAATCTTTAAATTTTCACAAAAGGTGATATATTTGGCTTTAAATTTGTAAATACAGTGTTTTCACATTACAACATGACCAGTAAAGGGCACCTAAAGCAAAAAAAGTGCTCAATAATGGATTTTCCATGTTGCCATAGGGGAATGCTTATATGGCCTTAACCGCAGTAATGAAAGTGAGTTTTTCCCCATTTCTAACCTAATTTTTGCTCAAATCTACACCAAACTTGATTTCAAGTGCTTATTACCACCATATTTAGGTAAATATAGCCCTCAAAGTTTAATATTTGATATTTTTACTAAATTTTCTACACTTTTTACAAGATAGGACATAAAAATCAGCCAAAAAGACCAATTTTCCATAATTTGGACCTATAACTTAAAAAAATGCATATTTTGAAGGATTTTTGTAGTGTATTCCTCTCATGGCAAAGTTAACAAGATCTTCAAGTAGTTTAAAGCTATTTCAAGAAACTTTTCATTTTGCCATGGCTTCATCTTAAGGCTAAAAACCACTAATTCCACTTCCCATAGGCTTCTATGCTAATTTCACAATATTCAATGGCTTCTCTGGACTTTACCTTAACTTTAACCTGCAGAGGACTATATATCAGCATGATTCTACATATGTCAGCTCACAATCCTCAGAATGGCATGTGGGGTTAGCAGACTTGCAGTGCAGTACTGGTCACCGGAAGTGAAGGGTCTATAAATAGCATGGGAAATCCCAGTGTTTTCACAAGATAGGGGTATATTTAAAAATCATTATGGAGATTAGGCTTCACATCACAAGAAGCAAAATGCACCTATAAAATGTACAGAAATGTTTTTCCTGTCAGAAACTGTTTAAATTTTTTAAATAAGATGAGAACTTTTTTCACAGCACTATGAGGAACAGGGGTAATTTCTGCGTAGGACTATTTTTGCGTACGTTCCAAATGCTCATTGGTTGAATTGGTGGTCTGTAACCTAAAGGGTCACTTTTTGTCTTAGAAAAAATAAATCACTATACAGGTATCTTCATACACACATACTGAATGCATTTGCAAAGTTTCAGTGAAATGTGACAAGCACTTTTTTAAATATTTGATTTTTAAATATAGGGTAACCAAGTTGTGCGAGCAAAAAAGTGACAATATTCTACCATACTTAAATGCATTAAATATTTGCAAAGAACTTTTTCTGACTTTTCAAATAAAAAATATTAATCACAACTTGTTTTTTAACAATATTAATGAAGAAATAGTTTTAAAAGTAATCATTTTCTAAGAAATTGGTCTATTTTAAAAAATTTATTTCTGACATGCCTCCCCCTTTTTCTTGATCACATGTCAAAAATCCTAAATCTTTAAATTTTCACAAAAGGTGATATATTTGGCTTTAAATTTGTAAATACAGTGTTTTCACATTACAACATGACCAGTAAAGGGCACCTAAAGCAAAAAAAGTGCTCAATAATGGATTTTCCATGTTGCCATAGGGGAATGCTTATATGGCCTTAACCGCAGTAATGAAAGTGAGTTTTTCCCCATTTCTAACCTAATTTTTGCTCAAATCTACACCAAACTTGATTTCAAGTGCTTATTACCACCATATTTAGGTAAATATAGCCCTCAAAGTTTAATATTTGATATTTTTACTAAATTTTCTACACTTTTTACAAGATAGGACATAAAAATCAGCCAAAAAGACCAATTTTCCATAATTTGGACCTATAACTTAAAAAAATGCATATTTTGAAGGATTTTTGTAGTGTATTCCTCTCATGGCAAAGTTAACAAGATCTTCAAGTAGTTTAAAGCTATTTCAAGAAACTTTTCATTTTGCCATGGCTTCATCTTAAGGCTAAAAACCACTAATTCCACTTCCCATAGGCTTCTATGCTAATTTCACAATATTCAATGGCTTCTCTGGACTTTACCTTAACTTTAACCTGCAGAGGACTATATATCAGCATGATTCTACATATGTCAGCTCACAATCCTCAGAATGGCATGTGGGGTTAGCAGACTTGCAGTGCAGTACTGGTCACCGGAAGTGAAGGGTCTATAAATAGCATGGGAAATCCCAGTGTTTTCACAAGATAGGGGTATATTTAAAAATCATTATGGAGATTAGGCTTCACATCACAAGAAGCAAAATGCACCTATAAAATGTACAGAAATGTTTTTCCTGTCAGAAACTGTTTAAATTTTTTAAATAAGATGAGAACTTTTTTCACAGCACTATGAGGAACAGGGGTAATTTCTGCGTAGGACTATTTTTGCGTACGTTCCAAATGCTCATTGGTTGAATTGGTGGTCTGTAACCTAAAGGGTCACTTTTTGTCTTAGAAAAAATAAATCACTATACAGGTATCTTCATACACACATACTGAATGCATTTGCAAAGTTTCAGTGAAATGTGACAAGCACTTTTTTAAATATTTGATTTTTAAATATAGGGTAACCAAGTTGTGCGAGCAAAAAAGTGACAATATTCTACCATACTTAAATGCATTAAATATTTGCAAAGAACTTTTTCTGACTTTTCAAATAAAAAATATTAATCACAACTTGTTTTTTAACAATATTAATGAAGAAATAGTTTTAAAAGTAATCATTTTCTAAGAAATTGGTCTATTTTAAAAAATTTATTTCTGACATGCCTCCCCCTTTTTCTTGATCACATGTCAAAAATCCTAAATCTTTAAATTTTCACAAAAGGTGATATATTTGGCTTTAAATTTGTAAATACAGTGTTTTCACATTACAACATGACCAGTAAAGGGCACCTAAAGCAAAAAAAGTGCTCAATAATGGATTTTCCATGTTGCCATAGGGGAATGCTTATATGGCCTTAACCGCAGTAATGAAAGTGAGTTTTTCCCCATTTCTAACCTAATTTTTGCTCAAATCTACACCAAACTTGATTTCAAGTGCTTATTACCACCATATTTAGGTAAATATAGCCCTCAAAGTTTAATATTTGATATTTTTACTAAATTTTCTACACTTTTTACAAGATAGGACATAAAAATCAGCCAAAAAGACCAATTTTCCATAATTTGGACCTATAACTTAAAAAAATGCATATTTTGAAGGATTTTTGTAGTGTATTCCTCTCATGGCAAAGTTAACAAGATCTTCAAGTAGTTTAAAGCTATTTCAAGAAACTTTTCATTTTGCCATGGCTTCATCTTAAGGCTAAAAACCACTAATTCCACTTCCCATAGGCTTCTATGCTAATTTCACAATATTCAATGGCTTCTCTGGACTTTACCTTAACTTTAACCTGCAGAGGACTATATATCAGCATGATTCTACATATGTCAGCTCACAATCCTCAGAATGGCATGTGGGGTTAGCAGACTTGCAGTGCAGTACTGGTCACCGGAAGTGAAGGGTCTATAAATAGCATGGGAAATCCCAGTGTTTTCACAAGATAGGGGTATATTTAAAAATCATTATGGAGATTAGGCTTCACATCACAAGAAGCAAAATGCACCTATAAAATGTACAGAAATGTTTTTCCTGTCAGAAACTGTTTAAATTTTTTAAATAAGATGAGAACTTTTTTCACAGCACTATGAGGAACAGGGGTAATTTCTGCGTAGGACTATTTTTGCGTACGTTCCAAATGCTCATTGGTTGAATTGGTGGTCTGTAACCTAAAGGGTCACTTTTTGTCTTAGAAAAAATAAATCACTATACAGGTATCTTCATACACACATACTGAATGCATTTGCAAAGTTTCAGTGAAATGTGACAAGCACTTTTTTAAATATTTGATTTTTAAATATAGGGTAACCAAGTTGTGCGAGCAAAAAAGTGACAATATTCTACCATACTTAAATGCATTAAATATTTGCAAAGAACTTTTTCTGACTTTTCAAATAAAAAATATTAATCACAACTTGTTTTTTAACAATATTAATGAAGAAATAGTTTTAAAAGTAATCATTTTCTAAGAAATTGGTCTATTTTAAAAAATTTATTTCTGACATGCCTCCCCCTTTTTCTTGATCACATGTCAAAAATCCTAAATCTTTAAATTTTCACAAAAGGTGATATATTTGGCTTTAAATTTGTAAATACAGTGTTTTCACATTACAACATGACCAGTAAAGGGCACCTAAAGCAAAAAAAGTGCTCAATAATGGATTTTCCATGTTGCCATAGGGGAATGCTTATATGGCCTTAACCGCAGTAATGAAAGTGAGTTTTTCCCCATTTCTAACCTAATTTTTGCTCAAATCTACACCAAACTTGATTTCAAGTGCTTATTACCACCATATTTAGGTAAATATAGCCCTCAAAGTTTAATATTTGATATTTTTACTAAATTTTCTACACTTTTTACAAGATAGGACATAAAAATCAGCCAAAAAGACCAATTTTCCATAATTTGGACCTATAACTTAAAAAAATGCATATTTTGAAGGATTTTTGTAGTGTATTCCTCTCATGGCAAAGTTAACAAGATCTTCAAGTAGTTTAAAGCTATTTCAAGAAACTTTTCATTTTGCCATGGCTTCATCTTAAGGCTAAAAACCACTAATTCCACTTCCCATAGGCTTCTATGCTAATTTCACAATATTCAATGGCTTCTCTGGACTTTACCTTAACTTTAACCTGCAGAGGACTATATATCAGCATGATTCTACATATGTCAGCTCACAATCCTCAGAATGGCATGTGGGGTTAGCAGACTTGCAGTGCAGTACTGGTCACCGGAAGTGAAGGGTCTATAAATAGCATGGGAAATCCCAGTGTTTTCACAAGATAGGGGTATATTTAAAAATCATTATGGAGATTAGGCTTCACATCACAAGAAGCAAAATGCACCTATAAAATGTACAGAAATGTTTTTCCTGTCAGAAACTGTTTAAATTTTTTAAATAAGATGAGAACTTTTTTCACAGCACTATGAGGAACAGGGGTAATTTCTGCGTAGGACTATTTTTGCGTACGTTCCAAATGCTCATTGGTTGAATTGGTGGTCTGTAACCTAAAGGGTCACTTTTTGTCTTAGAAAAAATAAATCACTATACAGGTATCTTCATACACACATACTGAATGCATTTGCAAAGTTTCAGTGAAATGTGACAAGCACTTTTTTAAATATTTGATTTTTAAATATAGGGTAACCAAGTTGTGCGAGCAAAAAAGTGACAATATTCTACCATACTTAAATGCATTAAATATTTGCAAAGAACTTTTTCTGACTTTTCAAATAAAAAATATTAATCACAACTTGTTTTTTAACAATATTAATGAAGAAATAGTTTTAAAAGTAATCATTTTCTAAGAAATTGGTCTATTTTAAAAAATTTATTTCTGACATGCCTCCCCCTTTTTCTTGATCACATGTCAAAAATCCTAAATCTTTAAATTTTCACAAAAGGTGATATATTTGGCTTTAAATTTGTAAATACAGTGTTTTCACATTACAACATGACCAGTAAAGGGCACCTAAAGCAAAAAAAGTGCTCAATAATGGATTTTCCATGTTGCCATAGGGGAATGCTTATATGGCCTTAACCGCAGTAATGAAAGTGAGTTTTTCCCCATTTCTAACCTAATTTTTGCTCAAATCTACACCAAACTTGATTTCAAGTGCTTATTACCACCATATTTAGGTAAATATAGCCCTCAAAGTTTAATATTTGATATTTTTACTAAATTTTCTACACTTTTTACAAGATAGGACATAAAAATCAGCCAAAAAGACCAATTTTCCATAATTTGGACCTATAACTTAAAAAAATGCATATTTTGAAGGATTTTTGTAGTGTATTCCTCTCATGGCAAAGTTAACAAGATCTTCAAGTAGTTTAAAGCTATTTCAAGAAACTTTTCATTTTGCCATGGCTTCATCTTAAGGCTAAAAACCACTAATTCCACTTCCCATAGGCTTCTATGCTAATTTCACAATATTCAATGGCTTCTCTGGACTTTACCTTAACTTTAACCTGCAGAGGACTATATATCAGCATGATTCTACATATGTCAGCTCACAATCCTCAGAATGGCATGTGGGGTTAGCAGACTTGCAGTGCAGTACTGGTCACCGGAAGTGAAGGGTCTATAAATAGCATGGGAAATCCCAGTGTTTTCACAAGATAGGGGTATATTTAAAAATCATTATGGAGATTAGGCTTCACATCACAAGAAGCAAAATGCACCTATAAAATGTACAGAAATGTTTTTCCTGTCAGAAACTGTTTAAATTTTTTAAATAAGATGAGAACTTTTTTCACAGCACTATGAGGAACAGGGGTAATTTCTGCGTAGGACTATTTTTGCGTACGTTCCAAATGCTCATTGGTTGAATTGGTGGTCTGTAACCTAAAGGGTCACTTTTTGTCTTAGAAAAAATAAATCACTATACAGGTATCTTCATACACACATACTGAATGCATTTGCAAAGTTTCAGTGAAATGTGACAAGCACTTTTTTAAATATTTGATTTTTAAATATAGGGTAACCAAGTTGTGCGAGCAAAAAAGTGACAATATTCTACCATACTTAAATGCATTAAATATTTGCAAAGAACTTTTTCTGACTTTTCAAATAAAAAATATTAATCACAACTTGTTTTTTAACAATATTAATGAAGAAATAGTTTTAAAAGTAATCATTTTCTAAGAAATTGGTCTATTTTAAAAAATTTATTTCTGACATGCCTCCCCCTTTTTCTTGATCACATGTCAAAAATCCTAAATCTTTAAATTTTCACAAAAGGTGATATATTTGGCTTTAAATTTGTAAATACAGTGTTTTCACATTACAACATGACCAGTAAAGGGCACCTAAAGCAAAAAAAGTGCTCAATAATGGATTTTCCATGTTGCCATAGGGGAATGCTTATATGGCCTTAACCGCAGTAATGAAAGTGAGTTTTTCCCCATTTCTAACCTAATTTTTGCTCAAATCTACACCAAACTTGATTTCAAGTGCTTATTACCACCATATTTAGGTAAATATAGCCCTCAAAGTTTAATATTTGATATTTTTACTAAATTTTCTACACTTTTTACAAGATAGGACATAAAAATCAGCCAAAAAGACCAATTTTCCATAATTTGGACCTATAACTTAAAAAAATGCATATTTTGAAGGATTTTTGTAGTGTATTCCTCTCATGGCAAAGTTAACAAGATCTTCAAGTAGTTTAAAGCTATTTCAAGAAACTTTTCATTTTGCCATGGCTTCATCTTAAGGCTAAAAACCACTAATTCCACTTCCCATAGGCTTCTATGCTAATTTCACAATATTCAATGGCTTCTCTGGACTTTACCTTAACTTTAACCTGCAGAGGACTATATATCAGCATGATTCTACATATGTCAGCTCACAATCCTCAGAATGGCATGTGGGGTTAGCAGACTTGCAGTGCAGTACTGGTCACCGGAAGTGAAGGGTCTATAAATAGCATGGGAAATCCCAGTGTTTTCACAAGATAGGGGTATATTTAAAAATCATTATGGAGATTAGGCTTCACATCACAAGAAGCAAAATGCACCTATAAAATGTACAGAAATGTTTTTCCTGTCAGAAACTGTTTAAATTTTTTAAATAAGATGAGAACTTTTTTCACAGCACTATGAGGAACAGGGGTAATTTCTGCGTAGGACTATTTTTGCGTACGTTCCAAATGCTCATTGGTTGAATTGGTGGTCTGTAACCTAAAGGGTCACTTTTTGTCTTAGAAAAAATAAATCACTATACAGGTATCTTCATACACACATACTGAATGCATTTGCAAAGTTTCAGTGAAATGTGACAAGCACTTTTTTAAATATTTGATTTTTAAATATAGGGTAACCAAGTTGTGCGAGCAAAAAAGTGACAATATTCTACCATACTTAAATGCATTAAATATTTGCAAAGAACTTTTTCTGACTTTTCAAATAAAAAATATTAATCACAACTTGTTTTTTAACAATATTAATGAAGAAATAGTTTTAAAAGTAATCATTTTCTAAGAAATTGGTCTATTTTAAAAAATTTATTTCTGACATGCCTCCCCCTTTTTCTTGATCACATGTCAAAAATCCTAAATCTTTAAATTTTCACAAAAGGTGATATATTTGGCTTTAAATTTGTAAATACAGTGTTTTCACATTACAACATGACCAGTAAAGGGCACCTAAAGCAAAAAAAGTGCTCAATAATGGATTTTCCATGTTGCCATAGGGGAATGCTTATATGGCCTTAACCGCAGTAATGAAAGTGAGTTTTTCCCCATTTCTAACCTAATTTTTGCTCAAATCTACACCAAACTTGATTTCAAGTGCTTATTACCACCATATTTAGGTAAATATAGCCCTCAAAGTTTAATATTTGATATTTTTACTAAATTTTCTACACTTTTTACAAGATAGGACATAAAAATCAGCCAAAAAGACCAATTTTCCATAATTTGGACCTATAACTTAAAAAAATGCATATTTTGAAGGATTTTTGTAGTGTATTCCTCTCATGGCAAAGTTAACAAGATCTTCAAGTAGTTTAAAGCTATTTCAAGAAACTTTTCATTTTGCCATGGCTTCATCTTAAGGCTAAAAACCACTAATTCCACTTCCCATAGGCTTCTATGCTAATTTCACAATATTCAATGGCTTCTCTGGACTTTACCTTAACTTTAACCTGCAGAGGACTATATATCAGCATGATTCTACATATGTCAGCTCACAATCCTCAGAATGGCATGTGGGGTTAGCAGACTTGCAGTGCAGTACTGGTCACCGGAAGTGAAGGGTCTATAAATAGCATGGGAAATCCCAGTGTTTTCACAAGATAGGGGTATATTTAAAAATCATTATGGAGATTAGGCTTCACATCACAAGAAGCAAAATGCACCTATAAAATGTACAGAAATGTTTTTCCTGTCAGAAACTGTTTAAATTTTTTAAATAAGATGAGAACTTTTTTCACAGCACTATGAGGAACAGGGGTAATTTCTGCGTAGGACTATTTTTGCGTACGTTCCAAATGCTCATTGGTTGAATTGGTGGTCTGTAACCTAAAGGGTCACTTTTTGTCTTAGAAAAAATAAATCACTATACAGGTATCTTCATACACACATACTGAATGCATTTGCAAAGTTTCAGTGAAATGTGACAAGCACTTTTTTAAATATTTGATTTTTAAATATAGGGTAACCAAGTTGTGCGAGCAAAAAAGTGACAATATTATACCATACTTAAATGCATTAAATATTTGCAAAGAACTTTTTCTGACTTTTCAAATAAAAAATATTAATCACAACTTGTTTTTTAACAATATTAATGAAGAAATAGTTTTAAAAGTAATCATTTTCTAAGAAATTGGTCTATTTTAAAAAATTTATTTCTGACATGCCTCCCCCTTTTTCTTGATCACATGTCAAAAATCCTAAATCTTTAAATTTTCACAAAAGGTGATATATTTGGCTTTAAATTTGTAAATACAGTGTTTTCACATTACAACATGACCAGTAAAGGGCACCTAAAGCAAAAAAAGTGCTCAATAATGGATTTTCCATGTTGCCATAGGGGAATGCTTATATGGCCTTAACCGCAGTAATGAAAGTGAGTTTTTCCCCATTTCTAACCTAATTTTTGCTCAAATCTACACCAAACTTGATTTCAAGTGCTTATTACCACCATATTTAGGTAAATATAGCCCTCAAAGTTTAATATTTGATATTTTTACTAAATTTTCTACACTTTTTACAAGATAGGACATAAAAATCAGCCAAAAAGACCAATTTTCCATAATTTGGACCTATAACTTAAAAAAATGCATATTTTGAAGGATTTTTGTAGTGTATTCCTCTCATGGCAAAGTTAACAAGATCTTCAAGTAGTTTAAAGCTATTTCAAGAAACTTTTCATTTTGCCATGGCTTCATCTTAAGGCTAAAAACCACTAATTCCACTTCCCATAGGCTTCTATGCTAATTTCACAATATTCAATGGCTTCTCTGGACTTTACCTTAACTTTAACCTGCAGAGGACTATATATCAGCATGATTCTACATATGTCAGCTCACAATCCTCAGAATGGCATGTGGGGTTAGCAGACTTGCAGTGCAGTACTGGTCACCGGAAGTGAAGGGTCTATAAATAGCATGGGAAATCCCAGTGTTTTCACAAGATAGGGGTATATTTAAAAATCATTATGGAGATTAGGCTTCACATCACAAGAAGCAAAATGCACCTATAAAATGTACAGAAATGTTTTTCCTGTCAGAAACTGTTTAAATTTTTTAAATAAGATGAGAACTTTTTTCACAGCACTATGAGGAACAGGGGTAATTTCTGCGTAGGACTATTTTTGCGTACGTTCCAAATGCTCATTGGTTGAATTGGTGGTCTGTAACCTAAAGGGTCACTTTTTGTCTTAGAAAAAATAAATCACTATACAGGTATCTTCATACACACATACTGAATGCATTTGCAAAGTTTCAGTGAAATGTGACAAGCACTTTTTTAAATATTTGATTTTTAAATATAGGGTAACCAAGTTGTGCGAGCAAAAAAGTGACAATATTCTACCATACTTAAATGCATTAAATATTTGCAAAGAACTTTTTCTGACTTTTCAAATAAAAAATATTAATCACAACTTGTTTTTTAACAATATTAATGAAGAAATAGTTTTAAAAGTAATCATTTTCTAAGAAATTGGTCTATTTTAAAAAATTTATTTCTGACATGCCTCCCCCTTTTTCTTGATCACATGTCAAAAATCCTAAATCTTTAAATTTTCACAAAAGGTGATATATTTGGCTTTAAATTTGTAAATACAGTGTTTTCACATTACAACATGACCAGTAAAGGGCACCTAAAGCAAAAAAAGTGCTCAATAATGGATTTTCCATGTTGCCATAGGGGAATGCTTATATGGCCTTAACCGCAGTAATGAAAGTGAGTTTTTCCCCATTTCTAACCTAATTTTTGCTCAAATCTACACCAAACTTGATTTCAAGTGCTTATTACCACCATATTTAGGTAAATATAGCCCTCAAAGTTTAATATTTGATATTTTTACTAAATTTTCTACACTTTTTACAAGATAGGACATAAAAATCAGCCAAAAAGACCAATTTTCCATAATTTGGACCTATAACTTAAAAAAATGCATATTTTGAAGGATTTTTGTAGTGTATTCCTCTCATGGCAAAGTTAACAAGATCTTCAAGTAGTTTAAAGCTATTTCAAGAAACTTTTCATTTTGCCATGGCTTCATCTTAAGGCTAAAAACCACTAATTCCACTTCCCATAGGCTTCTATGCTAATTTCACAATATTCAATGGCTTCTCTGGACTTTACCTTAACTTTAACCTGCAGAGGACTATATATCAGCATGATTCTACATATGTCAGCTCACAATCCTCAGAATGGCATGTGGGGTTAGCAGACTTGCAGTGCAGTACTGGTCACCGGAAGTGAAGGGTCTATAAATAGCATGGGAAATCCCAGTGTTTTCACAAGATAGGGGTATATTTAAAAATCATTATGGAGATTAGGCTTCACATCACAAGAAGCAAAATGCACCTATAAAATGTACAGAAATGTTTTTCCTGTCAGAAACTGTTTAAATTTTTTAAATAAGATGAGAACTTTTTTCACAGCACTATGAGGAACAGGGGTAATTTCTGCGTAGGACTATTTTTGCGTACGTTCCAAATGCTCATTGGTTGAATTGGTGGTCTGTAACCTAAAGGGTCACTTTTTGTCTTAGAAAAAATAAATCACTATACAGGTATCTTCATACACACATACTGAATGCATTTGCAAAGTTTCAGTGAAATGTGACAAGCACTTTTTTAAATATTTGATTTTTAAATATAGGGTAACCAAGTTGTGCGAGCAAAAAAGTGACAATATTCTACCATACTTAAATGCATTAAATATTTGCAAAGAACTTTTTCTGACTTTTCAAATAAAAAATATTAATCACAACTTGTTTTTTAACAATATTAATGAAGAAATAGTTTTAAAAGTAATCATTTTCTAAGAAATTGGTCTATTTTAAAAAATTTATTTCTGACATGCCTCCCCCTTTTTCTTGATCACATGTCAAAAATCCTAAATCTTTAAATTTTCACAAAAGGTGATATATTTGGCTTTAAATTTGTAAATACAGTGTTTTCACATTACAACATGACCAGTAAAGGGCACCTAAAGCAAAAAAAGTGCTCAATAATGGATTTTCCATGTTGCCATAGGGGAATGCTTATATGGCCTTAACCGCAGTAATGAAAGTGAGTTTTTCCCCATTTCTAACCTAATTTTTGCTCAAATCTACACCAAACTTGATTTCAAGTGCTTATTACCACCATATTTAGGTAAATATAGCCCTCAAAGTTTAATATTTGATATTTTTACTAAATTTTCTACACTTTTTACAAGATAGGACATAAAAATCAGCCAAAAAGACCAATTTTCCATAATTTGGACCTATAACTTAAAAAAATGCATATTTTGAAGGATTTTTGTAGTGTATTCCTCTCATGGCAAAGTTAACAAGATCTTCAAGTAGTTTAAAGCTATTTCAAGAAACTTTTCATTTTGCCATGGCTTCATCTTAAGGCTAAAAACCACTAATTCCACTTCCCATAGGCTTCTATGCTAATTTCACAATATTCAATGGCTTCTCTGGACTTTACCTTAACTTTAACCTGCAGAGGACTATATATCAGCATGATTCTACATATGTCAGCTCACAATCCTCAGAATGGCATGTGGGGTTAGCAGACTTGCAGTGCAGTACTGGTCACCGGAAGTGAAGGGTCTATAAATAGCATGGGAAATCCCAGTGTTTTCACAAGATAGGGGTATATTTAAAAATCATTATGGAGATTAGGCTTCACATCACAAGAAGCAAAATGCACCTATAAAATGTACAGAAATGTTTTTCCTGTCAGAAACTGTTTAAATTTTTTAAATAAGATGAGAACTTTTTTCACAGCACTATGAGGAACAGGGGTAATTTCTGCGTAGGACTATTTTTGCGTACGTTCCAAATGCTCATTGGTTGAATTGGTGGTCTGTAACCTAAAGGGTCACTTTTTGTCTTAGAAAAAATAAATCACTATACAGGTATCTTCATACACACATACTGAATGCATTTGCAAAGTTTCAGTGAAATGTGACAAGCACTTTTTTAAATATTTGATTTTTAAATATAGGGTAACCAAGTTGTGCGAGCAAAAAAGTGACAATATTCTACCATACTTAAATGCATTAAATATTTGCAAAGAACTTTTTCTGACTTTTCAAATAAAAAATATTAATCACAACTTGTTTTTTAACAATATTAATGAAGAAATAGTTTTAAAAGTAATCATTTTCTAAGAAATTGGTCTATTTTAAAAAATTTATTTCTGACATGCCTCCCCCTTTTTCTTGATCACATGTCAAAAATCCTAAATCTTTAAATTTTCACAAAAGGTGATATATTTGGCTTTAAATTTGTAAATACAGTGTTTTCACATTACAACATGACCAGTAAAGGGCACCTAAAGCAAAAAAAGTGCTCAATAATGGATTTTCCATGTTGCCATAGGGGAATGCTTATATGGCCTTAACCGCAGTAATGAAAGTGAGTTTTTCCCCATTTCTAACCTAATTTTTGCTCAAATCTACACCAAACTTGATTTCAAGTGCTTATTACCACCATATTTAGGTAAATATAGCCCTCAAAGTTTAATATTTGATATTTTTACTAAATTTTCTACACTTTTTACAAGATAGGACATAAAAATCAGCCAAAAAGACCAATTTTCCATAATTTGGACCTATAACTTAAAAAAATGCATATTTTGAAGGATTTTTGTAGTGTATTCCTCTCATGGCAAAGTTAACAAGATCTTCAAGTAGTTTAAAGCTATTTCAAGAAACTTTTCATTTTGCCATGGCTTCATCTTAAGGCTAAAAACCACTAATTCCACTTCCCATAGGCTTCTATGCTAATTTCACAATATTCAATGGCTTCTCTGGACTTTACCTTAACTTTAACCTGCAGAGGACTATATATCAGCATGATTCTACATATGTCAGCTCACAATCCTCAGAATGGCATGTGGGGTTAGCAGACTTGCAGTGCAGTACTGGTCACCGGAAGTGAAGGGTCTATAAATAGCATGGGAAATCCCAGTGTTTTCACAAGATAGGGGTATATTTAAAAATCATTATGGAGATTAGGCTTCACATCACAAGAAGCAAAATGCACCTATAAAATGTACAGAAATGTTTTTCCTGTCAGAAACTGTTTAAATTTTTTAAATAAGATGAGAACTTTTTTCACAGCACTATGAGGAACAGGGGTAATTTCTGCGTAGGACTATTTTTGCGTACGTTCCAAATGCTCATTGGTTGAATTGGTGGTCTGTAACCTAAAGGGTCACTTTTTGTCTTAGAAAAAATAAATCACTATACAGGTATCTTCATACACACATACTGAATGCATTTGCAAAGTTTCAGTGAAATGTGACAAGCACTTTTTTAAATATTTGATTTTTAAATATAGGGTAACCAAGTTGTGCGAGCAAAAAAGTGACAATATTCTACCATACTTAAATGCATTAAATATTTGCAAAGAACTTTTTCTGACTTTTCAAATAAAAAATATTAATCACAACTTGTTTTTTAACAATATTAATGAAGAAATAGTTTTAAAAGTAATCATTTTCTAAGAAATTGGTCTATTTTAAAAAATTTATTTCTGACATGCCTCCCCCTTTTTCTTGATCACATGTCAAAAATCCTAAATCTTTAAATTTTCACAAAAGGTGATATATTTGGCTTTAAATTTGTAAATACAGTGTTTTCACATTACAACATGACCAGTAAAGGGCACCTAAAGCAAAAAAAGTGCTCAATAATGGATTTTCCATGTTGCCATAGGGGAATGCTTATATGGCCTTAACCGCAGTAATGAAAGTGAGTTTTTCCCCATTTCTAACCTAATTTTTGCTCAAATCTACACCAAACTTGATTTCAAGTGCTTATTACCACCATATTTAGGTAAATATAGCCCTCAAAGTTTAATATTTGATATTTTTACTAAATTTTCTACACTTTTTACAAGATAGGACATAAAAATCAGCCAAAAAGACCAATTTTCCATAATTTGGACCTATAACTTAAAAAAATGCATATTTTGAAGGATTTTTGTAGTGTATTCCTCTCATGGCAAAGTTAACAAGATCTTCAAGTAGTTTAAAGCTATTTCAAGAAACTTTTCATTTTGCCATGGCTTCATCTTAAGGCTAAAAACCACTAATTCCACTTCCCATAGGCTTCTATGCTAATTTCACAATATTCAATGGCTTCTCTGGACTTTACCTTAACTTTAACCTGCAGAGGACTATATATCAGCATGATTCTACATATGTCAGCTCACAATCCTCAGAATGGCATGTGGGGTTAGCAGACTTGCAGTGCAGTACTGGTCACCGGAAGTGAAGGGTCTATAAATAGCATGGGAAATCCCAGTGTTTTCACAAGATAGGGGTATATTTAAAAATCATTATGGAGATTAGGCTTCACATCACAAGAAGCAAAATGCACCTATAAAATGTACAGAAATGTTTTTCCTGTCAGAAACTGTTTAAATTTTTTAAATAAGATGAGAACTTTTTTCACAGCACTATGAGGAACAGGGGTAATTTCTGCGTAGGACTATTTTTGCGTACGTTCCAAATGCTCATTGGTTGAATTGGTGGTCTGTAACCTAAAGGGTCACTTTTTGTCTTAGAAAAAATAAATCACTATACAGGTATCTTCATACACACATACTGAATGCATTTGCAAAGTTTCAGTGAAATGTGACAAGCACTTTTTTAAATATTTGATTTTTAAATATAGGGTAACCAAGTTGTGCGAGCAAAAAAGTGACAATATTCTACCATACTTAAATGCATTAAATATTTGCAAAGAACTTTTTCTGACTTTTCAAATAAAAAATATTAATCACAACTTGTTTTTTAACAATATTAATGAAGAAATAGTTTTAAAAGTAATCATTTTCTAAGAAATTGGTCTATTTTAAAAAATTTATTTCTGACATGCCTCCCCCTTTTTCTTGATCACATGTCAAAAATCCTAAATCTTTAAATTTTCACAAAAGGTGATATATTTGGCTTTAAATTTGTAAATACAGTGTTTTCACATTACAACATGACCAGTAAAGGGCACCTAAAGCAAAAAAAGTGCTCAATAATGGATTTTCCATGTTGCCATAGGGGAATGCTTATATGGCCTTAACCGCAGTAATGAAAGTGAGTTTTTCCCCATTTCTAACCTAATTTTTGCTCAAATCTACACCAAACTTGATTTCAAGTGCTTATTACCACCATATTTAGGTAAATATAGCCCTCAAAGTTTAATATTTGATATTTTTACTAAATTTTCTACACTTTTTACAAGATAGGACATAAAAATCAGCCAAAAAGACCAATTTTCCATAATTTGGACCTATAACTTAAAAAAATGCATATTTTGAAGGATTTTTGTAGTGTATTCCTCTCATGGCAAAGTTAACAAGATCTTCAAGTAGTTTAAAGCTATTTCAAGAAACTTTTCATTTTGCCATGGCTTCATCTTAAGGCTAAAAACCACTAATTCCACTTCCCATAGGCTTCTATGCTAATTTCACAATATTCAATGGCTTCTCTGGACTTTACCTTAACTTTAACCTGCAGAGGACTATATATCAGCATGATTCTACATATGTCAGCTCACAATCCTCAGAATGGCATGTGGGGTTAGCAGACTTGCAGTGCAGTACTGGTCACCGGAAGTGAAGGGTCTATAAATAGCATGGGAAATCCCAGTGTTTTCACAAGATAGGGGTATATTTAAAAATCATTATGGAGATTAGGCTTCACATCACAAGAAGCAAAATGCACCTATAAAATGTACAGAAATGTTTTTCCTGTCAGAAACTGTTTAAATTTTTTAAATAAGATGAGAACTTTTTTCACAGCACTATGAGGAACAGGGGTAATTTCTGCGTAGGACTATTTTTGCGTACGTTCCAAATGCTCATTGGTTGAATTGGTGGTCTGTAACCTAAAGGGTCACTTTTTGTCTTAGAAAAAATAAATCACTATACAGGTATCTTCATACACACATACTGAATGCATTTGCAAAGTTTCAGTGAAATGTGACAAGCACTTTTTTAAATATTTGATTTTTAAATATAGGGTAACCAAGTTGTGCGAGCAAAAAAGTGACAATATTCTACCATACTTAAATGCATTAAATATTTGCAAAGAACTTTTTCTGACTTTTCAAATAAAAAATATTAATCACAACTTGTTTTTTAACAATATTAATGAAGAAATAGTTTTAAAAGTAATCATTTTCTAAGAAATTGGTCTATTTTAAAAAATTTATTTCTGACATGCCTCCCCCTTTTTCTTGATCACATGTCAAAAATCCTAAATCTTTAAATTTTCACAAAAGGTGATATATTTGGCTTTAAATTTGTAAATACAGTGTTTTCACATTACAACATGACCAGTAAAGGGCACCTAAAGCAAAAAAAGTGCTCAATAATGGATTTTCCATGTTGCCATAGGGGAATGCTTATATGGCCTTAACCGCAGTAATGAAAGTGAGTTTTTCCCCATTTCTAACCTAATTTTTGCTCAAATCTACACCAAACTTGATTTCAAGTGCTTATTACCACCATATTTAGGTAAATATAGCCCTCAAAGTTTAATATTTGATATTTTTACTAAATTTTCTACACTTTTTACAAGATAGGACATAAAAATCAGCCAAAAAGACCAATTTTCCATAATTTGGACCTATAACTTAAAAAAATGCATATTTTGAAGGATTTTTGTAGTGTATTCCTCTCATGGCAAAGTTAACAAGATCTTCAAGTAGTTTAAAGCTATTTCAAGAAACTTTTCATTTTGCCATGGCTTCATCTTAAGGCTAAAAACCACTAATTCCACTTCCCATAGGCTTCTATGCTAATTTCACAATATTCAATGGCTTCTCTGGACTTTACCTTAACTTTAACCTGCAGAGGACTATATATCAGCATGATTCTACATATGTCAGCTCACAATCCTCAGAATGGCATGTGGGGTTAGCAGACTTGCAGTGCAGTACTGGTCACCGGAAGTGAAGGGTCTATAAATAGCATGGGAAATCCCAGTGTTTTCACAAGATAGGGGTATATTTAAAAATCATTATGGAGATTAGGCTTCACATCACAAGAAGCAAAATGCACCTATAAAATGTACAGAAATGTTTTTCCTGTCAGAAACTGTTTAAATTTTTTAAATAAGATGAGAACTTTTTTCACAGCACTATGAGGAACAGGGGTAATTTCTGCGTAGGACTATTTTTGCGTACGTTCCAAATGCTCATTGGTTGAATTGGTGGTCTGTAACCTAAAGGGTCACTTTTTGTCTTAGAAAAAATAAATCACTATACAGGTATCTTCATACACACATACTGAATGCATTTGCAAAGTTTCAGTGAAATGTGACAAGCACTTTTTTAAATATTTGATTTTTAAATATAGGGTAACCAAGTTGTGCGAGCAAAAAAGTGACAATATTCTACCATACTTAAATGCATTAAATATTTGCAAAGAACTTTTTCTGACTTTTCAAATAAAAAATATTAATCACAACTTGTTTTTTAACAATATTAATGAAGAAATAGTTTTAAAAGTAATCATTTTCTAAGAAATTGGTCTATTTTAAAAAATTTATTTCTGACATGCCTCCCCCTTTTTCTTGATCACATGTCAAAAATCCTAAATCTTTAAATTTTCACAAAAGGTGATATATTTGGCTTTAAATTTGTAAATACAGTGTTTTCACATTACAACATGACCAGTAAAGGGCACCTAAAGCAAAAAAAGTGCTCAATAATGGATTTTCCATGTTGCCATAGGGGAATGCTTATATGGCCTTAACCGCAGTAATGAAAGTGAGTTTTTCCCCATTTCTAACCTAATTTTTGCTCAAATCTACACCAAACTTGATTTCAAGTGCTTATTACCACCATATTTAGGTAAATATAGCCCTCAAAGTTTAATATTTGATATTTTTACTAAATTTTCTACACTTTTTACAAGATAGGACATAAAAATCAGCCAAAAAGACCAATTTTCCATAATTTGGACCTATAACTTAAAAAAATGCATATTTTGAAGGATTTTTGTAGTGTATTCCTCTCATGGCAAAGTTAACAAGATCTTCAAGTAGTTTAAAGCTATTTCAAGAAACTTTTCATTTTGCCATGGCTTCATCTTAAGGCTAAAAACCACTAATTCCACTTCCCATAGGCTTCTATGCTAATTTCACAATATTCAATGGCTTCTCTGGACTTTACCTTAACTTTAACCTGCAGAGGACTATATATCAGCATGATTCTACATATGTCAGCTCACAATCCTCAGAATGGCATGTGGGGTTAGCAGACTTGCAGTGCAGTACTGGTCACCGGAAGTGAAGGGTCTATAAATAGCATGGGAAATCCCAGTGTTTTCACAAGATAGGGGTATATTTAAAAATCATTATGGAGATTAGGCTTCACATCACAAGAAGCAAAATGCACCTATAAAATGTACAGAAATGTTTTTCCTGTCAGAAACTGTTTAAATTTTTTAAATAAGATGAGAACTTTTTTCACAGCACTATGAGGAACAGGGGTAATTTCTGCGTAGGACTATTTTTGCGTACGTTCCAAATGCTCATTGGTTGAATTGGTGGTCTGTAACCTAAAGGGTCACTTTTTGTCTTAGAAAAAATAAATCACTATACAGGTATCTTCATACACACATACTGAATGCATTTGCAAAGTTTCAGTGAAATGTGACAAGCACTTTTTTAAATATTTGATTTTTAAATATAGGGTAACCAAGTTGTGCGAGCAAAAAAGTGACAATATTCTACCATACTTAAATGCATTAAATATTTGCAAAGAACTTTTTCTGACTTTTCAAATAAAAAATATTAATCACAACTTGTTTTTTAACAATATTAATGAAGAAATAGTTTTAAAAGTAATCATTTTCTAAGAAATTGGTCTATTTTAAAAAATTTATTTCTGACATGCCTCCCCCTTTTTCTTGATCACATGTCAAAAATCCTAAATCTTTAAATTTTCACAAAAGGTGATATATTTGGCTTTAAATTTGTAAATACAGTGTTTTCACATTACAACATGACCAGTAAAGGGCACCTAAAGCAAAAAAAGTGCTCAATAATGGATTTTCCATGTTGCCATAGGGGAATGCTTATATGGCCTTAACCGCAGTAATGAAAGTGAGTTTTTCCCCATTTCTAACCTAATTTTTGCTCAAATCTACACCAAACTTGATTTCAAGTGCTTATTACCACCATATTTAGGTAAATATAGCCCTCAAAGTTTAATATTTGATATTTTTACTAAATTTTCTACACTTTTTACAAGATAGGACATAAAAATCAGCCAAAAAGACCAATTTTCCATAATTTGGACCTATAACTTAAAAAAATGCATATTTTGAAGGATTTTTGTAGTGTATTCCTCTCATGGCAAAGTTAACAAGATCTTCAAGTAGTTTAAAGCTATTTCAAGAAACTTTTCATTTTGCCATGGCTTCATCTTAAGGCTAAAAACCACTAATTCCACTTCCCATAGGCTTCTATGCTAATTTCACAATATTCAATGGCTTCTCTGGACTTTACCTTAACTTTAACCTGCAGAGGACTATATATCAGCATGATTCTACATATGTCAGCTCACAATCCTCAGAATGGCATGTGGGGTTAGCAGACTTGCAGTGCAGTACTGGTCACCGGAAGTGAAGGGTCTATAAATAGCATGGGAAATCCCAGTGTTTTCACAAGATAGGGGTATATTTAAAAATCATTATGGAGATTAGGCTTCACATCACAAGAAGCAAAATGCACCTATAAAATGTACAGAAATGTTTTTCCTGTCAGAAACTGTTTAAATTTTTTAAATAAGATGAGAACTTTTTTCACAGCACTATGAGGAACAGGGGTAATTTCTGCGTAGGACTATTTTTGCGTACGTTCCAAATGCTCATTGGTTGAATTGGTGGTCTGTAACCTAAAGGGTCACTTTTTGTCTTAGAAAAAATAAATCACTATACAGGTATCTTCATACACACATACTGAATGCATTTGCAAAGTTTCAGTGAAATGTGACAAGCACTTTTTTAAATATTTGATTTTTAAATATAGGGTAACCAAGTTGTGCGAGCAAAAAAGTGACAATATTCTACCATACTTAAATGCATTAAATATTTGCAAAGAACTTTTTCTGACTTTTCAAATAAAAAATATTAATCACAACTTGTTTTTTAACAATATTAATGAAGAAATAGTTTTAAAAGTAATCATTTTCTAAGAAATTGGTCTATTTTAAAAAATTTATTTCTGACATGCCTCCCCCTTTTTCTTGATCACATGTCAAAAATCCTAAATCTTTAAATTTTCACAAAAGGTGATATATTTGGCTTTAAATTTGTAAATACAGTGTTTTCACATTACAACATGACCAGTAAAGGGCACCTAAAGCAAAAAAAGTGCTCAATAATGGATTTTCCATGTTGCCATAGGGGAATGCTTATATGGCCTTAACCGCAGTAATGAAAGTGAGTTTTTCCCCATTTCTAACCTAATTTTTGCTCAAATCTACACCAAACTTGATTTCAAGTGCTTATTACCACCATATTTAGGTAAATATAGCCCTCAAAGTTTAATATTTGATATTTTTACTAAATTTTCTACACTTTTTACAAGATAGGACATAAAAATCAGCCAAAAAGACCAATTTTCCATAATTTGGACCTATAACTTAAAAAAATGCATATTTTGAAGGATTTTTGTAGTGTATTCCTCTCATGGCAAAGTTAACAAGATCTTCAAGTAGTTTAAAGCTATTTCAAGAAACTTTTCATTTTGCCATGGCTTCATCTTAAGGCTAAAAACCACTAATTCCACTTCCCATAGGCTTCTATGCTAATTTCACAATATTCAATGGCTTCTCTGGACTTTACCTTAACTTTAACCTGCAGAGGACTATATATCAGCATGATTCTACATATGTCAGCTCACAATCCTCAGAATGGCATGTGGGGTTAGCAGACTTGCAGTGCAGTACTGGTCACCGGAAGTGAAGGGTCTATAAATAGCATGGGAAATCCCAGTGTTTTCACAAGATAGGGGTATATTTAAAAATCATTATGGAGATTAGGCTTCACATCACAAGAAGCAAAATGCACCTATAAAATGTACAGAAATGTTTTTCCTGTCAGAAACTGTTTAAATTTTTTAAATAAGATGAGAACTTTTTTCACAGCACTATGAGGAACAGGGGTAATTTCTGCGTAGGACTATTTTTGCGTACGTTCCAAATGCTCATTGGTTGAATTGGTGGTCTGTAACCTAAAGGGTCACTTTTTGTCTTAGAAAAAATAAATCACTATACAGGTATCTTCATACACACATACTGAATGCATTTGCAAAGTTTCAGTGAAATGTGACAAGCACTTTTTTAAATATTTGATTTTTAAATATAGGGTAACCAAGTTGTGCGAGCAAAAAAGTGACAATATTCTACCATACTTAAATGCATTAAATATTTGCAAAGAACTTTTTCTGACTTTTCAAATAAAAAATATTAATCACAACTTGTTTTTTAACAATATTAATGAAGAAATAGTTTTAAAAGTAATCATTTTCTAAGAAATTGGTCTATTTTAAAAAATTTATTTCTGACATGCCTCCCCCTTTTTCTTGATCACATGTCAAAAATCCTAAATCTTTAAATTTTCACAAAAGGTGATATATTTGGCTTTAAATTTGTAAATACAGTGTTTTCACATTACAACATGACCAGTAAAGGGCACCTAAAGCAAAAAAAGTGCTCAATAATGGATTTTCCATGTTGCCATAGGGGAATGCTTATATGGCCTTAACCGCAGTAATGAAAGTGAGTTTTTCCCCATTTCTAACCTAATTTTTGCTCAAATCTACACCAAACTTGATTTCAAGTGCTTATTACCACCATATTTAGGTAAATATAGCCCTCAAAGTTTAATATTTGATATTTTTACTAAATTTTCTACACTTTTTACAAGATAGGACATAAAAATCAGCCAAAAAGACCAATTTTCCATAATTTGGACCTATAACTTAAAAAAATGCATATTTTGAAGGATTTTTGTAGTGTATTCCTCTCATGGCAAAGTTAACAAGATCTTCAAGTAGTTTAAAGCTATTTCAAGAAACTTTTCATTTTGCCATGGCTTCATCTTAAGGCTAAAAACCACTAATTCCACTTCCCATAGGCTTCTATGCTAATTTCACAATATTCAATGGCTTCTCTGGACTTTACCTTAACTTTAACCTGCAGAGGACTATATATCAGCATGATTCTACATATGTCAGCTCACAATCCTCAGAATGGCATGTGGGGTTAGCAGACTTGCAGTGCAGTACTGGTCACCGGAAGTGAAGGGTCTATAAATAGCATGGGAAATCCCAGTGTTTTCACAAGATAGGGGTATATTTAAAAATCATTATGGAGATTAGGCTTCACATCACAAGAAGCAAAATGCACCTATAAAATGTACAGAAATGTTTTTCCTGTCAGAAACTGTTTAAATTTTTTAAATAAGATGAGAACTTTTTTCACAGCACTATGAGGAACAGGGGTAATTTCTGCGTAGGACTATTTTTGCGTACGTTCCAAATGCTCATTGGTTGAATTGGTGGTCTGTAACCTAAAGGGTCACTTTTTGTCTTAGAAAAAATAAATCACTATACAGGTATCTTCATACACACATACTGAATGCATTTGCAAAGTTTCAGTGAAATGTGACAAGCACTTTTTTAAATATTTGATTTTTAAATATAGGGTAACCAAGTTGTGCGAGCAAAAAAGTGACAATATTCTACCATACTTAAATGCATTAAATATTTGCAAAGAACTTTTTCTGACTTTTCAAATAAAAAATATTAATCACAACTTGTTTTTTAACAATATTAATGAAGAAATAGTTTTAAAAGTAATCATTTTCTAAGAAATTGGTCTATTTTAAAAAATTTATTTCTGACATGCCTCCCCCTTTTTCTTGATCACATGTCAAAAATCCTAAATCTTTAAATTTTCACAAAAGGTGATATATTTGGCTTTAAATTTGTAAATACAGTGTTTTCACATTACAACATGACCAGTAAAGGGCACCTAAAGCAAAAAAAGTGCTCAATAATGGATTTTCCATGTTGCCATAGGGGAATGCTTATATGGCCTTAACCGCAGTAATGAAAGTGAGTTTTTCCCCATTTCTAACCTAATTTTTGCTCAAATCTACACCAAACTTGATTTCAAGTGCTTATTACCACCATATTTAGGTAAATATAGCCCTCAAAGTTTAATATTTGATATTTTTACTAAATTTTCTACACTTTTTACAAGATAGGACATAAAAATCAGCCAAAAAGACCAATTTTCCATAATTTGGACCTATAACTTAAAAAAATGCATATTTTGAAGGATTTTTGTAGTGTATTCCTCTCATGGCAAAGTTAACAAGATCTTCAAGTAGTTTAAAGCTATTTCAAGAAACTTTTCATTTTGCCATGGCTTCATCTTAAGGCTAAAAACCACTAATTCCACTTCCCATAGGCTTCTATGCTAATTTCACAATATTCAATGGCTTCTCTGGACTTTACCTTAACTTTAACCTGCAGAGGACTATATATCAGCATGATTCTACATATGTCAGCTCACAATCCTCAGAATGGCATGTGGGGTTAGCAGACTTGCAGTGCAGTACTGGTCACCGGAAGTGAAGGGTCTATAAATAGCATGGGAAATCCCAGTGTTTTCACAAGATAGGGGTATATTTAAAAATCATTATGGAGATTAGGCTTCACATCACAAGAAGCAAAATGCACCTATAAAATGTACAGAAATGTTTTTCCTGTCAGAAACTGTTTAAATTTTTTAAATAAGATGAGAACTTTTTTCACAGCACTATGAGGAACAGGGGTAATTTCTGCGTAGGACTATTTTTGCGTACGTTCCAAATGCTCATTGGTTGAATTGGTGGTCTGTAACCTAAAGGGTCACTTTTTGTCTTAGAAAAAATAAATCACTATACAGGTATCTTCATACACACATACTGAATGCATTTGCAAAGTTTCAGTGAAATGTGACAAGCACTTTTTTAAATATTTGATTTTTAAATATAGGGTAACCAAGTTGTGCGAGCAAAAAAGTGACAATATTCTACCATACTTAAATGCATTAAATATTTGCAAAGAACTTTTTCTGACTTTTCAAATAAAAAATATTAATCACAACTTGTTTTTTAACAATATTAATGAAGAAATAGTTTTAAAAGTAATCATTTTCTAAGAAATTGGTCTATTTTAAAAAATTTATTTCTGACATGCCTCCCCCTTTTTCTTGATCACATGTCAAAAATCCTAAATCTTTAAATTTTCACAAAAGGTGATATATTTGGCTTTAAATTTGTAAATACAGTGTTTTCACATTACAACATGACCAGTAAAGGGCACCTAAAGCAAAAAAAGTGCTCAATAATGGATTTTCCATGTTGCCATAGGGGAATGCTTATATGGCCTTAACCGCAGTAATGAAAGTGAGTTTTTCCCCATTTCTAACCTAATTTTTGCTCAAATCTACACCAAACTTGATTTCAAGTGCTTATTACCACCATATTTAGGTAAATATAGCCCTCAAAGTTTAATATTTGATATTTTTACTAAATTTTCTACACTTTTTACAAGATAGGACATAAAAATCAGCCAAAAAGACCAATTTTCCATAATTTGGACCTATAACTTAAAAAAATGCATATTTTGAAGGATTTTTGTAGTGTATTCCTCTCATGGCAAAGTTAACAAGATCTTCAAGTAGTTTAAAGCTATTTCAAGAAACTTTTCATTTTGCCATGGCTTCATCTTAAGGCTAAAAACCACTAATTCCACTTCCCATAGGCTTCTATGCTAATTTCACAATATTCAATGGCTTCTCTGGACTTTACCTTAACTTTAACCTGCAGAGGACTATATATCAGCATGATTCTACATATGTCAGCTCACAATCCTCAGAATGGCATGTGGGGTTAGCAGACTTGCAGTGCAGTACTGGTCACCGGAAGTGAAGGGTCTATAAATAGCATGGGAAATCCCAGTGTTTTCACAAGATAGGGGTATATTTAAAAATCATTATGGAGATTAGGCTTCACATCACAAGAAGCAAAATGCACCTATAAAATGTACAGAAATGTTTTTCCTGTCAGAAACTGTTTAAATTTTTTAAATAAGATGAGAACTTTTTTCACAGCACTATGAGGAACAGGGGTAATTTCTGCGTAGGACTATTTTTGCGTACGTTCCAAATGCTCATTGGTTGAATTGGTGGTCTGTAACCTATATACTGTAATTATCCTGAAGTTCAGACAAACTTTAACATAAATTCTGCGTCAAACAGAAATGCCCTTGAAACTGAAATTACCCCGATCAATTATATAAAACCCTCTTTATATAAAACGGCATTTGCTCTGAAATATAAGCTAGTTTAATGATTGAATTTTATCTTTTTAAAACGCAAAAATTTACAATTACTGGACATTTTCGGGAAGTAACTTACCGTCGTAGAGCACCCTTAAAACAGATTAACAATGTTCATATCGACCCAATAAACTTTTAATCACGAGAGAAGACAGTCGACTCTGATGTCATTTATTATCATTTCTGAAATGACGGGGACACGACATCGGATATGTTACTATATTCTAATTGTTCATATACAAGATGAAATGAACAAGCATATACCCAAAAACAACTTGACAAAATTTCTATTAAGATATCTATACAACCTGATGCCAAGACGACAATTAACAGTTCACATTGCTAAGTTTAAGCGAGTGACTTCAAGGAAATTTTATTTTAATGCACCCACTTACATACACCAAACAAAAGTTGACGAATATTGCTTTTAGAAAATGTCGGTCGCAAAAAATGATTGGCAAAAAAGATGATGTTTTATTTTGAGCCAAAGGTAAAATTTACTGAACGGAAATTATGTTGAATTTTTTTTGACTATCATGGCCCTAATTTCAACGAGAGAGCTTAGAGGTTTAAAATCGGAAACAAATATGGACATCTTGAAGTCGATACTCCCCATTTTAACCTTACGCCTACTCATTATAGATTCTAGGTTGACAAGGGTCCGTTTTAGTTTGTTTTAATCGCGAAAAGGCCTAATAGTATACATACGTGTTAACAAAATAGCAAGTCGTTCAAGCTGGCCTCAATTCCACGGACATCACAAATAAATGTCTGTTAAATATTTTTTTTCGAAGTGTTTCGGCCAGAGGCCTTCTCCAAAGAATTTGCTTTGTTTGAATATCAAGTCAAAACGTGACACTGACAGAAGTGTAATATTTTGAAATTATTTACAACAATATAGTACATTACACGTTGTTTTCTGTAACGTAAGAGTTTTGTTGCTACATTGTACACAAGAAGCATGTACGTTTTTTTTGTGGGGGAGGGGGTTATTTAACTCTTTGAACATGTGATTCACCTAAGAACTTTATTTTTGCCTGCCGTTTCCATTTTGGGTCACATACAGTTCCGCAGCTCATAAGAGACTAAGAGAATTACTTTTTGGACATAAATTCGGATATGGATTGTTAAAATATTTGCACAACAAATTAGAATAAAACATTACTCTTAAACATGGAAACCGCTGAGAGTGCGGTGCTATTAGATATGCACTGAATAGTGTACTCATGTTCACCTAACACCCATACACGTTAATCTAATAAAATAAATGCAAAAATTAATGTGGATAAAATCAAAACCCTACCGGTGCACCTGGTCCACTACGTCAGTTTGCTCATTTATTTGTGTTGCTTTGTATTTATTAGTTAGGTTTTGTTATTTGTTGTGGAAGTCTGTTTCCCTGTCTAGTCTTTATCCCTGGATTGCGTTCTTTTGATTTCCGCTAGAACCTTGGTTACTCTTGATTACCTTGATTAATCTTTAAACGCATTCTCTTTTTACGCCAAGCTCTCACATAAAACATTGTTTGTTAGAAGGCTTTACTCTGAAAATCAGTGAAGCTTCAAGGGAACTTTTGTAAAAAAATAATTAAAATGATGAAGCTTTTTTTCTAGTTTTTGATGCGGTAGAATGCTACATGAATAGTACAATATATGAATAGGTATACGATAATAAGCTTTGTTGCTCCATTAAAATGAAATGGTTACATTAATCACCTACGGGAATATTTCATCTTAGCTGAATACACTGGATTACCGTTGTTCTAAGATGCTTAGTTGTCAACAATAAAGGATCAGATGAACAATCTTGTCAACCCGAGGATAAAACTCTACGCTTATTAAACATTAAATTGGTTACAAGGAACGGAAATGTCAGATGGAAGAATTTTAATGAGCTGCAGCTCGGGGTTTCTTATTAAACCAATTACAAAATATCAAATTGAATAAAATATCTCCATTTCACTTTGAAAATAAAAGTTTTTGTGTCAAAATTACTTTCAAATAGTAATGTTACAAAGAAACTTTATTTAACTATTACATTGATGGGGCTATTGGTTCGTGATGCAAATAACGAAATTGAAATGACATATATAAGTTTAATAATCTTGACCTGTTTTCTTTGTTTTGTTTGTTACAAAAAAGGCAAACACGACAACTAAAACATTCTTTTTTAACCTATCTAAGCTCGATATGTTAGACATTCAATGTGTAATTAAAGGACGAGTAATCAAAGGAACAAGGATTCAAACCGTGACAAAAAAAAAAAAATAAATAATAAAAACACAGTCCAATGATAAAGATATGAAATAACCAAGATAATACGCTAAAAGAAACAAGTACAAAGTAAATGTAAATGAGCATAGAAATAAATCCCTAATATAAAAATAAAAATATTAAATCCCTACCTACAGACCCGACAAAATTTTAGAACGGTGATCGGAAACATAACATTATTTTTTCGGCCTTGGAGATTTCTCATCAATTGACTGACGTGCACCATTAAGTTGACCTACCTTTCTGTCTTACATGCACTTGGAAGTATTGATTTTATCCGAAAAAGTATTTTGCTGAGTCAAAGATTCAGCAAATGCTGTAGGCCGTACAGTATATAGTGTACAGGTTACAAATTAGACCACAAGGTCACGGAACGACATAAAATCACATGATAATGCATTTAACGAATGAACGTGGTCACATGACAACTAATTTCCTCGAATACACTATGACCCACATTCACGGGTATGACCGGGACTGTGTAAACGCTTGAATGCAACAAAAAAAAAAAAAAAAAAAATCAAAATGTGTCAATAAGAAACCATAAAATTAACCAAGTAAATGCATGGTACTTAATACTAGATTATTGTTATATTGTCCTGTATGCTCTTCTCTAGATCAATACTGTGTGGTACGAAATTTGGGAATATTGTCCAGAGTTGTATTGAATGTAAAATATATATACTTCATGGAATAAAATTCCCAACTAATCATGCAATAAATCTGCAACTGCAGTGCTTATAAATTGTGTAACCAATGCTTGTTTGTCATCTATAACGTCCCGAATGACGGTTCATTCAGAAATCCTATTGACCCAAAATACAACAATATACATGTAAATCATCAGATGTTGAAATTGTTAATTATTTAAATTTAGAGAATTGAGTCCATAACGATTCATGAAAATGCGTGCATTAATTAGACAAAGAATTGCTCATTTTCGTAATTGTGTGTTTTTTTTGGCAGCAAGTCAACATTTACGGCATTAAAATTTTGTACACATCCAAGAAACAGTCCCCTATTACGTGAAAAAAAGTTATTATTACGTAGTTTGTCATCTGTAAAGTATTGTTCTTGACATAGCTTAATTTTTATTTCAATTACCTTTTCAGTTGGAATGGAAATTGTCATGTTCACTGTATCGAAGTGTTTTCTCAGAATTATCATACTTGTGGCTGGCGCACAACAGTTTTATTCGGCTACTTTGAAATCAAGATCATTAATCAGAGTTTTGAGATTTTGATAGCCACTGTCGGCATGTTTGTCTGTTTCAGCTGAACCGATATCATCAATGCAATTCACCCCACTGAAAACAATGTTTCTGTATATGGGCATTATAGCATTGGTTATCCTTTGTGCGGCCATAAGCTCAGTTCACAAACCGAATGGAATTTTTGTGTCAAATACAAATTGCATTTCCACATTAAAGCCAATAAATGAATAATCATTCAGGTCAACTGGTTACCATCGGTTGCATCTCTTAATATCGACTTAGTTCAATAGGCACGTGGGACCTTTTTCATTTATGAGCTGCACTAAATGTTGCGGAGTGGTGTAATGTGAAGTAGGTGTTTTTAGGTATGTTATCATTGACTGAAGACCAAGTCGGGAAGGATAAATCCATGATATTCCTATGCTCAGTTGTGTACCTTTTTGGTACAGATGACAATGGTGATGAAGCTAAAGGGACCTGAAAGGGGTTAACATTGAATTGACCAACTAATGCTTTATATTCTAACTCTATCTGGATGTATTTATCTATGTGTTCATGAAAACAACATTGCAGATTTATGATTTCTAAAAATTGTTTCTGGTAAATCAGCCAACTGGTCAACAAGACCCTATAAAATCCAAAACTTCATAATCATAATGATCAAATAGAGGCTCTCCATAAATGTTTGTTCAATGTAGAGTCAACTGGTACCTCTAAACCAAGATAACTGGGGGTACCAGAATTATACACAATATCATGTAGATTCTTGATCTGGTAACTACGCATACATTCATTTTGGATGCTTACAATTTCTGCCCGCGGAGATACATTTACAATGTTGCTATGTGTATGTTCATAGTGTCAATAACTTCACTACTTGTAAAAGAAATATCATTGGTGTTACAGTATTTTAAATCAGATTCAAATGGTTTAATTAACTGTTTTGACAACCTTTTGTTCAGGTGAGCTACATGTAACTTCACTAGGTTTATCAAAGTCAACTAACTGAGATTTGACTTCACTAGGTTTATCAAAGTCAACTAACTGAGATTTGACCTCTAAGTGTACCTAATTGACCTATGTTTTGTATAGGTATACCATTAACATGATTATAAAAGCTGGCATAGAAATTGTCAGTTTGAGTTCCATCGTTAACAGTTTTAGAACACTATAAATCAAAACACACTTTCCCCTCATGTAGTATTTTGAGACCTGGAAAGTCACAATCTTGTTGACAGTTGTGAGCATAGCCGTCTGAACCTCGACCTCGACTCTCTTGAAAATGTTTATTGCAGTCTTTTGCAGTCTGATGCATGATAGATTTGCGTTTTATCCAACATGAGCTACAAAAATGCCCCTCTAATAAGCCGATGTGTTTTTGCGTGCATCTTTTTACTACACGACCCTTTGCTATAAGATGAACAGTGCATTTTGGGATGTGACTGGTTCAAGCGACGCGTTTTGACAAAATCAAAGTTATCACTACAAGAAGCGCGTCCTGTTTCTATCTCTCGCAGAACGTCTTCGTGAAATGCTAATACTTCGGAACAAATAAATTGTTCACTATAAAATAAAACAAAAGTTGTGTCAGATGTTCGGCGCGTTTGTACTCAGCTGGCTCAATATTGTGTATAATATATTGTTCTCCTTTGACAAGAGCCGGCATGCTCAAGGACATGAACTCGACATCGTTACTACCCGAAAATTCATGCGGCCACGCGACATGAAATTGAGATGTCTTGGGTCATTTTAGTTTGAATTTAGGATAGTTAACTGTTTTAAATGTTCTCAATTACTTTATGTTTTATATCTTTGTCTTGACGTAATATGACTAAGTTCAACCTTTCTGGTTGTTCCGTGTTTCCGTTTAGTTTTCTGGTTTGTTTGCCTTCAATTTAAGCGATTTATTTTTCTCCACAAGTTCACGTAATTTAATTTGGAGTTTTGCCGACAACGCTTGTATTGTCGAATATGTTTAGAAACGCACTACAATGATGATTTTGCTTTGCATTGCAGCGTTTGGCGATCCCGGAAGTAACCAATAAAATGCATATCTTTATATGGATTTCAGTACGTTCTACAAAGAAAACAAAGCTTATAATTATATGATTGATATTTTTTTTTAATTGAGAGTTTGTCAAAAGTTTCTAAATTCAATATTGTAATTCTATAGTCAACATTGTTTTATTATACAGATGACATCTAGTACAAGTATTTGCCGATTATTACATAGTTATTTTGATATTATGAAAAAATGTAGAGTAAACTAAGGTTGTGTTGGTATTTGGTTGTCCACGTCTTCACAATATCCATGAAACTGTTTGCTCTATGTAGCAAACTAGGAGTTTAAAGCCCAAACATATTTATTGTTGAGTTGATTATTGCTCTAGGCCTTGAATAGCCATGTTATTAAAATGAAGAGTTCATCAATTTCATCTCAGAATGTGACGACTCTATTCGCTACACTGCTCCATCGGATCAAATTGGTACAGGGAAGATAATGCAACTTATAGAAGGGTCTGAAAAATTCCCAACGATGTTAGAACTGTCAAATTTGCGATGCAAATTCTTGGGCGTTCCCTCCACGGGACTCGAACTCGTACCGCTGTGACATCTATGACAGCACCGCCAGCACAAAGTCCAGACAAACGTGACTAACGCATCCAAGATTATGTCTTAGAGCTTGGTGTAGAGTACAACTAGAATGTGCTTCTTGCTTATATTTGCATCCTTATCTCGAGTTGATGTTCAGGTACGATTTATATTTACCACGTACAGCAGTTTTAAAACATAATTTAAAGATTCCAACTTTTTTTTATACAAACGTACGCAATACTTTTATATCAAATATCGGTCTTACAAATCTTGTTTTATCTCAAGTCTGCGCATAAACGATTTGTGTAGGAAAATAAGCCAATCGTCATCGAATTGTTTTCTTTGGAAATGTTAAAGTTCAATTCATAGAAATAAGATAAAAGGAACATTTTTCCTTCATACCAAAAGAAATTGCTTAAGCAGTCTTCAATTGGTCTCAGTTGAACAAAATAATAATAATAATAATAAAAATAAAAGCGTTTATCGTTATTGGAGTTCCCATGAGGACCAATGGGGACTACATATCGCAGACCTTTTTCTGTATTGTTACAAATCACAATTTTATGGTTAGAATTATTAAAGACTCTTCTAAACATCATTTGATAGAAAAAATAGAGATATATATCCTGTAGAACTTCCTTTGATAGAGATATATATCCTGTAGAACTTCCTTTGATAGAGATATATATCCTGTAGAACTTCCTTTGAACAAATATTGATAATATAGAATATTCGTTTCTTGATCTTAGTATTCATATCAACAATGGTAAACTTATATTAAAATTTACGATAAAAGGTATGATTTTTCTATACCTATTGTTATCTATCTCTTTTTTTACATGGCAGCGTCCCCTTGTCACCATCATATCTCGTCTTTACATAACACAATTGGTTCGATTTACTCGTATTTGTTACCATGTTCCGGATTTTAACGAAAGAAATCTTTATTTATAGAAATTAACATACCCTATATATAAAAGCAGTTTTCGGCATGACACGGGTTGCATCCTTATTGAATGATTTATGATATACCGTGATTCTCAACCCCGGATGGGAAAAATTGGAATTGAGTTTACATACAATGAGGACATAACTTGTGTTGGTTTAAACTGGTTTGGAGCTGGTTGACCTTTGTTCGTGCATCTGTGCACCGCAAGTTAGGACTTTCTGACATTTGTATATATTGTTTCTTTGTCACTTTAAGGTTTTTTTTATATTGCTAGAGTTTAGAGGGGCAACTATTTCGCTGTACCTGTGTATAATGTTGTTGTGGAGCTAGCTGTTGTTCATTGAAGACTCATGGGTGTCCTTGAGCTGACATTTTTCATCCTGTTGGAGTTGTTGTATCTTTGACATATTCACCATATCAATTTTCGTTATATTCAAGTATTAAAGCATTCAAGTATATTTAATGATCTTAAATTTACTGAAGCAGTTTGTAGAAAGAATTACACGATAGAATGTAATTACTTATAATTAATTCATTTACTTAATAATTATAAATAATTAAACTGACGTCCAGATCTAAAGATTTAAAAGTATTAGTCTAACACTGTTTACTGAGGACGCTTACCATACCGGTGTACCTGTCCATGCTCCCAGTTTTTATTGGAGTCCAAGTTGCTCATTTGCTTTTGTTTTGCTTTGTATGTATGATTTTAGTTACTCTGTGTTCTTTGTTGTGTATGTCTGTTTTCATGTCTGGTCTTTGACCCTGGATTACATTCATTTGATTACCGCTATAACCTAGGTTCCCTTGATTACTCTTTCAAAAGCTTTAAGTAATTTATGTAAGGGTTTTTTCCTCTCTCTAAATACAATCTAGATTTTTAGTACAACAAAGCTGTCTTTGTATGAATCATGGAAATTCCGAAAAATGTGATACACCTAAAATAAAGGCCACGTATGTTCATTTATGTTGTTTTATACTTCTGTATGATGATATATATAATTATTCTTTCCAATCTGTCTGCTCTTAGGAGATAATCCACTTGGTGATTTCAATAGTTTTTATTGTATTTCGTTGTCTTTTACAGAGTTATCTCCTTTAATACAACACAGCTTGTGATGTAGCAATGTTCGATGTTTCAAAGAACCATTTTTTATCAGCATTCTGTTAGTGGGACATTATTTTTATCGTCTGAAGTGTCGTGTCTATGTTAAATTGAATGGAGGTTGTTCGACGTCATCTTTTGTCATAATACTTCATCAATGTTACCTTTACACTATGTTATGTTTAGGCAATCCTTGTTATGTTAGGAAGAAATCTCCTTACTGATTCCACCAAAATAAAGACCACACATATATTATTGTGTGGCATTCTAATTAAAAACACCCCCTTGAAATGAGTTACTTAAATCAAAATTATTATACTGTAAGGAGACACTTATTTATTGTTAATTCGTTTGTTGATGTATATTTTCGTTCATACAAGGAATACGTACGCGTATTTGTGAAATACAGACCATTTTCTCGTTGTTGTACACCGAATCATCCCATCATTTATATTTATGTAACATGCTTTAGAATTCAAGCTTTGCACGAATATATAAATCGATAGAACTTGAGCAAGTAACGTAAGAATTATTAATATGAAATAAACTGTAGCAGTTAAAGCGTTACCATAGAAATAAAAAAGACCAAAAAAAAAAAAAAAAAAGAAATGCTTTGATCAGATATGACATATTGTATAATGTAGCATTTATCGAATTTCTAATCTTCTTTTTTATCTACCATCGATCCTTAAAAGGACACTGGAATCTATGTTACATTGTATTTTGAATGACGTGGAAAACTTTACAGGAATTTCTTTACTGAATCTTAATTAAAGGATTTATAAGCGTAATGCAAATTCACGTATGAAATCTGTGAATTAGTGAACATTAACTTAAAATACTTGAATCAACCTATTGAAACTATCAAAACAAACACCAATTTACAGTCTTAAATGATTTTTGTCGAATTTGGATATCGGCAAAAATACCGAAGTATGCAGGAGAAGAAGGTATATTGCCGCACAACTAAGGAAAATATAAAATATGAAAATTAAAGTCGTCTCTTTTATCATAAATCTTAGTGTTGAGATAAATACATGTGTACTGTTGTCAAAAAAGATGCACAATCTACGTACACAATGTTGCAACTAAATAAATTACACATAAAAACTGGAGACAAAGGAAACAAAACCACATAAAAAACTAAAGCATTTGAAATATGAACTCCCTCCCCAAAGGACTGGAAGTGACATCAGGTGATCCGGAAGGGTAAATATGAGTAAAAAGACGCTAAACGTTAACTTTTTATTTGCAGATAATGCTATTATGAGGAAAAAAGAGGAAATACATGATACCAGGTTGTGATAGAGAAAGGCTGAAGACAGTGTATAAAATTGAAGTTTTGACATTTTTGTGACTTTAAAAGCAAAGAATTTTACTGTTTTTTGTGTTTTTGTTTATGATGTTTATGATTATCGGTATTGACTTTAGAAACTTTTTACAATTTTTTTCAGCGACTGTACAGGAAAATCACAATGAAATTACCTGTCCTGTACCACTTGTTATGGTTAGAACACGTGTGTTACTGGGTACCAAATTTACCAAAGGCCATTTCCTGCTAACTTTGTTTGGAACGATTACAAATGTAACTATGAAGGAACTAGAACAAATCGTTATCTCCCCTATAAAACCGAATACACAACAATGACAACAAGAAGAGAAAGATTTTTTTTTCAACTATCACAATAAAATCATATAGCAATTGTTGTAGTTAATATAGTTATTCATACTGATATACAATTTAAAGACATGTCATTCAAGGACTGGTCATATCTATTTCTCAAATCGTACACCGTCCATGTTGAACAAAGTTTATATTAAATACACCACTTAGGATCGCTGGTGTTGTTTTGATTCTGATCAGAAACAACAGTCCACATGTAGACCTATCATACTCCCCAGAAACAACAGTCCACATGTAGACCTATCATACTCCCCAGAAACAACAGTCCACATGTAGACCTATCATACTCCCCAGAAACAACAGTCCACATGTAGACCTATCATACTCCCCAGAAACAACAGTCCACATGTAGACCTATCATACTCCCCAGAAACAACAGTCCACATGTAGACTTATCATACTCCCCAGAAACAACAGTCCACATGTAGACCTATCATACTCCCCAGAAACAACAGTCCACATGTAGACCTATCATACTCCCCAGAAACAACAGTCCACATGTAGACCTATCATACTCCCCAGAAACACATACACGATTATGTACATAAGTTACAATTCACTGTTTTGCATATTTACATGTACACTTGTTTATATATCTTGGAATCAATTTGTGGACCTGATGACCTTTTTATTACATGAATCCAACTACTCGAAGCCCGTTGCTACCAAAATCCCTACCTTTATATGTTGTTTAAATTACACAATGGGTAATACAGTTGAAAATTATAGGGCAGCGATTGGTATTTTCAAGTGTCGAATGAGGAAACTTACTGGTTACCACAACTATATGAACACATACTCTGATATATTTCTAAGCAACTTAGGGTTTTTCGTGTATAGTTGCATCACTTATACTTCTTCAATCGTTAAATCAGAATGTGAATGCACTGTTTGTACTTTTCATTCTCTACTCAATTCTTTTAATAGGAAATATCGAAAGTAATCCTGGTCCATTAAATGGTGCATCCTCGACACAAAATCCCAGAACAAAATGCGAATACTTCTTCTCACTATGTAATCTAAACATCCGCAGCATAAGAAATAAAATAGAATTCCTAGATAACTTTGCTGATGAATTTGATATTTTGATTCTACCTGAAACACACTTAAATGAACACATCCAAGACCATGATATTCTAAATGATACTTTCAAGAATGATCCACTTCGTAAAGAAAAGTCTTACGCAGGAGGTGGTATCCTAATATATTCGAAACAAAATATAGGTATTTCGAGAAATATCGAATTTGAAAATCCAACTGATGAAATAATCTGGCAGCAGTTCATGCGCATGGTCAATCCTTTCTGTTATGTGCAACCTATAGGCCCCCAGATAGTGACAATGATTACTGGTTGCGTCTCCAATACTCAATAGAGTTGGCCCTCGAATTAAATGAGAACGTGCTAGCTGGTGATTTCAATTCAAACCTATTTTGTAACTCAAATAATAAGCTTCTAGATATCGTGAACTCCTACAATCTAATTAATGTGATTAATAAACCCACCCGGGTACAAATAATAGACGAACATTACTAGATCCAATAATTATTGCTCGAAGTACTCGGATGTTTTAAGTATGCCTAGAGAGATCAGTGATCACGACGCGGCGATTACGTTTATTGAATGTTCAAAGTCAGTATCGAATACTTTTGAACGTGAAGTGTGGATATATGATCAAACTGATCGTGTTAACTTTGCTGATGAACTTTTTAAAGTAGACTGGGAAAATAAATTGAATGAGCTTAACGATGTAGATGAAATGTGCCATGAATTATCACAATAGCAAGAAACAAAACATATCGACCAAAATGATAACCTTACGTGCACATGACAGATTGTGGTTTAATAATGATATTAGGCGAGAAATTCGTATTCGTGACAGAATTAGGAAAAAAGCTCTCCGGACAAAACTGGATAAAGATATTCTCAAGTATGAAAAACAAAGAAATAAAGTAAACAATATGAAAAAAGTTGCCAAAGAAAACTTTGAGAAAAATATTGACGATTATTTAACGGAAAATTTTACGAATTCAAAAATGTACTGGAAAATAATGAAAATGCTTATTAAATCCAACAAAGGTATGAATGCTATACCCCATCTCATTAATACATTGAATAACGACACAGTTGAAGTAATTTATGATGATAACGAAAAATGTAATCTGCTGAATGAATATTTTTCATCAGTGTCGTCCCTTGATGACGGAAACTCCCCTCTGCCTGAATTAGATCTAAAAACGAATAATACGTTAAACTGCTTCGTAATATCGGAAAGTGAAACTATAGATATAATTAAAATACTAAATCCAAATAAGGCTACAGGACCAGACAATATAAGTAATCGTCTGCTTAAAATATCTCATGAGGTAATAGCAAAGACCCTTGCTTTAATATTTAATAAGTCAATTAAAAGTCACAGATATCCAACTGCTTGGAAGATGGATCATGTTATACCTATATTTAAGAAAGGGGGACACTGCATTACCTTCAAATTATCGTCCTATTTCGCTTATAAGCTGTTTGGGAAAGGTAATGGAAAGAGTGGTGGACAAACATGTATATAATAACCTAATTGATAATAGTTTACTTTATCCTTACTAACCGGGGTTCTTACCTAAACATTCAACAGTGCATCAACTAATTGAACTATATAATAGTGTTTTGAATTCTCTTGAAAATAAGAAAATAGCTGCTTCGTATTTTTGTGATTTCTCAAAAGCTTTTGATAGAGTTTGGCATAAAGGTTTGATACATAAACTCAAATCGTACGGAAATAACGGAAATCTCATAGGTTGGTTTACGGATTATCTTACTGATAGAAAACAGAAAGTTGTGCTTAAAAACAGTTGCTCATATCTTCTACCAATCCAAGCATGTGTATCGCAAGGATCAGTCCTGGGTCCCTTACTATTTCTGATCTACATAAATGATATTGGAGAACGACTCCAATCCTTAACCCGCCTTTTTGCTAATGATACATCTTTGTGTTACTCTAGTAGTAGTACTGCAAATATCAAAACAGTAATAGGAAAGGATCTGGAGGAACTTGCAGACTGGTCAAATAAGTGGTTAATGAACATTAACTCAGATAAAACCGAAATTATGATTTTCTCAATCGTTAAAACACCAGATGACCTATCCTTTTCCCTGAAAGATAACATTATGCCGATAACACACAGTCACAGACATCTTGGAATGACTTTTTCAGAAGATGGTAAATGGAATAACCAAATAGATTCTATTATTAAAAGTGTTAATAGGCATTTAAATATTTTAAGAAAGTTAAAATATAAGCTAAATAGGGATACTCTTTCCAAACTCTATACAGTATACATCCGCTCGCTTTTTGAATATGGTTGTGAAGTTTGGAATAACTGTGGTATACTAAATACATTTAGACTTGAAAAACTATAACTTGAGGCTGCTAGAATTGTTACAGTTATACAGATATTTACAAAAACAGAATTTTTGTACTCTGAAACATGTTGGGAGCCACTCTCTTAAAGAAGAAAGCGAAGAAAACTACATTTATTTTACAACATTGTCAATAATAAAGCACCCAACTATCTCAATAACCTTGTACCCCCGATGTTCAAAGTTTAACTTCGTATCCCTTGAGAAACAGCAAAGATTTAATACATCCATTCTGTAGGCTGTCATTAACATCTGAATCTTTAATTTCTTCTGTTATTGAAGCAAGGAACAAACTCGACCCATCCGTTCGCTATCTAGGCTCTCTTTCAAAATTCAGGAAAGCACTAAAAGATAAATCGCCCCATGCAGGTCCGGGTGTTAAAAGAATAGGCCTGCAGCATTACTAAGCTTGTCGTAAAAGGCGACTATATAGTGCTCAGAACCCTAGCCGGGGGCGAGGGTGCTTTGCCCACAGAGCAACTGGGTTGTGTGTCCCAGGTGGTGGAATGGGGTAGCCCTGGCGTGTCACATGCTGTGGTTGTCAGGCTAAATCTGACCGCAAACCATAGTGGTGCACCGTGTTTTGGGAAAGATGCCACTTTCCTCGCACGTTAAAAACCCTACTGTGGTATTCTCCCGGAGAAGGGACCCAACATACCAATTAGATACGGGAGATTTATCCATCATCGAAAACGAATCTCTGCACAGTATCCCCAAGTACCATGAACCACGCTCCATAAATTGGGATTATAACTTTAAAGTTCTTATGGATGTAGTGAAAGACTACGCCAGAAAATGGATCAAACGAGAAAAAGAAGACATTGATGTCTGTCAGAATGGATAAAGCCCTTGCAGTCTTTAATTTTGAAATGAATGAAAATTTTAAAGACCTCGATGTAGGAAAAACATTGTCTATTATACATGACAGATATGTTGTCGTACCAGCAGACAAAGCCCAAAACAACATTGTTTTAGTCTGCAAAACGTTTTACATCCAATTTTTATTAAAACCATAAATCTGTGCTATCCTCTTTTGGTCTCTATCAAGGACGATGATTGTGATCTACCGTCTATGTACTGGATTCCTAAACTCCACAAGAATCCATACAAACAACGTTACATTGCTGGATCTGCAAAATGTACCACCAAACCTCTTTCAAAACTTTTAACTTCTATACTCATAGCTGTCAAAGAGGGTCTGCAGTCCTATCACAACACTTGTTACTTCTGTAGTGATATCAATTCAACGTGGATCCTGAAAAATTCGAAAGATCTTTTGGAGACAATCAGTTCAAGACTGTTATCAGAATATAATAGTTTACTTCTATTCCCCAACCTCAGTTAAAATCCCGACTTAAAAACATTATACATCGTTGATTTTCCAAAAAAAGATGGTACACCTAGATACAAATGTATAGGTCTTGGTAGAGATTACTCATACTTTGTAAGAAATAATTCCAAATCATCTTCAAAATATACAGAAGAAGATGATTATAAAATGCCGGAATTTTTAATCGACAACATATTGTGGTGGAATCGTTTTTCAACAAACGGTCGGCATTCCAATGGGAACAAATTGTGCTCCTCTACTTGCTGACTTTATACATGATCTGATCAGAAAGAAATAATTTCGTTAAGATAGATCTTTTAATTTCAGTTTCCGCTATATAGATGACGTATTATCTTTAAACAATCCTAATTTTGGGAATCTGATACATCTACCCCAAAGAACTTGAGATAAAGGATACTACAGACAATGTGAAGTCAGCCTTACACATAAATGGATGTTAAAAGAAAACTATTGACCAAACTTTACGACAAACCTGACGATTTTTCATTCAAAATTGTCAACTTTCCTTTTATCTGTGGCAACATCCCTTCAGCACCTGCGTATGGAGTGTTCATATCATAACTCACACGTTATGCCAGAGTTTGCCGAAACTACGCAAACTTTTTTTTATATCGCGCTAGACTTCTAACAAATAGGCTTCTGGAACAGGGTTATGTGGCTACAAAATTGAAATCATCACTATAGAAGTTTTATGGTCGTCATCATGAACTCGTGGATCGTTACGGTGTATCAATCTGCGCCATGAAAACTGATTTGTTCAATATGTCATAGTTTCATTTCCTCTTTCGTCTACCCCAGACTTGATTTTTTATGAGCAACTTATGAGTTGCTCATTTGCTTCTGTCACTTTGTATGCAAGATATTAGTTACTTTATGTTCTTTGTTTTGTGTGTCTGTTTTCCATGTCTGGTCTTTGTACCTGGATTGCATTATTTTGATTACCGCTCTAACCTTGGTTCCCTTGATTACTCTTTGATTACTGCTCTAACCTTGATTCCCTTGATTACTCTTTGATTACTGATCTAACCTTGATTCCCTTGATTACTCTTTGATTACCGTTCTAACCTTGGTTCCCTCCTTGATTACTCTTTGATTACCGCTCTAACCTTGGTTCCCTTGATTACTCTTTGATTACCGCTCTAACCTTGGTTCCCTTGATTACTCTTTGAATTAATCAAATAAACCAAGTAAAAGTTGTGTAGCAACTGGGAAAGTTATTATATATAACCGGAAATTTGTTTGTGTCCACTTTCGTCATTTATAGAAAAAGATATAAAAAAAAATATTTAAAATGTTTTTATACAAACATGGCATCAGAAAATTTAACACACGAATTATCTGGCGAAGGATTATACATAATATAGTTTACGTACGACATATTCAAAACAAAAATATATTGACTAGTTTAAAGGATTTATTTTCCTATTAATAAAAATTCTTAAAAGGCAATATTTGTGACGCACACTTTTTCATATTTCAATTACAATATACACTACAACGTCTCGCTTTCCTAGAAACATCCACTAATTTCCTGATAAAATGAAGGCTAAAAGATAAAACCAAGACATGATAACAAGTCGCTTCTTATGTTGTGGATGGATACACCATTACGATGCATGAGTTCATAATGATAACAATAAAACTTATTTGTAGCGATGACATACAGTAACCCTGTTTAAGAAGCCTAATTGTAAGCAGCCTGGCACGGTACAGAAAGTCCACGTAGTTTTGATCAGTTGATAACGTATGAGTTGTGATATGAAATCAATACGTATGTGCTTACCAATTATCAAATATAACTTAATTATTGTATTACAAATTCTATGAGAGAGTTTACTCATTACTTTCATGTATCCAAAATAATTGGTCTATGCATGAAATGACAGCTTCTGTGTTCCAAAGCTCGAAAATAGGAACAGTTTCTTTTTCTTTCTATGTGATGTTGCTTGCAATGTTGTGTTTTGTTAAATGGTTTGTTTATGTTAGCAGTTATAAAGTTAATAATTTAATTTTGCCATAGTTGCACTCATTGATTTTATATTTTATTTCGTGTAAGAGGGAGGAGATGAATCTTGCATAGTACAATTCTCTCAGACTCTCGTTTTTGATCTTGAACGTTATGAATTATAAGCTTATTATTCGAGACATTGAAAGGAATCATAAAAAGTTTTTAAAACCTCTAGGAAATGAATACCCATCATGCCAATGTTCTCTTTTTCCTAATTAGTGAATACTTGGCGCTAGTACATGTAAGAAGATTAATTTTCATAATCATATGTTCAGCTAACAAAATGTTCCGTGCAATCGATGTCAACATTGAAACAAATCATTGTGCAATATTTGCGATTTTATCAATAATAAATACATGTACACAATGTATCGTTGAAATTATATGTTTATATAGTTTAAAATTTATCATTATTTATTTTCTGTTTTACTTTTGTTTTGTTATTTCTTTTACACGTTTTACTATTTTTTCCCTGTACGAAATACATGAAGAAAACATGTTGATTTAAGTAGATTGCACTGAAGGTAAAAGCAAAGAGAAGTAAATAAAATGTGAATATTTGATCAATAGATAACGACGAGTAGAAACAAGAACAACATTTGCAAGGAATTTTTTGGCATTGTTTTAATGTTTACAGTCTACACTGTGAAGCACCCCACGCATCATCACGTTCAGAACTGTGACGTCAATGACATTATTGCAGAACAATCCACTTGCTGAATGTGTAGACAACAGTTGCTAAGCCTATATATACAGGCTCTTGGCAAAATACAGGAGTGTGAAAAGCCTATTTATAGGCTCTTTGGAATAGTAGGGGCTAAGCATAAACTCTTAGCCCAGCAAGAGGAGGTCGAGTAAGCCATGATTGAAGAAACTGTTTGGCAACAAGCTGTAAATCTTGAAGTGAATTTTGTTGGTGAACGTAAGAAATAAGTACCAACCGATGTTGGAGTGAATAGCGACAATTATCAGGAAGTTGAATATCGCGATGTTTCAATTGGATCAACACAAGATAATTCCAGTGCATATTAACAATAACGGTGTACCGGAAGCAAGCAGCATAAATCGAAAATCCATGAATAGCGGATCTTCAGCGGATACAGCGATACAGAGTCTAGTCACAGCCTTACATGAAGAGGATGTAACCTGTAAATGCCACATCTGTTGACATTAACTGGGAATCCGATGGATTATTTCAAGTTTGTGAGAAATTTTGAGACGAATGTTGAGAAAAAATTGAATGATGACTATCTTAAATTAAGTTACTTAATTCAGTATTGTGAATGTGAGCCAAAGCGGTGCATCGATCGAGACTGTGTCATATAAAGTACAGCTGAAGGGTATAAAAAGGCAAGATCAGTTCTGCATGCAAGATACTGTAGGCCCCATGTAATTTCTAGATCATACATCGAGAGCTGGTGTATGGGCCTACTATTAGGTACTCTGATGGTAAAAGCTTATCGAAGCTATCCTTATCCTTAAACATGCGAAAAAGTGAGATTATAATTTCACAGTTTGGTTTCTCCTCTGATATAGACAATTCAGATAATTTGCCAAATTGTCAAATATTTCAAAATGGGCAGATATAGCTGACTATATTAATGAGTCAGGTAGCGTAGCAAAGTTTAGTGACCCATCTAAATTTATTGAAAAAAGAGCAATAATACCTTGCTCTATCTTCTTTCCGATTTGAATATCGAGAATAAGGTTTATACGAGAAAATAAGATGTTATTAGTGTCATAAAAATGACATATTTTCTATACAAAGCGAAGGTCATTTCCATGGTGGAACAAAGAGTACACACAATGTTAATTGTAAATGTTGTTCTGGTAACTGTTCTGAGTTAGCTTCTTGTGATGTATTTAAGTCTTACAATCATGACCAAAGTTATGAAATAGTCAAAGACTTATGTAAACTATGAGAGTGATCACTCAGCTGTACAGTCTTCAGTTAATTATGCTGCAGAGACTAAATGCTCTGTTTCTAAGAATTGTTTAGGGATTGTTTCGGTTACTGTTGCGGAAGGGAATGGTACCTCGTACCATGCGTATGCCCTGCTGGATGACGAAGCTGATGAAACCCTCTGCGACGAGCGCTTACTCAAGATGTTAGCTGTTCCTCGAAGATCTGTTACATACCAGATGCCAACTGTTATCGACTCCACAGGAATAGTGCACGGAAAGAAGGTAGACCTAAACGTCAAGCCAACCGATAGTAATTCAGATGTGTTTACGGAAAGCTTGGTCAGTCAAAAGTTACAAATATCCGCACGCTCAGCAGCTAACAATCTTGATATACAAGGCTTACCATATCTGAGTTGAATAAAGATACCAGAAAGTATGATACTGATAGGAACGGACGCACCAGCAGCTTATATTCCGTTGGAAGTTAGATCAGATGTCAATCAGCCCTATGCCATTAGATTACGCTTAGGTTGGGCTATTAGAGGACCGGTACAAAGACTGACCAATTTAAAATTTTCAACAAACAAAGTAAGCATAAACTTCGGCGACTCAAGAGATGTTGTATTACAAAGAAATTAGAACGTATGTGGTCTACAGACTTTAACGAATCTCCAGCCATTAGAAGAAGTATGCCGCGCTCGAAGATCGAGAAGCATTGAAACTCATGGAAGAATCTATCAAGTTAGAAAACGGACACTACAGGCTAGGGTTGCCATGGCGAGATAGATATTCACATGGCACATGCACGGAAATCGTCACGGGACGAATATTTACTCAAGATATATACTAAGACTATGAATGACTACATTGAAGAGGGCTAAGCCAAAGATGTAACTAAAATTCAATCAAAAAGACATGGTACTTATCAAACCACCCGTTATTAATGTAAATAAACCAGTGAAAGTCCTAGTCGTATTCGACTGTGCAGCTCAGTACATAGGAACATCACTGAATAGCCAGTTACTACATCCGGATCTAACGAATAGTTTAGTTGGTGTAGTTATCCGATTCAGACAAGAGAAAGTTGCAATGGCTAGTGATGTTCCACCAAGTTCGAGTTACGAAAATGAGTGTGAAGCTTTACGCTTTATTTGGTGACCAGCTATTGTAAGTATAAACCCTGATGACACACTATCGAATGATAGAGCTTTAGGGATTTTATAGGACGTTAACGAAGATAAAATAAAATTCAAAGTAATGCTAGAAAGTAAACCGATGACCAGACGAGGGATTTGATCAGTACTTAGTTCGCTATACGATCGATCCACTTAGACTAGTATCACCAATAATGTTAGCAGCCAAGGCTATAGTTCAGAACTTAGGCAGAGAGAAAGTCGGATGGGACGAAGCAATGCCAGCAAACTGTCAAAAGGAATGGATAGGTTTGATAAATAATTTGACTGAATTAGAGACATTATCCGTCGGTCGATGCTTTAAACACCAAGATACTCACAAAATAAGCAAGACAGAACTGCATTTATTTAGCGACAGGCTACGGAGCATGCGCATTACTTGAGAAGAGAAGATGAAAATGGCTTTATTTCTACGGCACTTGTTATGGGGAAATCGCACCTAGCACCCATCAAACCAACATCAATACTGACATTGGAATTATCGGAAGCTGTTGTTGCTGTGAGGTTGTACGAAGTTATCCGAGAAGAACTAGAGATACAAGTCGATCAATTTGCCTTTTGGACAGACTCGACGATCGTTCTTTGATACATAAGGAACACAACCAAGCGATTTGAAACGTTCGTTGGTAATAGATTGAGTATCATTCATGGGTCATATTGGAACAATTACAGATAGATGCATTCGAATCTGAGATTGGCAGTCTACAAAGCGGAAAACCGGTGAGAAAAGACAGTCGTTTATCATCGTTGAAACCCTTCTTGATGATAGTAACTTTGTTTGAGTAAAAGGACGGATAAATTACGAAGACTTTAATAAATATTCTGTGATATTTCAAGCAAATCGTCACCCCACAAGTTTGTTTATAAAATTTTATCACGAAACTGGTGGTCATACTGGTACTCAAATCGAATCTTTATTGTGTTAAATTTGACCTTATCATGTGGAATTAAGTTTGTATGAGATGAATACATATATATTTCTTATGGCGAAAATTACTTCGAAAAAAAACCCAAAAAATCATCAAAATTGAGTTCACTCAAAACTTTTTTCATATTTACAGAACATGGCTGAATTGTTTTTTTTATGTAAGATACCTCAGCAGAAAATGCTTATTCTTGGCACTTTGATTCTATTTCACATTTCCTTTTGTTTTCATAACTATAGGAAACATAAGTATAATGTTATTTGATATTAACAAAAGCTAAACTATAGATGCCGTTTTTTGTAAATATTCATATTTATTCAGTCTGTTACATTTAAAAAAAAAACAGTTCGCGATCGCTCATGATTTTATCTCTATAGCAATATGCTACTTTTCCCACTCTATTATCTATGATATTCTTGTATATACTTAAATGTTGTGTAACACGTGAATTCAAATTGATCTTAGTATAATTAATATTCACGTCTAACTCTTAAGTAAGAAAATCACTCTACACTTGGTAACGTTGCAGTACGGAGCGACCGTAGTCATGAAGTTTGTTGTTATAACAACATTTATCTTGGCATACTTAAGTAATGCTGAAGCTGCAAGAGGTATTTCTACTTAACTTACATGTTTGCTTTTAAACATTTACTCAAAATTTCTTTTTCTTCTAGGTCTTAGTTAGTGATTAAATATGTATGCGAATTCTTATCAACGCGCTATCATTTAATTTCAAGATCGGTTTCTGTTCATCTTGTAATTCCTGAAGTTTCTACATTCAAAGGAGAAACTTTAATTTCAATATAATAGCTACTTTGTGATTTGAATTAAATAAATATTTAAAATCGGATTGAATAATAAGAAAGAGTAACAATTTGTGTGTTAATTGAACCATATGCATTACAATATATAGAAAAAAGAGAGTCAAACAATACGCTTAATATATATATATATATATATATATATATATATATATGTCGAGACCTTAACTTTAGCAAGAAAATGTATATTAGTACAAACATTTTGCTGATTTTAAGTCCGTTTTACATTGACAACCAGTTTTTATTTCTAGTCCTTAATTGCCAAGATACACACTGAACCTAACAGGGTCTTCACCTTGCCCCCAAAATTGCCCTTTTGAAAGAATGTCAAACTTGCAGATAAATATCAGAATAATATTCCATATCACTTCAGGTGTATCTCTTCAAGATATTACATTGGGCATAAAACATATTTTGACTATATCTTGATCTACACTTAGAAATCGATGGTAAAGGAAAACTACTGACCAAACTTTACGACAAACGTGATGACTTTTCATTCAAAATTGTCAACTTTCCATTCATCTGTGGCAACATCCCTTCGGCTCCTGCGTATGGAGTGCTCATATCACAACTCATACGTTATGCCAGAGCTTGCCAAAACTACGCAGACTTTTTGTATCGCGCTAGAACTCTAACAAATAGGCTTCTGGAACAGGGTTATGTTGCTACAAGATTGAAGTTATCACTACAGAAGTTTAATGGTGGTCATCATGAACTCGTGGATCGTTATGATGTATCCATCAGCATCATGAAAACTGATTTATTCAACGGGTCATAGTTTACCTTTCCTCGTTTATCTACCCCGGACTTGCCTTTCTATGAGCAACTCGGCGGGTGTTTCTAGAAAAGCAGAGGACGCTTACCCTACCGGTGCACCTGGTCCATGCACCCAGCTTTTAGTGGTCCGAGTCCGAGTTGCTCATTTACTTTTGTTACTTTGTATGTATGATTTTAGTTACTTTATGTTCTTTGTTTTGTGTGTCTGTTTTCCATGTCTGGTCTTTGTCCCTGGATTATATTCTTTTGATTACCGCTGTAACCTTGGTTCCCTTGATTACTCTTTGAAGACTGATAATTTTCTGGGAGTATACTATGTCACCTGTGCCTGTATATGTTAGTGCGAGATTCTAACACTGCCAAAATCACTATTGGTATTTATTTTATGCTGCAAAGATAGCTGTTGTTCTACAAGGCCTATTATTTAAAAACCGGACTGCTGGCCGATCGACGCGAATGACGTCACAGTTGAAAAATGAGAAATAAACTATCTATTAAATTATTTATTGATACCCGTATACAACATAACGATATTTGCAATATTTATACGATCGGTATTTTTGTAATTGAGAATTGTCAATAGTTTCTACAATGAAATTCTCTAGTCCACACTATTTATCATTCTGATAATATCTAGTACAAATATTTCTCGATTAATAATATAGTTATTTCGATAGCCTTAAAGGTGTAGAGCGAAAATACGTGTTTTGGTCAATTTTTTCTTGGTATCCCCGAAACTGTAGTTGAGATTTGTTTATGTACCAAACCATGAATTTAAAGCCCATTTAATACATTTATTGTTGATTTATTGTTGATTTGACCATTATTCTAGGCCTTGACTAGCCATTTCTATAAAACGAAGAGAGCATTCGTGGATATAAATATAATGGAAAGAAGTAACTGTTTTAATCATTTAAAGACGGAACGCTTTTCTTTTAATACTTTCACACATTAGTGTCTTATCCCTCTTTTCGCTAGAATCGTAGTTCCTTAATTACTCTGCCAAAACATCCAAATTCAACTATCATGATTTGGAATCGGAAGACCGATAGATGGAAAAAAATTGAATTTACAAATCTGATCTTGAAAATAAGCAGTGTACCCTTTTTTAAATATTGTATTGTGATTATGATTACCGACGATAACATTTCATTTAACAGAGTTAACACTACGGATTTTGCAAAATAAAGTCGACTTTTTTCAGTTTTTAGATATAGAAGTGGTTTTTTTAATCTCAGAAATTGGAATTCACAATTTTTAATTTTTTTTTCCGAAAAAATGATAAACACCATTACCTTTTCATTGTTTTAAAAAAATAAAGCAAATATCTGCAATTTCAAGGATTTTATGCATGTTTGAAGTTTTGTATCGAATTTAAACGGGAATGCAGTTTCTTTTTTCCATTTATAAGTATATGTTTATAATTCACACGCAACACAGCTCTCAGATGACACTATTTTGGTACCAGTTCTCAACTCAGACTGACGAATGCCTGGTTTGATTAAAGAAACTTCAGATACTTTGAGTGATCTTACAGTATGTTGCGCTCTGGAGCTTGAAGTTCTCTAAACATTCCCCATTTGGTCTAAATTGTTCCTTTGTATTACGAATGTTGTTGCATTTGGTTTTCATCATTTTTATTTTGTGGTGTAAGTTTGAAATCTATTCCTGTATTGTTTTATTTGTTTCATTTATCATAATTGTTTTTGCTACGGTTCTCATTTGGTTTTTCCTATCTTGCGAAAGAATGGCAATAATAACATAAATGTAGTAGGCAGCATACCATCCTAACAGCCACTGAGTAAAATCCATCTTAGGAGCTTTTTCTGTAAATTCACCACAACAAAGTCAAGTCTTTTACAACGCACACTATGTTGTTTCATTATTGAAAAGAAAACAGTATAAAATGTATTCACATTGTCAACAAAAGTTACTAACGCATTCTAGATTATGTATCGGAGCTAAGTGTAGAACACAACTAGAATGTGCCTCTTGCTTGCTAAACTTGTCTCCTTACCTCAAGTTGATGTTTTTTTTTCATACGAGCAGGCAAATTAATTTATTGTCTTACGACGGTCTTAAGGGTATAATGTGATCTAAAAACTGTCTACAAACGGAATTGTTTTCCTTAGAAAGTTTTATAGTTCAGTTCATAGGAAAGTTTAAAAAGAAAATTCTTTCCTTTCTCAATGACTATTGCATAAGAAATCTTCAATTAGGTCAAATGATTTTAAATTTACTAACAAACAATTTGTATTTAAAAATACAGGATACCCGAAACAAGATTTATAATGCAGTATGTAGTACGAACTACACCCCCCCCCAAAAAAAAATAGTATTAATAAAAAAAATCCATTAACTTCATTAATATTTATGAATATATACACTGACGTCTTTCCCGTATTTTAATATTGGCCATTTCCATACTTTTAGTGTAATAATGTTTCACTTGTTATTATATGTCGGATTTTTCCTCTCCCTATCAAGATTTTGATACAACACAGCTTGTTATGATGTAGCAATTTTCGATGTTGCCGATGACAACCAGTTTCTTATAGATAGTAATGCTCTTTGATCAAGAAAAATAATTTTAAATGTAGCATTTTGTTGACTTTCTAATTTTCACTTTAAAGGACACTGTACTCGGTTAAACTATAAATGACGTAGAAAAGGAATGGTTTTACTAAAACGTAATGAATAGATTGATAAGCATTATACAACTTCACGCATAACATCTGTTAATAAGTGAGATTAACTTAAAATACTTAAGTCAAACTATCAAAACTAACAAAACAAACACCAATTTACACTCTGAAATGATTTATCAGTAAAACGGTATTCGTATACTTGCTATTGACTATTACAGATAATGTTATGTTGAGGAAAAATATAAATATATGATACCAAGCCCAAGTGCTACAAAAATGGAAACTTACTGAAGTCGGAGAAAATTCTAAACTGTTTGTGACGTCATCAATTTCAACGGTGCACATGGTCCATGCTCCCAGTTTTTAATGGAGTCCGAGTTGCTCATTTGCTTTTGTTACTTTGTATGTATGATTTTAGTTACTGTATGTTCTTTGTTGTGTATGTCTGTTTTCCATGTCGGGTCTTTGTCCCTGGATTACATTCTTTTGATTACCGCTATAACCTTGGTTCCCTTGTTAACTCTTTCAACGATTTCGATTGGAGTTACCACGGAAGTTAAGAATATTCTCAAACTTAAGTATTTTTAAAATTTTGTGGCGCCGATACCAAGTCGTTAAAGAGAAAGGTAAAATTTAAGGTAATAGATTACTGTATATGAATTTAATCACTTTCGTGACTTCCAAAGTCACCAATTTGGCCTTTTGGTAGGTTTTTTATTATTGGTATTGACTTTTGAAACTTTTTTACAGATTGTGTCAGTAACTGTGCCGGGAAAGCTAGTGGGAATTACCCATCCTGTATCACTTGTAATGGTTATGTGACCTGTGTTTCAGGACATCCAATTTTCCAAATGGCATGTCCTGATAACCTTGTGTGGGACGATGACAACGGTATTTGTAACTATAAAGGAACTGGAACAAATTGTAGTTGAACAGAATACACAACAATGACAACAAGAAGAAAAGAATATTTTCAACTATTACAATAAAATGATTTGGCAATTTTGTAGTTAATAAAGTTATTCATATTGATATACAATTTAAAGACATGATATTAACGGACTGGTCATATCTATTTGTGAAATCTTAAACCGTCCATATTGGACAGAGTGAATCCGACAAGATTGGCATTAAAGTAGGCAGACCTACGGTAAGGGACATAACTCTTGAAATTAGTAATATGTTTGTATCACATTCAATTTCACAAAAGCCTATCAAGCTTTCATTTGAAAATGAATGAAATCCGTCCAACTTAGTTTGATGCTTACATGAGATTGATGTTTGATGCTGAATACAAACGTTCAAATGATTTGTAAGAGTTGTGTCCCTTACCCTAGGCTACATCCTTAAGATCACTGGCGTTGTTTTGATTCAAATTTGGTAGTGCCCGGATTTTTTTTATTGTGCTAGATAATAGAAACAACAGCTCACAGGTAGACCCTCCTGTGATCCTCCTTGGATACATTTATTTATTGCAAGGTATCTAGTCAACACTATATACCCAAAATGCCATGTCTTTGACAGAGAAGCTGTGGGTATCATTTTAAAGTCGTTTGTACAACTTGGCCGAGTAAAGAACCTGGCTTCCTTTGTAATACATTCTTGTGTTGAGTTATTTACTTTTGAATCCTGATATTTTTACCTCTTTGATTCTAATGATGCTCATGACGGGTTACTCCTTGAAACACATGTACGTGTATACCGAAATTTGCAATATTTAAATGATTAATAATTTTGATTTTAAAGCAAATTTAATGGGATTTAAGATATGTAGTAAATTGGGAGAGTTATTAAAAAGCATAATTTACATCTCATACATTAAAAACAAAAGTATTTTCCCCTTAATATTGACTAGTTTAAAGGAAATTTGTAACGTTTTGTAGCAATAACGGTTGTTCCAAAGTCAATATCTGGGATGCACACATACATATACAAAAATGTCAACTGAAATGTATCGCTTTTCGAGAAAAATCTGTCCCTCATTGAATGTCACGGCGGGGGTAGACTAGAGAGTAAATAAATTGGACCTCATGGTGTAGATGGATACACCATTATGACCCATGAGTCAATGAGGACGATCAACAAATAATTTTTTTTGTAATGATAACTTAATGTTATAGCTACACGACCATGTTTAGGAAGCTTAATTGTATGAAGTATGACATTATATGAAACATCTGCGTAGTTACGGGAGGATCTGACAATAGAGTTGTGATTTGAAAAATCAATCCGCAGATGCTTGCCATATATCAAATAAAAGTTGAATATTAGGAACGCGTTTGTCTTAGTCATGAGTTTTCCCTTTCCATCGATCTCTATGAGTAGGTCAAAATACGAGGCTGACTTCATAATGTAAGCAGAATCTTTTATTATTCCAAATGACAAAATATTTTTCTTATGCAATTACATTTTTTAAGCAAGGAAAATAGATATTCGAATAAACATATTTGTTACCTGTCATTTTGACATTTTGTTGAGGTTATCCTTGGGTTTAATAGGGGAATACATTTAAAGTGCAATAACTGGTTTTTTTTGGCATGACTGCTTGTCATCGACAAAGTAATACATGGAAAAATCAAAATATTTTCTGGAAGAACCTTCACACGACATAAAGGGAGAAGTTTAATGTTATGTGTTATCGTATGCGCCCACATTTTGACTTTGGTAGAACCATGAAATTGATTTGAAATTAAATGTTTAATTGCACTTAAATTTGTGATAAGAATAATAGTTATTAAATCCGATGTAATGCTTTTTACCGTGAAAATAAGTTTTCAGATGTGTCATGCGCGCACAGAAACATCGTTCGTTCGCTGTTTTGTCGAGTTAAGTCTTTTTTATTCTATTTCTTTTTTTTTTAAATAATATCACATTTATTTCAAAAATGCTTGTAACAAATAATACGAAGATTGCACGGATATCCTGATGCTCTCTGTCTATGTCCTCTAGGGAGGGAAACAACTAGCTACAAATGAAATACATAAAACAAAAGGTATAGAGAAATTTATCCATAAGGTACGAATCTACAATTTCACGTGGAACCCTTAAAAATTAATTTGTATATACCATTAATATGTATTCATAAATTGCCTGAAGGTCACAACTTTTTTTTTATCTGAATTTACTCTTACACTTCGATAAAATTCCTTCACAAAAAATTAAATGTGACAAATACATTTGACACATCAGTAATGTCATTTATGTATATTGTACCCTTTTTAATCCATTGTTTATTAACCTGAGTTTTATTGTTGAACTTTATGTTCTTATCATTCCAAATTATTTGTTTTCTGACTTCATCAAAATATCTTTGTATGTCCCCCATCAACTAAACACCATAATGTAAACACTTGTTTATAAAAATCCGGAATTTTTGCCAAAGCCTTTGATAAGTTTCTAAAAAAAATAAAGTAGCTTTTGATATCAATCATACCTACATGTAACCCCTCTGTCCTGCGAATTTATAATGTAATTTCTTTTAACGTTATCTAGCTTATCATTCCATATAAATTTGAAACATTTGTTCTCTATTTCTTTCAAGTACTTGTCCAGCATTGTTAGTTAGCTTTCAACGTATGTAAATATAGGTATTAATAATGTCTTCATTATCAGAATTTTCTCTAGTAAGATGAAATTCCTTTTTTGTCATAATATTAATAACTTGTTCATTTTATCAATTTCACTTTCCCAGTTTATTTTTTCGCTCCCACTTTTGCAGTGACCAAAATCATTCCAAGCGCTTAACTGGTTTATAATTTCTCTGATTTCGTCCTCAATTGTTGTTTTCAATTTTCCGACCGAACGTCCCTCTGTTTTATTTCTATTTAAAATCAACCAAGAAAATGATCAAAATATTTCTAAATTCTTCATTGCTAATTCGACATCGGTTTTCGAATTACAAAATAAAGCAGTATCATCATCTAATTGAGAAATTTTGATACTATGTGTACCGCTATCAAGTTTTTTTGATTAAAACTTTTAATTTTGTGATTTGCTATTAGTCGCTGTGACATTATTTTGAATGACAGAACAAATAAAAGGGAACCATGCTTAATGCCCCTAGAGTTTTTAAATGTTTCAGATGTCCACTTACACATGTTTGAACTCCCGTGTATAACGTGTTTTACGCATCTGATAAAAAAGTCATTATCCTACCGCGGCATCTGGTCCATGCTCCCAGCTTTTAGTGCAGTCCACGTTGCTCATTTACTTTGGTTACTTTGTATGTACTATTTTGGTTAATTTATTTTCTTTCTTGTGTTTATCTGTTTTGTTTTCAATATCTGATCTTTGTCGCTAGACTTCATTCTTTTGATTTCCGCTAGAATCTTGGTTCCATTAAGTATGCTTTAGCAAAGTGAACAAATATTATAGCACCTTCTATTTAAAAAAAATCTGCATAACCAATTGTATCCTGAATTTGTCTATGATTGAAAACACTGAATCCATTTTTCACATCACCTGTTCGATCTTCATTAATGTTAGTTGGTTATATAAGTCATTGTGCTAGAACATGTAAAAGGATCTGAATATCATCATTTAACATTTAGTATTTTGTCGGGATTTTCAGTGGCATATAATATAGGTCTTTTTAGAACTATTGATGACTGTCATGAACTTCTTCAAAGCATTAATTTGGAATTGCATGTGTCGATTTTTGTGAATGCATGCTGGTCTACATTGGATTGATGTTTGTTCGTTTTTGTTTTGTTGAGTCTCCATTTCGATAGTTTAAATGTGTTATTTTTTTACGTTTCTTTTTGTCTTCACTGAATACACAAGACAGTGGTAACAAATGTGCGTTTTTATATGTACATGAAAGGAACGGGACGAAAATTATGTTGATGTAACATTTATTGAATTCAATGACATGTCTCAATGTATTGTAATTATCGGTTTCCTTTCATGATTGAGACTAACGGGTAAATTGTCGATTACTTTTCATTTTTAACTGATAAAGAAAACAAGTATGTCAATTGTTTATAAAACAATTGAAAGTCTTTCCTTTGAAAGTTTTCTCCTTGTAATACAAGAAACTAATCTTCTACAACAACTACATTTTTGCATTTTGTGACTTTTTCAAAGGCAATTTTCGAGGTTTTCATCGTCATTTTGTGATATACCCGTTACGACCTTTCCTTTGATATGCAATAACCCAGCCATATAACACATTTTATTTTCTGCACTCATTGACCGAAACAAACCCATTTACTGGGAACAAAAATCTTACCTCCAATGAACTTTCAATATTTGAACTTACTGACCCTAGCGGTAAACAGTTCTTGCAACCCAGATACAAGTTCATTTATATACGGTTTAGCCAATGCTCGCCTAGAGTATATATCTCTGAATCATTTTCTCGAGGAACATTTACTTCGATTCCTCTGCTTCACATGCTCTGGGCATTGAGAGGATTACATCGTGGTCACTCCCTAAGTCGACTGCTTCTTGATACCACGTAGTAAATTTGCTGTCTACATCTTTCCGTACATTCACCAAAATAGACAATGCAGATCGTCCAACTACGCAAAAATGACATCTTGATCCCTGAATAGTGTGTCTTGGTCAATCGTAGGGTGTAACCCATTATTTTTTTTACTTCAAGGGTGACAAGAAATACGAAATTTGTGATGGCAGCTAAATGTGTTGCTGCTTCAGAGTTTGTTTCTCGGTTGAAATCTTTCCTTTATGACAAAGTGACAACACAATAGCGCTATATAGCTCACAGAAGACCTCAAATGAATCATGTCTTTCAATAAACCTTGTCTGGCATGTGTCCAAAACTTTCGCTATGTCAATGTTAATTTCTTGGAGTAAATAATGCTGTAAATGACTATTGCGTTTTGTGCTATTGTTATAAAATAATACGACCTTCTCAGAAATACCGACCATGTTCCTCATCAGCTGGATTCTAGTACACTGAGATATAAGCAAGTTGAGCCTAAAATAGAATGGATTTTTATCTTTAGAATGATGCTACACTGTAATAAAGATAAACCTGACTTGATTTTACTCATGAATTTATAGGCGGATTGTTTCACACAATTTTAAATAAATATATCTCAGTTTTTTTTAAAGGAAATGTCTTTGATGTTGTGTGTATTTCAAGTTTCTGTTTTTATTGAATATGAACAGTCAAATCAACTTTTATGTAAAGTTCGTTTCTTATATTTAATCACGAATACACACCAGTGACTAGATGAAGAGTAATCAAGGGAACCAATGTTATAGCGGTAATCAAAAGATTGTAATCCAGGAACAAACACCAGACATGGAAAACAGACAGACACAACAAAGAACATAAAGTAACTGAAATCATACATACAAAGTAACAAATGCAAATGAGCAACTCGGACTCCACTAAAAACTGGGAGCATAGACCATGTGCACCGATAGGGTAAGCGTCCTCTGCTTTCTAGAAACACCCGCCAAGTTGCTCATAACAAGTCAAGTCCGGGGTATACAAACGAGGAAAGGAAAACTATAACACGTTGAATAAATCGGTTTTCATGGTGCAGATGGATACACCATAACGATTCACGAGTTCATAATGACGACCATAAAACTTCTGTAGTGATGACTTCAATCTTGTAGCAACATAGCACTGTTCCAGAAGCCTATTTGTTAGAGTTCTAGTGCGATACAAAAAGTCTGCATAGTTTCGGCTGGCTCTGACATAACCTATGTGTTGTGATATGAACACTCCCATGTGTTGTGATATGAACACTCCATACGCAGGTGCTGAAGGTATGTTGCCACAGATGAAAGGAAAGTTGACAATTTTGAATGAAAAGTCATCACGTTTGTCGTAAAGTTTGGTCAATAGTTTTCCTTTACCATTGATTTCTAAGTGTAGGTCAAGATATGAGGCTGACTTCACAGTGTCTGTAGTATCCTTTATCTCAAGTTCTTTGGGGGTAGATGCGATGTATGAAATCCCCGAAATTAGGATTGTTTAAAGATAATACGTCATCTACATAGCGGAAACTGAGATTAAAAGATCTTGCTAAACGATATTCTTTCTTTCGGATCAGATCAGCTATAAAGTCAGCATACGTGTAGCTTTTGGATATTGCTCTGATATCCGAAATGCTACTTTTTTCTAGGATTCGGCACCATCGTAGGTGTGGCCTCTTCAGTATTCCAATTGTAGACCCAAGACACAAGTGATTGTTTGATAACCTCTGATAGCCCTAGTCCCACGGTATCATCAGTTACATCATTAAAATCCATAAATATTTCACAAATATTACTGTCATGATCTTAATAAAATATGACATTACATTGGAAAACCCCCTGATAACTTTTCAAGTCCTGTTCCTTGATCATTGGAGCTTTAAATGTATTGAGTTAGTTGATTTACCTCTTGTCCATTCATTTTGTTATGTTCAGAACTTCGGATAAATGTAGTGTCGTTTTATATTTTGTGAAAAGTGAAAAGGACGCTTACCGTACCGGTGCACCAGATCCATGTCCCCAGTTTTTAGTGGAGTCCGAGTTGATAATTTACATTTGTTACTTTGTATGTAATATTTTATTATGTTCTTAGTTGTGTACGTTTCTTTTTCCATCTATACGTGCAGTTCCTTACTGACTTTCCAAGATATTCCTTTAGAGCTGAATCACCGGAATCGACGTGATAGAATGATTTCATTACCTCACCGCAATCTTGGTTCTTTCTGGGCAATCTGAAACATTTGTAATTCCGAAATGTACGTCCATATACACATATAAAAACGTATAAAAAAGTATACCAACCTTCCATTTCAGTGACCTACTTTTTTGCACAATAAATTTTCTATTAACAAGAATCTACTTATGTTTGTCATTCAACTCTCAGCATCAGGAAATGTAATCATTTAAGGCTAAGACAAGTAAAAAACCAATCAAATCAAGCTTCTTTGTCTTTATTCAAGGTTTTTCAACTGACAATAAAAAAAGCAAAAACGTTTTTCGAGACGTCATGGTACTGTGAAAACTCACTGCTCACGATAGGAAGTGGGAAAAATTGTAATTTTTCCCCTGGATTTTTTTCTAAGTTCATGTTAGAACATGTTTGCAAATCTGTTGTTTCTCTCTTTTTTGGTCCATTGACCTTCATCTATATGGAATTTGAGGGAAAACAAGTTTTACTTGAGATATATATGTTCAGTATCTCATTAAGTTAAAATAAATTCCCAGTCTAGTTGTAGAAAAGGTCAGTTTACTGATTTAGTTTGTTAAGATTTTGTACAAAAGTACAATTTATTGTCGATATAATGGATTAGGTTAATCATTATGTATCAAAGAACTTTGTGGTTATTTATCTATCACACGTTGTCTTCTTATGAAAACCTCAACAATATATTTGGCGATCCTCCTATGAAACATTAACATCAGATTGTTCAGTCTTTTGTCATTGCTATAGTAGATAATTTCTACACTTGTAACAATGCCTAATGAAATGTCTTTCTAATGTCATTATATCATGTCCTATAAAAACATGACTCGTCTTCAATGGCATTATTATCACAAAGTCTGCATAAACGTCCCTCTGGAAGCTTTCAGCATTATGTGCAAGTCTATACTGGTAACGAAAATATACCACATCTTAGTTGTACTAGATGAGATCGTTTCGACTCTTTCAAGTTAAGTTGAATAGAACATTCTTGTTCAAAGTTTGATTTCTTATATCTTAATTTACATCCGATGATCATTGGTACAGAGAAAACAAGCAAAATACAAGATACAATAAAGCCTATGTACAATATATATACACAATTTGGATGAGCTAAGGATAAACAAGTCCTTTCCCGAAGGTCACGCAGTCCTACAGCCTTGAGTAAGAATATTCGTATTTATACATTCTATAGCTTTTAAGATTTTTCACAACGGCGATTGCATATTATACGACATTGACTTCGATAATTTGAGTGTATTATATATTTGATAATAATATTTGGTATCAATTTTTTCGTTTCCTTATAAATGCTGTACATTCAATAATTAAAAGTTATTCATCACCAATGTTTCTCGTATTTCAGAAATGACAAATTCTTTATTTTTTATCAACAGTTTGCCAACATCCGGTTTCGATCGGTAAATAATGAACTGTAGTTCTGAATTAAGAAGATTTTATTGCAAGTTATGTTTTTAAAAATATAAAATAATCTTTCAATTTAAAGTGGTTTTTAAAATTTCTGTAATAAATTACTTTACTAGACTCGAAGAAAGATGTATATGTTGGTCTTGAATTAATTTTTTTAGCACGTGACGTTCCACCCGGGTATATGGCCTAGGAATATTCGGGTATATTGGATTTGAAACGACGTGCTCAATCAAAGTCCTGGATGTTTATTACATGTAGTATGATGGTAATAACTTTTGGATATTTTTTTCCGTTGTCCTTTCCTCAAAATTTGTATCAAAATCGCGTGCACATCATGCTAGCGTTTTATATCTTTATTTGATAAACGTTTATTGATATCGATACTCAAAAGTCAAAGGTACAGAAGAAATTTCAAAACCAATAATTTTTTGTGTAAATAGTTATTACCTTTCATACACTTAAACAATCATTATTATTTATGATTGATGTGTTTTGAATATAAAAAAAAAAACATTTGCTTGAAGATTGGACAGAAGTTCATTCCCATCAATAATTTTATTTGTGTAAACAAACCTAATTGTATTTTTCTAAAGTTCTCAGATGTCCTTCGATTATCGTATACTTCATGTTTGAGAGACTTAATTCTGACTTCTAACGATAAAATATTTGCTATTGGCGATCAAACAATATCCAGGGAGACATAATTTATTGTAAAAAATGTATTATTACCGCAAATAACAGTTCAAGGAAAGTTCTCTTCACTAATTTAATCAATTTTGTCATTTGTTTAATGCTCGAATGTGAAAAAATGACAAATGACATGTAAGTGATTGTGAGTCACTAATATATTTTCATCTTGATTGAATTAATACTTATCATGACAACTTCAATTTTGTTAACGAAGGGAGGAAGAATGTATTGGATGAAACACACAAGGCCTTATATTAAACCTTATCCAAAATGTTATCTGAAAAATACAAAAAATACTATTCTATTCTTTTTAAGTGTCAGTAACTCGTGGTATAATATATATGAAATCTATCGCATTTTCATAATTAAGCTCAGTTCCCCTATCATTCTACTATTTTGTTTTTTTTTTTTGTTTTTGTTTTTTGTTTGTTTTTTTTGTGTTTATTTTTTTTTGGTTTTATTTGCATCCTCTGCTTTTCTAAGACAAACGAACTGTCAATTCGTCAAAAGACCACAACTATCTGCCACAATGCTAAATTTGTATGATTATTTTTCTGAACATGACTCATTATTTCTCAATTTTTGCCTGATTTTTAATGATTCCAGTACTTACGTTTATAGTCAAGCTATAACAAAAACTTCTGTTTATTTTTTTTACTCCTAAATTCGATAAAGAGTTGAAAAATATAAGAAGGAAAAAAATGTTGATATAGCGATGAATTGTGGTACTTAATGATTTGTAACCAGAGAGAGCAAATATTTTTAAGGATTAATATCTAAAATTATCAAGATCATTTAACATCATACCTAAGCACACAAGCACATCTTCCATTTTTATAACAAGGATTGTCATTTCTCAGCGCATGTCAGTTAGTTCGTACATACAGCCAATACAAAACATATGAATGAAGAAAGAAAAGAAGTTTAACGTTTGATTTTATTATGTATCTAACCATAGAGAAGATACATGATAGTACAAATATTAGCTACTTAGTTCATTACACTATTATTGACGTATTGTCACAAGGACGTTTCTCGTCTAGCAAAATATCATTTAAACCTAAACATAAAGACTTAATGATTTGTTATAAAATCCAATAAGACTCACTTTCTTGATTCCCGGATGCAATTAGATGGTTAACATCCGTAATTTCGAGGGAACGTCTTAAAAATTAAGATGTTTTTGACCGAATATTTCGAAATAATAGACGAAGAAACGACTTAATTTCATTATTTAAAAACTAGTCAACTCTCTCATACCTGTTCTGTCATTTTTTTCAGATTTCCTTACTACCTTACATTTATCTAGACATTATAATAGCCTATGAAATATTAACAACGGTGATGAGCAGTCGAATTGACGACTGTTTTGTGATTCAAATAAATTTTGATCAGAAAATTGATTTTAAATCAAATTTTTCGACTCCCTAAAAGTTATTTTCTGAAGTAAGTTAAAGTCAATTTCATAAGTATGAAAGAATAGTTCAGCGAGTTAGACACGAATATTGCCGGACTTTGGGTTGTTTTTTTTTACCTGATATGGTACTTAGTGCATTTCCCATCCGTCGATTATCCGGGATTAAATGGGGAGAATAAGTTTTATAAGCAAAATGATAGGTGCAAAGAGTCTCTTTGAGCCAGATATCATGTTATACATTACTTTTTCTCAAGCCATAGATTTTCGTTTTTTTTATTCTTTAGAAGTTGTCAAAATGCTGGATTTTGTTTTATCGACAACATATTTGTGCAGTGTGGGGGACGAATTTTTCAACAGACGGTGACCATTCCAAAGGGAAAAAGTGTGCCCAGCTACTCTCTGAACTATTCTTTCATACTTATGGGTCTGACGTTAAAGTAATCTGATTGAAGGAAACCGTTTAGTTAGATCCTTTGATTTCCATTTTCCGCAATATACATGATGTATTGTCTTTCAACAATTATAGTTTCGGGTATTTTATACATCGCATCTACCCCCAAAGACCTTGAGATAAAAGACGCAACAGAAACTATAGTCAGCCTCATATTTTGACATACACTTAGAGCTCAATGGAAAAGGAAAACTCATGAACAACCTATATGTCCAATGTGATGACTTTTCATTCCATTTTGTCAACTTTCCTTTCATCTGTGGCAACATCCTTCAGCACCTACGTGTGGAGTTTTCACAACACAAACTTTATGCCAGAACTTGCCGAAACTACGCTGATTGTTTTAGACCGTGACAAATTTCTCACAATTAAGCTTCTTGAACTAGGTTATGTTGTACAAAACCGAAGTAATTGCTACGAAGGTCTTATGTCCGTTATCAAGAAATCGTGGATCGTAATAATGTGTCAGTCTGCAACATGAGACCGATTTGTTTACCGTGTCAAAGGTTTCCTTCCTCTTTCATCTACCCCAGACGTCACAATTTATTATAAACTCGGCGGCTGGTTCTAGAGAATCAAAGGACGCTTACCTTACCAGTGTCCAAGGGTCCATCTCCATATTTTCCAGTGAAAGCCGGGTGTTATTTTGTTATTTCATGTTTTTTTTGTTGTGTTTGTGTGTGTTTTTTTGTTTTCGTCTTATCTTTGTACTCGGGATATTTGTTTTTCGATTTTCGCTCAAATCTTTGTTACTGTGATAAATAGCTATTTTTGAAAACGATCTGATTCCACGGCAAGTTACACTTCACACTATGTTTTACCTCTCCATTGACTAAAGGAAGAGTAAATAAAGAATTTCTGCAATTATAGAGGGCATTTTTAACGTTTGCCTATGTGTATAACTTTATGGCTTTTTATGAGCAACTCGGCGGGTATTTCTAGAAAAGCGGAGGACGCTTATCCTACCGGTGCTTCTGGTCCATGCTCCCAGTTTTTAGTGGAGTCAGAGTTGCTCATTTGCTTTTGTTACTTTGTATGTATAATTTTAGTTACTTTATGTTCTTTGTTGTGTATGTCCGTTTTCCATGTCGGGTCTTTGTCCCTGGATTACATTCTTTTGATTACCGCTATAACCTTGGTTCCCTTGATTACTCTTTAACATGCTAGAATAAGAAAATAAATGAGTTATCTTAGAAAATAGTTATACTAAGATCGTCATTTTGAGCATAAAAAGTTAATTAACAGTATATCAATTGATGATATACGGTAAGTATGAAACAATCTCCGCCCACTTTTATTACCTTAGAATGAACTTTACCTGTCTATCAGGGTATCACGTGATTAAAAAAATACTTCGTTTGAATGTTTTAGTAGAAATAATATAATTTGGATGCCGTAAACGGTGGATTGACCTTAAATAAATCCCCAATAAAAGAAAAACAAACAAACAAACAAACAAATTCGGATGAAATTCTGATTTAAATGTTTTTTCTTTATTGTGACTTAATTCGAATTAAAGACACCACACTGATATGCTCTACTATATCAACATAAAGAAAACGAGAAAGAAGGTTAAATAAAAATAAGAAATTAGACAAAGGACAATACATAAAAAATAAACAGCAAAACATATGTTTGACTAAAAGGAAAACATACAGAAAACAGTAAATGGGCAAACTCGTCTTAATAAACTCCACTTAGATGTGATGCATTGGTTTCGTCAGCGACTTTTTTGTTGTTTTTATTTTCAGTCGATTGATTATGATTGATCATTGGGGTTTAACGCCCAAGCCGCAATATTTGAGCTATATCCAGGCGATGAACATGAAATAGATGATAAAATGAACATGAATTGATGATGAAATGAAAAAAAAGGATGGGACACAAGGATAGCAGGGTCGACAAATTTTGATTGCCACTAAAATGGGAGGGCTGGGTTGGGTCGGGCAATTTAGCCTCCTGTGGCGGAGCGCAAAGGTTCCTACTCCTATCGAATACCACAGCAAGTTTCTTTAACGTGCGAGGTACGTGGAATTTTTCCAACACGGTGCACAACTACGATTTGCGGTCAGGTTTTCCGTATTATGGCCTGACGACCCAAGCTTGTAACATGTCAGGGATACCGCAATCCTCCACATGGGACACACAGGCCAGTTGCTCTGTGGGCAGAGCGCCCTAGCCCCCGGCTAGGGTTCTGAGCATTATTTAGTCGCCTTTTACGACAAGCTTAGCGCTGCTGCGGGTGTCTTTTTTTTTTTATACTAGAACCTGCATGGGGCTATTTTCTGTAGAAATACAAACTAAAATATTCATTTAACCTTCGACAAATTGCAGAGGAATAACTGAATATCTTTCCTCATGGTAGGCGCACATTTTTGTCGACAAGTAGGGAGAAAGGTGGGCAATGTCTCTTAATATTATATATAGATTCCTGTATGTCATTTCATTGTTCATTGTATATTTGAAAATTGTCATGGTCGAAATATAGACATGATTTTCACGAATTTCTAAAATATGTTAAATAATAATTTCTGATATCAGAAAATGAATTTAAAACTTTTTGCTGTAAAAAAAATGATGGTAAATCCATATAGAACCGCAACAAAAAACTCCAATACAATAGAAAAAGTACAAATGAAAATATTTTTAATCCCTTGCCGACCACTTCTTTCAAAAAATTATTACTCTCCATGTACGGAAATTACTATCAGCATTTTGTTTTGGTTTTCTTAATTGTATTTAACTTACATCCACGTGGTTAAACATTATACATACCATAAATTATACCTATAACTAAAAACGGTTACTTTAATTGGTGAGAGAACAACTTACAAATAATTGTTTTCACGTTAAACAACGACAAAATTAACTTTTATCAGGCAGTTATCAATTGAAGAGGAGAATATATGCCATTTACCGACAGATCAAAAATCAGAGGTATTGATATCAACAAATAGCGACAGCACAAAATACAAATGTTTTGTAGTTATTAGAATTATCATGTAACTGAGGGGACATATATGTCCATCACAATATTATACATGTTGCATACAAAATACCACTCATATTTATATTGTAAATTAAGAAATACTGGATTTTCAAGTATTATCATACATTTACAGCACTAGAAACAAATACAAAAGAAAATATCGAATAAAAGCCACATCTAGGATTGAGAAAAAATGGAAAAAATCTATTGTGTTAACCTACAAAGATGACTATTAAAAAAAAACAGAAATTTGCTGTTGTGTATCATGCTTTTGAAATTTATTCACATTTATTTAATAACGCAGACACATGAAAAATATAAAAAAAAGTAAATATGTAAAAGTGAAACATATGTAGACTAAATGAGCACCATTTGTTTGACGGGTTTTTTCTACAGCGTGAATCACTTCTATCATACCATAACAGCCTTTGAATTTTATATGGCCTCCTTCACGGAATTTATTGTGGCTTTTTCAGGCAGACGCTAAAATACGCCTTTATGATCACCCAACAGTCAGAAGCCTAATGGCGTTCACGGTCACTACAGTTAAACAATTTTAATTTGTCTTAACAATAATTTACAACTCGCGTTGGTATGATGTGAATTTACCATTGAAAGCAAAACGAACCTTTAATCAATTTATGATATGTATGTTTATCATGCTTCCACTTAATCAATTTAATTGATATGACAACCTTTCACGAGATAATATTCTCAGGAATGTGCCTGGCTTGGTGATCGACTTCTGATAAGGTCATAACTAATTTGGAACAGGATAAAATATTGTTCTTTAAAGGATCCAAATATTCGTAGTTTACAAAAAAGACTTCTTATAAATACCATACAATCCAAGACAAGAAAATAATCAAAACGCATTCGGTGATTATCATACTAGAATTCTCATTGTATTTTATTGAAATGTTCCACACATCCAATCGTTTATCAACGAAAAAATCTTCTATAACATAAAAGTATAAATTGAACTACGGGAACCGTTAGCAACTGACTGAACAAAAGGCATAACTTTTTGCGATCCAGTTGATAATATTGACGGCTATAAGAAATCACCAAACACAATTCATTATGTTCAAGCTTACAATGTGTTATTAACCTTGATGAAATTTCGTTCAAAGACGATGACAAATCATGTTTTACAACTGTCTAATATTCCAATAACATTTGAAGATCTAATTTTATTTGATTTTTTTTTTTCGGGAACTTTGGCGTTAACAAGATTGTACTAAGGATGACGATTTAAACTGTCAGAACAAAAGTTTTGGACATAATTATATTTACAGTTAAACAGATAAAACACAGTGTTTAATGAATTCAACATAACTTATAAGCGATAATCAGTGTCACAAATTCAACAACTGTAAAAAAAAACCCACAAAACCCAGTTATATGAAAAAGCACGAAAATTTATTGTTTTTCAAAATATGTTTAACTAAATTAATATAACATCAATACAGTCACATGAACTTGATGCATGATTTTATCACGCAATAATTTCATATTTAGAACAAAAAGTACTCCAAGGCATAAGGCTCCAATTATATGTCTCAGCACAAAGATTTATCGTATCATTCTTCTGTTGACAAATGAAGTGAAATAATTCAATACGGTTTCCAGACATTACAAACATAGATTGTATAGACAATGATATTACCCATAAAACGGCTGCCTTGACCCATTATCAAACAAATATTGTCCATAATATTAGTGTAAATCTGTACTTTTATTATTATAATAACAAAAACTAATTGATCAGACTTCAAAGCTGTAAGCAGATCACAGAAGAGTACATTATTTGATCAACAAACGTTTGTCAAGTCTTCAATTGATACGTAGCTTGCTTTATATTGTTTAAGGCACATGCTTGAATAGAAACTCATAAATAGAACAATGGGTTATTTAGTAGATGAACGTTTTTCCTTTTTAACAGTTTAAGTTATACAATGATTGCTGGAAGTTATAACACTTGACGATTATTGGTAGGTAAAACACATTATTTGGGCTGTAGTTGATAAAAATATATAACATTAATAGCTTAGATTTTTAATAATTAATTCTATTTGTTCTGCAATGTTTTGTATACTTTAAATTATTTAATATCAGTGTTCTGAAAAGGAACCCTAACAACCTAATCACACATATAACGTCTGTCGTTAAGTTTCATAATGACTCATTATAAGAAACCATTGCCTGTTATATTCTCGCCTGAAAGAGCTTTTCAGTCCAATGACAGATTACACTTCACTGGATTTCAATTCCAGGGTTACAGTAAATTATTATGAACCAGTAAGTTAACAAATCAATACATATTAGATGATAAAATGATAAAAATTAAACACTTGTAACGTTAAAGAACTTGTGGCGAAATATTCAAGCACTTCCTTTCCACTGCTGAAGTGGAATGATTTGATAACGGTGTTAATGAACAATACAGGAAAAGTGATTAGAGCAATACATTGCCTTAAATAAAGATAAAAAAACTACCCTTGGTTATGTAATGACTGTACTTTTATTAAATTGATTTTGTACGAAGACAATATTCACATCAGTTGATAAAATGTCAATATATCATAATTGGAGACTGAATTCTATATAGATTTATCATGTCGAATATTAGTCGGTCAGTATAAAGAATGCTTGTTTCGTTACATTATCTTAAGGTAGTTGATACTATCGAATGTACATCTCCGTAATACTTTAGGAACGATGGTATGCTTATCAATAAGTGTAAATAAATAAATACTTTCTGGGATAGTAATTCATTTTTCACGACCTTTCGAGTTTTTTGTTGTATTAAAAAGAAATACACCTTTAATGTGATTAATGGTAAAAGCTATAGGAAGGAAATTCTGCAAATAAATGTATTTATGTTTAAAAAAAGTAAATCTAAATATTTATTATGCATGTTTTCGCACATTATAAAATTCCAAAAAGTGACCATAATTCGTTCTATTTCTATATAACGGTAGTGTATTATTATATTGATTGACAATTATTTGGAATATCGTCCTACTAAATCAGTGTTCTAAATACATCTTCGCTCACACAAGGGAGGAAAAGGGAATATAAAGCAATAAAAAATGTCTTTGGTTATTCATTAATTAGAAAATATTTTTTACGAAACAAGACATATTTTCTGTAAAACAATAAATGTCGACTTGATGGCCTGATATTCTTGATCAGAATTGGTTTGCATCTTCATTGAAAACAATCATATTGGTATTGCAAATTTCGATATGTTGTACATTGTTTCAATGAGTTACCTCTCATTAGCAGTATTAAAATCAAACACATGCAAACATCTAAATCCCAAAATAATTCATTAAAGAAGAACTAAAAACCAAAACTAACTAAATTGAAAGCCAAATCCACCACCAAGAAGTTCTACCATGTACAATACAAGGAATGAAGCTTCTGTGTTTTAAGGATTTTGAAATTTGTAACGAATTAAACGATTTAAAATATATGATAGATATACTTTGCTGCTTTGGTTACTGAATACCCTCGTGGAAGAAAACAGCTTGATGATTATATATCAACGTTAAAAGAAATTGAAAGTATCATGAATATGGGAAATTCAGTGATCCTTTACCAATTTAAGACAATCAATACATTTGAACGTTTGATATCTCTACAAAAACCACTAAATGCATGACAACTAGGTAAATATATAATACTTGTATAATTGAGTGGTTTGTTGTAATATGTTAACACCAGCACATTTAGTAACTTCAACTTTAATTATATCTCTAAAAGATGATAATTAAATCCATGTAAAACATGAAAACATAATAACACAAGTAGATCAAGTGTCATCAAGTCTGATTTTTCGTCGTAATTTTGTTTAAAGTAAAACATTGTACTTGTACAAACACTTTTAATTTCAGACAAGAACAATTAGGACGACATTTTTACTGGGAATTTCTACCGAGTGTGTCTCAACATTAATTTGAATTTGACTTATTCCACTTCTGCCTGCTTAAATGTGAGCAAGCAAGGTTTTTAATGTATCAAAATTGGTATTGACTACTTTAAACCTTCCTAATTAACCATTAGCATGTTGAGTTCTTTTAGAGTTTATGTCAGTAAGAATGAGGCAAAAACTGATGGCATGACAAAAAGTGCAAATTTAGTACTTAGGCAGGTAGTTCCATTTATTTAGTATTTAAGCTGGAAGTTCCATTTATTTAGTATTTAAGCTGGAAGTTCCGTTAATTTGGTACTTAAGCTGGAATTCCATTTATGTAGTTATACGGCTGGAAGTTCCATTTATTTAGTACTAAGGCTGTAAGTTCCATTTATTTAGTATTTAGACTGAAAGTTCCATTTATTTAGTATTAAAGCTTGAAGTTCCATTTATTTAGTATTTAAGCTGGAGGTTCCATTTATTTAGAATTTAAGCTGGAATTTCCGTAAATTAGGTACTTAGCAGTGGCGTAGCTAAGGCCTAGCGAAGGCACGTAAAGCTTACGGCAGGGGCTTTGCCAGCCGCTTAAGGCCCCCAACAGATCCAAGGTAGGGCCCTGGTAGGGGGCCCAAGGGACGAAGCCCCCCGGAAGCTCCGCGGATTTAGGATTTACTACACCCATTTTTAAAGGTGAAAATATTATGTTTGGTATAAAAAATTGGATGCAATGGTTCGGTTTGATTTTAATTTTAGCTTGACTTTTTATCAAAAACATATTAAAATGTAAATAATTGTTTTCTTATTTGAGAAAGTTGCAATTTGTAATTAAATTAATTAGATAGGCCCTAATGGATCAGTTTGGGGAAATTACCAGTAATTCATCTTAAGTTTTTCATTCATTCTTACTACAGTCAATCACAAGAAATACTCATTTTGATTCACATTTTGATTCTACGTAAAGAGAAAGTTTGTAAATGAAAGAAAAGTCAGTCTAACAATGATCCTATGACTTTCATCAGATATTTGCAAGAGTACTAGGTCACTCAACATTTCAGTAATTCACTCAATTTATGAAAGCAACATTTTTCGTTGTTTTGCATTATCAAATGTGTCAATAACTTCTTCACATCGATGTCAAAATCGGAGTCGATATGAAGCAATTCAAGAGAACAGAGTCTTTCTTGTTCCATCGTTGACCTCAAATAAGTCTTGACCCGCTTCATCACACTAAAAGATCTTTCAGCTGTGGCCGTAGTAGGAGGCATGGTCAGGAGAATTTTCAAGATCGCGTGGACATTGGGATATAGATCTTTGTTTGTCATTTCTAATGTCTCCCAGAGCTGACTTGGTTTGTCCGAGGAAAATGTTTTCCATCGAGCAATCCATCTCTGGATTACGCGACCATAATGGTTTTCAGATTAAAGGTCGGCTTCAAAGGCACGATATATGCGCATTTGGTCATCATTGCTTAAATCCTTCAGATTTTTAGGGATCAGTTTCTGGGCAAGAAATCTGTCTTCAGAGTTTACCAATCGATCTCTCGATCTCAATCAATTCACTTAGTAGATGGTCTAAGAATGCGTAATACATCGTAACCAGCCAGTAGTCGCGAATATCAGAGATTGCTGGATTTGCTCGATTCTGCTGACGCCCCGTTGTGCGAGGTTTTGACGGTGGTATATCGAACTGTTCAGCTAGATTAACAGCTTCATCGTACAGGATATTGTACACAGTTGGATCATCCCTTTGCTTCCCGAAATCTCTAATCAAAGTTTAGCAGTTGTTCACGGCCTCCACAAGATCGTACGTAACACTTTGAAGTGTTGTTGTGAAGGGAACAACATCTGGCAAAGTATGCTCAACAATTACAAGTGGTAAGATAAAATCAAACCTGAGGATTGCCGAAAGGCGGACACCAGATTTGCAATCACCTTTAATCTGAAGATACTCTAGGGAGCGAACGATTATGGGAAAGGCAGACTTGAATGTAGTTTATCTTTACATTTTGGTACTTTTCCAATTCGTCCTGTAGCTTACCAAGTTTCTTGGCCGAATAATGAAAGGAAAACGCAGTTTCCTGTATAGTAACCATCATCGTCCTGCCTGATGCGCCCTGGAATGCGTGCACAGTAGCTAGATTTAGAACATGGGCTTTGCAATGGACGTACTTTGCTGTAGGGACAATTTCTTTGATTCTTGCCAGAACACCCCTGTGCACACCTCGCATATTGGCTGCCCCGTCATAATCCTGCGCTCTCATGTTCTATACCTCGATATTATACTTTTCTAGCGTGGCAATCAATAGATCTGCGAGTGTTTCTCCTGTGGTATCAGTTGCCCTCACGAAACCTAAAAACTCTTCCCTAAGTTTCAGTTTACCATCAATCGTGTCGACAAATCTGCCACATATAGAAACCTGCTCGTGGATAGACACGTGGGTGGCCTCATCGCCTATTAGAGCAAAGTACCCTTCCTGATTACACGATTCGACAATTTTCGTTCTTACCATATCCCTACAAATATTGATGATCTCGTTTTGAATATCTGGAGAGGTGTATTTCATCTTAGATAGTGGGTTGTTTAAATGGTGCTTTAGAATCTCGATTTGCTGTGTGCTGCAATATTGCCATAAAACTACTTTTGTCAGGTGTGTGCCCCCTTATTGGTATGTTTTGGCGTCCACATAATATGAGAACTTATCTCACGAAGGATGTGTCTGTTTCGTCCAATGTCGTGTTTCCGTTTTGTTGAACGTAAAGATGTGACCGGTTCCTTCTTTGAGTCTCTCACATCTACAAGGTGCTGGACAGATCGTTAATTATGGGAATGTGAGTGAAGACACTCGTGTCTTTTGATGTAATTATGAATGTTTGACCAATCTGAGACAGGCGAAGTAACAAACGATTTATCGCGAGCACCTTCATTCCCAAAACAACACACTGTAATAGCAATACAAGGCACCTTGAGAGACGGAATACCTTAACCAGGGATTCTTTAACCACAAGGGAGACAGTTTTCTCTTAATACCACCAATATATCTGAAAGTCAAGATTTTATTCCATTTGAATTTTTTTAAAAATGACGACATCCTATAGATAGCATAAAAAAAAACAAAAAAACAAAAAACAAAAAAAAAAAAAAAAAAAAACGCGCATGAACGAACGAAGGACAATAGGACAATATGCACTAGATTTGCCTTCACCGTTGAAAATATCAGCTTTTTAATGATTGTTTCTCAATTCCAACAGACGAACACAGGTGTCCACAAATTTCAATAGCAATTTACTGATGCGAACTTTAGGTTCGAAACACGTGTCCTACGTGACTAAATTGTGTCAAGCTCGATATCCTTCAGCTTGATGACTTCATTTTATTATTTTTGAAACAAGATTAAACACACGAAGTCAAATAACTCCCCTAGCATGGCCAGTCGTTGTTCAACCCACCCCCAAACGAACAAACGATTTGACGGTGCAATTGTGATTATCCCCTTCGCTGCAAGCGGTGGGCATATGCATATAAAAACTTAAATTTTACATGTATGTACATGTACATAGTCTTAACCTTTTTTAATTAGTTTGTCTGAGGGTTTGGGGGGGGGGTAAACTTCCACTGTAAATATAATTTATATGGTCGGTGATGGACAAGTTAGAGTTGATTTCTATTTTTAAAATGTTTCAGATATTAAATTTGATTTTCCCCAAGTTAGCGTATTTTTGTTAACGTTTTACTTCTCCTCGATTGCGACTATTTTTTAACTAATTTGACTATACTTTTGATAAACGTAGCTGATGAGACTTTAGGTCCGAAACACGTGTCCTGTGTGACTTAATTTTGATAACCTCCGGCATATCCTTGATGAATCTATTTTATTTGGTCTTGGCTCGAATTTGTCTTTGCCCTATGTGTTGTTAATCTGGATTATTCCTTAGTATTTTTTTCACTATAGTTATGATAAAAATTACCGACTTTGAATCCATATTTTATGACATTTATTTTATATCAATGATAGAAAATGGTACATACCTAGAAGGGAAAGAGAAATTGTCTACACTTTCCCAGCTAGTCTTTATAATAAGAATTTTGATATTATTGTCCCGGGTCATATCTTCTCTCGATATATCACCAATATCAGGGTGAGAGGGGTCATTTCTTTTCAGGCTTTTGATAGAGGACTGGTTTGATGAACAACTATCACTGTGACTTGACGGACTTGGCATTGATTTGTCTGAAATTTCAGTGGATGCCACTACTGGCTCCGTCGCCTGATCATCTGAATGGACATTGTCACTACTTGTATTATCTAGAATAGCTATTCGTTTACGGAAGAGGGAATCTATTTTTTGACAAGACTCTGCTGCTTTCTTCATTTTTTTAAATTTTTGCGGAAGTATAACTTTGTAACGTTTAAAATCAAAACAGGTTAGAAAGAGAATTATGATAAATCCGGAAATATTTCAATCGGTAGCATCTCGTTTCAAAGGACCACAGATTCAATATACAATAGACCCGCCATATGAATATTCATACCTCAGTTTTTCCCTTGGCTATAAAAAAAATAAGACCACCACCCCCACTCATAGGAAAATTTTGTGCACGCAAGCTTGCGTCGCTGCGTCAAATGGTAGCTACGCCACTGCTTAGGCTGGAATTCTATTAAGTACTTAAGCTGGAAGTTCCATTTATTTAGTACTAAGGCTGGAAGTTCCATTTATTAAGTATTTAGGCTGGAAGATCTATGATTTGGTACTCTGAATAAAAGTTCCACTAAATTAGAACTAACGATTGAAGTTTAGTATATAGTACTCGTACTCAGGCTATAAGTATCAATAATTAAATCATTCGACTTCCGTTCTGTTCTGTTCATTTACCGCTCTATCAAATATCTCAAAAGTTTTTTTTTCTGAAAAGCAGACATCTGTTTCAAGCCAAATATTTATTTTCACATCTGTGAGAATTTTTTTGACACAGAATTTGATAAATATAATGATCAGTATTTGTCAACCGTCGGCATTTGACAACAGGGATGGAGAAATAACAACGGGGTTTCTCGTAAGGAAGTAAATTTCATTTTAATTAAGCATATGAACAGCAACAAGTTGATGCTTAGTTTTTGTGAATAAAGAAGCACATAAATAACAAAAAGAAACTTTGCTTCGAGGGTAGATGTTTAAAAAAATACGGTTACGATCTTGAACTGACGTCGGGTATAAACATATTGCATAGAAAGTGGTTCTTTGTGTATTTGTCGTATGCCCTTCACATTTTGTCAAGTAACGTGTTCATGTCATATTATGCCATAATGTTAGTTACATCATTATTACTATATATACCAAATTCTCGTATATTTCCATTAAAATGCACGATGAGGAATATAGAAAAATTTCAGAGATGTACTTTAAAGTATAAAGTACATTGATGTCCTAAATTGCGCATAGTTTATTTTCATTATATATAAATAAGATGGCCTTGGTCTATATTTCAAGTAGTACTTATCTTTTTAAAATATTTTTCACTGTCCAATTAAACTTCCCTTTTTTATGGCAATATAACCATTTCGCTGGGCTATGGAATACACATTTCACAGTTGTCTCGTTACATTCGTGGATGCGATTGTGTACTCTTTCGCTATAGAGCAAGAATACTTTCATGTATGTTTATTCAGTTTGTATTGCCATTATAACTACAAAAGTTTTATGGTAATAAGCATTAATAATTTGGATATTCGATTTGAAGTTTATATTTCACAAATGAAACAAAATATCTCTATTGCAAAGTTTCGATTTTAAACAATCGTAGTGATATTTGTATCGTTTAGGTATGTAGTAGACGAAGGTTTTTAAATTGACTCTTTCATTTCACGTATATGTGTGTAGGTAAAATGTATCTAATCTATGATTGTATGATTATTCAGAGATTTTAATAAAAAAAAAACTGAAGTATAGGTAATATGCCAGATTTTTCTCTTTTTCCTGAAGCAGTCATCGCATTTTTATTACAAATATAGGTCGGTTAAGTGAAGTGTACAATTTGTACTCATGGAAATTCTTTGCGTTTTGATTTGAACATTTGTCCTCCGAACTCAACTGTAATATTGTCGACACGAAATCCATTTTTTTGTTAAAACCAAGTATTTATTTTCTAGGCTTCTTGAACAGTGTTATGTTGTGAAAAATTTGTAGTCACTACAGAAGGTTTATGGTCGTCATCATAAACTCTTGAATCGGAATAATCTCTATTTCCGTCTGCACTTAAAGAGCATATGTGTGTTCACCGTTTTCTTTCCTTTTTGTGTACGGACTACTGAGTAATTTTATGAGTGGATGTCTGTAGAAATGCACACTATCAGTGCACCTGTTCCATGAACTCAAGTTTTCATGGAGTCCGGGTACTCAGTTATTTTTTATTGTACGTTGTTGTTTGAGTTTATTAATTTTGCATTGTTTTGATCATCTGATCAAAGTTTCTTTTTTTAAATTACCGTTAGAATCCAGGTTCCGTTGCATAACATAAGTAACCAATACAATAAAAATTAGAATACAAACAAAAATTGATACAGTCTAATAAATGAAAAGTGTCAAAAAGTTAAAAAAAAAAAACAATATAAGTAAAACAATTACACCTACTATGTACAGGTTTAATGGAAACAATAATTGACAAATAAAGTAAAAATCTTATAAAGTTGATTTAAGATTAAATGAAAGATGTGACTTTAATGAAAAGCTGAAAAATAAAAAAAAAAATCATAAAATAGAATTAAAAATTGGTTGAGAACAGGCGAATTATTGTAAAATTACGTAAATGTTCATAATAATAAAACTGAAATCCAATTTTAAGAGAACAGACTGAACAAGTATGTTATAAAAAAAAGCAGACCTATGTCTATCAAAAACGAAGGTTATGATCACAGTCCTTCAAACAAAATCATAAATCAGTCATTCAAGCATCACAGTACGCAAGTCTAAAAATATTAGTTTTAAGCCTTTTCTTAAAAAGAGAAAGCGATCGTTTTTTACGATCTTGAAATTCGTTCCATAGTGCAGTACCATAGTACGTCTTTAACCATAATTAACATCGTACAACAGTTCATTTATGTATGTCATATTGCTTGTCCAGTTGAGTAAAAAAGAAACAAGTACATTGGTCAAAACTTCTAATAAAGGTTAGTTAAGACACAAAATTGCAATAACTAGTGCAAATGTGTTATATCTACATAAATATAATAGTTAAAGATGTAGAGTGGAAGACGTCTTGTTTGTCTTAGATTGACTGAAAAAGATAAGACCCATGTGCCATAACTATATAGTTACAACTATGCCATATTTCATAAAGCCAATTAACCAGAACACAGGTTATTTGGCCTTTGGAATGTAAATATGCATTTTTTCACTTGCCACATTGCAAAACTTAATAAATATGTGAACTTGGATTGAACCTGTAAGTCTGGATACTATTGACAATCTATGACAGTTGTTTTGGTCTTTGTTTTAGCAATTACTTTCGTTTTAAAGGGAAAAAATTGCCTGTCAACTTGTCAATCCCCTGTCGGCTTCAGAACGGATAAAAGATAATTGGCTAACTAAAATGTTATAACTTTGTTCATGTAATAATAAAGTTTAACTTTTCATAATCGGAATTGATAGTGGTCTAGTTACATAATTATATATTCAGCATTATTTGTCAATTTTCTTTTTAATATTGGTGACTATGAAATACAACTTCTAATTGAAATAAAAGAAGACAGATGTAATTGGCATTAGTGGAAAACCTAATCATGGTCTCAAACTTCGACATTTTTTTGTATTGTACCACAACAAGTCTTGCCTATTTAGTACTTTATGTTACTACTCCAAATCCTGTCTACTAGAATTGTCGTGACCAATGATTTCTAATGCTGGTAATGTTAATGGTATTGTCATATTTAGTACGTTCTGGTCTAGTTTAAGTTACTGTAAGCGTTTTTAATGGATATCTCATTTTGTTATAATGGTGTTTGTTGAGGTATTCGATGAGGGAATTGGGTATATTATTGGAAGACTTTTAAGGAGTGTTTGTTGTTTCAGTTCATGTTCTACCTTACATTAAAGGGGGTGATAATGGCCTAGTTAAACTAGTGTAACCCTCTGCTGACATGTCTTGTTCACACTCCGGATATGGTCATTTATGTATCTTTGTTTTACCTTTCGGTTTGTTATAAAGAAGTTTTATCATTCTGTTACCGTCGATTTTGATGCCGGAACCTTTCAGACTATACTTGTTTACATATGTTTAAACCTAAAAGCATTTACTGTTTTGTATTAAGGTTGTACGCTAATGCAATTGTTGTGTGTATCATCTTATTCGGTCCTATTTCAATGATAGAAAAAGCTATGTATCTAAAAGTTAAAGTGATGATCATATTAGGTCATATAATAACTTTTTTCTTTCGATGCCCTTTAAGGCCTATATATCATCGATGTTTTCATAAAATAGTAATCAAGGGAAGCATAGAATCGGTTCGAAGAAACAACTTTGAACCATAATTTATTATATACCTGAAAAGAAAGGACAAGAGGCAATTCTTTTTTTTCTGTTATTTGACGCCCATTGTATGTAATTCGTTACATTGCTGAAGAAAAAAATATTAAAAAATATTTTTAAAAATATTGTTTATTTTTATAGTTTTAGATAACTGACTGTTAATACATATAAAGGCCGAACAAAGCAGAGGAGAAACATGTGGGTAATCACTTTTCTTTGTATTTGTAGCACAAAGACAGTATTAGCGTTCATTTAGTTGATATTATTATTTTTGAATGTATTATACTATATACGTTCTAAATTAATATCCCTGACTGGCTTGTGTATTAATTTTGGCTAAGTAAACAAGAGTAATTTACGTATGCACATATCTGAGAACTTATTGCAAACTGATACTCAGACTAAGTACTGCAATACCTTACGGATACGACGCCAGGATCAAATGTATAGGAAACCTTTCAAGCCAATATAACAACAACATTAATGTGAAGAAATTATTTGCCAAAAATCCAAGACGGATGGTCATCGCCACTATACATCGTCTAGGATCCATGATGGTTTTCTTCATTTCATAAAAAAAACCCTATTGGACTTCATCACATTCGAACTAAACTCTATCTACACCTCTTACGCTACTACATGTCCATTACAAAACAAGTCTTGACACTCCTGTCTCTGTAAGGTCCTTTCAAAAGGTCCCAAGTACCGTGAACTAAGCTCCATAAATTGGAATTATAACTTTAATGTTCTTATGGATTCCGTTGAAGACTACGCAAAAAAATGGATAAAACCCTTAGACAAGATAACACCAGGAACACCGAAAGGACACGAACAACAAACTGCACAACAAAGGAACACACTTGGACAAGATAACACCAGGAATACACTTGTACAAGATAACTCCAGGAATACACTTGGACAAGATAACACCAGAAATATACTTGTAAAAGATAACACCAAGAATACACTTAGACAAGATAACACCAGGAACACATTTGTACAAGATAACACCAGGAACACCGAAAAAGACATAAAGAACAAACAGGAAAGCAAGGGAACACCCTTGGACAAGATAACACTAGGAGTACCGAAAGGACACGATGAACAAAAAGGAACACCCTTTTACAAGATAACACCAGGAAGACCCTTGGACAAGATAACCTCAGGAATACCAAAAAGGACATAAAGATGAAACAGCACAACAAAGAAACATTCTTGGACAAGATAACAACTCGTAGATCGTTACGGTGTATCCATCTGCACCATGAAAACTGATTTGTTCAACGTGTCATAGTTTTCTTTTCCTTTTTCGTCTACCCCGGACTACAGCTCGGCTGGTGTTTTTTTAGAAAAGCAGACGACGATTACCTTACCGGAACACCTGGTCCATGCTCCTAGTTTTTAATGGAGTCCAAGTTGCTCATTTTCTTTTTTTCTTTTATCTGTTTTCATGTCTAGTCTTCGTCCCTGGATTACGTTATTTTGATTTCCGCTAGAATCTTGGTTCCATTGATTAGTTTTTCTGAATGCAGTATAGATTTTAAACTATTCTAACTATAATGTAATGCTATGTTTAGTTATTCAATCGTCCTGATAATACAATATGATATGCAAAATGATATATAGATGATAGTTAAGTTTGTAGCTGTTAGTGTAATACAAGAAGAAATAAGCAACAGGAAGTCTGTTTACTGCTGGTACTCTACTTATTTATAAACTATATATCACTGTTATCTGACAGATTTCATTATAATCGTACCATATAACATTTAAAGAATGATTCTTACTTTGTTTTCTATCATGAAAGAATAATCTTAATCATATGGTGCACACCAACATTTCAAGTACGAAGCACGAAAAAAATGTTTTGATGACGTAACAGTCACATGACAAAATCTGATTTGATAGACATAGATCTAAACAGAAAGTTTGTTATCTCAGAATTTAAATACAAGGATTTTATTATGTGGTTGTTTTTTTTCTTTTGCAATACATCGTAAGGAACTTGACGAAAAACAAATATGTTGCAAACCGATAAAAAACACAACAAAGGATTTATACCTATTGTAATATTTTAGAAAAGTATTTTATATAAAATCGTATGTTGCATAACCTTTGAAGAAAATCTAATGAAATATGACACATTATCGTTGAATATTATTAGTTTCGGGATGTTATGCATCGCATCTATACCAAGGAACTTGACATAAAGGATAATACAAACCCTGTGAAATCATATTTTGACCTACATTTAGAGATCGATGGTAAAGAAAAACTATTTACCGAATTATACGATGAAAGCGATGACTTTTCATTCCGTAATGTCAACTTTCCTTTCATTCCTTCAGCACTTCCGTATGAAGCTTTCATATTTTTCAAGTCAAAAAGGGGTCCCACCAACAAAACTTCACACTTGAATGTGATAATCAAATTCAAACAAATTTACAGATAACACTTAATTATCTAAAAAAAATCAGATGGAGTGAAACAACACCACGAATTGGTTGCGCCGTTTTAGAATATTCTCATTGAAACACGTGCAATTACAAAAATCACTAACATTAAGTGATTGAAGCTTCATTCCTTATATTGCACATGGCAAAAGCTCTTGATTTACCTTTTCGATATTTTTGGTTTTGATCACTGTATACTGTATTATATACTGTATTTTTATTGTTTGGATAAAGATCTTTTGTCGAGATGTTACTCATTGAAACACATGTAAATCAAGTCTAAACTTGTAATATTAATATGAGTGGATATTGTATATTTAGGAGAGCATATTATTAAAAAAAAGGATGATGAAAAAAATTGCAGTATCAAAAGTGAAAGCATTAGACAGTTTAAAGATAGGCGTAGTTTCTAGATGCATTTTCTAAGACCTTGTCATGAACTGAATTCAGGAAGTAAACATTTCAGTACGAATTATGATGACTGAAATTGATTTTCTCTATATCTATTATATTTTCTAGTTTTCATTCAACGAGGTCCACTAATTGACATTTTGCAGTCAACTCAGGAAGCAATCATCATTCTGTAATTATGGATAAACATTGTTCAATAACACGATCAAATTACCAATTTCTATGGTAGAATCAAATTACGTATGTACTTCAATTGTTATGTCTTTGTAGAATATTGATAAAGTCTTTAAGGTCCTTTGATATGAACATTGAGTAGTATATAATAATGAAGCGCACTCCGATTTTCAACCCTGTCATAGGTTTCCTTTCTTCTTTCGTTCACCTGGACGTGACATTTTACGAGCAACTCAGCGTGTATTTCTATAACAGCGGAGGACAGTTAACCTCCCAGAGCACCTGGTGCATGCTCCCTTTTATAGTGGAGTTTGGGTTGTTCTCAGTATGTGTTATTTTGGTTTATTTCATAGTCATTGTTGTGTCTATTTCCCTTGTCTAGTTTTCTTTGGATTATATTCGTTTGATTACCACTTGGTTTCCTTGATTTCCCTATCGGTCCATTGAGTGACTCAATAAATGCAAATCAATTAAGGGTCTAGATGAAACCTATTGAGTTGATTTGTTTTTTTTTTATTAAATTCATTTGGAATATAGACAATAATTATATATCATTGTGTTATATCGAAAAGTTTTTTTCTGTTCTGACGTCCAAGACAGACTAACTTGAGAATATAGATTCACGAAAGAAGCAGTTGAAGAATTAAAAATAATATCTTTGAGATTAAACGCTAGTTTCACGTGAAAACTTGCATAGGTTTTATTCTAATGTATTCTACAAAATTAGCCATTTTACACGTGTTTGTTTCGTTTATATTCTATATAGAAGGATTCCTTGATACTTTATGCAATTTAAACAATCAACAAAACAAAGTCACATATAATAAATAGAAATTGACCAGGTCAATGGAAAGTCCTCTGATATTATATATAAATGACCAGGTCAATGGAAAGTCCTCTGATATTATATATAAATGACCAGGTCCATGGAAAGTCCTCTGATATTATATGTAAATGACCAGGTCCATGGAAAGTCCTCTGATATTATATATAAATGACCAGGTCAATGGAAAGTCCTCTGATATTATATATAAATGACCAGGTCAATGGAAAGTCCTCTGATATTTTTGTAAATGACCAGGTCAATGGAAGTCCTCTGATATTGTATATAAAAGACCAGGTCAATGGAAGTCCTCTGATATTATATGTAAATGACCAGGTCCATGGAAAGTCCTCTGATATTATATGCAAATGACCAGGTCTATGGAAAGTCCTCTGATATTATATATAAATGACCAGGTCAATGGAAGTCCTCTGATATTATATGTAAATGACCGGGTCAATGGAAAGTCCTCTGATATTATATGTAAATGACCAGGTCCATGGGAAAGTCCTCTGATATTATATATAAATGACCAGGTCAATGGAAAGTCCTCTGATATTATATATAAATGACCAGGTTCATGGAAAGTCCACTGATATTATATATAAATCACCAGGTCAATGGAAAGTCCTCTGATTGATTGATTGTTGGGGTTTAACGTCCGAGCAGCAATATCCCAGCTATATTCAGACGATGAACATGAAACGGGTGATAAAATGAACATGAAATGATGATGAAATGAAAAACGGGATGGAACACAAGGATAGTAGGGTCGACAAACTCCGACTGCCACTAGAAAAAGGGAGGGATGGGTGAAGTCGGGCAATTTAGCCTCCTGTGGCGGAACGCAAAGGTTCCTACTCCTATCAAATACCACAGCAGGGTTCTTTAACGTACGAGGAACGTGGCATCCTTGCCAACACGGTGCACCACTATGGTTTGCGGTCAGGTTTTTCGTATTATAGCCTGACAACCCCAGCATGTAACACGCCAGGGGTACCCCATTCCACCACCTGGGGCACACATCCCAGTTGCTCTGTGGGCAGAGCGCCTAGACCCCGGCTAGGTTTCTGAGCACTATTTAGTCGCCTTTTACGACAAGCTTAGCGCTGCTGCAGGCCTATTCTTTGAACACCCGGACCTGCACGGGGCGAAAGTCCTCTGATATGATATGCTTACATAAATACCAACATTGTATATATTTCTAAACGTCAATATCAGTATTGTTATCAATTGAATTATGTTTAGAAACAAATTGACGAAATGTTATTAGTCTAAGATAAGACATAGGTTTTCCGAGATCCTTGTGATACAATTTATATGTTATTCAATAAAATACATTTATGTCACCACAAATTATTTCCACTTCTTGTGTTACTACCAAATATATCAACACAAACAACCAAGATAGCAATGTATTAGACAAAGCAATGAGAAAATTGGATTTGCTGACGTCAATCCTGACGAAAGTAAATGATTTTATCTGGATAAGTTTCCCAAAACACTACCACGCGTATAGTTGTTAGTGTTAGAGCTGAGTGTGTCGATGTTAATTTGAATTTATAGAATATTTTATCATTTCCCTTAGTACGTACATATTCCCCTGTTAAAGAGGTGTTAAACATACCTAAATTATGTCTGAATTTATTACATCCGAATTATCAAAACCCTTAATTTCTTTAATTGCTTATTCCTCGAGTTATGTTCGTCTTCATGTTCTGATAAGATATATTTTTTTTATGTCCTCTCTGTTCAAAACATGATTTATTTAATTTAACTTGATATAAGGATTTGGATTCTTCACGGTAATAATGTAAAATAATGCATTTTATTTCAAAATGATTAGTTTATGCACTGAACACACAAACTCGCTAACTCATGTTTGTTTAACAAGTATCAACAAACGGTTTTCAGAGTGAACGAGTTAATTTACATAAGTTCCAATAGGAAGAACTATATAACCTTCAAAATACGAGGGGACTCTAACATCGGCTGAAGGAACAAGTTTTCCTGAATACAGTACCATCTTCAACATTGGAAGAAATTGCACCAGAAAGATCCTAAGCAAACCTATTCTGCTACATGAAAAGAGACTACCACTACGACATATACTATAAACGTTCCTATACAAAAATTCACCTAACCTTCTACATGGAACGGGAAGTCAACAAAAGTCCCTATTTACCAATATTTACCACTTATTTATTAATCTTCGATATTAAAATGAATTCCAACTAAATTCCCTACACAAAGTTCCATCTAGCCTTCATAATCTACAACGACGTAAGCTACACATGTCCTTAACATGTACCAACTAGTCCTCAACATTGGAAGGAGTTAACACAAAATTCCTTCTTATGGATTACATAAAGTTAACAAAACCTTCATTCACTTAACATTTAAACACGAAGAAATCAGAAAGTAATAATGATCAGATAATCATGAAGGATGTATATAGGTATAATGGTATAATAACACTTAACAGGTATAATGATAAAATATGCTACTTCAGGAAAAGAAATAGTCGGGTACATATTTTAGAAAGTGCTAAAAAGACGTCTTGATAATGAAAACAAACTGAGATATTCAGTGATTTTTTTTTTAAATTTACAGTGATGAAAAGTAAATTAACAACCCAAAGTTCCAATCACATACCAACTTTCAGTATTAAATGAGTTCCCAATGAATATCTGTATATTTTTTACAATTAACTACGGCTAATGGGAGACAACTGGACATTTTAATGTTATAACAAAGAAAAGATTTAACAATTTATAATAAAGACTATAACTATTCTACATGTAGTTTGGCAGTCCAATTAAGTTTCATCTTCAAAGTTGAAAATTCAACATATTCAGTTAAGGTCATATCATTGTAAATTACTTCTCGCTTATATACATGTATAAAAAGATAACAAAAATATAAGGATTCTACAGATCAGTTTTGTCTTTACAAAATTCACTTCTTTTGATAATTACGACCGACTTTATAAATAGAACAAGTCTCAGATTTTGATTTATTTTTATTTTTTTTGTAAGTGCTTTGCACTTTTTTGCTGTCAACTTTTAAAGTCAATATATTTTATATCAAAGTACTTTATTAAACTTCGCAAAAATGATCACGTTATAACACAACTATTCCTGGAATGTCTATGAACGGAGTTAGATAAAGTTGTAATTGGCATGGATGCACGCCTTTTTCTGACAGCGGGACTAAGAGCTGGTCTAAACTGGGACAAGCGTAATAGTTCCTGGAATATTCCAACAATATTTATATTGTCCTTGGCAGAGGCCTGTACAAAACCAGTTTCCCAATCATAACAAGCAATAGATGCAGCAGTTTCTTTATCTACGGGAGATAACTCTGTACTTATGTCTGATTTATTACCAACAATCACAATAGGCACTTGTTCCCTTTCTTCTATAATACTTTCGTAAAGTTTTTGTACTTCGTCAAATGAACTTATATCTTTCATTGAATATACTAAAATGAAAGCGTCACTAGAGCTAATAGCTAACTGTCTCATGGCTGGAAATTCATGGTGACCTGCAGTATCCAATATATCTAACGTTAAATCTATACCATCTACGTTATATTCACCTCTGTGTAGTTCCTCTATAGTCTCTTGGTACTCAGTGGTAAATCTGTCATATAGAAACTGTGAAATAATGGAAGATTTTCCCACACCAACAGCTCCCAGTACTGCTACTCTGTAGTGTACTTTTTTGTCAGCACTTCCCTCACTGCAAATCCGTGGTCGAGACATTTCTTTAATACTTTTACTGAACGGATGTTGTGGTGTCCTATTCTAAAGAAAATACTTCTATGGAAATGTTTGAAATTTTGAATGTAGAGTTAATTGGCTGACCAAATATAGAGAGCTCTTACCAATGAAAACATGTAATACTTAGAATAGTTTCATTCAGTAACTTATCTTTCAAAACCGTTAACATCCTTTAATGAAATTATTATAGCAACAGCAACAAAGTGCTTGTTTAAACAATACATATGAAATAACCAAGATCTTACCGTAGATTGTGTCGATATTTAATCCTTTAAAGAATTGAGTTCTACAATGCTTTATATAGATTGTTAATGATCACCAATGTATTTTATTGGCTAATACATTTTGAATTGAAGAGGATAGACATATTCATTTATTACAATTTTGTTCTAATCTTGTATAAAAATATAAAAGATGTTTGTCAGGTAATGCGAGTTAAGCATTATAAAACATATTTATTGAGATGTCAATTTAATACTTTTAAAAGCAAAGACTACAATGATGTTTCGGAAAGAAATCTATATACGACATTTACTTTTAATCAATAAAAGAGGAGTAGTTACATTTTGTCTGTACATTTTGGTTTGTTTTTCAATTCGCATTTTATAGCAGACATTAACGATTTTTTTCATTCTTTCTTCATTTCTTTTGTTTGTATTTATTTAGTTTCTTATTTCATCATTAAGATGTATTAGACTGGATATTTGTTTGTATATTTGTATCGTGGATAATTTCTTACATGTTAAATGAAACATTCATTCTACAGTTTTCTTTGTATATTTTTTATTTGTGTCGTTCTTTATATTTTGAATTCGTGATTTAGCTTCACTTCCCATTTTGTTCATAGATTTAAAAACATTTTGTCTTTGATTTTTTTTTGTGTGTCAAATAAAGCGGTTTGTCAAGCAGACCCAATGAAAGCTCGGATTGTGTACATCTAGCTTGTGCAAGCCTCAACTACTATATACTGGACAGTCTGTTCCCTACACCTTACTTTTAATTCATATGGTTGTACAAATCAAGAGAAGTGAATTCTTTTGATATTTTCCAATTGCAGGTGGTGGTGTTGCCATAGATGCCATAGTGGAACGAGTTCGAGTCCCGCGGAGAGAACAACCAAAAATTTGCTTCGCAAATTTGACAGTTCTTACATCGTTTGGAATTTTTCAGACTTTTCTATTAGTTTACATTATCGTCCGTGTATCAATTTGATCCGATGGAGCAGTGCAGCGAATTATTATGATTTGTTGTGACATGCATCATTGATTTGATCCTCTATATCATACATAATAACACCTAGATGAACTGTCCGGTACCCCCCGTGCAGGTCTCGGTGTCTAAAGAATAGGCCTGCAGCAGCGCTAAGCTTGTCGTAAAAGGCGACTAAGTAGTGCTCAGAAACCTAGCCGGGGGCTAGGCGCTCTGTCCACAGAGCAACTGGAATGTATGCCCCAGGCGGTGTAATGGGGTACGCCTGGCGTGTTACATGCATTTACGGAAAACCTGACCGCAAACCATAGTGGTGCACTGTGTTGGGAAAGATGCCACGTTCCTCGCACGTTAAAGAACCCTGCTGTGGTATTCGATAGGAGTAGGAACCTTTGCGATCCGCCACAGGAGGCCTGAATATAGCTGAAATATTGCTGCTCTGGCGTTAAACAACAACAATTAATCAATCAATCAACTTTCCGATACTACCATACATCGTGTACTAACTTACACTAATCCTAGATTAATCCTACGAGGAGGAATGACCCGACCATCGAAAGCTATATTTTTACATAGCCTAGCTGGGCGAGTGGTCTAGGGCGCTGGACTTAGCGCAAGCGATATTGCCATAGATTTGCTTCACAAATTTGACAGTTCAAACATCGTTGGAAATTTTCAGACCCTTCTATAAGTTTACATTATCTTCCCTGTATCAATTTTGATCGGGAGGAGCAGTGTAGCGAATAAAGTATACAGTTCATATATTTGTCAAATACAGATCCAACATAACCAGAAGTTCCATATTTATAATTCACTAGTACTTTCACGTCTTCAAAGACGATCTTCAGGTGAAAAACTACAATAGTATCTAAGTAACGTTTCAGTGACGTTACAGATATAGAACGAATTAGTAACGTAATAATTAGATTTAACGTTATAAATAGAGTTAAAACGAAACTAAAAGTGTTAGCTAATACATATAATAAAAATTGAATTTAACGTCCGTTTAAGATAGGTTTAAATTTTTCATTAAACTTTCGTTCTTTCAACTCCCTTAAAGTGTCTCTCGGAGATTTCATTTTATAAAATGGAAAAATAAAAAAAATTCCACCCCTCAAGTTTCAATGTAAATACCAATAGAATCTTTACGGACTACAAACAACAGGACACCAACATCTGGAAATAACGATGATATAATCCCTTTTGTCGTAACGCACAACTCTGCAAATCCGAAAATTTTCAATGTAACGAAACTTAACCTACCAAATTTTACACAAAGTGAAAAATTGAAGGATTTAATCACTCCTAATACCCTTATACAAAGTAAGCGACAGCCACCGAATTTAATACGTTTATTAACAAAAGCAAGGTTTGATCCACAAGGAGATGAATATCCCGTAGTGTCACCATGCGAAGACAAACGTTGCGGCACCTGCAAACACATATATTCCGGTCACGAAATTTCTTCTAGGAATGGAACAAAAGTTTATACGAATGCAAACATGAACTGCAAAAGTGCCAATTTAATATATTGTATTAAATGCCCGAACTGCGAAGAGATATATATCGGCCAGACCGGAAATGCATTATCGGAACGAATGAGGGTACACCGTCAACAAGTCAGAGATTCCGCATATAGACAAATATCGCTGAGTGCACACATTGAAACTTGTGGCGGTGGAATTTTTTTTATTTTTCCATTTTATAAAATGAAATCTCCGAGAGACACTTTAAGGGAGTTGAAAGAACGAAAATTTATTGAAAAATTTAAACCTATCTTATTCAATTTTATTATATGTATTAGCTTACACTTTCAGTTTCGTTTTAACTCTATTTATAACGTTAAATCTAATTATTACGTTACTAAGTCGTTCTATATCTGTAACGTCACTGAAACGTTACTTAGATACTATTGTAGTTTTTCACCTGAAGATCGTCTTTGAAGACGTGAAAGTACTAATGAATTATAAATATGGAACTTCTGGTTATGTTGGATCTTTATTTGACAAATATATATATATATATATATGTGTGTGTGTGTGTGTGTGTGTGTGTGTGTGTGTGTGTGTGTGTGTGTGTGAAATTTAGGGATTAAGCATTTTTTTATCATTTTTATTTTTTACGAGATTCTGAAGATATTCAGTCTCTTAAAATGTTTTTGAAAAAATAGGTCGGCAAGGAGAGGAGCACAGTTAGTGCCAATTGGAATGCCAACTTGTTGCTGAAAAATAGCTCTTCCAAATGTGACAAATATGTTATTAATGTGTAAATGTAACTCATTTTAACCGTCTGTGGTGTTTTAGAAAAATATGTGGATTTTTAACTAAGAACCACATAATTTCTCGAATCAGCAAGAGATGAACGAATAAGTTCTTTTTAAACGAGATTTCAAAGAATATTTTTTCATATAGCAACGTTGTATAAAGAGTTAAGAATTCGAAAATTTGAAGAGAAAGAAAATAACAGCGAGATTTTATGTTGTGAAGTAAATCTTTAAATATCCACATATGACTAATGCCACTACGAGAGTAAGTGTTATTGCAGTTAGTTGTCTGTCCATCTTTCACTCTAGACAATATATTTGTAAGGTGAATTGACACCTCCTTTAGAATTTAGAAAAAAAAGTTTTTTTTCATATTGTGTACAAATTTTGAAACATTGGCTAATTGGAGATATGTAATTTCGCTAGTAACAAGTGTTGTATGTGTACTTGATAGAAAAGTGTTAATATATTTTTCATCATAGGGTATAGAAATGTCCAATGACGTAGAATGATATGTTTTATATGACTATTTTCTGTATTGTCATTTATTTTACTGGGTACAACAACGACAAAACATGTTAACATGTATAAACAAACGTGTGAATACATACAATGTATAGCTAATTTGTTAATTACTAATTGCTTAACAGTGAAAAACTTGCAGTTTGAAACAAATATTCGTGTCTCTGACATTTGTACTCTTTTTTGTTGACAAAAAAAATCGTGACTAAATAAATTTGCTTTATCATTTTAGCTTGCCTAAGAATTTATTTTGGTATAAAACAAGTTTGGAAACAGACTGATATTGCACGAAGGACTAGGATGGACACAGACTGGTACTGGTATTGCCCGAGTTCGTTCTAGCTTGAATGTGTTTGCATTGGATATAAGACAAAATTAAATTATGGTATTTAATCGCAATTGATGCCTGGGAGCTGGGGCACTCCTTTACTTTTTTTATATGGGTGCCGCATTGATTCTGTAACCCACAGATTTAAAAATGCAAAATATCCAAATTTTCGCTGCTAAAAGATTGTATGAAAGAGGAACTAAGGTTATAGCGTTAATCAAAAGAATGCAATCCAGGGACAAAGACCAGACATGGAAAACAGATATACACAACAACAAAATAATATAAAGTAACTAAACTTCCTTTACCATTGATTTCTAAGTGTAGGTCAAGATGTGAGGATGACTTCACAGTGTCTGTAGTATCTCAAGTTCTTTGCGGTAGATGCGATGTATCAAATCCCAAAAATTGGGATTGTCTGAAGATAATACGTCATCTATAAAGCGGAAACTGAGATTAAAGGATTTAGCTAAACGATATTCTTTCTTTCAGATCAGCTCAGCTGAGCTATAAAGTCAGCCTCAAAAGAGTAAATAAATAGGTCAGCAAGTAGAGGAGCACAATTTGTTCCCATTGTAATGCCGACCGTTTGTTGAAAAACACGTCCACCACACTGGACAAATGTGTTGTCGATTAAGAATTGCAGCATTTTGTAAACATCTTCTTCTATATATTTGGAAGATGATTTGGAATTATTTTTTACAAAGTATGAGGAATCGCTACCAAGAACTATATATTTGAATCTAGGTGTATCATCTTTTTGGGAAAAACAACGATGTATAATGTTTTAGTCAGGGTTTTAACTGAGTATTAGGAATAGAAGAATACAGTGTTGAAAAATCATAGGTTTTAATCCTATTATATTCTGATAATAGTCTTGAACTGATTGTCTCCAAAAGATCTTTCGAATTTTTCAGGATCCACATTGAATTAATACCAATACGGGAGTAACAGGTGTTGTTGTAGGACTGCAGACCCCCTTTGACAACTGCGAGTATAGACGTTAAAATTTTTGAAAGAAGTTTGGTGGTAAATTTTGCAGATCCAGCTATGAAACGTTTTTGTATGGATTCTTGTGGATTTTAGGAATCCGGTACATAGACGGTAAATCACAATCATCGGCCTTGGTAGATCTAGAGAGACCGAAAGAGGATTGCACAGATTTATGGTTTTCCACATTCTCTTCTTTGGAGAGTGGTAGCAGTATAGGTCTTATCAATGCTATTATTTTCTACGTCTACATCTGATAATAAACATTGGATGTAAAACGTTTTGTAGACAAAGGCAATGTTGTTTTGGGCTTTGTCTGCTTATACGACATCATATTTGTCATGTATAGTAAACAATGCTTAATAATATTTAATATCTAACAATATCAAAATGATTGAAAATGATTTGCAAAGATGGGGAGTAAAATAGTTCACATGAATTTTTTTTTAATGTGAAAAGAAATAACTAAAATCACTAAATCACTAAGATATCAACTTCCTGTTGCATTGGACTTATGGTTCCGCTGAAGGAAAACAAACCAAAAACTGAAAGTTCAATATTTTATTAGTGTATGCCATAAAAACGTCATATCATGTACCAAAATGTTCCTATCATTTAGCACAAGCTTTCTGAGCCATTTAAAAACATTTTCCATTACTGTAATCCTTGAATATTGCATATAAAGGTGCCAGACTGTCATTAAATACACATCTTTTGTAAGTCCATATTTACCTATAAAAAGTAAGCAAAAATATTTAACAAACATGTATCTAGTGCAAGTTACCCTTTTCAACCGATTCTAAATCTTAAAACTATATTTAATTGTAACAAGTAAATTACTCAAAATGAATTTAAATGGAAGCCATTTATATTGGGACTACTTTCAAAAACTACGCAGACTTTTTGTATCGCGCTAGAACTCTAAAAAAATAGGCTTCTGGAAAGGGTTATGTTGCTACAAGATTGAAGTCATCACTACAGAGGTTTTATGGTGGTCATCATGAACTCATGGATCGTTATGGTGTATCCATCAGCACCATGAAAACTGATTTATTCAACGGGTCATGGTTTTCCTTTCCTCGTTTGTCTACCCCGGATTTGACTTTTTATGAGCAACTCGGTGGGTGTTTCTAGAAAAGCAGAGGACGCTTACCCTACAGGTGCACCTGGTCCATGCTCCCAGTTTTCAGTGGAGTCCGAGTCGCTCATTTACTTTTGTTACTTTGTATGTATGATTTTAGTTACTTTATGTTCTTTGTTGTGTATGTCTGTTTTCCATGTCTGATTTTTGTCCTTGGATTACATTCTTTTGATTACCGCTATAACCTTGGTTCCCTTGATTACTCTTTCAATTCTATTTATAGCTACTTTCACTTTCTCTTTAGTGAGAAAAATATGGAAGGCCATTTGGATCTAATTCAATGTGTTAGGATTATATAATAGAAATTAAATTAACCAATTAAAGCAACTACTACAATGTTTAAAAAATACGATAGAGCTTTGCAAGTTAAAAAAGTTTGCTGAAATGATAACGTACATGTACATGTGTATATATTTGAAAAACATACACATTACCTTAAACAAATTTCTTTTTGCAACCCTTAAAATAAGGACAATGTTGTTGATTTGATTTACAGACTTTTCAGGGTAAATAAGGAATTGGGATTTCAGGTTAATATTGTTTCATTTAATATGCCATTCTGGGGGCAGAATAAAGGGGTTATGTTCAAAATTTTGAAACAAAATGCTAAATTTGACACAATTGGCCCCTGAGAGATGATTGAATCAAACAACCATGGTGAGCATGGTAACATTTACCCCATGAGCCAATTCCAATACCCAAAATAAAATTAACCCTCCTTTTATGCTCAATTGTAGAATCAATTCTATTAAAGATGTATTGCTGCCAGCTACTTAACAAATTTGAAGGTAAACTCGAATAAAATGCTTTGCAGGGTGCAGCTTGATATGACTGCAGATATTGAACCCTGAACATTTGGAAAACACCCTGAAATATAGTATGGACACATCATTTACACTTGACACAGCTACGAAATTTGATTACGATTAGATATTTGACACAGGATAAAAATTTGACCAGAACCAATTTGGTCACTTTTTTTTGCCATTCGTCCAAAATGGTTCTAGTAAAAACCTGTAAAAATCAATCCCAAACTTCCTGTGGAAAAAATGGCATCTTGTGGTACAATTTAAAGTGATCCATTTCTTTTCACTAAAGTTATTGTCCAGAAATAATAAAAAAAACTTTTTTTTCATGGCCCATTAGTGACCCCTTATTCTTACTCGGCTCAAGTCACAACCACAAAAATCAATCCCAGTCTTTTTTTTGTGGTATGGCACGTTGTAGTAAAATTTATATGAGATCCTTTCACTTTTATTCAAGTTACTATTAAGACATAAGGAAAATGCTTGTTTCAGACTAATTAAAATCTAAACCCCAAAAATCAATCCCACTCTTCCTTTGGTGCATTGTACATGTATATCACCTTGAAATAAAATTTCAAAGAGATTCATTCCCTAATAGTCAAGATATTGTTTGGACATCAAGAAAATGCATGTTTCTGGCCCCTAATTTCTGAAAAGTTCAAATCTTTACCCCCAAAATCAATCCTAGTCTGACCATTTTAAGGAACAATATCAAAGACATTCCTATGCTTGTACTGGAGTTATGAAGTTGAATTCTATCAAATGCTTTTTATGTCCCTTTTAGGCCCCTTATTCTAAAACGATTGGGCTATAAACCCCAAAATCAATACAACCTTCCTTTTGGAGTTTGTAACCTTGTAACGTTATAAAATTTTATAAATATCAACCAGTACTCCAATTATGGCACAAAAACCAAGTGTCTACAGACAACGACAACAACCCCATACCAATACATGACCGCAAATAAAAAGAAGCCCCCTGCCTTCACTGATCTTTTTGAAAAATTGTAAATTAATCTTTCTCAAAGCTTTTTTGCTGCTTATCATTAACTAAAGAAATCAATCCAAAATATAGAGGCCCCATCCAGGCAACAAGCCTAAATTGTTAATTTTAGCACTGAAGTCCCCTCTCAAAAAAGTTAACCCTTAGACCGTTTTCTAGGAAAATCCTTTCTATCTACGATTAATTGATACTTACAAATGATTAAAGTTTTAAAACAATGAGTCAGAAATGGAGGTGCTATCATAGTGACTTTTGAAACAGCCAGATTTTCCAAGCTGATTTTTGTAATGACACAGCATTGTAGATGAATATGGAGTTCCTACAAAATTAATAATTAACATTAACACCCCACACTGCAAAAAAATGTAATTGAGAAAATAAGGTATAATTCAAAATAACTAATTCACATTGAAAAAAATCCATAAAAAATTTGGTAAAAATCAATTAGGCAAAGGACTTACTTCGACCTAATAAATGTCACCTGATTATCATCAATTATTATATAGTGAGTATTATCTGACACTTTCATATTATTTACTCAAAAAGTAAGTCCCATTTACATGTGCATTTGTACATGTCAATTGCACTTACACTCTGTAACTATAAGATGTATACATCTAATTTCTAAAATAAAGTCTACATCTTAATCTATCTCCATCTACACATCTTGGTACTTTTTTTTCTATTTATATGGATCTGTCACTTTTTCCATAGAACAATCTGAAAAATAAAAGTAAAAACTTTTTTTTCAAAACTGACTATGTACATGTACATATACTTGTCAGAAGGGTCTTTTAATCCAGGGACAACTGGACAAACATTATTTTTATCAAATGTTAAAGACCCAGAGATTTTGAAAAGAGAGGGTTACACTGGCGTTAAAAAAGGTGGTTTCTAGGCTGTTATTTACTAATTTTACAGTACATTAAGCACAAATGTAACAAAATTTTCCAATGAAAAGGAGTTTCCACCACCAGAACCCTCCCCTGGACCCCCTACTAGTTCATCTATTTTTTTCTTGTTTGGCATTTTGCTTTAGCCGAAGGGGACTTTTCATTTGCACCCCATCTGTCTGTTCATCCAGAAAAAAAGTTTCTCGCATTTTTTTAAACACTTGCAGATATTGAGCCGAGTTTAGTATCTGAGTCAACCTTGATGAGTTACAGATCTAATTAACATTTCGTGTTGCTTAGCTGATTATTGTCCGAGTTATTACCCTTGAACGTTGAAAAATTTAAGTTTTCTGCGCTGTTTTTTATTAAATGCTTGCAGATGTTGAGCTGATTTTTGGTATGTGAGTCTACCCTGATGAGTTACAGATCAAGTATGGTTTCCGTTCTGCTTCACTTATTTTTGTCAGAGTTATGGCCCTTGAATTTACCGAAATTTAAGTTTTCCACACTTTTTTTCTAAACGCTAAACGCTGTTTTTTATTAAATGCTTGCAGATGTTGGGCTGATTTTTGGTAAGCGAGTCTACCTTGATGAATTTAAAATCGAGTTTAGATTTCGTTCTGCTTTGCTGATTTTTTCCAAAGTTACCAACTATCAGTTTTATTCACTACCAAAATTTCAGTTTTACATGCTCTTTTCTAAAGAAAACCTGTTATTATTATCTTAATGTGACAAAATTTAATACGACAAAAGATTTAATAATTATTTATTTATATTGGTATGGAATTTGAAACCTAATCTGTCCAATTATCCGCGCATTAAACTTTGCAAATCTACATCTGTTAAATTGATTTTAACATCTTTTTTGTCTTTGTCCATATCCTTTCTTCTGTTCAAAATCAATGTCATTTCTTCAGTTTGTCATTTATACTCGACGGTTCAATGTAGTATTTGGATCAGTGATATTAACAGCCAATCATACTTTAATATTAGATATTATTTATTTATTCATAACATTTACTCCATTATAATGGGTTTGAGTCGCTATTACATTTATTTTTATGGATGGGCCCAGTTGTTCGTTTGAAAATTCTTGAAGTATCAAGTATAATTCTTTTACATGTATATCTTTTTTTATCATTATCATAGTACGAGTTGTCTCAACAACAGTCTGTTTGTCCATGGGACAAGATTTCCCATATTTCTTCTAAAAATAAGGAAAATAAAAATATACTTCCTTCACTGTTCCACTGTTGCTGTTGTCAAGAACCTAATCCGCCTCGGAAAAAAATATAACTCCGATTATATAATCAAACTTCAAGCATAGCTTTTCTAAGATAGGAAAGGCAATCATTTTCTTGTTTGGAATTTACAGCTGTCATCTGAATTTTGTTTATGTCACATGATATGTGTAAAATATTCTCACCATTCGTAGAAAATTGTAAGATTTCCGATATCCGTGCAGATTGATCTGACAGGTCAAAACTGAAATGGATGTTGCTAGAGATGCCCTTAAGGGATAAAACGTGTAAATTATTGCGAAGTGCTATAAAGTTATTGACCATTTTGAAAGCAAGGGAAAAGGGGTATGCTCATGGGGTTGGAATTTGGGGAAAAATTGTTCCAAGTTATTCTTTTATTGAAAAAAAAACTCCCCCATTAATTAACAAGACATATTTTCAAATAGAAAAATTGATTTTGCTTGCTGCCTAAATATAAACAAAAATATAGCATTTGTGAAGCAAAACATTTCATCTGGGTTGACACCCCCTCTTTGTAATGCCATTATTTTTATGAGACTCGCACAGACAGTACATGTATGGTAAAGCTCAGGGCGCTTACTGATTAAGGCAATGCGTATCCCATATTATTCTATAATGGATAAAAAAAAAACACTATTTAAGGGTCCCTCAAACAGGAGTTTTAGCCTAATTTGTGGTGTTTTGCTAAAGACAGGACAACATGTAAGAAAATGCCATCCATACATTATGTGTCCATACGACAAATATCACAGATAATCATAAAAATACTTTTTAATCGTTTAATAGTAAAATTATATATTTACGACTGAAACCTTAACAGTCCAGTTTTAAAAAATGTTTAATTAAAGTAAATTAGTTGCCCCAAAAAGCGTGGTAAATATGGCCGATGATGGGGCATGAAACCATTTGAACATTTAAATGGTCGAGAATAATTGAATTTTCGCAACTGATTGCGTTGACAACCTGACAAAAAGTTTAAATAAAAGTCAATTGTAAATAAAAAGTAGATGAATACCCGCACACACTCACCGGGTGAAATGTTGTCGGCACTGACCAGATCGGTTCAGTATCACCCGAGATTTTAGATTGTTTTTACACTGCCCACCAAGATTTAAAAAATGGCGGCTTCTGCCATGATGACTTGAAAGTGAAAGTAATCTTGAAGGGCGTGAAATACAGAAATTCGTTACATGTAAGGGGTAACTTGCACTAGATAAAGGTCTAATGAATTACTGGTAACAATTTAGTATGATTTAAATGTGTACGTTAGTGACCCTACTTTTTTTTTAAATTCTCAAAATAACTACATTTTTTCCCATAATTACACTATTTGTGATAAGTGGCATATCAACATAACATTAAAAATATGAAGATAGTAACAAAATTAACTTCTTGGCCAAGTTTCAAGTCTTTTTATGGTGTAATAACGAAGAAATTAACAACTGACATTTTCCTTTAGCGGAACCTCAACAGATTTTCACTGTTTAGAATGATACAGCTAATTGAATGATTGACTTCGAATTTGATCTGTTGTGTAATGTAGATGAGGCATACATTTTGTTTTCTGTATAGTATCAACTAACTGTATGATTGGGGCATCTCTGGACCACAACGCAACAGCATATAATACCTGTACAAGGATGAATTATAGGTATTTCATGATCTTGACCCTCACTGATTATTTCATAAATTTTTGCGTGCTGTAAAACATGTACAATGGAGCGAATGTGATTAATGGTACAAATAATAGGATACTATTAAGTCAGCATAATGTTATACACTCCTTGAAACGTTTAGGTTTCCCACACGCACAATATCCAAACGCAAAATACTTTTTTTGGATAAAATATTTTAGGCCTAAACTTTTAGGCTAAACGAATTTTACCATCTTCTGGTGATGTTAAACATATTTAGACGTTTATTTATTGTTGTTTTTAACGATCCCGTAACGGTGATTGTTGACTATTATTTAGACGATCAATGAGATATATATATATATATATATATATATATAAAATGACTATTCGTTACGCTGCTCCATCGGATCAAATTAATACAGGGAAGATAACGTAAACGTATAGAAGGGTCTGAAAAATTCTCAACAAAGTTAGAACTGTCAAATTTGCGTACCGCTGTGACATCTATGGCAACACCGCCTGCACTAAGTCAAGCGCCCTAGACCACTCGGCCAGCTAGGCTATAAAATATAGCTTTCGCTGGCCTAGGGCGCTGGACTTAGTACAGGCGGTGTTGCCATAGATGTCACAGCGGTACGCGTTCGAGTCCCGCGGAGGGACAGATCTAATATCGTTGGGAATTTTCAGACCTTTCTATATATACTAATATAAGGTCTGGGTTTTGAACTCACAGTTTTAAAAGGCGGCTCTGAAATCGATTTTTTTAAAATTGTTAATTTTTTTTATGGCAAAATGCTCACAAAGCAGTCAAGGTGGTTGGTAAATTCTTCAAATTGCATTTTATTAAGAACACAGTTGAATATGGTCCGTATTTCTTCACATTTTGTTGGAGGAGAAACTTGGGGTCCAAAGTTAAATAGGGCCTTTCTTTTACATATCTTTCAGGATTTTACGTACCATATTACCTACCTGTATATCAGGTATATGAACTTTTCGACGTTTTGTTTTGTAAAACACATGGAATTGAGGAATCTGTTAAGTCTCTTTTGCTGTCCATTACTGAAACATGAAGTCATGGGAAATCTTCATTATACATATAGAGGCTATGTTCAAGTACAGTGTACACGTAAGTACATTTCCAAGGAGCTCCGACGATTTATAGTTCTGCATGTACTGACAACTCTTTATGTGAATTTTAATTTAACCATAGTTTGTTTATGACTTTGTGCCAATAAAATAAAGCTTGTACATATACATAAGAATATAATTTTAGCCATCTTCATACTTTAAAATTGTACATGTAAATATTACTCTTTTTCAAGACTTTTACCATACAAAATCTTCTGTAATACTTTTAAAAGTTTACATAACTTCCCATTTATAGAAAATTATCACAAATTATGATTTTACATGTACATGTAAATATTTTCTGAACCTTATCCGAGTACATATATATTTAATAAAAATTTCCAGGAACAACCAGGCATGGAAATAGAAATTAGGTTGTATCAATCTACTTTTCTGAGCTCATTGTATTTTGATATTTCACACTTGTGCACGTAAATAAAAATATATTGTACATGCAATGTTGTTGAAATGATGTTTTATAACCCTCGTGACGTCAGATGATATTTTCGTTTGATATTCAATGAACATTTTGAATTACACAATGAGCTTTACTGTATGATAATAGATGTAGAGTACCGACATACACACAATCAACAAATGCAGGTATTGATATACAACAATTTAAAAACAACGTTTCTGATAATTTTTGGTAAAGTTTTAAAACGAATGTTTTGTAACGAATCGCTTCTCTGTCAAAATGATTAGGGTTTTATTAAGTAGGAAGACAATAATCCTACCCACGTAAAAATAACCAAGTTTTGTGAAGAAGATTTACAGGATTTAATTAAATAGTGAATCTAAAGAAAAGATAATGACAGTGTTGTGAAATGCTGACTGTACATACCCTAAAATAAATATTTGTCATTTAACTAAGAAGTCAAAACTAATATTGTTTACCTCCTATGGAATGTTTAACTAAGAAGTCAAAACTGATATTGTTTACCTCCTATGGAATGTTTAACTAAGAAGTCAAAACTAATATTGTTTACCTCCTATGGAATTTTTAACTAAGAAGTCAATACTAATATTGTATGGAATGTTTATATGATTTATTTTGTTGCTATTTTATTGCAGATATATATCTTATCACCGAACAAAAATATAAACAAATGGAAAGCGTATATAAATGTTTCAAATGACACAAACAGTGGTGTATTTTATTATGTAACAGATATAAATATATCAATTCGTGTACTAAACGTCAGCTTATGCCATATTCTGTTTCAAACAAGAAGTTTTATTCCGTATTACTTTCTGTTTTGTTTTAACAACTGCTATAAAATTTTTAACATTAATCTACAGCCTACAAGTATACATTCTTATCTATAGTTCAGTTCTATTGATAGATCATTTATCGATGATCCGATTTATCTTCATGAATTATCACGTGATACATTTGTGATGATTGAATGAATGCAATTTGGTCGTTGAAAGACTAAAATAAATTGTCTAAAACAGTTTGTTTTTACTTTTATAAAACTATGGCAAGCTCTTGGGTATAGAACGAATTAAAAAAAAATAAGTTGCAGTCTTTATAAAAATCAGAGAGGAGGTAAAAAACCACTTAATGGACTTAATGGTTTTTAGTGGGAGATGAATGTATGGTTTTCTCAGAAATAAAGATGTGAATACAGAATTGACTATCGGTACGCAAACATATATCATATGCAGACATAAAAGCAGTTGGTTATCACTTTTACCATAGTCACTGTCTGGATTTTATATGGACTGGTGGGAAATATCATTGATCAGACTCGAAACGCAGATACAATTTTATCGTTTATCGTACACAAACACAACAATAACGCGTTTTTTTATAAAACAGAATAAAAAGGAGGGGATACGTACGTGAAACTTTCATCATATTCAAATCATTTGTACACATTTCATTACATAAAATCAAAACATACAGAAAACTTAACCGAATCGTAATTCTGTTTTAACATTTATCATGTATTTGATACTTAGCAGCTTTAACAGGAAAGACCACCTTTGCATTAACTTAAGCTCTTATGAAAAATCATACTCATGTTAACAAAAATAAATAATCTGTAATGCGCTTTTGTTAAATGCACAAGTCTATGCGAAATTTGAAATCTTTGAAATATATGTGGATAGCTATCTTGCAGAACTCTGCTATCTGATGAAATATCATAAGCAGACTTTATTAATTATTACCGATAGCTTCCGATTAGCCCGTGACGTCACTAAGACTAAGTCGGTTTGGTACTGGTACAAGTACTGCATATTTAAACAACGAATACAACTTCTTGGAAAATTGTTGCTTTCAAGACATTCTCTATGGGCGTTTTGAATTTCAAACGTTTTAGTAGAATAACATATAATCCCATTTACGTGTATATAATGCCAGAATATTAACTTAACTTCTTTGAAGGGAATATCAATCATAGTTATTTGATGCCTGGTATCAAATTGCATTGAAGATACAACAACGAAAATAACTATACAAGGTCATAATTCAGTGGAAGTTTAACGAAAGGAATTTTCAGATATACTGATATTCTTCTACCATAATGTTGTATATATGTTTCACAACTTTGAATTTCAAACGATTGTATTGCATGCAGTCATTGTAACTAATATAAACTTAGAGAGTAATAAATGCATTTATGAAATGATCTAAATTCAATTGTACGCATTGTCATGTATTTTATGTATGCCACATTCACATCATAATGAAGATTATAAATTTCTTTACAGAGCAGAGCAATTTTGAAGTATTATCAGTATTGCGTTGCTTACAACTCATCATCTAGAAGTCTGTTTCACCAAATTTAAAGCAGTTCAGAAATGGTTGTAATATTCAATTTATTAATAACAGAGGAAGGCTGTGTTATTATTTAATCTGGTCGAAAATATTGATATTTAGTGGAAAGTGAGCCGCTCTTAAATTAAGTTACGCAGTTGTTATCACTAAAGCATAAGGAGATAATAGCAGAAGTATTTATTACCTTTGGTAAATATCCACACGATGGTTCAATAAAGAAAAACAGATACGGTAACACGCAAGAAATGTTCCAGCATATAACTTTAATACCTTACAAATACTTTCAGATGTCTTCAGAGAATGACGCAGTAAAATGGCTACTATTTCAACCGCTTTGAACGATTTATTTGTCATCCTTTTAGTTTTAAATAAATATCAGAATCACATATTGAAATACTTAATAGATCAAAAAGCATGATTCAGATGCAATTATCAGAATTATGGCAATTTCAATAACTTTGTATGGGCGTAATGATAAATAATGTTTTAAAAGTTATCTGTTTAAGAGTAATAAAGAGAACCAAGGTTCTACCGGAAATCAATAGAATATATTCTAAGGATAAAGACTAGACAAGGAAAACAGACAATATGAAATAACAATAATAACACATACAAAGAAACAATAGTAAATGTGTAACCCAGACTCCACTGAAAACTGAGAACACAGACCAACTGCACCGGTAGAGTAAGCGTCCTTTACATTTTGGTCTTTTACAATTATTTGCAACAGAATCCTGTTCAAGAAGCCTAGTTTTAAAAAGTCTAGCACGATTCAAAAAGTCTGCGTAGTCTCGGCAAGCTTTAGCAAAAGGTATGAGTTGTAATATGAAAACACCTTCATACGCAGCTGCTGAAGGATGTTAACACTGATGAAAGGAAAGTTGACAAGAAATCATCGTGTTTATCGCATAGCTTGATAAGATAAGAATATCAAAACTTTCATCATTTACATATGGTAAGTAAGTCAAGGATCATCGAAATATTTTCCAAACATTCAACTTAGCTTTTATAAAAACAGTTTAAAATTAAGACGAAGTCAAGATTTCCTTGGTGTCAGTATTTCAGTTTATATACATACAGTGTGTTCATATGTATACACGTGTTTTTTTTAATGTTACTCTCTGTCTCCGATTGTTACACATCACTTTTCCACTTGACATTTGTATTTATTTTGTATTTTTCGTATTGTACGAGTTTCATACTAAACTGCATTCGCAATATCAGATATAGAGTGTATGCGACATTAAAAAATAGTATCCTCCCATTATTGTCCTACCTCATAATTATTGTTTTATACCAAATCGAGTGACATATTGAATGATGTTGTATTTTGTTCATCTTTGTTACCTAATTAAGTAAATGTTGACAATGACATTACCTTGTTTATTGTTCAACTTGTCTTTGTCTGCTAATGATGGATAAGCCGGCTATATTTGGAATCATAATTGTTTTACCTAAAGGCTGTTTTCACAATTTCAAATTAGTTTTGTCTGTTATGCTTATGATACCGTCTGTTAAAATTACTTGTCCTTCTTAGTCCCATACTCTCAATTCTTCATTATATTCCAATGATAACAAATATCGGTTTTCTCATAACTTTGAAATAAACACAAGGTTCTTTACTTGCAAGTTTTGTAACATTTCAAATGATGAATATTAAAACTTTAAAGTATACAGCAAATAACAGTTTTATCTGGACAAATCTTGAATGTTTAAAGTGAAAAGACAGCTTTTCAATCAAATTCAATTGAAGTCGAGGATTTTATGACAAGTTGATATAACCAAAGCAACTATAGATCTATAAAGTACAGTTGAAGTGTAGATGTCTTACACACATTTATATAAGTAAAGATATATCATGTAAATCATCTCAAATATATGCATATATCTTACCCATTCAATTAAGGTTTAGGTCTAGGTTGATTTCGCATATCAAGTCTAAAATTCTTACACATATGAACAAAAAACCTTTATTTCTTAAACACAAATATGGACGCAGACTGGTATTGCCCGGAGCAAATTTGACCATACATACGTTTTGTCTTGAACGTATTTGCATTGTCTAGAAAACTCCTCCATTTATCAATATCAATAATTAATTATAATAATTATGCTCATGTTGTTGATAAATATCCATCAAAATATGCTACTAAACTTCTTTATGAGCTTTAGACAACTACTACAATGTTCCTCCATATCCCAACCCAAGTCAGAAATAAGCTTGCAAGACATCCTCTGGCACTACTGGAGTAATAAATAGACCATCCGTTTAGGTTTAAAAAATGTTCCCTGTCACCTATCCACCCTCCTTCAGACCCCCTACCCAAAAGTTTTTATTTATGATATTAAAAAATAATAATTAAAAAGTATTCCCTTTTTTTAACCACCATCGTCAAAACAAACCAAAAAAAATATCTCAAGCGCCGAATATCAGAAGGGATTAGACCGTAGACCAATCTAAAGTTATTAGTTGTTTAGTCTTTGCACATTTGGTTTTCATTGTATTCTGAGAATGGTGCCACTATAATGAATTATTTCATTTCAAAAGTTTTAAATAAATGTAAATCCGTACCTACCGGCCCTACAAAATTTCAGAATGGTGATCAGAAACATTATTTTTTTCGGCCTTGGAAGAATTCTCATCAATTGACAGGCATGCACAAATAAGTTGACTTTCCTATCTATCTTACATGCACTGAAAAGTGTTGATTTTATCCCAAAAAGTATTTTGCTGGGTCAAAGATTCAGCAATTGCTGTAAGCCGTACAATATAAGCTTGCAGATCACAAAATGGATCACTAGGTCATGGATCGACATTAAATCATGTGATAATGCATTTGATGAATGAATGTGGTAAAATGACAACTAATTTCTCCGATACATCGTTACCCACATTCATGGGTATGACTATGCCCGGGGACTGTGTAAATGCTTTGGTGCGAGAACAAAAAATAAACCAAGGATAGCAACAGTCAGCTGATGGTCGGCGTCACTCATATCGTGCAAATGATTTGCTAAAACTGTGTTACGAAAGGTTTTGGGGAATTTTAGTGGTTTATATCCACAAATATAGTCGAATTACCTGTTAGAAGCAACGATGTCCTAGCTTAATAATGCACGAAACGAAGGGTGTAACGGATATACGTAAGTGCTATATTTTTCAACTTTATTGTTAAAGTGTTATTTAATAAGAACAAAAATATTAATTTCTTACAGTTATGAAAAAAACCTGGATCTCTTACACATATGAATAAATGAAAACCTATAACTTGTACAAAACCCCTAGCTCTTTTACACATTTTAAACAAAAACTTTTAAATTCTTACACTAAATACTTTGAGCATGAACTAGGTGCACTGGTAGGGTAAAAAGTCCGGGATAGACGAAAGAGGAAATGAAAACTGACCCGTTGAACAAATCGGTTCTCATGGTGCAGATGGATACACCGTAACAACTCACAAGTACATAATGAAGGCTATAAAACTTCTGTAATAATGACATCAATCTTATGGCAACATAACCCTGTTCTAGAAGCCTAATTGTAAGAAGTCTAGCGCAATACTAGAAGTCTGCGTAGTTACGGCAATCTCTGGCATAACGTATGAATTGTGCTATGAAATCTAGTCACGCATCTGCTGAAAGGATGTTGCCACAGTTGACATTACCAAATAAAAAGTCATCGCGTTTGTTTCTTATAGATCGGTCAATAGTTTGGTTAAACATCGATCTCTAAGTGTAGGTCAAATATGAGGCTGACTTCAGTGTGTCTGTCTTATCATTTATCTCAAGTTCTTAGGAGTAGATGCGATGTATAAAATTGTCAAACCAAAACTAGGATTGTTTAGCGATAATACGACATCTTTATCTCTTACACTTATGGACAAAGACCTAGATCTCTTACACATGTGGAAAAAAAACCCTAGATTTCTAAAAGCTGCATTACCTGCCAAATTTGTTAAGTTCTGATTCTACTGAATTTTGTTGATTCAATGAGATAAGTTTGTAGTAATAAATGTCGATAATAACCTACAAAATATTGTAAAAACAACGTTTTTTTTTAATCAAAGATCGATAGCTCTGATCTAATGATTTTTCGCCATTACTTCCGGAGATTGCCGACAGGGCATTCTGACATTCACCTGGGTTAAAAAATACTTTCATCTTGGTAAAAAAAAATAACAATAAAGGATACACAGCTAAGCCTTGTCTTGTTTACATTTCGTTTCATCTACTTGTTGGTTATTTTTCAAATAAAATAATGACAATAACTGACCATATTTGTGCCACGTTATATCACAATACGAAGATTTCAAAAGGATCCTTGCGTTGTATTCGAACCTTTTTATTTTACGGCTTAAGTCCGTCAGTCTCCCATGCCGTTGAGTAACCATTTTCGCTTTGCAATCAGATTTTTTTAAAGAATCGATCCTTACAGCACATGCGCGGAATAAGGTCACCAGAAGTCACAGGCATACGAATTTATCTTGGTCGATTTTTTGTCTTGCAAGACAATAAATATATAGACACCTTTTCATGTATTTAATACATTTTATTTGTGGATATCAAATGAAAGAGTAATCAAGGGAACCAAGGTTATAGCGGTAATCAAAAGAATTCAATCTACGGACAAAGACCAGACATGGAAAACAGACAAACACAACAAAGAACACAAAGCAACCAAAATCATACACACAAAGCAACAAAAGCAAATGAGCAACTCGGATTGCACTAAAAACTGGGAGCATGGACCAGGTGTACCGGTAGAGTAAGCGTCCTCTGCTTTTCTATAAATACCCGCCGAGTTGCTCATAAAAAGTCTAGTCCGGGGTAGACGAAAGGAAATTATGACACGTAGATCAAATCAATTTTCATGGCGCAGATGGATACACAGTAACGATCCACGAGTTCATGATGACGGCCACAAAACTTCTGTAGTGATGACTTTAATCTTGTAGCAACATAACCCTGCTCCAGAAGCATATTTGTTAGAGTTCTAGTGCAATACAAAAAGTCTCGGCAAGCTCTTGCATAACGTATGAGTTGTGATATGGAACTCCATATGCAGATGCTGAAGGAATGTTGCCACATTTGAAAGGAAACTTGACAATTCTGAATGAAAAGTCATCACGTTTGTCGTAAAGTTCACAAAGGTCAATAGTTTTCCTTTACCATTGATATCTAAGTAAAGGTCAATTTATACCGGAAATTACAAATTATACAGGATAAGTATAATTTAGTAGAAATAATTCAAAGACATATTTCAACAGATACAAAAATTTATGGTAATGACAGCTAATGCAGCTTTAAACATGTAATAAAACAACTGAACATCTAACACATTTGAATAAAAAGCTTTTATACTCATCAACATTCAAAAATTCAAAATCTGCCCGAAATTATTTCTGTTAATTAAATTTACATATTTTGTCCCATTGTATAATTACTCGACAACAAATTGTATTTGCATATAATTCTTCGTTCAATCCATTTCTAGTGTAATATGAAGAAACGAATTTGTATTGTTCCCATTAAGTATATTCCGGAAGAAAATAGTCGTTGATGGAATAAGTGCCATAAAGCTGTTTTATATAGTTAAAATTTGTATATCCAGTGTGCTGTGGTTGCATTTATTATTATTTTCCTTTTCAGTTTGGTGCGTGTATCTAAAGCTATTAGACCTAGGTAAAATAATTGTTCTGTATAATTCATTTATCATGTTTCCATATCAATGTCTCTGTAGACGGTTTAAATCATTACTCCATTAGTAATTAATGATCGTAAGAATGGCCTGGCGTCCAATGAAAATGTTATATGGGTTGGCAGTACACTTCCTAGTGCAAGGAGACAAGAAGTTTGTTCAATAATCAAAACTCATGGTAACATACAGAAAGTAGAATCTCCAAACAGCATTTGGCAAATTAAGGAAAGTACTCTGATATAATATAGGTACAATGAAATGCCATTAATTGGCAAAAATGAAACCATGACACCGAAAATTCTTGTTATTTTTTTACGAAGAAACAGCATTTCATTGCTTCTGTTAATTTAACTGCAACATCTCCGAATAACTCCGTTTTGATTATAGTTAGGCAATCGTGCCCTAAGCTGGATGTTTTCATCATTCAACTCATTCATATTTTAATTCGTTAAAATTCGGATCATGACCTGCGACAGCTTCCACCATATCAAATGTAATATATGGAATTGCTCATATAGACATGTGTGGTAATTACATGATGCAATAGCAAATACCACTCTCTATGATAACGCTGAAGTTATAAATCAAAAAATGAGACAAATTGACATACAGAAATGTTTATTATAGAGGCCAGACATTGTAAAACAATGAATATTAAAATTCTTTGTCCCTAATATTTTAATAAAAAATATTACACCTTCGGAAAAGAAGCATTGCAATTTGTATGTATATAACTTGTCTTATGATATATAAATCTAAACCTTAGTTTCTAAGACATAGGACTTCAACTCTAAAAAAAAAAACAAGTACTCTCCATTTCCTCTATGTATAGCAGAGGAAATATCCTCAATCATTTAATCCCCTTATTTCAGTGGGGGTTTTAAAGTGGTAGGGGTGCTCGTCCTTCATTCTTTCCATTACGTAAAGAAGTTCCCGTATCTTAATTTTACTCCTCCTACACTCTTATGAGGCTGACTTTATAGCTGATCTGATCCGAAAGAAAGAATATCGCTTAGCCAGATCCTTTAATCTCAGTTTCCACTATACAGATGACGTATTATCTTTAAACAATCCTAATTTTTACATCGCATCTACCCCAAAGAACTTGAGATAAAGGATACTACAAACACGGTGAAGTCAGCCTCATATCTTGACCTACACTTAGAATTCAATGGTAAAGGAAAACTGTTGACCAAACTTTACGACAAACGTGATGACTTTTCATTCAGAACTGTCATATTTCCTTTCATCTGTGGCAACATCCCTTCAGCACCTGCGTGTGGAGTTTTCATATCACAACTCATACGTTATGCCATAGCTTGCCGAAACTACGTAGACTTTTTGTATTGCGCTAGAATTTTAACAAATAAGCTTCTGGAACAGGGTTATGTTGTTACAAGATTGAAGTCATCACTACAAAAAATTATATGGTCGTCATCCTGAACTCGTGTATCGTCACGGTGTAGCCATCTGCGCCATGAAAACTGATTTGTTCAGCGTGTCGTAGTTTTCCTTTCCACTACCCGGGACTAGACTTTTTATGAGCAACTCGGCGGATGTTTCTATAAAAGCAGAGGACGCCTACCCTTACGGTGCACCTGGTCCATGCTCCCATTTCAGCGCAGTCCGAGTTGCTCATTTGCTTTTGTTGCTTTGTGTGTATGATTTTACCGCTATAACCTTGGTTCCCTTGATTACTCTTTCACAAAATGGAATTTAATGAATATGTCATAGAATCGTTGCATGCACAAAGCAAGATAATTTTATGTCAGAGAAGAATGATTTATTGTTATTGCTGAAACCATATGTTTATGTACGTAGTATTCATTAACGGTTAATAATACCCGCGTCATACTCCTAAATGATGTAAACACAATATTTGCTAGTATAGAGGACATTATCAATAAATTTACTGACGGACAAGTGACCATATTGTTTTCATCATTAATATTGTATACAAAAGTGACAACAATAGCTGTTAAATACCACAATATTTTGTTTCTACCTAATGCAAATACATTCAAGACAAAACGAGTTTGCTCGTCAGGCAATACCAGTCTGTGTCCACACTTGAATTAAAAATATATCTATGTAAAGCGTACTAATGATTGTATACACTAATTTTGTAGTCCTAGAGAAGTCTAAGCTAGCTTGACATGAAAAGAAAAAAATAATTGTCAAGGAAAAAGTTATAAAGGATGAGAGTTAGAATTATCATGGAAAGACTAGAGTCTCTTTATAAAACAACATATCTCATGGAAAAATCTAGAGTCTCCATGGTAAAATTAGGGTCTCTCGTGGTAAACAACATATCCTAGTGGTAAAGCTAGAGTCTCAGTGGTACACAATATATTTCATGGAAAAATTAGAGTATCTGTTGTAAAACCAGTCTCTGGTTAACAGCATATCTCATGGAGAAACTAACGTCTACGATGTTAAACATCATATTTCATGAAAAAACTAGTATCTTCGTGGTAAAACTGGAGTCTCTGTGGTAAACAAATTATCTCAAGGTAAATCTACATTAATTTGCCATAGTTTCTACGTAAATTTGCTTTTTCCATTGTGAATTGTTATTTTATTTTATTTTTTGTATATTAAATATGTTATTTTTTTCTCATGAATAGTTCAGACAGTTTACGTAAGAAATATTGTTATTTACTGTAGCTAAACGTCATATGGTAAATGTATGTTGCAATTACAACTAGCGAGAAGTAGAATCTATCTATCAGACCTTGCTAAATACTAGTCCAGCACACTGCGCAGATGTTGCACATTCATGGTCCATCATAATCCTAGGTGCGACCGGATACAGAATGTAAATATTTGTTTGTTTATATAGACGGAGCGACGTCCTATATATGTAGACTGCTAGACCAGAACTATAAATGGCAATTTGCTGACACGGAAAAAATTGCACAAGTGTGGATGCATTGTTCTTTTAATACGAGATTGAGCTCCGTCCATCATAGGCATAGCCTAAAATCATATTAATTCTGTTTCCTTCCCCCGTATAAGTATGGGTGCGACCAAATTATCCGGACGGTTTATATGACGTATATGTATGTAGGTAGGTAGGTATTTTCGATAGTTCGCATATTTACATGTGCACATCCGCTGTGGAGCTGTAAATTACTATGTATGGAGAAAGTTTTTTTATGATATATGACCTCCAATATGACCTACAATTAACAGTTTACTACAAGCATTAACTATGTTATTTTTTGAACTTAGTGTGGGCTTTAAAAGAATCGTTTTGAAATGTTGTCATAACTGTTCCACAATTTTTTTAAACTTTATGTTCTTTGTTGTGTTTGTCTGTTTTCCATGTCTGGTCTTTGTCCCTGGGTTACATTCTTTTGATTTCCGCTATAATCTTGGTTCCCTTGATTACTCTTTTTAAAAACTACATCTGCATTATTTTTCAGTTTATATGTCATTCGCTAAACTGAACATGATAATATTATGCAAGAGTAATCAAGGGAAGCAAGGTTATCCAGAACAGTTCCATGTCATTTATATTGGCTTACGGTAAACAATTATTTCTTTTGTTAAATTAATATGACAGTAGCATAAATTGTAATGTGAAGATAACATTATTGTTAGTAACTTTCGATTTTTGTCTACAACTCAAATCATGTATCATAATATGTCAACATATTTTCAAACAACTGGATATATTTGAGTAGCAGTCCCTCTAAAAGTCAGAGTAGATTTATGCACACATTAAAAACACCATATTCACTTTTATTTATTATTCAAAACTGTTGCTAACATGTAACCAGTCTTAGTTTGTCATTCAATTTTTCACTTTTGGGATAAAAAAAAATAGAACATGAAATCTGCTATGTTTATAAACCGATGACAAATTCTAAACGTTCATTTTGTGCAGGATACCCTAAGAAACAGTTAGACAACTTCCATTAAATTTTGTTGGATGGTTTCAGAGAAGATTTCAAAGTTGTACACGTGAAAAACAACAAACAAATCTGTTTCAAGGGCCATATCTCCTACAACTGGCGACGAATCATTTTGAAAATTCCGGTATAGGTCCGAATTTTTGCTAAATTCAATGGTATTTGAGTTATTTGCGAAAAGCTTTATTTTGAATCCTGTGTTTTATTTTTGATAGCAACGGCATTGTTTTTCGATTATTTAAATTTTTTAAACTATCAGTTTGTGCAGGATACACTTAGAAACAACCATGCCAAGTTTCATTCTAATTGGTCAGGCAGTTTCAGAAGAGAAGATGTTTAAAAAAAAAGCTCGCGACAGATGATGACGGACGCAAAGTGATGAAAATAGCACACACGGCCTTTAGGCCATGTGTGATAAAAATGTGACGCGTTGAATTTGGAACCGATAGTTGAAAAAAATATCACTACTTATGTTCTACCATATCTTGAATATTATCTTGGAGATTGTATAACCAATACTGTTACTGATTGGATCTAATCGACTCTATACATGTCATTATAATAAACAAGAGACTCATATGAGCCTGAATTGCTCACCTACTTACATTTTTGCCTTCAAAAGGCAATAACTCGAATAACGAGTTGTCTGACAAATTTGACTCAATGAAGACTTTGGTAGGGCTTATTAAAAGGATCCTTTCATCAGTTGAAAGTTTCTCTCTATCTATTATACAATGTAATTGTCAAGATATTGGCTTAAAACTGTTAAAACATCATTTTTTGCCTTTCAACGGCAATGACGTAACTCTAACAATGAAACACCTGACAACTTTGATCACTTTCAAACTATAGAGGATTGTTTTGGCAATGCCAATAATTTGGCTAAACCAGGCATTTTTGGAGAAGTATGAGAAAAAAAAACTTCTGACCCTCTGTTCTTTTTGTAGTAACAGTGTCCCCGGATGTGGAAAATGGTGTACAGTAAACAATTTGCAGCTAGTTTTAGGGTTTTAATTGTGTTTTAACCGTGTTTTATTGATTAACTAACTCTCCACAAGCGTATATAGTGTGTAGACAGCAACCTTATCTCTGCACCCGTAATATTTTAATCTGTTATTATCATTTTTAACCCACAAACCCCTGAACTTCACTGTCCGTTTTTGGCCGCAATTTTATATTGAAAGTGCCAATTGAACTGAACCTTTTACACTTTTACCCACAACCGTTTTAGAATATCCATATAAACTTTTATAAATTTTTTGGAGCTTTTATGTGTTTGTGGCTATCACTAGTCTTTGGTTAGTCACTCAATTATCCAACTATGACTATGCTCCGTCCTAACTCACTGCGCCATAGTGCTAGAAACCGTATACCTGAGATATGCACACAAACTAGACCAACTACCGCTATTGACACTCTAAATTCCAATTAATGAAATGAGAGTAACCGCGAGTCTAGCCGCAATACCACACAAAAATTAACTCACATCTGCTAAGAAAAAGAAGGAGGCTACAATTAAGGACAATTTTAGAGCTGAAATGAAAACATAATAATCTGTGCACTTTTCTTTGGCGACCTATGAAGAGTATAAAGGTGTATTGAAAGGTTGTCTTATTACAAAAGTGTTGAAATATAAGGAGGAGCATAGTAAACTAGTTGAGACAAAATCAATGTCCGTTCTAAATTATGCAGGTAAACAGCAGTATCGAATAAACTGCTATCAAACTTGCTCTAATGTTATGATTAATGATCGTAACCTATTTCATTTTATCACTGAAATCATGCCTGATATTATGGACATTCTGCGTCATAATAAACATTTTACTGAGATGAATCACAAAATAAGAAATGCGTGTGATGACTATACTAACTCTTAAGCGCCACATCTGAAAAAAAATCCTCAAAACAACCATCAAACAAAGAATTAATGCCTGCAAATATAATCATTAGTGTTTCAACGGGAAACAATCACAATGATTTATTAACATGCTCAAATTGTAATAAGATCTGTGGAGAAAACTCTGACTCAGTCGAGCGTAACTCATGCTTTGTGTGGTATCACTATAAATGTCTTCCTACAGAGCAAAACGTAAAAGAGAATTGAAATGAATAAAGATAAGAAATTCTTGTGCAGAGGGTGCTTATATATGAAAGAATTTAACATATGAACTTGTGGCAGCTCGTTCCCCACTTCCATCTAGGAATGAAAAATTCCCAATCAGACACTGAGGTTGGTATCATTCCAAAATTATTTCATGCAGATACTATGTCAAAGAATAATTAAGGAACAAAGGTTATAGTGGTAATCAAAAGAATGTAATCCAGGGACAAAGACCAGACATGGAAAACAGACATACACAACAAAGAACATGAAGTAACTAAAATCATACATACAAAGTAAAAAAAGCAAATGAGCAACTCTGACGCCACTAAAAACTGGAAGCATGGATCAGGTGCACCGGTAGGTTAAGCGTCCTCTGCTTTTATAGAAACATCCACCGAGTTACTCATTAAAAAGTCAAGTCCCTGGTAAACAAACGAGAAAAGATCACACGTTGAATAAATCAGTTTTCATGGCGCAGACGGATACAACATAACGATCCACGAGTTCATGATGACGGCCATAAAACTTCTGTAGTGATAACTGTTGACAAAACCCCAGCGAAGTGAATATAAACAATTTCGCCTCGAGTCATGAATCAGCAAGAAATGTCAATGTGACCACTCCATCTTCACAACTATCATTACACATTATGTGTAGCTCAACTAATGCAACCACTGTAACACAAATCTCAACAAATAACAGCAGCATATCTAAAGGTAGTACCTTATATTGTGGAAGTAAAAAGCACCACTGATAAGACTTCGGTCATCCGAAACAAGTATCAAACCTACATGGATGCATTACCTAAGAATCTGAAACAAACCGAGACAAAACTAGGAAAGGTGGAATATGAATTTAAACTTTCTAAGGAGCAACTTTCTACTACAAAGGCATACAATGTACAACTAGAAAATAAGTGTGAAGAGCTTAACAACTCAAATAGAATACTTCTATTACAAGATCAGAGGAGTCGGCAGCTAGAATGCTAAAATTAGAAAATATCAGACACACCTGTAGAATGGACTCACTAGAACAGATCTTAAAGTTAATAATAAACCGAAGAAACAACAAAATGGGAACCGATCAGCCGAAATCCCTCAACATTCATTGCCGTATATGTTCATTGAATCTCCACCATCTTTACCTCATGTGCATTGACTGCTTGTGAATGTATTCCCACAACATCCAACACAAATAGCCTCTGAGAATGGGAGAGTAATCAAGGGAACCAAGAATATATCGGTAAGCAAAAGAATGCAAGACATGGAAAACAGACATACACAACAAAGAACACAAATTTACTAAATTCATACGAACAACCAACAAAACTGACTTTCATGAACGGAGCGATATTGAACTTCACTCTGATCATGGTGCTGAATTGAACCACACTTCCGGCGGGAAGTCAGCCGTACCAATAGGGAGAGATACAAATACCGTACCTTCACCAACATCTATCGACAGTGGACAGGAACAAAACAACTTTGATATCAATGTTGTCAAAAATAGTAATGATACTATTGAATGTGACAAGACCGTGTAGGTACTAGATATGGAAATATTAATACCACAATGCGCCAAACCAGCAGCATTTTCATCCCACCATCAGCCTCAAATGAAATCTCCGTGGACACCACATGTTCATCAGCTAATGCTGCCACAACAACCACCACTGAAACAACATCGCATATTACCAATCTATCCAGCGATGCCAGTGAATATGACCTCGATCTTATCATAACATTGAACGCTTTAAGGCCGGTAAACCATATTTGATACTTCAATGTGACACTGATATCTTAATTCTTCAAGAACATTGGTTATGTGGCTTTGAAAAATCTGAGCTGCAGTCTTTTTACCAGGATTCCGGTGTCTTGTCATATGTGTGGATGAAATGGATCCGATCTCATCACTTCAACGTCCACGGGGCATGGGTGGGATTGCCGTTTGTTACAGACAACTTAAGTAAAAGTATAGAGGAAAAACCGAATGGCTCCCCTAGGACAGCAACCGTCAAGATTAATGCTACACCTACACCAATAATTCTCATTGGAGTATATTTGCCATGTCAGGATAAGGCATCTACTGACTTGCGGACTCGCTTGATGTTTTAAGAGAAATCATACATAAATACAGGTCAACTTGTGCTACAATAATTGCAGCAGATACGAATACACCCATCTTTGAATAGAGATTGTCCCACAACAAGGGATAAACTATTGATCCAACTTATGCAAGATAAGCTAATGTATAAACCTGCCAGCATCAAGGAATGCTTTACATATTTTCATCCACGTGGAATAGTAAGATTCAAATTGACTATATCATTCAAAGTAAATTTGGAATCATTAGCAACTACAAAACACTTGAGATGGAGCCTCTTAACACGTCATGATCCTTTCTGTGGTGGCTTATGGGTGAACCTTAAAACTTTAAAACCGAATAATGGAGAATCTATACAGAGTAACAAAAAAAACTGGGAAAAAGAAGACATTGAACTTTATCAAGAACTCGTCTCTATTTCCATTGAAAACCTAGAACGTAGCCTTAATCCCGTAGTGTCTGGTCAAATTGGTCAAAACCAAATATATAAGCCACAAAACGACGGAAACAAAAACATTCTGGGTCACCTGTCATCAAAGAGGCAGGTAAAGAGAGTGAACTATACTTCAGGATATGGAAGGAGAATGGTAGACCAGTTGATCCATGCAACGAACACCTTAAGGATATGAAAGAATCTGTGTAAAATACAAAGTCAGTACAAGGCAAATGAAAGAATATCAAAATATGAGAGTATTATGGCAGTCCATGAGGGAGATCAAACTATTTTTTACAAACTTATAGGTGAACAGAGAAAGATGGAAACAGGGAACCTATCTACCTCACTGTGAATGACCAAAATCTTACAACAGCTGATGAGATTCGTGAAGGCTGGACAGAATATTTTAAGGATCTAGCTACGCCAAATCACTCTGATTGCTCAGATAATTCATACAATTCTAAGTCAAACTTGATCGTCTACTGCTGGAAGATATATGTAAGAGTAATGAAGGGAACCAAGGGTATATCGGTAAGCAAAAGAATGTAATCCAGGGACAAAGAACAGCAATGATATCACTACAATATTCATGGAATCTGATGTGCAAGATATAATCTCCTCAATGAAAAACTGCAAGTCTCCAAATAGCTTAGGAGTAATGACAGAACATCTTAAGTATAGTGGATATAATCTACTAACATCTTTAACAAAACTGATAATTCAAATCTTTGACAAAGGGTTGACTCCAGATCAGTTTCAAACTGGAACAGTGACGTCTGTATTCAAGAGTAATCAAGGGAACCAAGGTTATAGCGGTAATCAAAAGAATGTAATCCAGGGACAAAGACCAGACATAAACAAAAAGTAACTAAAATCATACATACAAAGTAACAAAAGTAAATGAGCAACTCAGACTCCACTACAAACTGGGAGCATGGACCAGGTGCACCGGTAAGGTAAGCGTTCTCTGCTTTTCTAGAAACACCCACCGAGTTGCTCATAAAAAGTCAAGTCCGGGGTAGACAAACGAGGAAAGGTAAACTATGACCCGTTGAATAAATCAGTTTTCATGGTGCTGATGGATACATCATAACGATCTACGAGTTCATGATGACGACCATAAAACTTCTGTAGTGATGACTTCAATCTTGTAGCAACATAACCCTGTTCCAGAAGCCTATTTGTTAGAGTTCTAGTGCGATACAAAAAGTCTGCGTAGTTTCGGCAAGCTCTGGCATAACATATGAGTTGTGATATGAATACTCCATACCCAGGAGCCGAAGGGATGTTGCCGCAGATGAAAGGAAAGTTGACAATTCTGAATGAAAAGTCATCACGTTTGTCGTAAAGTTTGGTCAAAAGTTTTTCTTTACCATCGATTTCTAATTCAAGTCTAGGTCCAGATATGAGGCTGACTTCACAGTGTCTGTAGTATCCTTTATCTCGAGTTCTTTTGGGTAGATGCGATGTATCAAATCCCCATAATTAGGATTGTTTAAAGATAATACGTCATCTGTATAGCGGAAACTGAGATTGAAGGATCTAGCCAAACGATATTCTTTCTTTCTGATCAGATCAGCTATAAAGTCAGCCTCATAAGAGTGAAGAAATAGGTCAGTAAGTAAAGGAGCACAATTTGTTCCCATTGGAATGCCGACCGTCTGTTAAAAAACACGTCGACCACACTGGACAAACATGTTGTCGATTAAAAATTCCAGCATTTTGTAAACATCTTTCTCTGTATATTTAGAAGATGATTTGGAATTATTTCTTACAAAGTATGAAGAATTTCTACCAAGAACTATATATTTGTATCTAGGTGTACCATCTTTTTTTTGGAAAAGCAACGTAAAGCAATGTATAATGTTTTTTAAGTCGGGATTTTAACTGAGTATGGGGAATAGAAGTATACAGTGTTGAAAAATCATAGGTTTTAATGCTACTATACTCTGATAATAGTCATGAACTGATTGTCTCCAAAAGATCTTTCGAATTTTTTCAGGATCCACATTGACTTAATACCACTACGGGAGTAACAAGTGTTGTGGTAGGACTGCAGACCCTCTCTGACAGTTGTGAGTATAGAAGTTAAAAGTTTTGAAAGAGGTTTGGTGGTATATTTTGCAGATCAAGCTATGAAACTTTGTTTGTATAGATTCTTGTGAAGTTTAGGAATCCAGTACATAGACGGTAAATCACAATCATCGTCCTTGGTAGAAAGATCAAAAGCACAGATTTAAGTTTTTCCACAATCTCTTCTTTGGAGAGAGTGGTAGCAGTATAGGTCTTATCACTGCTGTTATTTTCTACGTCTACCTTTGATAATAAACATTGGATATAAAACGTTTTGCAGATAAAAACAATGTTGTTTTGGGCTTTGTCTGCTGGTACAACATATTTGTCATGTATAGTAGACAATGTTTTTTGCTACTTCGGGGTCTTTGAAAACTGATGTAGCCTTGGTACTCATTGACCTACTTAAAACTTTCATTCGTTTCAAAATTAAAGACCTGACGGCCTTTAACCACTCTGACAGAGAATCAATGTCTTCTTGTTCTCGTTTTATCCATTTTCTTGCATAGTCCTCGACGGCATCACATAAGAACTTTAAAGTTATAATTCCAATTTATGGAGCGTGGTTAACGGTACTTGTAACCTTTTGAAAGGATATTACGCAGTGATTCGTTTTCGATAATGGTTAAATCTCCCGTTACGACGTGACCAGAAGGACCATATTTGAATGGAGAGGTTTTGCAAGAACAGTTAGGTGGTTTAGCCTTGAAGTCCTCAATCTCGAGGTTCTGCAATAGCCTTTTATAATTGAAAATTTTGGATGCAATGGGTGAAGTATAGGAATATGAAATAATTGGTATGGATTTGTCTTTGAAATATGGCGGAATTTTGTTGGTAACGTTTTTGTGATGGAGGATGTTAGCCAAATTAATTGCACCTATACTTTTGTTGACAAACGGTAGTGGAAGAAATCATCGTTTTTCTTCATCCTGACGTTTCACACAAACTGGTTTAAAGAGTCTGTGGAAACCAATATCCAAAATGATGGCAACAAGTCTGTAAAATGATGAGGTGGGGTCAGCAACAGGAGTGTCAAGACTTGTTTTGTAAAGGGAGTGTAGTAGAGTGAGAGGTAGAGAATAAAGTTTGGTTCTAATGTGATGAAATCTAAGAGGTTTTTGTATGAAAGGAAGGAAACCATCTATGGAGACATCATGTAACTTAGGTGACGTATAGTGGCGATGGCCATGACTCCTTTCCCGTCTTGGATCTTTGTCAAATAAATTCATCACATTTATGCTATTGTTATATTGGTTTGAAAGGTTTCCTATACTTTTGATGTTGTCATTGCATCCATAAGGTATTGCAGTACCCAGTACTCCTCTCTTCCCCTACGATAGTTTTTACTTAGAACGGGACTGTTCGTAGGATGGTAATTTTTTTCTAAAATACGAACTTTCATGGGGAGGATTGAATGATCTTGTTGATTAAAGTGTTAATAAAATGTCCGGAATTTGGTGGTGTTAATTCCCGAACGATGACCGCACATTCTTTTATTTAATCGTTCTTGCGTTTCTCCGACATATATTAAACCACATAAGTTGCATTCTAATCCATATATTAAGTTTGTTGTTTTACAACTTAAGTCATCGTGACTTCTTGTATGGAAGGTTTTGTTTGTAAGGGAACTGGAGAAGTAAGGGTCGGTTATAAGAATGTTGCATGTTTTGCAATTTTTAATACTACATTTTGATATGGTACAATGTGGTTCATCATCGTTGTAGTCCAATATATCGTTTAAAGTGATGGAACACGGTTTGATTATTCTAAAATAGTCAGAATTTTTGTACTTGAATAGATGGTCTGCAGACTGAACGTGTGATTGGGTACTTTTAGTTGAATTGGTCGGGGCACTTTCCATACCAGATGTGAGTGTGCTAAGATTCCCATCTGGGGACACCACATACTTACAAGACAACAGAGTGTTCGATCTGCTGTCAGGTTCGGACCTTTTTATACTGGGCGTCCGAGTGAGTTTTTCTTTCATTCCTCTTGTTAAAACCATTAATTTTAAAAATTGTATAACTGGGTTGATGATACCCTCGGGTATCGATCCAGTGGTGTGAAAGAGTAATCAAGGGAACCAAGTTTATAGCGGTAATTAAAAGAATGTAATCCAGGGACAAAGACCAGACATGGAAAACAGACACACACAACAAAGAAACAACAAAATAACTAAAATCATACATACAAAGTAACAAAATGAACAAGGGAAAACCGCTACATGATCACTGTAGCTAGTATTTCTGGTAAACTTGTGGAGAAACTACATCTCAACTCAGTAACAGATAAGATCGCCTCAGGACAATCTAAACTTCAACGTTATTTCTCTACAGGCGTATCACCATCTAGGGCGGCATTAATTGTAACAGAGCTCAGAGCAAAGGCAAGAGATAGCCAATCTCAAATATTCTTAGGATTTTTAGATGCGGCCAAGGCCTTTGACAAAGTTTTGCATGGATCAATGCTGAGAAAGATTTTCCTAGCCGGACTTGAGGAAAACGAATGGATTATGTTAAATGAATAGTACAAGGACTTGAGATCTCGAGTAAAATGGGAAAACAGCCTCTTGAAGGAATTTCCGGAGAATATCGGTGTGAGGCAAGGTGGAGTCAGTCTGGTCCCCTTCTGCATATAAGCTGTTCATTAATTCACTCCTCAAATTATTTGAATCATGTAGTATCAGTAGTTACATAGAACCAATCTATTGTGGAACTCCTACGGTTGCTGCATGATATCACACTGACCTCTAATTATCCATATGAATTGCAGTCTATGCTCTCAATACAGGAGAACTATGCAAATCTAGTACAATATTCTATCAATGAAACTAAATCAACTGTGCTATGTGTTTCCAATAGAGATACCAGCAATTATTTATTCAAGAGAAATGACTGTAAACTCCAAACACAGCTTGGAATAACAACGGACTCTAACTCGTAATTTGGAACATCAAGTATTTCTTCAGAGAGAATCAGTATTGCTAGAAAAGCTGTCTATGCCTTGATGGGGAAGAGTAATCAAGGGAACCAAGGTTATAGCGGTAATCAAAAGAATATAATCCAGGGACAAAGACCAGACATGGAAAACAGACACATTCAACAAAGAACATAAAGTAACTTAAATCATACATACAAAGTAACAAAAGTAAATGAGCAACTTGGACTCCACTAAAAACTGGAAGCATGGACCAGGTGCACCGGTAAGGTAAGCGTCCTCTGCTTTTCTAGAAACACCCACCGAGTTGCTCATAAAAAGTCAAGTCCGGGGTAGACAAACGAGGAAAGGTCAACTATGACCCGTTGAATAAATCAGTTTTCATGATGCTGATGGATACATCATAACGATCCACGAGTTCATGATGACGACCATAAAACTTCTTTAGTGATGACTTCAATCATGTAGGAGGCAAGCCTCTATGGTATCAATGAACTCAATCCCTGTATCTGTGCACCTGATAAGAACCTACATTGTGTCTAGACTTATCTTTGTGCTGGATGTCACCCGCCTGAATACAAAAGATCTAAATGATCATCTTGTCAGCTACTACAAGAGACTAATTAAGCATATCCAGCATCTCTTAGATCGCTCTGCAGACTGTGCGTCATATTTACTACTTGGTGAATTACCGTTAACTGCTGAACTGCATAAGAGAATCTTAACTACTTTTGGAAGTATCTGCATGGATTATAATTCAGTTGAAAATCAATTTGCCTGACGGCAACTTTCTATTAAATACAGTAAATCTCATAGCTGCTTTATCTTAGTTAGAGATATACTGGTGCAGTACAGCCTCCGGTCAGTTTTTGAACTTTGGAAAATATACCTGGAAGTATATGGTTTACAAATCAGTTGAAAGCTACTCGGAAACAAAAGGACGAAGCAAAATGTAAATCATCACTAAAATATCTCAATGTTGACAATCTGGCAGCTAGAGAAGTCCACATTGTATGGAAATTTGCTGGAACTGAGCCTATGACAGTTACTAAAGCACACGTCAAATGTAAAATATTACGTGGATTATATATTCTTCAGTCAAATTACCATAAGTTCAACCAGTACGAGGTAGAACCGACCTATGGTGCCAAAGAACGACATTTCATTGTGACCTGTACTGCACTTCAATATGTCCGCCAACCCTTTATTCAGTCATTAAACTCGGTGCTTGAACTGGAACAACTCTCTGTAAACAATGACAGTGACCTACTCCAGCTCTTACTTGATGCTACCTTATTTCTGTATATCTCGAACAGTTGCCGTAGTGCAATTAAAACTATCAATACTGGACTCAGCTATGCTGTGCATATTGCACCCTCAAACATGGTAGTTTTAGCTGTAGCTTAGATATAGCATAATTAATTTGATTGATGCAGTGACTGTAACCATTTATAACCATGTACACACATATATAGACTGACTTTGTAAAATGGGGTACATTACATGGATGGATAGTCGAATCTCACCAGGGATTAGTTACTCTCTAGTATATTGTAGTTTTACCTAAAGCAAATTTATAGGTAGGGATTTTATGCAGAGCCGTTAGCTAATAGTTCCAGACCTGCAGTTCTCCAAGAAGTGGATGAATCTACACAAGACAACAAACAACAACAGTGGCCATGTTTTTTTTTTCGATGAATCAAAAATCCCCACATCAGATCTATGCAGAATACCATCAGGCACATTAATACCAAATTTGGTTCAAATTGGATCAGGCAATGTCAGAGAAGATTTTTAAAAAGAAATAGCATTTAAAAGAGCAAAGAATGTAAAAAAAAATGCAATAACTCCGTACATGACTTGACAGATAACTCACACGGCTTTTAGGCCAGGTGAGCTAAATATGTGATACGTTGATTTTGGAACCAAAAATGAAAAAAAAATATCATTACTTATGTTCTACCAAATCTTAAATATGATCCTGGAGATTATATAACAAATACTGTTTCTGATTCTTTCTAATCGACTCCATACAATAAACAAGAGGCTCCCATGAGCCTGAATCGCTCACCTGGGTAATTGTTTGCGCTTCCAAAGACAATAACTCGAACAAGGAGTTGTCTGACAATTTTGACTTTGATAGGACTTATAAGGACCATTTCATCAATTGAAAGTTTCTTTCTATCTATTGTAATTTTCAAGATATTGGATTAAAACTGCTAAAAATATCATTTTTTGCCTTTCAAGGTCAATAACGTGAACTCTAACAATGAAACGCCTGCCAACTTTTATCAATTTAAGACTATAATATGCCTTAAAATAAGGACCGTTTTGGTTGTGCAAAGAATTTTGCTAAACCAGGCAGTTTTGGAGAAGTATGGAAAAAACTTCTGACCCCTCTGTCCTATTTTTAGTTACCGTGGCCATGTTTTTTTTCGATGATCAAAAATCCCCATATCAGACCTATGCAGAATACCATCAGGCACATTTATACCAAATTTGGTTCAAATTGGTCAAGTAATGACAGAGGAGAAGATTTTTTCATGAAATAACATTAATTAAAAAAGAGCAAAAAAAATGTCAAAAAGGGCAATAACTCCAACATGACTTAACAGATTACAACGAAAATTTTACCACTGATAGATGTCATCATGTTGAGCACTTAAATCCCAAAGGAATTTGGCCAGATCAAAGCATTTGGAGAAATGGGCAAAAAACGTATTTCTGACCCCTTTGTTCAATTTTTAGTAACAGCAGCCATGTTTTTTTCAACGGATCACAAATCCCCCACATTAGTTATATGCAGAATACTCTAAGGAACATCCAAACTAAATTTGGTTGGAATTGGTCAAGTAATGTCAGAGGAAGGTTTTTGAAAGAAATTACATTAAAAATAGGGAAAAAACGTTGAAAAAGGGCAATAACGCTAACATAGATTAACAGATTAAAACGAAAAAAATCAACCGATGGTAGACCTCATTATGCTAAACACTTTAACCATATGTCAGAATTTTGCTAAACCTAAACATTTTGGATATATATGCAAAAACATCAGCCTGACCCATATGTTCTATTTTCAGTAGCAGCAGTCATGTTTTTCAACAGATCAAAAATCCCCACATCATTTCTATGCAGGATACCCCCAAAAAAAAAACATTCATACTGGATCTAATTGGTCAATAAGTGTCAAAGGAGACGAGTTTTGAAAAAAAAAATGCTAATGATGATGGAGGACAACGAACAGTGGATGCCAAGTTATGGCTCTCATGGTCCCTGGATTACATTACCCCTATAAACTTGACAAATATTTCAATCAGAAATTCCAGCATTTTGATAACATCTTCGGTCTATATAGAAGATGATTATGGAATCTTTGTTTAAAGTATGGAGACTCTATCAAGTAGATTGATTTTATTCTGGTAATTATATACTTAGAAGGAATTGATATTAATTTCAGAAGGTAAGTGTTGCATTTCTTACGTGTTATGTAATTGCTGTACTGACCATCAGTATTTGACAAATGTTGGAATTATCCATTACCAATCAGGATGTTACATGGGTATTATGTACTGAACTAAATAAAGCAAGTTATTAATACTGTCAGTCGACAGAATATTCAACAAATGAGTGAGAATTAAAAACACAACTAATATAACCTGCAAAAATATGCTTATTAAAATGTAATCTATGTGTAAAACATTTAGTTAATGAAGACATAAATCTTCTACACACAATATAACACTTTCCAGTCTAATAATTATGAAATTGAAAGTAGATGATTATCTGGTCAATGATACAGGACAAATTTATCAGATTTTACATTCACTTGGATTGTATCTTAAAAAAAAAGACAAAACAACTAAATCTTTAAAAAAGACATTCATTCATAACAACACAATGGATGATTATCATTCATAACAACACAATGGGTGATTATAGAGTTAACATTTTTCCATTGGTACTGTGTTGTCCTATGAACTGTTCATTTTATTTCTGAGGTATTCTATCTTCGATTCTTTTGATCTCAAAGCTTCAGAGTTCCACTCATAAAAAGGAACCTAAAATATAAATACTACTTCATCACTGTATGAACTTTCATTAGTAAAAAAACCAAGATATTTGTTTCATTAGATTAGTTGAATCAGAAAACAAGTGTTCATAGTCCTGAGACAGTTGTTTTATCCTATTGGCTATCAGTCTGTCAAATTAACTTTAAATCTTCCTGATAGTAACAACTTTAAAATGTGTAAATTATGCAGACCAAGAAATTAACATAGCTTCCTCTTCTTAACATGACAGTAAAGAATCTAATTGTAACTGATATCTGCATCTACAATAAGAGATACAGCATAAATAAATGTAACAGTCCATCATTAGCTTACAATTCTCTTAAAACAAAATATTATTTGAAATTACTTCATTTTAAAGGCTCCTGGGCCTTAAAATTTGTGCCCACTGTGCAAGGTCAAGCATATGTTTTCTGAATTGTGTCATTGTTGTCGTAAAATCATTACTTTGTGCAGATTTGTCTAAAAACATTTACTAATGACTCAGTAAACACAATTTGTTAACATTAATTATTTTTCAACGTACAATAAATAAAAAAAACTTTTTTTGTGTTTGTTCAAATTAGATCTTGTCACTTTCGTGCCTTGCCTCCAGTAATGTTTGTGTCCATGCTGTAGAAATTTTCACAAGAGTAAACTGCTTTTGAAAGGTACCTGTGGTAAATTTCTGTCTTGAAATACTGTGAAATAGATCTAGGTAAACTTTTCAGCAGTTCCACTGAAAGTCATTCTTGACTGACAGCGAAGAAACTCTTTTGTGGTTAGTTGGTGAGCATGCTCAGTATACATTCCCGCAAGATAGGGCTTGAGTAGAACAAAAGAATTTTCCTCGTGGAAGTGTAGATTGAGCATGCTTTACGCTCTACCCAACCATTAGCACAAAAAGTTCTATTCCAAGAAATGACAGTGTAAATTTTTTTGTGTACATTCCTGTCGTTTTGAAAATGTTAGGTTGGTGAGGAACAGAAACCAAATGAGAATATTTCCCTCTATTAAAACCTATCCATGCATTCAGATCGTGTTCATGTTGATGTATTTATCATGATATGCATTGGTCTTAAACAACTTGATTTCCAACTGTTTTAATTACATTTCGTACAAGCTGGAAAAAATGAAATTGTTAGAACTTAAAAAGATTGAAAAAAAGAGAGTTCCCTTCACCAATTAAATAAAGTAATACATGTCTATTTAATGCGAGTACAGTACTTAATACTACTCATGTAGTCTCAACAAAGTCTCAACTAGTTTTAACTGAATCTTTACAATCACAGCCATATCTTGAACAGTCCCAGCACAGTTTCACTGGAATTTGACAATCTTAAAAAGTCTCATTTAATCTGGCATACTATTGGCCAGTTTTTTTTTTATCTTATGTGCCATACTACTCATAGAAAATTGATAGACAACAAACTGAAAAACACAGTATGTGGTAAGCAGTATTCTGACAAAGAAAAGGGATACCACAGTGCATTTTATCAGATCAAAAAGGCTCATCTTAAAATTCCTGATACATATTGAAAGATATATGCCAGAGATATCATACATGTACGTGTTGCAAAACTAAGGCCCAATGGAACATGTTCAGATACATGTTCTAATAAAGATTTATACATGTACTTTTAATTTTGTAGCGCTTACATTAAATCACTCAACGGCCATTTATCAAAAACGTATGAAGGAATTCTAATGCAAAATCACTAAGTAATAATTTTATATTAATCTAGTTACATAAAATCTTGCCATCCACAATCTACTAACAATTTTTCCTTACATAAAATAACCACACACACATTCTACATTAAATCTTATTAAGTTATCCATAAATTAACATGTAAAGTAATGGAAACATTAAAAGTGGTTAGTGAGACCTGAACAGATTAAAATGAAAATTTGACCGCTGATAGATCTCATCACGCTGAACACTTTTACCTGGTCAGGAGTGGGCTAAACCTAACCGTTTTGGAGATATATGCGAAAAACTATTGTCTGATCCCTATGTTCTATTTTTAGTAATGGTGGCCATGTTTTCCAACAAATCACAAATCCCCCACATTAGTTCTATGCAGAATACTCTAAGGAACATTCATACCAAGTTTGATTCCAATTGGTCAAGTAGTGTGAGAGAAAATTTTTGAAAGAAATAACATAAAAAATAGCAAAAAACGTTGAAAAAGGGCAGTAACTCCAACATGGCTTAATAGATTAAAATGAAAATTTGACTGCTGATAGATCTCATCATGCTGAACACTTTTACCTCATCAAAATTTGGCTAAACCTAACCGTTTTGGAGATATATGTGAAAAACTATTGTCTGATCCCTATGTCCTACTTTTAGTAACGGTGGCCATGTTTTTCAATGGATCAAAAATCCCCACCAGTTCTATGCAGGATACTCCAAGGAACATTCATACAAAGTTTGGTTCCAATTGGTCAAGTAGTTTCAGAGGAGAAGAGTTATGAAAAATTGTTAACGACAACGGACGCAAGTGATGGCAATAGCTCACATGGCCTTTGGCCAGGTGAGCTTAAAAAAAACTTCAGAAACATTTTACATTCAATTTTATTAAGTAATCCTTATCTAAAACCACTCCATACACCTTTTATATGCAATTTTATTATTTTATCCTTATATAAAATAACTCAATACACATTATACATTCAATTTTATTAGGGAATCTTGATATAAAATTACTCCATACACACTCTTCATACAATTTCATTATTTTATCTTTATCAATTTTTTGTGTAATCCTTTAATAGAATCACTAAAAAGACATATTATGCTTACTTGCAGTAGAGAATTCAACAAACATGTTCATTATTTGAAAAAAATACAATAAAATAAGCCAAGGTCACCTAATATGACTTAAACCACATTTTGCTAACCATGGCACTTGACCTTAACCTTGAGTTTTATGGGACTCAAGATAATAAAGCAAACAATGATTGAGTATACAATGCAACTTATTGTTTCATTTAAAAATTAAAGCACATTTTTGGATCATGTGGTCAAAGCCAAGGTTAGAACATGGATATCATTGTACCACATCATTTTAATGTAAGCTACCAAATTGATGGCAATGATCAAAAATTTGACTTAAAGGTTAAATTAAAGAATTGCCTAATACCTTAAGGTGTAACATATACTTGCACTTTTACAATTACTCTTGATCTGATTGAAACAGGATTCAATTTTCAAAATATGTGATTTATCAAAATTATTCAAATATTTCAATCAAGAACTTCTCCAAGATGATTATAGTCATAAGCCAGATGTAAACTATTATTGAAATCTATCAAAAACTCGTTATCAGATTTACAGGATTCAATTCTCAAAATCTGTGGTTTTTCAATAAAAACCTATGTTTTTCCCCAAAAATATCTATTCAAATATTGTCATCAAGAACTTCTCCAAGATGATTATTATCAAAAGCAGATGCAAACTATTATTGAAATCATTTCAATACTCAACTTACCAACTAAACATGACTCAATTCTCTAAATCTGTGATTTTTCCACAAAAACCTATGATTTTCCCCTAAAACCTTTTAATTTTTTCCAAAAAAGAAAACAATTAGGATAATGAAAATTAGAAGAAACATGCAAAAAAGATTCATAAAATGTATCTATATATAGCCTCGTGTGATCATTTAGTAAGACAAAGATGTAGAAAATGACTGATTTTGACTAGAAAATGTCATTATTTGATGCCATGGGAACACAATATTTGCCGTTTATTTTTCTTACAAGCACAGTGACATATTGGTATTCTATTGTTTGCATTTTTCTGATCTTCACCACTATAGATTAAAATTTGAGAGTTTAATGGAGTTCTGTAATTTAGTTACATTTTTTTAACATATTTGGAAGGGAAGGAAAGAATTTCCCTAGCATTCTTTGTTAAATTTGGGTGAATTATGTTGAAAATGACCTATATCTTAAGCAAGCTTAAATGGTCTGTGACCCCTTACTTTTTTTTTCATTTTTCTAAAGTTTGAGAAAAATCTGTGCACCAAATTTAAACCTTTGAGCCTCCTTAAATCTACATTAGCTGTCATTTTCATAAAATTTTGTTTCATTGAAATATACTTTAACTTTGAATTATTTCTACTAAATTGTACTTTTCCTGTATAATTTCATTTGATATCTGCAAATAAAATGAATTAAATACATGAAATAGGCGTCTATGTATTTATTGTCTTGCAAGACATAAAATCAACCTAGATAAATTTGTATGCATATAACTTCTGGTGACCTTAATCTGTGCATTTGCTATAAGGGTTGCTTCTTTAGTAACAAACCAGATTGCAAAGCGAAAGTGGTTATTCAACGGCAAGGAGGAGAGACGGACTAAAGCCATATATGAAAAAAAATCCAATATAACGTAAGGATCGTTTTGAAATTTACGTATTGTGATATAATGTGGCTCAAATATGGTTATTACTTATTTCAAAACTAATCAAGAAATTGATGAAATGAAATGAAAACAAGACACATGCTTACATGTATTCATTATTGTTATATTTTTTTACCAAGGTTAAGTATTTTTAACCCAGGTGAATGTCATGTCGGCAATCTTTGGAAGTAATGGCGAAAAATAATTAGATCAGAGCTATCGATCTTCTTTGATTGAAAAAACGTTGTTTTCACAATATTCTGTAGGTATTATCAACATTTATTGCTTCAATTGCATTAATACAAACTTATTTCATTGAATTAGCAAAATTGAGTAGAATCAAAACAGAACAAATTTGGCAGCTAATGCAGCTTTAAGATAAAGAAAAAATGTTAACACTTACCCCTTCTAAGGCAATTAGTCATGTTGTCATTACTAAAGGGGGAGAAGTAACTTTTCCTTACCTTTTGTTATCCAACTAACCTCATCCCAAGCTGTCATGACTAACTTCATTAGTTAGGTTTAGTTTTACATTTTTTTTTGGTTTTTTGAAATGTTCCAAATTTAAAATAATTCCATAGTCAAATAATACTTTGTTTTAATTCATTTTTACCACCTTTTTTATGATTTTCTTATGGGTTGGCAACTATGAAAACCAAGTGTTGGAAATTTTTAATTCACAAAAAAACTTACTACAGAACTTAATACTTTAGATGAGAATATATAACTCAATAACCTACATGTATATAATAAACTTAATTTACATAACATTTAATTATTGGCCATTAGAAGCAAAACAGTTCTGAATTTCCAGGACTCCATTTTTTGTTTAGTGTATAAGTTTATGTTATACTAATTAAGAACTACAAATATTTCTTGGTGCATTCTGGGTAAAACTAATTACCTGGACAACATGGTAACCTGTCATCTCAAGGTGATTTATTTTCTTCCTAGAAGATCCAATCAATCTCTTATTGTTCATACAATATAATGATCTAAACAAGTACATCACAGCAACCCTGAAACACATATAAAACATTCAAGTTATGTCTCCCCTCCCTCACCAGTTCCAATATTCAAAGGGGAATCACTCCCATAAAATTCGGAGGATCATAAATTCATGTCCTAACTACCTACAAAGTTTCATGAATTTGCTGCAATAGTTTCCAAGAAGTTTGACAAGACAGACAGACAGACAGACAGACAAGGCAACAAAAACCCACTATGGTGTGGAGAGACATAACTAGTGACTACAAAAAATTGTTATAATGATTTGAACAAGTACATCACAGCTACCCAGCTACAAAGCATGCTGTTTGTGTGTCTGTTTATTTTGTATATGTCTGCACATCTTTTATCAATTAAAGGAAGAAATACATGTATACAATTCTGTTTGCACTGTTCTACACACTTTAAAAGTGAAGATTCTAGGGTTTCTTTCCCAATTCAAAATAGAAACTTGTCATGCCATATGTCACATTTTCCACATTTTCTTGTGAAGCTCTCCATGAAACAATTTGAATACATGAATGATACTGTTAAAATAAACCAATTTTTAACCCAAGATAAGAGAATGAAATCATGGAAAAACTTAAAGAAAAAAACTGTTTACATAAAGAAACCATCATCAAGATAAAGATGAATAGATAGTTAAGTTGTAAGGAAACTAAGTTTGGGAGTTTGGTTGTATATACATGTATACTGGATAGTGAAAGCTCTAAGAGAAATTACAAAAATGTGCTACATATATCTGATCTTGTACAGAAAGTTGATATTGGAGAGCACCAAAAATAGCTTATATATAAATCCCATCTATAAAAAAACACACACCAAATATGAAATCAATTTGTCAGCTTAGATTTTTGTGATGAAAATTGTCTATATCATTCCATATATATACATCTAGAGAAATATGACCATTTCTAATAAAACAGTGAAACTAAATATTGATAAGACAGAGCAACCAAAACAACATATACACAAAGGCACATACCAAATCAATTCATCCATTGGACAAGGTCATTCCAATATACCGTCTTGTCCAGTGGGGGTATAACTTCTATAATAACATGAGTGATACCAAATACAGACAATTACTAATCTGTTTTTGGTTTTTTTTTTTAATTCAAGTTGAGTTCTTAAAAAATCACCTTTTGAAGGAATCTCTATTTGTTTGTCTGACTGATTTATATGGTACTGGCAATCCTAACTTGTCAAAGTAAACTTCAAAATCTGAAAAGTAATAATTGTAGTTAAAAAATGCTAATATGACTTAATGTAGCTTGATACCACCATACTCTTGGGGCTAGAATGGACACACCGTTCAAACGTGATACAGCTATGATTTTTATTGTGATCAGACATTTGATACAGGATATAAAGTAGACCATAATTGGCCCTAATACCTTAATGGCTCAGTCACAACCTCCAAAATCAATATCAAACTTCCTATGGGGGTATGGTACTTAGTGGTATAATTTCACATCCATTCCTTTTACTTGAAGATATCATCCAGAAACCAGAAATATCCTGGTTTCTGGCCTCTTTGTGTCCATTAATTCTCTAGTCACAGGCCCCAAATCAATCTCTGTCTTTTTTTAGGTTTTGCAACATGTAGTACAATTTAAAACAGATCCATTTCCTTTTACTCCTGTCATTGTCAGGAACCCACTTGTTTCTGGCCTCTCTTCCTAATTGGTTCAAGTCATATTTCCAAAATTTAACCAAAGCCTTATGATATGGCACCTTGTGGTACAATTTTTAAAAAAAATCAATTTTTTATAGTGAGGTTATTGAAAAGAAATCATGAAAATGCTTGTTTCTTGCCACCTTTAAGTCCCTCATTCTTAAAAAGTTCAAGTCTAAACCCCTAAAAGGATGCTTACCCTACCAGTGCACCTGGTCCATGCTCCCAGTTTTTAGTGGAGTCCGAGTTGCTCATTTATTTTTGTTACTTTGTATGTAATATTTTAGTTACTTTATGTTCTTTGTCGTGTTTGTCTGTTTTCCATGTCTGGTATTTCTCCTAGGATCACATTCTTTTGATTTTTGCTAGAATCTTGGTTCCCTTGATTGCTCTAACAATCCCCATCTGACTTTTGTGGTATAGGATATTGTGAAACAATATCATAAACATCCAAATGCTATCACTGGAGTTATATATTTTGTCCCTAATTCCATAACAGTTGGGGCAATAACAATGATAATCCATATGGCCTTAATTAATACTAATTGTACGTATGTAGTTTGAAACCTTGCTTTAAAATCTCTTAAGATCGACCATCTAATATCATACTTTCACACAAAAACGAAGTGTCTACAGACGACTAAGGCGACAGTACCATACCATTATACAACCTGAACTATTTTTCTGTAGTATAAAAACCAAGGGACAATGATTATACATTAAACTTTTGCAACAGGTCTTGATTCAGTAACTATTTCAGAAAAAGATATTTAAGGAGGTTGACCTAGGGTAAGGGACGCAACTCTTAAAAATCATTGGAATGTTTGTATTTACCATTTTAGCTTGAAAGGCTTTGTTGAAATTGAATATGATACAAGCATATAACTGATTTAAAAAGTCGTTTCCCTTACCCTAGGTCTACCTCCTTAAGTGAAGTGGTGACTTGAAACTAAATTGTGATTTCCCAAGTCTTTATCATATTTTTATTGTCACTGAAGCAGCAAGTGTTATGGTTAAAATGAGACCAAATGATGGGAAGGTGGATAAGATCATTCACTTTGACATAACATGTTGCTGTTATAATACATAATATCCTAGCAACAATATAAATTGATCCTTACCAGTTTTATAACAATATGGAGAAATGACATCAGATCTGTAATAGTCTCGACCTCCAACTATATGATGCAACACATTCTCAATTTCTTCACAGGCCTTCCTATGTTCAAATCCCTTCCTGTCCTTAACTAAAACAGAATCAAAGTGCCATTAGCACTGGAGGGTTTTGATTCAAGTGAAACTTGAAGCATGAACAAACTTTCAAAGATTACATGATGTAAAATAAAACTGTAATCATACAATTGTGCTTATCATATTATTTAGAACTGTTTTTATTCAAATGTAGAAACTGAATGTCAATCTTTAGTTCTGAATTACTAGTATAAACTATAATCAGTATTCTATTTTACACACATTTACAAATTTTGTTTCATTTCAACTTTTTCCCAAATTTTTTAACCTGTCCAAAAGTCAATTTACATCATCTTTCAAAAACTATTTTAACTGCATTTACACATGTATCCTACACTGTAATTATACTCAAATAAAACCAGTATCAGCTTAAGTCAATAATTTCCTTGATGAACAAAGATTTTCCAAAACTAGACACTTTTATCAAATGGAATTTTTGCGCCAATTTTACTTGGTTAAAATCACTCCCCATCACTTCCTTTCATTAATCAAAAAATATTAATGATAGGATGAAGATTTTGACTAATATGTGTGTTAAATAGAACATGCTGAAATGACATTTAATGTTTCTTAACACATCGCTGCAAGAACTTAATACTTTTAGTATGTGGGCTGACATAATTCCCCCTCCAATTATCAACCAAAATATGATTTATACCCCCTTATACCTCCCATTTACTTATCTTTTTGTCACCAAAAATAAACTGATGCATTTTTGTATTTTTTGATTCTACAAACTTCTTCTACCTACAAAACGAAGTAAACTGACAAATGTATGTATCATCATGTATCCCAATGTCTCAGCTTTACAATGGTACCAAGACAGTTGCGGCAACAGTTAAGGTTTTCAGGTAAAATGAAAAATGAACCCCTACCCTGCCGAAAAATTGATTAAATTGACATATTTTTCAATGTCAAAAACCATAGAGTATTTATGATTCAGTAAAAAATGACTTATTTGGTATTTTCTATTTTGTATTATCACAGTTTATACTTCTGGGGTTCTTTTTGATGAATTTTGGTGATTTTCATAATCAGAATTTATCAAAAAAAGCAAAAAATGGGATTTTCGATTCTTCATTCAGAAGTCAAATAAATTTGACTCTACAAGTTATTGCTCACCTAACTAAAACATTTCAAATTTGGTATCATTCTATACACATTTAATTTTCTACATAAATAAACCATGAAAAACTAATTTTCAGGACAGAATTTTCAAAAAATGTTAAAAATATTATCCCTACCCCTAGAAAACTGGTCTACGTATCAAACATAATTCTCATTCACAGCATACTGACACAGTAAACTCATATTTTAGGCATTCATAATTAAGATAATAATGTTCCCATTATATTTGATCTATTAAAGTGCTTAGATTTTCTTTTGGGGTAACAATTACTATAAAATTGTAGAGAGGGGAATTTTCAGAATTTCAGAATTTTCTTCTGTATCACCCATTATCATCTTTTTTTTTTTCATAATATTGTAGTTAAAACAAACTCTTGTGTGATACGGTAAATTAGTATGGTGTCTTAGCTTCAAAATAAGCCCAAATAATAAATTTTTGAACTGTTTCAAGTCAAGTAAGGTGGAAAATTGTCCCCCTTCGCATGAAAAAAATGCCTTAACATGAACTAAAATGTTAATTTTTGGCACATTAACAGTGTACAATAGAAATTTTGGGTACAATTGTTTTAATTATCGATATATCTAACATTTCAAGGGCATATTTTTCAGTTTCAATGTGACAATAATGAGTTTGTCATAAAAAGGGGAATTTTCCGAATTTCATATTTTCTTCCATCTCAATTTGCATTTTTTTTAATACCATACTTCAAAGAAGCTTTTGTATATTAAATACAATTATATATTGTTTTGGCTTTCTAATGATCTCAAATAATAAATACTTGAACTTTTCCTAGTCCAATCAGGTGAAAAATTGCCACCCCACCTATGAAAAGAATACCTCAACATGAACCAAAATGTTAATTTTGAGCATATAATCGATGTCAAAAAGACATGTTGGGCACTTGTATTTTATAAATCAATGTATCCAACATATTTTCTCATTTCAGGTGAGTTATTTTCAGTTTCAAGCTGACAATGAGTTTTTCATAAAATTGGGAATTTTCAGAATTTCATATTATCTTCCATTTCACCTGTAATGGGCAATGTTTTTCAAGTACCCTACTTCAAACAACTTATGTATATTCAAATACATTTACATAGCATCTTACCTTTCAACTAAGCCAAAGCAATGCACAAATAAACATATTCCAGGCCATTTAGACGAATGAATGGTACCCCTACCCACTAGCGTTTAATTGTGGATTTGCCATGGCTCGTTAGAAAGGTAAGATGCTACATGAATGTGTTTGAATGTACAAAAGCTTGTTTGAAGTACTGTATTTCAAAGAAATTGCAAATTATAGATGAAATTAAAGAAAATATGAAAGACAATGAAGACTTAAAACATTAATGTTTCTACTTACTCTATACACCCTAGTTTTGTGTTGCTCCTAAAGTTTTGGGAATTTTTTGACACGCACTATTAAGTCTGAATGTTACCAAACATACCAATCAAAAACTTTTGAAAAAACATATCCTATAATTTACCAATTTGCCAAAAAATAAAATGAACCTCATTATTGCTGTGCATACTAATTTTAGATCACATACACTAAGGAGACTTAACCTTATGCTGTCCATTGTTTCATATTTGTTCATAATTTATACATTGTATCATGAAACTTGGTGTTTGTTGCCACTAATAAAACTGATACACATACATGTACAGCAGTTGGCCCCTGTACAATATTATTTTGCCAACATGACCAAATGTGATGAATTTTTACACTAATACTAATGTTTATACACATTTTGCTTTGATTGAAAAAAAAAAACTTACTATAAGGTTGATCAATGAAACTTCTCATCACCCATGGAATGTTTAGTTCTGGACTATCAATTACCAGGCATCGATTTAAGTCTTGGAACTGTCTCTTTATCATATACTGCATTCTTTTGGACATACCTAAAGTTAATTATTTAAAACAAAACTTACTTTCATGTTTGACAGAGAATACAGAGAAACACAATGTATGTCAGTTAATAATTTCACATAGTTAGAAGTGGTTTTTACAGATAGGATAATTACAAATGTTTTCTGTGTCATTTTTTAATCTTCTCCCAGGAGAATTGAAGAGTAAAACATGTCAGGAATTTACAGCAGACTCCTGTCCCACTGAATAAAATTAAACTTGTCATGCATGAATATACAATTGGTCGAATTTAGGCACAGGTTAATATAAATGGTTAGATAATCAGATTGCCAATATACGTCAAAATAACTTTTTTTTACAATTTTATTAGATTTTAATGTCTACAGGTTTTTACACCTAAGAAATAACTAGGTTTTTAGAAGAGCTAATACATGTACTTGTAACCATTGAATTATAATCCATCTTTGTGGTCAAAATGCTCTACATTAGCCATGCATTAAAATAATAAATTTGACCTTTAAGTCAAAGGTCATAACCATGGTTTACAACACATTACATTTACATGATCTACTATCATGCCCAATATCAAAAGTTTACATCAAAAGATATCAAAGACTGAATTCTTCAAAGTCGTTAATCGTCAAATATTCTATGCCACTGATTTTGGCTTGCTTTCAACATCCGAAATGGCACGAATGCAATATGCTCTAAAATTGGGTGACTTTTGCTAGAATCCTTGTTTCATTTGTTTGAATCGAAAACTGGGTAATGTTCAATGCTAACCGATCATTTCATCTTTTAACGTAAACTTCCCTTTCTGATACAAGCAGGAAAAACAATGAGAACACATGTGTATGATATTTAAGAGGTACATTTTGATCGTGTATGAAGCTATGACGATAAACACGACACCAATCAGCAGCTTAATAAGGAGTAGTAATATATAGTTATGCAAATCATATACCAATGTAAAGTACTGAAATTATGAGTGCAAGAAGTTGCTAACAATATCAGCGACTTAAAAAGGAACAGCCTGGACATAGACTGCCATGTACATGTAAAATCATAAATTTGTCTTTGAAGTTAAGATTCAAGGTCAAAGGTCATTAACCATGGTAATCAACTGTCTTCAGCTGATCTATCTTAATGTTATTTATCAAAGGTCTACACCAAAAGACAACCTGGACAGGCTTTGTTACAAATGGATACCAAACAGACTGATTACTAGCCTTCCCTTACGGTATGGCACAGTTTTTGTCCAAACATCATGAAAATGCTTGTTTCAGGACTTTAGCTTTAGTCACAACCCTAAAATCAGTCCTTGTCTTCTTTTCAAAGAGATCCATTTACCTTTTATTCAAGTTATTGTCAAGGCATTTCTTCTGGCCTTTTTGGGGGCCCTGAAAGGTTCAAGTCACAACCCAAAAGAAAAAATTCCCACCTATCTTATGTATCTTGGCCAATTGTAGTAAAACTTAAAATAGATCAATAAACTTATACTCCCAATTATTGTCTGGAAACCAAACTGTCTACAACACTGGACAATGATGGCTTAAAATGACAGCAATTTTTCAATGCACGTAAAAAAAATATTAATATTGTAATATTATATACTATACATCATAAACATTTAAACCAGACCCTGGTTTCATTAAAATTCTCAACTTAAGTTTTCTTCAAGGTCTTTTTGAAAGTAAACAAGTTTTATGAAAGATACAGTGGAAATTTCCAAAAATCTTCTGAGGGTTTTTCCTAAAATATTTTCCTCAGCTGGGAAATTCCTCCAATGACTTGAGAATTTTTATAAAAAGCTGTGTGAGGAAAATCCAACCATGAAGTACTAAGTGTATTTGCAAAAGAGAAAATCCTTTTTTTAAGATTTTTTTTTATGAAACCAGCGTCAGATCAATAATTGATGAAATCATATGATTAAGTTGATTTTTTATTATTTTTACTTACAAATGTTGTTTTTTTTCATGTTTCTCAAAAACTTTTTTAGATTTTTTAAGACAAAAAGAAACGTTTACCTTTCAGGACTGTATCCAGATTTCTGAAGTACTCAAGAGAGAAAATCTTGGCTACAAATTTCTCAGGTATGGCCCTTAGATTTACCATATACTGTATAACCAACAGCTGTTGATGTGTATTCACTTGGTCAAATCCTTCCTCTAAGATTTCTTCACAGGCTTCAACAAATTGACTGTCCTGTATTTCATAGTCAACTTGACTCATGTGCTTCAACAAGAAGATTAGATGGATCACACTCAAATTCTTTGCATTCTTAATTACAATACTTTCAAGTTTTTTTAACAATTTTTCATTGTAATATTTTAACTTGGTCAAATCTCTGAGGAATTGTTCAAAATCAAAGATAGACATGTCATGAGGTATTTCTATACAGTCCAGAATCTCTGCCAAAGTTTCTTCATTTCCAGTACCTCCTTTTTTGAAATGTAAACTTATCACCCTAGCTAGAGATGTAAAATGTCGGCGATCTTTCTTCCTTTTCATAAACGCATCCATCACTGCATCCCACAGCTTTTTATAACTAGGATGCACATTTTCATTCTGTACCTCGGGCATCAATACTGATATTAAACTTTCTAACAACACAGTTTTTGCAGAAGGAATAGTTTCGTGAAGTTTATCTATGACACTGTCAGGAATATCTAATCCTTTGCTAAGTGTAATTATACCACAAGAAATTAAGCATATCTGTTTTGTTGTAAAGATTTCATTGTTGAAAAGGTAAATCAATTTTGAACGTAATTCAACACGGTAAGGATCTTCCTTGGTGATTTCTTCAACTGAAATTTGCTGCTGATAAGGTATTGTTGACAGACTGAACTTTTTTAACGGTTTACTGTAAACATTAAAAAATGCTGTAGTTTTATGCAATTTTTCAATCTCTCTGATCAGATCAATTCTCTCGACTAAAAGTTTTTTTAATTCATGGACTACTACCATTTTTGGATTTTTAGAATACCTATAAGCACTTGCAAAATCAACAATGGTAACAACATCTAGATCTCTATTCCTAAGCCAAGTCAAAAAAACCTCATCAACTTTCTCCATATAGTTCAGACCTTTCACTTTGGTGAACATAAAATTATACAAACTGAAAATGATGTCCATGATGTTGACATCGTCTGTGGGTATGATTGAGGCAATGTGATTCAGTAAAGTATGATAGAAAGTATTATATACTACAGAAGTAGCATGGTAATCAAAGGAAAATAATTTATGATATATATTTTTGGTGTAGTTCAAAATGACTCCATAAAAAGGCAGAGGAATTCTATGTACTTGTTGACTTAGGCACTCTATAGCACAGAGAGCAATCTTCCTCAGCAATGGATAATTCTGATCTAGAAGATGTATCCTATTATAGTCATTTAACAAGTGAAAAACCATCTCCATAGATTTGAAAGCTATTGCAGTATCTATGAACATTTCTTTTGTTGACAGAGATGCGATAGTTTCCAATGATTTTGTGACATTACTTTGGTCAAGAGAAGAATATCGTGATAGGTCCAAAAATGAGACGAGACAGAACAACATTTCCCTGCTTCTTTCACCAAAGCAATCACTATTGATCAGAAGGTGGAATTTAGGTATAACATACTTCGCAAGAAATATCCTTCGATTTCCTATAGTGATTCTACTAAAAAACAGAAAATCAACCCATGAGAATTCTGGTTTGTCCAATATTCGGAATACTCCTTTTACAAATGCATGGTTAGAAGTGGCAATTCCTAAATGAGCCATAGATGTTAATAAATAGGGTAAACAGTCTACATCCAACCTTTCTATATCACTTTCCAATGAAGCTAAAAGCTGGTTTAATTCAGGGGTGTCTATAATCGAAAAAACTCTTTCCCTCATGTCACTTCGAAAGTACAGTTGAGAATATACATAGTCTCTTCTTGTCTTCAAAATATATAAAGATGGGATTTTAACAACTTCTTCATTATATATTATGTCTTCTAAGTGATTAAATAAGTAAACATACTCATTTGGATCAAATTTCCAATCACAACTTCTCCTTGATGCCAATGACAGTAATTCTTTTGATGTCTTGCATTCAAATATTTCTGTCCAGCCAGTACGAGGCAGCATGGACAATGAGTGACTAACTGATTTCCATTCATACTCCCAATGATTACGGCCTACTTCTAACTGGCCTTTAGTTTTAATTAAACTTCTTGCAGTGTTAGAAAATTTCTTGCAGAGTTTTAGATTCTTCAAATAGCACTTCCTAAATAGCTGTGCAACACCCGGCAAATGGAGTCTGTAGAAAGTCATGGTATGCTGTTCATATTTCAAGTCACTTGAAACATTGAAGAACCTGAAAATTGACAAAAAAAGTTAAAGGAGATCTGACACAAAAACTATCGTTTTAAACGTTTATATACTCCACAAAAAATGTTAAGGGTCACTTAGTTTTTTTCCTAATATTCAAAATTTGGATTTCCACCATTATGACAGTGATTTTAAACGTTATTAAACTGTCATTTGTTTTTAAGAAAATTGTTTTTATTGCTATTGTGATTAATTTATAGAATTTTTTACATATATGCTGATAATAATAAAATTAAAATTATTGAATTCTCTTTAGTGGTCCTTCACATTTTTTGTGGATTATATTTATAAAACTATAGAATGTTTAGTTATGAGTGATTTTCTTTAGGTTAGCGCTAAATGAAGTTAGAATGATTAATTTGTGTTTCCATGATGACCAAATTTATGTGCATAATTAATGGTAAATTAAGGGTATGGGCATGTTGTCTGAAATTTAGACGACAAATGCTGATACATTTTCAAAAATAACTTGCAGAGTGGTCCATTGATCTGTGCATGGGTGTAGTCTGAAATTTAGACGGCAAATGCTGATACATTTTCAAAAATAACTTGCAGAGTGGTCCATTGATCTGTGCATGGGTGTAGTAATTGTGTTTGGAAAGTTGGAAAACTAAACATCTTCTCATTTTCTTTAAGCTTTTCATTTTCATTAGGCATGCATCCCCGTGATGAATCCACAACTATATTGCACACTATTTTATAGGATTTGAACAGGAAGGTACAGCTACAATACTGACACTGTGTATAGTTCTTTCTTTGCTGCTGGGTTATATAAATAAACAAGCCTTGTAGATTTAATTATGACAAAGACATAGCGAGGACAGCTTTGTTTATCTTTACAGGGTTTAGTGTACTGTAAAACAGGTGTCGACTTGGGATTGAAATGCAGGTGTATGACCAAATACACAATATATAATAGGTGACCCTCAGTAAATTTAGGGGAGCTATTCTGGTATGGACAATGTTTTTTTTATACATGTAGGTCAGTTAAAATATTTACTTTTAGCATAAATATTTACAATAGAAGAAGCTACAGCACAAGACCCTTATGAGTTATTAAATAAACTGATCAAAAAAACAATAAAAAATAAACTGGCTTGTATTAAACACAAATCCTCTATACTCTATGCAGGACAGCCCAGGAGTTATGTTCCGTAAAAATGGTGAAATAAATATTTTCATTTTAGATTGAGATCAGAACAGTTCAAAATCTTAGAATGTGAATTTAATTTACTTTATGTAAATAGTTCAATCTTACATGACAGAACATAATGAAATATTTCTATGAAGTGGTATCGTCTCTATGTGGATAGCCTAGTCTTCATGCAAGTAATAAAATTTCAATATTTCTGACAGTGTTTATCATTTTCTTCTCTACATGATTTAAACTGATACAACTGCAAATACATATTCGCTGGCAAACCAAAACTTTTTTTTTTCATTCTCAGTTGTAGAAACCATGCAAGAAAAGCAGAAGCAATATGCATTTCAACCACTCAATCTATGAATTGAGAACAAATGATGTAACAAGGTCACATGACCACATGGCTAATTAAAATTCATATGTCTTGGGTCATCTGCGATTTTGAATTAATTTATCTTCATTTTAATGAAGTAAGAGACTTTTAGGGGTGTTTTTATTATGTGTAATAAATCAAATAAATCCAAAATTTAAAAAAAATATTTTTGTGTCAGGTCACCTTTAACTTATATATATATACAATATAGGTACCTTTAACTTATATAAATGCATTTAAGTAATTAGTTTTAGTTACTATGCATTAGCTCATGTGAGTCATGAGTTTCAAAATTTGTTAAAACCCATTTTTTTATGCCAGTCAAAGATGGGTCGTATTAGGGTTTCTGAATTGCTTCAACTTTTATTCAGAAGTTTATTTCATTGATCTGTATACTTTTCATGAAAATTCATTTTTTTGTTTCCTACATTGTAGTTATTGATCTATCATTCTAAAATCAGTTTTTAGTTATGCTGGTCCTAAGGTTTGTAGACTTTTATGAAAACCCATGGGTTTGTTCACGACTATGGCAGTTGTTTAGCTTTATCAATGCACTCATGGCACAGCTGTTACAGCTAGTTGAAATAGACCAGTACCAATTTCTATACAAATCTAGATAGGCTACTGAGTAGTTTAAATAGCTCTCTCAGCAGAAATCTGCCCTACATTATACCAATATGTCCTTCTTAACTATTTCAGAACACTTGTGTGAACTTTTGGACACTGTCTTTAAAGTTTGAAAAGCTGTCAATTATGATGACCTTAACCTCTAAAGGTCAAGTAAATACAACTCACTGAGGCCATTTAAATCATTGTTCAATTTTCTATACTGGTACATTTTCAAGTTTATATTTTAGGGCATCTTATATACACAGTCACTGTAAACCAAAGAAAAAAAATTGACAAAGATACTATAGTCCGTTTCAGTTTTATAAATCTTCGAAAAAAAATTCTTGTAAAATCATTTTTCGAAATAATTCAAGTTTCCAACTGAAACAGGATTATAAAGGATGTTTTTTGATGTTCAAACAACATCTTTAGATAGTCAAATGAGTTGATGATCACATGACTTATTATTCACCTGAACATTCAAATACCTCTTACAATACTAAGGCATACAAAAAAATACAAGAAATATATACAACTGAAATAACATAAAGCCTAATAGGAAAGTTTTTTGTTTATTGAGATAAAATTCTGAAAATATTTCCCAGAGTTCGTATGTACTGTAGAAATGAATCTGCAGTAGAAAAGAATATTTTTGAAAGATGAATTTAAATGGACTATAGTATGTACAATCATTTTACAAATAAACAACTTTAAAAAAAAAAAAAAGTTTAAAATTAAGAAGGCCCTTAGAAGGACTGGTGCATGCATTTATATTGCAAAAGTGTAATGATTGTTACCATAACTTTAAAGGAGACATGACACAAAAAAAAATATTTTTTTTCAATTTTTGGTTTATTTGATTTATTACACCTGATATGTATAATAAAACACCCCTTGTAGTTACTTACATGATTTAATTGAAGATAAATTGATTCAAAATCGATGATGACCTAAGCCATACAAATATTTATTAGCCATGTGGTCACTTGACCGTGCTACATCATTGGTTCTTAATTCATAGATCGAGTGGTTGAAATGCGTGGAGCTTCTGCTGTTTTAACATGATTTTTACAACTGAGAGTTAAAATGATAAACAATGACAGAAATATTTAACTATTACATGTATGAAGACTACAGTCCACAGAGAGACGACACCACTTCTTTACGAAGATTACATAGAAATATTGCATTATGCTCTTTCATGTTCAATTGAACTTTTTACATAAAGTAAATTAAATTCATATTCTAAGATTTAAACTGTTCCGATCTCGATCTTCAATGAAAATACTGATTTCACCCCTTTTTACAGAATGTTACTCCTGACAAGTGTACCAGTACCATGCAAGTACAGCTATAGGATAATACGCACATGTCTATTTTTAACTGGTTTTTGATAATTATATTTGAGAACCCATCAAAGCATTTCGTGCAGAAGCTTCTCATGTTCTTAATCTTTTTTGCTAAAATTAAATTTTATCTGACCTAAAAAAAATTACCTGAAAAAGCTCCCTTAAACTCAACTAGGGTCACCTATTATAAATTGTGTATTGTGTCAAATTCGCCACGTAAATTGTTTTATTTCAAAATTCTTAAGACAAAAGAAATGCAAATATATTTTAATTATTCAAGTCATACATCTGCGTTGACCCCTGTGTCACGAGGCGCTGAACAATGTAAAGATAAAAGAAGCTGCCAATGCTTTCTCTTGGCCATAATTAAATCTACAGTGTTTGTTAATTGATATAACCCAGCGACAAAGAAAGAATGATACACAGAGTGTCACTATTTTATTTGTACCCTCCTGTTCAAGTCCTAAAAATAGTGTGAAAGGTAGTTGTGTTTTTGCTACACGGGAATGTATGCCTAACGAAAATGAAAAGCTGTCAGAAAATGAAAAGAAGTTTAACCTTCTTGCTTTCTAAACACAATTACTGCACTCATATGTGGATCACTGGACCACTCTGCATCATATATACAAGCTATTTTTGAAGATTTATTCATTTGTCTTGAGCAGGTGTATACATTTTCAATGCACCCAAATGGAAATTGAGAACCAATGACGCAGCACTTCCAAATTTGGTAAGTGGGTGTTACTTCCGGTTTTCATTTATGCATATTAATTAGGTCGTCATAATAACACAAATAAATCATTCTAACTTTATTTAGCACTAACCTGATGAGAAAACGTTTATTACACTCGTATTGAAACATACTCTAGTTTTATCAATATAAAATTTTAAAAAATGATATTTTTGTGTCACATCTCCTTTAAGCTGTTTAAACTAATCAGCTAGAAAGAATCTCAGTTTAACAATGTATGAGCATCAAATTCTTTCTAAAAGAAGTTTCTACATTCAGTTCAATTAAGTAATTAAAACAAAAAAAGAAGGCTTGGTCTACGAATATTTAAATAAAATGAAACTGTGTTATCCAATCAGAAACAAGTAAATTACTTGTATATCGAGTACAAGCTACCCAAACACACTGGTGGATGGTATAATATAGAGGTTAAAGTCATCATAATTGACAGCTATTCAAACTTAAAGGCAGTGTCTAAAGATCACAAAGGCGTTCTGAAGTAGAAAAGTAGGACACATTGGTATAAGGCCAAAAAAAAAAATATGTTTATTGTCACATGCGGAAAAAAACTAATAAGCTTCATAAGAGAAACAGATGACACTGTAATGGTGCACGAACTTGCCTATCAGCTAGTTTTCTTTTTTAATTGCTGACTGCTTGCACTGGAGGTCACCACTGTTGTTAAATACTATAAATACCGGTACCGGTGACAGAAAAGGTGGGAATTTCCAGAATTTCAGAAAATTGCCGATAAAAAAATTAAGTTAGCGGTGATAAAATGAGGGTCGGTCGGGTGACCGTAAACACACAATTTTATTTTTGGCCTAATGTAGGGCAGATTTCTACCTAGAGAGCTATTTAAATTACTCACTAGCCTATATAAATTAGTATTGAAAATAGAACATGTCTTTTTCAATTAGCTGTAACTGAAATTTATTTTGTGTTTTCATTGGTTTAAGTTCGAGTAAATTATTTTTAGCCATCCACTAAAACTTTCCAAATAAAAGAATGTTCCAATGTCCCCTGTGTAAAAAAAAAAGTGCTGGAAACTGTAAATTCACTTAAGTCCAAGGGTCGCCATATAAAAATCAATCAACTGTTATCAAAGTTGAACTTAACCTGTAACTTTTCATAGTAAGACTTCATACAAAAGCTAAAATCAATTGGTCAAAGCATTACAAAAAAAAAACGAAAATTGTAAATTCACTGAAATTTTCTAAAATCCAAGGCCCATAACTTCCATAAAAATCATTTAACCATAACCAAAGTCGATCTTAATCTGTAACTCTTCATAATAAGGCTACATACTAAAAACAAACTTATTTGGTAGAAGCAATACAAAAAAAGTGCTGAAAGCGCGGAAGGACAGATGAACACCCAGAATTTCCATGTCCCCTGAGGGACAAAAATGTATGCAAGTTAAGTGTTGATGAGGTTAGAAACTACTGCATGGTTATAGAGGAAAAGATTTTTTTTTTTGCTTCTTTGACATAAGCTAAGCAATGTGGTTGCAAAAAACACATGTAAGTGTGCTGGAAAACTTTATATGGCCTTATTAAAACTTGGTTTATGTTTAATTTTTTTTTAGGGGAGTGGTGGGGTGGGGATTGGGATGTACACCACATCTAAAAACACAAGAGCAAAATGAAGAAAGGGAAAATAGAAACACACAACAATGAACATCCTATATTGTAGTTTGCCCTAATCCAGATATATTCATGACATTTGCAGAGGCATTTTTTTTTAATATGACAGTAATGCCTATGACATTTATGCCTAACCAGTGATGTCACTAAGTTTTTAAGTAGCTGGCTAATTAGATAAAGTAGGCGGCGACCCCGCCCATTACGGCAGGGGGTCCGGAAGCTCTGGGGTAAATGGTGCAATATCCTGCATTCTAGGGCTCTCCTGGGCCATTGTACAAGACAATAAGATTACAATTTTTATACAAGTTTCTGTTAGTTAAGCCTAAAAAATGTGATATTTTTTTAAAATTTTGAACAAATTGTTTATTATTGAAAAGTTCCCCATTGCATAGACCCTTCTTTTTTCCACTTAAGACAAGTGACAACAAAGTCAGAATCCAATGGGAACAAAGTCCAAGGAGCAAAATCAAAGGGGAAAATCAAATAGACAAGTTACGAATCCATGACTGCACACACAATGTACAGATCAACTGGTGAAATCGTCACATTCATGCACAAAGTAATATTACTGTCTACTGATTATCTAAATGCTTAACAGTGCTAGAGTGTGAATGATTCACATTCTAGCACTGTTAAGCAATTAGGTAATTTTAACCATTAATGTATCCAACTATACATGAAATGACACTTTTTCATAAAACAATCAAAATTGGTTCGATGAAAGCAAATGAAATTGAATCCACAGAAAGTTATGGCAAAATATATAGTACACTTGTTAGACAATTGTTTATTATATAATATGCACAATATTCAACAGTTACATTCTAAATCATCATTGTCATCTGAATTGTCATCTTCATATATGTCACAAGCAGCAACCTTTTGGGCGAATTTAGCAAGTTGCATGACTCGAACTGCCTTGTTGTATTCCTCCTCTACTAACTGAAGGTCCAAAGGGTTGCTGCCTATGACCTCAGTTTGAGTGGCTGTTTCTGAAACAGACACTAAAGTACCTACACGTACATTTTCAGATTCAACATGCACATTCATTCCATTTGTTCCTTTGTCCCTGTGTCACAGGCTTTGACCTTTTACGGCCCGACATGTTGCTTTTTGCTGACCGGAAACGAAGTATTTTTAGTTCGGTAAAAATAAGAAAGTCTATATTTGGAAACAGGGAAAAAACGCGGACTATTTATTTTAGCAACCGAACAATGCATTAAAGTCACACCGATGCGTCATTCAAGTGCAATCTTTAATATTTGTGGATGAATATTGTCAGTATATTATATAAAGAGGGTTTTGAAGAATATTTCATGAATTTTATTTTTGTGGGGTACGAAAGTAGCCGGCGACGTTTGAAAGAGTAGCCGGCGATTTTTGCCGGCTGCCGGCTTCTAATGACATCCCTGCTAACTAACTCACTAGTATTGCTCTAAACTTTCAAAAGAAAGTAGTCTGAAGCAGAATGTCAAAGTAGCCTTAAAACTACAAATGTAGCTGTTGTTAAGGTTCACCTTTAGACAAATATGGCCTCAATTTCACACTAGTTTCCTCGGACTATAGATTGACTGAATTCTGATGTTTAACGCCCAAGCAGCAACATTTCTGCTATATCCAGGTGATAAACAACAAATGGATGATAAAATGAACATGAAATGATGATGAAATGAAAAATGGGATGGGACACAAGGATTATAGGATCAACGAATTTTGATTGCCACTGGAAATAGGGAGAGGTGGGTAGGGTCATGGAATTTACCCTCCTGTCAAGGAGCACAAAGGTACATGTACCTACTCCTAATGAATACCATAGAAGGGTTCTTTAAGCATGCCAGGAACACAACATCTTGCCCAAAAGGTTGCAACACTATGGTTTGCAGTCAGGTATTCCGTATTTTGGCCTCACGACATCAGCATGTAGCATGCCAGGGTTACCCAATTGAACCACCTGAAGCACACAATCCAGTTGCTCTGTGGGCAGAGCACCCTGGCCCCTGGTCAGGATTCTGAGCACTATTTAGCTGCCTTTTACGACAAGCTTGGCACAGCTACAGGCCTATTCTTTTGACACCCAGACCCACAAGGGGCCCCACTACAGATAAAACTGTATCTAGAAGAATTTTAGGGCATAGCATCCCCTAGGCAGTGTTCATTCCAGAAAATTCCAGGAGTGTCCAGTGGCCTCTTTAACAGTAAAACAGGGGGTCATTTTCGGAATTAAGGCGGCCAATATGACAGTATGATGGGGTCATTGATAGATGACAGGAAAGATTCAACCAACAAACAAGTTAACCTCAGGTTTGTATGCACTTTATAGTTTCATTTTAGTTGAGAGGTACATTCACTTCAAGTAAATGAAAGACTTACTGAGTGTCTACTGCAGGATCAGAGGAAACGTGCATGTCCCCTGCACACCACCTACAGTTTCCCTTATCCTTTTTGACCAAAAAAACGGTCATGCTGGTCAATAGAAAGACAATAGCCACCTATACACAATAGGTGATTAAAACTGTGTAAATGAGTAGACCATATCAAGTGAACCTCAGTTGTTTATTTCTGCACTCTCTGCTGAACTAATAAAATTAACCCTGCAAGTCAGGTCAGATTTTGATTTAATTTGAAATAAACTTGATGTGACATTTTTTTTTAAATCTTGGGGATGCTATGCCTTAAAAATTTTCTAGATACAAGGGTATGTCTCTAATCAGAGGGAAATTAGCGCATTAGTGGTAACATTGGGGCCATAATGAACCCCGATACTGTTTTCCAAACTAAATGTAAATCAACCATACAAGAAAATTAAACCAACCAGTCAAACAATCCATCACGGGTTCAAACCACCAAACCGAAAAGACGTTAATGACCCCCCCCCCCCCCCACCACCACCACCACCACCACCACCAAACCTACGACGGCCACACGATATGTACATCCATATTTCAGGTATTATTGCCATCGGAAAACAAAATTAGCATACAATAAATTACTGTTATATGTCTCAAATAATTAAGACGTTCAATACTCTTACGTTCCGACAAAGAATTTCTGTTAAGAACATTGATAAACATAGACATGTGCTTTGACGTCAAATATGTTCCTCTGCAATATCGGGGATACAGTTATTTGTAGAGGACAAGTCGTACTTTTAATGATTCGATCCCATCTGAAGTCGTCCAGCGTCATACAAATTTGTCAAGATTTCAGATTCGGACTCCAGCGAAAGACAACGGTGTTAATTTAAGAAACCATCCGATGTTAACAAAATTAATTCGAGTTGATAAGTAATTTGATTTCATCCAAGTAGCTGAGAAAGTAATTACCAACTATGATAGCTTATATATATTTTTATGAGAAACTTAGAAAAGTTGTTGAAATTTGACTTTTCAGATTACGAAAAGTTCCGCAATTTTAGATTAAATTAATTTTTTGCAAAATTCTTGATATAGAAAATGTTATCGAAAGGCCTCTTATTAAACTAAATAAGGTAAACCATCTTTGATTGATTTTATTAAAATTATATTTAACAAATACTCATAAAACGCCCCAACTCGAAAAACGAATTACGAAGTGAGGAATCTCAAAGTTAAACATGTTGAATTTCAAAGTAATGGACAATTCACAAATTAAGAAGTTAACAAATTACGGATGACAAATGAACGCTTCACGAATTAAGAATTTTGATTCCGTTGGCATTCCATAAGCAAAAGGCATCAATTGTCCATAGTGATCGACCCAGCTCACCTGCTCCACCTTTTTACTTACTGCACGGAGCCATGCCAGATTACTTTTCCAAAACATTGTCCGAGCTTTCAAGGATATGAACCTCAGACCTACAGCACAACCCCCTGACGACTTCAAGATTTGGATGGAGGAGTATAAGGTGACTGATATGGTATGCTGGACGAATATTTACCGTGCATTCCGCCATTTTCTGAGGATTAAAATACTTGAACACCATATATATGATGTATGAAGGTACGAGGTGAAATGTCTTGTAACATCTGATTAAGCCCTTAGCATAATTAGAATGGCAATGATTCGATCTCTACGTGGTGATGTAGGCCGAGTCCTTCTACATCTTGGTCAAACAGCTGACATTGAAGACATCATTAAGAAAATTAAAAGCATTTATGGTTCAGTTTACCCAGTTAAGTCGCTGCTTGGACAGCTCTATACAATAAGACAATGCAATGATGAAGATGTAGCAACATGGGCTAATCGATTAGGAGAGATTTTGAGGAAAGCAAAAGATCGGGAAAATATCCACGATACTGAATCAAATAACAAGCTTACTTTTATATTCTTCGATGGACGTTAATCTGAATTCAAGAATATAGCTCGCTTCAAGAAGGATACCGAGTTCGACACTTTACTCCCAGCTGTTATATAGATTGAAGGTCAACACAATTTAAAGCCATCAGCAAAAACTAAACCAAATTCAGTTAAACAGTCAACGACAACAATTGAGCATAAAGAGATTCAAGAAATAACTGCTCAGGTTAAACAGCTTTCCCAAAAAGTTAATTAGAGCTATGAAGGGAACTGGAATCAGCAGCATTATACCAACACCAGATGAAGAATCCGCGATCTTTATTTACCGTACCAACCCGATGAAAGAGTTATCCATCGACAATATAGTAGGGAAGGACAGCAAGATGAAAAAATGATCCGTTGGCGATGTCGACAGCATGGACACATTGTCGTCAACTGTCATGAATGTTTAGATCATTCAATGAAAGCAGAACGAGCCCTGGACCTCCAAAAGAACTTCGTAATACAACAAACAACAACTAACTCCATGGTGTCACCAGGACTTCTCAGGTCAGCAAATAAAGCCTCAACTACCATCAATGGGATGAACACTATGCCTTTATTAGAAACAGAGTCAACAGTATCAACTATAAGCAAGAGTTTCTACAACCAGCCTCTTTCTTTTTCACCGCTTGAGTAGCTTACCTGCTTACTCAATATTGAATGTGCTGTCAGAAAACCGCTACCATATCTTGGCTAGACAGAAGCAGATCTGCATTTATCTAGCTAGTGCATCATCCTTCATAGCGAAACCTTGCCCATTCCTTGCGTTACCAGACAGTGAATACCAGAAACATATTCCACTACTGATTGCCACCAACATTCTAGAGGAATTTTGAAAGATGCACAGCAACAGTATGGCCATTGATTTCAACAAGACGCTTGCATGGAGACTCCATTCTGCCTTGCTTTCAGATGTATTGTACTTCGTGATAAGGAACTTCAGAGACAGCATAACCGATTGGCTCAATTGAAATCAGCAGAAACTACACCGATTACCATCCCTGCTAACTCTAAAGTGGTCATCATTGGATTTTCATTTAAGATGCTTCAACGTCTATCAACAGTTGCTACACAACATTCAACCAACAATTCTGTCATACCTACCGACCTTGACATTGTGCCACCTGTAACAACCTTCGACTTGAATCAGCAAGACACCATTTGTACCATTACATAACTTGAATGTAGAAATAAGAGCCATTACTTTAGCACATATAGCCTTGCTATGTGAACTACAGCCTGAAGTATCCATCTATTAAAAATTAGATTGATAAAGTCAGCAAGATGATGATACAACACAAGAAAGACATACCATCGTCTCCACTTCACAACGCCATGCGTGCTAACTTTGACAAACTGAAAGTAGTAAGAGGAGTATTATACAACGGAGTTACGAAAGACAACACCATTAAGCAGCAGGTAGAATCGCCAGAATCTCAGATTTCTACTGTTCTTCATTCACTCCACAACAACATGGGTCACTAGGGAAGAAATACAACAACATCTTTTGTGAAAAACTTTGTTCCTGGATTAAATTCTGTTGATTTCCTCTAGAATCTTGGTTCCCTTGATTACTATTTTAAAACAAAATCATAATCAGAGTAACGAGTAAGCTCTTGGTCCCCAGTTTTCAATTTTGTGTAACCTGTTTACGTTTTGAAAGAACAAATATGGAGATAAAACATTTTTGTACTTTGCATATATTGTTTTTTCCTTATGTTAAGATTACTATAATGAAATATGAGGGGTGTCATGCACGGTACATCTTGTTTACGGGTGTTTTTAGAAAAAATAGATGTATGCTTTTTAAGTAAAAGCTAGCTAAATAATAAAAATATCAGCTTTCTGCAAGATATTGACAATGATGAGTAATGAGTGTATAATAAACGTGTAAAAGGTGCGGGGAAACTGCATTGTTGGTTAGAAAAGCCGGCGGGTAAAGTGACTGTGTATATCTAATAGTCTGCAATGTTGTTTTATATGAATATTTCATGTATTGTGTAATAAAATATTATTTGACTTGTATGAATGTGTATTATGTTTTACTATTTGACTTGGACCGATTGACAGACGAGCTTTCGGAAACTGGTGATTGTATTGCAATCTAGTCGTAATCTTCTATATTCTTTTTCATGCTTGATTAGTACGAACTTCTTTTCTCGTCATCTATTGGTTGGTAATTGTCGCGGGTTAATTCCTGTTTCATTTGAAAACTCTTACCTACGTATCTGAACGGACATGTTGGTTTTTATGTTCATCCGAATCTAGCAACCTATATTCTTATCAACTCAACTTATATACGCATCTGATTTCAACATAACTATTACTAAGGTTAGTTTCTTTAACATTCCTAGATTAATTGTGCATGTTAGTGGTCTAGAAATTAATATTTTCACCTCGTATGAAAGTCCGGGAGGAGTGATTGATTGATTGTGTAACTTTCAGAATAATTCGCCTAAACACATAAATCTGTAATGATATTTTACTACGCTTAAATAATAGTGATTAATGATTGATTCATTTAACAGTTCGAGTGGACCGCTCGAAAGTAAAAGTGTAAGTCTTTAAATCGATCACTCACTGTGGTCATAAAGTAATTGTTTCAAACTGTAAATACAGTAAGTGATTTTTGATACTTCAGGTACAATACAGTAGTACTGGGGACTATTACTATTCCTGTGACCATTTATAAATGTGCCTCTTGCACGATATGTGAGGTAAGCTAAGTGTTTTGTATTCTTGAGTTTTCGCTTTGCTATTTTTTACGCTTATTGTATGCACTAAATCGCTTATGCTCTAACGCTGTTGTTTTGCTCTTTAATATGTTTTATTAGATAATTTGCCATTTTCTTATAATTTGCTACATTTGTTTATGGAGTAAACCCCCCCACCAACCGAGTGAAACTACATATTTAGCTAGTTGGTTTATGCTTCACAAGCAGATTGATGAAGCCGTAAATTAAATTTACTCATTTATTATATTTTTCCTATAATATGTAAATGTACTAAAATATACATTCACACACATGGTTAATTTTTAATGTTATCTTTATGTGCAAGATGCTATTATTTATCTTGTGCTGTGTATTGAATATAACTGTATTTTACAGGGCATTAACATTTATTGGCAATAAAGCATAGAACCCTAGAAATTATAGTTTACTTCTATCAACCCCCTAGAAACAGAGGTTGTGACATATTCATTGCGATATCATCACCTGAAATTTGTCAGGATATTTGTTTTTTATTTACATTGATACCTTCTACAAATCACTCACAAGATGAGTTTCTGAAACTTAGATTTTTACACGTCATGTTTATATGATATTATGTGTAGTGACTTTGTTACTTTAGTAGTGGACGATTTTAATGTCGACATTGCAAACGATACTCCAAATGGAAAACACAAGGCTTTCGAACACTCTCTTTATGAAAGAAATCTTAAGGTAGTCCCTATGTTAAATAATAGGAAAAGTCCCATGTTTACTCCTAGAAACAAAGATAGAACTCAACGTTCTACTATTGATTATATTGTTATTCCAGAATCAAAATAAGTTTTTTACTTAAACAAGTTGCAAAAGAAGTTGCTTTGATTAAAATATGTAGCATTATGACCCAAACAAACACAGAAAAAAGTCTAACAGAATCTAACGCAAGAAAACCACAAATAATGCATTTCAAATTTCCTATGGAAATTTACACTGGAAAGGGGAAGTAACTCTGTAAAAATAATGATTTTGACAGATTTTTGTTCCTTCTTTATCAATTTCATTTAAAGAATAATGTTTAGATGGATGTTTTTTTTTCAAATTTACTTTCTCCCATAAAGTGCTGCACATAGTATGTAACATTTTAAATTATAGGATAAGTATGTTTAAATTTTTTGGAAATTTTCAATGATAAAATTTTTCAGGCACTTCCGTCATTTTTGATTTTTTCCCCCAAAAATGTATTGTTTATTTCTGCATGCCATTAATCAGCATTTCTGCCTTTGTTAAAAGAATCTTTTAACCACAAAAAGCGGGATGATTACTTCAGCATTTTCATCAAAATAGGAATTCTTGAACTTCGTTACCTCGAAAGAATAATGGACACATGGTTTACTACTTATTTTCTAAATCAAAGTTGTTGTTTGGTTGAAGATATGAAAACTCTTGAAAAAGTTGTTGTTGATCCTCTAATCAATGGTAAAAGGTCTACTATCGCCACATTTTATTTATTAGATAAAGCATAATTATTATTTTGAATCAAATTTTATTATTATGTCAGCCATTTTGAGTTATCTCCCCTTTCCCATTGTAATTTCCATAGGAAATTTAATATGCTTATTTTGAAGTTTCTGTACTTTAAATTTAGACTTCTCTGTGCTTATTTTGGTCATAATGCTAGAGCTTAGAACTAAAAATATTTTCTGTTGCAATTTCTATAGTTTAAGGGCAAAATTTTGCTAGATTGACTGGAATAAATCATGCTTAATAGTGTATCTGATTTATTTGTTGACGGAATATGTCCAAAACTGATCATTTTCTTATTTGTGTGTCTCTCAATACAAATTTAATTTGCGTTACAATTGGCGACTCCAAATAATACAGACATTTTCTAAAATGGAACAAAGCTGATGAATTTGAGTTAAAAATGCATAAAACTGAGATTGATAAACTGATGAACTTTGAAGTATCAAATCATAGTAGAGACTACGTCAGTCTCGTCGAACATTACAACAGTATCATTACAAATGCCCTTCATCTGTCAGAGAATGCGTGTATTCCTTTCGGAAAACATGGTCTCTGCCTTTAACTATATTGGATGAATAATAGGTTAGGGACTTATCACATCGAACAGCGCCAAGCCAGGCCAAGATGGCTAGAAAATGACAAACCAAGCGATAAATCAAATAGATTTTTCCAAGAATATCAAGACAACAAAAGGGTATTCAGAAAAAGAAGACGACAAGCTGAAAGGATGTGGAATGAGGAAAAGTACGAAGACTATAGGAATGCTGCCGAAATTGACATTGGTAAATTTTACAAGACCGCTCTGAAATCAAACATTAAAGGTAATCCAATATGTAAGTTGGTATATGAAGGAACTGTAAGTGTTTTACCCGGTAAAATATGTGAAACATGGTAAGTTTGAGGAATTGAATTGTGGCAAAAGCTCTGATGTCTACGATGAAGACTTCTATGTTAAAGTCACCAAGAAGGTACAAACATTATTTGACCAATCAGAAAAAAGACACTTTTAGTACATTGGAACATGACATTACATCTGAAGAAATTAGCAACCAAATAAAAATATTGAAAGTGGGAAAATCACCAGGTCAAGATAGAATTTCAAACGAACATCTTAAGTATGGCGGAAAAACTTTGTTGAAACTTTTGTGTTATTTCGTCAACTTGATACTAGAACATGAATACCTACCAATGGCCTTCAGACATGGCATTGCTATTCCTCTTTATAAAGGCCACAATAAAGACAAGTCCATCGAAACAGTTACCGTGCTGTGACACTTATACATCATCAATAGGGAAGTTAGTCGAAAAGATTATCATATGCCATATTCAAACCCATTTAGAAATATCATCATACCTCACCCACTTCAATTTGGAGTTGTAAATGAACACGGAGCGATACCTGCTTTATATGCTTTAAAAGAAGTGTTTCGGTATAACAACGAAAGAAACTCTCGTGTTTATGCAACTTTTCTTGACAATGAAAATGCGTTAGATATGGTGAGGCAAGATGGCCTCCTCCATAAACTTTACACCATTAGGATAAAAGGAACTATATGGAACTTGATATATATATATATCACATACAAAACAGAGACGTCTCATGTTCAATACTCATTCTCATGTGGTATGACAAACCAGGTTTTTCGCATTAAACAAGGCGTAGGTCAAGGCGCTGCTCTCTCAGATTTGCTCTTCGCAGTTTTTATCAATTAATTAATTCATAAAAGAAACAAAACTTGTTATTGGTTCATATCATGATCCATTCATATTACCAGCTGATGATACAACTATTTTAAGCCCATCAGTAAATGATTGTCAGACTTTGTTAAAAACTGCGTACTGCTATACTAAAATATGGAGGTTAAAATATAATGAGAAAAGGAGTTGTGTTTTGATCTTTGACCTATCTAAAAATCTAAATATATTGTAAAGAATATTAATTTAACGCTTGGTAATAAGCTTATCTAAAGAATGGATACGGTTAAATACGCTGGGTCAATCATTATAATATTAGCGATAAAAGCAATGAACGAACAGAATCAGTATCTATATCTATAAAACAGAGACTTCTGAGAAAATCAGAGTATTTTTTTTTTCACGCAGTTATTTAATTTACGTGTTGCACAAGTGATGACTTGAGACATTAGGAAATCGTCAGTGACCTATGAACTTGTTGATCTGTTGCAAAAATATGACTTGCTCTTGTTTTTTGAAAACTATCTAAAACATTTTTTTCACCAATACACCTTTGGAGAAAAAATAGTCATCTAGTCTATAAACATTTATGAAGAAAACAAGTAGAAGCAAAGCGTTGAAGAACGACCTGATCTGCAGACATACGCTCATGTTCATACCAATTTGACTGAAAATAACCTTCTAAGGCTTGCCGTTTCTTTACCATTTATGAACTCAAAATTAATGACACTCGTAAAATCAGGTTCGACTTCAATCAGACAAGGCAAGTGTTCTTTATGCAAGTCTTTTTCAACAGACATTATTAGACATTATTTACTTAGTTACGAACAACTTCTAGATGTTCGATCAGAGATTTTTTATGAGATCGTTGACATGCATGCTTCATATCCACGAATCCGTCATATTTTTTTATCAGCATGATGATTACCTGGTCGTGTCATTGGTGGGTGGAGTAACGACTGTCGTGAACCCATTATCGTCCGATAAATGGAGTCGTCTCATGTGGCATTTAGCAGAGTATGTTACAAAAGTGTACTAAACTTTTTCACCACCTACTTCGGTGATATATATTATCATAGCAAATTAACTGTATAGAATACATTTTATTAATTTGGTGTCTAATGACAATTTAATTTGCCAATATAATGTTTACACAGCTTTGTCTGTGTTACAGCTAACTTTGTTTCTTCAAATCTTCAACTATGGATGAAATAAAGATAATAAATCAATCAACCCACCAATCAATCAGCTGGTCTACAAAAAATATCGCACGACGCTCCAAACGCCTGTACTCCTTCAGTTTGGAATGGAGAGCTTTCCTGCGGTCAGCCATCTCTCGTGGATATTGCTAAAATATTTTCCTTTCATATTTCTGGAACGGATTTCAATACAAGATAATAATCAGAGTAATGAATAAGATCTAGGTTCATAGTTTTTAGTTTTCCGTAATGCAAATTTTGAAAGTCAATGCCATCTTCAATTTTAAGTTTGGTTTTGATGAAAATTTTAACCAACTCCTCCGTATTTTTATCTTCGTTTTCATTTATGTCTTCGATAATGATATTGTACTTCATCGAATGTTTTAAAAGTTTGTGAAAGTCTTCTTTTAGTTTATCGTTTTCCGTGAGCAAAACGTCTCTATTCTCCTCGACACTGTTCATACGCCTTTCAATCTCATGATGACATTCTTCATTTTTCAAGGTTTGATCATGTACACGTAATGTATTTCTCAGACTGAATATCGCATTAAATGTCACCAAGACCAATTTCTACAGAACTTAGCTTTTGGGTTACGTCGTCCAGCATTTGGAGTTTAGCTAGCTATTGATTAGTTTGCAGTTGAAGACGTTGAGAGTAATCCCTTTAGAGATTCGGCGCTGGAGATATTTTATTTTTGTTTTTACCGGTGGTGGTCAAAACAAAAAAATATTCCAGCGCCGAATCCCTAAAGGGATCACGTGGAGAGAAACGAGTAGAATGTCGAACACGGTAAACACATTTATAGGTGATTGACGTGTAGGGTCTGTTGACATTTTATTGTATATCGGTATTCTGTGGTTGTTGGTTAGATACTATTGGAGCTAGATGTTTGTTTGTTTGTTGGGGTTTAACGTCCGTTCAGCTATATTCAGACGAGTTGGAGCTAGAAGTGGAACAAATTGTGGTATCCGAGGCCCAGAAGATACAGCAGGTAAACTTTCTCTTGGCGGCACGAAACTCGATTGTTGAAAAAGGGGAGTGACAGACATTGACTGAGACGGCTCATACAGTTTCGTTTGAAGACTTTTTGTAAAACTGGTCATACTATTTGTGCCTTACCTATAGAAGGCTCGTTGGCCTGGCCAATGACCCAAGAAATGTCCTGGGACTGATTGGCATTGATATCACCTTTTTTTGTTTGAACGGTGGGGTACTCAAATTTCTGCTCCTGTTTTGCTTGATCCTCCTCAAATTTCTTCCCATTTGTTGAACTGTCAATACAAACATATCACTCGGTACATCCCCTGCTCTATGTAGCAGAGAATTGAAATAGTTAATGGTGACTAGTTTGGGCATTTGTGAAACCCAGATTTTAGATTTTTGAGTGATTCTGGGAGTAACCATTGACATTTACAGTTATTGATTTATCTATATATTTATAGGTCACATAATCAAAGTCCATTGTATTCATATTCTAACTTTCATACTTAATATGTAATCCATACTGTAAGTAAAAGCTTTATCTAGAATCTATATATGATGTTTATATTAATTAATTAACACCATAACAATAAAATTGAAAAAGGTAGCACTTTCCATATATCCGTTACACCCTTCATTTCATGCATTATAAAGCTAGGACATCGTTGCTTCGAGTAGATAATTTGTACGTCTTTTTGGATATAAACCACTAAAATTCCAGAAAATCTTTCGAAACATAGTGTTAGCCAATCAACTGCACAATATGAGTGAGGCTGACCATCAGCTGACTGTTCCTATACTTGTTTTAATTGTCGTTTTTGTGTTAACATATATACTCAATACTGTTAGACCCGATTTGCACTCATATGTGGTATTTGTAATACATGACGGACTGAGGGGTTTCTTAACGCCCTTGGCTATTGTTTAGGGTCTCTCGCGGACGGCGTAAAGCATCAAAGCGTTTACAGTCCCTAGGCATATTCACACCCGTGAATGTGGGTCATGGTGTATTACTGTCATGTGACCACGTTCATTCATTAAATGCAATGTCACGCGATTTAATGTCGATCCGTGACCTAGTGATCCAATTTGTGATCTGCACGCTATACAATCTTTGACCCAACAAAATATTTCATGGGATGCAATTAATACTTTCCAGTGCATTAAGACAGCATGTACTGAAAACTCTTTATATGATTTTAGTTGAACCAGTATTATTTCTCCATTGGAAATGGTAAAATTTGGTTTTCAACATTTGAGTTTTAGCATAATAAGTGGAGAAACAGTTTAGGAAAAAGAAACGAGGTTGTAATAATCTCCTTTTCTGAGATAATTTTATTACGATATTGTACATGCAATGTTCTTTAAAAAGATGTTAAAATAGTCATAATGATGTTAGATGATGTTTCCGTTTGAATATTCAATAAACATTTTGAACTACACTATAAGATTTACTGTATGATTATAAATGGAACGAGTAACAACGTACACTCAGTCAACAAATGCAGGCATTGATATACAAAAAAACCCCAACATTTTTGATAATTTTTTATAAAGTATTGAAAACAAATGTCTGCTCTTTTTCCTATATTAGCAGATAGACAAATATGCATGAATCGCCCCTCTGTTAAAAGGATGAGGGTTTTATTAAGTATCAAGACATTAATACTACACACGTTAAAATAACTAAGTTTTGTGAAGAAGATTTACAGGATTTAATGAAATAGAGATTCTAAAAACCGCACGTGTTGTGAAGTGCTGAATGTACATACACGTTATGTTGGTTCTGAAACCAAATGATACTAGCTGTGCTTCTGATTACAATATATACAGCTGCAAAACAAGTACTGTAGTATTTAGTTTTTGTCCAAGGAAATATCTTTCAGACTACAAATGTATATAACTATTTAGAAGTTGATAAAATTGTTTAATACCAGATTTAGTTGAAATATTGATTTTGAAGTGTTAACTATGAGCCGGTATCGATGGATTTAGCCTTAAAGTCCTTTATATTGTAATTTTATTTCATAAAAATTTCGAATGGTTTCTGTTGACTACATGACTGTAAGTGGGTGGGAAGGTTTTTTCCGTTATGAAGTTTTAGTCTTTTTTGCCACAGAACTGTTTAAATAGGACCAATGTAAAAACAAAGACCTTATAGATATCTTAGCAAATCACACATTACTAATCTGGACCGTAGGGAGAGTAATTGACAAGCTTTTAGGGAACTGTAAACGGAGGATGTCCAACTCCCGTATCTGCATATATTTAAAGGTCTGAAAAATTCCAAACGATGTTAGAACTGTCAAATTTGCGAAGCAAATTTTTGGTCGTTCCCTCCGCGGGACTCGAACTCGTACCGCTGTGACATCTATGGCAACACCGCCTGCATTAAGTCCAGCGCCCTAGACCACTCAACCAGCTAGGCTGGACTTAGTGCAGGCGGTGTTGCCATATAGCCTAGATAATATAAACTGGAGAAAAATCCCATAGATTTCATCACCGATGGAATAGCATTCTTTTCAATAGTTCTTTGAGGATTTATTATATCAAGAAGCTAAGCATCAACTAATTAATTTCAACCTATCTCATCAAAATTTACTAGAAAAGTTCGTTCTTTTCTTTCTGATCTTGAACTTATCATAACTTGCAATATTTATTCAATCCAAGAAATTAAAAAGTAAACTTCACAAATTCACAAGAGACGTTGAACACATATCGGACAATACAGAAACACATGATATTTTATCACAGAACAAAACTACGCCTAAAAATTCTCCAAAAGAATTTCCGCCGCTACAATTGTCGACCTCTCATCTTTTGCTCTATCTGAAACTGAAACCAGAGTTTTATCTAAAGGTTTAAATTTTGTCCTACTCCGAACAATATACATGTAGATGAAGTTCAACTTGAAGATGACCTAGACAAATTTGCCAGATCCCTCTGACTAAGAGAACATTTTGCTAATAAACAGGAAGACCAGGATGTGGACCCTGATAGTTCTGACTCCGACCAGGAAGACAGTGAACAATACACTCGACAATTCAAAAAGAAAAATCCATGGTCTCCTAAGGCACCGGTCATTTTTATACCGAGGGGGGCTGGGATTTCAATGTTGATTAATAATTTTTTTCTGCTCTTCTTAAAATTATTTAACTTTGTTTCAATAGCAAAGGAATTATAATTTTTTTCAGGAATATGGCAGATGTCTAACTTTACGATAAAAAATGCATAGAAAATTAGAAAATATTATGTAAATATCAAGGGAGTGCATATGAAAATAAAGATTCAGTTCAGTCAGGTATTTCATATTTCTTAAGACTAAATAAAATTAGTGGATTTACATCCCCTCCGGCTCCCGCTCATAAAAAAAACCCATTTTGGGAATTTCCAAATCAGGATTTTTTTACGTCAGTTTCTTATATTTGGCATAACATACAAATCTTTCAATTCTTGGAGTCCAAAATAATGTTTCTTCTCCGAAACTGATGTGACTATGGATTTAAAACATGTCTATACATCAAATACCTAAAATTAGGCCAACAAATGTCTGGTGAGGATTAAAAATTAAAAAATAAAATCCTCCCAACTACCCCATATCTTTGGTGAGGGTTGGGTGAAATTCACTTGGCCTAAACAAGACCTGGCTTTGTCTGTAGCCAGAAACTGGACGAAGAGCATAACAGAGAATGAGAAAGTCTAGAACTTTCGCAGGCCGGGAGGCTTCCCCTGCGATACCACAAAAAAGTCTGGAACTCGTGCAGGGAAGCAACCCACGTCACAATCATGCATGGCCAATCTAGAGTGATCACCTTGTATACACCGTCCTTTTAGAAACCAAAAATGTATCAATTAGGCAAGAAGCAATTAATGTGTAAATTCATGATTGTATATTATATCTAATTAAAATTCTTGCCCACTTATATAGAAAATAAGGGTTGAAAGGAGACAACCTTGGCTTTTCAGTTGTCTCGATTGTATCGTCAGACAACCATGGCGTGTATTCCTTCTTTAAGAAACTAACTTCTTCTTGGCGTGTGGTGTTAAATGTGGATTTTACTCTCTCCCATTGTTTGTCTACTGGGCCTCTTCCTTATGTTATACTTTCTGCTCCAATCTGATTTTGTCTAGTTGCCCTGGCTATCGATCAAAAATTCAGCCACGCAAGTTGATGATCGGATGCTATATCAGCATCTCGATAAGCTCTAACGTCTGTCATACTCTTTCTCCATCCCATGGCAACTGTAATGTGGTCTATCTGGTTTCTGGTTTTCATTTCTGCAGATCTAAGGTTGTTTTGTGTATATCCATGCCGTACTTCCTATGACCTGATCGTATTGGGGGCAAAAATCTGCAAATAGTTCTCCATTTTCGTTGATGTTACCAATTCCTTCCTTCCCTGTGATGGGTTATCTTCCTGTGCTATAATTTCAAACTTTGGCATTGATGTCATCCATTACAATCAAGATACCCCGTGGTGTTGTTTAATCTAGGTGGCGTAAAGCTGGTTGTAAAACTCTTCTTTGTTTTCTTCCCCTGATAAGTTGGTAGGAGCGTAGCATTGAATGACTGTTACTTTTTTGTGTCTTTGACATAAATTTTACCACGACAATTCTTTCACTCACAGGATTCCATTCGACGATTAATTTGGTCTTCTTGTTTAGCAGGATTTCCACTCCATTTTGATGGTTAACATTCTCATTTGGTGGTCCAGAGTACAGTAGAGTTTGCCCAAAAGATAGTATGACCGCTCCAGATGATGTCCATCTACTTTCGTCCCAAAATATTAAGATTGTAGCGCTCCATTTCCATTGCAGCCTGGGCAGCTTTTCAGGTTTTGAATAATGTCTGCACTTTCCAGCTTGCAATCATTGAGGGAGTCTTAAGTGTCATGACCCTGGTCCATCTCCAAACCAAGTCAAATTCATCTACAACCACCTCCATTTCTACTACTATACTCGACGTCACATACAACACATCTTCGAATTGAAGCTCTACCTTTTAAACCGTCGGGACTTACCGCTAGAGTTGTCTCTCTTTTATTTAATATGAAGATAGTTCGCATATATGCATGATGCATGACGTGTTAGTACCAACGAGTCGCTTATTAGCTTAAATCATGCGTAACAAATCCTTACGAGAAAATCCCATACTAATATCCGCCATGTTGGTTTCTACGGGACGATTTGTTTACAAACGAAGTTCGTAAGTTCCCGTCGAACTCCGGTGACAATCGTCTGCTTGATCAACTTCTCGGTATTGTACGTTGTTCGCGTAAAATAAATCCGAGATATCCGAAATAACGCCGAAATGCATTCTGGGTTCCTCGGGTTTTGGACAAACCATATAAACGTAAACAACATCTCCAAGCAACCCGATCACTGTAAACATGGCCGACTTTTTACAATGTAAATATTGGCACCGAGAATTAAAATCTGACCGGAATTTAACGATTCAATGTTTAGGGAGAAGCCGTTTGGCTGAACAAATGAGCAAGTCATTTAAGACAATTTAAACGACGGTAGGTGTCAATAAAGTCGTAGGAAATATTTTTATTCAAATTTTAACAGTATGTTATTTATGTGACGCCGAGTATAATAATAAACGTTATAGTTCTGATAGTCCCGATAATCTGCCGGCCACCGTGCGACAAGAGTCTAGGCTAACTCGTAGACGAAACTCGACAGGTGATATGAGTGAGATCAGTTCCGCCATTAAAGAACTTACAAACCCCCAAAAAATACCAGCTTCTAGAAAAAGTATGATTGAAAAAGCTTTAACTAGTACTGACGTATTAAATGCAATAATTCCTGTACTTGCTGAAAAAAATAAGGGAAATCCTCTCTTAAGATATTAAGTCTGAGGTAGACAACTGTGTTCAGGACCAAACAAAACAATGCATGACAAAATCAATGATCAACAAAAAATTATACATGAACAAAAACAAAAACTATGTATACAGGCTATTAAATTCAACAAGCTTGAATTAGCATCATCTGATCAGTCTCTGTCTGGCAAAGAACATGCAAATGTTATTGACTTTCTGTACCAAAGAGTAGCTGTCCTTGAAAACCAACTTGAAATACAGCTGCAATATTCACGCCGAACAAGCCTCAGGTTTCATAATATACCTGTCCCTGTCAACCATCATGGTGAAATTCAATATCTAGTAAACACTGACCAACTTGTTATAGACATATGTAAAAACAAGTAACTGAACATTGATATTACAGTAAATGATATTAGTCATTCCCATGTGATCGGAAAAGCACGCAATGGTAAATCACAAATAACAGTGAGGTTTATATCGTATAGAACCAGAAACTTAGTGTATACAAACAAAAAAGCTCTGAAGGGTGACACCAATGGCACTTTCATTACTGAATATCTTACTCAATTTAGAAATGATTTAGTACAAAGACTGGCTGATTTAAAGTCGAAGAAACTGATCAGTGCTTACTGGACGGCAGACGGTCGGATTTTCGTCAAAACTTCTGATGATGAACTAAAAAAGATCATCAATACCCATGATGATATTTCACAGATGGAAAAAAAGCTTAAAGAGCAACAATCAGATACATAAACTTATTATTTAGACTTCGTGTCTAACTACATAAATGCTAAAATCTCAAAGACTTATTTTTTCTTGTTTTGTCAATTGTAATTTATGCTTATAATATTTCTTATTTTTAATGTCTATGGATTAGATTATTTCTGTTTGTTTACCATCGACGGGATGTGTATCTGTTTATAAATATATGTAAATTTAAGGTCCGCTCTACTAGCTGTCCAATAGACAGGTGAATTAACCGTTGTCAGTCTATATTTAGCTAGCCAGGTATTCTTTATTCATTGATACACGTGACAGACACAATACAATTACCTGAAACAAATTGTTTATATAGAAATGGGAGAAGTACATGTACATGTAGAGTAAACTTTCTGCGATAAATCTATTTTCGGCAACAAAGACATCTAATATGATTAGTAAAACAAACCATCGTTTTGTATTATTTGAGATTAAAAAAAACTGGAGCACTTCAATGTCACAATATCATATGTCATGCTATACTAAATAATAGCGAAGAAATTGAAAAATAAATTTGGAAAACAATTATTATGACGATCCACATAATGAACTAAAATCAAAACTCAGCAATCAATTATTATTATTATTATTATTATTATTATTATTATTATCAATGTTAATATTATTACTATTATTATTATCCCCCTTTATCAATTCAGTCACTAGGTTAAAGGAAAAGTATATAAGATAATTTACTTGTAGTGTCGATGTTTTGTATTGTTTTGTTGTTTTGCTTGTGTTGAGATTTTGCTACCCACTGTCTCTATGTTTGGAAAAGTAATATGTATAAAATGTAGGCTGTGAACATGATCACGAAAATTACAACAGTTCCTTATTAATGTTTTTGCCCATATTAACAACAGTTTGGAAGTAAAAGTAATATTTTACAGTAACTTACTACTTAAAAGCAAAAATTTATTTTCTACAAAAAATATTTATCAAACCCAAAAGTAAAATGATCACTTCTCTTAACAGAATAACATGCCTTTGTACATATTTCTTTTCAATAATTTTACTTCTCTCTCTCTCCTCCTTATCTGACCTGTATGGTGTTGATGAAATAGCCTATTCACTGTTCGTTTACAATTCAGAAACACGGCGATCCCTGATCAATGTCACTATCTTTGAACTGAAAGGGGATGGGTAGTGACCTTGTGACCTACAGGATTGCCATAGGTCTGTTTCATTTTAGAGTAAAAAAAGACCGCGGATACCTTCGTCAATACAGTTTTTTTAGAACTAATTAAAATTAACTTACATTGTACAGTTTTTATTATAGCTTTGACTTTACTTCAGTCAGGGTTCCCGAAAATTGACATCGTTTTCCTGCTGTTTGTACTCCACTTCATTTTAGTTATTGGTAATGTGGAACAAAATCCAGGTCCGTCAACCGAAGCAAGTAGTTGCGACGATAAATGTATTTCTATATGTAATATAACTAATCGTAGTATCAGAAATAAACTTGAATTCCTAAATGACTTCTTTGAGGAGTTCGACGTATTAACGATTACCGAAACACATATAAATCCAGCAAGAAAAGACACTGATATCCAACTTGATTCATTCAGTCCAAATATAGTACGTAAAGATAGGAACACGTTTGGGGGAGGTCTTCTCGTTTATGTTCAAGATCACGTGGGCATCAATCGTGTACCCGAATTAGAAAATCAGACTGATGAAACACTGTGGGTAAAAATCAGGACAAAAGGCCAGACATTACTACTTTGCAATACATATCGACCAGAATGGACGAACGATCTTTACTGGACACGGTTAAATTACTCATTAGGTATTACAAATCAAATATGTGATAACATTGTGGTTGTCGGAGACCTAAACTCAGACTTATTCAAAATGAATAATAATAAACTGCTCGACACTATCAATCTTTTCAATTTAAATAATGTAATAAGAAAGCCAACAAGTATAAGTGATTATAGTAGGACTCTCCTAGATAATTTTAAACGACTCTCTCAAATGTATATACTCAGATGTACTAGAAATCCCCCGAGTAATAAGTGATCATGATGCACCTGTCGCTTTTCTTGAATGTCCTAAAAAGGAATCAAAATCGTATAAACGTGAAATATGGGTCTATGACAGAGTTGACAGTGAAATTTACTGCTAAACTAGACGAAGTTGACTGAGCAACACTACTTCCTGACAACATAGATGTTGATGGCGCAAGTGGCATTTTTACCGATAATTTTTTACAAATTGCCCGAGACTCCATACCCACTAAATATGTAATTATTAAAAAACGATAAACCCTGGTTTAATAGTGAGCTAAGGCGAGAAATAAAAAAAGAGACCGATTACGGAAACGTTCCCTCCTAACAAACAAAGACAATGATATTACAAAGTACAAACAGCAGAGAAACAAAGTTAATAATATGAAGAAAAGCGCAAAAGAAAAATTCGAGCAAAACTTAGATAATATTATAATTGATAATGCCGACAATCCAAAAACTTATTGGAAACTAATGAAGATGTTAATTAAATCTTCCAAAGGGAAAAGTCAAATGCCCCCACTACAAAACATTATAAATGATCCACGGTTTGGAGATTTTGCCTTTGATGACGATGACAAATCAAATCTTCTTAATAAATATTTTTCAAATATATCACGCGTAGATGACAGTAATATTTCTCTTTCAGAATTTTGTGATAGGACAGAAAACTTTTTATCGGAAATTGATACTGAAACAAATGAGATCATCGATATTATCAAGGTAATTGAGCCAAATAAAGCATCTGGTCCAGATATCATTAGTCATAAAATGTTAAAATTACCCCCGAAAAAATAGCTATTCCTCTAAAAATAATCTTTAATAAGTCATTGCAACAATGTAAATTGCCTTCCCGGTGGAAGATGGGAAATGTTATTGCTGCATTTAAGAAGGGGGACCAGTCATTGCCCTCAAACTATAGGCCGATTTCGTTGATAAGCTGTGTAGGAAAGGTTATGAAATGAATTATTTTAAAATGTATGTGATCATTTGTACAATAATAACTTAATTTATAAATACCAGTCAGGTTCCCTTCCAAAATATTCCACAGTTCACCAGTTATTAGAAATATACAATTGCATATTGAATTCATTTGAATATAGAGAAATAAATTGTTTTGTTTTCTGTGATTTTTTAAAAGCATTGACAAAGTATGGCATGAAGGATTACTACTTCAACTGAAAGCCCATGGGATAAAGGGTTCATTATTCAACTGGTTCAAAAGTTACCTCTCTGAGAGAAACCAAAAGGTATTAATTAACCAATCTTCGTCTTCCACCTGTAATATTCAAGCGGGTGTTCCCCAAGGATCTGTACTTGGCCCTTTGCTCTTTGTAATATATATCAACGATATAGCAGATACACTTACTTCACTGTGTAGATTATTTGCCGATGACACTTCATTCAGCTTTTCCAGTCAAAATCGTGAACAAATTAAACCTGTAATTGATCAAGATCTGGAAAAGCTGGATGAATGGTCCAAGAAATGGCAAATGTCCTTCAATCCTGATAAAACGGAAATTATGATATTTTCCAATAATGCATTACCTACCCTCAATTTTGAATTAAATGGAAAAAACATTCCAATTACAAACACTCATAAGCACTTGGGTATTACCTTTTCTAATGATGCAAAATGGCAGAAGCACATTGACATTACAATAGTAAGCATATCCAAACAATTAAATGTGCTACGTAAATTAAAATATCAATTGGGTAGGAAAACCTTGGAAAAGTATTTGGTTTTTATTAGACCTATTTTTGAATATGCAACTGAAATTTGGGATAACTGTGGTGTTGGTAATTCTAATAAATTGGAACAATTAGAATGTGCAAGAATAGTAACTGGTCTGCCAATTTTTACAAAAAAAATTAATCTATAAAGATGTTGGGTGGGAAACATTAGCAGAAAGAAAAAAGAAAAGAAGACTACAAATGCTTTTTAATATGAAAAATAATAACGCTCCTAACTATCTGTAATCTTTTACCTCCTAATATACAAAGTACAACAACGTACCACCTAGGAAATGGGGAAGATATCATTGTACATTTTTGTAGATTGTCTTCAACTATGGATTCATTCATACCCGCAACAATTAAAGAATGGAAAACTCTTGACCTCTCAATACGTCACTCAAAATCAATTGAACACTTTAAAATGGCATTAAAAAGAAGAACTGTCAAAACTGAAATTCCAGAATACTTCTCATTTGGTCCAAGAAAACTTAATATTATACTTACACAACTAAGATGTTCTGTCTCATTTTTAAACAATGATTTAAGTAAAGCTAACATTAACTCAGATCCGGCTTGTCGCTGTGGATATTCAATTGAAAATGCCCAACACTATTTTTTTAATGTCCTTTGTACAGAGAATACAGGGAATTAGTTATCAATGATCTCGCTTGGCTACCTAACAACATCCCGTTTGATATTATTTTATTAGTTTCTGGGAATCAAGAGATATCTTTAGCTGAAAACAAGAGTGTGTTTAGTCACGTTTTCGCTTTCATAAAGCAGTCTAAAAAATTCATAATAGTCTAATGTACTACTAGCGAACATGTCTTAGATGGGCTATGCTCATCAACACCGTCAAATCTGTACAAATCATTTCTTCTCCTTTGTAGCTAACTTCTCAGAAGAACTTTGTTATATGTTTAATGATATAAATAATTACTCGCATGCTCATATGTACAAATGTTTCATTGTTAATATTGTATTGCGGACAGCCATTCTGGAAGCATGCGAAGAAACAGTTGGTTTCATTCAAGTGAAAAGAAAGAAATGGATGTCAGATCAAACATGGGATACAATATCTGAAAGAAGGGAAATAAAAGAAAAGTTGATGAGTGCCAAAACCAGACAGCAAAAGAAAAACCTGCAAGACCTTTACAGCGCAAAAGACATAGAAGTGAAGAAAAGCTGTAAAAGAGATGAAAGAAACCATGCTGAAAAGTTAGCAGTAGAAGCTGAAAACGCCTGCATAAAAGGAGACATCAAAACATTGTATAACATCACAAGACAACTCAGTGGAAAGATCTCTCAAAATGAAAATTTACCAGTCAAAGATAAAAACAATAATACCCTCACAAAGCTAGAAGATCAGCTTGACAGATGGAAAGAACACTTTAGTGAGGTATTGAACAGACCACCACCAACAAATCCACCAATACTTGAAGAAGGTCCAACACTTAACATAGAGACTGACAAAATTACCGAAAATGAAGTAAGAAAAGCCGTAAAACATCTTAAGAATGGGAAAGCAGCGGGAATCGATGGCATACCACCAGAAGCCCTCAAGTCCATGAATGACACTACCATTCAATATCTTCTTGGGCTATTAAACCAGATATGGGAAAAAGAAAAAATTCCAAAAGACTGGCAAAAGGGACTCTTGGTAAAACTACCTAAAAAGGGGGACAAATCCAATTGCAACAACTGGAGAAGAATAACTCTTTTGTCCATTCCTAGTAAAATCCTATGCAGTATAATCTTACAAAGAATGAAAGAAGAGATTGATAGCAAGCTGAGAGATGAACAAGCTGGATTTAGACAAGAACGATCATGTGTCGACCAGATTGCAACACTCAGAATAATTATTGAGCAAACGATCGAATGGCAGTCATCCCTATATCTAAACTATATTGACTTCCAGAAAGCATTTGACAGCATAGATCATCAGGTCTTGTGGAACATTCTAGGACACTATGGGATTCCTCCTAAGATTATTTCCATGATTAAGTTACTGTATGAAGAATTCTCTTGTCAGGTCATACATGCTGGTACTTTGACGGATCCTTTCCCTGTAACAACTGGCGTAAGGCAAGGATGCATTCTCTCTCCCCTTCTCTTTCTCATAGTCATCGACTGGATAGCAACAACAGCTTACAACGACCCTCATGGTATACAATGGACACTAACATCTCGTCTAGAAGACCTCGAATTTGCAGACGACATATGCACACTATCGCATCGTCTTCAAGATTCCCAACACCAGGTCAACCATCTCGAAGAAACAGCTAAAAGAACAGGATTGTATATCAACACAGCCAAAACCAAAGCCATGAGAATTCAACAAAACCAGATGGATCCAATATTGGTAAATAATCAACAGATAGAGAATGTAGATAAATTTACGTACCTTGGAAGTGTCATGAGTACAACTGGAGGCACTGACGAAGATGTACAAGCCAGAAAGATGAAAGCATTACAGGCTTTTTCCATTCTAAAACCAGTATGGAAAAGTAGAACACTGAGAACGACTACTAAGATCAAAATTTTCAACAGCAATGTTAAGTCTGTCCTGTTATATGGTTGCGAGACCTGGAGAGAAACAGAAAACACCATGAAATCTATACAAGTCTTTGTTAACAAGTGCCTAAGAAATATACTGAATATCAGATGGCCAAAAAAAATAACAAACAAGAAACTCTGGCAAAGAACAAAACAACAACCAATAGAAAACACCATTCGAACCCGAAAATGGAAATGGATTGGTCATACTTTAAGGAAGAACAATAAAAACACTACAAAGCAAGCTTTAGATTGGAATCCCCAAGGGCAAAGAAAAAGAGGAAGACCAAAGAACACCTGGAGGAGGGGTTTGAACTTTGAACTGAAGAGAGTAGGACTAACGTGGAAGAATTGTAACACCATCGCCCAAAACCGAAGCGAATGGAGAGAAACTGTAGTCGCCCTATGTCCACCCATGGACGAAATGGAATAAATCAAAAATCACTGTATTGCGGAAAGGACTTCATAAGTATGATTTACTTGTGTCCGATCCATTTTGTTTTGAACAAATAAAATATGTTTAAACGAATGTATTATGTAAAAGATGCATATTTAAAGAACGGTATATACAGGTTATGATTTTATCTTAAACAGATACAAAGTGCTATGTAGCAATATTAATAGTTTAATTGTTCATGAAAGACAAGCATTATTAAGGTTTGACCGGAGTCTGCTTTAATGTTTGTTTAAATACTTGAGAGCATTCAGGGTCATTAATTATAAAAGACCAGTGCTTTCATAACAAGTACGAGATTGTGTGTAATTTTGGATAGTATTTTGTTACAAATTTTAATAACTTTTTATTATTTTTTTAAATGACTTTAAGTCTGAGAGCACACGCTCTGCTAGTGGGCAGAATAAACTGTATATTTTGCAGCCGAGTATCTTTTTAATGAATTAAAACTGTAGAGATTATGCATTAAGGCACAACTGCTTTAAAGTTTTAAGTGTCCTAAGGTTTCATCATATTTCATTTGGATTTAAATGCACTTTCTCTGAGAAATTTACTGATGACTTAGATAACGTACAAGTAAATTTGAGTAGTTCATGTTCTTATTAGCAATGTTAAATAACATTTGAAGCTGATCAAAAGACCCATTAAAGACAATAAAGCCATCATCTCGGAACTAATTATATTGTGCTTGTTTGGGAACTTTTCAACCATAAAGTTAATAAGTTCTTAGGCTTGTATGTCGCATATGTCAGGGCTACAGACTGTCCCCGTTGTATGTCGCATATGTCAGGGCTACAGACTGTCTCCATTGTATGTCGCATATGTCAGGGCTACAGACTGTCCCCGTTGTATGTCGCATATGTCAGGGCTACAGACTGTCCCCGTTGTATGTCGCATATGTCAGGGCTGCAGACTGTCCCCGTTGTATGTCGCAAATGTCAGGGCTACAGACTGTCCCCATTGTATGTCGCAAATGTCAGGGCTACAGACTGTCCCCATTGTATGTCGCATATGTCAGGGCTACAGACTGTCCCCATTGTATGTCGCAAATGTCAGGGCTACAGACTGTCCCCATTGTATGTCGCATATGTCAGGGCTACATACTGTCTCCATTGCACATCTCTAATTCTAATATTAGAAGTAAGTTCTCATTGCTCAAAAGTATTGCATACTTTTCTTTTTTTCATTTTAAAATAAACGTTTTCAGCCGCCTTAATTAGTTCATTACTTGCTTGTACACATGTTTGTCATGTCATAAGTATATAGGAAATGTTATGTCATTTAAAAACTATAAAAGTTCCGAGCTGTGTCGTACATAAGTTCCTTGGTTTTTAATTATAGGTAGCAAAAATTAGTCAAGAAGTCTACGCAATTTCCACAATGGGAATTAATCGGACGGCTTGGTATTCTTATCTTTTCTCTGTTGCAGAAAAAATCTAAATTGGTCATAATGTCTAGTGGTAGTTCGTATATTTTGTGCATCTTTATAAAAGTTAAGTTACCATACTGGATTAATATAAAACAAAAGTATCTGAATATTGATATTTATTTAGTTTCTCATTTTAACATCATGGATTTTGCGACTATAAAACGTAAAATGTTAATATTAAAGACATTTGTTACATATTTTTCATATATAATTTAACATGTTAAATGGCAGTTTATGGTACATTAATTATATGTATATGAGAATCCTCCCCTTTCCTTTTTTAAATATTTTTTTCTACCTGAACTATTTTTATAAAAAACAGAATATAACATTACTTTATTATTTTTTTGAACCATTGTGTTACTTCATTTATTTTTTCTTGCCACAGAATTTCTTTTTTTATTTTTCTTCAAAGTGAAATTAATTTTTAAAAAAAATCCCAGCCCCCTCCCCCCAGTATAAAAATGGACGATGCCTTAAACCGAATAAATGTGCCACGCTAGAAAATGTTATTGACAAAATAAAAACAGACGTCAAGCACTTATCCAAAAACTACATTCCATCTTTCTTCAACATCACGCCCGATGAGAAAAAAAGCAGTACAGTCGTTGAAAAACCGTGACGATATAGTTATAAAACCAGCAGACAAGGGCAGTGCCAGTGTGGTCGTGGATAAAACTAATTATTATACCCCAGTATATAAACATCAATACAAAATTTTCTACAGTAAAATTGCTATTTTTCTCCTTTTTCAGTGTTTGACTATTGAGCAGTACATAGTTTTCAGACTATTGACCGGCAATGTCAACCGCTTTCGCGGATTTTTAGTTCCATCACCGGATTGGACAAAAGTTTTATATTTATTCGGAACGCTCGGACTTCACCCACTCTTAATGAAAACCCCGAAATTACGTCTGCTCGTTTTGTCTGCTGAATCACAAATGGCAATATTATGAGCTAGTAAACGCTTTGAATGATATTCCCTACTTGCGGAGCTCGGGATGCAGCCATATTTTATCCTGTTTTTGCAGAGTTACCTCCCGTAAGAGCAGGTATAATTTCGAAGTCTCTCTAATCGATGTTCGGATTTGGGTGCAGAAAAAAGAGGTAACTCGAATGAAAATGGAATTCCCAGCAGACAAACATAACGGTGTTTCTAAATTTTACAGAGTGTTTCATTTTGTTGGTAGGTTACAAAAGGATGATTTTCATTTGTATCCCGGGTAAAGAAATATATGATAGGGTCAGTAGAACGAGAAATTCCCTTTTGTCTTTCGAGATTTTCTAAAGTATCGTCGATATCGGATGGAAAACCTTACGTGTTCCGAATAGATACCTGCTCCAAAGGGAGATAAATGTTGACAAAATGTTGGTCCGCAAGTCGGGAATAACTAATTTCGAGGCAAATAATAATCAGTTGCCAATTCAAAATAACTTTCAAAACTTTACAAACGCACCGACATGTAATTTTGGTAGATTTCCAACTGGCATAACAATTAACAATTCGACAGTTAATTTTTATGTTCAAAAGTAACCAGTTATAACTTTAAAAACAAATAATTGTTACATTTGACTGTTATTCAATAATATTTTTAACTCTTTATTGTTTTTATTTTACTCAATACTGCATACTGGCGCCCTCTTCAACAAGTCTTGCACTTTAACACAGATGCAATTGAATGTTTGCGAGACTATATTCAAATGTGTACGTTGTTGCTGTTCTTTATCTTACAGACACCACGTAATTGATGATGAAGGCTACTTTCTGCAAATTCAAACTCCTATGAATTACTGGTGAAAAGGTCAATGAGACAACATTCAGATTAAAATATTGCCAAAAGATGCATGGTCTTCTGGGTTTTGAACATTTTGAGGTGATGAAGGGAAAATATCAGTGACATTCAAATTGAAAATATTGTACAAAAACGTTTTTCTGGGTTATCATTTTGAGATGATCATTCAACTATGAACGGTGGAGGGATATGGAGTAAATGTATTACAAGTTTAATGTTTTCGGTATAATAAAATACTTACAGACTGTGTATGAGGGAACTAGTAAGTTGTTAGTTCCCTCATACCCAGTCAATAAGTATATACTACATCTCGAAGACAATGCGTCAACATTCAGATGAAAAAAAATATAAACAGCTACCCAGACTTCAGAATTGAGCAAAAGGACCGAAGCATTACCGAAGAACAGTTAGAATACATAAAAAAGGAGGATCCAAGACCCGAAAGTTTTTACCTTCTGCCTAACATTTCACAAAAAGATATTCCTGGACGGCCCATAGTTTCTGCTAATAGTCACCCGACCGAAAACATTTCTGAATTTGTCGATTACCAGCTCCAACCCCTTGTTCAATTGCTCCCGTCATATTTAAGAGACACCGCGGATTTTTGACAAAAATGGAATCAATGAATCCTTTACCTCCTGAAACAATGCTGGTCTCCCTTGATGTCACTTCACTCTATACTAATATCCCACTACCTCCAAATCAATGGTACAGCTATGGGAACGAAAATGGCTCCTTCATATGCTAACATCTTCATGGGTATATCAGAAAATCAAATAATGTTAACATCTTTATCGAAACCCTTCTCTTGGTTTCGATTCATCGATGATGTCTACATGAAATGAACTGAGTCTAAAACAAAATTTAGACAATTTTATCACACATGCCAACAACACTCATCCATTAATCAAATTCACCCATGAAATTTCTGACAGTAAAATCACATTTTTGGATACTACTACGTCTGTAAGAGACGGTGAAATGTCAATGGATCTTCACAGCAAACCAACTGATAGTCACCAATACTTGTCTCCAAATAGTTGTCATCCAAAACATTGTACTAAAATCAACAGACTTAGATCAGGGATTTGAACGTGCTAACAATGTCAGTCGTAATAAATGCCTCGCGTACAAACCCAGAACAAGAACAAAAGGGTTCCTTTTGTGCATACTTACCATCCAGCCTTTGGGAAACTCTCACAGCTAATTCATTCGAATTGGGAAGCTATTCAAAAACATCCTAAGCTCTTAAAACTCTTTCCTGGGGCATCGGTTCTGGCATTCCGTAGACATAGGAGTCTAAGAAATGCCCTGGTAAGAGCAGAGATTTCATCTCAGCCCAAATAGAATACAACGGCCCAGTGTTAATTCATGTGGGGTAAAAGATGTAAGACCTGTACCCAGATAATGTACACCCAAACGTTTAAAAGCTACTGCACTGGAAAGGAATTTGCCATTTTTTTGCGACGTGACTTGCAAAACCGAAAATACCAAATACCTTCTCCAGTGCCGATGTGGTATGCAGTACGTTGGCGAAACTAAACAACCTGTCAACAGGCGCATGAATGGTCATCGCAGTGACTACAAATGCAAACCACACCTCCCTCTAAATCGAGTTCTTAGATCTGCAGGACACACCCAGGAGGATCTCCACAACATTGTGGTTACGATCATAGAACATAATAATAACTGGTCAAAATGTGAAAGAGTGGCTCGGTTAAGTTTGGATGAAAAAATTACAAATAACTTCTCCAGATGGAATAAACGAGAAAAAATAATTCATTTTTAGGTCTAAGTCTTAGGTTGGTACAGCACTGCATGCTATACATCAATACGCCGTACTACTATATTTTGACTTTTCTTAATTGTTTTCTACAGTTAATTCATTTCTTATTTTTGATAAAAACACCCCCGTTGTTATTTTCAGTCAGATTCCTTACCATTTGCTTATGTGCTTTGATAAAGGTACAATCACCCATTGCGTAGGTGATTCAGCTTCTGAATCAATGTTTTGATCTTGAACTTTATTAGCTTTATGCTGAAGATGGATATCGGTTATCCGAAATATTCAATGAGATGGTAAAATGTACATTGAATATTTCGGATAACCGATATCCATCTTAAGGGTTTGAAAAATTCCCAACGATGTTAGAACTGCGATGCAAACTTTTAGTCGTTCCCTCCGCGGGATTCGAACTCGTACAGCTGTGACATCTGTGACAACACCGCCTGCACAAAGTCCAGCGCCCTGGACCAGGCGGTCATCTAGGCTATATAAAAATATAGCTTTTGCTGGCCGGGTCATTCCTCCTCGTAGGATTATAGGATTAATCTAGGGCTGTAACTTAGTACATGATGTATGTATAGTAGTACGGGACAGTTCATCTAGGTGTTGTTATATAGGATAGAGGATCAAATTAATGATGCATGTCACAACAGATCAATATTATACAAACGTCTCAGAATGTGACGACTCTACTCGCTACCCTGCTCCATCGGATCAAATTGATACAGGGAAGATAATGTAAACTTATAGAAGGGTCTGAAAAGTTCCCAACGATGTTAGAACTGTCAAATTTGCGATGCAAATTTTTGGTCGTTTCCTCCGCTGGTTTCGAACTCGTACCGCTGTGACATCTATGGTTACACCGCCTGCACAAAGTCTGGCGCCCTAGACCACTTGGTCCAGATTGGCTAGCTTATTTAATATAATAGTGTCACCACAAAAAATTGCGGTCGTACATGCATATTAGTATGGTGCTGGCAGCGGCGTCATCGTCGTCGGCGTCTTTGTCGTCGTCGTCTATATTCACTTGGTTTTCATGCGACGACTTTATGGTTATGTTTGATCAATTGTTTTGAAATTTTGATATAATTTTACTAACTGCTATATAGGAAGGCTTCTATATAATTTGGAGTTTATGACCCCTGCCGTTTTTAAAATTAGGGCCATCCATGTAATTGACAGATACACACTGTTGGTTTCTGTTAATCTTAAAAAACTAGAGTCCAGAATTAGAGTAACAAATTTTACCCAGCGAACCTACATAAAGTGAAATGGTCAATCCTTAACATGACATATAGCAAGTTCAACACACCCATGCAAGTACACATTCAAGAAAGAAGCATTGTAAGATGTATAGGACTTGTTTATTTTTGTGGAATTTAATCCCCATTTATTGATACCAGTAGATATTTAGTAACATACATGTATGTTAATGTATATTTATCAACATGTGCATAATTCAATTATTGATATCAATAAATGGAGGAGTTTTCTAGACAATGCAAACGCATTCAAGACAAAAAGTATGCATGTTCAAATTTGCTCTTCGGGCAATACCAGTCTGCATCCATACTTGCCCCTCGGACAATACCAGCCTTTGTCCACACTTTTATTATATTATATTATTATCAAATTTATGGGATCATATATAGATTCTAGTTAAAAAATGATCTGTCGTACAAGGAACATCAATCTACTTGGTACCTCCGAGGGGACTTTTTTAGGTCTACTTTGTTGTAGCGTTTGCTCTTCGTGGGATTTCCGTTTGTTTGAATTGTTTGTTTGTTTGTTTTATTTTTGTTTTTTTTTGTTTTTCTTCAGATGAAAAATATGAATGTGTCAAAAAATGTTTGAATGAAAATAAATAAAGATTTATATATAGATTAAAAATAAAAGGGTGGGTTTTCATATATACTAGTATCCCTGAACCAGGGTTGTCATAAATTACTTTTTTTATGTTTGCATTTTTTGTTCCTTATATATTGTGTCACCTTCACACATGTACCAAACGTATTATTGTATGTATTTGTATATATACTGCAGGTGGTCGATGAGCATGCATGAAATACACTTCCGCTGGGAAGAGGTTGGGCATTTTCTTCGCGGAGGTATATATTTTGACATAACCACAAACTATCTCAACCTTACTTCATAACAATATTAAAAGTATGTTATTTTCAAATCCCAGTCTAAGGATGCAACATTGACAAACTTATAACTGGAATGAACTATACATTATAAAGCATTTGTACGTCGTAATTCATTTCCGTTCATGTAGATAGTTTATATATGTATCATGGATCAATGTTTACACTTAGTAAATTGTCAACAATTTAGAGATAATTATGTGGTCACCTACGCTTCAGTGTGTCTGTTTTATTTCTTACACATAGTCTCCATGAACATACCTACGTCGTTAACCAACTGTTTTGTCACAACCAAACTGACGTAAGAATGTTTAAGGTAAAGACCATATTGCACTGATACCTAAGTGTGTAAATCTAGTTTTTCCGTTTTCGTCTATCAAGGATTTATTTTACCTAGTACTGAGGTAGGTTTAATGAATAACTAACTAATCATGCCGATTCGATACTGTAAATTTACAGATTATTTGTTTATTACCAACTGAAATGTTTAATAAATTCTAATACGTTAATTCAGGGGCGGATCCTGACACCTTGAAAAGGAGGGACGCCAGCCGGGATTACTCAGAAAAAAGAGGGTGCTAGGACATTATTTGCCATTTATGTCAATTTTACACCTGAGAATGATATTTTTTTCAGTACTAAGGGGCTTCCAACCGCCTACACCCCCTATGGATCCACCACTGTAAATTTAACTCAATTTCATTAGGCTTCCCAACTAAACAAAAATACATCACTTCTGTTTTTTTTCTTGTTTTTTGTTTTTTTTCTAATTTTATTTTATTTATGAAAAACGTAACTACGTGTAAAAATCTTATTGTAAGATTATCACGGATTCCTTTTATTTAAGCTGGAGTTAATGAGACGGTTTCCCCCCAAAAAAAATAGTCCCAAAACATTCAAAATTTGCTAGTTACAGTCGACGGTTTATCTGTGTTTTTTTTAAAACAGGGACGAATTTACATTATGTTAAGGAAGATTGTAATTGATAACTGTGTGACAGCTAACAATTACATGTATTTAGATGTGGCCCATCAATCACGATGTTTTATGTTATTGTTGAGAGATACGCCGGTTTACATTGACGGTTTTCTTTAAAATGTGCATGTATCTTGTTTTATGTGATCGGACATCAAGTGTGGTTAAATAGTGCATCAAATCAAATATTTAGTCTGATTAGTCATACAAGAAAACAATGTAACTTATGTCACAACAAAACACACGGTGTTGACATTAAATGACGTGCTTATTTCAATGGAAATGGGAATTTTCTATTTCCTCTTCCCTCTTCTTATATTCAGTATCCCTTACCGAGATCAAGTACGTTGGATATTCGACATTCAAACTTTTCAATATCAAACTGAATATCAAACGGTAAAAATTACCGTTTGATATTCAGTTTGATATTGAAAAGTTTGAATGTCGAATATCGAACATCGAATATCCAACGTACTTGATCTCGGTATATCCCTTACCTGTCACGTAACACGCGATTTTGCCTTAAACCGCCTCAGGAAGTAAATAAAAATTGTTATCTCTAAAAGTGAAGAGATTTCATTGTAGATTTGCATGTACAGTGTACCGTCTAGACTGCTATACATAAACTTTTGTAACCCACTGAATTTTAGGTAAAAGTCTGGAACAAAGGCTTGTTCAGCGGGTTTTCTTTTTTCATCAATCATCATCGTCGCTTTCGACAAAAACTTCATTCGTACTTACACTTTACGAATGGATTGTATACTTAGTAGATGAAAAATTCGCCATCTAAATGGAAAAAAAAACGAAGACTGGTTAATTATACAATACAAACGTCTTCACAATATTTCATACGACAGCATTTGAAACAAAATGACGAAACCTTAAATAAGAGTATGATTTCTCCCCATACCTCCCAATACCACCTGTTTTTAGTTTAAATAAACTGTCCATAAACAGTGAGTGCTTTAATGGATATCATCCATTTTGAAACTTGATTATAGGATAATATCGAAACGGACAAAAAAATAAAGACCAAAGTGTCGAATATTGTATTCCGAACTGGAAGGCGTTTTACAAACTTCACATATAATAAAATTATTTGTAATACACGTAAATAACGCCAATGTCCTGACGTTGTGTAGAGCTATATATTGTCTACATAATCCACAAAAACGGAATGTTAAATACTGACTTTTCACAACAAAAGAATAAACGTATTGGCTTTACATTTTACAGTCATTACTGGACAAGAGATGTGTTTTCTATTTGTTATTATTCCACTCCAAACGACAATACAGATTGCTATGATGTTTTTGGTTGCAACGACATTTGAATGTGCAAACGTTTTAGACACAATCCCTCACGTTATCCATAATCGATAATCGATGGTCCTTGTGCGAGGTCGTGTACTCCTCCACAAAACTTCCAAACCGAAGCTTGATGTCTTTATATGTTGTCTTCCATGTCGCTATATCCGTTGTTTCTTGAGTTGGTTTTGATTTCAAACTATACCGTAGTTGTATGGGCTCCCGGCTTCAAGAATATTAACTAACCTATTTTATAATACATCTCCGTAATGTATCTTAAATTCCATGAATCACCACCATTTTGTCGTGCTTAGTTTACCATTATTTTCGTTAATATTCAGCAGAATATTCTTCTTTTGCTAAGTTGCTTCGAAATTGACTGAAATGTTATTCGTTATTCGTGTCCGATTTCGAAGCCTTGATGTATTTGAATTTGAAATTGTACCCATTTGTCCATTCCGAAAGTAGGTAACTTTGTGACCATCGTCAAAATAGATTTTGACCGACCAGATCCATGACATTGATCTTAATCTTTAATGAACCCGCCATTTCGGATCATCTGTGCTGACCTTTCTCAACAGAGACATGTACCCGAGACACACGTGATAATTGATATATCAATGAAGCATTTTATTGAATTGAATTTAGTTCAACTGTGACTTGCATCAGCGCTAATGCATACATTACATACTGAATATTACATGTTCATTACATCATATATTTTAACTATAAGAATGGTTCGTGAAGGGATGTAATATAGGGTATGCGATGTAGGTCTAGGGGTGTAATATAGGGTATGCGATATAGTTCTAGGGGTTTGATATAGGGTATGCGATATAGGGTATACGATATAGCCTAAGGGTTAAAACAAACACTTATAATGCACATACAAAAAGCTATGTTTTTATCTAAATATATGATATAATGTCTTTTTTATAAATGTATCCTGTATGGTGTCCAGATATAGCTGCATAAGTGTAGCTCTTAAGATTCATTTAGGTCTGCAAATAAGAACGTTAAGAGATACGGTTCCAATGGTCGGGAAAGAATTTTTAAATGGGCTATTTTCAGCACTTATTACAAGTATTCAAAATGTAAATGGGCCATTTATTGATATTCTAAGTGAAATCCGGTATCTTTAGTGGGCCATTTTCAACTTCAGTTGGCTTATTGGCAAGCGGCCCATGGCCCCTGCCTTTCCCTATCACTAGGTTTCGGGAGTCATGTCCACATGTCGTTCTTCGATCATATGTGCTTTCTTCCATATGAACCTCAGGCCATATGTGTCTGTGTTCTCACTTGTTTTAAAAAAAGAAATTTGGCAATAATGATTATTAGCTTAATGCGAATAAACCTGTTCGTCATTGTTTTGTTGTTTTTTTTAGCTTAAGTGTTATTATATAGAGAAATATTCAAAGCTTTCGCACTGCAGCGGACCCCCATGTGATTGTTCTGACGTGTTACACGTGCTTCATTACACCGATTCATTTTGTTTTAAATAAAACACATGTACAGCACGTGTGTTTCTAACAGATGATAGAGAAATAATGTGGAAGACAAATAACTGCGATAAACGGTAACATAAATTTTCATGTTTGACCACAACGAAAAAAAAACTTATTGTTATTTATTTTTCTAACAACGCCTCATGGATTTACTACATAAATTTTATTATATAAAAGATGTCCGTTTCGTAGAAGTTTAGTAGTTATGATTTCTTAGACCTGTGACTTACTATAGAATAAGGTGATGTCATTTGGGTTGTTTATGTTCAATACTTGATAACTCAAAACAGAAAATATGCAAGTCATTGATGGTTAATAGAGGTTCTTGCAAAGCTTATACCGGAGTCTATTTCTGCGTAACATCTTAGACTTTGTCTGTCAAACTTAGTCTGTGTCACATTGTGTGTTGTTTTTCTATGTTACTTAAGAATGAAACATAATTTAGTATGAACTTCCATTTCGATCAGAAAGTGTCTCACGCGGCCACCATGAAACCCTAAATTGTTGTGTAATTGAAATATTCTAAATAATAATGACTTAGCGTACGGTGTTGGTGTCATTTTTGATAACGTCTTGAAATCGGCAAAATTTCGACGTCTTTTTGTATTGCGACGTACATCGTTCTATAATTGTTACATGTAAAAAGAAGTGTGCCTATTTCATTTTTTTTACATAAAATAACACATACGGCATTCGATTATTCGACAATTATCCGATCCGATATTAATTTTTTCGTACGTTTTGGTCAATTGAAATGATCAGATTACATGATATGGTAAATAAATTGGCATCAACCATTTAAAAATAATTTGAAGGAAATTTTATCCTATGAGAAAAATGTTAAGAATTCGTGATTCGCTAAAAAAGTAAAGCACCCTCACTAAAACAGAAAGCCAACAAACCTACAAGCAAAAATGTCAGTAACCCCCCCCCCCCAGGAAATCAAATTGTAGTGAAGTGAATTTATTTCTTTCCTTTTTTGGTTATATATCCCTAATGTAGATGTATGTTGATATTTCCGAATACATGTACTCGTTTAGGAATTCTATAAGGTCTGTTACTAAACATAAAACATTGCTAAACATTTCGAGAAAACAAAACCTTGGCAAAGCTCCCTCTCTGAGAAAATTTGAGAGCAAAATCTCCCGTTTTTATTATACGACGAAAAAAAAACGCGGTCGTATAATTATGGAGCAGTCGTGGTGGTCGGCGGCGACGTCGTCGTCCACGTCGTCGTTATCGTGGTCTGGGGACAATTCGTTTCCGTGCGATAACTTTAGTTGTGATTGACGAATTGTTCTGAAATGTTGATATGATTTTACCAACAACTAAGAAGATTCCTAATTTGGACTTTGTTGCCCCTGCCGCTTTAGAAAAGGGGGTCAAAAAGGGTAAAAATACTTGATTTATCAAAACCGATCTAGATTGTCTTTTTTTCTTTTCGATTTGAATTATTCTATTTTAATGTGTTCTTTATTAAATTCGGGTAAAAAAATGTACAGCAGATTTTATGTGTATTCAAGTTACAGGGGGTCAAAGTTTGGCAACGCGTTAAAACATTTTCATAACTTTTTTTCGAAATTTTTTATTTCATTGGAATCTTCATCGGATTCCTCATAAATAATCCTGCCTGCAATTTTCAATCAGATTTCGGATATCTCTCACAGTTTTCGAGTTATAAGGGGTCAAAAAGGCCACACCATCTAAAATAAATCTTTTTTGTTTTTGGTTCGATTTGAAAAAAAAAATTAAATATTTTTGCAATATTTATACAGCTTATTATACCTTATAGCTAAAATAATTGTCAAGTAGTTAAGACGATCATGAAATACGTTGATTTTACAATATTTCACAGCGAATGTGCAAGCGCGTGTCTACACATTTCAAAATACTTTGGTGCAGACACGCTGATCCCGATTTCACCAGGACATCATTGCATATGAACAGACAGGAGTGCACGCAAGGGGGGACGGGCTTTTTTTCCCTGCTTTCAACATTTTTTTTATCCGATTCGCTTAAGTCGTATTTTTTTTTATTCATTACATCCACTGTCGTATTAACTTAATCTAGTATCGTAACTTTTCAATACTTTTCATTGTTTCTAAAATTGACGTTAAAAGAGTTTTACGTCGCAAAACAGAACGTTATTTTGGAAACGTCAAAAATGCGCTTTGTGACATTTTTGTTAGACACGGTTTTACAGAAATCGACTCAACACTTTTGCCTTTTTGAACAATTCGTTCGAATTTCGCATGGTGTACGCGTGAATAAGTAAAATATACAAATTTTACATGTTGTGACATTTTGGTTAGACACAGACAAAATGCTGCGGTAAGATACATGTTCAACCAAATACCATTATTTTTAGAATATACTATCTGCAGCATATATACATGTAAAACTCAAAATTTCATAGTTATTAGTTCACTCAAAGCTAACGAAAAAAGCTTTTGATAAAGTCCGGGTAGCACGCAACGTGCAGAAAACGTCGGGAAAAAGACAATGTGACATCACAACATACGTGTGTATTTATCTACTATTAGACAATAAAACTCATTATTTTTAGAACAAACATGATGTTCTGAATATTTATACAGTCCTTTAAGCGGGAATATACTTTGGTAAAAATACTATTCGTTGTTATATTTTACGATCGTAAGCAAGAAAGTAGCCAATGGCCAACGTCGAAAAAATTAAGATTTGAATCAGAACAAAAAGACTGAACATTTTATATATATTTTCATTGGGGGTTATATAACAAATTGTCAATATAGTTGATAAAAGTCCAGATTAAAAAGCTGTTCGCATAACTTAAAAAAAATGTCTAACATTTTGTCTTCAAATCGATTTCTTTCCATTTTTACAATGTCCACATCAAAGGGGAGATATTTGTGATATTGTAATACGCTTTGATCTTATCATTACGTCGTGAAAAATATCACGTCGTCTGCAGCACAAACTGCTCTTTCAAAAAAAAATTGTTTTATTAAAATACGCCAAGAAACAACTTAGATATATTGGTGAAATGGGAAGCAAGCATTTCTTAATGTTACCCGTCCACATATGATAATGGACGTTCTAGTGATCGAATAGTGCTTTCTCTCCACAATTAATGGCATCTTTCAAAGATTTATGATTACAATCCTAAAACAACAACCATTTTCGAACATTTTAATATCTATATTGCCTTTGATAACTTAATATTCAATATTTAAGTTTTCCTAACCAGCCCCGGTTCAGTCGAATGTGACACCAACAACGTATGCAACGTCAATATAATTTGACATGGAATTTCTGTTTCGGAGGAAATAATTTAACTCTTCCTTTCATTTTCATAGTTGCTCAATTATTCAGACTTTAAATACGCTGCACTTATCATGTACTACAGCTTTGTTTATAGATATCAAATGTGGGAAACATGCTATTATAGATATTTATTGGGCACGTTAAATGCTATTTGCCTTAAAAATAAACAGTTTATTTCTGTTCTTGACTCGTGCTATAGACAGCCTAGTATAGTATAAGATCATACATACCCGCTTTCATTAAATGTCTTTAAGGAAAGCTACCCTAATTTTACGGTGTAAATTATGAATATAAACAGTCTTAATAGAACACTAAATGAAACAAAAACGTCTTATTTAATTTCCGAATCATGTCAAAGCTTTTGTAAAGTGCATTTGGAACATCTATAAACATCAAATCTCCAGTCAGATAGGGACCTTGGTATTTTTTAAAATCTTAAGTCATATAGGAACCTTGGTGTTTTTAAATCTACAGTCATAAAGGGACCTTGCAGTTTTTAAATCTCCAGTCATATCGGGACATTGATGTTGTTTTTAAATCTCCAGTCATATCGGGACCTTAATGTTGTTTTTGAATCTCCAGTCATATCGGAACCTTAGTGATTGTAAATCTCCAGTCATACCGGGACCTTAGTGTCGTTATATATATATATATATTCAGTCATATACTTTATTCAGATATATATATGAATATATATCCTGCCCCCACCTTTTCATCCGCCTATGGCCTTGCATGCGGAATGAAGTATACACAAATGTATATGTTAGCACGGAAATGGCAATTACACCGGCCAAGTATAGGAACCAGCGTCATTCATATCGTGCAATTGATTGCAAAGGGAGGGTATAAGTGAATCACGGAAAGTGCTATTTTTTTCAACTTTATTGATTGATAGTGTTAACAAATATTTCCTTTTTTAATTTTTTTTTATGAAGTCATTAGACAAAAATCTAACCAAATATGGCTAAAACTTACAGGCCATAATGTCGAACGGCATAAAAGGCGAAAAACGACTGTTATTTTGTAGTACAAAGGGACACACCTGGCTAAAACGGTAACTCCTTTTTATCCTTTCTAGTGAAAATTTTAAGATGGGGTATTTTCAAAACATGCAATACTATTTACAATTATCTAGCACGAGCATACTTATACAACAGTTCCTAATGAGTCTGAATTGCTAATTAACATTATGCGCAATTGTGTGCAGATAATAATAAAACTCAACAGAAAATCAAATGGTCTGTGGGGATTCAGAAGTACATTATAATACATGTATATATCAGCTACAGTTTACATTGTATATACATACTTGGAGTGTAACAAAAAGTGAATTGTCAGTTGGTAATGTTAGAATTTTAATTTAAAAGAATTAAAGGAATGGTTGGTTATATCAAAATCTCAACTGGGTATGTTAGAATTTTAATTTAAAAGAATTAAACGAATGGTTGGTTATATCAAAATCTCATCTGGGTATGTTAGGATTTTAATTGAAAGAACAAATGTGGACACAGACTGGTATTGCCCAAGGGGCAAGTATGGACGCAGACTGGTATTGCCCGAAAAGCAAATTTGAACATAAGTTGTCTTGAACGTGTTTACATTGTCTAGAAAACTCCTCCATTTATTGGTATCAATAATTGAATTATGCACATGTTGAGAAATATCCGTTAACATACGTTACTTAACATTTAAATGGGAAACAAATTCCACATTGGCTTGCCATAACCATAAGACAAGTCATATACATATAACAGTGCTTCTTCCTTGAAGGTGTATTTGCATGAATGTGTTGAACTTGCTATGTCATGTTAAGGATTGACCATTTCACTTTATGTAGATTAGCTTGGTAAAATTCTCTCAGTTTTTTATAGATCAACAGAAACCTACTGTGTGGTATCTGTCAGTTACATGTATGGCCCTTATTTTAAAATGGTAGGGCCAATAAATTCAAAATTAAATACGTGCATTCCTTAAGTAGTAAGTAAAATCATATCAAAATTTCATAACAATTGATCAACCATAACTATAAAGTCATCGCACGAAAACCAAGTGAATATGGACGACACGGACGCCCCCGACGATGATGCTGCTGACAGCACCATACCAATATAAGACCAAAATGTTTTGCGTTGCCACTATTATATTAAATATATACAAATATATAGGCAAACTCGGGCCTGTGGTATGCTCCATTTTCAATTCTCTAAAAAGCCTTTCAATTACTCTTCCTTAGGACAAACTTAGTTATGTGTGATATGCTAAGAATTTACATATATAAGATCTTTGTTTTCACATTGGTACTTATTCAACAGTTATCTACATTTGCAATATATTTTAACTTGCATGCACATATGTGTACAATATCATAATAAAATGAGCTCAGAAAAGGAGATTATTACAACCTCATTTCAATTTCTCCACTTACTATGCTAAAGCTCAAATATTGAAAAACGAATTTTACCATTCTCTACGGGGCGCCGAATGGGACTCTTGTGGTTTTGTACAGACAAAAGTGAATTTTGTTCGACAAAAATGAATATTGATTAACAAAATTTATAACATACTACAAATTTTCAATTTTGTGTCAGAAAGTTCAATTTTGTGATACAAAATTATACTTTGTGTCACAAGAGTCAATTTTTTTTGTGACAAAAGTCTATTTTGTGTGCAAATTAGTTTGGATATGCAAATGAATTCTCTCATCACGATTTTGCAAGTAGGCTTCTCAATGGATATAGTAACCGCGCATCTCGCAGACGCAGGTTTCTGCTTACTTCGAGCTACGCAGGACGGTTAAGGCTATTTTAAGTGAAATTTAAAAAAATCTTTTATGTTGCATTCTACATTAAAACTGTTTTGAAATTACTAAAATTGCTATTATACGTTTTCTATGAGATTTGTTTGATAAAACAGGTTTTAAAATACGCGATTTTTTTACTTTCTATTTATTGGGATTTTCCCTGCTAAATCATGTGATCATTTCCTGACATTTTTCAACTCAACTATAAAATGCTTTTGCCCGACCTGTTAATGGCAACCAAATTTGTTAAAATTTGACAAGACAATTTGTATTAATGTATTTGTCCCAGATTTTGCTGAAAAAAGAAATGAATCGTCAGATTAACCAAGAAAATCATATTACAAATATGTTGTGTGGTGAAGTTTGTTAATCTGTCAAAGTCAGCGAAAGGTTAATTTGTTCCACCATCCCTGACTATATTTTACCAGATACAGATAGATTTCTCATTTCATTCCGACTCTATTGATGTATGACAAAAGAAATTCGGTTGAGTGGAACAGGTCGGGCGAGATAGAAAACCGACATAGTACCCCTTTAGTTTACAAACGCTTATATGATCTATCTTTAGATCCAAGATTAAGTGACACAATGGGTAATACGATTACGATATCCTATATTTCTTTCACTTATGTGCTTTATCATAACCATTCACATTCGTACCTTATCCACTGTATTGCAGTGAATGCACATTTTGAATTCATTTGCATATCCAAAGGATTCTGTAAACTAATTTGCATACAAAATTGAATTTTGTGACACAGAATTGAATTTTGTCTCACAAAATTTAATTTTATTTCATAAAATTGAATTTTGTGACACAAAATTGAATTTTGCCGCACAAATTTTGTGACACAAAACTAAATTCGATTATAAAAAGGTCAAGTCCCATTCGGCGCCCCGTATTCTCAATGGAGAAATATTACTGAGGGAGAATCTTGAGTAATACAAATACATGTACATATATACAGAAACCTGAAAAATAGTCAACAGGTTTGTCAAGTTTTTATTCGTGTTTATACGTGTATTTAAGTGTTTTGATTTCAAAAGCCAGTTAACCGGGTTACCTTTAATGTACTTTTGTACATGTATAAAACATACTCGATTTAACCAATGTAGACTTGACAGACCCGTCGTACTTGTACAGTTCATAATTTATTTACACACAATAACATGTACATAAAGTCATAATGAGACGATTTTCTATAAATCGGAAATTAAAAAAAAAAAATGGTAAGTAAATTTCAAATATTAAAAAAAGATTTTTTATGGTAAACATCTTAAAAAGAGTGATATAAATGTACACTGTTTATGTATGGAGGTGACTGAACTTTAATTTTTTATGCAATGTACAAACTTTACTTTATTTGCACGAAGTCATAAACAAAAAACGGTTAAATTAAAAATTATATTAAGAGTTGTCAATACATGCAGTCTGACATATACATATATAGCAAAACTGAAAATCGTTGGAGCTAGCTCCCCAGGAATGTACTTACATGTACACAGTACTTTTATGTGCACATAACCTCTATATGTATAATATAGAGTCCCCAAAACTTCGTGTTATAGTAATGGGCGGCTAATTAGACTACCCCAACTTAACAGATTCCTCAGTGCCATGAGTTTTGCAACAAAACGTTCACATACATGATATATGCGTACATGCATGGAATATAAACGCCTAAAAGATATGTAAAAGGAAGGTCATATTTAACCTTGGACCCCAAGTTTTTCCTCCAGCAAAATGTGAAGAAATATGGAACATATTCAACTTGTGTTCTTAATAAAATGCAGTTTGGAGAATCTATACCTACCTTCTGGACTGCTTAATGAGCATTTTTCCATTGAAAAAATATGTAACAATTTGAAAAAATCGATTTCAGAACCGCTTTTGAAAATACAAAACCCAAACCTCATATTATTTGTATGTATATAGACTACTACTACAATGTAAAAGTATGGAATTCCGTTCCTCCATACCCCAACCCAAGTCAGAAAATAGCTTGCCAGACAACCTCTAGCACTGCTGGAGTAATAAATAGACCATCCGTTTAGGCCTTTAAAAAGTTTCCGGCCACCTACGTACCTCATTCAGACCCCTACCCAAAAGTTTTTATTTGCTATACTGAAAAAATAATAATTAATGTCTTTTAGATAAAAGAATAAAATAAAGCCAAAGATATTTTTTCTATCCTAGATGGAAAAACAAACAATTAGAAATACTGGTTCTTTATATTTAGAATCGATTGTAAACACACATGCCGTGAGTGTGCTCTTGGTTGTAGATAATCCCTTTTGGGATTCGGCATTTGAGATATTTTTTTTTGTTTTGACCACCACCGTCAAAACAAAAAAAAAATATCTCAAGCGCCGAATCCCAAAAGAGATTAGGCCGTGACTAAGTCTAAAATTATTAGTTGTTTGGTCTTTGCATATTTGGTTGTCATTGTATTCTGAGTTTGGTGTCACTATAATGACTTATTTCATTTCCAAAGTTTTAAATAAAATTAAATCCCTACCTACGGACCCTAAAAAATTTCAGAATGGTGATTGGAAACATAGCATTATTGTTTTCAGCCGTGGAGATTTCTCGTCAATTGACTGTAGTCCATGGGCTGGGAGGGTCCACCGTGCATCCCCCCCAATAATCAGCTTCATCATGAAGTTGATGAGTAGGGGGATGCACGGTGGACCCTTCCAGCCATGAATCATGGTGAATTTTAGGTACCTTTATACCTCCCATTACCGAATCAGTTTGTCGCCAAAGAATATTCTCGGATTCTTTTTCAGTATAAGCCTATATTTGTACCCCACTGGGTCAAAAAGCCAAGATTTTTTTGACTCAATTGTTTGAGAGTCTTAGCCTTCCTATGATAACCTGTGTTAATAAACTAAACATATACAGGTATCATCGTATAGCCCAATGTCTCAGCTTTACATCAATACCATGAAAGTCGCGGTAACACTAAGGGTTTTGCAGTAAAATGAAAAAAATGTACCCCTACCCCGCCAAAAAATCGCTGAAATTGACATATTTTTCAATGTCAAAACCGCTAAAGTATTATTGCTTCAGTAAAAATGGTTTATTTGGTATTTTCTGTTTAGTATTATCATAATTTATACTTCTGGAGTTCTTTTGGTGAATTTTGGCTATTTCCATAGCCAGAATTTATCAAAAAATGCGAAAAATGGGATTTTCGATTTTTCGGTCAAAAGTCACATAAATTCGACTCTACAAATTATTGCTGAACTAAACCGTCCCCAATTTGGTATCATTCGATAGATAATTTAATTTTCTACATAAATGAACCAGAAAAACTAATTTTCAAGAAAGAATTTTCAAAAATGTTAAAAATATTACCCCTACCCCTAGAAAACTGGACTCAATATCAAACAAAATTCTCATTCACAGCATACTGACATTGTAGAACTCATATTTTAGTCATTCATAATTAAGATGATGATGTACCTAACATATCTGATCAATTCAGGCGCTTAGATTTTCTTTTTGGGGTGACATTACTATAAGATCGGAAAATTTTCAGAATTTTAGAATATTCTACTGTATCACCCGATACTATCTTTTCATCAGAATACCGTAGTTTAAACAAGCTTTTGTGTGCAACGGTTCAATAATATAATATCTTAGCTTCAAAATGAGGTCCAGTAATAAATATTTGAACTTTTCCAAGTCAAGGTAGGTGAAAAATTGCCACCCTACCCATGATTAAAAAATGTCTCAACGTGAACTAAAATGTTAAGTTTTGGCATATAAAAGGTGTACAATAGACATAGTGGGTACTGTTGTTTTAATTATCGATGTATTCAACATATCCTTTCATTTCAGGGGCTTTTTTTAGTTTTAATGTCATAATGATGAGTTTTTTCAAAAAAGAGGAATTTTCAGAATTTTATATTTTCTTCAATTTCACTTATAATTGGCAATTTCATTCAAATACAGTACTTCAAACAAGTGTGTGTATATTCAAATACAATTATATAGTGTTTCAGCTTTCTAGTGAGCCCAAGTAATAAATATTTGAACTTTTCCAAGTCCAAATAGGTGAAAATTGCCACCCCTACTCATGATAAAAAATGCCTCAACGTGAACTAAAATGTTAATTTTTGGCATGTGTGTTCTATTTTTTTAATTATCGATGTATTTAACATACCTGCTAATTTCAGGCGCGTATTTTTCAGTTTCAATATGACAATAGTAAGTTTTCCATAAAAAAGAGGAATTTTCGGATTTTCATATTTTCTTCCATTTCAACGGTAATTGGCACCCTAATTGGTACCCTACTTCAAACAAAGTTTTGTATATACAAACACGTCTATGTAACATCTAAGCTATCTAATGAGCCAAGGCATCTCATACTTTAACGCATTCCAAGCCGTAAAGGCGAAAGAATGGTACCCCATATCCACTAAAATGCCTGTGAAAACCCCATATTTCGTATGCTAATCATTCATCGCAATTGGCTCTTTGAAACATTACATGTATAAAAATAATAATAGCAAACAAAATCAAATCATGTAAAAACTTTTTAAACAAAAATTATACAATGTACGTGCTAAAATGCGTGAAAATCTGTTTTATTCTTAAATTTCCCTTTTTTGTAATATTTTGTCGTCTTCGGGACAATAAAAGCATAATTTTGCTTGACAATGTGATTGATACAAGAAGATGTCCATGATAAATGCCAGACAGACATTGTGTACAGTTCGTGTATGCTATAAACGATCATTTCTTTCACATTGGGGCAGATTTTAGTGGGTAGAGGTACCATTCTTTCGGCCAAATGGCCTGGAATACGTTTAATTGTGCATTACCTTGGCTCAAAAGAAAGGTAAGATGCGACATAAATGTGTTTGAATATACAAAAGCTTGTTTGAAGTAAGGTATTTGAAAAACATTGTTCATTACTGGCGAAATGGAAGAAAATATTAAAATCCGGAAATTGTACACCGTTTAAATATTAATTATTAACATTTGGCAGTTTTTCACCTAACTTGACTTAGAAAAGTTCAAATATTTTTTTACTGAGCTCATTTTGAAGCTAAGAAATTATATAAATGAGCTGTATCAACAAAAGCTTGATCGAACTACGGTATTCTGAAAAAAGGGAAATAACGGGTGATATAGAAGAAATTCTGAAATTCTGAAAATTTCCATTTTTACGATTTTATAGTAATTATTATCCCAAAAAGAAAATCTAATCAACTGTATTGATCAGATATATTGGGACCGTCATTACCTTAATTATGAATACCTAAAATATGAGTTTTACACTGTCGGTATGCTGTGAATGAGGATTATGTTTGATACTGAGACCAGTTTTCTAGGTGTAGGGGTAATATTTTTAACATTTTTTGAAAATCCTGTCTCGGAAATTAGTTTTTCATGGTTCATATATGTAGAAAATTAAATTATCTATCGAATGGTACCACATTTGAGACGGTTTAGTTCAGCAATAATTTGTAGAGTCGAATTTATGTGACTTTTGACCGAAAAATCGAAAATCCCATTTTTCGCATTTTTTGATAAATTCTGGCTATGAAAATCGCCAAAATTCATCAAAACCCCAAAAGTGTAAATTATGATAATACTGAAGCATTAATACTCTGGCGGTTTTGACATTGAAAAATATGTCAATTTTTTTGGTGGGGTAAGGGTAATTTTTTTTTCATTTTACCGCAAAACCCTAAGTGTTACCGCAACTTTCTTGGTACTATTGTAAAGCTGAGACATTGGGCTACTTGATGATACATACAAATGTCAGTTTACTATGTTGTGTAGAAAGGAGAAGTTCGTAGAATAAAAAAAAACTTTAAAAAAGTTTTTGCCTCAATGAGGTCTAAAAAGTAGCCAAAAAATTCCAAAAATGCTTCAGTTTATTTTTTTGCGACAAATAGATTAGTAAATGGGAGGTATGAGGGTACCTGAAAATCATATTTTGGTTGATGAGTTGGGGGAGGGGGGGGCGCACGGGGGTTATGTCAGCCCACTTTTTACTGGCATGCACCAAAAAGTTGACTTAGTAATCTGTCTTACATGCACTGGAAAATGTTGGATTTACCCAAAAAAGTATTTTGAAGGGTCAAAGATTCAGCAATTGCTGTGGGCTGTATAATAAAGGCGTGCAGATCACAATCGGATCACTAGTTCACGGATCGACATTAAATCACGGGATAATACCTTTAATGAATTTAATGAATGAACGAGGTCACATGACAACTAATTTCCGCGAATACACCATGACCCACATTCACGGGTATAACTATGCCCGGGACTGTGTAAACGCTTAGATGCTTTACACCATCCTTGCGAGACCCCGAATAACAGCCACGGGTGTTAAAACATAACAGTCAGTCACGTATTACAAATAACACGTACGAGTGCAAACCGGGTCTAACAATATTGAATATACGTGTTAGCATGGAGACAAAAATTAAACCAAGTATAGGGATAGTCAGCTGATGGTCAGCATCACTCATATCGTGGAAATGATTGGCTAAAACCGTGTTACGATTTTTATGGGGATATTCACAAAGAGAGCCGAATTATCTGCTAGATGCAACGATGTCCTAGGTTTGCACGAAATGAAGGGTGTAACTGATATACGGAAAGTGCTATCGTTTTCAACTTTACTGTTGTAGTGTTATTTAATTAAACGAATGGTTGGTTATATCAAAATCTCAAAACTAAGAACCTTTAGCTCACGTGAGCCGCTAAAATTTAAATATCGGCGAAAAATACATGAAGAGCACAATTCAAAATAATCAGAATTCAAAGACATGATCAAAACGTGAAAAGACAGAAAACAGAGACAGTTGGAATTGAAGTTAAGAGAAAATGTTAAGACTTACAGAAAGTGTTGCATGGACTTGCTCATTTGGAACTTTGGAGCCCAAACATACATGTTGTTACAGTGATTCATAATAAACACAATAATTCATAGAACGTTAGAATTGTTCCTCATTAAAGGTATCCCACACTGTTACTTTGAAAATCAAAGGGATATTAAGAATGGATGTTGGTTTTGGCAATTGAAACCAACTTTTTAGTAGGTGAGTGTTTCAGGCACCACGGAGTCTCTGGTTAATAGTTTGGGTACACGAGATTCGAAATATATTTTAAAAGAGAATATAAGTCTGTTTCCTGCCACCTGGCTGACCAAATCTTTTTATCCCCAATTAAAACTTTTTTTTTCGATTGACATGCATATGATTTTTCTGACCAAGCCAAAAAAAAAAAACAAACAAACAAACAAACAAAAAAAACAAACAAACAAAATACTAGAAAATACTTAATGATACCCCTGCCTTCCTCCCTATAACGATATGGAATACCCCAAAAGTAACTTTAGCACAAAATAGAAGGTGCACAGTGGCATCATGAAGTAACTTTAGCACAAAATAGAAGGTGCACAGTGGCATCATAAAGTAACTTTAGCACAAAATAGAAGGTGCACACTGACATCATAAAGTAACTTGAGCATCAAATAGAAGGTGCACAGTGGCATCATAAAGTAACTTTAGCATCAAATAGAAGGTACACAGTGACACCATAAAGATTTTTTTTTCTGTAGTAGCCATTGTGTAAATGCAGTATTGAATATGGAAGTAGATCTGACGAGGGTGAAGAGAAGTCATATCAACTGACACAGTACATAAGGCACTCCATATTTGCTAATATCAATTAAATTCAAAACACCCACACACCCAACCACCCTCCACCCCCCAAAAAAAAATCGCTAAAAATGTTGGTATGCTTAGAAAATGTTTTGATATATAATTGCCAAGCACTTTTTAAGAAGTCCATATGATATTTACACTTTACGATAGGTTTCTGAAATTAGCGTTACAACTATATATAACTTCTTAACATTTCCGGTTTACGCATGGACACATTTTTTTTTCACAATTTAAGATATTTATGAGTGACAAGCATTTGGAGAGCAGTTTAGCGTGGCATGACGAAAACTTTTTTAACTTTCTGTTATACGATAGCGATACACAATGGTCTTTGTAAATAATGGATTAGTTTGGTAATAATTTATGTAGGATTTAAATTATATTCTTCCTTGTTCGTCTTAAATCGAATAACATAAATGACAGGATCAAATTCTCTACGACATCCTGGTTTCATATGACCCAAGATGGGTCGAGTGTTACTATCGACACTGACAAAGGTTCTACCTATTCTTAACTAAAGAAGTATCTTTTTTTCAGATGTCTTTATGGATAACGAGCATTGTCACTGGAATGTTGTTGTTTGAAGGTAATAAATCAATATATAGGATATTCCTTACTGAATTGTTTTCATTCATCATGTAAAATATGCATTAAACATAGCTCTGAAACTTTGCTATATATATCTTGATATGTCATTCAACCTACATTAAAAATATTTTCAAACTTCCATATTTCACAAAACAACAAAAGTGTAAACAACATTGAATTCCATAACATAATTGTCATTTTCTCAAATTTTGGTGAAGTATGATGGTTTATGCTGTGGTTCAGCTAAATACCAACATCACTAAACAATATTAAACTTTTCATTAAAATCAGATTATTATTTACATAATAAGTGGTTACTTGCCCTGCACTAAATATATAGGTTACAGAATATGTGCACCTACAAACAAAATTATGTCCTGTAAAGCTATAGATTTATTTAAAAAGGTTATGTTGTTTGCAAAATATATTAGTATTAACATATTTTATTAAACAATGTACCTTGCCTATGGGTAGATGACTGTATTAAGAAGTATTTAGCAAAGTTTCAAGGATTTACTCTACACATTAGTGAAATTGTAAATGAAAGTAATTTGTCAAGTAATGTCATAGATTTTGACTTTTGCGGAACATTAAAAAGAATATGTAGGATTTTTTTATTATCGGAATTTCTGAAGTCCTATCATAATTATAAAACAGGAATAATAACAACAAATATTTTATTGTCAATTCAAGTTTTACAAGGATATATTGTTTGAAATATTTTTTGCATATAACTACAGTATCGAAATTATATCAAAGACACAATAAAGTAACTTAACTAGCACAGTGATCTGTAGTTTCACCATGTGTTTTGGTGTATGATACTGGCAGCACAGTGATCTGTAGTTTCACCATGTGTTTTGGTGTATAATACTAACAACACAGTGATCTGTAGTTTCGCCATGTGTTTTGATGTATGATACTGACAGCACAATGATCTGTGGTTTCGCCATATGTTTTGGTGTATGATACTGACTGCACAGTGATCTATAGTTTCACCATGTGTTTTGGTGTATGATACTGACAGCACAGTGATCTATAGTTTCACCATGTGTTTTGATGCATGATACTGAGGCGAAAAATCTCAGAAAAATAACAAAGATAAATGTGAAAATAAAAATCTAGAAAAATAACAACAAAATATGTCACTTTTCCGGTTTACGCACGGACAGTTTTTTTTCACAATTTAAGATAACATTTGTATTTAATTTAATTTGTTTTTTTTTCTTTATAAAAACAAGCTGTTTATTAAAATGTTTAAATTGAACACTGAACAAAGTCATCCTCTGCTGACATAAGCCAATTAAATTTACACAGAGCAATTTTACGAATAATGAAGTCTTCAAAGAATATTTTCAGATTTTTTTTCAGTACCCAAATTGATGTAAAGGTCAATATTCTTGTATCTCAAAAGTCATCCTGTAATATAAAAAAATGAAGAAACTCGACATATATGGGAATTCTTACGTAGCTTAATGTTTGAACTGTTGAATTGATGAGTTAGGCTCAAGGAGGGTAATATCGGTCAACGTGCTTAAACAGGCATGTTCCCATTGAAGCCCCACTGAAGTCAGTTGCTGATTTTCTCGTCTTAATCAGGTCCGCAAGTCCTTAAATTAGGGTTAACTTCCGTTTTGGGTACGACCTATTATGTGGTATTTTAATACCAAATATAAAAAAAATAAAATGTTTTCTTAAGTTGCAGTCTTAATAAAAATCGGATGAGCTATTGTCATAACTTGGCGTTCGTTTTCCGAACATTTCTCCTCTGACAATACTTGATCGATTAGGTCCAAACTTGGTATGAATGTTCCTTGGGGTGTCCTTCAAAGAACTGGTGTTAGGATCTTTTGATCCATCAAAAACATGGAAATAGTACCTATGGGTTAGGCTGAAGTTTTTTCGCATTTATCTCCAAATCCATAAGGTAAAGCCAAATTCTGACTTGGGTAAAGTATTCAGCATGGTGAGATCTATCTCCGGTCAAATTTTCGTTTTAATATGTTAAGTCATGTTGGAGTTCTTGCCCTTTTTCGGCGTTTGATCCATATTTTTTTTATTTTATTTCTTTCAAATACAAGTATCTTCTCTTCTGAAAATACCTGACCAATCGGAATCAAACTTAGTATGAATGTTCCTTAGGGTATACTGTAAAGATATGATGTGGGGATTTTTGATCCGTCGAAAACATGGCCGCTGTTACTAAAAATAGAACAAAGAGGTCAGTCAGAAGTGTTTCTCATACATCCCCAAAACCGTTTGGTTTAGCCAAATTCTTTCAGTTGCGGAAATGATCCTTATTATAAGGCCTACTAAAGTCTACAATGATCAATGTTGTCGGAGGACTCCTTGTGAGTTATTGTCCTTGGAAGGTTAAAAATGACGTATTTTTTTAGTTTTCAGCCAATATCTTGAAAACTATGAAAGATAGAAAGAAACACTTAATTGCTAAATTATCCTTATGATAAGCCCCATAACGACTCCTTGTTAGAGTTATTGCCCTTGGAAGTCGAAAAATGATGTTTTAGCTGTTTTCAGCCAATATCTTGAAAACTTTAATAGATGGATAGAAACTTTCACTTGATGAAATAACCCTTATGATAAGTCTGACCAAAGTATTCCTTGAGTCAAAATTGTTGGACCACTCCTTATAAGAGTTTTTTTTTTTCATTGTAAAGCGAAATTTTAATCAGGTAAGCGTTCAGGCTCCTGGGAGCCTCTTGTCTTGAGAATCTATTACTGACTCAAAACCAGTCTTAGTTTATCATTCTGGGATAAAATTATGTAGAAATTGTATGGCTTTGGCGCTTTCCGCGAGTTCCTTCTTGATTTGGTTGAATTTTGTGGTAGAATATCATAGCAGATTTGAATAGAGGAAAGACTATCGTTACGTGAAAAATATAGCATACACTATTTGTTTGGCAGGCTTTTCTAAAACATAAATCATTCCTACTATAGGCAGTGTCTAAATTTATATGGATTGGTAGTTGATATAAAATATTGGTAATCAGTGCGAATATTTGTCTACTTTTCATTGGCTTTTGCAAGGGAGTTTATTTTCATTTTCATCATTTCAAAAGGTACAGACCCACGTAAAATACAATATTTCGAGGCCCGCAACTTTTTAGATATTTGAAACAAAAAACGTGCCTTCTTTGGAAAATATACTTCAAGTAAAGTTAATATTCACAGTTTGAACAAAAATATGACATTTTCAAACATTCATATTTTTAATTAATAAAAAAACCCATAAAATCTCAATTTTATGATTTGTACCCAATCTCTTTTGAAAAAAAAAAACAGTTTTCAGTTTGCTTAAATTACATTACGTGTTTTGTCTTGGACTTCATCCACCTTCCCTTTTAAAGGGTAGATTTTATTTCTACGGTGGAATTAACGTACTTTCTTTGCAGACAACACCATTTAATTCAAATTATTTTTCTTTTCTTTTTAGCGGGGGTGGCAGCAATGGAGTACAAAAGAGTATGTTATTTTACTAACTGGGCACAATATAGAAATGGAATTGCTAAATTCATGGCTGATAAAGTCGACCCATTTCTATGTACCCATGTTATTTATGCATTTGCAAAGGTTGTAGGAAATACCATTGAACCCTACGAATGGAACGACATTAATGAATGGGGTAAGTAAGATTTTAACAGACGGCGTTTAAAGTTAGAAGTGTGATAAACCAGCGTCTTTTTACGAAAAATGTATTTTACATATGAGCTGAAAATTATGCATATGTATATTATAATAATGAATTTAGGCTTGGTCTAGCTGCACAAAAATGATACATATGAACAACAATTTGTAGATATCAACATATAATGATGTTGGATGGGCTGTAGGATATATGCAATGCATTTCGGTCCTATATTAAAACCTTTCTGTTTATGCTTTGTTTAATGCCGCAAATGATCAACGATTGGCGAAATAAAATATTTCAGGTCCGGGACAGTACGATATGATACGGAAAGTCCGGGGTAAAAACCCGAGTTTGAAAATCTTGTTAGCCATTGGTGGTTGGAACCATGGAAGTCAGCCATTCACTGAGATGGTTAAGACACAAGAAAGTATTGACGAGTTTGCTAACAATTCTCTACACTTTCTGAGGACCAACAGTTTTGATGGTCTAGATTTAGACTGGGAATATCCAGCTAATAGAGGCAGTCCCCCAGAAGACAAAGAGAGATTTACGACTCTTTGTAAGGTAAGATTTTTCAAAGGTCATATTGTGTTCAATTAACAGTCTGAATCATCAAAAATCCCAATCGCCTTTGACCGACGGTAACAGACTACAGACAACTCAACGCAGGTCATGAGTACAATCCGTGCGAGACCCAAATGGATAGTTAATCAAGGACGTTAAAAACCGATGTCATACAGGAGTAAAGAGATTGGGTGTACACTGAACACAAGAAGTGACAAATAAAAGGATGTAGGACTTTCCCGAAGATCAGATACAATGATCATGATGATGGTTTTGTTTACAAAGACATTTACTAATGTTTACAGAGAGATAAGATTATGTTGGTTTCAAATGCTGTATTAAGATTAATTTGTTGTTTTCAATGAAATTAGTTATCGGTCTTAATGATGTTGTTTGTTTGAATCAGTATCATGTACGACCTTAAAAAGAATACACACAACGTATACAAATGGAAAAGAAATGTACATCTAGAATGCTTTTATCAAGAACTAAGCATGAGATATGTACAACAAATATGTATTTTGTTTCCTCTGTTCCAAGGAACTCGTATTACATGTCTTCCGCATTTTTTAATGACGTTGCTGGAAAATTCATAATTTGTACAACTTAATGGTTTTTTTTCCTTCTTAAATTAAAGTTTCAACGTTCTCTCATTTGCATGACATGTTTCTGTTATATTATTAATGTTTCCCAACATGTTGAAAAGTTATAAATATTATTAAAGATGATAAATCACACTTCTACCCTCGACTGCAACACTGTTCTGATCGTGCAGTTTTTTCCAGACTCTCCGTTCAAAATTTGATAACGAAGTTTTGACTCCTGGAAAGACCCGACTGTTGTTGACTGCAGCAGTGGCTGCTGGACAATCTACAGTAGAGACGGCGTATGAAATAAACAAAATATCATTGTAAGTTCTCATACATCATAAAAGGTTGTGCGTTGGTGTGCTAGTGTGTATAGTGTTTATATATTTTGTGTGTGTACCTGCGTCCGTGCGTGTTTTAAATGCTGATGTTGATTTAGCGGAAGAGTAATCTAGGGAACCAAGATTCTAGCAGAAATCAAAAGAATGTAATCTACGAACAAATACCAGACATGGAAAACAAACACGCACAACAAAGAACATAAAAGAACCAAAAAAATACAAAGCAACAAACGTAAGTGAACAACTCCACTAAAAACTGGGGCATGGACCAGGTGCACGGTATAGTAGGCGTCCTCTGCTTTTACTAGAAGCATCCACCTAGCTGCTCATAAAGGTCAAATCCGGGGTAGATGACACGTTTAACAAATCGGTTCTTATGGTGCAAATGGGTACACCTTAACGATCCAAAAGTTCATAATGACGACCATAAAACTTCTGAAGTGATGACTTTAATCTTGTAGCAACATAATCCTGTTCCATAAGCCTAGTTAAAAGAACTCTAGCGCTGTACAATAAGTCTGCATAGTTACGACTAAATACACAAGTGCTGAAGAGATGTTGCCACTGATGAAAGGAAAGTTGACAATACGGAACGAAAAGTCATAGCGTTTGTCGTATAGTTTGGTCGACATTTTTTTACCACCAATCTGTAAGTGTAGTTCAAGATATGAGACTGACTTCACGGTGTCTGTAGTGATCTTTGGGTTAGTTGCGATGTATAAAATCCCCGAAACTAGGATTGTTTAACAATAATGCGTCATCTATATTGCGGAAACTGAGATCAGTTGAAATCTGTCGTTATGGCATGATCCAGAAAATACAGATTTTTCCTTTCCACATAGCCAGCTACATGAACCAATGGAATAACATCAAGGAGAAGTTGGATAAAAAATAATTCAAAACAATGAAAATTGTTGTTCTTGTACAGTGGCTAAGTTCGAAAAAAAAATCAGAGAAGAGACATTTTTATGTTTATTTAAATACTATTTATTAACGAACATGATTTTATTTTCAGGTATTTAGATTTCATCAATTTGATGGCCTACGACCTGTTCAGTGATTACAACACTATTACTCAACACAACAGTCCATTGTACAAGTCGCTTGCTCCTAATACTGCATTCAATGTGGTAAGTAAACAGTTGCTGTGTAAACCCCTCTCTCTTTATTTCCCATTTTATATGGTGAGTAAACAGTCCATTGAACAAGTCATTGGCTCTTTATTCTGTATTTAATGTGGTAAGTACACGGAAACAGTCCGCTATGCCCTCGCTTTAAGTAATAAGTAAAATTCATTGTGCAAGCCAACGCTCTTTATTTCATGTTTAACAGTCTACTGTACAAGCCCTATAATTAATGTGGTAAGCAAATAGCTGTACAAGTCCAAATGGTATATAATGTTGTCCATGTATATATAAAGTCGTTCAATACAACAGTCTATTGTTACATTTCCCTCGTCCTAATACTCGTTCAATACAACAGTCCATTGTTACATTACCCTCGTCCTTCCATTCTGTGTTCTCACTCTTCCTCTGAATGCAGCTTAAATTGTGGAAAATCAGCATTCCTCTATAGAATTGCCTCGCTCCAAGTACCCTATACAAGTTTCTCCCTATGGCTTAAAATTCCCTCGATCTTAGTACTGATCGATGTTGTAAGCATGCACATCCTGTATAAGTCTTGATCATAAATAACTCGGCTTTAGTTGTGGCAAGTGAATAGTCATCCGATGTAAATAATCTGATAGAAATACGGGACCAAAAAAAAATATTTGAATTGTGTCGATTTTTTTTTGTATTCTGAAACTTGCTTCCATGTTTAAGATTTTTTAAATTTTAAATCCTATTTTCATAATGTTTCCCAGCAGAGAGGTCCAAAATGTCTAGAGTTAAACTTTTGTTTTATTATAACAAAATAATCATTTTGGGGGTTCTTTGGTATGTTGAATGTAACCTTGTATTAAATTAATCACACAGTATTTATTTTTTCAGGATTTCGCTGTTCGGCTTTGGTTGAATGGGGGTTGTCCCGCTCAAAAACTTATTCTTGGTATGGCACAGTACGGAAGGTCATACAAACTACAAACACCATCTGAGCACGGTCTCGGTGCCTCTACTAATGGACCGGGAACTGCCGGTACATACACGAGAGAAAATGGTTTCTTGTCTTACTATGAGGTAGGTGAAGAAACAAATCCGTCAACTTAAGGCGGATGACATATAATAATGCAATTTACTCTCGTTAAAGCATCTGGTGTTGTACTGACGCACGTGGCCAGACCAGGGGTCATCAGCAACTTCTACGGAATATCCAGTTCCATTTCGATCACTTTTTTCTTTTCTTACTTTTATATGTTTTATTCATAATTCATTTTCCTTTGTATATGTTTAAGGTCTGTGACAAGATTCAAAATAGCGGTTGGTCAGAGAAATGGCTGGAGGATCAGAAGGTTCCGTATGCTTTCTATGGAGATCAGTGGGTGGGGTATGATAACATCAGGAGTATTGAAATCAAGGTATGATTATGCTCTCTCCTCTATATATTCAGTTAATGCTGCCATACTGGGTTTTAAGTATCATTCTTGTAAATTTAATTACATATACCATAGAGAAAGTACAAAATGTAATGACTATTTCGTACAAATATCTAATTGATGAATTGAAATACAACACTGTTAAGCAATCGGAACTACTTCGACTTTCTTTTTTATACAGCGAGAAAAGCTATTTTTAGTGTAACAGAATTGGTCAAGTGGTTCCGAATGAATTGCTAGGCGAATTATTTTTCAATTCCAACAGCATGGACATCTTTTGGAGTTGAATAGATCTAGGAGTTAAATATAGAAGGATTCGCATCTCGTAAATTATCGCAATATCTCGCGTGGCGAGATTTCAGTATACTAGCCAAACATGTAGCTACTTGCTGCCTATACAGTCAAAGTTAGGTCATAAAAAACATTGTGTCACAAAAGCAGGGGAAGCTACAGATATAAACATCTATATATAAACACCGTCAGACATTTTTTCATCTATTAACAACAAATTTCATGATGATCGTTTGGGTTTTGAAGAAAGAGTTAGAACTTTAATTTAGGTGGGAATGCCTTTCTCGAGGGCGTGACTCCGGCCGCCATTTTTTTTATATCAACGATTGGTGGAATAAAAACATTGATATCATGCAAGAACGGGAGGCTACAGCTACAAAATTTCTTATATACACCCTCGGACCATTTCTGATCAATTTGAAACAAATTTTATGATGATAGATCGGGTTTTGAAGAAGGGGTTTAAATTTAAATGAGTAGGGTAAGCGCCCTCGAAGGCGGGCTACGCAGTCAGAAGTCAAGACAAAGGCTTGTGTAAAGTTTATTAAACGTTGATCTCGCAAATGCAGGGAAAGTTACAACTACCAAACTCCTTGTATACACTCTCACACTATTTCTGATCATTTTTTAACAAATTTCATGACGATTGTTCGGGTATGGAAAAAGGAGTTTGAATTTTTAATGAGGAGGGAAGTACGCCTTCGAAGGTGGCGCCAGGTTGCAAATTTGATAAGAGAATAAGTTTTCGAATGTCGAGGTATTGATCAAATCAAAACATTGAAAAAGTCTGGAGGCAACTTGAGTTGGAATATTTTATTTTGTTTTTCAAACCATATGGGTCAGAATACCTACATTTATCATGATGAAATGTTGAAGCGATGGAAATCGTCCGCCATCACCAGAGTACGCTCAGCATCGACGAAATGCATCTTGGGTAATCGCGCTGTTTATCGCCCCACGCAACATATTTATTATAGTACTATGTAAAATTGCGCGAGATTCCAATCCTTGCTATATATAAATCCTTGAATAGATTAAGTGCACAGTTACAAACATTTTTCTTTTCAACTGTCATGTAAAATGTATATATAGATGCTTTAGATGATGGTGATTCTTAGCAGCGTGTTGTTGTTGCCTAGTGCGAACGAGATACCCCCGCTAAGTGTTGTGAAATCATTCAGACAATAAGAACTTATTAATATTGCTGTCGTTGCTATCAAATGTGGTCGTCGATCTTTGGTGTGTCATATTTCTAACATGTGAAGGACAGTAAGAACATCACTGTGGCGAAGAAAATTTAAATGACCATTCATTGTAGAATGTCAAAGTCGCACTTTTTCATGCATTTTATTTCAAATTATTTCAGTCCAAGTATATCATACAAAAGGGCCTGGGCGGAGGAATGTTCTGGGCTGTTGACCTTGATGATTTCCATGGTAATTGTGGACATGGCAAAAATCCGCTCATGACTACAATGAAAAATGTATTCAATGGGGCACCCCCTCCAACATTTTCACCGCTACCATCTACTTTGTCTAGTGGAAACTCGGGTTCTGGTGACGGTACTGGTAGTACAAGCTCGACTGGATTGACAAGTAAGGGCCCAGGAAGCGGCTCTACAGGAGGAGATAACTCAGGAGATGGTTCGTCAGGAAACCCTAATGGTAATCTCCCTGCCAAACAAGGTACTAGTGTTGTAGTTTATATCTGAACACTTCTGCTGCTGTAATTAATGAAAACATCACGTATATAACGAATGTTTGCTTTATGGAGAATAAGCTTATGTTTCTACTTTTTTTGTTATTTCAGTCCAATAATAGGTGATCACTAGCATCTACAAATATGCAGATGTACTTTTACAATGAAACAAGCTAACACACATCCTATCTTAAATATTTTATCAACTTTACATTTATATCCCTAAAACAATATAGAATGTGAAAAATTAAGTTCAGCATTTCATTGAACAAACAGTAAACCATGGATTTTTTTTGCAACGATGTTCTTGTTCCTAATAGCATGACATAACTGACAATTACTTTAAATTTCTTTTGTCAAACGTGTGCGCATACTTTGTTTACTGATATTTAAAGGACAAAGTCGGAATATCCAAGTGTTAAATGTGTGGGAATCAGTTGATAAAAAGACAGCTAGGTTCCACGAAGTACTCAAAAAACCAAACTAGAAACAATTAAGTACTCACAAAAACTATAAAGAAGTAACAAAACTGTTCATTTATTTGAGACAATTAAACGATTTTCTGGTCAAACCTTAATCTTTCTTTATAAATAAATCGAAAGTGTTCCATTCTTTGACAAAATGTTGATTACTTGGATATGTTATGATTTTATAAGGTGAATAAGGATGAATATACAACTTTACTTAGTCATTTTGTAAGTTAGTCGATGACATACTTGTCTTTATATTCACAGCTCTTGGAATTGAATGTAGCAATGATGCCAGTGTTGTAGGGGCAGTTCTTGGAATATTTCTAACTATTGCTCTCGCTACCATTATTGCATTGATACTTTATATACTAATGTTGAAAGGATATGACTTACCGAATTTTTTTCAACGAAAAGACAAATCACAGGACAGAAAGCGGCCGATGCCATTTACGGATATAACTAGACAGTCTTCTCCAAATAGAATGGGATCCTTTGATGATGGAGGATTCAATTCTACAACATACACCAAAGAAAATCGTTTCCATGACAATTCTCATTTACCAGCACCGCCTGTAGTTCCACCTCCTCGATTCCCGCCATTAAACGACCATGCTACAGACTATTGCTCCGATAGTAACATTAGGGTCTTTGAGAATCCATCAAATAACAGCGATGAATATTCTGATGTCTCTAAAGATCCTACATATAGCAATATGGCTACCGATCCAACTGTACTATCAAAATCTGGCAGACTTGGAACGGCTACTAACGTATGACCTGAAACAGCTACCTATCACCTATAGAAACAATTCATCTATGACGTAATTTAGTTTCCTGGGAAATTTCTTGCTCAATCTACCAACTTATAAATAAGATGATGCTCAATTTTGAGATATACAGACAAACCAACATTGAGACAGAATGTTGAAAAAGATAATTTACACTTGTGTTACTGCATTAATTACTTATAAACTTTGGCAAATTATGGCGTTGCATGATGCTGGATTAAAGACAGGCTTGGTGTAAAGATTAAATACGAAAAACAAACTTAATTATACATGTATTCGTATTAAGACTGGTAATTGGGTGTTTTTTTTTGTTAAAAAAAGATAGGGTGTACTGGCACATTATTTGAAATGAAAGTATAGCTTATGAATATCGAGGAAATGAAGGTTGCTACCAAGTTCATGAACTTTAGTGTTGAAATGTGTAATGTGAAAGGATATAGATTGTTTGTTATATTTGTGGTCCAAGACTCGTGAATCGATACCTTTTCAGCTTTCATTGCCCCAATTATTCAACTGAGCTTACGCCAACACTTAGTGTTCGTCGTCTGTTGTCGTTCGTGAGTTTTATTTTCACGAACAGGTGTCAACCATCCCTATGATAGACATGACGTTTATATTAAAATGCTTCATAATTTGCGTTAAATAAGCCCGGAAACAGTTATGGAATTCGCTCATATTTATAGTACTTCATCATCAGCTGTTCCTGCGTGTCCTTCGTTGAATGATGTGTCGACAACTGTTGTTTTATCTTAAAAAGGAACATTTCGTATTTTTAAAGTTTTTGATGAAATTGATCCCCAATCATTTAAGTCGAGTGTTTTATATAAATGTGCAAGAATAACCTGTGCGTCAATTTTCTCGGAAATTACTTCTTTGAAGATTTGGTTACATTGTTTCATGGTACCAGGTACGCGTCATGACATCGTCATATGGTAGTACATGTACCATTCATTTTTTTTAAATTGTCATTCGGTACAGATCTAGACCATGAAACTTTACACTATAGCTAATGATATAAAAAAACTATTGTATATAATACAATTATACATATATATATATATTTGTTATTAAGGACTTTATCAAACATTGGTATTGTATCTTTATGTAACTTTTAATGGACTTAGCTCATTAATTGTTTAAACACGCATTTCATTTTAATGTTGGTGTTAATCGGAATGATTATACCTGATCCTGAACATGTGCTCTATATTAAAAACTCGGGTATATCTTGATCACATACGAAATGCATGACATAAGATTCTACATTCTGTCGAATAGACTAAGGATTGTTATCAAGTTACAGACCAGTAAATATTGTAAACTTACCAGTAAAAGTTGGTGATGTAAATTAGAACCAGGTTTATGTTCATTGTCTGAGGGTTTTGTATTATGCACGAGAGACTTGATCGGCATTCTGTAAATGTGCATTCCATACTGATACAAGTATTGGCTAAAAAAGATATTTAATGAAGAATATTTTTGATTTAGTGTTAATAATTTTAATATCCCTGGTTCCGTCTATATCTTGTAGCTATTCAATATAATGTGCCTAGGACCGTCTAGTAGGGTATCCTTATTCTGTCATCTCCAGCTTATATTTCTATAGTGAAGTGTAGCGACTGTAGAAAAAATAATCATATTTACATTGCCACGTATGTTTGCAAATTTTTATATTTATCATGTTATACATTTCATAAAAGAATTTTAAATTCAGTCATTGTTCATTTACTCAATACTGGAAGCAGAAGACCATTTTACCGACTTTTTTTCATGTTTAAAAGGATTTTTATATACGGGAGTACCCCGTCTTTTAAAACATACGAATATCCGTCTGTGGGGTTAAACTAGTACCACACATTTTAATGTAAGATAAAAAATGAACTGAAACAACAATTCATCTATGACGTATTTTAGTTTCCTGGGAAATTTCTTGCTCAATCTATCAACTTATAAATAAGATGATGCTCAATTTTGAGATATACATACAAACCAGCATTGAGACAGAATGTTGAAAAAGATAATTTACACTTGTATTACTGCATTAATTACTTATAAACTTAATACGAATATCCGTCTGTCCGCACATGTCACTCCTTAACTTAGTTTTTTTTTTAATTACACCAACCTAAATGTATAATTAAATTCATTCTACAAAAAAATTACGGTCGGTTTTAATGGTGATGCGCCCTGCTGGTGGCAGCATCCGTAGACATTTGTTTTCCTTGTGTCCAGACAGTAACTTGAGTGTAATAGAAAACAGAACGGATAGAGTGAAATGTTACCAATGCACCAGCGTATAACCCCTAAATACAAAATAGCAAATACATTCAGAGATCACCAAAAGGTTTTCAATAATTGCAAACACACCTTTCAGTAAATTCTGAAATCTTTGACAACAAAACTGATAAAATCCATGGTAACTCTTCAAAATAAATAATTTAACGACACTTTTGTGACCAACACATGACTGTTGAGAGCCGAATTAAATCTGCTGTGGGGTTAAACTAATACCACACCTTTTAATGTAAGATCAAAAATGAACTGAAACAACAAACAAAAACAGCATAAAATTACTCAATGTAAGTATGTCGAATTCTCTCCTCAACGTACACTATACAGACAAAATGAGATATCCACTTAAAGAATGTTTCACTTTGTAGGTACTGAAAGTTAACTCAGAACATATCAAAGAATGACAATATCATCAAAATTACCAGCATTATAATTACAGTGGACTGGATTTGGTATTAAATAAGCAAGCAATACTAAATATATGACTTTGTTTTTACGCACGGATGCAATTAAGAGTAGACTATCTCTATTTGTGAAAATATCGTGATACAAAATTTAGCTTTTCTGTACTTTACAAAAATACCATATTTAAGTAGGTCAGAAAAACTATGGAAGGGGAAATCCGCCATAAATATGTCCACGCGTTTCTTTTAACTATGTTACTTGCTTATTCGTTCTCTGTATTTTCTTTCTTTGTTAATCGATTAATTGATTCTTGGGGTTTAACATCCGAGCGCAATATTTCAGCTATATTCAGACGAGTGTTAATCGAAGATTGTTTAAATGTTAATTCGCGAAATGCATTTTTAGCACTGTAACTTGCAGCTTGTACAGTGGGAATGCCGCGCTGGCAGGAGAGTTCCACTTATTGGTCACGCGGGAAAGGGCAATTGTAATTTTCATTTTGGGTTTTGTTGTAAAGAAACCGGAAGTGAACCTGCTTGCTAAAAAAGCATAAAATTCACACTTTTCACAGAGTTAATCACTAAAATATTTAAAAACAAATGTTTTTCAAAGACTTAAGATGTGTTTTAGAGCCAAAACTGAACCTAAAGGTGCAACGATTTATCGGGACGATCATTTCAAAAAGGGGGACGTGATTATTTTCTTTTAAGTTAAGAATACCCCTGGGCTATATTTAACTGACACAATTGCATCCCCTGCCTTCTGATTGGTCAAGAATGTGATTTTATGATAGGAATGACGCAGAGCTTTCTAAAAAATACCAAATACTACCCATCATTCCATGTGAAGCGTAGTAAATAAAGTGGTTGAAAATATGAAAGAGTAATCAAGGGAACCAAGGTTATAGCGGTAATCAAAATAAATGTAATCCAGGGACAAAGACCAGACATGGAAAACAGACATACACAACAAAGAACATAAAGTAACTAAAATCATACATACAAAGTAACAAAAGTAAATGAGCAACTCGGACTCCACTAAAAACTGGGAGTATGGACCAGATGCACCGGTAGGGTAAGCGTCCTCTGCTTTTCTAGGAACGCCCGCCGAGTTGCTCATAAAAAGTCAAGTCCGGGGTAGACAAACGAGGAAAGGAAAACTGACCCGTTGAATAAATCAGTTTTCATGGTGCTGATGGATACATCATAACAATCCACGAGTTCATGATGACGACCATAAAACTTCTGTAGTGATGACTTCAATCTTGGAGCAACATAACCCTGTTCCAGAAGCCTATTTGTTAGAGTTCTAGCGCGATACAAAAAGTCTGCGTAGTTCCGGCAATCTCTGGCATAACGTATGAGTTGTGATATGAACACTCCATACGCAGGAGCCGAAGGGATGTTGCCACAGATGAAAGGAAAGTTGACAATTCTGAATGAAAAGTCATTACGTTTGTCGTAAAGTTTGGTCAATAGTTTTCCTTTACCATCGATTTCTAAGTGTAGGTCAAGATATGAGGCTGACTTCACAGTGTCCGTAGTATCCTTTATCTCAAGTTCTTTTGGGTAGATGCGATGTATCAAATCCCTGAAATTAGGATTGTTTAAAGATAATACGTCATCTATATAGCAGAAACTGAGATTGAAGGATTTAGCTAAACGATATTCTTTCTTTCTGATCAGATCAGCTATAAAGTCAGCCTCATAAGAGTGAAGGAATAGGTCAGCAAGTAAAGGAGCACAATTTGTTCCCATTGGAATGCCGACCTTTGTTGAAAAACACGTCCACCACACTTGACAAATATGTTGTCGATTAAAAATTCCAGCATTTTGTAAACATCTTCCTCTGTATATTTGGAAGATGATTTGGAATTATTTCTTACAAAGTATGAGGAATCTCTACCAAGAACTATATATTTGTATCTAGGTGTACCATCTTTTTTGGAAAAAAACAACGATGTATAATGTTTTTAAGTTGGGATTTTAACTGAGTATGGGGAATAGAAGTATACAGTGTTGAAAAATCATAGGTTTTAATGCTATTATATTCAGATAATGGTCTTGAACTGATTGTCTCCAAAAGATCTTTCGAATTTTTCAGGATCCACATTAAATTAATACCACTACGGGAGTAACAAGTGTTTGGTAGGACTGCAGACCCTCTTTGTCAGTTGTGAGTATAGAAGTTAAAAGTTTTGAAAGAGAACTACCCTTGAGACAACATCTTTGTAATTTTTCGCATAAGTTTACATAAATTGCGAGAACAGAAGGTGATGAGCTATTCATCAAAGCTTTAAATTTAATAATATTTGGTCTTTTAACAAATGTTTCTGCGAGAAGGATTTTTTCTGTCACTATCAAACGATGTGCACTTAAACAAATAATGGAACTCATCCCCAAATATCCCCCGAATTACATAAATGACATTTTCTATTTTCTCTGCTAATATTTTGCCAACGCCCACTTTCAATGGGAAGGTTCTAAATCTACAAAGAGTAATAATATTTTTGTCATCTAAAATTCTGAAATAATTTTCAATTCCAATTCCAAAATCTTCTTTGTACAATCTACAAATCAGAGATTCTGGCGAGTTTTTCACTTTTGGGCTCCACGACTATTGAAATTGGTCTAAAAGGCTTTGCTTAATTGTCAAAAATAGTTTAAGCCAAACGTTAATGATCCTCGGTTTAATTTTTATTTCCAATGGATATCTGCCTAGTATATGGTTCGATTTGTCTTTTGTACATTTGCCTTTTTCGCTCTTGAAAAGCTACCTGTTCTTGACAACAATATTCCTAGATAATTGAAACTATCAACCGTATCAAGAGATGCATCATTGAACATTAAAACTTTAGACTTCTTGCCTTTTGAAATAAAAAACAACAATTTTATTTTGCTAAGATTAACTTTTAAGTTTCCACAATGTGCAGTAGTCATAAAGTTCATGAAGATGTTTTTGTAGATCGGATTCTGATTCTGATAGTAACACCATGTCATCGGAAAATAATACAGTGAAAATAATTTTAAAATGAGAGAGTTCAGTTTCAATATCTTCTGTTAAAAGATTCAGTCAATGGTTGTTCCGATTCTTGAAAAAGTCTTCTAAATCATTGACATATGTTGAAAAGAGTACGGTTGTAAGTATTCTCCTTGTCTGACACCTATGTTACAAGGTCAGAAATCGGAATATTCTTTCCCATTAATCAAATACTCTAGACTTTATATTATTGATGCTGAACCTGAAAAAAAAAACAAAAGCAAAAAAAAAAAAAAACAAAACAAAAAAACAAAAAACAAAAAAAAACACGGTAATAGCACTTAAGACAGCCTTACTCTTACTTAAGTAGCAGTTCGCCTAAAAATCATGCAGTGGGTCATTTATCGATGTCAGATGTTTTATCCAAATTGACTTTAAATCAGTTGGTTATATTGGAAAAACAATAAATAAAATGAAAAAAATGTAAAATATTTTAACCGTTACCATAGCAACGACTACTCCTTAGCAACCACCAATTAACGGCTTAATTATCACAAAAACATCACAATTTGAGTGTTATTTTATGTATCTAATTGTGGAAATTTGTGAAACTACATAATTATATTAATGAAGTGTGCCTTAAAGAAAACAATTTACAAAAAAATACAAAGCAATCTTATTGGTTTAGATCTGGTTACCATAGCAACCAAAATTCTTATTTTTTGACATTTTGAAATATACGAAAATAGGCTTTGTTCAGACCCGTTTGCCAGCACTAAAAAGGAGATATTATCCAAATAAATGCATGAATGTGTAGCAAGTCCTCTCCATTGAAACTTATCAAAAATAAAAATATGTAACCTATCTTTGTTTTTTGCTCATCTGGACCCGAATCACCACCCATAAAGACTTTTCTTCTTAACGCTTTTCATACTAACATTGTCCAGACGATAACTTTTTTGTCTTTCGACCTAGACTTCTAATAGTTGGTCTGTTGGTATATCATTTCAGGGCAGAGTGTTGCGTACTAGAGTAGGTGACCTTTGACCTTGACCTTTAGCCTCAAGGTCAAATCACATACAAATTTTGGCATAATACGATACATAATTTTCTCTGTGCCAATTTTGGTCTTTTTACTTTGATATCTGATCTTTGGCATTTAAGTATATCACACCAAGGCAGAGAGTAATGTTTTAGGTAGATGACATTTGACCTTGACATCTGACCCAAAGGTCAAATAACATAAAAATTATGGCAAAATTCCATACAAAAGTTTGTCTTGGCCATAACGTTTTTTTTTGTCTTTTTACCCAGATATATGATATTTAGTATTTAAGTAAATCACATTAAGGTAGAGTGTAATGTTCTAGTTAGGAAGACCTTTGACCTTGACCTCTGACTCCAAGGTCAAATGACATGCAAAATTTTGTCTGGGCCACAATTATTTTGTCATTTTACTTAGACATCTAATATTTGGTATGGGGCTATATTTCATTCAGGGGAGGCGTCACGTACTAGATTGGTTGACATTTGAACTTGACCTTTGATCTCATAGACAAATAACGTACCAAATTTTGACTTAGTGTTAATGAGGACGAATGTCGCATGACTGATACTAATTTTTTTTATATTAATTTCTGTATGTTGAAAGAATTCAATTAGACCCCAGAATAATATTTCTTGTTTTTGTTGATCTTCTCTTGACATGATATCCCATTTCCATTTTTTGAGCTCATGCTTTACTGAAATATCCATCTACTTATCAGAATATTCCAGGATTACATTCTTTTGATTTCCGCTAGAATCTTAGTTCCCTTGATTCCTGTTAAAAAAATGAACATGTTGATTCTTTTTTTTATAGAACATTTCAAAATGTTGTATAATTGTGTTGTTTAAACATATTATCACAATACTGTGACTTACTCAACATAGCATTTGGTGGCAGAAATTTAGATAAGAACAATTGGAAATTCAATATTTATAACTATATTATAGAAACATTATAAATGGATAACTAGAGGCCCCAGAAAGACTGAATCGTTCACCTGGTTTCCATTTGCTTATTAGAAAATATTGACAATGAGACAGGCTAAGTTAAAATTAACTGAATAGTCAAATGCAGGAAATGCTTTTAGTAGCATTTTATGACCTGAACCAGAATTTTGCTGAAGGCAACAGTTCTTGAATTATTTAAAAAAAAAACTGTCTTTCGACCCCTATGTTCCGTTTTTTTTTAGTATAAGCAGCCATAAATATTCAAGGACTAAAAATCACAAGTCATTTCGATCACAAATAAACGAAAGAACTAATATGCTTTATTTCCATTAAATGATCTTAAATGGTTTTAGAGAAGAAGATTTTCAAAGTTATATATGTACATGTGAGAAAAAAAAAGAATTGTTTCAGGAACCATAACTCTTATATTAGTATACGAATCATTTCGAAAATTTCGGAATTGGTCTGTCTTATGATGCTAAACAATGTAACCACTAAAAATTTATATGCAATTTATATTATATAATTTATATAACTAAAAGTTATATGCAAAAACTGCCTTCTGACGTCTATGTTCTATTTTTAGTAAAGGTGGCGATGTTTTTTTCACGGATTAAAAGTACCAACAGTCACATTGTGTGTGATACCCTAAGTAACAAATACATCAAACAATTAACAGACACACTTTATATTCGGTTAATCTTTTATAGCATGATGTCAATTTGATTAACTGGTAACACAAATTAGCTCAATAACAGAAAGGGATGCATATCTGTATATTAATGTTATAGGTCTAATTATGTCGATAAATGAAGATGTTTCACCCCGAAAAAAAGGGCTGATTCTCTGAATGTCAACTTTTAATTAATTAATATATATGTTCCTCTTCACTGAACTTAATTATGGGGCACCAAAAAGGGAATTTACACTAATGAGAAACTCAGATAAATTAATATCCAGGTATAATTTTCTTTATTGTTTATGTTGATAATTGTATTAAGGATATTGTGTAATTGTAACTGATTTGCAAAAAAAAAAAAAAACAAAAAAAAACAAATCTCACAACAAAAATCAATCATAAGTTTATATTTAATTTTTATCTAAAAATTTGAAATGAAGTACAGTTTTATGAACTTTTTTAAAGCCTGTGAATGATTTTTTATGTGTGTTTTTGTTTCATTTGTCACTTAAAACTCTTTTTTTCTTCAGACAATTACTTTATAAATGAGAACAAGATAGTATATAGATATTTTATTATATATCAATGGAACATATACATATACAAAAACATAACAGATCAGCAAGTTGCACAAAAAGTCAGTACACAATTAACCTAGGTGGAGAAGTTCTGATGCTGAGTCTGGAGTAGATGACCTGTCTCTTTGCTGGAAGTAAGGCATAAACAACTGGAGTCATAGTACCATTTATCTGTACGTGGATGGAGTATATCTGGCGAAACAAACTTGGACAGCTGACAGATGGGTAAGGTTTTCTGTGGTGGCAAAGGCAATGATACGGTCTGTCTGTGCACTGTCGTCGAATAGCAGAAATCGGTCACCAGTAGCTGTCTGTGTCCACTTTCCCTCTAGTCTGATATCTTGAAGAGTCTCAGGTAGTCTAGGAGTTTGCTTGCGGCGTGCTCTGTATAGTGCTGATCTTGCAGAATTGAAGGTAGGCAGTCTCTGTATTACTGTTTTGGCGGTGTCGTCCCTGTCGTGGTCTCGGAGTTTGTTTAGTTCTTCTTCATAGATTGATTGTATAGGTCTCACGTCTTCCATGCAGCGTTGGTTGATGTGGTTGAGTATCTGTTTTGTGACCACTCCGGTGTGGTCAGCTGGGTGATTGTGTTGTTGTCTTCCGAAACCTACTGGTATGTTGTTCAATGTTGATATAGAACCTGGACAGTTGGGTATAGTGCATCACCAGTATATTCTGTCACCACTCTTGCGGATGTGTCTGTAGATATAACCATCGTAGGCTAAGTTCTGTCCTCCTTTTCTGTTGGTTATGAACTTGACATCTAGCTGGGCATTTGCCATGTTGAGTTGAACTATGTTATGCTCAACTCATGTGCTGACACAATATTTATACTAACAGATGGCTTGGAGAGATCATGTTCACATAAGCTTGGGTGGTGAAATCAAAGAGTCAATTTAGTTCATGTGCTGACACCTATTTATGCTAATAGATGGCTTGGAGAGATCACACAAATGAGAAATGTGAAATGTGTTCACATAAGCTTGGAAGGAGGAAATCAAATCAAAGGGTCAATTTAATGTCTGCATATCTTTTATTTCATAATTTATTATTCAGTGTATAATTTTGTTATACAGATCCTTTTGAAGCGTAAATTATTATTAACTAAAATTCCAAAAATTATAATTTATAGAATTCAAATAAATTTCAGTAACATCTTTTAAATATTTAAAAAATGTTCAATCTTTTAATTTAGAATTGGTGATTCAGTATATAATTATTTAGATCTTTTTATACCACAATATGTTAAATGAAAATTAGATTATAAAAATTCAAATATTCTTAAGCATATTAACATTTTATGAAATATTCAATATCAAATATTTATTTGTTTCTAGATTTTCTAATTCCCCCTTTAAATGACCCCAAGATAATAACTAAAACAACAATGTTACAATATGTGATTTTAAGAAAGTTGACGTTCAGAGAACACACCAAAAAAAGTTCGTCCTGTCAACATTTTGGATTTATCTCTAAATTAATTTCAAATATCTATACATTAAAATGGCTAGCACAATTAAAAGCTCTAAGAATCCGATAAACATTTTTGACAGACTTAAATATATGTTTTTTTATCATACCCCGTAAAAAAACTGCACAAATTACGTAAGTGAAAGAGTTCGTCCTGTCAAGATATGTCCCCTTTAACTTTCTCAAAATTAATTTTTTTTTATATCAAAATATACCGTTTTATACAGGCTTTACGAATATGTAAAACTTTTTTGGCAGACATTTATCACTTAGAGAAAAAATAACATTGTTTGTTCCCACATCCGATACCAAAATGAAAATTTCCTGTTAGAAAAAGTTCGTCCTGTGAGATTTTGAACTGATTTCTGAACATGTTTCAAAATCATATACACAGCACATCAAAATATACCAAAAAGTTTAAGCTTTAAGAATATATCAAGGATTTGTGACAGACATGAAGTAAAATCCAAATATTTGATGTTTTCTTACCGTACCCCCGTAAAAAGTGTCGATTTTAAATGAAACGTGTTTTAATTTATATATGACCTTTATAAATCACTGATTTAAGACTTTTAACAAAGAAAGATATTGGAAACTACGACTTTCAGGGTTAAAAGAAGTATTTTACAAATTAATAATTGTTGAAATGTAAAAGAAACATGTTACAGAAAAAGAAACGACATTAAGCAAAGAAAGATACGTACAAACTGCAAGTTACAGCGCTAAAAATACATTTTACGAATTCACATTTAAACAACCTTCGATTAACAAAGAGAGAAAATACAGAGAAGAAATGAGCAAGTAACAAAGTTAAAAGAAACGCGTAAACATATTTATGGCGGATATCGAGGTCGAGCACTTTCATTACTTGTTTTATCCCATTAGTCATTCTTTTGAAATTAATCAAGTTGAGGGCGCGAGACCGCAATTAATTTTCAAGTGCATTTCAATATACACATTTGAGCAGATTAAAAAAAATTCCACCAGCGCAAACTGAATAAAACTTCTTTGGCCTAAACAGGATTTTATGTATAAATTGTAGAAAATTTTACCATCATTTTCTGGAATTAATACATATAATTTGGAGATGGGGTAAACATGACAAATGAACAGAGTTAAAAGTCCTAAATTTTAACCTTCTTCCACTGAACCAAATCACAACTTTTAGTCAGAATTGATTAATGAAAAAAAATCCCATGTAATTTTAACCTATTTTCTACCAATTAGAGGCAAAACTTCAGCAAATAAGTTTCCAGTAAAAATATGAAAAAATGTGGAAGGTACCTACTACCAAAGTTGGAACTATATAAAAACCAAGGGGAATTAATTGTGTTCTCGTACCTGAGAGAGTACTGCTAGTAGCTAATACCTGGAACGTAGTTCCGGGAACCAGGATAGCGTGAGCTTTCCCCTACACTCTCACGGAAACAAAACAAAACACTCTACTAACCAGCAAATCCACGTCATAATAAAACAAGGTTCAAAGAATAGACAATTATAAGTGAATGAATCGGTTTTAAATAGAACCACAGTGAGCCACAAAAGGAAAGCTGTTTTCGGGGCTACATTGTATGACTAAAACAGAATAGCTTGTTATATGTATGAAAGTATCAAGGTCTGTATACTTTTAAGTGATTACCCGACTTCTTACATAAAAGCTTCATCAGCTGCCAAGTTTTTTTTTCAGTTTTGATTCTACTGAATTTTGTTGATTCAATGAAATAAGTTTGTAGTAGTGCAATTGAAGCAATAAATGTCGATAATACCTACAGAATATTGTGAAAACAACGTCTTTTTAATCAGAGAAGATCGATAGCTCTGATCTTATTATTTTTCGCCATTACTTCCATAGATTGCCGACAGGTCATTCACCTGGGTAAAAAATACTTTAACCTTTGTAAAAAATAACAATAAGGGATACAGAGATAAGCACGTGTCTTGTTTTCATTTCATTTTATCTACTTCTTGATTAGTTTTCAAATAAATAATGACCATATTTGAGACACATTATATCACAATACGTAAATTTCAAAAGGATCCGTGCGTTATACTCGTACTTTTTTCCTTTTACGGCTTGAGCCCGTCGGTCTTCCTTACCGTTGAATAACCACTTTCACTTTGCAATCAGATTTGCCAGTAATCAAAGAAGCGACCTTTACAACACATGTGTGGATGAGGTCACCAGAAGTCACATGCATACGAGTTTATCCATGTCGATTTTTTGTCTTGTATGACAATAAATATATAGACACCTATTTCATGTATTTAATGTACTACATTTGTGGATATCGAATGAAGTTATTAAGGAAAAGTACAATTTAGTAGAAATAATTCAAAGTTAAGGTATATTTCAACAGACACAAAAATTTACGAAAATGACAGCTAAGCATCTTTAAGCATTTAAATTAGCTTTGTCACGTGTGTTGTTGTGATATCAGTAACTCATTTGATTTCAGAAGAGTGTTTCATACAAATGGAGATGGTGAAATCCTTGTTTCCTGGCGTTATAATACCCTGGCTTTTTGCTAGTTGTTTAAAAGAGTAATCAGGGAACCGAGATTCTAGCGGAAATCAAAAGAATATAATCCAGGAACAAAGACAAGACACACACAACACAACACAGAACATAAAATCACCAACATAATACATACAAAGTAACAAAAGTAAGCGATTAACTCTGACTCCACTAAAAACTGGGAGCATGGAGCAGGTGCACCGTTTGGTAAATGTCATCTACTTTTCTAGAAACACCCACCGAGTTGCTCACACGTTGAACAAATCGGTTTTCATGGTGCAAATGGATACACCGTACACAAAGTATTGATCCACGAGTTCATGATGACGACCATAAAACTACTGTAGTGATGACTTCAATCTTGTAGCATCGTGTTAAATTATAAAAATGATATTTGTAATACCCATTCATATACAAGATCCTTACGAATCTCCAAAATTTACTAGATTCGAATTACTATTACGAGCGATTTTCGAGTGCTTTACGATTGGTCACGAATACGAACAATCTATATGAATATTTTTGCCAACGTTTTTTTAAGGGTTTCTTAAATATGAATCTTTAGGGTTTAAAGGACACGTGACGCAAAAACAAATTGTTATTAGGTTTATATGATTTATATCTGAAGATTACAGGGAAATATTTCATTATGTTCTGTCATCTTAGATTTAACTTTTTACATGAAGTAAATTAAATTCATATTCTAAGATTTAAACTGTTCCGAACTCGATCTTCAAAAATATTGATTTCACCCCTTTCTCACGGAACGTTACTTCTGATAAGTGTACTAGTACCAGGGCCATAAGTCCCAGCAAGTAGAGGATTATACGAACAGGTTTATTTTATATTGGATTTTGATAATTTTATTTGATAACCAAAAGGGCTTTGTGTTAAATCTTTTTTGCTAAAATTAAATATTTTATCTGACCTATAAAAACATATTGTCCGTACCAGAAAAGCTCCCTTAAACTCATCCAGAGTCAACTATTATATACTGTGTATTGTGTCAAATTCACCTCGAAGGTTGTTATATTTCAAAATCCGTAAGACAAAAGAAATTATATTTCAATTATAATATAGATATCGGGCCGTGCTAACCTACATAGCCTTGCAATTGTAACGTGCCCCTGAATCGGAAACTGGGTAATGTTAATGCTAACCGATCATTCCATGTAAACTTCCCGTTCTCATACAAGCAAAAAAACACACGTAGAACACACAAGTATGATACTTAAGAGGTACATTTTAATCTCGTATGAAGCTAGACCTATGACGCTATAGCGGTAAATACGGCGAAGATCTGTAGCACTTTAGCATTACGTGGCGTATATATATATATATATATATATTTTTGCGTACGTTCCAAATGCTCATTGGTTGAATTGGTGGTCTGTAACCTTTATATATCTTCCCTGTATCAATTTGATCCGATGGAGCAGTGTAGCGAATAGAGTCGTCACATTCTGAGACGTATGTAAATATATATATATGGAGCAGTGTAGCGAATAGAGTCACATTCTGAGACGTATATTTACATACGTCTCAGAATGTGACGACTCTATTCGCTACACTGCTCCATCGGATCAAATTGATATATTTATATACGTCTCAAAATGTGACGACTCTATTCGTTACACTGCTCCATCGGATCAAATTGATACAGGAAAGATAGTCTGAAAAATTCCCAACGATGTTAGAACTGTCAAATTTGCGATGCAAATTTTTTGTCGTTCCATCCGCGGGACTCGAACTCGTACCGCTGTGACATCTATGGCAACACCGCCTGCACTAAGTCCAGCGCCCTAGACCACTCGGCCAGCTAGGTTATATAAAAATATAGCTTTCGCTGGCCGTGTCATTCCTCCTCCTAGGATTAATCTAGGGCTGTAACTTAGTACACGATGTATGGTAGTACAGGACAGTTCATTTTGGATGTTAATATGTAGGATAGAGGATCAAATCAATGATGCATGTCACAACAAATCAATATTATACAAACATCTCAGAATGTGACGACTCTATTCGCTACACTGCTTCATCGGATCAAATTGATACAGGGAAGATATGTAAACGTATAGAAAGGTCTGAAAAATTCCCAACGATGTTAGAACAAATCATATGCGAATATTAAGGTACTGAAATTACGAGCGCATGAAGTCGCTAACAAAAATAGCGACTTAAAACGCTTTTTCGTAAACTTCCTTCGACACCTATGTCAAGGGTCGCTGAACCATGTAAAAATAAGAGAAGCCGCCAACGCCATCTCTTGGTCATAATTTAGTCTACCGGGCTTGTATATTAATATAACCTAGCGACAAAGAAAGAACGATACACAGTGTCACTATTTTAGTTGTACCCTTCTGTTCAAGTCCCAAAATAGTGTGCAAAGTAGTTGTGTATTCACCACGCGGGGATGTGTGCCAACGGGAGGGGGGTACTTAAATGGTAAAAGGGCACAGGTGTGCGGCCCCAAAATTTTTTACCCACTCCATTCATATATTATATGCATGGTGTTCATCAATATCTACCTATCACAGCAGGATGCTGATCAGAAACTTTGTATCCAAAGACATTATCATGTCCGAGCTAATTGGATCCTTTCCTGCGCATCAGTCAAGTGGTAATCTTTATTTACTTTGATGATCTTTAAAAGCACGATTTAATTGATGTCAAATCAATTACCATGTGTAAATATATAGGCTATAAATTGTAAAATTTAACCCCCAATCACATATCCTGCAACTAAATTCCTACCATTTTCATATATTACTAATCCATTGTACTTAAGTTACCCCCGCACCCCCTCCCCCTTAACGAAAATAAAAAGCTGACAGAAAACGAGAAGAAATTTAGGTCTTCTTAATTTCTAAACACGATTATTGCACCCATACACAGATCAGTGGACCAATCTACATCTTATATACAAGCTATTTTCGAAGATTTATTAATTTTGTCGTGAGCGTGTATACATTTTCAACGTACCCGAATGGAGATATAGAATCAATGACGTAGCACTTCCATAAATGGTAATTAAGCGTTACTTCCGATTTTCATTTATTGATTTTGATGGTTAATTTTACCTGGTCAAATGACATTTAATGTACTCTAGGTTGCTATTTTTATGATTTAATTGTATTGTAACGGATTAAAAAAAAAACTGTTATGTTGTCATCACCCATGTTTATGAAATGTGTTGGATTATTTTTATATGTCATTTGTAGGATGGCTTAGTCAAGTTTATATTGCGTATACAGAAATTGTGATGATCCATTGAGATGTGTTTTTCATGAAAAGTCAAAATGGTCCAACTTTTACATTATAGGATAAAATCTGATTCTGTTTACTCTGTATGCTGGTAGTTAGCACGTATCTTCAATATTGAATTGTTAATTATGTAATTCATTATTTTAGGAAAACTTGTTTTACAGAAAACCTTGTTTTCATACAAACAAAATATGGATAGTCACCACATTTCTTACCGTTTTGAATTGTTTAACTGATCCGGCGATTGGAAAACTGTATTAAACCATGTATCTCAATGAGAAGAATGCTAGCATCACTTGTTTCAAAACGAATATATATATTTATATGTCAGAAATAGCGAAATAACTCCTTAGTCAGAAACACAAATTTTGACGTTGTCCATGTTTTTTTGACGTTACCGTAAATAAGTCTTTACGTCATGACGTCATAATATTGCAGAAGCAGTAAAGTGGTATAAAAGGAGAAAAATCGATAAAACTGATCAGTCGTTATACGACCTACGAAGTGTATCACTTCTGCCGATTAATACACGTTATACGTGAGACTGCCTAGTTGAAGTTCGCATACCAGCCGACCTTTATTATAACGACAAACATATTGTCTTTACGGCGCTGCTTCCAAACAACTAGAAGTCATATTTCAAAAGGTCATTATCAATAAAGAATTGTAGACTTTTCCAGTATAAGAGACGCTTTACCAAAGTTCTTATAAATATAAGAGTCTACAAATGCTTATAACTTTGTCGAAATTAAAGGCACGTATACTTCCGTCAGGTTAAATAACCAAGAAGTCACATACTGTATACCAATACATTCGTAGTAAGGATATTTTCGATGGATTAAATAATCCAATGATCACATAAATCAACCATACCCGATTGAATAACCACGAAATAACTCTGATGTCACCTGAATAATATATAACCAGTCCGAACACCAACTAATTAATGATAAGAACCGGGTTTCATATATCAAATGCATTAACTAACTTCATTTTTGCTAAATATATATTATTCTTCGTCGACACGAAGCGCTTGACCAGAGCCATTCCCACATGTATACTGCTTTCTAATGTTATGAAGTTTTATGTTAAACTAATCATATGAATATAATTAAAATAGTAATCTAATTTAATACGTTCTTATCACTTACGCCAGTGTATTAAACCAGCAGCATTACTAAGCCATTACTTGCGTCTGTCGTTCCAGAGGTATTTGTCTGCCGGTCAGTAGTCAGTCACTTCAGTCGTAGCGGTCAAGGTCGTTACACATTGGGTGGAGTCTATCAGTCACTTCTACCGTGACGTTCGGGGTCGCTACAGTGGTGGCCAGTGTGGGGAAATTCTGTACAAATTACGGATAAGAACGAGAAAACTGAAGTGATTTAGTCGTGAAAAATTTACCAAAGCAGACTTGTTTAGTTAAGATGAACGAACCAGATGAATACGACGATGCTATTGCATCGACCTCGGAGGTCGTACCACGATTCCCCGCATCAAAGCGAGTTGACCTAGACTCAAATTCCAACAATGATGAGAGTCTCATAGATATGACACCATCGGGAGAGGTCAAGATGCGGGTCACAAAAGTAAGGTCTCAGTCCGGAGCTTCATCCTCCGATACTGCTGACGCAGAAGTAATTAGGCTACATAGGGAACTCGTCGAGCACAGGGAACCTGAGAGACGAATAGTCGGTTTATTGGAGAGACATTCTAATAACGACTTGAACGGTGACTTTAGTCGTTCGGGTCACAAAGAGAATACCCGTGAAGGAGGAGAAGATTTATTTGATAGAAAGGGACTCCGCGGTCAGGGTGACCAGTGCTTTGGATCCGGCACTAATCCTTCATGGCAGGTACCCCCTAACACGCGTGTTGAGGGGTACGGTCCTGTCCCAATGGACAGAAGCTGGTGTGTAGACACCGTGGCTCATCCTGATAGAAGGAACACACATGTGGAGCACGAGTTAAATAACAATGTGAACTCCCACTCGACGATGCTTAAATTGAATAGTGTTACCTCTGATCACCCAATGCCAAATATGTCAGGGTTAAATACCAATACCAAACTTAAGAAATCACCAATTTTTGATGGAAAATCTAGCTGGCAAGACTTTCTTGTACAGTTTGAAATGGTGTCTGCCATAAATAAATGGGACGATGTCACAAAAGCAATCGAATTAGCAACAAATTTACGAGGTGTTGCACAGGGTATTGTGACTGATATAGAGCATATGAAAAGATTTAATTATAACTATCTAGTTTCTGCATTAACCTCACGTTTTTAGCCTGTTAATCAGGAAAATATGTATAAAGTTCAAATGAACTCATTCTATAGAAAAGCTAGTCAGTCTTTACCAGAAATGGCACAAGAGGTGAGGCGAATTACTCGGTTGGCGTATCCTACAGCGCCCGTAGATATATATCAAAGGATTGTTTTATCAGGGCTATAAATGATCCCAAACTACAACTGTTCATTTTCCAGAGAGAACCCAAAACAATAGACGATTGCATACGTTTTGGGGTTGAGTATGAGTCTTTTACTGTTGATTTAAAGCGACAGCATAACTCAAAACCAGGGCTACGGAAGATGAGCGAAGCAGGCGAAGACGATGACAATTTAATTGTCCGCCTAGCAAAGATGAGTGACCAGATAGATAAACTTGTCGAAAATCGGAATCAGAACTCCAAGCGGAGTATAACGTGTTACTATTGCGGAAACAAAGGTCACATAAAGAGGGAGTGCAGGAAGCACGAATGGGACCAGATACATAATTGTGTGAAAAAGGCTAATGCTTCCACGCCATCCAAAAAGGGGGTTTTCAATGAAAATCAAAGTACTAGAAGCACTCAAAGCGCCCAGAATCCAAACAGAGCCAACATTTCACATCAGGGAAACGTGTAAGTGCTGGAGACGAGGACCAGTCACCAGCATGCAACTGTCTTATTGACACAGGTTCCACTACATGTATTTTGCACCCCAGAAAATATTATTTGATTCCAAATGACGTAAGGCCAGAATTGAAGAGGCATAATTCAAGATTATTGTTACCTGATGGAGGGTATATAAAGACCATGGGTTATGTAAATTTACCGATACATGTAAATAATTTGGTCATGAATCAACAATTTACGATAGCTAACATTGATGTCCCTGCCGTTATAGGATATGACTTTCTGACTAAACATAAATGTACACTTGATATGGGTAGAGGTGTACTTTCTTTGAATCAAAACGAGGTACAATGTACCAAAGAGAGTCAAATTGACTCCATTTTCAAAATTAGGGGGAAAAGTTACAGTTCCACCAAACTCGGAGATTTTCACGCAAGGCAAAGTTATGGGCGACCCTAGTGCCTATGTTAATGCAATAGTTGAGTCGGTCTACACCAAAAACGTAGAGGGGGTCCTGATTGCTAAGGCTTTGGTTGATCCCTCTTGTGGCCAAATTCCATTGAGGTTAGTGAATATTACGGGGGCTGAAGTTGTATTAACACAGTCCACGTGTGTGGCCACGTGTGAGCCCGTTGAGTCTGATTTACATCCTCATGAAGAAACAGATCGCACATTGATGAAAGTTATTGAAACTACAGACGATGACTTTCCTGCACATCTAAAATCCTTAAGACAAACGAGCAGTAAATTACTGTCTGGAGAACAGATGACGGAACTAGATGATCTTCTCAAAAGACATGAAAATACCTTTTCAAGAAACAAGGATGATTTAGGCACAGCTAGCAGCATAAAGCACAAGATAAATACCGGATATGCCAAACCATTTAAGCAAGCCCCAAAACGCATACCTATAATGAAAAGAGAGGCAGTCGACAAGGAGATCCAAAGGCTACTGGACTGTAACATCATAGAACCGTCGAAAAGTCCTTGGGCATCCAACACTGTTCCTGTAACAAAAAAAGATGGCTCAATACACATATGCGTTGATATGAGAGCCCTGAATAACTTAACCATAAAAGATTCGTATCCACTTCCACGAATAGACGATTCACTTGATGCTTTGAGAGGGTCCAAATGGTTTAGTGTACTTGACCTTTCAAGTGGATATTTTCAGGTACAGATGGACGAACATGATAAAGAAAAGACGGCCTTTACCAGTACAAAAGGTCTATTTCAGTTCAAAGTTATGGCAATGGGATTGTGCAACGGAGTTGCCACATTCCAAAGGTTAATGGAGTATGTCCTGGTCGGACTCAACTGGCAAACATGCATAATATATATTGATGACATTGTCATTTTTTCAGACTCATTTGAATCCCATTGTTCAAGACTCAGTGAGGTTCTGGAGAGGATTTCAAAGGAAAGTTTGAAAGTTTCACCAAAGAAATGTTCTTTATTTCAAGAACAAGTGTCTTTTCTAGGGCACATAGTATCATCGGTTGGAATTTCTGCTGATCCACTGAAAATAGAATGTATAAAGTCGTGGCCCAGTCCTTCCACAATTAAAGAAGTAAGATCCTTTCATCCTTTCTGGGAACATGCTCCTATTACAGGAGGTTTATAAAAAGATTTTGCAGTAATAGCCAAGCCAATGCATAGATTAACAGAGAAAAACTGCCCTTTCGATTGGACCACTGAATGCGAGTCTGCATTTTCAGCCCTCAAAGACGCGTTGGTTACATCTCCAATCCTGGGGTACCCAGATATGTCAAAACCCTTTTTGCTCGACATGGATGCGAGTGGATATAGGGTGGGAAGTGCCCTATCCCAAATTTCTGGCGACAGAGAAGTTGTAATAGCTTATTACAGCAAAACGCGTAGTAAAGCGCAACGCCAATATTGCGTTACTAGAAGGGAGTTGTTAGCAATCATTTTAAGTATTAAACAGTTCCACCCTTATCTATATGGTACAAAATTCCTAGTACGTAGTGATCATGGTGCACTCTCATGGATTTTACGGTTCAAAAACCCGGAAGGTCAAATGGCCAGATGGTTAGAGTTTTTGAGTATGTACAATATGCAGGTACAACATCGACCAGGAAAGAAACATGGGAATTGCGATGGCCTCTCACGCCGCCCTTGTGTTGACTGTAACCACTGTGATAAGCAAGATCAGAAAGAGATTGATGAGGAAGACGCTCTTGACTTTTGCCGAAGAACGAAAAAGACAAAGGAATCTACAGAAGACGAAGGAGGGCCATGCCTTTGGCTAAGCTAAGCAGTAAAACAGATGAACAACTGGCCGAAGCTCAAAAACGAGACCCAGTTCTTTCACTACTCCATGAACTGAAGACGAAGCTGATTGGGAAACCTAGTTGGTCTGATGTCTCAATTGAGAATACAAATTTTAAAAAGTAATGGTTCCAGTGGGATCGGATAGTACTAAGAAATGTTGTGCTGTACCGAAATTGGATTCATTCTACCACGAAAGAGACGATTTTACAATTATTGATTCCGTATCCATGGAAACAAGATGTACTAGAGATGATTCATGATGACGAACAATGTGGACATCTAGGTATACATAAGACGACTGCAAGAGTCCAAAACCGATTCTATTGAGTTAGATACAAACGGGACGTCATTGCCCACATTCAAAACTGCAGAATATGTGGTTCTCGGAAACAGCCTCCAAGACGAGCTAAAAGTAAGATGAAACAATACCATGTTGGGGCTCCGCTAGAGAGAATTGGTCTGGATTTGATTGGGCCTATGGTGCGGTCCCACAAAGGGAATAGATACGCGTTGATTATCTCGGACTATTTTACCAAATGGGCTGAAGACTATCCATTACCAGATATGGAAGCGCAAACAGTTGCTAACAGTTTTGCCGCAAATTTTATTTGTCGTTTCGGTGTCCCTCGTCAGGTTCATACTGATCAGGGTAGACAATTTGAGTCCAAACTTTTCAAAGAATTATGTGAAAAACTAAGAATTAATAAGACGAGAACAACGGCTTTTAGGCCACAAAGCGATGGTCTTGTCGAACGGCTTAATAGGTCCTTAGAGGACATAGTAAGTAAATATGTAGATAAAAACCAGAAGGATTGGGATGAGCACCTACCATGGGCATTAATGGCCTATCGCTCATCTGAGAATGAGACGACTAAATTACCCCCCTGCATGTTAATACTTGGCAGGGAGATTGAACTCCCGGTTGATTTAGTGTATGGTCCTCATCCCCAGAGAGACGATTTTCCCACTGAAACAGAAGCAGTCACTTCTTATGTCAAGAAAACTCAAGAGCTGTTATGGAACGTACAACAGAAGGCACGCAAAAATCTGGCCAATGCCAGTGATAAGCAGAAGCGATCTTATAACGTAAAGGCTCAACAGAATTCGTACAAGACCGGAGATTCTGTTTGGTTGTACTCTTATACTAGAACCGAACAGATAAGCCCGAAACTCAAATGTCCATGGGAGGGTCCTTTCATTGTAACTGAAGTCATTTCAGATGTGATATATAAGATTCAGAAATGTCCTAATTCCAGAATCCAATTTGTACATCATGACAGACTGAAACCATTCTATGGGAGAGTGGACAATTGGTACAAAACTCAGTCTTTAACAATTCAAAGCTCTGAGAGCAAAGTGGGCCCATCATCTCAGTAACCTGAAAAATGAAAATAAAATATCAATTGATAATTTGTTTGGATAACTGATTAAGTTAAACATACGCAATGTTAAATACGGAATCTAAAATTGAACGTGTTAAGCAAGCTTGGAAATCTCTGGTCACGTGTTTCTATGTCGACAAAACATTATATAACATCGAAGTTTAAACACAAACGCATATTAAAGTCTAAAAATGTTGGTTCACCTTTGTACTTACAGATGCCTGAAAACAACTATGACTGCAAAAAATGTGGAGCTCCGTATAGGAGTTTTAGGACGCTTATGCGCCACCTAAAGACAATGCACCCAACTAAAAGAATCATGTGTAACAGATGTGATTTTTCCTTTGTACCTTCAGATCAGTGGCAAATGGTTCGACATCAGAAAAAAAGCATGGGCTAAGGGAATATTACTTAGATGTCAGGGAGGTTGAAATCCCAGCTTCACCTCCCAAGCTTGGAAAAATCCTGAACAAGAAAGCTGCAACAAAAAGGAAAAAGGAGATAAGAGAGAAAAGTCCCGGAAAGATGAGAAAGATGGGTTCAACAAGAAATCAGAAAGGGGACACAGCAAAAAGAAGGATGACAAACAAACACCAAGGAAATTAAACAAAGAAGTAAAATGTGCAAAGTCTAGCAGTAGTCATCAACACAAAAGTAAAGATTTAGATAAAACTAGACCAATGGGACCAACAGTTAACACATTGAAATATACTACTCCAAAGAAGTCACCCAAGAAGAGCCCAAAACCGTGCCTAACTCCTTAAATATCTCCGGTGTCAATTACTTTGGGATATGATGACCATCCCATGGATGACGTCAGTCCTGCGTGCAAAAATCTTGCTGACATGTTCACTAGAGTTAAGGAAGTTTTATCTCCATTCCACCAACCCCTAAGAAACGAAAGCTGGAGGAGCCAACTGAAGAGAGAAAAGTAGAAAGGTAGACAAAGTGGAACAAACAGTGGAACAATCAAAAAAGAAACAAGAGCCAGCAGTAACAAAAAAGGACAGTAGCCATCTAGCTGTACCAAGAGTAGACCACAAAGCAGAAACAAAATGCATAAAAGGTTCCTCGGCGCGACATCACAGTACCAGACCACCCCTGAAGCCGAGGAAATTCAGAGAATTCGCAAGACGGCCATAGATCAGAAAACCTATAGTGGCTCTGTAATTCCCTATGGGTATGGATGCGTGAAGAAGGAAGAACGTGTAATATTCCCGGATGAGACAATTTATTGTCTGACAGCAACCTGGATTGCCGACCCAAAAGTTTTAACTTTGAGAGACACGGGCTTACAAACTGAAGAAACAGAAGTGACAGACTCCGAAATTCAGGTTGGAGAAAATTATGTTGCTTGCCTCTATAACAAAATAGACCAAGAAACAAATACAAAGATAGAAACACGTGAAGCTGCGACACTTACCGAAAGCATGGTGCATCATAAACAACCAGAGGAACAATGTGAGACATATACTGATAACATGTATTTAGATGAGACCACCGGGCTTATGTGTAGAATAACAGAACGTTCGAATGAACCTATGAACATGTCTGAAGTCCAAACAATTATTATAGATAGTGAGAGTGACTCAGAGGTAAGTACCGATGATGTAGTAGAGGTGAAAAGTGTTGATATTGCCGACGAAAGACATGTTCAAGTACAAGAGAACATCACTGAGGAACTGGAAGAAGAATGCAAAATAATTGTAAAGATTGAATATGAGGATGAAGATTATTCTGATTGCAGTTACATCAACTAACAATATACACTGCTTATCAAAAGACATTTGTGAATACTGAACAATCATGTAACATGGTGGGAGGGTGGATGTTTATTATATAACATAACAAAGTATTTCTTGTCCGGGTCGGACAATTTTTCAAAAGGAGGGGACCAGTGTAACGGATTAAAAAAACTGTTATGTTGTCATTACCCATGTTTATGAAATGTGTTGGATTATTTTTATATGTCATTTGTAGGATGGCTTAGTCAAGTTTATATTGCGTATACAGAAATTGTGATGATCCATTGAGATGTGTTTTTCATGAAAAGTAAAAACGGTCTAACTTTTACATTATAGGATGAAATCTGATTCTGTTTACTCTGTATGCTGGTAGTTAGCACGTATCTTCAATATTGAATTGCTAATTATGTAATTCATTATTAAGGAAAACTTGTTTTACAGAAAACCTTGTTTTTCATACAAACAAAATATGGATAGTCACCACATTTCTTACCGTTTTGAATTGTTTAACTGATCCGGCGATTGGAAAACTGTATTAAACCATGTATCTCAATGAGAAGAATGCTAGCATCACTTGTTTCAAAACGAATATCTATTTATATGTCAGAAATAGCGAAATAACTCCTTAGTCAGAAACACAAATTTTGACGTTGGCCATGTTTTTTTGACGTTGCCGTAAATAAGTCTTTACGTCATGACGTCATAATGTTGCAGAAGCAGTCAAGTGGTATAAAAGGAGAAAAATCGATAAAACTGGGGCGCATTTCTTTTACCCGAATCTGAAACATGATTCTGAATCATTTTCATGTTTCACTGTTTCTTTTACTTGAAACAGAAACATGATATCGAAGCATTTGAAACATAAGTGATTGATGTTTCAAACTGAAACACAAACCGAAACCGGTCCCGATATTATTTTGCTTCGCTACCAAGCCATTTTGTTAATTTTGATACATGTTTGTTTTGATAGAAACTGAAACATGTGACAGTTTCTCAAATGTTGTATTTTTAATCATCGAATCATGTTTCTGTTTTTGAAACATTGTACTGAAACATTTTACAGATTCAGGTAAAAGAAATGCGCCCCTGATCAGTCGTTATACGACCTCCGAAGTGTATCACTTCTGCCGATTAATACACGTTATACGTGAGACTGCCTAGATGAAGTTCGCATACCAGCCGACGTTTATTATAACGACAAACATATTGTCTTTACAGCGCTGCTTCCAAACAAATAGAAGTCATATTTCAAAAAGGTCATTATCAATAAAGAACTGTAGTCTTTTCCAGTATAAGAGACGCTTTACCAAAGTTCTTATAAATATAAGAGTCTACAAATGCTTATAACTTTGTCGAATTTCCCGCTCACATAGAGAAAATTTCAAATTAAAAGCACGTATACTTCCGTCAGGTTAAACAACCAAGAAGTCACATACTGTATACCAATACATTCGTAGTAAGGATATTTTCGATGGATTAAATAATCCAATGATTACATAAATCAACCATACCCGATTGAATAACCACGAAATAACTCTGATATCACCTGAATAAAATATAACCAGTCCGAACACCAACTAACTAATGATAAGAACCGGGTTTCATATAGGTTACAGACCACCAATTCAACCAATGAGCATTCGGAACGTACGCAAAAATAGTCCTACGCAGAAATTACCCCTGTTCCTCATAGTGCTGTGAAAAAAGTTCTCATCTTATTTAAAAAATTTAAACAGTTTCTGAAAGGAAAAAAATTTCTGTACATTTTATAGGTGCATTTTGCTTCTTATGATGTGAAGCCTAATCTCCATAATGATTTTTAGATATACTCCTATCTTGTGAAAACACTGGGATTTCCCATGCTATTTATAGACCCTTCACTTCCGGTGACCAGTACTGCACTGCAAGTCTGCTAACCCCACATGCCATTCTGAGGATTGTGAGCTGACATATGTAGAATCATGCTGATATATAGTCCTCTGCAGGTTAAAGTTAAGGTAAAGTCCAGAGAAGCCATTGAATATTGTGAAATTAGCATAGAAGCCTATGGAAAGTGGAATTAGTGGTTTTTAGCCTTATATCAAATAAATTAACTAACTTCATTTTTGCTAAATATATATTATTCTTCGTCGACACGAAGCGCTTGACCAGAGCCATTCTCACATGTATACTGCTTTCTAATGTTATGAAATTTTATGTTAAACTAATCAAATGAATACAATTAAAATAGTAATCTAATTTAATACGTTCGTATCACTTACGCCAGTGTATTAAACCAGCAGCATTACTAGGCCATTACTTGCGTCTCTCGTTCCAGAGGTATTTGCCTGCCGGTCAGTAGTCAGTCACTTCAGTCGTAGCGGTCAAGGTCGTTACACATTGGGTGGAGTCTATCAGTCACTTCTACCGTGACGGTCGGGGTCGCTACAGCATGTTTCGATCGGGACAACCTTTACAATTCTTACAAATATTTTACCCGGTTAAGTATTGTTTGGACACGACATTGTATTTCTCATTTTCGGTTTTGTACAATGTATTGGTTGTCCACCATTTTGAAGGTAAATCAATGCTATTTTAATGACTTATATTTTCATTTGTCCATTTATTGGCCATTTAACCCTTTTCAGAAACATAATATCAATGGCCCAAGGACATATAAAAGAACGATTTTGGTGTTTCTAGAAAAGCAGAGGACGCTTATCCTACCGGTGCACCTGGTCCATGCTCTCAGTTTTTGGCGGAGTCCGAGTTGCTTATTTACTTTTTTTTTACTTTGTATGGATGATTTTGGTTACTTTATGTTCTTTGTTGTGTGTGTCTGTTTTCCATGTCTGGTCTTTGTCCCTGGATTACATTCTTTTGATTACCGCTATAACCTTGGTTCCCTTGATTACTCTTTGAAGACTAAGTGTCTTTCGGCCATTGACTTGTGTAAGGTCTAATACTTCCAACCCTCCACCTTTACAAAATATTCGCTGTCTAGTTTCGAATAGTAAATTTTAATTTAGAAAAAGTCGGCAAGTCTGAATTTTGCCTTCTTTAAGTATGTCATAGTTAAGCTTAGTCCAAAAATGTAGGTTTTATTACGTAAATTAAGCCGTATCATAGCTACCACAACGTGTTCTGTTCCTTATACATTTTTTTTTAAAAATACAGTTTATTTAAACTTTCCTTTTGATTCGTTTCAATTTATCTAAATTCCGTTTTCCGGTGTAACACGGTGTTTTACTAAACATGTGGTATATAAATGATTGATTGATTGATTGTTGGGGTTTAACGCCTGAGCAGCAATATTTCAGCTATATCCAGGCGATGAACATGAAATGGATGATAAAATGAACATGAAATGATGATGATAATAAAATAAAAAAAGGATGGGACACAAGGATAATAGGGTCGACAAATTTTGATTGCCACAAGATAATAGGGAGAAATGGGTAGGGACGGGCAATTTAGCCTCCTGTGGCGGAGCGCAAAGGTTTCCACTCCTACCGAATACCACAACAGGGCTCTTTAACGTGCGAGGAACGTAGCATCTTTCCCAACACGGTGCACCACTATGGTTTGGGTCAGGTTTTCTGTATTACAGTCTGACAACCCCAGAATGTAGTACGCCAGGGGTACCCCATTCCACCACCTGGGCACACATCCCAGTTGCTCGGTGGGCAGAGCGCCTAGCCCCCCGGCTATGTTTCTGAGCATTATTTAAGCTTAGCGCTGCTGCAGGCCTATTCTTTTGACATCCGGACCTACACGGGGCTTTGGTTTATAAATAGATTTAAAGGTGTGCTCGTTGGTGACCTTGTGTTAGAACTCTTTGTATGGTCTTAAATTTAATACATTTTGTTTTGACTTCTTTTGAATTAGATATATAGGGCAAATTATTTATTACTTTTTGTGTTGATAGTTTATTGTGACTGTCTATTTTTGGGAAGCATTTTCGAAACTTCTGATTTACACTTGTTACTTTTACTGAACATTTGCATTGTTATTTGTTTTCTTTGAATAGTCACTTAAATTGTTTTATAAAGTATCTGAACTTATAAAGTCTCGCCTTTTGTCTGCCTTCTCATGGATCCGAGTGGAACGAACTTAATCTGTCATTAAAAAAAGAACTATATTATATATTATATATACACAGGTTTTCATACAAGCAAACTAAAAAAGTATAGACGTTACGCACGCTATTGCGGCACATTCGGTAACGTCGGAATTCGACGGTTGTCGACACTTTTCGTATCTTGCTTGCTTGCTTATTGAAACACGTGTACAGTATAGCGAAATATTCAATAATTTGTTATTGGTAGCAATTGAAGTTTCTTAAACATTTCTTAGAAAATCGAAGATAATAATTAAATTGACGGTCAGTATTACCGGTATATTATATTTGCACATGAATGTGCACCTTTGCGTGGAATGCAACCGCAACATATGAACACTCTGTCTGTCTAGAGAGGGAACATTGCAACTTTCTCCTACGATAAGTTAAAATGTGCATTTTGATATACACGTATGATTTTATGTTACATGTACCAATAGCAGAATTTGGACCTTCCACAACAGTATTTCGATTGAAAGAGCTTTCTATTCATCAAATAATCGGGCTTTCATCACCATTTTGCCTTTCTATACCCTTTTAAAGTTCTGTCAACTCTATGTTACGTTTCAGGCATTCCACTCCGATCGAATTCCTCTTAACTAAGAATTTATTCAATTCTTTTCTGGTTTATTAATATTCTTTCGTTTGTTAACAACACAAAAATACAGTTAATTTTAGTCTTTTTCTGTCCCATCGATTTCAATTTTTTGTCTCTTTCAGTTGCATGTTGTATACTTGTAATTGCAGAATCGAGTTTAAGTGTCTGGTTCTTATTATATAAAGCGGAAATTATTTCCATTCTATTTCCCCATTTAATTCCCGAACGGAAAACGTTCCAAACGTTCAAAAATTGAAAGTTGGACAAATCGCTAGACATTTGTTTTGTTCGAATTTTATCCGTTTTAAACAGTTTAAATCGTAAATATGAAATAAGTGTATTCCTAAGTGTGTGTACAGTTACAAAGTATCATTTTTTTCATAGAAGAAATTGCCAATCGATTGAAGAATTTTCTCAACGAACCCGGAAAATATTGACATCTGACATTTCGCTAGACATTTTCAAAAAGACGTAACTTTTTTGTTTTTGTTTGTACTGAAAAGTTTATCGAATGCCAACGTAGAATTGCTGAAAGTATGTGCATTTATAGGAAATATTAATTGAAAAGAATATTGCGTAAATAAGTTCTTTCTTGATCACTGAACACTTTTAGAAATCTGACCATTTACCAACACTTTCATTTTTGTATTGGATTTTTCTTTTGCCTAGAATTAACGCAATTATCACATAAAGAACATATGAAATTATTCTTCCATGCAAAATTTGTCGAAGTTCGTACCCTCTGCAATAGCGCAATTCACTATTTTAGCTTTTCTGGACCTACAGTTTGTTACACCTGACAGGCGGAATTTTGACGTTTTCACAGGTATGGAAAGTTTAATTGATTATAAGAATTAGACATACCATTTATGACTAATATTCAGTACTAATAATTTGTCCTGATTTCAACAGCTTTCATGTATTCACAGTTTTGATACACTAGTTATTTATAGTTTACATAGGTGTGTAAATAGCAATAGCGCGCGTTACGTATGGCAAGCCAAAGAGGACAAAAATCAATATTTTGTAATATTAGAAAATGAATTTTTAATATTACAAAACCATTTTTTAATATTAGAAATTCTTTTTGTAATATTAAAAATTATTTTTCTAATAATACAAATTCCTGATTTAGTAATATTATAAAATATCACACATTTTGTAATATTACGAATTGAATTTGTAATATTAGAAAATGACTTTGTGATATTAGAAAATAAATTTGTAATATTAGAAAATCAGTCACATTTTTTTAATATTACAAAATGATTTTCTAATATTAAAAAATCGTCATTGAATGCGACAAATCCATTTTCTAATATTAGAACATCAATTTCTAATATTCTAAAATAGTTTTTTTTATATTAGAAATTCAATTGAATTTTTAATATTAAATTTTTTTTAATATCAAAAAAGTGTTTTGTGATGTAAGAAATCTAATTTGTAATATCAGAAAATGAATTTGTAATATTAAAAAATCATTTTTTAATATTAGAAAATGCTCATTTTTGTCCACTTTGGCTTGCCATAGTAACGTCACAGTTAGTGGCTATGTTCTAGACGTCCAATTGGACGTGATTGTAGTTGTTCAAGGGTAAAAACTTTAAGAACTCCAATTTAGATTAACCGCGCAACCGAACGGACGGTGGCGCATAGACACCCGACCTTCCGGTTTCATATACATATCAATGTGTGTTAATAATATGCTTTGTAATTCATTATATTACATGCCATAACCATTTTATGTAGGTAAATGTGCTAATAAATATAGTCTATTGCCTATTAATTAGGTCGTTGTGAAAACACAAATAAATCATTCTAACTATTTAGTGCTAACCTGATGAGTAAACGTTTCTCTACACTCGTATCTAAACATATGATTTTTTATAAAAATAAACGTTTATAAAATTATATTTTTTTTGTTTCACGTCTCCTTTAACATCGTCGAAGACCGAGATGTAATAAACATTTTTGAAAAAAAAGGACCGAAATGTCGCCCACCTTCAAAAATAAACTTATGGCAGGCCGTTGTGGAATTCATTCCCCATATATTGATATTAATAAATAATTTAATAACATGTAATAAATATTTATGAACATGTTGATAAGTATTTAATAACATGTTCATAAATATTAACTAACGTGTTATTAAATCTTATTCCGGATGATGCATGCCGGGCGATATCCAATATCATATACATTTACAAACACTTTTCTGACCACGATTAAACCACCTATAGTGGCACCCTCTTTATTAACACGTTAATAATTTATCCATTCACTGATTTGATAACGTGGTTATACGTATTTATTAACGTGTTGATAAATCGTACAATTTATTGATATCAATAATTAATTATTAACATGTCGATAAATTATTTATTGAATAAATGATTAATTGATATTAATAAATAGGTAATAAATTCCACAACGGCTTGCCATATAGACAGGATACCGTGTCGAAGGGTCTTACATGACACTTTTTTATCTTACTGCAAAAAGAAAAGTGTTGTAAGCGGGAAAAAGCCGGTAGAACTCTCTTGATGCTTTTTTCGATAAATGTGAAAAATATGATAAGTATTCGAATCCCCCACATTGAAAACAATTTATAAATTAGCAGGAAACCCATTCCTTATTGAAGAATTAAACTGAACTTCAGAATCTCGTTTCTTGTTTCAAAGACAAAGCCGCCAATAATGTGGTTGTGCTGTAACGTAAATACTATATAAAAGTACTTTTAAAGGATTCATCATTACCTTTTCAGAAATATGGCCTCAATTCAGCCACAATTTTTTCTCCGACTACACTCACTACAGACAAATATGTGTATCTAGAAAACTTTTAATGCATATATTGTAAAACAAGGAAAACCGAGCGGAAATCTACGAAATATTCAGAAACTGATGGGCGTAGAAGCTGCATGTAACACGTATAAAAATGAATAGTTTATTATGCAGGAATATAATTTTGACAATCCAAAAACAATATACAAATTCCGTTACCCAAGTCAAAGAACCTGCATAATGTCAGTAATTTAGACAAAAGTATAAATATAACACTAAATAATTATCAGTGATAATAATAAAATATCAAATCTAGGCCGGGGTTGGGCTAACAAAAACAGCACCTTCAAGTAAAAACGTTACGGAATTCACCGTCTAAAAACACTTGAAATACAGGAAGATGTGTATAAAAAGAGCTATAAAGCTTACCGTTGACTATATAAATATCCACAAGTCCAAACGTGGCAAATAAACAGGTCAAGGGAACGACACAGCCGATCCCTGGGACAGTCGAATTTCGAATTCCCAACTTTGTTTTCAGTAGAAACACCAACGTCAGATTGTTGACAACGCATGACATTTCCCGCAATACACTAATTTCGCGGAATAAAAGACGTTCACAATCCTGACGCGACTGACAAATATGCAGAACGAATAAAACATAACTATATACAACAATATTCTACAACAAGACTAATTTACTCAAAACACGGAATTTAAACCTGCATCTAGGCTAAAAACCACTAATTCCACTTCCCATAGGCTTCTATGCTAATTTCACAATATTCAATGGCTTCTCTGGACTTTACCTTAACTTTAACCTGCAGAGGACTATATATCAGCATGATTCTACATATGTCAGTTCACAATCCTCAGAATGGCATGTGGGGTTAGCAGACCTGCAGTGCAGTACTGGTCACCGGAAGTGACGTGTCTATAAATAGCATGGGATATGCACAAGATAGGGGTATATTTAGAATTCATTATGGAGATTAGGCTTCACATCACAAGAAGCAAAATGCACCTATAAAATGTACAGAAATGTTTTTCCTTTCAGAAACTGTTTAAATTTTTTAAATGAGATGAGAACTTTCTTCAGGAACAGGGGTAATTTCTGCGTAAGACTATTTTTGCGTACATTCCAAATGCTCATTGGTTGAATTGGCGGTCTGTAACCTCTAACCAGTCCTGGTATAAAAATTAATGTACGCCAAAAGAACGATAACTTTTCTTTGGCGGAAAATGTAGACATCAAAACAGCGACAGACTTCTATTAAAATGATAATAATTAATAACTTAAATGGTAAGACAATGCTAAACCATTATCCCTAAGTACATTTTTGTCTTCCCAAATTACTTCAGGATAATTAATATATGTGAAAACGTATTTCACAACACATAGCATCCCCTGGATAAGGAAAAGTCACATCAATTGTATGTACAACTATGTCAAACGCTGATCTGATTTTTGATGTTTTAATTTTATCAATTCGTTTTTTTTTATTGGCTATTGACCCATTAATGTCTCCTGTGGAGCTCATTTGGCAGTAGAAGAAAGTTTGTCTTTATTTTTACTCTATCTCCATTGTTTTTTTAGATATGAAATGAGTATTTTACTCAAGCCTGTATTCTGTGAAAAGACGTATATTTGATGTTTGTCAGAATAATGGACACCCTAATAATGCTGATTAAGACCCCTTGAGTAGTTACATAGTAGAATATTTTTTTAGAAAATTAAAAACTACAAGGTAAGACAATGAGTGCAAAGTGATGACATAAGGTCACAATGACATTTGGTGCAGGTGACATAATGAATTGCAAAACATCTCAGTGTTACCCATTTATTTAAAAATGAATAAAAAGTCTCCCACAAATATAACAAATAGCAAACAATAATCACAGTGAACAAAACAAACAAACTGTACATCAAAATCTGACTCAATCATATGCTTATATTTACAATCTCAAGAAAAATATTCAGCTTAAAATCTTGCTTTTTAAATTTAGTAATTTCAGTAAATCTGAGGTAATTCAGCCCATAATTTAGTGGTATTACTGAGTTGATGGACTAAGAATGCATAACCAATTTTAATAATTAAAAAAAATAATCAGCAAAAAAAAAAAATAATATGGTAATAAAACATTTGTTTACACATAAAAAGCATACAATGCAACAAGTGTTCCATTTTCTCACATTCTCTGTATGATATGAAGCATAAAACAACAAGAAATGAAGAAAAAAATGCATAGATAAGTAGGATGAATTATTCTTCTATAACAATAAACAAAAATATATAGTAGTAGTATTTTCCTCTTAATTAATCCACATTGGATGTAGTAGAAAAATCTATCTTTTTTTTTAGATTGCAATTGGTATCACAGGCTGTAATTTTAGCATGGAGTACAAGATTATTTATACTTCAGGGATGAATAGATCAACAGAAACTTGCAAATACAGTAAAATTAAGAATTCTGCAGTAAAATTTGGCTTTGTTAGATCAGAAAATTATCTGCGCCATTAGAAAAGTTCTCATCCACATCTATTTACCAGAATATTAAGAATAGTTAGAAATGACAGAAAATTTTCACAGTATTTACCAGTAACTTATGGATTACCATTATAATTGCTAGAACATACATCTTGAAGCTTAAGTGTGCAGGAAGTCGATTTTACCGGGGGCAGATCCATACATTTTGAAAAGGAGAGGTACTAGTTGGGGTTCCTACGAAAGAGGGGATGCTTGGACATTATTTACCATGTTTTTGTCACTTTTACATATGAATTTGATACAATGACAAATTTTCTAACTAAAAGGAGGGGTGCCAACCCCCTGCCCCCTGGATCTGCCACTGTTTTACCTTTACTTTTAAAAGATGAAGTTTCATTTCAAAAATTTCTTTCAGAGACTTCTTCCATGATATGTAAGCAAACAAAATAGGTTTTTCATTTACACTATGGCAAAGTTACAATAGAGATGTTCTCCAGACACAAAAAACAAAAGGCTCTCAAAGAACCTGAATCGCCCACCTGGCAAACCAAGCCCTATGAACTAAGTAAGTAAAGGTATCATGATTTGTTACCATGCTTGACAAAAATCGCTGAAAATGAGCATATATTGATGTATGCTACAAGTTCAAAAGATCACTAAGGTACTGTAAAATGTTGGAAATGCCTTCAGAGTATTTTTAGAAAAAAAAAATTTAGAAAAAAAAATTGGGCAGGGGTCCCCCTATGCCCTGTTATTCCACTGGGTCTGAGGAGGCAATAGTCCAGTATACATTTGCTGAATAAGAACATAAATTGAAGTTAAACCATGGCTATCTAACATTTTTATCATCACCATTCATATCAGGAGACCATGTTTACTATAACCACTAATTGATGAAATCAAAGCAAGTATAAAAATAGCGGGAGAATGGCCTCCACGAACAATCTTTCATCATCACCATTTAACTTAAAACACCTGGTTTCCTACAGAAACCAAAAAATCATTGGAATCTGAGCAACTGCGAAAATGGTCACAAAATGGCAGCCACTTTTGACCCCTACATTCTATTTTTAGTAACAGTGGCCATGTTTATTTTGTTGTTTTGTGAAGAATACCCTAAAAACAGTAACAGCAACTTTCATTAAATTCTGCAGAGTAGATTCTGAGGAGAAGATTTTTGAAAGTTATTACATAAAAAAAACAGCAAAAAAATCCAAAAAGGGCAATAACTCCAACATGGGTCAACAGATTTTCACAAATATTTGACCACATATAGATGTCATCATGCTGAACACTTTTATTAGAATTTGGTTAAACCTTACAGTTTGAAGATATATAAAAAAAACTGCTGTCTGACCTCTGTGTTCTGTTTTAAGTAACAGCGGTTATGTTTTTCAACAGATCAAACATCCAAACAGTCATTTTGTACACGATACTCTAAGGAACAATCATCTTAAGTTTCATTCAAATCCATTCAGTTGTTTCAGAGAAGATGTTTGAAAAATTGTTCACGACGACGAAGATGGACACCTAATGATGGCTTATGGCCAGGTGAGCTAACATAAATACTAAATACATGTACATGTATATGGCACAACTTATAGTAATTATTTAATCAATACAATACAGTCACATACTAGGTGCTTTCAAAAACAACAACTCTAGTAAAGTTATGAACAGTTGTGAGTTATAACCCTCTTAATGGAAAAAAAATATGATTGATTTGATTCATGGAAAGTTACTGTAAATTTACTCCTTAACATGAATGAACAATAACTTTATAGACACTGGTCCTAAACAAATACCTCCTCTAGAGCTAACATGAACTGATTGCCATTATTAATTCATACCATCTACCAGGAAAACTTGGTCTAAATTATCAAATAAATTAAATCTTAACTTGCATTAATATATATCTTTTTCCTTTGTCTTTTCCTGTTAGATAGTTCTGACAGAGTTGGACACAAATTTCCTGCTAAATGGTACTCAGGACTATGTTAGTGGATTTATTAAAGTGATTAAACCACACAAATGGAATATTAACAAAATAAACTTAACTTAAGTATATATTATTCATGTAAAATTGAGCAATAAATACGAGTTTCAACTGGGTTAATTAACATCATATGTTGGCAAAACTTAATCTCAAAGATTCCTAACAATGTTTCTAATACAGCTACAATTCATGCCTTTATTATAGAACAATTTGTTTAAAGTTTAAAGTAAAAAAAAAAAACATGTATTTTTCTCCAAGCTATATAAAAACAGACTATGAAGTACCCGACAACTAGAAGTGTTGATAGAAACAAACTTTTTCAGGAAATCATTAAGTGTTGATATACCATGATGTCCCTGGTTATTACCAGTTATATCTAGCTAAATCCTATGTTTAGTACTATCTGAGACATATACTACTTAATAGCGATATTCTATAAGATCCCCCCACAAACATTCTGTAGAGTATGAAAAAATCACATCAAATAGAAACCTCCCATTAAGATACAAGCTTCCATACAGTTCGATGCCTCAATCAGTATATATATTTACTGTCTGAAGTATTTTTCTCTAATGATGGCATCACCTCTTCTGTTTTTAATCTTTTATATTCTTTACTATTAGGTCTACGTCTTGAACCAGTTTCTTTTCTTCCCTCCAATAAAAATGCTAGTATCTAAAATTAACAGAGAATAAAATATGAATGCTGGTGTCAAATTCATACCACAGACAATTGAATTATGCAAAGTGTACTAGAAATACAAAACTGCTATTCTCTATAGAGACAACATTTTTTCTTAGGTAATCCAAATAAGGGTACTGTGTAAACCTACATTGCAATCAGTAAAACAAACAGTTATTACCAGTAGGTACATCAATGTAGATTTATCTGCCTAGTGCAGAATTCAATGATTGTAAATAGATGACATGGTCTCATGGCAGTTCCATGGTTGTATGTAGGATGGCATGGTCTCATGGCAGTTTTTGTTTGTAAATAGGATTATATGGTCTCGTGGCAGTTCCAATGTTGTACATAGGATGGCATGGTCTCATGGCAGTTCCACAGTAGTATGTGCAATGACATGGTCTCATGACAGTTCCATGGTTGTACATAGAACGACATAATCTCATGACAGTTTTGAGTTTGACACAGGATGGCAAGGTCTATTTGCAGATTGCTTTGTACATAAAATTATATGGTCTCACATCACTGTCATCAGTTTTGAAGAAAATGTTGAATGAGGTGAGTGGAACTGATTTTATTTATGTTAGGAGAAAGTTGATCAGTACTTTTATACAGACATGAAGTCCAAAATGAATTTTTTCTCTTTGTGAGAGGTATAGTTGTAAGTAATGATAAAAACTCAATAGGAGGACCCCATCTCAATAAAATATCATAAAATATATTTCAGCCAAAACTCCCAAACATCTTTTGTTTACATAATCTAATGAGGAGACTTCAAATGACTACAAAAGAACTAAAATACTTCACTTTTGGGCATGCATGTAAAGGTCAGGTAAATTTGAACAATTAAATTTGCTTATGTAATATAAATTTTCATCATGGCAGAGGACTTCAATATACCTTTTAAAAGTGACCGATCAAATTACCGAATAAGCTGACAAATTTCACTTCAGTAGAATAATACAATATATTAGTATTAGTTTGAGCCTTTTAAAATAGTTTATCATTTGCACTTAGTCACCTTATTGGGATCCCTGATAAAATATTTATTAATTTTTGAACTATTGTAACATTATGTAACAATTTTTACTAATCCTCCATGACACCAAATCTTACTTTTTGTTTATTATGATATATTACATATCCAGCTATGCAAATAACAACAAAGGTCATAAAATAGGCCATGAAATGTCCTCCTGTACTCTCCTCATCAGAATAAGATGAATCTACAATACAGCAAAAAAAGAATATTCAGACTAGTTTCCTTACTTTTACTTAGGATATCAATTGGCTACTATATACACCTGTATTCTGACAGACTTATGTCTATACTGTACAACTTTATATAATTTTACAAGAAATACCTGTTTTAACTTTTATAATCTGTTTCTGCATTTTTATAGCACCCATGGCAAAATGGAATGCAGAGCAAACATAATTATTCAGATTTTTTCATTTCATTAAATCATACCTTTTTTTAGATTAATGAATGTGCACATGGCAATACAATCGTATGTTAATTTTGTTAAAATGGAAAAAATATGGCATACAAAGTTGGCGCCAAAACCAGATATCTATGGATCATACTTATCAATGGGTTAGCAGACCACATCTCAAAATACCACTGTAATCAATAATTAAATTTCCATTCATTATAGTATCTATGGGTTAGTGACCCACTATCCTAAAGATAATGGATGTCAACTCATAGATAACACCTGCCTACTACAGGGGCTTGAGTTCATGAGTTTGTTGCATAAAATTGTCAAATCGAACCAAAAGTTAAAAACTTTAAAAAGATTTTTAATTCACTAATATTGTTAGCAACTTCTTGCACTCGTGATTTCAGTACTTGATTTGCATAATAACATATTAATACTCCATGTTATGCTGCAGATACATGCTGTATTTACCGCCACAGTGACATTGTTCTAGCTTCATAGGAGATAAAAATGTACCTCTTAAATATCATACATGTTCTACATACCTTTCTTGCTTGTATGAGAACAAGAAGTTCACATGAAATAAACGGTTAGCATTGAATATTACCTAGTTCTTGATTCAGGTACAGGGGCTTGTTACAAGACTATATAGGTCATATACATTAGCACGGCTCTAATATACATGTAAATAAATATGCAATGTCTAATCTGGTTCCTAATATGGTTTAAGCGACCCAAAGATAACGAAAATGTACCTCTTTTAAAAAATATCATACATATGTTTATGTGTGTTTTTTGCCTGTATGAGAACAGGAAGTTAAATTGAAAGATTAAATGATTGGTAAGCGTTGAATTCATGTTTCGGATTCAAACACAGGTGCTTGTTACAATTGACTATAAAGGTCATATACATTATCAGGGCCCTGATATCTATATATATAGTCATTGCTAGTTGTTTAATCTGGATCCCAGTAACCCATTGTCTTAGTTGAAAACATTCGGGTCATCGTATCAAGGGAACCAAGCTTTTAGGGAAGTCACCCAATTTTAGAGCATATCACACTCGTGCCTTTCGGATATTGAAAGTAAGCCAAAATCAGTGGCAGAGAATATTTGACAATTCATGACTTTGAAGACTTCAGTCTTTGATTTTAACCCTTATAACTCAAAAGCTATAAGATAAATTTGAACCTGGCAGGAATTCTCATCACGAATTCAAAATCAGACAACAAATAAACAAGAGGCTCCCATGAGCCAGAAATGCTTACCTATTTCAATTTTTGCCTTTCAAGGGCAAGAACTCTAACAAGAGGCTCCCAGGAGCCTGAATTGCTCATCTGGTAAATTGTTTGTCTTTCAAGGGCAATAACTTTAGTCGGAGCTGTCCGACAATTTTGACTCAATGAACACTTTGGTAGGACTTATCAGAAGGATCATTTCATCAGTTGAAAGTTTCCCTCTAACTATTATAGTTTTCAAGATATTAGCTGAAAGCTGCTAAAACATGTTTTTTCTTTTTTTTTTTTTGCTTTTCAGGGGCAAGAACTCTAACAAGGAGTCATCCAACAAGTTTGATCCCCACTAACATTTGTAGGTCGTATCATAAAGATCATTACAACAATTTAAAGTTTTTTCTATCTAATAATAGTTTTCAAGATATTGGCTAAAAACTGTAAAAAAAAAAAAAAACATCATTTTTCACCTTCCAAGTGCAATAACTCTTACAAGGAGACGTCTGACAAGTTTGATTACTGAAGACTGTAGAAGGCCTTATAATAAGGATCAATTCAGCCAAAAAAACAGAGATTGACTAATCTTTTCGGTTTTGGAGATATATGTGAAACTACGATCTGACCTATATGTTCCATTTTTAGTAACAATGGTCATGTTTTTCAACGAATCAAAAATCCACACATCAGTTCTATGCAGGATACCACAAGGAACATTTATATCAACTTTGGTTCCAGTTGGTCATGTAGTGGCAGAGGAGAAGATTTTTGAAAGAAATAACATTGTAAATAGCAAAAAACGTCAAAAAAAGGTAATGACTCCAACATGATTTACCATATTAAATGAAAATTTGACCACACATAGACCTTAACATGCTGAACACTTTTATCCATGTCAGAATTTGGCTTAACCTATTGGTTTTGAGATATGTGCGAAAAACTACTGTCTGACCCCTATGTTCTATTTTGTAGTAATGATGGCCATGTTTTTCCAAGGATCAAAAATCCCCATATCAGTTCTATGCAAAATACCCCAAGGAACATTCATACCAAGTTTGGTTCCAATTTGGCAAGTAGTGTCAGAGGAGATTTTGGAAAGAAATAACACTAAAGATAGCAAAAAAACATAGAAGAAGTGCAATAACTCCAACATGGCTTAACAGATTACAACAAAAAATTGACAACAGTCAGACCTCATTATGCTGAACACTTCTGTCTAGTCAGACTTTGGCTAAACCTAACAGTTTTGGGGATATGTGGGAAAAGCTTCTGTCCCCTGTGTTCCTTTTTTTTAGTGACAGCTGCCATGTTTTTCAATGGATCAAAATTCTCCACTTCGGTTCTAAGCAGAATACCCCAAGGAACATTTATATGAAGGTTTTTTTTTTCCCAGTTCAATCTACTTAATTAAAATAAGACCTATCAACCATTACATTCATTTACATGAAGTTTGGTTCTAATTGGTCCAGTAGTTTAGATAAATTGTTAACCACGGCAAAACCATACAAAATGTATATGATTATACTTTAAATTTGTTCATTTTATTTAATTTTTGTTGTCTTTTTTTTAACATGTATACACATGTATATAGATACATTTGGACCCTTCACCATATATATACATTTATTATATGTATTACATACTTGGTGTGGCTGTATTTATATACTATTACAGATCCTTTATTGTTTTACTGGATACCATTAGAAGTTGTCTTATTCAGTTACATCATGTGCTAATGTTCACACTCTTAATTTACTTACCAGGAAGTATCACTCAGTTAACAGAAACTATATTTTATAGCCATGTTGGCCGAGTGGTCTAGATTGTTGGACTTTGTGCAGGCAGTGTTGCCATAGATGTCAGAGAAGAAAAATGGTTTGAATTCCACTGAGGAAATAACTAAATTTACATATCATGCACATTAACAACAATTGTACTTCCTAATGCACCTTCCCTTGGTGCCTCTTGCTGTTTTTGTTTGAACATTTTATCCAAGGGCAGCTATATCTCAAAACCTATATTGGTGTTAAAGTATTAAATCAGTTGGTTTACCTTCTAGATGTGATTAATCAATTGAAATTTCCAGTAATCAATTATCAGTCAAAATAACTTCAGTCTTCATGTAAGCTTTTCTGTTCTGTTTGTCTTTTTAATCACCTGAGTTTTAGCTAAAGATCATAAACCAGAACAGTTTTCATCATTTCTACTCTACTAATCAGCATTTCCAGTTCAATGGGATCTAAAGTGAAAAAATTGTTCACTGCAGTTGTGATAATCAAAGAGCTGTTAGCTCTGGAGGTTTTTGATTTCTTGTAAAATTGAAGCATGAACAAAATTTCAAAGATAACCTGATGTAAAATAAAACTGATCATACAATTGCATTTTACATATTATTAAGAACTGCTCTTTTCCCTCTAATACGTATAAACTTAATGTCAACCCATTTTACTGATCCAACCTCATTTTTACTGTCCATTTTACTGATCTAACCTCACACACATTTACAAATTTTGTTCCATCGCACTTATTTCCCCAAATTTTTAAACCTGTCCAGGTACTATATAATCACTGTCATGATCGTGTGCAGGATTGGACAACTCAAGATGGCTACCAGTTAAAATTTAAAAAGATAAATCCTTTTAAATCTTGGTTTCACTAATTTATATGGTTGTGAATTTACAAATCTTAAATACTGTCTAATCAGGGAGACATCATTAATATCATGGGTAGTTCCAAAATACAGATACAACTGCAAAATCGTTGATCGAATTTGATGTTTTCAAAATAGAATTTGAAGTGGGCAGCGATATTTTTGGTCATGAATAAAGGCATTTCCAGAGGAGCAATTATCATAAAATGGACAATGAACAAACCTGTCTAGACAGTATTGTCAATAAGGTTTGTGCGGTGTCCATTTTAATTTGTAACCATATAAACCAGTAAAACCAATTCAAAAATATAAAAAAATACATTCAAAATAACAGAGTATTTATCCTACACTGCTGTTTAACTTAATAAAATCAAATTTCAGCTTAAGAAAATAATTTCCTTAATGAACAGAAGATTTTCAAAAACAAGACACTTTTATCAATTTGAATTTTCCCACCAATTTTACATGGTTAAAATCACTGCTCTTGACTTCACGTTTATCAATTTTAAAATATAAATGATAGGATGGAGATGAATGATATAAAATGAATTACATTTGAACAATATTATTGTGTAGTGTTCAGCAATAGTAGGGAAGTTCAAGTGATAGACCAGTGAAGGGTCAAAAACCCAAAAAATGATTATTTATATAAAAGAATGCAAGTATACATGTACCTGCCATAGCTTGTACTTAGCTTTAGCAATAAAGATTTATCATATATTAAGTAATTACATGTATTATTTGTTGATGTTCAGAAATTTGTAACATTAAAATGAAAATTTAAATAGTTATGCTAAAACTGTAATAACTTTTAGCATAGAGTAACATCAGATTATAAACAATAATCATTTGTTTAGCACTCACCAATAGTAACAGATAATCAAATGATTATTTTAACTAATTGAAAATTATCTCTATTAGGAACACACATGAAGTATAGTTAAAATGCATGATATAATAAACATGAAATACATGAAAAGTCAAAGTCTGTATCATAAGCTGTATTAACTATCAACCTACATTTGTATACCAGGGATCACATCTTGGGCTGGTGGCCCTTGTGGTGATTTAGGAGTCTCAAGTTGATATGGCATATGATACAGATTTTGGCACATAATGTTCAGTATTCATCAACGCCTGTACTACACAGGGATATCTTTTATCACACCCTTTATTTCATGGCTGATTCTCTCTTACCTAACAGCCATTTTCTATAGGTTAAGTAAGTCCCTTACCCATGGATAAAGAAATATAATTATCAACCACTGATGGTATTATGAACAACAGTCTGCTAACCCATTGATAAAAGTGTTATCCAATATTTTAGCTAACAGGGTTTTTGGTTAATTTTTCATATCAAACTGAATATATATACTCCTTTTAACACTTACACAAAGGAGGAGGGGTAATTTTCTATATTTAAAATACAAACCTGTTCTCATTGGCTTACTTCCATCATTATTGGACACTTCATCACTAGGATTCCTTCCTTCTATTTGGGTATCTTCAGCTTTATTTACTTTTTCCAATTTTTTTGTGGTGCTTTCAGTTTGTAAATTCTGTCCAGTCTTGGGTTTGGTACTTTCTTCTTGTACTACTGTATCTGTTACTTGATTGTTTTTTTCAGTTGTTGTTGTCAGCTTGTCAAACTTTTTGGTAGTTGAAGATGGCTGACTTGATTTTCCATCATCTTGATTAATTATCTGTGTTTTGTTTCCATTTGTATCTTTTGAAGTTGTTGTTTCTGTTGGAGCAGTTTTGTTGTAGTTTTCCAGTACTGGAGTGCGCTGGAATGATTTAGTTGTGTGCTTAGCTGTAATATTTCCTGACTTAGTCGTGGTTGGTGAGGTACTCAGCACAATTTCCTTCTCTTTACTTCTATTTGTTGGACTTGTGGTAATAGATGTTAGATTCAATGCTGTAGTATTTTCTTTAGTTTTCAACACAGGTGTGGTTATTTGTTCACTGGCTTTAGTTGTGGTTATATCCAGTGATATACTTGTTTTTGGTTCAGTTGAATTTCCGTTTATTTGGGATGATAGATGTTCTTGTGTGCTATTTTTTTTCTTTTTTGTTACAGTTCCCATTTTTGGTGTTGTACTTGTATTCAACATATGGGTTATATTCTCTTCAGGTGCTGGAGCACTTTTAACAAACAAACTACAACCTGGAAAAAAAAAATCACCTGATAAATAATTCTAGAACTAGACATTGCCCCTAACTGAACTAATACCTCCTTAACCATGTACATTAGGGAACCAATGTGGACATACGATTCATACTGGACACAAATTTTATGGTGGATAGACTAAACAATTTTGACACACAATTTGGTGCCATTTCTAATGTTCAGCAATCAATACCAAATAAGTTTTTTTCTGGAGTGGAAAATTTCAGGATAATCTTCAAAAACTGGGTGAGGGTTTTTTCTGTGTCATGTAATTTTTGCAGCAGACAAAAAAAGTTTATGAAAATGACAAAGATGAATAATTCTATTTCATCTTCATATATATTTCGAGTGACTAAATTTTCACACTCCAACTTTGACTTGGACTATATAGCGAAAATTTAATTACCGAGAAAGTAACCACTTATACGATTCTTTTTTTCTTTTTGACAGCACATCAACAGAATAAGACTGATTTCTGACAATATGAACATATCCATATGGTAATCTAACACTTCATTGAGTTTCATAATCTAGCAAGTTGATAAAGAGGAGTTATGTCATGCATCACACCAAGTTTTGCTGAAAAATGTCCATGTTCCAATAGTCATCATTTCTACAATTTTTGTTTAAACATAAATACCTGACAATTGCACATCTCAATATGGTAATTTAACACCCCATTAAGTTTCAACTCATTAACAACCCTGCAAGTCATTGAAGAGGAGTTAAGACAACATATGAGACCAAGTTTTGCTGAAAAGGGCTGAAGTCCAACAGCGTTATTTCTACATTTTTTGTCCAAACATTAATTCCTGATAACATGCACTTTTTCATATGGTAATTTATCACTCCTTTGAGTTTCATTACAATTCTGCAAGTCATTGTGGAGGAGTTGTGGAGAACACATCCGACTAAGTTTTGCTGAAAAAATACCCAAGTTCCAAGGTCATAATTTCTACAATTTTTGTCCAAAAATAAATTCCTGACAGTATGCACATCTCTATGTGGCTATATTACACTCCACAAAGCTTCATAACGAACTGCAAGCTGCTTAGAAAATAGTTTTGACAGATGACAGATGGACAGACAGGGTGAAACCTACATGTACATGTATGTACCCCCCAAACTTTGTTTGCTTGGGGGTATAAAAAAACACTAAATACTGCATAAAGATGCTACATGTAAATCATTACTACATTTAAAAAAAAAAAAGACAATATATTTATCCAATTTTGTACTGTAGTCTTTTCCAAGACAAAAGATATCCCATTGGGTATCAATTGTACACATCTACTTGACAAACTTTTTCTAATCTCTTATACTGCAGATTCATCCACAAATTAGCAAAAATGAATGTACAAGTCCTTCAGCTTCCACTATGCAGAGGATGATATAATGTTTTATCAAAAATAATCCACAACTTGATGAATACCTTCTCATCTTTAACAAAGAGCTTGAATTAAGAACACTACAGACAAAATGAAGTCTGTCTCTTGTGATGACGTTCAACTAAAATTATCAAAAGAGAAAAAAAAACTGTCAACTGAAAGGTATGACAAATATAACACCTTTAATTTCTCTACTATCAACTATCTTTTCCTAGATATAGACACACTATAGCCGATCTAAGATCTGGAGTTTTTGTTTAACCAGGTTTTGTAATCATTACACCAATTATCTTAACAGTGCTCAGCTCACAAGGACAAGGTTACATTTGTAGATTGTCCAAAGATAAATGTTGTAACCCCAGAAGTTCTATATTGAGTGTATGTTTCCAATAAAACTTTGATTCATCAGAGATGTTCTTCCTGTTTTTCTGACCTTTAATAGGCAGCACTTGCATTGTCTGGCAATACACAAGTAATGTACAAAGTGTCTATAGATGATGACTATGACTCCGTCATGTACATGACATATGTACAGTTTACTTTACATTGCAAATATAACATGAATTGGTATGGTGTATGTGTCAAAGTCAAAGAGACAACAACCCCACCAGGATGAAAATGTCAGTCAAAGGCCAATCATTGTTTTTCAATGAACAATGAGGAAATTGTCATACCACAAGGCAGGCTGCAGCTGATCCTAAAACATCATTATACACAGATACAGCAAAAGAGTTGCCCTTATGTACTTAAGTAATATAAAAATAAACTAAAGGTGAAAACGAAACAAGACATACAGAGGCCAGAAATTCCTGACTAGGGACAGGTGCAAAAATGTGGCAGGGTTAAAGTACTTGAATGTTTAGTGGCAGAACTGTATATTTCTAATTAATTTACCATGCTAGGGACCCACTGATCATCCCCCAACCTCGAGTTGAAAAACTTGAAGAAATGAAAACTGAAACTAGATGCTCTATTCTAAAGAGCATGAATTGCTCACAGGAGAATTGGTATCTGGTAGTGGCATTATATGATCAAGCAGAACAAAATTTATAGAATCATTTTAGCTCAACTGGTCCGAAGGGTCATGTGAGCTATTGCCAATACTTAATGTCAATTGTTGTCGTCTGTACTTGCCTTTGTTAACAATATTTAAAAAAATCTTCTCCTCTCGTGCTACTGGACCAATTAGAACCAAACTTAATATGAATGTTTCTTAAGGTATTTTGCCTAGAACAGATGTTCTATCTGACAAAAATATGGCCACCATTACTAAAATTAGAACATAGAGGTCAGACAGAAGTTTTTGCAAATATCTCCAAAACTGTTAGACCTAGCAAAATTCTGACATGGCGGAAAAGTGTTCATCATGATGAGATCTTCCTGATGTCAAATTTTTATGTAAATATGTAAAGAAATTTTGGAGTTATTGCCCTTTTTCTATGTTTTTTAATGATATTACTTTCAAAAATTTTCTCCTCAGAAACTACTAGTCAGAATTTTATGAAAGTTGAGATTAGAAAAATCATGGCCACTTTTACTAACTAGAATAAAAAACTGTCTTGATGATATTCATCTTAGAGAACCCTCTCACAGTCTACAGTGCTGACAGGTGAAACAAGGAGTCTTTCAGCAGCAATTGCAACATCAGGGTAGGTTCACTTGGACCTGAATGCCAACTGAACCAAGTCCTTAACACCTGAATAAACATGGAGATTCCTACTGACATGAACCTTAGCACAGGCCTGAAAACTGACCAACTCAGCAACCACAAGAAGACAGATACTCTAACACTAAAGTAGAGACTTTTAAAAGAATAGCACAACTAGACTGGGTATATAGAGAAGGGTCAAACAACTGGGTAAGGGCCCTCAACACTGAGGCATCTCCCTCTTCTGTGAACCTAGACCTGAGATTGTCAATGTCATAAATAACAAACTGAGAACAAGGGAAGATGCCCCTGACCTCTGTTGGGCACTGTCCCTGATAGTTTGACCCTTATACTCAAATAAGCACATACCAACTGAATCAAATACTGGTGTATCAGGGACTTGGGCCAGAAACCTAGAAACATTACAACCAGAACAAGGCTTTAGACCTTCCAAAACCTCAACAGTAGAAAGGAGTAAAGTCAATATCAGATCTCTAATATGCTTTACACAGAATAGCCAAATGCCAAAGAACATCTGCTAGATAGTGTGCTGTGTACAGAAACTTGTAAATGGTAATAGGCTTATGCATGGCAAGAGCCTTGGCAGAGTAGTCCTCCAAAAATGCAATGACCAGGGCTGGGTAACTGTCAACTACTGCCTGCATACTACTTTCAAAACTTAACCACCTGGTGTGGGAGACCTGCTCCAGATGGTTTGGGAATACTTAAGAACTGCTTGGATACCTTCCAGTCTAGACATGTTATGAGGTGAGTAAACATAATAGTTGTACATACTGTTCAGGACATCCTAAAACATTACCAAATACCTAATCTTGTCTGCAGCATTACCTGTACCAAGAGCCAACCTGTGAGCAATACAATGGGTTGCCAACAAACCAGTAGTGACCTCCCTTAACCTAGTAACAACACCACTCTTACAACCTACCATAGACATTGACCCTTTATGACTTGAAAACCTTAAAGACATCTAAAATCTCATTGAAAAAAATATAACTGATTTTAAGTTATATGCCAAAAAAACTCTATTTTGACCTCTATGTTCTAATTCTTGAATCAATGGCCACATTTCTTGATGTTTCAAAATTCTTAGACAATCAGTTTGTGCAGAATACCTTAAGGAAAAATCTTACCAATTTTCATTTGATCAACACAGTAGATTCAGAGAAGATTTTTAAACAATAACATCAATAAAAGCCAAAAATGTTGGAAAGGGGCAATAACTCGTGGGTCAATAGATTTTCACCCAAATCTGACCACACATGCATCTCATCATGCTGAACACATTTATCCTATGTCAGAATTTGGTTAAACCTAATGTTTTTGGAGATAATATGTAAGCGGAAAACTGCAGTCTGACCCCTATGTTGAAGTATGTTCTATTTATAGTTATGGTGGCCATGTTTTTTTTGGGTCAAAATTCGAAGCATTAACATTGTGCAGGATACCCTTAGAAACATTTATGCTAAGTTCAATCCAAATTCATTCAGTAGTTTCAGAGGAGATGAAGTTTGAAAAATGGTTATCAATGTCAAAGACGGGCACCAAGTGTTGGCAATAGCTCACATGGCCTATGACTAGGTGAGCTAAAAAGTAGATTTTAGGGTGTGGCCTCTCTGACTCTTATGATTCAAAAATATTAAGAGGTATCTGAAAACTGATTGAAAAACATTGATTTTCATAAGGAATCCAATAAAAAAAATTGAAATACATGTAGGACCAAAAATAATAGCCAAGTTATTATCTGGACATCAGGAAAATGCATGTTTCTGGTCACCTTTTTAGGCCCCTTATTTCTAAAGTTAAGTCTTACCCCTAAAATCAATCCAAGTCTGACCATTGTGGTATAGAATATTGTGGAACAATATCATAGACATTCTTAACCTTTTTCTGGAGTAACATAGTTGAATTCTGTAAAGCACTTGTTTTAGGCCCCTTTTTGGACCCTAATTCTAAAACAATTGGGGCTATTAACCCAAAAATCAATACCAACCTTCCCTTTGTGACTTGTAACCTTGTTATTAAGATTCACAAACTAATACTCAAGACATGGCACAAAAACCAAATGTCTACAAATGACAACAGTGCCATACCAATATATTAATGCAAATTTTTGTGGAAGTATCAAAACTGTCAGAAATGATCAGTAACTTGATACCACTCATCCTCATTAGATAACATGCACCTTTCCACCTCCATATTGATTTGGATCAAAATCTAAAATAGGAGGTGCACAATCGCAATATGTAATAAAGATTCTGTGAAAGTTTCATTTCATTATGTTCTGTGGTAGATTATGGATATGAGACAGGTCCTCCATGTCCCAATGTGAACAAATGACAAATGGATAAGTGATGGCACCCCTGTGTAATGGAAGGAAGTACAGATAGAAGGGCAAACACTCCATCACTATATACCCCAACTTGTAAAGTGGGGAGTAAAAAAATAGAATGTTGCTTATCAAGACAGGTGAGTGATTCAGATTCTTTAGAGTTTCATTTACAGAATTCCATTCTAACACTACTGAGAAATTTGTATTCCTCATCATGAGAATCATGACATCAACTTAAAATCTATTAGAGTTGTCAAAATATTAAACAAAAAAAAAGAAGCAATAACATAATTTTTCATAATCAAGGGCAGTAACTATAGGAAGAAGTTATCTAACTACTCTCTATAAATTCCAAATTACAACCCTGATAATCAAACTCAGCCTTCTTTTTCTGCTATAAACCCTTGTAATACAATATCATATAATCCATAATTTTTTTTATTCAAACACCACCAATAAAATTGCTTGTTCCTTTTGATACCTACATGTACAATGTAATATGTGTACTAAGGATCTCAACATCAATTGACAGTTTCTGTCTACACTACTGCCAATACAAATGCTAATTTCTCGACTCTTCACAGTGGTGATATTATGAGTGGAGTCACAGTTTCTTCAGTCTCCACAGTGAAGTCATCATTTAAAAAATTGTCTGTAGTTTATAATCCTGTCTTTATACCTAAGTACAATATATATTCAATGGTTCTAGCAGTTTAATAAACGAGCAAAGCGCACTCTAAAATATATAGAAATTTGTCTAAAAATTCATCATACTGACATTTGAGAACCTTTTTTCGGGCAAAACACCACATCAGGGTCTATTGTAGTATTGAAGCCTCAGAAATATTAATAATGCACGCTATACAAAGTGTTCAATTGAAGTCTGCTTATTTCAAAAAGCTACTTTCAGTTGGAAGATCTTGAGAAAACTCTGCAATCTACGCCATACCAGGAACAGTTCTTCCCTTTGGCCTCTGCTGTCTACCATTTATTACTGATGTCAGTGATATATTCTTAAACAAACTTGGAATAATGATAAATTGCATTAAGACTAATTTGTTGAAAAAGGGATCCTGATACTTTTGCTTTGGACTTAGCTTGCACTTAAGGTCTTTGACTTACTCATGTTAACATTTTAGTAATTGACAAAAATAAGTATTGAAAAGTACAAAATGTATAGAAATTGAGCAATCTTATCCAAGTTTTTACTTTGGTGGAGTCACAGTTTAGAACATGAGTGACTCCACAGTGAAGAGTGGGGAAATTATAGTTTTGGTAAATGGTAGTGTTTTATGATTTTCAAATGATAAGATAACTAAAACAACAAATATAGCCATTTTTTGGCATTTCAAATCATGAATCCTCATGCAGCTTGAACCTCAGACTTACATGTACATAACGAGAATGGATATGGTGAATATGTAAGAGAGAGAATGTCAGCTCAAGGACACCCATTGGTCTTCAATGAAGGACAAGGAAACCCTCACACGACATGTATATAGTCCTAGCAAAATCTGACATAAGTCAGGATTCTACACGGATGAAAATTTATCCATGGAGGAAAATTTTATGACACAGAAGCATTCAAGAATCAAGATATAACAATGACTAGAAAAAAAAATAGGGAAGGAATAAGGGAACCAAGGTTATAGTGGTAATCAAAAGAATGTAATTCAGGGACAAAGACCCGACATGGAAAACAGACATACACAACAAACAACATGAAGTAACTATAATCATACATACATGTGTACAAAGCAACAAAAGCAAATGAGCAACTCGGACTCCACTAAAACTGGGAGCATGGACCGAATGCACTGGTTGGGTAAGCGTCCTCTGCTTTTCTAGAAACACCCACAGAGTTGCTCATAAAAAGTCAAGTCTGGGGTAGACAAATGTGGAAAGGAAAACTACGACGGGTTGAATAAATCAGTTTTCTAGGCGCAAATGGATACACCATAACGATCCACGAGTTCATGATGACGACCATAACACTTCTGTAGTGATGACTTCAATCTTGTAGCAACATAACCCTGTTCCAGAAGCCTATTTGTTAGAATTCTAGCATGATATAGAAAGCCTGTGAAGTTTCGGCAAGCTCTGGCATAACATATGAGTTGTGATATGAAAACTTCATATGCAGGTGCTGAAGGGATGTTTCCACAGATGAAAGGAAAGTTGACAAATTTGAATGAAAAGTCATCACATTTGTCGTAAAGTTTGGTCAAAGTTTTCCTTTACCATCCATTTCTAACTGTAGGTCAAGATATGAGGCTGACCTCACAGTGTCTGTAGTATCCTTTATCTCAAGTTCTTTGGGGTAGATATGACATCAAATCTCTGAAATTAGGATTGTTTAAAGATAATATGTCATCTATATAGCGGAAACTGAGATTAAAGGATCTAGCTAAACAATATTCTTTCTTCCAGATCAGATCAGCTATAAAGTCAGCCTCATAAGAGTAAAGGAATAGGTCAGCAAGTAGAGGAGCACGATTTGTTCCCATTGGAATGCCGACCGTTTGCTGAAAAACGTGACCACCACACTGGACAAATATGTTGTCGATTAAAAATTCCAGCATTTCTTAACATCTTCCTCTGTATATTTGGAAGATTATTTGGAATTATTTCATACAAAGTATGAAGAATCTCTTCCAAGAACAATATATTTGTATCTAGGTGTACCATCTTTTTTTAGAAAAACGTTTTTAAGTTGGGATTTTAACTGAGTATGGGGAATAGAAGTATACAGTGTTGAAAACTCGTAGGTTTTAATGTTATTATATTCTGATAATAGTCTTGAACTGATTGTCTGCAAAAGATCTTTCGAATTTTTCAGGATCCACGTTGAATTAATACCACTACAGGAGTAACAAGTGTTGTGGTAGGACTGCAGACCCTCTTTGACAGCTGTGAGTATAGAAGTTAAAAGTTTTGAAACAGGTTTGGTGGTACATTTTGCAGATCCACCTATGAAACGTTGTTTGTATGGATTCTTGTGGAGTTTAGGAATCCAGTACATAGACGGTAAATCACAATCATCATCCTTGGTAGACAGACCAAAAGAGGATAGCACAGATTTATGGTTTTCTATAATCTCTTCTTTGGCGAGTGTGGTAGCAGTACACTACTGCTATTATTTTCTACGTCTACCTCTGATAATAAACATTGGATATAAAATGTTTTGCAGATAAAAACAATGTTGTTTTGGGCTTTGTCTGCTGGTACGACAACATATCTGTCATGTATAGTAGACAATATTTTTGCTACATCAGGGTCTTTGCAAACTGATACATTGGCACTCATTGACCTACATTTTGAACTTGAAATTTTCTTTTGTTTCAAAATTAAAGACCTCATAGCCTTTATCCATTCTGACAGACATCAATGTCTTCTTGTTCTTGTATATCCATTTTCTTGCATAGCCCTCAACTGCATCCATAAGAACTTTTAAAGTTATAATTCCAATTTCCGGAGTGTGGTTCATGGTACTTGGGACCTTTAGAAAGGGTATTACGCAGAGATTCGTTTTCGATAATGGTTAAATCTTCCTTAACAATGTGACCAGAAAGACCATATTTGAATGGAGAGAATGATGCCCCTTGTGAATAAACCTTTAGAAATCAAGCAGTTTTATATATCACTCTTTAAGGTTCATGAGCCAAGTTATCTTTCAAAACATAGGGTCATGCGACATTTTTTGGTCATTTCCATGGCTTCTTTACATACAATTTGAAAATGAGCTTAATTTTGACCCTAGTCCCCACCACTGTTTAAAGTGCTGTGAAAAAAAATTTTGAACAGCAAAATAAAGGACTGGCATATTCTGAAGTGCAATAATGAAATTTCTTTCAAAAAATATTAAATTGAAAAAAAATATTCAATCCCATGGCCACTGGTCTTCTCTTCATGACAGATGGTGGTCCTTGTGATGTCATGAATATTTACTATATTTATACCTATAGGAATATGAATTAATTGGTATGGATTTGTCTTTGAAATATGGGGGAATTTCGTTGGTAACGTTTTTGTGATGGAAGATGTTAGCTAAATTAATTGCATCTATATCTTTGTTGACAAATGGTAGTGGACGAAATGATCATTTTTCTTCATTTAACTTTTCACACAAACTGGTTTAAAGGGTCTGTGGAAACCAATATACAAAATGATGGCAACAAGTCTGTATAATGATGAGGTAGGGTCAGAAACAGGAGTGTCGAGACTTGTTTTGTGAAGGGAGTGTAGTAGAGTGAGAGGTATAGAATAGAGTTTGGTTCTAATGTGATGAAGTCCAAGAGGTTTTGTATGAAAGGAAGGAGACCATCCATGGAGACATGTAACTTAGGTGACGTATAGTGGCAATGGCCATGACTCCTTTCCTGCCTTGGATTTTTGTCAAATAAATTCATCACATTTATGCTATTGTTATATTGGCTTGAAAGGTTTCCTCTACTTTTGATGTTGTCATTGCATTTGTAAGGTATTGCAGTTCCTAGTCTGTATATCCAGTACTCCTCTCTTTCCCTATGATAGTTTTTACTTAGAACGGGACTGTTCGTACGATGGTAAATTTTTTTCTAAAATACAAACTTTCATAGAGAGGACTGAATGATTTTGTTGATTAAAATGTTGATAAACTGTCAGGAATTTGGTGGTATTAATTCCCACATGATACATTGAATGAAATGAATATCATATTCTAACAAAACCCATTTTTTTAGAATGTGATGTTTATTTCATTCCTCCTTAGTTTTTTTTCTATTAATAGTAATATCATATACATGTATTACTCTGGCCTTAAAAATACAAAACCAATTATAATGAAATCAACATATAAAAAACATGTGCTAAATCAAATTAAAGAAGATTACAAATAGGAAGTTCATTATGACAAAGACCTGATCTACATTCATGAAATCTGGACTTTATTATGGATCCAAAGCATATTAATTCCTTAATCCTACTATTGATACAACAACTAGACTTGGGCAATTTTACTTTCTATTTTGTCTCTATTTTCCCGCCAAACATGTGCTCCAGACACTGGAGGCAGATACAGAACAAAGGTATGAACAAAAAAATTATATGATTTTATTTTCAATTGAAAATGTATAAGCAAATATCAAATGGAATTAACAATTTTAGGGTGATTTTATATGTTCCTTAATTAAGTAAATCAGTTTCTTTATGTTGAGAATATTTTTAATATTCCACCTTCTTTCAATTTTACATATAAAAAATAGCCATGTGCTTTTGGCGAAGGTCGAGTTACCTTTGAACATTGTCCGTTCTGCTTGGTTCACTATGAATAAATTCATCTGACACTTCCTTAAAAATTAATTCATGCGGTAACTAATTTTTGGCAATCACATAATTATCTCTAGATTGGCTTCAATCATAAATGTGTCATCACTAATTGCTATATATGTTCTTATAGTCAGTAATTAGTTTCTCAAACATAAATTAATTAAAGGCCGATAATGGCAAAAGTCACACATGGCGGATGACAACTTAATTGTGGTGCAGATTCTTTAACCATGGCAGAGAACATTTCATTTTAGTCATGGCAGCCAATGGAGAACCCTGATCAGTTGAAAGTTTCTATGTATATTAGTTTTCCAGTAATATAAACAACATGTTAGTTTCTTTTTTCATATAAGCAACATGTTTTTTTTTTAACCATGCTAACTCTAAATAAAGCTTATTTATCTATAAAAAAAGTGTTTTTGGCCTTTCAAGGGAAATACCTCTGTATTGATACATGTACATACAGAAATTATTTTTTTTGTATGTAGCCAATGAAGCAAGAGTGGTATGGATAGTATGTTAGGCTTTGTGATTTTTTCTAGAAGGATTTTCATTGTCAATCAAACTCCAAAACATCTCTCTATAGGAGAGTTCTTCATGATGTCATCACTCACCTGTGATTCGGTTTTGGTAGGCAAAAAGTCCATTGAGTGGCATAGGGCATCATCATAACTTTTTCATTTTTTAAGAAAATTGAAGAATACTTTAAGTTCCCTATACTGCCAATAAAACTCTATTTATCCATGGATTTTTTAATAAATATTCAGTAATTAAACTATGAGAGCATAAAATTTTAAAGATAACTTTACATAAAAATAGAGGTTTACAAAATATCATTTCAAATTTGTTTTTCAAGTAAAAGATTTATAAATTCATATACAAAATATGAATTCTTTTATCTAAGTAGAACATTTTACAGAACCAAAATTGGATATAAATTAACAAAGCTATCAAGCTTTGAAAATTGGGATTTTAATCATGAAATTGTTGTTTATTTAGCTGTTTATTTGCCAACCAATTTGACACTTAATGATAAGCAAATTAGTGAATACGACATCACTAATAAGATTGATGAACTCTCCTATACAAAAATCTGTGTTCAAATGTACAAATTATGTACATTATCTGCATTCGACATCACTAATAAGATTGGTGAACTCTCCTATACAAAAATCTGTGTACAAATGTACAAATTATGTACATTATCTGCATTCGAGATCCTAGTCAGCACAAGGAAGCTGGAGAGATTATTCTATAATTTTGAAAACAATACTCATATAATTATAGAACCACACTATTTTTTCCCTTCATTTATTTGTTTTCTTACTTAAATGTAACAAAAAAAATGACAGAAAAACACAGACTTTGCAGTTCCTTCATCATCCTGTTAACAATAGAACGGCGTCTAAATTTCGAAAAAAAAAATTGGTTCTAGAACAGACTCAAATAACAATAAAATCCTGTTACCACCTTGGAACATCACATCGACAATAGTACATGTATTATTTTGTTTTTGTTAAACCAGGGAACTAGAAACTAGTACATAATCTTGACGCCAATGACAGGAGAAACAGGCAAAAACTTCTCTGTGCTGTTGCTTTGCACTGGGTATCCACCCTATGATAAGAGTGGTATGGATAGTAAGTTTAGTCTTGTGATTTTTCTAGCAGAATTTTCACTGTCCATCGAGCTTCCATTCATCTCTCTATACAAGAACCTGTGTTCGAACGTACAAATTATGCACATTGATCTGTAAGACTGTATGCCAGATCCTGGTCATCACAAGGAAGCTGGAGAAATTATTCCATAATTTTGGAAAATAAATACTAATATAATATAATTATAAAATTATATTTTTTCCCTTCATTTATTACTTTTCTTACTTACATGTAATGAAAACGACAGAAAAACACAAAACTTTGAGTTCCGTCGTCATCGTGTCAACAGGAATGGTGTCTAAATTTCGAAACATCGATGGTTCAGAACAGAGTCAAATAAGGGGTATGGCCTAAAATGTGTGACCCGTACCCGTACCAACTTTTCCCCGTACCCAAATAATGTTTTGCTATTTTGCTAAAATATTCATTTTTACGGTATTTTAAGAACTGAAAATTGCATTAGATGTGAAAAAGTCTTTTTCAATTCATTTATCATAAAGAAAATGATGTATTTTTTCCCTAATATTTCTTGTTTGATCGGCTGTCTGAAGTCTAAAGGTCTAAAATGTGTAACCGGAAGTTACCGTATCCAACTATTTATTGACTATTTCAAACATTTCTGTCCGATTTTTACGTCAGACAATCAGTTCAAGACTATTATCTGAATACAACAGCATTAAAATCTATGCTTTTTCAACACTGCACTTCTATTCCCCGTACTCAGTCAAAATCCCGACTTAAAAACATTATACATCGTTGTTTTTTTCCAAAAAAAAGATGGTACACCTAGATACAAATACATAGTTCTTAGTAGAGATTCCTCATACTTTGTAAGAAATAATTCCAAATTATCTTCCAAATATACAGAGGAAGATGTTAACAAAATGCTGGAATTTTTAATAGACAACATATTTGTCCAGTGTGGTGGTCACGTTTTTCAACAAACGGTCGGCATTCCAATGGGAACAAATTGTGCCCCTTTACCTGCTGACCTATTCCTTCACTCTTATGAGGCTGACTTTATACCTGATCTGATCCGAAAGAAAGAATATCGTTTAGCTAGATCCTTTAATCTCAGTTTCCGCTATATAGATGACGTATTATCTTTAAACAATCCTAATTTCGGGGATTTGATAATTGCATCTACCCCAAAGAACTTGAGATAAAGGATACTACAGACACTGTGGAGTCAGCCTCATATCTTGACCTACAGTTAGAAATCGATAGTAAAGAAAAACTATTGACCAAACTTTATGACAAACGTGATGACTTTTCATTCAGAATTGTCAACTTTCCTTTCATTTGTGGCAAAATCCCCTCAGCACCTGCATATGGTGTGTTCATATCACAACTCATACGTTATGCCAGAACTTGCCGAAACTACGCAGACTTTTTTTGGCTTCTGGAACAGGGTTATGTTGCTACAAGATTGAAGTCATCACTATAGGAGTTTTATGGTCGTCATCAAGAACTCGTGGATCGTTATGGTGTAACCATCTGCATCATGGAAACTGATTTATTCAACGGGTCATAGGTTTCCTTTCCTCGTTTGTCTACCCAGGACTTGACTTTTTATGAGCAACTCGGCGGGTGTTTCTAGAAAAGCAGAGGATGCTTACCCTACCGGTGACCTGGTCCATGCTCCCAGTTTTTAGTGGAGTCCGAGTTGCTCATTTGCTTTTATTATTTTGTATGTATGATTTTAGTTACTTTGTTGTGTATGTCTGGTCTTTGTCCCTGGATTACATTCTTTTGATTACCACTATAACCTTGGTTCCCTCGATTACTCTTTCTACATCGTTAAGAGGTTAAAACTCCACGTAAAGACTTTGGATAAAGTTTAGACAGATTTGATATTGTTTTAAAAAAGAAGTGATTGAGTTTGATTGTACCTAGCGTCAATCCCCGTACCAACAAAGCATTGATACGATCTTATCCAGAATGAAAAACAAAGTCTCATAAACAGAGGCTAACCGGTAATAATGAAGAAATTGTCAAAATAGTATTTGGGCACGGGGAAAAGTTGGTAATGGTACGGGTTCGGGTACGGGTTACACATTTTATACCATACCACTTTTTAGCTGTCTTCAATAAACAGACTGGTGCCCGTCTTGGTGACCAGACGAGAAAACTGACCAACACCTAACCTAGGACTTTTATATTTAACTCCTTGACCTAACCCAGGTAATATCCCTCAAAATTACTAAGCTTAAAAGTAATAATGAAAAATTTAACTCATTAACAGGGAACAAAATACAAAATTTGAATAGCAGCTCAATAAAAGTCCTCAAGCCTTTCATTGAATATACCATTACCAGTAAATGTCAAGACCACTAACTTTAAATTGTTGAGATAAAGAGATATTAAGACACTCGGTTTTCAAATTATTTAATATTAAGCCCCAAATTATACTATTTACAACCACTCTCTCTATGACATATTCTCACTACTCTTCTGACTGTGTACATGTATGTAAGGTCTAAGGTCGTAAGGATGTTTATAGCTGTAGCTTCCCTTGCTTTTGTGATATCAGTGTTTCATATGACCTAATTTTGACTGTATAGGCAGAAAGTAGCTGTGGCTAGTACACTGGAATCATGCCACACGAGATATAGTGATAATTTACGAGATGCGAATATTTCTTTATACATGTATAAATCCTTGCTCCGACCCATATGAACACCTACACCTTCACCTAAAATTTGTTAAAGAAATTCTTGGTTCATTGTAATACATGATACCAATGAATTTATAATAAAGTTAAAGATGCATTTATATCTTTCTTTTTTCTTTGTTGTTGTTGTTGTCAGAATTTACATACTTTGTTTCTATTATTTGTGTTATAACCATTCACTGTAAATGTGTTAGAACAAATAAAAATATTGAATATTGAATATATTTTTGGCGATCCTTAGATTGCTAAATATGAGGAAGACAATGGCCTTTAGTGCGAGCGAAGTCCAAAGCAAAAGTATCAGGTTCCCTTTTCAACAAATTAGACTCGATGCCATTTATCATTTTTTCCCAGTTTGTTTAAATGTAGGAGATTTTCATCACTGACATCAGTAATAAGTGGCCAAAGGGAATTTCAAATATTCGTAAAATTACTGGACAAAACTGTTCCGGGTAGGGCGTAGATTGTCATTCTAACCAGAAGTAACCTAGAAGCCCAGGTAATATTTTCATTCCACATGTTTCTCTCAGTTAAAACCCAGTGTCACAACTGACGTCTTCTGTGTTTTGATTGGCTGAGTGAATTTGACGTTGTTATATTCACTTTAATACATTTTGATATTCATATTTAAAGAAATATACGTTTAAATATTTTTTTCTCAAATTACTTATATTGTCTTTCGATAATTGCACAATTACAGAGTTAATTTAGATAATCTAATCTTTGTTTTTATTTTATTTCAATTGCGGCAATTTACTCATATATTGTGCATATCCATCGCTGGTGACCTGAGTCAATATTTTAGCAATCCTAGGGTCTCTTATGATATTGACCTGGGAACTAGATTAAACCTGAAGTAGCTTTTTGTCATTTAAACATTTTGTACAGCATGCATAATGTTAATCTGGTTCCCAGGTGAAATTAAGTAAAAACCTAGATGAAAATGTCTAAATTAATTTATTTATTGTGCATTTGTATTGAAAGGTAATCTAAGTAATTTGAAAGAAATATATAAACATTGCTTTTTTAAATTTGAATATTAGAATGTATAAAATAAATTAAATAATTTCATATCTACTCTGCCAATCAAGAGACAGAAGACGTCACTGGTGACCCAGGGTTATATTTGAGAGAAACTTGTGGAACGAAAAATATTACTCAGGGTGCCAGGTTAGCATAATATTTCTGAAGCTTCAATGGACCCTGATGACAAATGTTTCTCAAGTGTCAGTCATTTGGAACTACTTGGCCATTTCCACTACACTAAAAAAATAACCTTGGATGCAGAAAGGAGAATTTCTTCTTGAAAAATTTGCCGGAAATGTAGTCATATGCGATTCAAAGTAGTTCTATTCACCAGGTGGTAAAAAATTTGGTTAGATATCACTAGAAATAAAGAACAATAATTTTGTGTAATGGTAAAAATTTCAGCAAACTATAATTTCAGAATCAGATCAGTAAGATTCGAGACAGATTCTTCCACCCAGCGTCTGAGGTTTTTCTATTGTGTAATTAGAATGACTGAGGAGTCTTGATTGAAGTGTCAGTATGATGAATATTTAGATGAATTTCTATACATTTAAGAGCAAGAAGCTTTGCTCGCTTTAATGAAATTAACCAGATTAACAAATATCCTGCTAATATGCATAAGAGAAGAAAGATTGGTGTATAGTAAAGTTAAAACAATCACTATGAGGTAGTTTTTAATATGGTGTAGGCATGTACATTGCATTTAGAAGCGAGCACTGGGGGATTCAACATTCTGGAATCTATTTGATTTTATGAGCAGCTTGAGCTATATTTTTTTAAGATGTAGCGGGTGTATAAAGTCCAGAAATATAACAGTTCTCCATGTAAGCAAATGCACACCAAACTGATGCAACTGACAGCTTTACAGAAATTCCAAATATGTTTGCTTTTCCTATCATAGAAAAGTTTTGCTTAGATAATACAATGGGGGCTATATTTTTTCAAGGCAGGTTAGGTTCTTAAACAGCAAGTGGAACAGTGAAGAAATTATCAATAAAAAATAAATGAGTGCATTGACAACGACTGTATATTTTCAGGGATAAAAATTACTGCTTGTTTTTTTTTTCTTTTATTTATTAAATCTGGCAAGTGTAAATTTCTGATTTTTTTGTTGTTGTGGAACTTCAATTTTTTTCTGAAATTTTTTAAAAAACACATCATATTCACTTCTTTTAATAAGTAACAAATAGAAAAGACTTGAAAACGATCAGAAAAGTTGATGTTATTTTTACTGAGATGTACATTTGTAATTTTAACCAATATATTTTTTTGTTTGATTTAAGGAAACATTGAATTTCTCTGTAAGGACAGTCACTTTTTGTTTCCAACACATGACTTTTTTTTCATTGGTATATTGGGAAATTAAGATAATACTTGAAATAACGGTAGAGCTCACACTTCCTTGTGGTACTTGCTATTACTGAAGTTTTTAGTACAAATCAGGGGTGCCTTTTCAAAACTAACAGCCAAATACTGTTTTATAAAATATCAGGTACTAAGAAACTAGCATAGGATGAAAGCATGCATAGAGGAGGTAGAATAAAGGTACAATAATAACACCCTTTATTTTCTCGCAATTTTAGTTCCATAAAGTTAATGCATAATGAGTTATTTTGAAAACCAGCCAGCTGATGATGAACCTAGTACAGCAAGGGTCTGAAATGGATACCTTTCCTAATTTAAATTACACTTGTTTAACATTACATACAGTTTGTACATGTATTGGTGAAAGAGTAATCAAGGGAACCAAGATTCTAGTGGACATCAAAAGAATGTAATCCAGGGACCAAGACCAGGCATGTAAAATAGACAAACACAACAAAGAACATAAATAATACATACAAAGTAACAAAAGTAAATGAGCAACTCGGTCTCCACAAAAAACTGGGAGCATGGACAGGTGCACCAGTAGGGTAAGCATACTCCACTTTTCTTGAAACACCCGCTGAGTTGCTCATAAAAAGTCGTCTTGGGTAGATGAAAGAGGGAAGGATAACTATGACGTGATGAACAAATCAGTTTTCATAGTGCAGATTGATACACCATAATGATCCATAGATCATGATGACTACCATACTCCAAAAGGAAGGCTATGGTTGATTTGGAGGTTGACTTAAATAGTTTAGGAATTAGCAAAAACATGCATTTCCTTATGTTCCAACAATAAATAGACTATAAGTGAAAGAATATCTTTTAAATTGAACTATAAGGCACCATACTACCAAAGGAAGATTTGGATTGATTTTGGGGGTAATTACTTGAAAGAATTATAAATTAAGGACCAGAAACAAACAATTTTCAAATGTACAGATAATAAGTTGAGTGGTATTTAGTGAATAGATCTCTTCGTAATGTTGCACAAGATGCCATACCCCCTAAACAAAATCTAGGATTGATTAATAATACTTCATTTTTTCATTTATTTCAAAAGTGTACTACAGTTAGCTTACAACTAACCTTCCCATAGGCCCTCACACAAGTGAGGTAAATTACAAAGCCACAGAATGAGTATATAATACATAAAAGCATGCAAAAAAGTTTTCATTTAATATTATAGTACATGTACATACATGTGATTCTTAAGCCTGTTGTTCTGTTAGGAAGATTGTTAATCTCTGCTTGAAAAGACTAATTCCTTTTGTACATCTTATTTCATTTGGGAGAAAGACTAGATTAAACAAAATAAGTCTGGATATTTCTGTCTTATGTTTAGGAATAAAAAGAGCATTGTTTACAGCATTGCATGAATAGTATGGATTAAATTCAGAGACAAATTTGATCTTATCTGCTAAATTAAATAAGATGGTGTTAACTAATAAATCATTTGAAGATTAAAAAGTACTTGTGATATATTCTCAAAAGTTTTGATTTTGATTTGTACAGCTTTAAAATCAAAATAGATAAAAAAGAAACTTTCAATTCATGAAAATTTCACTTTAACAAAAGTATTGTATATCCAAGTTGAATAGTGCTTCTTAACTAAAATCATTGGCTTTAAAGGGCAAAAAAACCCCACTTTTTTGGACTAGGTGATTGAATTGAGAGCTTGTATTTTTTTTCTGTTTCTACAAAATTGATTTGTTTTCAATGTAATTGGAAAAAGAGGGTTAAAACTTTAAATGTTCAGCAGTTTATGTCATAGAATATTGGACAGTTTAAGAGAATTATTTTTATAATTTAATGACCAATTTGTTGATTTTTATAATGCTTCTGAAGCTTGACAGAGGTTTCAATACAGAGGTCTAAGCTTATAATTTGTATATAAAGAACTTTCATCACTACCTATGCAAAACAGTGTAGATTTTTACATTATCTAAACATATGTATTATTTAATTGCAGTACAATAGTAACTGTGTACAATTAATTACAGTGCAATAGCAACTGTGTACAATTAATTGCAATACAATACAAACTGTGTACAAATACAAATTATAATCTCAATCCATCTACATATGATCTGAGGCTATTTCTAACAAAGCAAGTATCTAACTTAACTTATCTTCTTGTGGTATATGTTTCAGACAGTAGTCCATCAATTTACATATTGCTGTAAGCTGTATTCGTCATTCCTGATGGGCCTGGTACAGAGGTTTGTTTTTTATTTTACTTAAAACTTTTTTGCTGTTTAAATTTCTGTCAATTCTGTAATTTTTGTGACATTTTATTGATTTTTATATTGAATATTTCTTTTTATTATTTATGACCTCATTATTGCTGTGATACTTACCTTGTCAAAGGTAAAAGTTACCTGTATAGATAAAGTAACATGTTTTTGTAATTCACATAAGTAGTATACTTACTTGTCAGACCATGGGTCTGTATTTTTATAGGCTAGGGCATTTACTAGTGCACAAAAAATGAGCAGAAATATAATTCATTTTAAACAATCAGTGAATCTTGATATAAAGTATTGTGGAGCAAATAACATTTTTTTGAAATTCAAATAATTTCTAATGTTACTGGTTTTAATTGCTGAAAGTCAACATTCATTTTTAAGTGTAAGTATTTGTAAGAATTGGGCAAAATGGGAAAAATCTGAAACATACGCTGATCTGACAATATAACTTCATTCGAAGATGATTCCTCTTTTTGGAAAGACCATTATTTGATTTCTGGATTTGCTTAGAAATTTTTCTATAGAATGTTAGAAAAATGAAGTTTTGGACAGAGTTATCTGCCCTTGAAATGTTCATTTTCAGTGCGTTTCAATGAAATTTTAACTCAATTGACTAACTTGATATGGAAAATCTTGTCTTTTTTCCTTGATTTTGATGATGCAACTAGTCATATGAAACTTTCAAAATGGTGTTTTTTTATGTTACACCCACTGCCTGATTCTTACTCAGATTAAAACTTAATACTTTTTTATATGCTATCATTGAATTCTTTCTTTTTAACTCACCAATAAAATGGTTTTTAATTTCAGTTGCATACCTTTTTAAGAGAAAAAAATGGACACCTCAGTGTGGTATGAATATTATCAAGGAGTTGTCTACCCTTTAGACCTACGTTCTCCACCTGCACTGAAAAGATATAAAAAAACAGTACCTTCTCTGACCAATCTTTGTGCTCGTTACATTGTACAGGATTCTACAATGACAACAAACTGTTTACAGTTCATCCCATCAGAACTCTGTATTGTACTGATGCAGGAAGCTTTGATGGCTAACAAAGATAGAGCCATAGATGTACTACTATCCCATTGGCCATTTGAGACTTTGTCATTACAGAAACTGGTTCCAAACATGTTTACATCTGTCAGGCCACTCTATGATGTCTTATATTTGTCGGAGGTTACCAGACAATGTCTGAGATATACAACATGTTTGGCGCATACATTCTTAGAATGTATCAAGAATAAAACTCCAACCAAGTTACGTTATTTGGACATGACTGGATTTCCCACTCGTAAGTTTTATTTCATTTCAATGTCAGTTAAAAAGAAAAAGCTCTTAAAATCAGCCTGCTGGTTATACAGTGTATTTGTAGATATTTATTGAAATAACATGGGAAATGAAATGTTTCATAACAATGGAAGAAATTCATCTTTGTCGTTTGAACATTTCCTTGATTTGTTTATCGGTTTTTATCATTTTTTTTAATGATTTTTTAATTGGTCATATTTGTAAACTCCTAACATATAGAATATTCAATGTTAGAATTATTAATCAAAACCATAACTATTTCATATCTTAGACCAACCACATTGCTACACTATATATACATTTGTGTTGCTGTTAATGTAATGTTATACAAACTAAGAAATCAGTTTTTATTTTTATATGACCCTTTAATGTGATGATGATGTCATTATACCCCACACTTTTAAAGTGGGAAGTCTTGTGGTTGTGGTGTACATCTGTTTGCCCATCCATTTGCCCACTCATTTGTCCATTGTCTGCACCTTTTTTGCTACAGTATTTTTATGCAGCGACTTTTCACAGGCATTTTTGCCAAAAACCTTTATATAGGTACATGTATTCTGAATTTCTAGATTTGATTTCAGACTTGAGTGACATCAATTTCTTGTTAGACAACTTTGTTTATATTTTGACCATATGGATTATGATATGTGAGCAAGGGGTATCCTTAATAGGAAATTTTGCTTTACAGTTTCTTCATTTTTAGTATTTGTTTTCTAAACAATAACTTGAGTATTAGTATATCAATCTCAATACAGTTGACCACAAAGTTTCATACCATAAAGGGGAGGTTTGGATTTATTATTTTAAAGAAATGGTTCGAATCATTTAGGAGTTAAGGGCCAAATTCAAGCTACAGAGCTGGTTTTAGAATATAAAATGTCTCTCCATGCAAAAGGTGTATGCTCTTATATAATTTCAGTTGTTGTTTTCACCATATTCTTGTTATATTTCTTGTTACAAGACACCGGTGTCTTAAATGTATCTCCATAAACATTGAGGTACATTTAAGGATGTAATTGGCCTCTTTATTTTTGAGAAAATTGATGTTTGAGTCACAGCAAACTTGAACTTGTGGAACTATAGTGTTAAACGTAAAGTTTCATTGCCTGTATTAAAAACTTATCTGCACTGCACAGTTTGGTTTTAATTGTTGGTCAAAATAGCTAGTTTTCTTTAATTTTACAAAATCAGAGAGTGATTCATCCATACCATATGAAATACAAATGTCTGTGGCAATATAGACCCATGTAATATCTGGATATTCTGAAGCATTTTTGTCCTTGTTATCAGAATTCCTGAAGATTTTGTGGGTCGTCATTGGTACATGTACAATAAGTTGAAGTTTTTGGGTTCATGATTGGATTAAGGTGGTACTTTGAATCATTTTACAATTAGTTACCAAAATTGGACCACAAACAGACATTTTTGGTGTCCATACAAAAACTTTGGTAAAAGTATATGGATCTCTATGATATTGTTTCACTATTAGATTTATGTACCTTGTAAGCACAATAGGATCATGTTTCATCCTGTTTTCAAATAAGTCTGGTACCCCATGTCCAAAAGGACCAAACTTTGTCTGAATATACCTTTTACACAGTTCTGTGGAATATATAAACCTTCTGTCTGTCTGTCAATGTACATTTTGTGTGAAACTCCTTTTAAACCAACCATTTAATGGCTTTTGATTAATAGGAAGTTTCATTAGTAAATAAAATATTGTACGACTTGGCTACTCACTGTTTGTTATTTTTTCAGCTGAGGTGATATTGTACGACTTGGCTACTCACTGTTTGTTATTTTTTCAGCTGAGGTGATATTGTACTACTTGGCTACTCACTGTTTGTTATTTTTTCAGCTGAGGTGATATTGTACGACTTGGCTACTCACTGTTTGTTATTTTTTCAGCTGAGGTGATATTGTACGACTTGGCTACTCACTGTTTGTTATTTTTTCAGCTGAGGTGATATTGTACGACTTGGCTACTCACTGTTTGTTATTTTTTCAGCTGAGGTGATATTGTACGACTTGGCTACTCACTGTTTGTTATTTTTTCAGCTGAGGTGATATTGTACGACTTGGCTACTCACTGTTTGTTATTTTTTCAGCTGAGGTGATATTGTACGACTTGGCTACTCACTGTTTGTTATTTTTTCAGCTGAGGTGATATTGTACTACTTGGCTACTCACTGTTTGTTATTTTTTCAGCTGAGGTGATATTGTACTACTTGGCTACTCACTGTTTGTTATTTTTTCAGCTGAGGCGATATTGTACTACTTGGCTACTCACTGTTTGTTATTTTTTCAGCTGAGGCGATATTGTACGACTTGGCTACTCACTGTTTGTTATTTTTTCAGCTGAGGCGATATTGTACGACTTGGCTACTCACTGTATTCTGTCATTTTAGCTGCAGTGATATTGCACTACTAGGCCACTCACTGTATTCTATCATTTTCATCAGAGGTGATATTGTACTACTTTTTTTTTTGTTTTTTTTTTCTAAATTTTCCAACAGTCATATACAATCATCATTACATAAAACACATAATTTATATTGTTCACAAATATCACAACATGATTTAGTATACAGAGAGTACATATACTCATTAAGAAATGTATATATTGTTGACAAATATTTTTGTAAATAATGGGGGGTTTTACAAAAAAAATCAGAGAAAAAAAAAAGGATAAAAAATAAAAGAGAAATAAATCAAGAGAAAAAAAAACAAACATAAGAGAAGAAGTCCTGTTTTCTAATTTGAAATGCATTAATAAATCATTCATTTCTCTTACATACATTGTGAGTCCTGGACATTAAATATATTTTGGAATTTTCTCCACTTATTATTGAACTTAGTAATATACTTATTTTTTACTGCTAACATTTTTTCTATCTTTTACATATCTTGCAACTTACATTTTAATGCTACTATAGATAATTTTTTTTAAAACACCTTGTTTCATAAATATATTTCTTGATATTAAAAAATATAATGTTTTGGGGGTCATTTTTAGAAAGTTTTGAAACATCACCAAAAATAAAACCCAGTTTTGTAATTGGAATACTTAAATCATGTGAAAGAAACCATTATTCAACATTATGTAAAAAATCTTGAACTATGTTACAATTCCATAGCAAATGTTGTATGGTTTCATTTTCTGTGTGACAAAATGTACAATAAGGATCATCAACAATTTTCATTTTAAACAGAAGCTTTTTTGTAGTAAGTATATAATGGTTTATTCTATACTGAAGCCACTGGAGTTAAGTATTCTTAGTGACTACAAATGGAAGCTTAAAAATATAATTCCATTCTAAATTATGTTCACTTAGTAGTTCAGTCCATTTTTTTTGTCCATTAGGACAGATTTCATTTTTCATTTATATATTGTACATATCTTTTGACCCTTTATTACTTCTAATAAGGTTTTGAAATACAGAAAGTATAAATGGTCTACATAGAATAGTGGTACTTTTATAAAATATTTTGCGGCTGATTTTACAGCTGCTCTCAAACTATTGTATTTCATATCATCAATATTTATTCCATACTTTTGGTGTAACTGTTCTAAAGTAAAAAATGAACCATCAGAATTATACAAATCATTAATATAAATAATACCATGTTCAAACCAATCTTTGAAGCATGGTGGCTCATTATCTATTTTAATAATATTGTTTAACCATATAGGATTTGAAAGAAAATATTCCCAATTCGTGTCTCTTTCTCTGTCAATTAACATTTCCCAAGGTCTTAAAACATCTTCCCAAAAATAATTTTTTATCTTAAGATATAACTTTTTTATGTAGACACCACCACAAATAAACAATTTGTTTTTGTCAACATAAGACATAAAAATATTTTGCCATTTACATTTTTTTTGACAAACTCTTCTGATCCAAGTTTATAAATACATTTAAATTAATCATTTTTCAGTCCACCTTCTGAGTATTCTTTACATAAAATATCTTTTTTAACCTTATTGACTGGTGAGTTCCAAATAAATGTAAACATGAGGTCATTTATTTTTTTTAGTTTCTTCATCAGGGTTTGGTAAAGAAATTATCAAGTGGTTTAGTATTGGCAGAACTAGAGACTTTATGACTGTAATTCTACCAATAACAGTAAGGTTTCTTTTTTACCACTGTATTAATAATGATTGGATCTGCAAAATTCTGTCAAAATAATTCATTTTAACTATTTTGTTCAGATCAATGTCAAAATTCACACCAAATAGTTTAAAAGATGTTCCACCCCAAGAGAGATCTTTGTCTGAACACAATATATCACTACTGTATTTTTTACTCCTAATCCAAATTACTTGGGTTTTAGAAAAATTAATATTTAAGCCAGATATTTTAGCATACCAATCAAGTTCAACAAGAGATTCACTAAGAGATTTTTCATCTCCATCCAAAATTAAAGATGTGTCGTCAGCAAACTGTGACATTTTATTTTCCGTCTGCAAAACCTGAATACCACATATATCCTTATTACCACGAATCTTGATAGCAAGAATTTCTGCACATAAAGTAAACAAGTAAGGTGACAAAGGATCTTCTTGCCTACATCCACGTCCAATATGAAAAAAATCTGAAAGATTTCCACCCTGAATAACAGCAGATTTTATATTTGAGTATAATATTTTAACCCATTTAATAATAGATTCACCAAAATTGAACAACTTCAAAACACGATGTAAAAATTTCCATGAAATTGAATCGAAAGCTTTTTCAAAATCAATTAATAATAATAAACCTGGTATATCTTCATCTGTATACTGCATAATATCATATATAAGTTGAATATTTTCCTCGATATAATGCCCGCTAATGAAGCCTGTCTGATCAAAGTCAATCAATTTGTCTAAAACTTTCTTAAATCTGTTTGCAATAATCGCAGAGCCAATCTTATGTACGGTATTAAGCAATGAAATGGGATGCCAGTTTTTCAAAAAATGACGACGTTTATTCCCTTTGGTAGACAAGTAATAATTCCTTGTTTCTGAGTAACAGAAAGTTCACCTATATCATAACCAGAGTTTAAAGATTCTACTACAAAGTGTTGAAGATCTTTCCAAAAAAATTTGAAAAATTCTGCTGAAAATCCATCTGATCCAGGTATTTTATTGTTTTTCATTTTTTTTCAATACAACACCTGCTTCATGGATGGTAATTTTACCCTCTAGATTGTTTTGTTCATCACCAGTTAAAGTGCTATATTATGTTTGATATAAATCTTTTTTTAAATCATTCAAATTACAACCAGTACAAGAATCTTTACACTGATACAAGTTTTCATAAAATAATTTCACTTCTTTTAATATTTCAAACTGATCTGTTATATATAACTTGACCATTATCTTTTTCTACTTTGGAATAATTTTTCTCACAAAATTTTTCAATTCCAGTCCACAAAAATATCCTGAAGGCTTTTCATCTTCTTCCACCCATTATACCCTTGACCTAATTAGTTTCCTTTTCCTCTTTTCTTTACGTAGATTTTCAAGTTCATGCTTCTTACTTTCTAATTCATTTATAGAATGTTCATCTATTCCTGCTTCTAACTGCATAATTCTATTTTTCAAGTCATGCTCCTTTTTCTCAGATTCCCTTTTTTTAAAACTAGAATAGGATATGGTTTTGCCACGAATTTCCATCAGTAAAGTTTCAAGAAATAGCTGCATATTTATCCTAAAGTGAATATCCTCATTATTCATACTATCAATATTGTCAAAGTTGTAAACAAGAGCAGCATACTGTTTTTTAATATCTGAAATTTTGTTTTTGACATTTTTCATACATTCTGAATCATACAATAAAGAATTCTTGAATTTCCATAATCCCTTGCCACAAATAAATGGATTGAACTCTAGAACTATCATAGAATGGTCAGACCTATAGCTAGGTTCAACAGAACAGTTTTTCAAATAAATTAATGTATTCTCTGAGAGAAGAAAGAAGTCTAGTCTAGCCTGTTTGAAAGGTGTTCTTTTTTGCCAAGTGTACCTTCATAGACTTGGAAAGATATTGTACAACTTGGCTACTCATGTTTGTTATTTTTTCAGCTGTGGTGATACTGTACTACTTGGCTACTCACTGTATTCTATCATTTTCAGCGGAGATGATATTGTACGTCTTGGCTACTCACTGTATTCGGTCATTTTTAGCTACGGTGATATTGTACTACTTGGCTACTCACTGTATTCTATCATTTTCAGCGGAGGTGATATTGTACTACTTGGTTACTCACTGTATTCTATCATTTTCAGCGGAGGTGATATTGTACTACTTGGCTACTCACTGTATTCTATCATTTTCAGCGGAGGTGATATTGTACTACTTGGTTACTCACTGTAATCTATCATTTTCAGCGGAGGTGATATTGTACTACTTGGTTACTCACTGTAATCTATCATTTTCAGCGGAGGTGATATTGTACTACTTGGCTACTCACTGTATTCTATCATTTTCAGCGGAGGTGATATTGTACTACTTGGCTACCCACTGTATGTTATCATACAATGAGGCCAGACAGAATGTGATGGTTAAGATGTATAATAAAGCTGTCCAATTGTTACCTGAGCCTGCACCTGATTCTATCTATGTAGCAGACCAGTTCCTACCCGAAACATCAAGTAAGTATCTTCTTAGTTTTTGGATGTACTTAAGGTTTTTCTTTTCTTTATAGAAGGAATGTATTATTTGAAAGGTAAATACAGTGACACCTTGTGTCGGAAAATTTATTCAAATCCAACAAAAGGTTTAATGCGAACAGGTATACAAATTGGTCTCCCCTTACTTTGAATTGAAATACAGTCCTAAAATGTTAATATTCAAGCAAGCTATCAAGTAATGTTGTTTGCAATTTCTGATTATCCCATGCACATTTCAATCATCATTTGATTTATAGAAACTTAGACAGTGAGCCCACAAATGTTTTATCACCTTAAGTCAGATATATTACTTTATGACTTTATATTCCGCTATCCCTGACATTCTTTTATTTGTGATATGATATTCAAATTACTTACCAGAAATAATAATCAGAAAATATTCATGATATCCACTCATCACAAGTTCTGTAGAACAATGCATATTTAACTGTTGGTTTCTTCCTTGACTAACTTTCTACTTCTATATATTCCTAGAATTATAGATGAAATACTGTTAGGATGGTAGTGGTATGATATATTGTTTATTTCAGTACTAGTGAAGTTAGATGCCTTTGTAGCAGCAGATCAAACATTAACTGAGTTGAGTAAAGCCTTGAAGGTATCCAGCTTCAATGACAGTAAACTATGCATGTGTTTACAGAAACTTGATGCTACTTGTCTTGGAGAACCCAAACTAAACATCCTCCTTGGGCAAATAAACCCTCAGGTTTGTGCAATTATATTTCATTGAATGAGAAGTAAATACTAAAGTTACATATCAGTGATATTGTTGGCCTTTTTGAAAACTACTTCATCACTTTTTTATTGGGAAAATGTTGCGTCATTTTTTATCAAAACATTAAAATTGTACCAAAATGAAGGATTGTAGAGAGAATGTCAAGAAAAATATAAGTTTTAATCACTGTTATATTGAACAGAAATACCATATGATGCCTTTGACTATGGATAACGTAATAGTTTATTTTAATTTGGATTTTTTTTAAAAACTTTCATTAGAGGAAACATCCTTATTTAGGAGGTAATTTAAGGCAGTATGTAAGATGGAGACAGTAAATCTACAGATTTATTTTTACTTTTAAATATCTTTGATCAGGAATACTGTTGGTTCATTTAGTTTCATTTGTAAAGGAGTATGTTCAGAAAATATCAAAATCAGCCCCAAAAACTAAATAAATTTTTTGTAAGGGGGAGATAATTGTGTGTTAAATCAAATACTTATGATAATTTTAATTTCTCTTTAGGAGGTAGACCTAGGGTAAGGGACACAACTCTTTCAAATTATTGGAATGTTTGTATCCACCATTTTACATCAATCTCATTTAAGCATGGACTGATTGCATTTTGTTTCAATTGAAAGCTTGACAGGCTCTGGTGAAATTGAATATGATACAAACTTATTACTGATTTCAAGAGTTATGTCCCTTACCCTAGGTCTACCTCCTTAAATACCTGGTTTCTCTGTAAATAAAATTTATACATGTAGGTATTGTTTCAATTTTCAATTTATCTGAAACATAAGGTTTTTTCCATTGTACTAACTGCCTGATAATGTCTATCTCAGGCTAATACCTTGATACTAAAAATATCAGCTATTTTAAGTAACATCGACTGGGATGTCAACATTAGAATAACATCAGTTGAATGTCTCTACAGAACCTGTCAGGCTCACTGTAATATGTTTTGTCTTAACTTGCCATTATTTTGTATACATGCACAGGGAAAGCTCTCTGTGACAATTATGTAATTCACATAAAAAGTTTCTCCTTTTTAAAAATAAAACGTCACTTCTTGTGAGATGTTGAACAATTTAAAGTCAGTTTAAACTTGTGAACTAGATGTAAAATTTCTTCAATATCTAAAATATGTAGCTTTTAAACAATTAGTAAATCTGATCATTTTAAACACTTCACTCATTAAAGAAGTAGTTGCTCTATCTTTATTTAAACAAAAGATTTTCAAAATTATAATTTGTTAAGTGGCTTCAAATGGTGGCAAAAATTAAAAAGCTTTAAATATACCCCCAAAAAACCAATTTTGGGGAATATATTGGATTTTATATCCATCTGTCTATACTTCTTGTAAGCCCAACTCCTCCTAAACCGGTCGAGTGATCTTGTAGGAAGTTTGGGTATCATATGTACAAGAAGGCATATAATAACTGTTGGAGGAATTCAATGGGAAATAATAGTACATAAGGGTTAAACAGGAACTCAATTCAGAATTGAGTAATTGTGGTTTGTGAATTGGAATTATAAGTGTTGAAGTTATAAGTATGAATTATGTTATTTTTTGTTGTTGCAGTATTTAACTGGTATCAGACTGAAGTATAACTCAATTAACTGTGAGAGTTTCTGTAACTTGGCTCCAATGTTAGAGAAATTTACAAACCTCTGTGCTTTAGACCTTTCATGTAACAGTATATCAGTGTATCAGAGTGATTCCACCACGGAAGTTCTCAGTCGGTTACTTGCATCCCTTCCACATCTTGTCAGACTTGATCTCAGTTCAAACAGACTCAAGTACAGACTACGTCAACTTCTCAGTGGTATACAGAAGCCACTTGAACACATACGATTAGCTGGTTGTGGTCTGATGGAGGAAGATATACGTTATTTGTCTCAGTCACATCATACCACGGCTGTGGTATACTTAGATTTAAGTACTAATACACTGACTACATGTTGTGGCAGTATTGGACGATTGTTAGAAGCATCCAGGAAAACTCTGTTAGTACTAGAATTGGAAGATACCAAGTTGGATGATAGTGGTCTGGAAGGTCTATTGCCATGTATTTCTCTGCTAAAAGAGACTCTCTACATAAACCTCTCACATAATACCATCATATGTTCAGTAGGACTCCAATTAGGAGAGACATTATCAGGATTACCTAACTTACAATCTGTCAAATACTCCTATTGTTCAGAGTGTTACTCTACAGAGGAGGAACTGGACTCGGATCAACAGAAAAACCAGTTTTTCAGTCTCATCAATACTGTTATAAAAAAGGAAAATGAAGATTTACACCTGATCATAGTAGACTTAAACACTTGATTTTTTATTGCTTTTTAGCTCACCTGGCCAAAGGCCGTGTGAGCTATTGCCATCACTTGGCGTTCGTCATTGTCCAATGTCATTGTCGGCCGTCGTCGTCGTCGTTAACAATTATACAAAACTCTTCTCCTCTGACACTACTTGACCAATTGAAATCAAACTTGGTATGAATATTCCTTGGGGTATACTGCATAGAACTGATTTGGGGATTTTTGATTTGTTGAAAAACATGGCCGCCATTACTAAAAATAGAACAAAGGGGTCAGACAGTAGTTTTTCACATATATCTCCTAAACTGTTAGGTTTATCCAAATAGCTGAAATGATCCATATTATTAGGACTACAAAAGTCTTCAGACTCCTTGTAAGAGTTATTGCCCTTGAAAGGGGAAAATGACTTCTTTTTAATAGTTTTCAGTCAATATCTTGAAAACTATGATAGATTAAAAGAAACTTTCAGTTGTTGAAAAGATCTTGTGATAGTCCTACTAAAGACTCTTCTAGTCAAAATTGTTGGACAACTTCTTGTTTAATTTATTGCCTTTGAAAGGCAAAATTAAAAAATGTGAGCGATTCAGGCTCCTGGGAGCCTCTTGTTTTGTGACTGAAAGAAATATGGATTGTGTCATGGTGCTGCCGTCATCCTTCATCTGTTGACATATGGTGTCTGCTAAATATCTTAAGTATAATTATATGATTCTCTATGAAATTGTACCACAATGTTTCTTTTTACAAAAGCAAGGCTTGGAATGATGTTTGGGTAATGAATTGAACAGCTTAGAAATGTGGGGCTTAAAAGGGACTAAAATAATCTACTTTTTGCACAATAACTTGAGTACTGATATTACTGTATAAATCTTACCACAATTACATACCATAAATGCCAGGCTTGGAATTGGAGTTATGTCCCTCAACATTTTGAAAGAAGAGGTAAAAACATTGGTAAAAAATTATTCTTGTAAAACATCTTGAGAAATAGTGGATGGATCTCTGTGAAACTGAACCACCTGGTTCTATACCACTAAAGGAAGGCAGCAATAGATTTTGGGGTTAATGACCGGTATTGCTCCTTTTTCAATTGCATTCAAGTTGCAGTCCAAAAATTAATCTTTTTTTTTTCAACTAAAATTGAATTCTAAGGATTCTTTGATTTGTCCTGTGGTGTTAGGGTTTCCTTGTCATTCATTGAAGACCCATAGGTGGCCTTGAGCTGACATTTTTCTATGGGACTTTTCTCTCTTTGACATATTCACCATATCCATTCTCGTAACATTTAATATAGTAAATGTATCCATTGATTTTGGTTCTTTTGAATCCAGATAGGGGTTCAGAATAAAAATGTTTAATTTTTTCAAAAGTCATATTTTTTTGGAAATATGTGAAGCTGAATCCTGTATTTTGATGTTTGATTTGTGCCCAAAGAATCAAATCTATATCAACCAATCTCAAATTCTTCATTCTACACAAAAACATATTTTTGAGGAAGAGAAAAAACATCTTTCATTTAAAATCTAAGTGCCTATATGTATTTTGTAAAATTAGATCTCTGCAATAAACCCCAACAACTCTTGTTTTTATTGTAATTATCATCCAAAACCTATACAAGATAAATAATGAAAACAAATATCATTGCAACAAATGAATTTATTCCCTTCTAATTCTAAAAAACTGTCTTGTAATATAAATGCTTGGTATAAATGTTCAGCCCTATAGACTTTACCTTGATGATGTTTTGCCCTTTACAAGTTCTAGTATTCTGATAAATTGTCTTTTCTAATTTGCAAGTTGATAATGCACAAACAATTATGATCCTAAAGAATTCGTTTGTAAGATTTAAAAAAAAGCTGTGCATCTTGAAATACTGAATCTTAAGATATTTATAATTCTATTTGATGGAACAACTTTTAGATAAAAGCTTTTGTTTTGTAATTCAGAGAAACAAGATTTTCAATAAAAAATGATTTATTAGTTTCTCATTGAGATTTATTGCTTCGAATTATATAGTATTATATGATAAAAGATTTGCTGTAGAAAAAAACCGAGGCATTAACAAAGGGCCAATTTAAATACGTCAATATCCATATAGCCGTACATGGCCAGACCGTGAAAACATGAAATAGACTATTTACATACGCAATGTTACGAACCGAATGAAATAGATTATAAAAAAGGGACTACAAGACGTCACACAAAAAATAAAGCATTAGCAATATGAACGCACACAAAATCTGTCGTGTAATCCGGTAATAGTCTAGCAAAAATAATGCGCCTCTCCGACGCGGTTCACAGAGATGTCCCATCAAAAACGCATCACACTCGGCGATATCATTCAATTAAAAAATATAACTAGAATACATATGGTGAATATTTCAAAGAGGCAACCCCACCTGGATGAAAATGTCAGCCAAGGCTACCCATTTGTCTTCAATGAATGACGAGGAAATCCTCACATCACTAGGGAGGCTACAGCGGCCCCAAAATATCATTATACACAAGTTCAGCGAAATTGTTGCCCTATATATTTATGTATAAAAATAAACGAAACAAGACATACAGAGGCCAGAAATTCCTGACTTGGGACAGGCCCAAAAATTAAATTACTTTGGTGTGATCACAACCCTCCCTCTATAAAATCTGGCAACTGTGGAAAGAAATATTACACAATTAAACGCTCCTAAAAATCAGTTCAAAAAGGCCGGAGTCCATTCTTATAACGGAAATAAAGAAACTGAATATAAAAAAAAACACAAATGTACAATCTAAGGACTACTAGCAGTTAAATGATATGCCAGTTCAGACCAGTTTAAACCTAAAAAACAAAAAGTTCTGTCCCCATCGTAAGTAAAATCAATCCCAAATCTTCCCATGAGGGCTTGAGAATCACGATATATCATAAGTCCTTTAATAAGGACACAACCAATGTCATGCCAAAAACTGCTTTTTAACATAATATTTTAATGTCTATGTTGACACTATGAGAGAATAAATGTTAATACTAATATGCTATCCTTAACGATTTGGCATATATATCATAACAATATCCCTTACGAATGAGTTTAACTTGGTGGGTGAATATCGAGCTTCCCGTACTTTGTGTAGAATACTGCCGTTAACAAAGGGTGAGAGAAAGCCGCATGCATTGATCATTTTCAAGTACTTTTGTATTTGAAAGTGAAATCCTTGTATCGGTTGAAAAATCAAAGTGCTTAGGCACTGAGTCAAGGAAGACCTCAAATATTCATGTTACCAAATTGCAAGCTTTAAAAAACGATAAAAATTTAGTCATTGTAAAGAGAACCATCTGTTTTAATGAAATACAAATCAATACTGCTTGTTTATTAATGCATTTATGGATCTTAAATGGTAATTGTGGCTGTGAACGTTTATGTCCTCAAATTTCTTGACATTTTACACCTTAACCAGCATTTCTTTAAAAATGTGATCTCCACTGTGAATCACTGACTATCAATATTATATGGATTTTCAAAGTAAGAAAAAAAAATCCACACTTTGAAATTTCGGGTTGGAGATGCATGAAGTAGAAATGAATCCTTTGGACTAGGGAAGCTAGGTTGACCAACGACCTAATCTAAAGGGAGAAATGAGCAAAAAAAAAAACTTCTCCTTGTTTGTGCTCTCTTTGACAGTGATTTGTAATAGATTAAATGAACAAATATGTCAATATTGTTAGTTTTCAAACAGAATTTACTAAAATTTGTCCTTGTCATTGTTGTCTAGATTAGGCCCTGAGTTGATAATGTCTAAACTATATACTTTTTTACAACAAATAATTACCTTTCTCTAGGAATTTTTCAATTCAAACAAGGATACAAACTCTTGTTATCAAAACTACTATACAGTTTAAAAATGTTTAAACTAAAAAAAACTTGTATTTTAGCAATTTAAGATTCCAATCAAGATGGAAACTCAAGGATAAAGAGATGTAGTGAATACAGGAAATATTTTGTCATTCTTTATAACAAATGCACTTAGAATATAAATCCTTCTTTTCTACTTTCCAAAACAAAAAAGTTACTAGTGAACCCATATCCCATGAGTACCACTTTTTATGATGAATCATTATTGCGCTTAAACAGAGTGTTTTATACCTGTCTGCCTTCAATAATGTATGTGCATTTCTTTCATTTTTTCTGCATGATTGTTTCACCGATATGTATTATATTAAAATGCAAGTAACTCTTATGTTTTGCCAACAAAAAAGTGCTACGAAATCAGACTTCATATTTGTAGTTTTTATTAAGAGATGTTGACATGTACCAGCCCATGAGAATCATGAACTTTGTTTCATACCTAAATAGTGTCCCAGCACAAAAATAGTTCATTTTGCTTTTGCTTTCTTCTCACTACATCTAGTGAAACTTTAAAAGGGATTTCCACTGAAAAGAAATCAAGGAAAAAATGACAACAGTGCCTTTGATAATTGCAAAATGTTACAATATGTAAATGCATGAAAATATACATGTAATTTAGCCACATCATACGGAAGTACAGAAACCTCCTCTTGATCAGAAATATTCTTACATGTACATATAATTGTGTGCAAAATCAGGCAAAAATAGAGGTTGGGTGGTTCTTGTCCTAGGTTTTTACTAGTTTTTAAGCTACCTAGTCAGTACTGGTTGATTGAAATTTTGCAAACAGCATTTCTGTAGCATTGTAATTTCTGTCCTACATTATAAAAAGTTAATACAATAAATATATATTATATTTCTGAAATGTTATTATTAAAATATCTCTATCAGCTGTCTTAATTAAGAAAAAATATACACTTCTTTCTCTAAAATAATTCAAATTCATCTTGAATAAAACATATCAAACTTTACAAAAATGTAGTACAGTGTACTTCATGAGCACATCTTTGTTTCAATAACTGTTAATAACAGGTAACATAAGTAAGAGTAGAATAGGTTACTTTTCACCTGACTGACAAAACAACATCCCCTCATAACCAGGAAGATCATTAAAGTGGTTTGAAGTGGTGAGTTTAAAACAATAAATTAAAGCTATTTCATGTATTAGACAAAACTTCTAAACACAGAAACTGGAAAGTTTACTAATGCTATTGCTTTAGGGCTTCTCCCATGTATGGTTTCTAGTTACCTGATGATTTATAGTGATGTCTGGACCCCCATTTCAAAATATCTGGATCCATCCCTGTATGTTGATATATTTATGAGCATTGAATGTCACACTGTAAAATAAATAACAAATTTGATACATGTATTATTATATTACAAATATCATAATTTCATGTATGAAATCTTTAATTAAAACTGTACTGCATATGCCAATAACCATAGTTAGAGTACATGCACATGTATTTTTGAAGTTTTCAGTATAAATTTCCTGTTCACAGATTTACAAATGTAAACTGCAAATTTTGCTTAGACATATGACAATTGTTCTACACTAGCAATGTTTACAGTAGACCTATCACCAGTTCTGAAAATTTTAAATCATTGTGTACATTGGAAGTATATGAACAAACTTACGTATACCTTCAATTACCTAATACATTGTACATGTATGAATGTCCCTGAAAGTCAGCTCTTAGGAAAGGTCTACTTTTGGGTGCCTTGATATCCATCATATTTTCAATCCACTTTCATGGACATAGAATTTCTAACCTAATTGACTGTGTCCTTTAAGTGTCATGAAAATCCTGTATCTAACTTTAAGATCTGCATTATAAATGTATATCTTGACAATGCACTAAAAAAGAACCATATTGATAATCAATTATGACTTACATGTATATGGATATAATATACATGTACATTCCATACTGAATATTACATGCTAAAATCTGTATCACATGCGGTATCAACACAAGACTCCTATGTCAATCCACTTAGGGCTATTGGTCGCGGGTTATATAGATGAGGATTGAAACCCCATCAGATACAGATTTTGGCATGTCATGTTCATCAAAACATATATTTTAATTATACTTCATGTGTTCTGTGTAGGGTGTGATATAAGGTATGCAATATAGGTCTAGGGGTTCGATATAGGGTATGCAAGAGTAATCAAGGGAACCAAGGTTATAGCGGTAATCAAAAGAATGTAATCCAGGGACAAAGACCAGACATGGAAAACAGACAAACACAACAAAGAACGTAAAGTAACTAAAATCATACATACAAAGTAACAAAAGTAAATGAGCAACTCCGACTCCACTAAAACCTGGGAGCATAGACCAGATGCACCGGTAGGGTAGCGTCCTCTGCTTTTCTAGAAACATCCGCCGAGTTGCTCATAAAAGTCAAGTCCGGGGTAGACAAACGAGGAAAGGAAAACTATGACCCGTTGAATAAATCAGTTTTCATGGTGCTGATGGATACACCATAACGATCCACGAGTTCATGATGACGACCATAAAACTTCTGTTGTGATGACTTCAATCTTGTAGCAACATAACCCTGTTCCAGAAGCCTATCTGAGTTCTAGCGCAATACAAAAAGTCTGCGTAGTTTCGGCAAGCACTAGCATAACATATGAGTTGTGATATGAACACTCCATACGCAGGAGCTCAAGGGATGTTGCCACAGATGAAAGGAAAGTTGACAATTTTGAATGAAAAGTCATCACGTTTGCCATAAAGTTTGGTCAATAGTTTTCTTTTACCATTGATCTAAGTATAGGTCAAGATATGAGGCTGACTTCACAGTGTCTGTAGTATCCTTTATCTCAAGTTCTTTTGGGTAGATGAGATGTATCAAATCCCCGAAATTAGGATTGTTTGAAGATAATACGTCATCTATATAGCGGAAACTGAGATTGAAGGATCTAGCCACACGATATTCTTTCTTTCTGATCAGATCAGCTATAACGTTAGCCTCATAAGAGTGAAGAAATAGGTCAGCAAGTAAAGGAGCACAATTTGTTCCCATTGGAATGCCGACCGTTTGTTGAAAAACACGTCCACCACACTGGACAAATATGTTGTCGATTAAAAATTCCAGCATTTTGTAAACATCTTCCTCTGTATATTTGGAAGATGATTTGGAATTATTTCTTGCCAAGTATGAGGAATCTCTACCAAGAACTATATATTTGTATCTAGGTGTACAATCTTTTTTGGAAAAACAACGATGTATAATGTTTTTAAGTCGGGATTTTAACTGAGTATGGGAATAGAAGTATACAGTGTTGAAAAATCATAGGTTTTAATGCTATTATTTTCAGATAATAGTCTTGAACTGATTGTCTCCAAAAGATCTTTCGAATTTTTCAGGATCCACATTGAATTAATACCACTACGGGAGTAACAAGTGTTGTGGTAGGACTGCAGACCCTCTTTGACAGTTGTGAGTATAGAAGTTCAAAGTCTTGAAAGAGGTTTGGTGGTACATTTTGCAGATCCAGCCATGAAACATTGTTTGTATGGATTCTTGTGGAGTTCAGGAATCCAGTACATAGACGGTAAATCACAATCATCGTCCTTGGTAGAGAGACCAAAAGAGAATAGCACAGATTTATGGTTTTCCACAATCTCTTCTTTGGAGAGTGTGGTAGCAGTACAGGTCTTATCACTGCTATTATTTTCTTATTTTCTACGTCTACCTCTGAAAATAAACATTGGATATAAAACGTTTTGCAGACAAAAAAAACAATGTTGTTTTGGGCTTTGTCTGCTGGTACGACAACATATTTGTCATGTATAGTAGACAATGTTTTTGCTACATCGGGGTCTGTGAAAACTGATGTAGCCTTGGCACTCATTGACCTACTTAAAACTTTCATTCATTTCAAAATTAAATTAAAGACCTCACGGCCTTTAACCACTCTGACAGAGAATCAATGTCTTCTTGTTCTCGTTTTATCCATTTTCTTGCATAGTATAGGTCTAGAGATGTGATATACATATAGGGTATGCAATATAGGTCTAAGGGTGTGATATATGGTATGCCATATAGTTCTAAGGGTGTGGTATATGGTGTGCCTTATAGGTCTAGGGATGTGATATAGGGTATACGATATATATTTGTATGTCTAGGGGAGTGATATGCAGTATATGATGTGCATATTATGTATGACTAAGGGTGCGATATAGTCCAGCGCTGTGATGTAGGGTATGCGATATACATGTAGGTTTAATAATGTGATATACAGTATGCCATATATGTCTAGGGGTGTGATATACATTTGTACAGTATGCAATATAGGTCTAGGGGTACGCGAAATAGGTCTAGGCGTGTGATTTAGGGTATGCGATATGAGTCTAGGGGTGTGATATAGAGTATTTAAATCACAGGTCAGCCACAATGATAATGATTGAAAATTTAAGAATGGGGCAATTCCTAATACAATAAAAGAGTTATCAAATCGTTTTTAACATATTTAGGAAAACTTTCAGCAGTAATGTCATGAGCGGGGACTCTTTATGCTCTAAAAGTTAGTTTGGCTACATATAAATACCTAATTTTTACTAGATATCCCTCTTTTGATAGATCAAGATCAACTACTGAATGTGATGAATATGCCACATGGCTTCATTTCATCCCAATCTAATTCAGATTAGATTGTAATTCCTCCCCCTTCTTCCTTTGTCGCATGACTTCATGTGACATAGAAAAAAGGGGGAGCAATTAAGATCTAATTTTAATTACATTGCCTTTCATTCTTACCTTTGAAACAGACATTGTTTATGTTTCTGCTTTCGAAATCATATTAATTTAACAATTCCATGATTCAAATGTTTATTTTCTGGTTTAAATACTTCATATTGTTTGCTACATGTACATTTGTATTTTTATTCATGTACATGTACACCTTGCTTGCATTTTAACTTCATGGGATCAAATCACATGATATGTACATGTATTTAACAGTACAATGTGTATAAAAAATAGAACGACTTGAAAACCCTTAGCATATGTAAAAATATTTTATTATCAAAATTGTTCACAAAAAATACCTGTAATTTACAAACACTAGAACACTTTCTCAAACCTTCAGGGCCCATCTGGCAGAGGCGGATCCACACAGTTTGAAAATGAGGGTGACAGCTTGGGTTCCTCAGGAAAAAAGGGATGCTAGGACATTATTTGCCATTTTTGTCAATTTTACACATGAAAATTGTAATTTTCCCATAAAAAGGAGGGATGCCACCCCCGCACCCTCACTGTTTTTATAAACATTAAAACTATACTTACGTTTTTTTTTTACATCACAAAAACGTACATTGCAGCTCCGAAAATCCGTTAATAGAAGATCCCGACATTCGCAATAGATTTTTACAGTCATGATAGTAGTCTATATTTAACTCCTTGGTAAGATTGACAAACAATTAACACTTTCAAACCTATGGGGCCCATCTTGTAATGGTAGACATTAACAATATACTAAGAACTCAAAGAGTGTACATTGCAGGTAAAAAAAAATCCGTCATTAAAAACTTCTGACATCTTGTAAATGTTTGACCGGGTTGCTTGAATAACCAAAAACTTTGGTGTTAACGGAAAACCAGATTGAAAATCCGAAAACCTCAATAAAACACATTTTTGGGTGGTATAATTGCTCACTGTGTTATTTAAACATACTTGCAAATAATTTTTTTTAGTATTCCAGCACTTTCTAGATACCTAACGAAAGTCTGTAATAATCAATACGGCGTCAGTACTTTGAAATTAGTCACTTGTCCTTCCGACGCCATATTGTTTTCGGTTATTGGAGGTACCGTGTTTGACCTGCGTCAGGTCAATTAGAAAAAAATAGTCTGCTCGCTAAGACAAAATTCAAATAGTTTAAGATAAGCACATAATCACAGAAATATTGCAATTCAACAAATATTACAAAAGCTTTGATTTCATAATACTTCCATCTCTTGCAAAAAATAAAGCATCACATATTGATCGGCGGCGGAGCAATATACTAACGTAAATTTGCAAGGTGGAAGAGGAGAAGGGTAAAGAGAACAGACTGCGGAATATTTAGGCAGTTCCATGTGGCAATATCCACTTCCGGTTGAATCCCACTTGCCGACGACCTCTAAGTCAAGTTCAGGCTATACATAGCCTTCCTTGACAAAAACGTGAATGGTTTTACGAGCTGGTGATATTGAAAACCTGGATGTAGTGAATTCTCGGTTATGTAAAGATTCATATCGTTAAAAACATTGTTACAATGTTACAAGGATATTTATAGTATATTAACTCCTTGTGATACGTAAACACCATATGATGGTGACAAGGGGAGGTCACCATTTAAAATGGACAGTTGACATTGGGGAATGAAAAAATCATATCTTTTATCGTAAATTTAAGTATTAAGTTTACCATTATTGATATGAATACTAAGATCAAGAAACGGACATTCTTTATTATCAGCATATACTATTTCATTTATTAAAAAAAATGCAGAAACGTCAACATCCTTTGATGGTAAAGGAAAACTATTGACCAAACTTTACGACAAACGTGATGATGACTTTTCATTCAAAATTGTCAACTTTCCTTTCATCTGTGGCAACATCCCTTCAGAACCTGCGTATGGTGTGTTCATATTATAACTCATACGTTCTGCAAGAGCTTGCCGAGACTACGCAGACTTTTTGTATCGCACTAAAACTCTAACAAATAGGCTTCTTGAGCAGGGTTATAATGCTACAAGATTGAAGTCATCACTACAGAAGTTTTATGGCCGTCATCATAAACTCGTGGATCGTTACGGTGTATCCATCTGCGCCATGAAAACTGATTTATTCAACGTGTAATAGTTTTCCTTTCCTCTTTCGTCTACCCTGACTTGACTTTTTATGAGCAACTCGGCGGATGTTTCTAGAAAAGCAGAGGACTCTTACCCTACCGGTGCACCTGGTTCATATCTCAGTTTTTAGTGGAGTCCGAGTTGCTCATTTGCTTTTGTTACTTTGTATGTATGATTTTAGTTACTCTATGTTTTTTTTTGTATGTCTGTTTTCCATGTCTGGTCTTTGTTCCTGGATTACACCACACTGGACAAATATGTTGCCGATTAAAAATTCCAGCATTTTGTAAACATCTTCCTCTGTATATTTGGAAGATGATTTGGAATTATTTCTTACAAAGTATGAGGAATCTCTACCAAGATCTATATATTTGTATCTAGGTGTACTATCTTTTTGGAAAAATAACGATGTATAATGTTTTTAAGTCGGGATTTAACTGAGTATGGGGAATAGAAGTATACAGTGTTAAAAAACATAGGTTTTAATGCTATTATATTCAGATGATAGTCTTGAACTGATTGTCTCCAAAAGATCTTTCGAATTTTTCAGGATCCACATTGAATTAATACCACTACGGGAGTAACAAGTGTTGTGGTAGGACTGCAGACCCTCCTTAACAGTTGTGAGTATAGAAGTTCAAAGTTTTGAAAGAGGTTTGGTGGCACATTTTGCAGATCCAGCTATGAAACGTTGATTGTATGGATTCTTGTGGAGTTTAGGAATCCAGTACATAGACGGTAAATCGTCCTTGGTAGAGAGACCAAAAGAGGATAGCACAGATTTATGATTTTCCATAATCTCTTCTTTGGAGATTGTGGTAGCAGTATAGGTCTTATCACTGCTATCATTTTCTACGTTTATCTCTGAAAACTAACATTGGATGTAAAACGTTTTGCAGACAAAAAATGTTACCACATATGAAAGGAAAGTTGACAGTTCTGAATGAAAAGTCATCGCGTTTGTCAATAGTTTTCCTTTACCATCGATCTTTAAGAGTAGGTCAAGATATGAGGGTGACTTCATAGTGTCTGTAGTACCCTTTATTTCAAGTTCTTTAGGGTAGATGCGATATATTATATCCCCGAAACAAGGATTGTTTAATGATAATACGTAATTTATATAGCGGAAACTGAGTTTAAAGGATGTAGCTAAACGATCTTCCTTCCTTTGGATCCGATCAGCTATAAAGTCAGCCTTGTAAGATTGAAGGAATAGGTCAGCAAATACAGGAGCACAATTAGGTCCCATTGAAATGCAGACCGTTTGTTGTAAAACGCGTCAGCCACACTCGACAAATATTTTGGTGATCAAAAACTCGAGCATTTTTGCTTTTACGTCTTTGTGAGGATGGATTTTAACCAAATTCATTGCATCTACACCCTTGTTGACAAACCGGTAGTGGGAGAAATGATCGTTTTTCTTCATCTTGATCTTTTACACAAAATTGTTTAAAGAGTATGTGGAAACCAATGTCCAAAATTATAGCCACAAATCTTTATAATGATGAGGTAGATTCAGAAACAGGTGTGTCAAGACTTGTTTTATTAAAGGTGTGTAGTAGAGTGAGAGGTATAGAATAGAGTTTAGTTTGAATGTGATGAAGTCCAAGAGGTTTTGTATGAAAGGAAGTAGACCATCTATGGAGACACCATGCATCTTAGGTGATGTATAGTGGCGATGGCCATGACTCCTTATCCGTCTTGGATTTTTGTCAAATAGATTCACCACATTAATGTCATTGTTATATTGGCCTGAAAGATTTCAAATATGTTTTATGTTGTCATTACTCCCGTTAGGTATAGTAGTACCTTGACTGCGTATCCACTATTCCTTTCTTTTCCTACGATAGCTTTTACTTAGGACGGGACTGTTCATTAGATGGTATATTTATTCAACAATACGAACTTTAATAAAGAGGATTGAATGATCCTTTTGATTAAAATTTTGATAAACTATCGGTAAATTTGTGGTAGTATTTCCCGACCGATGACTGCACATTCGTTTGTTTACTCGTTCTTGTGTTTCACCTACATATATTAGACCGCATAAGTTACAAAATAATCCGTAGATTTAGTTTATCAATTCGCACCTCAAGTCATGACTTCTTGAGTGAAAGGTTTTATTTGTAAGGGTACTATAGAAGAAAGAATCGGTTATTAGAATTGCCATTTTTAATTCCACATTTTGATGTAGGACAATGTGGTTCGTCATCGTTGTACCCCAATATATTATTTAAAGTGATAGAACATGGTTTGATTAGTTTGTCAGAAGTTATCAATGATTTTTTACATTCTTTGATAATTTCTACATATGCACAGGAAGGAATTAAATTAATGGAGTTATTATCACCCGCTTCAGTCTGATACTGGTATCAAGAACTGCATCGATCTGGGAGAAGCAGCGTCATAGATCTTGAAGGTTGACTGGCGATTATAAAGGTTTTATGAACCTCCAACATACGGTGTTGTTTATGCCGTCTTTTGTTATTGCTTTTACCTTTTTTCTGCTGGAACCATCCTTTCATAACGAATTTTCTGATCTTTGTTATGTTTTAGGTCTTTATTGTTGTATCTTCATTAATATTTGATTGTGTTTCTTTGAATCAAGATGGTATAAAAGTGCTTATGGTTTTTGATTTGTCATATCATGTCATTTTGAGTTTCGTTATGCCCAGCACTGCTCAAAGTATAGTCAAATAAGAATGAAGAAATGAAGAAAATCTGAATGTCGTTAACAACGGAGCGTTGTAAACATTTCTTCAAAAAGGACTTAAGTATCGTCCTCCAGCCCTATTAATTGGAATAAATGTCGTAACGTCATCCATGACTCACTCCATTCATATTGTATATAATGGGGAAAACGTGAGAAAGTATACAAGAAAATATTAGTTTTTTTCTTCAAGACAGTTATGAAAATAGTTGACATTCGGATAAAACACAATTTTAGAAACTCTTTCCTCCTAATAGCAAATTAAAATAACTCAGCAAGGAATTCGTTTTTGTTCCTGCTGATAAAACTGCAAATAATATTATTGTTATTTGAAGTAAATTTTATTTAGAAATTCTACAAAAAGAAATTATCACATGTAAAATATAGATTCATTTTCTCTTCTACATCTAGACTTTCTATTTTAATTATATGTGCGCCCAGTACCAAAAACATTTTGTAACAAAGCTTATTAAAATAGTGAAATTAGCTATTTTTGTAATGTTAAAAACTCACTTGAAGAGCTTGATGAATTACATACCCACGTCAGATTTTTCGAATCTGTTCAAAGTTTTGATTTCTCAACTTTAGACACAATATTTCCACATAATCTCATAAAACAAAAAATAAAACTATCTTATCGATAGGTCATTTAATAAATCGGGATGTAAATATATTTGTTCGAATTATTTTACATTATCTTTAAGTAACGAAAAACATAAAAAAAAACTAGTTGATTGGACTTTCTATATGCTTACAGCACTCGAACTCCTGCAAGACAACATTTTTGTGCGTTTAGGCGAAATCATTTTTCGTCAGGTTATTATAATTCCCATGTTAACTAATTGTGCATCACTTATTGTGGACATCTTTTTGTACTGTCACGAATCACAGTTGACACAATACCCTTCCAAACAACATTTTGTAGAAATATTTAATAACACCTTTAGATATTTGAACGATACTTTGGCTCTCAACAACGATGACTTCCGTATTTACACTAACGATATATATCTTGTTGGACTGTCTTTGAATAAGGTAAATATTGATAATAAGTAATGTTCGTTTCTTGATTTTAGTATTCATATTGATAATAGTAAACTTAATACGACAATTTACGATTAAAGGGATTTGTCATTCTCCCCTTGTCACCATCATATGGTGTTTACATATTACAGTTGGTTCCATCTTCTCGTATTTGTAACAAAGTTTTGGATTTAACGAAAGGGATCTTTATATAACCGAGAAATTACTACATCAAGGTTTTCGATAACACAAGCTCGTAAAAAATTCACAACAATTTTTAACAGCTACAAGGAACTCATTTTCAAATACAGAACTACTTGTAAAGGATTAATACATGCGAATATCTCTCACTCTTTGTTTATCGGTACTTTCTACACAGAAAGCTCGATACTCACCAAAACGTTTACTAAACTATTGAATAGCCTCATTCGTAAGGGATATAGTTATGATATTGCTGTTAAATCGTTAAGGATAGCATTTTTGGTATTTACATTGATACATTATATTTAAAAGCAGTTTCTTGGTATGACATTGGCTGAGGTCTAATTGTATGACTTATGATGTACCGTGGTTCTCAACCCTGCTTAGAAAGAATTGGGTTGATTTAACATACGATCTTGACATAAATTTATGTAGGTTTAAACTGGTCTGGAGATTGCATGTCAGTTAACTGCTAGTAGTCCTTAGTTTGCACATCTGTGTAATTTATATTCAGTTTCTTTATTTCGTGAAAACAAGGGATTCAGACCTTTTTGAAATGATTTTTAGGTTTGTTTAGTCGAGTAATATTTTTCCACAGTGGCTCGATTTTAAAGGAGGAGGGGGTTGATCACACATAAGTTCTTCAACCTCTCGGCATGTTTTACACCTGTCCCAAGCCAGGAATGTCTTGCCTCTGTATGACTTGTTTCGTTTTCACCTTTAGTTTGACAATACATCATCAATATATCTGTATTTGAAATTAAAGGATTCAGCATCTTTTACGTCTTTATTCTTTACTACATTTTGAAGAAATTTAGTCTCGTATGAATACAAATACAAGTAGAAAGATTAATGGGAGAGGATCACTCTTAGTGCCCACTGGAATTTTAACTTGTTGCAGAGGAGTCGCCCCTCCAAACGTGACAACTATATTATCTATGAAGAAATCAAGCGTGTAGCAAACCTGCTTTTCTCTGTAGTACACTTTACCCTTCTGTGAAAAAAACATATTTGGATTTATAACACAGAACAACATAACTTCTCGAAACAGCAAATGATTTACGAGTAAGTCCTTTTAAACGAGATTTCAATTTATCATGTGGCAACGCAGTGTAAAGAGTTGTAAAGTAAAAAAAAAAGAGAAGTTATATCCGAAATAACCACGGGATTTCATGGTTTTCAAGTAAATCTTTAGAATTTTCAAGTATCTACACATGATTAATGCAACTACGAGAATAGTTGGTATTGCAACTAGCTTGTTGATCAATTTTCAATGTGGACACTGTCTTTGTAAGATGAATTGACATCTCCGTGGAGCAAGATGAAAACTCAACTATAAATCCTTGTTTGTATTGATTCTTATGAAGTTTGGGAATCCAATACAAATAAGGCAAGTCCTCACATTTTTTTTCGATGTTGAGAGTAGACATGAAAGACTTATGGTTGTTTAGGATTTCATATAGACGTACATTTGTATGTGACATTACTTGGGATGTTACTACCAATGCCAAATTTCTTGATAAGGCAATGTTGTTTGAAGCTTTGTTCGCAGGAACTATACCATGTTTGTCACACAGAGAGGAAAGGCCTTCAAATATGTCATGATCGTTGAATACAGGCATATGTCGTTTGTTAACCCACTTCTTGAGATTGTCAATACGATTCCGTAATTGATACCCAACTCCACATTTGACAACTTGCACCTTTGATGTCAAAATGATTTAAGATCTAAAAAGCAGGTTGTTCAGTGAGAACATGACATAAATTCTCTATGAACGTTTCGCTACTTGCTTCCAGTCGGGTACGATGAATAAAGGATAAGTGATGGGTATTTACGTGTCCCAATATTCCTTGTATTTGTATTGCTCAATTGAAACTCTTAGTTTGATTTGGATCAACATCTAAAATAGGAGAAATACTTGATTTTAAAATGTAATAAAGCTTCTAAGAAATTTTCATCAAATTCTTTGCAGTTGTGTGGGAGGAGTAATGGATAATAGATAGGTTCCCTCTGTGTAACAGAAAGGGATACGGACGGAAGTACGGACAACCATATCACTATATAAACTACTCTGTAAGTGGAACCAAAGAGGGATATAACGGATGGATAGCTGACCTACGTACTGTTCATTAAATATATTTTTAAATAATATAATTTAGTTTCATTTCATCTTCATTCTATTTTTGAAAATGGAAATATAATAACAGACTTGTTCATTAAGCACATATTTTAAAGTCATTCTAATATGACATCATTTAAAAAATAACCAATAATTGATTTAACTATCAAAGAGATGCTTACAAATGGGTTGCTCTGGAGACCTCATTAAAGTTTTCATTTTTACCATTAGAAGAAATTAAAATTCATCGACCTTGATAATTATAGTTTAATTGACAACAAACAACTTATGTCGGTGCACGTTTCTAAAAGTTACTCTAATGAAGCTCGCTCGAAGAATTCTACGCAGGTCTGCTCATAGACCAAAAATGTTAAAATCAGTATCGTGGTGTTGCACATAATATAAAATATAACTAAAAAGTGTATCCTCACATATCTTGAAGTATTTTCTGAAATCAAAGTTTCTGACACTTTCAAAAACAACTTAACAAAATGTGCAATATCTAATTCTATATACTATTTTTGCGCAATCTACATCTAAACGGTAATTATAACAAACGTTTGACTGTGTCGATATACATTTACTTAATTATCGTCATGAACCTAGTGTTCTCCAAAACAGGTCCTGTTGAGTGTTTCATACGGCATTTGGCGATTGGCAGGACATCTTAAAGAATGTCATTGACGTGTAAGCGGAAAAAAATGTGTGGGAAATTTGTAGAACATACTATTGAAATTTGAAGTACGATGTTGACATTTTAGCGTGAGAGTAAAACTAAAATTTCATCCGTTGGCAGGATAAGTATGATACTCTTTGTGGGTTTTTGACAGGAGCTTAAATTTTATTACTGATATTAAGTTCGCACTAACAAACATTTCCTCCCGAATATTCAATTTGCACCAAGAATTATAAACTTTCTGAAAGTAAGTCATTAATCTTATTACCGTTGTTGTCGTTGTTACTATTCATTTAAAGCATGTTTAAAACTGTCAACGCGATCTTTGAAAAAAAAAAAACAGACAAAATTAGTACATAATTATTATGTTTTTTATAATTACCGATAGATGCTCAAATTGCCGTCATAAACCTAGTGTTCTCCTTTACAGGACCTGTTTAGTGTTTCATACTGCATTTGGCGATTGGCAAAACATCTTAAAGAATATAAAAATTATCGTCATAAACAGAAAATGACATCTTTTGAATACTGATTAACGAAGCCTGGTGACGATATTTCTTTTACAAGTAGGACGAAACTGTAAGTCTTGTAATGCTTAATGTCATCATAATTTTTTTTTTGCTGCGAACCATTTTGTTTTCTTCCGCTATAATACCCACTAAAGTTTTCTGTTAAAATGTCCATTCATGCCCTTAAAAAATCATTAGTACTATATATATATATATATAAACTGGGCAAGTTTAAGTATTAACTTTTCTTAGTACACGATCACCGTATTCTTAAGATATTTAAGAAAAACGAAGCAAAGAAGAGTGAAACTTATTCACCAAGTTAACCAACAGGAAACGCAGACACAGAGGGAAGAGGATGAAAGTAAATAGTTGACCAATAGAAATCTTTACATATATATAATAACGTTTATATATAAATTTATTCTAATCTTACAGTAAATGCTGATCAACAAAAGCTAGAGACGGTTTTTCTATTACAACTAGGACGAAACTGTAAGTCTCTATTAGTTTATGAAATAGCTATGCATCTTAACAGCTATGAAAGTTTTATTACTGCATTAAAAATGGATTAAAACTTGTATGTTTTATGTTTTAACTAACATTATTGGTCAAATGCATATATACCATCACAATATGTTCTCTGCTATTTATCTTACGTATTTATTAATCATTATTGAATGTTTATAACATTGTAGATACCATAGGAGATGAACTCTACAGAAAAAACAACCCAGTTTCCGACTATGTTGATTGCTTTTATTACCCTTCAATAGCTCGTGTTTGTTGTATCTTTGGCAGGAAACTCTGTTGTCATTTTCATCTTCACCAGAAAATTAAGAATGAAGACCAACACTGACAAGTTTATAGTGAACTTAGCTGTTTCCGATTTGCTTTGTGGTGCAGCTTCTCATATTCAGATATACTACTTTCTTCTTCCTGATATTGTGCTATATCAAAGTCTATGTTTTCCCCGTTACCAAATTGTTGCGTTTACAACTCAAGTTTCACAATTAACAGGAGCTTTTGTGGCCTTTGACCGCTTTATCGCCATATGTCATCCTCACAGATACATGCAGATAATGACATCTAGAACCACTTGGATATTGTGTGTTGTACAGTGGATTGTCCCACTTACCTACCAAAGCTTGCCGTTTGTTGGAGTGAATGTTTGGTACTCTGGAATGCCATGCATATACAACTTTATTTTCCCCAGAAGATTTTATTTGTTTTCAGCATTAATCGTCTATTCTTTTAGCGCAGCGTCTTTTGTGATGTACATTTTCATTCTTAAAGTTGCATGGAGGTATTACGCTAGAATAAAACCCATGATTACCACCACAGATGCAGATATAACTAAGAAATCTTATGCTATGGAACGTGATGTACGTGGTGCCAAAGTGACTGGAGTTGTTACTTTGATCTTCACGTTTTGTTGGTTACCATACCTTACATTTCCTTTATTGAGAGGTATTGGAGTCGATTTCAAGGACAAACCGGATATACAAACAGTAGCTACTTGGCTCGTGTTCCTGGGAATGCTTAATTGTATAATGAATCCATTTATATACGCTCTGCAACGCCCTGATTTCAGATCATCATGTCGAAAGACATTTTGTTGTACACCAAGAAAAACATAGAACATACGAATATTTCTTCTTTAACATCGTAGTCAGATAGAACTTCTTTCCTATAACTGTCAAATATATCTTCATTTTACCATCTAAACAAAAACAAAGTTGAAACATTGAACTCCGCTGTTAATGTAATATTAGATAATGTTTTTTTACATATATCATATATAACGCTACCATAGTTTAACTATATCATCATAAGTAACCTTCTGAAGTGACACTGCAGTATAGCCGGAAACAATGCTCTGCTTGACGATATCATTCTCTTACTTCGTACATTTCGTTACTGTAAAGTATATTTATTTCAATGTTGACAGACGGGCTCGCCTAATATTTTGTTTCATATAGTAGATAAACCAATGTTTTTGTGTAATATAACCCCTTTACTGATTTGCCTCAAGTTTGCCGTCAGCATCATGAGGACTGATTTGTTCTTGGTTTTTCTTTCTTCGTTTGTCTACCCCGGACTTGACTTTTTATGAGCAACACGGCGGGTGTTTCTAGAAAAGCAGAGGACGCTTACCCTACCGGTGCACCTGGTCCATGCTTCCAGTTTTTAGTGGAGTCTGAGTTCCTCATTTACTTTTGTCACTTTGTATGTATAATTTTAGTTACTTTATGTTCTTTGTTGTGTATGTCTGTTTTCCATGTCTGGTCTTTGTCCCTGGATTACATTCTTTTGATTACCGCTATAACCTTGGTTCCTTTGATTACTCTTTGACAATAGAAAAGTAAAAATGTTAGAATTTAAAACAATCTGAGAGTTTACATTGTACTATTTTCTTAATGAGTGTCAGATTTCACTACATCTAGCATACCCTAAAGCAGATTTTACGTTTTTAACGCAGAGTATCAGTTTTTGTTATTACAAATGATTGAAAAAAGATTGAGATGAACTTGTTTCCTGGAGACAGGGCAAACGCTTATATGGTGATATAGAAAGTAACCAAGGGAACCAAGATTCTTGTGGAAATCAAAAGAATGTACTCCAGGGACAAAACAGACAAATACAACAAGGATCATAAAGTAACTGAAATATGGGAGCTTGGACCAGGTGCATCGGTAGGGTAAGAATTCAGGGGTAGACGAAACGGGAAAGGAAAACTATATTACGTTGAACAAATAAGTTTTCATGGTTCATATGGATACATCGTAACGAACCACGATTTCACGATGACGACCCTAAAACGTCTGTAGTGATGACTTTAATCTTGTAGTAATAACCCTGTTCAAGAAGCCTAATTGTTAGAAGTCTAGCGCGATACAAAAAGTCTGCGTAGTTACGGCAAGCTCTGGCATAACGTATGAGATGTGATATGAAAACTCCATACGAAGATGCTCAAGGGATGTTGTCACTGATGAAAGGAAAGCTGACAATACGGAATGAAAAGTCATTGCGTTGTTTGTCGTATAGTTTGGTCAATAGGTTTCCTTTACCATCGATCTCTAAATGTAGGTCAAGATAAGGAGCTGACTTCACAGTGTCTGTAGTATCCTTTATCTCGAATTCTTTTGGGTAGATGCGATGTATCAAATCTCCGAAACTAGGATTATTTAAAGATGATACGTCATCTATATAACGGAAACTAAGTTTAAAGCTGCATTATCTGCCAAATTTGTCCAGTTTTGATTCTACTGAATTTTGCTGATAAAATGAAATAAGTTTGAAGTAATGGATTTGAATCAATAAATGTCGATAATACCTACAGAATATTGTAAAAAAAACGTTTTTTTCCATCAAGGAAGATTAATAGCTCAGACCTAATTATTTTTCGCTATTACTTCCGAAATTGCTGACAGGATGTTAACCCGTGTTAAAAAGACTTTAACCTTGTTAAAAAAATAACAATAACGGATACACAGGTAAGCACGTGTCTTGTTTACATTTCATCTAATTCTTGATTAGTTTTCAAATAAATAATGACAGTTATTGACCATATTTGTGCCACATTATATCACAATATGTAAATTTCGAAAGGATCCTTGCATTATATTCGAACTTTTATTCTTTTACGGCTTGAGTCCGACGGTCTTCCTTCCCATTGATTAACCACTTTCGCTTTGCAATCAGATTTGTTTTTTTTAAAGACCCTTACAGCACATGCGTGGATTATGGTCACCAGAAGTCACATGTATACAAATTTATCTAGGTCGATTTTTTGTCTTGCAAGACAATAAATATATAGACACCTATTTCATGTATTTAACACATTTCATTTGTGGATATCGAATGAAATTATATAAGAAAAGTGCAATGTAGTAGAATTAAAGCATATTTCAACAGAATTTTTTTTACGAAAATTACAGCTAATGTAGCTTTAAAGGATCTACTTAAACGATATTCTTTCTTTCGAATCAGATCAGTTATAAAGTCTTTATTAATAATAAAGCTATATTTATCATATATAAATCAATGCACTAACAATAATGATAACGTCAATGTAATGAATTTATTTGACAAAAATCCAAGACAGATAAGGAGTCATAGATATTGCCACTATATATCACCTAACATGTTCAATGCCTCCATAGATAGTCTTCTTCCCTTCATACAAAAACCTCTCAAACCTCATCATATTCGAACTAAACTCTATTCTATAACTCTACACTCCCTTTAGAAAAAAAAGTCTTGACACACTTCTTATCATTATACAGACTTGTGGCCATCATTTTGGATATGGTCTTCCACAGACTCTTTAAACCACTTTGTATTGAATGTCAAGACGACCAAAAACGATCATTTCTTCCACTACCTTTTGTCAACATGCAATTAATGTCGCTCTATCAAAGAAAACAAACAAAAGAAAACGTCACGCTCAAATTCCCCCATATTTCATATTCCTACACTTCTCCTATTGCATCAAAATATTTACAATTATAAAAAGCTATTGCAGGACTCCGATGACTGAGGGCATCAAGGTTAAACCACCTGACTGTTCTTGCAAAAACTCTGTATTCAGATAAAGTCCTTCCCGTCACGCCATTACGGGAGATTTAAACATCATAGAAAACGTAATGTCGTTACAATGATCCCAAGTACCGTGAACCACGCTCCATAAATTATTATTATAAATTATAAATTATGGATGCCGTGGATGACGTTATAATAAAAATGATAAGACTAAAAAAGCATTAATTCACTCTCAGAGTGGGTAAAGGCTGTGAGGTCTTAATTATGAAATGTATGAAAATTTTAAGTATGTCAATGAGTGTCGATGCTATATCAGTTTTTGAAGACCCTGATGTAGCAAAAACAATGTCTACTATATATGACAAATATATTGTTGTACCAGCAGGCAAAACCCAAAAAAACATTTTTTTTTTGTCTGCAAAACACATTTCACCTAATGTTTATTATCAAAGGTAGCTGTAGAAAATAAGAGCAGTAATAAGACTTACTCTATTACCACACTCTCCAAAGAAGAGATAGTGAAAAAAAAACATAAATCTGTGCTATTCTCTTTCGGTCTCTGTACCAAATACGATAATTTTGATGTACCGTCTATGTACTGGATTCCTAAACTCTACAAAAATCCATATATAAATAACGCGACACCATCATATGGATGCACCACTTAAACTTCTATATCCACAGCTGTCAAAGATGGTATCCGGTCTTACCACGACACTTATTACTCCCGGCGTAGAATTAATCCAATATTATCAGAATACAATAGCATTAAAAGTTATGATTTTTCAACCCTTTATAATTCTATTACCCATACTTAGTTAAAATCCCGATTCAAAACATTATACATGGTTGTTACTCAAGAAAAAAACGGGTACCTATATACTGATATTAAGTACTTGGCAGAGACTCTTCATACTTTGTGCGGAATAAAAAGTCATGGCGTTTTTCTATAGTTTGGTCAATAGGTTTCCTTTACCATCAATCTCGAAGTGTAGGTCAGCATATATGGTTGACATCACAATGTCTATAGTATTCTGAGTATAGAAGTTTAATGTTTTGAAGATGGTTTGGTAGTACATTTTGCAGATCCAGCTGTGTAGTGTTGTTTGTATGGATTCTTGTGAAGTTTAGAAGCCCAATATATATAGACGGTAGGTATATTATATTCATCGTCTTTAATAAAGAGACTAAAAGAGGATAGCACGGATTTATGGTTTTACACTATCTTCTTTGGGGAGTGTGGTAGCAGTAAAACTCTTATTACACCTATCACTTTCTACGTCAACCTTGATTGCAATGTATGTTGCAAACTAAAACAATGTTGTTTTGGGGTTTGTCTGCTAGTACGACAGCATTTTGTAATGTATTGTAAATGTTTTGGCTACATCAAGGTCTAACTGATGTAGCGTTGACAAAAAAATTTACATAAGGAAAATAAACAGAAAAGAAACTACAAGTAATACAAAAGTTTCCGATTCATGTCTTTGTTTTTTAGGGGGTGGCGGAGGTGGATTTTTTTTATTTTCTCTTGTGCATTTTTTTCAATTTTACCCTCTTTTACTATTCTTTTTTAGGGAAACGTTATGATAGATGATCATTTAATTTACATCTATTAAGTAAAAAGCACGATTTTCAAACATTCTTCATTTAATGTAACACCACTGAGGAGACGACCATTAGATTTTTAGAGGGTGGCAGATTTTGAAAATGAATAATCTGTCTTTGATTATGTAGAAAAAAATAATCTGGCCTCATCATACCAGAAAATAAAAATGTCTGACTTTGCAAATTGCTAGAAAATAAATATTCTGACCTTGGCTAGTGAATTGAAAATAAATATTCTGATCTTTGCTTGTCAATTGAAAATAAATATTCTGATCTTGGCTAGTAAACTGAAAATAACCATTCTAACCTGCGCAGAACCTTTAAAAGAAATTTTGATATAAATATTATTTTTAATAATAAACACAAAAAGCACTACAAGCTTTGATATAGAACCCAAATCACATATTTTGGTAACACAGATATGCACATTTAATAGAAAAAAAGAGACTCTTTTATTAGTATGGAAAATAAATAATCCAGCCAAGGTTATGAAAAAAATGAATAATCTGGAAATAAAAATTCTGACCTGAAAAAAAATTCCAGCTCTCCGCAAGAATTAACTGGTCGTCCCCTAAAGATTTACACACAATGAATTATTAATGATACTGTAAATACGACAAAAACAATTGAAAATACTGTCTTTAACATACTGTGTGTGTGTATCAGGTATATGTTATACTAGTATACAAAATTATAGCTGTCCTGTATTATTGAAAAAAAAACACTCTCAATTTACTACTTCATGTCAAAAGTTTTTTTTAATCTACAATCGTGTATTTTTTCTTCAACACTTAAGTTATATATTAGGAGCATTTTCCATTTTATTCCGTTAAACAAAGATGAATGATATTTATAGACAACATAACAACCAAACAACAGATTTCAATAGACAGCACTCAGAAAATCAAAAAATGTCGTGATTCAATAGGCATTCGAAAGTTGACAGGTAGGTCGAATTCTAAAAGATGTCTATTGTTCATTTCATTATAATATGCAACTTCACATTGAGATTCCCTTGCATTGATATGCAATTTGCTTACTCTTATGGCTAAATGGATAAAACAAGTTCTTTCTTTTGAAGTTAAATAAGGCATCCATTTAATTTTCCTACATATAATGTACCTGGTAGTACATTAAGGCTTTATTTTCAGCGGTTGTAATGTAAAATATTTCAAAGATTGTTTTACTGGTACTCTAGTACACAGGTGTGATAGAAATATTCAATGAATTAAACATGTCATGTACACAACTATATAGAATATACGGATAGGATCAATATCAGTTGTTGATGCTAAGATGCATATCAAGTCTATAGGTCCATCCAGACTGTAAAATCGATGCTAGGCTGCATATTTGTTTTTGCTATGCAAATTTACCGTTTCCAAATCGGGATTTGAACACCTCTTATTCTCTGACATATATAATAACCGTCTGCATCACGTCCAACGCTCATTCGACCTACTAGGCTACAACGAATACATTTCATTACCCGGGTTATACTGCCCTGAAAGTAAATCTAAGTTTGACAAACGATGAACCTGTATAGGGTTTTGGATAGAACTACCTCTGATAGTGTTGGATAATATATGACCTGTAACAGCGTGCAGTTACAGCCACTCAAAGTAATATGCCTATGGTATCAGCCTTGTATTGTACATTCCTGACTGGGTGTACAAAAAACAATTTTTTTATCTCATAAATGACCTTTTCTAACGGTACTTCTACTCAAATTCTAATGTAGCTTATAAAAATGGTGGTAAGGATATTAAAATAGTAATTTTTCTTAAGAGTCTGTGGACTGAGTAGAAACTTTGATGTTATCTGTGTATGTTATTTAATGTTCTTGCAAAATATCTGTGAGATATTTCTTCTTTTGTAAGTACAGAGTACATGCCTAGAGTACCAAATTTAATTGAAAATCAGCATGTTTTGCCCACTAAGGTGTCTTTTTCATTAAAATAATAATAATAAATATACAACATTTTGACTCTATTTTGCCTTTGTGTAAACCAGAACTGGAACTGTTTGGAATAGGTCGTATCAATAAGCAGATTTTAGATTTTCAAGAAGATCCCTGGTGGTAAGGCTGAAAAGGGGGGTTCGAACTTTACTTTTTGTGAATACGAGACAAAAAAAAATGAGATGTTGAAACAATTTGGTATTCATATGATAGTCAGGGTATTTGCCTTTATCAATACAGACAACCTTTCATGTTTAAAAAGGTAACTAAATTATTTTTTATGAAAACCTGTCAAAAATTGAGATATTTGACTTAATGCTGTTATAGGGTACCTATATGAAACTTCTAACAAAAATTCACAGGAAAGCATCACAACGATGTCTTGTCGTTAAGTAGGCAATTGAACACTTATAGAATTACAACAACATTTATAGATATCAAAAATAAATATTGCATTAGTGATAGGTGACAGTCTTATATTACGCATTCCTGATCATATATGGAGATTAAAAAGATATAGTGCGCATTCTTTTTACCTTTTTTTTTTCATTTTTATCAATTTTTCATCAAAAGTATAGGGTAAACATCAAGGTATGACACCAAAATAAAAACTTGCAGTTTTCAGGAAGAACAGTATTTTCATAAAAATAATGCGTCAGAAAAGTGGTCTATTTTATGAACTCAAAATAAAAGTGAAAGTAGGAGAAGTCTATTTTAAGTTCGACCTGTTCTGGACTACCAAAGTTCGTGCCTTTTTTTCTAAGATGGACCTAAAAATTATTTTTGACATTTCCGTAATGGAAAAACTTGGTCAAAAGTTAGTACTTGAAACTCAGTGTCTATTATTTTTAGTCATGAAAATTTAAGGTTTAATATAGAAGCCTATGGGCAAAGAATACAAGACGGGGGCCATATATCAAGTCTAACAGGATATGGGAAACTTAATTAATTCAACTTTTTACTAGTACAACACTATATAGAAATTCTGCACGGATGGCTGGAATGGACATCGGATGTTGATTCAAGGTTAAAAATTTACATATTGCACATATTAAATCAAGTATCAATAAAAACAAAAATAAAGTGAATTTCTAATAGCACTCTAAAGCGAACAAAGAATTTACAAAGATTCTTCAGTAACAACGGAAAGTACGTGTCGTCAAACGGTGAAAAGGCAATCAAAATCAATTATATCAAGTATTAATGATGGAACCATGTGACATTTTTATAGTCGGTCGTATGTGCTACCATTTTATGGTTTTACTTGAGTGCAAATATGGTCGAACTCCTGCCAATTTACTCATTGCCTTATCCATTTTTTGAGCTAATGAACTGTTGTATTTTATCCTACATGCTCTTGTATCTCTCAAAATATTTTGATTGCAAGTACTAATTAAAATGAAAAGTGACATGTTTAAATCCTGTGGTTAAATCGATGTTACAGTGTTTAATCAATCCCTAACTTGAATTAATTTAATTTTGTAAATCATTTGCTCTTTGTAACACATTTTAACGAAGAGAATCAAGAACTTTATGCAACTGATTCCTGAAACGTTTACCGCCCTGAAATATCTGTCTTATTAGTATAAATGATGACATCTTTATCAATAGGACAGGTAAATCGCCAATCAGCAGCATTTGAAAGCATCAAATATTAATGAAACATATTTATAGTTAATCATCAGGGCTGGTGGTAGATATGGTAAAGACGTTTAACTACTAGCTAGGGAAGGTAAGTTATAATTGTATCAACGCCAGGTTTGTGCTGTCTATAAGCAAGTTTTAATTATTCATTTATATATTTATATTATTTATTCATTGCTTATTTATATTTATTGCTGTCTGTTGACTATATATACGTAATTTTATCGAATAAACCAAATGGGAAATGAGAATTTTATCACTGTGTTTAAATTCGTAGTATAATATTTTTCTTTTTAAAAACGTGTATATGATGTTTAAATAGTCTTTTAAAATACAAGGAAAGCGGTCTCCTTTCACAACTTCAGTAGTTTTTTCTTCGACCATTGTAGGATTTTTTGTCTTGCATGGGAATACAAAAAGTTTTAACTAAGGGTATGCCCTAAATTTCTATCCAGCTTCAGTACTTTTAATCAGTTGTTTGAAGTCATATCAACTTATTTGATAAGTTATGGTTCATAACTTTTATTATTTTGTGGTATTTGCATGCAGCCCAATGTCATTGCCAAATTTATTATTACATTTTAGATTTTATTACACAAAAGTGATCTGTTCTAAACAATTTCATCAAATGACCTTTTATATTTCCTACTTTGTATTTTTCAAAAATATATTATTAATTAAAGATTAGAGCTTATAATGCATATATACATTGTATGTATACTAACTTAATGTAGTTTATTAACATTGGGCTGTTTGTGTATATGATTGTCGAAACAAGTTCATAGAAATTTGATACTTTAACCGTTTGCATATTACAGTGAGAAAAAAGCGCTAAGGACAAGTGATAAGACGCATTCGAAAAGATCATTTTAAGAAACAATTGGTGTATAATCTGAGATATGTCATTTAATTTGTTTTAAGACAAATCGTCGGATACCATCGATATCAAGACCCCAGACTTATAATGGTAGAAATGGTTTTAAGGTTCGTTTTATTTTTCAGATGGAAAAGGGGTTGAAAGCAGAATGTGGGACAAAAATAATAATGTTTATCGGCGGAAAACGTGAAAACATTCAATACCATAAATGATATATATATATTACTTTTTTAAAACCAACCAGACATAGAAACAAAAGGGAAATATAGATCTTTAATATCATGTGTTTCGGAATTAAAGATTGGAGGATAATAAAAATAATATTTATCATAAATTATTTCAATTCAGGTAATGGTAATGTATTTTTTATTCGACATTTTGTTTAATTATTGACAATTATACAAGGGAAACAGATTTTTATAATGTTTTTTTTTGGTTCAGAATCTCTTTGTATATATTGTTTATTGCATCATTCCAAATAATGTTTACGGGGGTACACAAAAGCTAAGGTAAATAACACTCAACAAAACGTTTTATATAGTGACATTCTGATAGCAAATTCAAAGCATCTCAGTGATCGAAAGTTTTGTTGATGAAGCTACTATAGGTCTCAGTATCGTATTAATTTTCCCATAGACTTCTATAGTGAAGTGCATATTTTTAGGATTTTTTAAAAAATATGTAAATTGATTCAATAAAACTTTCACTTATGTAGCATTTCTAAGGACATGTGAAAAAATAATTTCCCGCAAAGAAAATAGGGTGAGTCCACGAAGATTGGACAGAAAAGTAGTCTTGAACTATAAATAGCCAGTTTCCCTACTTTCACTTTCGTTTTGCACTCACCAAACCAACCTTTTCAGTGGAACATTTTTATGATATTATGTTAGATTTTCTTTTAAAAAAGTTCTTCATCTTACAGTGTGATGTTTGCTCTATTTTTTAAGTCATTGTTCATGTCTTTTGACAAAACATTAGTTTGTAGAGAGGCAAAAAGAAAATGCACTATATTATTATGGCATCCATGTTTTGACGTACACCCGCTCAGGGATATGCAATACGATACTGGTACCTATGACTAATAAACATTTCAATATAGTCCTAAAAGTTGTTGTTTTTCTGCTAGAGTATTCATTTCCATACTGAAAATTCAGAATATCATTGCCCTGCTACAAACATGAGTTTTCTATTAAAATTCTTATATAGGTACCCTATTCCAGGCATAAGACTAATATCTCAATGTTAGCCAGAAAATATTACTTTTGATAAAAAGCTGCTGCATTAATCAAACTAAGCAACTTTGTGGTTTATTCTGACATGGTAGATACATGAGCTGTACTATGAGTTCCAAATCATTATTTAATCCCCACTTGTGAGTTCCATATATGGAAATATTAATATCCGAACCTCCTTTTTTGTCTTTAACTCAAGGGAGCCTCTTGTGTAAAGTAAAGTATAATGAGCGGTACAACCAACTGTTTTAAACTATAGATATGGTCATTTCAATTATAATAAATCCAGAAAAAATTATACCAATATCATAGTTTTAAAAAAATATAGCTTTTCATATGCAGAAAATACAGATTTTAAGCCATTTTGGTACCCCAGGCAGATACAAATGGACCTCAATGTGACAGGAAAAGGACTTTTCCTTTAAAACAGATAGCTATGATGCAAGAAATATAGTTTACTGGTATAAATATTATAATAACAATTGTCTGCTTTAGATACTTTTTGAAAAAATTCAGTTTTTAAATGAAAAAACACCATTATTTTTCTTGCCGCATTAGAATCTGTCCATTTGAACCACTAAAAAAAGTCCACTAAAAAATTGGCTGATGACTTTTGTGACATTTCTGTGTTTAAATCAACCACACAGTTATATGGCAACTCATTTTAGCTATTTATTTGAAAGAAAAACAAAAAATAAAAAAAATATTCATTTTTTCATATATAAGAGGCAATGTATGGAAAATGACTATTTCAAGTCCTAACCACATACTTAAAATATGTTGTAACTTGAAAACTATCCTTTATGCAGGAGTATTACTTGCTTTAGGTTACCTGAATATAGATATGCTCAAGAAAATGCACTATATTATTATGGCATCCATGTTTTGACGTACACCCGCTCAGGGATATGCAATACGATACTGGTACCTATATGTTCATTGAAATTCTTCCCATGAAACATGAAGTTAAAATTTATTTAAATTTATATATTTTGCTGCAAAATAAAACACCAAATAAAATTAAAAGAAATTCAAAAGTGACAAATGCATTTTAGAGAAGATATTAGATACTCCCTTAAAATAATAAAATAAAAACGCATTATTTATGAGAACAAATGTGAAAAATCGCTATTCACGAAATGGGACGCAATCCTTTAATAATAGTTTATTGTCACGCATAGAGTATCATGTTTACTGAGCGATCCCCCGATATCTATATAATGACAGTGGGAGACAACAATGAATTCTGTGATGATTTTTAACACTGCATTACAGTTTCTTAGTTTATCGTGTTCAATGCTATGAAAACAACCTGTTCAATATTTATAACAACACTTGAATAGTCAGAACATTAACTCATCAAAAGTATAAATTACATTCCGGCTTATAATTGTACTTAATGTTCCTCGTTAAAACATAAAATCTATCAAAAAATTATTCGGTGACAAATGATGCTGATTTTTTTGCATATTGATTCGACTGCAACAAATGTGTTGTTAAAGAGTTTGGCGAAGTTACAATTTTTGATTTTGTTTTACTAACAGTAATTTTCTTTCATTTCACTTTCATTGACATATCATAGCTTACAATCCACCGCTAAAACGCAGAAAGTGGCGTAACAGTCTTTTAATAACATTTGGTAGTTCAAATATTTCATAGAGCAGTCAAGCAACGTATTCACAAAAGTGTTTTAACGTTAATTTTATTGCAGTGAAACTAAAGGTTTTAGGTCGATGTTCTTTTCCATTTCACATTTTTTGACATCGTACATTTGTAGATTACAAACAAAATAAGTGTGGTCCTTTTTCAAAAATATATTTGACATTTTAGAACTATAATGTTCATCAATCGGCTGAAAGCGGCAAACTTCGAGTGAGTCCGAAATAGTACGAACTCGAGCGAGGTTGCGATATGCTCTAAAATAAGTATCCGTAATGACCCGAATTTAACTAGCAACCTCTGATTCGGAGACTAGGCGTTTCTCAGCTATATTACAGAAAGTTCAATTCTATAACCAATCATTTCATCTTTATATGTTAACTTCCCGCTCTCAAGTTAAAAGCAAAAGTAGCTTAAAACACATGTATGTGGTATTTAAGAGGTACATTTGATTCCGTATTAAACTTGAAATGACGGTTCGATAGCACCTATCTGCAACATAAAGTGGTGTAGTAATACATCACTATGCAAATCATATACAAATGTACAGTACTGAAATTACGATTGCAAGAGTAATCAAGGGAATCAAGGTTATAGCGGTAATCAAAAGAATATAATCCAGGGACAAAGACCAGACATGGAAAACAGACACATACAACAAAGAACATAAAGTAACTAAAATCATACATACAAAGTAGCAAAAGTAAATGAGCAACTCGGACTCCACTAAAAATTGGGAGCATGGACCAGATGCACCGGTAGGGTAAGCGTCTTTTGCTTTTCTAGAAACACCCGCCGAGTTGCTCATAAAAAGTCAAGTCCGGGGTAGACAAAAGAAGAAAGGCAAACTATGACCCGTTGAATAAATCAGTTTTCATAATGCAGATGGATACATCATAACGATCCAAGAGTTCATGATGATGACCATAAAACTTCTGTAGTGATGACTTCAATCTTGTAGCAACATAACCCTGTTCCAGAAGCCTATTTGTTAGAGTTCTAGCGCAATACAAAAGGTCTGCGTAGTTTCGGCAAGCTCTGGCATAACGTATGAGTAGTGATATGAACACTCCATACGCAGGAGCCGAAGGGATGTTGCCACAGATGAAAGGAAAGTTGACAATTTTGAATGAAAAGTCATCACGTTTGTCGTAAAGTTTGGTCAGTAGTTTTCCTTTACCATCGATTTCTAAGTGTCGGTCAAGATATGAGGCTGACTTCACAGTGTCTGTAGTATCCTTTATCTCTTTTGGGTAGATGCGATGTATCAAATCCTCGAAATTAGGATTGTTTAAAGATAATACGTCATCTATATAGCGGAAACTGAGATTGAAGGATCTAGCCAAACGATATTCTTTCTTTCTGATCAGATCAGCTATAAAGTCAGCCTCATAAGAGTAAAGAAATAGGTCAGCAAGTAAAGGAGCACAATTTGTTCCCATTGGAATGCCGACCGTTTGTTGAAAAACACGTCCACCACACTGGACAAATATGTTGTCGATTAAAAATTCCAGCATTTTGTAAACTTCTTCTTCTGCATATTTGGAAGATGATTTGGAATTATTTCTTACAAAGTATGAGGAATCTCTACCAAGAACTATATATTTGTATCTAGGTGTACCATCTTTTTTGGAAAAACAACGATGTATAATGTTTTTAAGTCGGGATTTTAACTGAGTATGGGGAATAGAAGTATACAGTGTTGAAAAATCATAGGTTTTAATGCTATTATATTCAGATAATAGTCTTGAACTGATTGTCTCCAAAAGATCTTTTGACGTTTTTTCAGGATCCACATTGAATTCTCGACTTATCGACTTAAAATGAGGTCGTGCCTCAAAAAAGAAAATATCCTTCGATTTTCATCGTCCTTACAAATAAAGCTGACGTCTATGGCATAACCAATTTCGCATTTAATATATTTGTTTTTAAACATTTCCTTAAATTTCTGTCTCGCCATATTATAACATATATTGCATAGACATTTACTTATATTTCAATATTTAAAATATAACTCTATATATTAACTGTAATACACTTTTTTTTTAAAATTCAGACCCCAATATAAATCTGTTCACCTTTATTTTAACATTAATTATGATAAAAAGTAGAATCAACAAATTATATGTTGTGGTGCTACAATGAAAAAAAAATTACAATTTAAAAGATGAGATATTGATGAATTATTCACATCGATCGTCTTTCTTATTTATTGCAGCTTCAGTTGTAAACAACAGAACAGATAAACATGGATTAATATTTGAAAATCACAATGGGTCTAGACTATTTTTTTGAAATAAACAAGCAGATTACTTGGTACCGTTTCCGATCACCAGTACTACTGAAAAAAATAAAGTGTTTGTACTGAAATATGAATAACACGGGCGACATAACTATAAAGTTTACACCATTAATAATCGCTTTTATTACATTACAACAACTTGTTTTTATTATTTCATGTCTGGGAAATTCGTTAGTGTTGTATATATTTATTAAGAAACTGAAGCTAAAAAGCAATACAAACAAGTTTATTGTTAGTCTTGCAGTGGCTGATTTATTTACTGGGACAGCTGCAGGAATACAAATATTTTACTTCTTCTTTCCCAGTATTTCTCAGGATATGATGCTTTGCTTTTTACGTTACCAGTTGATTGGGTTTACAACACTTGTATCACAGATGACAGTTACATTTACTACCTGTGATCGGTACATTGCTATATGTCACCCACACAAGTATGTGTCGATAATGACAACAAAAACAACAGTATGCCTCTGTATTGTCTTGTGGATAGTCCCTCTCATATACCACATTCTACCATTTATAGGCTTGAACAAATGGCAAGAAGGAAATCCATGTTTATATTTGATCTTGTACCCTAGGAGCTACTACTTGGTATCCACAGTTGTAATATATCTCTTCAGTATAGCCTCATTTGTGATGTACATCTGTATTCTGAAGGTGGCATGGCGATACTACTCTAGAATTAAACCAGCAGAAGCAACGACCGGAACAGCCGCAACAAAGCACAAGACGATGGAACGTGATGTGCGTGGTGCAAAGCTGACAGGAATAGTGACATTGGCCTTTACAATATGTTGGATACCGTACTTAACATTTCCCTTTCAGAAAGGTATCGGCATTGATGATACATCAGGAACAACATTTAACGTTGCAAACTGGCTCGTTTTTCTAGGGTTACTTAACTCCATCGTCAATCCATTTATATACGCATGGAAACGTCGTGACTTCAACAGATATTGTAAACAAATGTTTGGCTGTTGGAATGATAACCAAGAAACATTAAACGCCACTAATGTATCAATGGCGACCTGAAGAACACAAAACGTCAAGTCCAATCCTTACCACTCAATGCTACGACAACCCTTTAACTGTTCAGTTAAAACTTAAAAGTTTTGGGATAGTGTATATATATAATAACTGAAACAATAAGGTATATAATACAATCTTTTAAATCTTTTAAATGTTATAACCAATTTAGTGATATACTTTTCATATTGTTATTGTTTCTTTGCAAATTGTTCCTACTATTATTTGATAATATATTTTCTAATATTTTTTTAAAAAATAAACTACAGGAAAAGGTTTTAACATTTTTATATTTAACTTTAAAAGCAGTTTAGACATAAAACTTCATTATTACCAACCTACTATGTCCGCAGGTGATGATCCAGTTTCGTTCATGATATTGACCAAACTTTACGACAAACGTGATGACTTTTCATTCAGAATTGTCAACTTTCCTTTCATCTGTGGCAACATCCCTTCGGCTCCTGCGCATGGAGTGTTCATATCACAACTCATACGTTATGCCAGAGCTTGCCGAAACTACGCAGACTTTTTGTATCGCGCTAGAACTCTAACAAATAGGCTTCTGGAACAGGGTTATGTTGCTACAAGATTGAAGTCATCACTACAGAAGTTTTATGGTGGTCAATATGAACTCTTGGATCGTTATGGTATATCCATCTGCACCATGAAAACTGATTTGTTCAACGGGTCATAGTTTTCCTTTCCTCTTTTGTCTACCCCGGACTTTACTTTTTATGAGAAACTCGGCGGGTGTTTCTAGAAAAGCAGAGGACGCTTACTCTACCGGTGCACCGGGTCCATGCTCCCAGTTTTTAGTGGAGTCCGAGTTGCTCATTTGCTACTTTGTATGTATGATTTTAGTTACTTTATGTTCTTTGTTGTGTATGTCTGTTTACCATGTCTGGTCTTTGTTCCTGGATTACATTTATTTTGATTACCGCTATAACCTTGGTTCCCTTGATTACTCTTTAACACATATATCTGGTCTTTTTTAACACATTAACAGAGTGCTTGTTGTATTCCTTGAATATCTTTATTGTAAATAAAAGTATAATTTATCTTCTATTAGATTTGGTTATATATGTCGATAAAAATTACAGCAGACAAATTACTTTAACTGAATAATCTCAAAACATTGTCTTCCAATATAAGGGAAAGAACTAGTATTCAAGTAACGATGACTATAATTTAGTTATTTATATCTTTATAAATTTACACGCTATTGTCGCTAAATGAATATTTACATTTAAATAAAACACTTTAGCACAGTAAAGTCATATATTGACCTGAAATATCACTGTGAGCAAGAAACATATTAAAAAATTGAAATTTTGATAAATTTATATAAGTTTATTTGTTTTATTATTATTATTTTAAGCACCAAACAATTCATATCTCATCAGCTGGCAATTCTAAGACCATACAAACAACGGCACAAAACATCAAAATACATCGTTAAGAACACCATTAAACTCATTCTCTCATCATACGTTGCAACACGTCCCACATCAACATTGCCAAAGATCTAAAGATCTCATTATAGTATTTTATTCAAGCAATGCGACTTAATGATATACATTCTCGGTACTCACTAGGAAAACGGTTATTTATTGCGATGAAATTTCATTTCTAGTTTATATATAGTTATAGATTTCAAGAATTAATTTAACAAATTTGAATGCAGCCTTCAGTTAAGACGTCACCTTATTTATGTGTTAATTTTGTTACAGCCGTAATAATCCATCGCCACTTTCCCCTTGATATTACGTTTCAAACGCGATGTTAGTATGCACTACTCGTGATGTAGAGTATTCATCCGCTTAAGATATATCTAAAGCATTAATAACCAAGATGTGAGGTTTCCACTACTTGAAGAAGAAATCGTTCTTGGTTAAAGAATCGATTTGTTGTTATAGAAATTGTATCTAACAACTAAACAGAAAGCCTATATAACTTTAGATACTTTTGTACACCATAAGTATTCTAAACGTCATCTTATATAAATACAATAATAAAGCTTGAGAACGTCCTTAGGCACGACTTTACAAAGCTTATGGATTAGAAATATCATATTCTTCGTTCTAACCATGCTCTTCTTGTTTTTACTTCACGGTAGATTATTTATTCTGTATCATTAACAACCAGTATAAAAGGTGATTTACAATCTACTCTAAAACGGTAAGTCTGTCCGTAACTCTGAATTACACGGAATATTTAAAAATAGGCATTCATTTATTGGCTCTTATGAAAAAAAAAAAACAAAAAACAAAAAACATTGCATCAGTTCAACTTTGAACAGATTAAATTACCCGTATTTGCCATATATTTTCCGTTGAAACTGCAAAAATGTATCAGTGAACCTCACTTAATACCTACAGCATCCTGATACTTGCTTCTAAATGCAGGTACTGTTTTAGCAAACAATTGATTATGAAAAAGTTTAAATGGTCAAATGGAATTTTGATAAAACACTAACATTCCATAACCAAAATAAATTTCAGAACAGCTAAACTCCTGATTTTTTTTAAAGCATTTCATCCCTGAATTAAGGTAAAAGAAAAAGGAAACATTGTGTAATTTGGAATGGACATTGTAGTTTTGTGTATGATTTCGTTCAATTGTCCTTGAGCGTACTTGAAAAGTACTCATTACAAAATTTGTTCACATTTTTCATTAAAAAAGTTGTTTTTGTGTGAAAAAAAATTAATCATTATCATTGACTAATGATGCACTGTATTCCTGTAAAGAATTACGTTATTCTGTAATTCTACAATATAATAGATTTTAATATTACAACCACTGATGAAGAATCTAGTGAAGTCATATCATGCATAAATAACTTTGCCGACAGCATCCGTATATGAAGTGAATTAATATGCCAATCTATAAACTAAAATGTTTACATAGCGTCTCGGTGTTTATTGTGATAGACTGTGTAGATTCTTAAACATATAACGAGATGTGATATTTACAAAATTCATATCTTCCATACTTCGATTATTACAGATGTGCTGTTTTTGTGTTGTATGTTTCATTTTGCGTACGTTTTGTTTGAATCAGGTATAATAATAAACTTGTATTCTCAATTGCCGAGGCCTAACATGTCCGAAGACTCCCTTAACCTTGTAACTAGAGATTTCCTAATCCATTTAGAATGAAGAAAGTTTATTTCCAGAGTAAACCTTAACCAAATATAAAATCCAATCTATACGACAGACAAGTCAACGTTCGATATACGTTCGATTGTTTAGATGCCGATAAATAAGGCGCCATAATAAGTTCGTATATTTATATAAAACTTCCCTTTTTCGAAAATTTAAATTGGCCATATTTTTCCTCAAGTTTTAAGCTATAAATATAAATTCTGTTTCATTATTGAATTTGTACATTTGTAAATTCTAATAGTCATTTAGCTACGTATTTTGTTGCAATGTAGCGAAAAACTACAATTATTTTAATACAATGTATGAAAATAATACTTAGTCGGGAACTACCCTTCACTGAGCTTAGGTCAGTCAGTTGAATGACAGATATATAGAATCTTATCATGTCTGTATAATGTATTTTCTGTTGAGCATTTTGGCACCATATTTAAGGATACAACTGGTTAATCAAGGAAGAAACGTGGTGTCAATATTATCTGACGTTATATCCACTTGACTCAATATCATTTATCATGAGAGAATGTTTGCATAAAGCGCGACTATTGCATGACGATTGTGAATACAGTTGAATTTAATTTTATTCGTGCATGTTCATCGTCACTTAAATTCTTTGTATGAATAATGAAGTATTCCATTAAGATATTTTTCTAAATGACTTGCACTTTAAATGCAAAAACTTAATTAATCATGATGTTGTACCTTACTTAGATGGAGTAGTTAAAATCCCTGTCATGTAGGTCTATTTGATGGTTTGTAATAACCCCCATCATGTAGGTCTATTTGATGGCTTGTAATAACCCCCATCATGTAGGTCTATTTGGTGGCTTGTAATTCCCCATGATGTAAGTCTATTTGTAATAATCCCGTTCTGCATGACCATCAATTGAAGTTAAACCTTTAAAAAGTTGTTTGTTTCCTAAGTTTGTCTGTAGAGATACTTAATGAAACATTGATAATTTTAAGACTTTTTTTCAAAATATAAAGGAAAATGCAAAACAAAGGATAAACCACAAAGAATGTCAAACATTTCTCCATTTTAGAGAAAGAGAAAAAAATCTGCAAAACATATGTAATTCGTGTGATATAGTTAAACATGAGAAAGTACATTAAGTGCTATCTTACTAGCTGTATTACAATCTACAGAACATGCTGAAATATTTTGACAATAATTTCTAGTTTTCAAAAGTTGAATTTTCATTTCATGTTTTATATTGAAGTGTGTTTCCAAGTGAGCGGGTGAGAGACAAAGGCATCAAAACTATGCATGATAATTTAAATACATCTAGGAAAATCCGTTATCGAACAATTACTTGATTTTTATAAGACAATCAAGTTTATTCGACTTTTTTGTTTAAAAATATGGAGATTAAAGATGTGGAGTTGACTTACAAAACTTGGTTCTTAAACAGTCGAGTCCCTTTATATACCCATATATTGATATGAAGATGCGATTCATTATCATTTGGCTCGCATGAAAAATTTTCAATGTGAAATCTATCTTCTATGCTAATTATGCCCCCGATTACAAGGTTGGTGTATGTAATCATATGGGTCCGTACTTCTGTAGGTACGTCCGTCCGTACTTCCATGCCTTTCTCCGCTTCTTTGGACTTTAAATTATGCCGAATATAGGATATCATTAATGCAGTGGGAAATTGATATTTTTATCAGCATCCTACATTGGCTCTCTATCATATTCCTTTATACATGTAGTCATTATAAAGATTCTGAACGCTTGTTTTTCAATGTGATTTTCAAAACGGTGCGTTTCAATTTAGTGAGCATTATTCATGTTTTTTTATATATAGTTTTTACATTGTATCTGTTTTCTTAACATATACATGACATGTATAGTTTCATCATGTTAATATTTTAAAATAAACTGTAAAAATTGTAATTATGTACGGAAATAAAGTATTCTGACAAATTATAACTGTATGAATTCTTTATATAAAATACATGTTGGTGTATTCTGGTTCATCATGAGTTCGAAAGGTTTTTTTTAATTAAATCTTAAACTGATTAAATCATATTGAAAATGTCTTTTGATAAACAGTTCATTACAACAAGCATTATTACTATTTAAATCACCCTTTGACACTTCAAATATGAGAAATAAAACATTTTTCTATCAAGAAAGGATTGGCAATCTTTCTAAGAAGCCAACCAGAAACTTTCTTTAAAAGCAAGTAGATTAGAACGAGTTAATGTAAAACATGCAGTATGGAGAGTGCATAGTACAGAAAATATTACGGAAGTCGACTAAAAATCCTTCGGCAAACCATTGGAGTCGTAACAGCATTTTAAAACATACAAAATCACTTAGATTGAAAGGTATATCCAATTAAAACAAGTCAAATAACCAGTATCTTTTATAAAGGTAACCTGCAATGTAAGTTTATTGAATAATTGATTAGTGCAGTTAATGCTTCGCCAAATATTACTAACATCGAAACGATATATTTTAGAACTGTTACATCAGACAAATAATTATGTATAGTTTAGATTTGTGGTTCGACACGCCTTCATAATCAACTTGTAAAAACATCAAATGGATACAACATAGGCAATGAGTGCATCAATATACAATAGGTTTTACTTTAGAAGATTTATTTGCTACTTCATTACACTCCGAGCGATGTTACTCTTCATGTTTACTGTAAATAACCAACCTTATATCCCAGAAGTGATTTTCTCACATCATCCCAAAATTTCAAAAAAGTACAAAAACTGGCAAAATATTTGCACTAGAACCAGGGAACTACCACCCGTAATAATAGCCTTGTAACACTTGTAACTCTTGTGTAATGAGATGTATAATCGCAACTTTTTAGAGTTTCACAATTTACCCATACCACTTTATGTGATAAATGATTTTCAGATCAATTTATATCTATTTCGATTAATAACTGAGAAAATATAAAGGCACTCCTTTTCACTATTTTAGTTAATGTATATATATACAAACCCTTCTTTCTAATTTCTATGTTGTTTTAATTGAGTTTGAAAATGTTTTCATTTCAATTGTTTTACAATTAACAATAATTCTTTGAAGTGGCACTCTGTATAAAACCGCATAATCTCATAAATCTGGTCCAATTAATCATATAGTATTATCTTATACAAACTTTCAAAATGGATATACTAGTCAGATCTAAACTAAACACTGTAAAGCTTCCAAAACCGACCAAATAGTAAAAGTCGTCAAAAAGTCGTTTAGGGTATTTGAATGGTTGGTAAAGACCACAATAAATAAATACTAATTACTGTTTGTTTGTTTGGTTGGTTGTTTTTTAAAATTATTTTTGTTTGTTCTCTAATTCTGTTTTTGATATTTTTCTATAATAATTGTCATAATCTGACTAAAGAGGTAGTATTAAATGGAATTTAGAGTGTGTAAAAAATAATGGAAAATATCAGTATTTTCTTTTGATTTTAGATGCCACAACCTTAATCCCTGAAAATCTCACAACCATTAACCGAAGCAAAACAATGACAATAGCCACAATTATCAGAGCGAACGGAAACAATACTGTACTTTACTTTTTGAAAATTGAAAATTTGTAAGGATTTTAAATTAATTTCCTCACAGAAAGAATCACTGACAAGAATCTAATGCAAAAATCAACTAATCAAGACAAAAAAGGTGAATCACATTAAATGAAAAAACATTGATAAAGCTATCTGTGATCAAAAGAAAATAGAGGAAAAATAGCAGTAATTTGTTGAAGCCCCTTGTCGTTATATAGAAATCTTTAGTATCAAATGAGGAACAATAATGATTGGTAATTTCAAAAATGTTTTTACTAAAAATAACGAGGAAGTATTATATAAAATGTCTCAATGACATTTCTCTATCTTTATAACATTAATCTACTTATTTGGAAAACACAATTTTTAACAGATAGATAGATTACTGAAATGAGCATATACATCTGAAAACAGAGTTACCGGTATAGATCAATGGTATTTTAAAATTAATAGAACAGTTTCGAAGATCAAAACCTTACATCAATTAAAGTGTATAAAGGAGTAACGAATTGCAGTTAAAGCCCAGCATCTCCAAAGACCAATTATATAGCATTTTAACAAATAAGACAAGAGCTCAAGATCCGACCATCTTTTCCATAAACCCGGAAAACAAAAAAGACAAAGAAATTGACATTGATATCTCTACACAGTACGTTTATCTTTGGAAAAAAATATGCTGAAATCAGATTGGTAATTTCCGAACTTAGTTTTTAGTGGAGTCCGAGTTGCTCATTTGCTTTTCTTACTTTGTATGTATTATTTTAGTTACTCTATGTTCTTTTTTGTTTATGTCTGTTTTCCATGTCTGGTCTTTGTCTCTGGATTGCATTCTTTTGATTACCGCTATAATCTTGGTTCCCTTGATTACTCTTTTAAAACATTAAGCCTTGTAAACACGTGAAAAAAAACACATGGTTTTTCGTATGTATGATGCTCTCTTCCAGCCTTAGGTGTCCCATACTTGGTTCTTACATTGATATAATGCAGAGAATCTATATTATAGCAGAGAGTGATATAGAAATTTAATGAACACATTTCGAGTACGTGATCGAAAATCAGCGTACATAGTTAAAAGGTAAAATGAAAAAAGAAAAAGAAAGGACCATTTCCTTGATTTTATTCCGCCAGGATAGTCAAATTTTTAAAAAAGGTATTAAACATTTTTTTAACATAAGAATGACACACAAACACACAAATAAAAATCAATATTGAAGTTTATGCACCACCTTATTACCCGCTTTGCGTCGCCCTGTGTAGTACGAACTGCATAATACTGTCAATGGGCTTCATTCATAAATGACAACAATTTGCGCATGTGCAGGTCCGTTAAATCGAATTTCAGCGTCGTGTTTTTTTGTTTTTGTTTTGTTTTTGTTTTTTTGGTTTTTTTTGGTACGAATTGTGTGAATATATCAGTTGGTTTCATTTAAGGTGTAAACAAGAGCTCAGATAAGTCATTAAAATCAACATCAAGGATGGCATTGAATTAGACAAAGGTGTAACTGAGTCAAGGACGGAAAGTGCGATATTTTTCAACTTTATTATTATATTGTTATTTAAAAAAAACTCTGTAGTACAATCAATTCAAAGAAAACTTACTAGTATGATCAGATTTCAAAGATAACTTTTCCATACATATAGTTAATTTATATAATGAAAAATATTAACTTGGTTGAGGTCTAAAGTTACAACTTCAATAACATCTATTATTTTATCGGCTATATCAAGCAAAACACACACAGACAAATGTATTTTCATTGACATTGAAACAAATACTGTTCTAGACATCTTTATGAATTTAATGGTGCGCGCTGTAACGGATTTTTTATACACCAAAAGTTTAGATTCAGCAAAATATTCCAGCCCTGTCAGCTGTTATTTATAAAATTTGTCTATTTTTGACAATTTTTCACACTATACTCTAAATAACATGATTCTGCTTTTTAAGAAATAACCACCGAGTTGCACATAAAATGCACAATTTCATAGTGGTCTTATCTCAAGTTCTTTGGGGTAGATGTGATGCAAAAAAATCCCTTAATCCCCGAATCTAGGATTGTTTAAAGACAAAATGTCATCTACGGGCGGAAACTGAGATCACAGGATCTAGCTAAACGATATTTTTACTGGATAAAATTGGCTATAAAGTCAGTCTCATAAGAATGAAGGAATTGGTCAAAGGAACAAAATTGTGCACAATGGAATGCCGATCGTTTGCTGAAAAAAACATATCCACCACAAGTACGACGTATTTGTGTCTATGTGTTCATTCGTCTTTAGAATAACAACAATTTATAATGATTTTGAGTCAGGAATCAACTGAAACAACGCGATGGGTGTTTCTAGAAAAACAGAGGACGCTTACCCTACCGGTGCACCTAGTCCATGCTCCACGTTTTTTTTTGGAGTCCGAGTTTTCTTTTTTCTTATAACTTTGTATGTAATATTTTAGTTACTTAATGTCTTTGTGGTGTTTGTCTGTTTTCCATGTCTGGTCTTTGTGCCTGAATTACATTCTTTTGATTTCCGCTAAAATCTTGCTTCTTTTCATTACTTTTTCAACTAAGTATCATGTATAGATACAATAACCGTCAGGTGATTTAGTCTTGATGTCTTTAACCTTCAGGTCCTTCAATACCTTTTGTATTTGGAAATTTTGGATGCCATTGGTACAGTAAAGAAAGATGAAGTAAACGGTATAGTTTTGTCCATAATGGTTTTATGGTAGATGATGTTAGCCCATCTTATATCATCTTTACATTTCATGACAAACGGGAGTGGTGGAAATGAACCTGGTTTAAAGAGTTTGTTATTACCAATATCCAGAATAATGACCACAAGTCTATATAATGGTGACGTAGACTCAGAAGCGTTGTAAAGGGAGTGTAGTAAATTGTGAGGTAAAGAGTAGATTTTAGTGATGAAGTGATAAGTCTAATAAGTGACATTAAAGGAAATCTTTCAATCTTAATGCACCCACCAAACATACAGCTAGAATATACATCAATCAAACCTGACAATGGAGCTTTCCGAAAATGTCGGCCGTAAAAAAAATTCTATTATAGGATTGGTTTTTATTTAGGGTCAAAGGTAAAATATGGAATGGAAATGCTGATAATGTTCGTGTTTGGCTCTTATTTCTAAAATTCAACTTTCTTTTGTTCCGAGAATAATGAACCCGCCTCTTTCAATATTATTCAAATACGATACCAATTCTCTCTCTAAAGTTTCATTTAAATCAACCGAGCGCTTTAACGAGGAGTTGCTAGAATTATTTGTTGGATGTGGAAACCTTTAATTTACAATATCTCTCAATGCATGCACAAAAATTTAATATCTCCTTTTATGAGGCTGACTTAATAGCTGATTTGATCCAAAGGAAGGAACATTGCTTAGTCAGATCTTTTGATTTCCTTTTCCGCTATGTGGTTTGACGTATTATCGTTAAACAATCCTAGTTTCGGGGATTTTTACATCGCATATACCCAAAAAGAACTTGAGATAAAGGATACTACAGACACTTTGAAGTCTCATATCTCGGCCTACTATTACAGATCGACGGTAAAGGAAAACTTCTGACCAAACTATACGACAAACGCAATGACTTTCCTTTCATCTGTGGCAACATCATTCAGCACCTTCATATGTCAGAGCTTGCCGAGACTACGCAGACTTTCTCTATCGCGCCAGACCTCTTACAACTAGGCTTCTGGAACAGAGTTATTTCGCTACGAGATTGAAGTCGTCACTACAGAAGTTTTATGGTAATCATCATGAACTCGTGTATCGTTACGGCATATCCATCTGCACCATGAACACATGTGTTCAGTGTGTCATAGTTTTCCTTTTCTCTTTCCTCTACCCCGGACTTGACCTTTTATAAACAACTCGGTAGGTGTTTCTAGCGGTGCACCTGGTCCATGCTCCCAGTTTTTAGTGGAGTCCGAGTTGCTCAATTACCTTTATTACTTTGTATGTATTTAGTTACTTTCTGTGCTTTGTTGCCTTTGTCTGTTTTCCATGTCTGGTCTTTGTCCCTGGATAATATTATTTTGATTTCCGCTAGAATCTTGGTTCCCTTAATTACTCTTTTATTAAAGTTTCTTCGGGAGCATTAAAAGGTTTTACTTTCATCATAATAACAGTAATCATGAACGATGAAGAAATACGATAACAAGTGTTGATTCGATAGTAGTGTAATAATTTACAACCGACCAAAACTTCAAAGTCACTTGGATAAAATGAATAATGTTTAGAAAATTAATAATGCCGTTATTCATAAATAGGTTAAAAACAAGAACAAAAAAGCCATAATAATATTTAAATTTTTTTAACATCAATATTAAGAATAGGGCACGCAGATTAAATAAAATATAAATGACACAGATAGCCAACAGATCGATATTGTAAACTGGATTAAATTGATAATCATATACACACAAATATATCAACTCAATCTTTTATTCTAGTATTTTAGAGTAAGCTTCGTTTATTTTATTGTGCGTGATCAAGTGCATTATTTGTCAAACTTACAATGACATGGCAAAAAATACACAATACAAAATATTTATATCTCTATTCTATCTTTAATATAAAATGCATTTAAGAATGTGATAGCAATCTGTTCAGGGTGACGAACAAAAATCAATGCACTTCTCTAACCATCTGTTCAACGTGAATAACCAGTGTACTTTACCAAAAAGGGTTGAGAATAGTCATATTTTTTATCTCGCGTTCTTAAAATCTCAGTAAATTAAGCTAAGTTGCCAGCATTGCTTGTCTTCAAATACTTAGTATATTACCAAGGCCAATTGAACTTCCTTTGTAACAAATGATTTTGGTATATGCTCTTCTTTGGCATACAGTGAAAATGGAAAAAAAGTTGAAATAATTACAATCCATTACAATAAACTTTTTAGTAAATAAATAAGATGTTGTCACGTTGTAATATAACCGATAAAATATTAAACATACAATTCATGTAAACCTATAGTAATGTTAACATGTAAACCGATGGTCTTGTTAACATGTAAACCTATGGTCATGTTAACATGCAAACCGATGGTCATGTTTACATGCAAACCGATGGTCATGTTAACATGCAAACCGATGGTCATGTTTACATGTAAACCCATGGTCATGTTAACATGCAAACCGATGGTCATGTTTACATGTAAACCTATGGTCATGTTAACATGCAAACCGATGGTCATGTTAACATGCAAACCTATGGTCATGTTAACATGCAAACCGATGGTCATGTTTACATGTAAACCCATGGTCATGTTAACATGCAAACCGATGGTCATGTTTACATGCAAACCGATGGTCATGTTTACATGCAAACCGATGGTCATGTTTACATGCAAACCTATGGTCATGTTAACATGCAAACCTATAATAATGTTAACATGTAAACCCATAGTCATGTTAACATGTAAACCCATAGTCGTGTTAACATGCAAACCTATGGTCATGTTAACATGAAAACCTATGGTCATGTTAACATGTAAACCCATAGTCATGTTAACATGTAAACCCATGGTCATGTTAACATGCAAACATATGGTCATGTGAACATGGAAACCTATGGTCATGTTAACATGCAAACCCATGGTCATGTTAACATGTAAACCTATGGTCACGTTAACATGCAAACCTATAGTCATGTTAACATGCAAACCCATGGTCATGTTAACATGGAAACCTATGGTCATGTTTACATGTAAACTTATGTTCATGTTTGAAAAATATACTCAACAATAGTAGATGGTAACCAGCGCTACAGCAACAACAAAGTCTTTCAAACTTTGTAAATAGCATAAAACTGTGTGTTTCTCCTAATTAACAACGGAACAAGAGATCTGTATGCTTTCTGTAAGACTTGTTGATATCTGGATTGATGTATGAGCTAATGGATCTTTAATTGTGTGGAATAAAATTTTAACCAAGATACTGTATTCCAAATTTAAAGTTACCAATTATCTATTCAGTTTACTATATAATACCTTAAAATACCAAAGTACTTAGTTATTTAAAAAATCTTTTCATATGTTTCAATTAAACGGCTGCCGACTTAATCATTGTGTGTGTTGTTACTTTAAGGTCAGCTTTTATACAGGGTCTGTTTATTTGATCCAAAGATGTACATTATCTCACCTGCCAAAACAAGTATATACCTTTCTGGCATATTTAAATATCTAAAGACATAATAAACATGTTAAACCATACTTCATAAAGGTTTTGGAACGAAAATCTTGTCACACAGTGCTATCTCTAATGATTACTAATCTTGATTGAGAAAAGACAGTAAATTGTTTCTACTGGGAGATTTATATATGATAGTGTTATGAAGACAAATTCAATTTTCGATAACATTTATCGGTTATGACAAAGTCGTGAAATGAATATTCGACAATAACATGTAGATATGTGATTTTAATAGTTTCTACCTTCATATCTCATATAAGATACTTTTATTTTGTGGATGGTTAAGGTAATGGAGCGCCAGAAAACGGAACTAAACTACGGAAATGGTTTTATTAATGTGTATCTGCCGCGTGAGGATGGATTTGATCAGACTGACTTGGTGGCTCCATCGCCAATATTTACTGTAGACAGTATTTATAAATTTAGTGACCAAGTTCTTAATGATCGCCATCTTTTCCTGGGAAAGAAAACGCTGCATCACACTCAGTTTGATGCTGATGACGCCGATTCTACTGGAATGAACAGTGGAAGGTCATCAGTTCTTGATGAGCGGGATGGAAACCTTAAAACTGTAAAACTTTCTTTAGATGCTTCACAACAAGGAGTCAACTATCGAAGTCGCCGAAGATTTAATGAAAGATTGAGTGCTTATGTGCCAAATATAAGAAAAACTAACGAAACATTTAAAGTGAAAAAGTACTCTAAGTCTGCAACAACACCGAGATCAGTAGGCGATTATACATCTAGATCTAATATCACACCAAGAGCATCAACAAGGGGTGATCCTGGATTTGCTAAAAGAAATTATCAGACACCTGTCCTTCGTTTGGGAACACCAAGACGCGGAACGTCAGTGGAAAAGGCATTAAATTCTAATACCGAAGGATTACCTCCTCTTAGCCCTCTAAGAACTGTAACTAGACAAAAAAGTTATTTTGTGAAAGACGAGACATTATGGTTTCCTGGAAGTGCTTTGAAAGGAATAGACACGAAGCCAAACACTCTGCCATTAAGGCCATCTTCTAGACAGTATAATGTATGGAGGCAATCAACAGAGATGTTGCTAAATGAACAGATAGGTCGCTTCTCTCCATCAAGAATTACTTGGTCGAATCATCCAAATACATTTGTCCAGAAAACATTCGTTTAACCTGTCAATTACACTTTTTGTAAAGGTACAATATTTTTCGCGATGTTTGCTTACATCGGCGGGTGAGGAACAGAATAAAAGTTTGGTAAATTTCAACAGGTTGATATTCTTAGAAGTGCCAGTGCTGTCATCTTTTATTATTAAGGCATGTGCTTGTTATAAATTTTGTCACCAAATAATGTTTGATTAATGTATCTGTTCAACTACCTTCACTCGTTTTGAAAATAGAGTAAGAACAATAATACGGAGACAATTGTCAAAAACACCTATGAAAAAAAATATATATATATAATGAACAATCAACGACGTTTTTTGTGATAAATGTATTTACAGACAAAAAAAAAGCAAAAACTTTCGTTTATCTAAATCTGTTTATCCTGTGCATTATTAGATTGAATAGCTTTTTCGTGAAACAATAATTCCAATGAAAGCCAAGAAGTTCTACACTTACCATAAAAAGCTAATAACAGTGTTATTTGGGTTCCTTAACATTCTATATGATAACAAAAGTTGTGAATACATGTTTACTGTTCTAACCTTAATTTCATGCATAGTCATTTACTTATATAGATATGAAAGCAAGGAAAAAACAGTTATTACCTTTACCATGTTTTATTCATACACAATTATCATTTGAGAGGTAAACACATTAAAGAAACGATTGTATCTTACATGTTCTCGTTTTTCGCATAAAAATTTAATATAATTTTATCCCTGATTTAGACAGTCATTGTTTTGATGAAACATTCCATATCATATTTTAAGCGTTTTGTGAGAGAAATTCAAGGAACAATATTTTTTTCACAGATTGTGTATAGAATGGAATGTTAGATTTGTTTTTCAATATCAACTCAATAATTAAGGATTAACTGGGTAATGCATGAACGATTTGATCAAAAATTTAGAACAATTACTAACTTTAAAAGGGAGCCTAAATCAACTGTGTGTTTTACTTCCGGATAACGACAAAGTTTTAAAAACACATTATTTTAGGCTTTAAGAAAAGAAGCAAATCCAGAAATCTACGTGGGAAAATTATCTGATAATACATTGTAAATTGATAAACAAAATTGCTTTTGAAAGCTCATCAGCCGTATCGAGATCAAATCTCTAGAAACTTAAGCTCGAAGTGTTTGGGCAGGTGACAGTTAATATGGATAACAATAGGAACGACTAAATCGATTGAAAAAAGTTAACACGGTGAAGGTTTTGTTGGTGTTCTGAGTTATGTACATAAATTAAATGTACAACGTTAAACAAAAACATACAGTTATCATAAATATACAATATATCATAAAAATAAAAGAAAGATACAATATTGATTGTCTTACGATGATATGAGATAATTTATGCATATAAATAAGACATTATGTTTGGAAGATACTTTAGGTGTATTAACGCACACACTCCTGCTTTAAAATTAAAATTCTCCAGAATTCGTACATGCAGCTGTTTTTAGGATTTTTGTTATTAATTTGTGCCCAATTACACTGAACACATATTTATTTGCACAAGAACACAGGCAAGGGGATTGGACTCAAGTTATAACAACATTATGGAGGTCCTGTTCCATACAAAGAATGCATGATGACGGCAAATAGATACAACTAAAAAATATCAATAATAGAAAAAAGAAAAGATATTGCAAATTAACATGAACGATATGAAACTAAAAAAAGAAAATGGAATAAAAGGGGGGTCTGACAAAAAGGAGTAACGTGAGAGACAGTCATTTCATATACATGCAGTATTATTCAAACCTTTTAGTTCGTTTGATAAAATGATGAACACAAGCAAAAATATCGGTGTTTTCATCGTATGTAAGACTTTTGTCACCAGCCAACAGAAATGCTATTGTTACGTTGAAACCGCCTAACCGTGCCATCAGGGAATTTCATTTTACAAATTGTATTCTATAAAATAGTGGATGCAATCTTCGAAAGGATGTCTACAACTACAAGAAGGGGATGGCACTACATTTACACGAAATAAATCAGCATTTAGGGAACTGCACATGTTTCTTAGCCTGATATGTATAATAATATTTTTTCCTTTCACCAAAATTGAAGTACTCAGGGGGGTTTTCTGTTGCCCTTTAATGATTCTTTTGAATATGCTTATGTTTCCTGCATTTCTTGTCTCTAAATTTAGTTGATTCCAGTCTCTTACTGTTGAATATGACCTTTTGGTACTACTTAATCTGAAGTGGGTATGGTATAATCTGCACTGTTGCGTAAATTATACGACGAAATCTGGTTATTAAGTGGGGGCATAAGATCGCTTCAGTATTGTGGACACAGTTGGTTATGAATAGAGCGAAACATGTTAAGACGTTTGAATCGTCTTCTACAAAAAAAATGTATCTTCCAATAACTCCCATGCAAACGGATATTTTGCTTGCATAATGGTGTCTAAATGGGTTGAAAACGTCCAGTTCGAATCAAACGTAATACCAAAGTGTTTATGAGACAAAACGAATTCAATGGATTGGTTTTGAAATAATAAATCAATGTCTTCCGTAAGATTGCGTTTAGCAATGATAAAAGCCTTGGTCTTCTGGGAATCAAAATTTATCAACCATCGACTTTGCTATATTCTCTAGGTCTAAATTCATTACATCTTCGATTGTAGAGTAGGATTGTGCGGAATATATAGCGATGTGTCATCCGCAAAAAGTCTGGTTAAACAAATGAGATCAACGGCTATATCATCAATATAAACAAGAAAAAGAAGAGGTCCAAGAACAGAGCCTTGTGGTACTCCAGCATTTGTTTGCTTCAGAGGAGAATTTGAATTGGCCACTAAAAGACTTTGCGCTCTTTCCAATAGGTAGCCTTTAAACCAGTTGTTCAAATTGTCGCTTACGCCATATGCTTTGTCAGAAAACCTGTGTGCCAAACTCGGTCGAAAGCTTTAGATATATCACAGAAAACAAAAGTAGATATATTTATTTCTTCGAGAGTCATCGTTATTTTATAATAAATTTCTATTAGCTGGTGAACGGTAGAATGGCCTAGAATGAAACATAATTGATATTTATACAGCAAGTTATTGAACAACAAATGATTAAACATGTGCTTAAATACAACCATTTCAAAACTCTTGCCGACAGATGACATAAGTGAGATAGGTCTATGGTTTGAAATTTCGATTCTATCTCCCTTTTTAAAAAGTGAGATCATGGTCGCGGTTTTCCATAATTCAAGGAATTGGACTGTTGAAAGAGATACATTAAAAAGCATAGATAACGGAAAACATATTGTATCTTTGGTATTTTTAAGCATGCGGTGACTGATTGAATCGGGTCCTGGAACTTTACTGGAGTCCGAGTTGCTCATTTACTTTTGTTACTTTGTATGTATGATTTTAGTTACTTAATGTTCTTTGTTTTGTATGTCTGTTTTCCATGTCTGGTCTTTGTCCCTGGATTACATTCTTTTGATTATCGCTATAACCTTGATTCCCTTGATTACTCTTACAGAGTTAGAGTATTTGAAGAATATCTTTAACATCTTTAGGAGAAATGATAAGTGTATCAATAGATGTGTTCATTCGCTGTTCGAAATTAGGTGTTTGAATATCACTATCATTAATTGTAGATCTAGAACGAAACAATTATTGAGAAGGCACGCGCTCTCATCAGATACTATTTCACCGTTGTCCTTTTTCAATCGTCTGATTCTAGAAGTTTCATTAGTACCTTTTGTGATTTTTGATTTATCAAGGATCAATAGTATTTAGAATTAATGCTTTCAAATTCATCTAGTATACTATTTGCATTTAAGAGAAATTTTTGCTTGTGGTAGATTTTCATGTTATTAACATGATTCCTCTGTTTTTGTTTGTTTGTTTTTTTTTGTATTTATTGATATGGGTATCCTTTTTTGTTTTGATTGATAATTTGTGGAATCTGTTACGCGTTCTTATTTCTTTACTTAACTCTTGAGTTGAACCATATCTTGTCCTTTTGACGAATTGTTACCTCTTCCCTAGGAACACATTCCTGCATACTATCTAAGTATTTTTGAGTAAATAGTTTGCAGTTGTTATCCATATAGTTGTTTATGATTGTTTCCCAGTCAAACGTATCTATCATTTTTTATGTACTAGTATTTGAAAGTCTGCATGACAATAGTCCTATACAAGTCTCTAATACGAAATTTTGTGTTTTTAAAGAAATTTGCAAGAATACAATCGTAGCTTCGTGATCGCCGTATTGTCTATCAACTTGTATTTTATGGAAATCACAGACAACGCATTCGTCAGTAACCAGAATATGATCCAGTAAGGATTGGCGCTTATTGCTTATCCTTGTGGGTTCAGTTATTTAATTGGTCAAATTGTACAGATTCATTATATGATTAAGTTTATGGTTTCGTTCAGCTAGGAGATTTAGATCTCCTGTTATAATCAGTCTAGACTGCTTGGAAGGTTTCTACTGTTTAATGTATGTTGTAAGTTTCCCCAATGACTACTGTTTAATGCATGTTGTTTTAGTTTCTGCTTATTGGTTTTGTTTTGTTTTGTTTTGTTTTGTTTTTTTTTGTTCTTTTGTGTTGTTGTTATCTGAACGACAATAACTGCTATTTAAAGGAAATTCAAAGATTTACGCTTAAATGGTTTTCGTGATGTAGAATACTTCATTTCATTGAAATAAGAAAGAAATGTGAATATCGCGTTCTACAATAATCATTCCTTTGACAAACACCGGTACACTTAGCAACTTCAATGAGGATACATTAAACATAATGTAAATTTAAAAAAAAAGCGTGGAAAAATATTGTTATAGATTATAGCATGTCCACAAATATAAACAAAAAAATATGACGATAAAAAGATAGCATACTTCCTGTAAAACCAGGAGCTTATATCAAGATCAGGAAATTGACACGGGGCAATACTGCAGACCCGTATAATGTACCTATATAAACCATCGTTTGTCCTTCAACCCGCAATGAACCAAGACTCCATGTTCCTTGCACAAAGGCTCGTTGTCTCATGAACATTTATAATTGAAGACATTTTCTCATACATTTAGAACGAAGTCCTATTAAGAATTCCCTTTCATCCACAAGAATAAAAATTCAAGTTTCATCAATCTTAATTTAATTTACATTACTAAGTCATTTGCCAGACAATGACGTCAAATTATACAATACCATTTATTATAATGCATTAATATTAAAAGAAATAAGACCTTTAAGACTTTTAAAAATATTCAATTTAGAAAGGTTAAATCAGATCTTTGGTTCTTCATAAAGGACATGAAACCCATCTACATAAGGTACATTTATACCTTCATTATCTACGAGAAAGAAAGCGTTTGAGGAAATGAAAAATAAATATATATTGAAATTATTAGACATTTGAGAAAGATATTTGCTGAAAATAATTAAATGAATCCCTCAGGTTTATTACTGGCAATATCGGTGGGACGAGTATCACATGAGTTGTTATATTAATATCGACACGGGAAATCAGAATTCATTGCTTTTGGTTCAACGACGTCACATTCTTATAGTTTAATTTAAATAAAATTTTTACACGGTGCAGCTTAATACGACTACAGAATTCGTGTCCTAAACAAGTAAGACAAGCGTGGACATAACATTCAAACTTGATACAGCTCTGAATCAATCGGAACTATTTGGCCATTTCAACGACATTAAAAAATAATCTCGGATGCAGAAAGGAGAATTTCTTCTTGAAAAATGCCGGAATTGTAATCATACGCGCGATTCAAAGTAGTTCTATCCACCAGGTGGCGATAAAAAAAATGGTTAGATATCACTACAAATAAACAACAATAACCCTGACATGTATATTGGCGCGAAGCGAGGATCTAGGAAAACAATAAATAGTAAAAATTTCAACCAGTAAAACTATAATTTTAAAATCGGACCGGTCATATTTCGGACAGATTCTTTCGCCTAGTGGTTCCGAGGTTTTTCTTATGCGTAAATAGAAACGCCGCTGATGAGTTCCGATTGAGCTCTGAATCTGTATTATTATGAAAATGTTCGACACAGTGTAAGATTCTGACGAGAATGAATTTACATTTGCAATTAGTAAAAAGAAATGAGAAATCTTAAAGTACTATTTAAGAGGGATCCTTATACTCAATTGTTAGCACATGAACAAGAAAAAAAATGTTTGTTTTGGCCTTACTTGGCCCCTTATTCCAAAAAATGGAACATATTAAAACACCAAAATCAATCTATTTTTTTCCTTTTGCGGAATGGCACCCTGTGGCATAATTTCACAGATATAAATTACACTCAAGTTATTGCCGGAAAAAAAATCTGTTGACGCCGGACGATTTGAGGTCGTATTAAAATCACAAATTATACCTCCAAGGGGAATTCATTTTACGACAATATCCTTTAGTACTCACCAAGTACATTACTAACAGAAACATGGGTTATTCTTAATAGCGGGTATCAATGTTTGGTGCATGTCTCTATCACCAAATCAGTGTCTTGTGCCAAGGGGTGAATTGTTATGCCATTTTGAAACACATAATAGGTTAAATAGTAGTATCAGAATAAAAATCATTATTAAACAGGTAATTGAAGTTTTAAATTCACAGTCTTCATATAAATGCCACAAGATATTTATCTAATGAAATATTGATAAGCAGCTTACATCAATGTGTACTTTCAAAGAATATATGAGAAATTGGAAATGCATTTACAAACATTAACTGACTGTCACTTATACAAGCTCCAATAAGTGATGAATTCTCTGAATGCGGCCATATGTATTCAATACAATACAATGGATTGTAATTTAACGATCTGAAACTAGTCTGATTTACCAGATTATCCTAATACATATAAACTTAATGGATTTAAACCTAGTCATACGAGACCGAAGAACAAAGGGCGTTGTTAACAACACTTTGCAGTAATATCATATTCAATATTTCAGAGTTTTACAGAACAAAATCAAAAACAATGCAAGGATAAAGCAGTTGATCTGTCATCGGAACTGTACAGACATAGATGGGAGAGGGCAAGCATTATCTTGTCAAGGCAATCGTCCAGCACTCATAAAGACAGAAGTTAGTTTAACGCTTTAACAAACATTGTATTATAGAGCATGTGCCCATAAGAGAAAAGAGGGAAGGCGTCAACGGTAGTGTTCATGGCGGAATAGACAGAACTATGCTTAGGACTTTATAATTCATAATATACAGTTATACAAAGGTAAAAGATGACGTTAGCTAATTTTAAATCATGTCTGCACCAAAATTTACCTTTCGAAATTTCAAACGATCTCTTGAGCTATGAGCCTGGAGCTGACACAAAGAACATCAAACTGAAACAACATCTATGTGTGCGACATGCTATGCCAAAAACAAATCTTTACGGAACCATACTACACGAAAATACCAGTCAAGACAGACACCTAGAACGACAACTAACAAATCTGTCGACAAGACAACTCAAAAACTCTAATTCTTTTGATCTCTCGGCAAGAACTTTTATGAAAAACCAAGAGCGCAAGCAGGCAAAATGGAAACGGGAAGATGAATTTAGACTGTCTGGACTAAACTTACCAAACGTTCAAATCGCAGAAGAGCAACGCAGACCGAGTTTTGATGTGATGTATCACGCTCCAGATTATAGCTTCAGAAGTTCAACTTCAATGAAAAAGGATAGATTGCCAAAAATGCCATTCAGCATAAGGCGAGAAAAAACAGAAATAGTGACACATCGGGAACGAACATTCATGACACGGCTGCCGGAAGTGATGGTTGTTGATCAAGACGCGCTTAAGGAATACAATAAATATAGAGGTAAAAGTCACTTAAAACCTGGAGGCCCAACAAGGGATGGTAGGTTTCAAAAGTTGGCCACAAGTTTGTCGCAACCATTAATAAAAAATAAAAGTGCACCTAGTGGCAGAAGACAAATGTCAAGATTAAGCAGTGAATCACATGATGAAGAATTAGACAAAATTTCAGATTTCGAAGACGACCAATCAGAAGATCTCCCACCAAAATGGATGCTGACGCGTGCTCAAACAGACATGATAGTAAGCAAAAGTAAAAAACACGAAGAAGACACCATCAGTGTACACCAACCAAATAGAATGAAGAGTGAAGCAATTCTAGAAACCTTCAAAAAGGGCAATGTTAAACAATTAGCTAAATCTTTATCAAAGAACAAATCAGAACGGGACAAAACTGTAAAAACTCCTGCACCGGGAACAAGTATTTACTACAGTAGTAAGAAATAACTAGTAAATTGTGAGGTGACATCTGGGTGCTAGTTTGTTATATAAGTTCATGTGTTCAGTAGAACATACCATTTCAGTATTGTGTTTTTTAGTTCAAGTTTCTATGTTTTATATATTAATTCAATGTTAGCAACTTGCAATGGGTTTATGTTTTCAATAAAATGGTGGTCATTTTAACTTATTTCATAAATGTCTGAACGATTATAAAGGAAAACTAAATTGTTATATTATTCCTTTATGTAAATTTACTGTAGCTATGCATAGGTGTATCCCAAGTAAATGTGTTTCTAAAATTACATTTAAATGTGACGTCTGCTTGTAAAATGTACACTATAATGACAATATGATGGGAAAGATTTCGACGAACGCAACGATGTAACGGTACGTTAAAGCTAAACAGTGTCGATTTTCTTTTAAACCCCTGGTGGGTTACTTTCCCATTATAAGTAAATGAACACTAAAATAAGAGTCTCAACATATGTTTGTCTTCTGAATTACTTAATCTATTAGCATGTTTATTTTTAGATTATAAATTCCTTATCAGAGGTTAATGGTTTACATGTGAACTTTAATAATCAACATATTAACTATAATAAGTAAGAACCCAAAATTATCCTTTTAAGAAAAGGACCCACTTCTTTATTTAATTGATCAAATGTACTCATTTAGAATGAAATTAGACCTGAAATAACAAAATATAGCTTCAAGATACCTTCTACAATCAAAATTATCTGCACATCTACAGTGAAGTTAGACACTGCCTAATTCTTTCTGTGAAGTGATATTACAATGTTTACTTTTTATCAAAACCTCAGGTGAGTTGCAGACCGAGTCTAGTCGGAAGTTAGTCAACGCAGGATTATAAAAGGGGATTCCGATCCAGACATTCAAAAACGGATACCAGGCTATGATTTTCTCATTTAGCCAAAATTTTAGCAATAAACCAAACGTTTTCCAAAAAAAGATGGGTCTTAACCCGATGTACTGCCCTCTCCCAATGAAAATTTTTTTGGGGGGCATGTAATCTTGATTTTTCACAAATTCTTCCCCGAAGTTTGTCTTGCCTCGCGCTGCTCGTTCTTTAATTCTATATACGCCCCTAACCTAAAATCCTAGATCCGCCACGTTCTTAAGCCTGCTAGAATTTTGTAGGATTAAGTTTATTGTTGCTTACTTATTTTTGGTATTTTAACAGTATTGATACCTATATATAGAGATTCAAAAGGGAAGGGTTCTTATGGATTATTGTCATTAATCTGTCTGCCTCCACATAAAAGACTACAATGAATTAACATAACAAGTCATTATACTACAGAGATTAAATCCTGTAATGAACCATTTAACTAGTACTGCAGTGTTCTCATGATGAAACTAAATTTTGTCCCAAATCATGATTATTTTGGTTCCCTTGATTACTCTGTCAAGTGTTGTTAATCATAATGACTCCTACATTACACGGTTCTAGGGATATTGTCATCAAAGGAAAATTGAAATTTACGAAGAAAAAATATTGCAATAGAAAAGGGAACAGATCGCAATAAATGCACCAGAGTATGAAGTAAATATTAATCACCAAGTGTAAACGCACCTTTAAATAAGCGCTAGAAGGCAGAACAATGACACTTCTTCACAATTTAAATAAAATTAGAGCTAGCAATTGTTTCATTCAGTAATTGTGTGTAGATCTAACAACACTCCATTCTACTTTCTGTTCTGGTGACCTTTCTCTGATCATTATCAGCAAACCAAATGTCATCTTTCATGACTTTGGAAGCATAATTCAAAGAGAAAACCTAGAGGATTCCGGAAAGGTTATATGAACAGAACCAGAATGGGGTGTTGACTGGAATCATCAAAACGCTATCCAACATTACAAGACAATTAAGGTGTAAACAATTAACATCAAGTACATCAATCATGGATAACAACGCCTCAACAAAACGTGCAGTACAACGTTACAGGTGGAAAGAGAATTCACAGGTGGTACTAAACTGATCAAATTCCGCTAGAAAATAATCTAACATCAAACATCAGAGCCAATAGCTTAACTTAAGCTGTAGGCATTGAAACCATAAATAAATCTGGAAATGGGAAAACAGGAGACATTAACAACACACCATCTGAAGCCATTCAATTCTTTATGATACCCCAGTCCGTGGCCTATTACAATTATTAAAAAGATCTGGTAGAAATAACGAATAGAAAATGTGTTCTTAAAAAAAAAATAAAGCAGATCTGAAGCAGAATGAAAAAAATTACAAGAAATTAAGGGATGAACATCATCATAGAAGACGCCCAAAACTTTTACCACTTAGGAAGTATTGTCAGTACATCGGGAGGCACAGACGAGAACATTAAAGCAAGAAAAAGAAAGTACAAAGGGTATTTTCATACTAAAGCCCATTTGGGGGGGGGGGAGTTTTGCTTTAGGAACTAGCACTCAGATAAAAAATCTTTCCATACAAATGTAAACCCTATAAGGGTCAGAAACCTTAGGAGAAAGAGCAGCATTCATTAAATCAATATTTTTTTGCCACAAAACAACCTCGACACAGATGGCATAACAAAATATCCAACAATGAGTTATGGAAAAGATAACAATCAATTACTGAAATAGAAATGGATTGGGCATCACAACAAACTCTAGAGTGGAACCCACAGGGATACCGAGAGAGGGGGAGGCAAAAAACAAAACAAACTTCTAGCACAAGGGACTAAAATGACTTGATAAAGCATTGAAAAGTTGAACTAGAATTTGTGAAAAGTGCTACATTATTGTAGCACCAAGTTGATAGATATCAACATTTTTTGGGGTACTTCTTCAATTTACTTTTTGTTCAATTTACTCTTAAATTTTTATGTTAAAATAACTTTTCTACTGCAGATCCTTTTACCATAGTACATACAAACTCTGGGAAATAACCTTATCTCAACAAAAAAAAAAAAAAACCATTCCTATTGGGTTTAATGTAATTTCAATTTTATATTTTAGATGCCAACTGACTATAATAAAAACATACCTCCTAAAGTTGTATTGACTTCTACTGATATTCATATCACTTGAGGTAACCAAGTTTTGTCATGTAGCCTTATGGATCTTTGTTTATATTACACTAAATATTCAAATAGCTGTGCCAACATTCAGACAAAATTAAATCAAAATGAAAATACATTACACCTAATGGGAATCTGTTGACATAAAATTCTGTGAGTTCATATGCACAACAGAAAAAAATATGCAGTTAAACAAAAGGCTCCCAGGAGCCCAATTCACTCACCTGGTCACATTTTTGCCATTCAAGGTCAATAACTCTAACAAGGAGTTGTCCTAAAAGTTTGACTCCATGAAGACTATGGTAGGACTTATCATGAGGATCATTTCATCAATTGAAAGTTTCAGTCCATCCATTTTAGTTTTCAAGATATTGGCTGAAAACTGCTAAAAACGTCATTTTTCACCTCTCAAGAGCAATAACTCTTACATGGAGTCATCTGACAACTTTGATCCCTGGAGACTTTTGTAGGCCATATTAATAAGGATCATTCCAACAATGAAAGATTTTGGCTAAACCTAAGTTTTGGAGATATATGCAAAAAACTACTGTCTGACCTATATGTTCTATTTTTGGTAACAGTGGCCACGTTTTATAACCAATCAAAAATCAAAAACGGTCATTTTGTTCAGGATACCCTAAAAAACAAAAATACCAACTTTCATTCAATTCTGTACCGTAGTTTCTGAGGAGAATATTTTACAAAGTAATAACTTCAAAAACAGCAGAAAACATCCAAAAGGGCAATAACTCCAACATAGTTCTCATGCTGAATACTTTTACAATATGTCAGAATTTGGTTGAACCTAACGGTTTTGGACAAATCTGCTGTCTGACCCCTATGTTTCATTTTTAGTAATGGCAGCCATGTTTTTTAACAAATAAAAAAATCCAAATCGTCTTTTTGTGCAAGATACTCTAAGGAACAATCATCTCAAGTTTCATCCAAATCCATTCATTGTTTCAATGGAGAAGATGGTTGAAGAAATTGTTAACGCCGACAATGGATGTCAAGTGATGGCAATAGCTCACATAGCCTACAGCCAGGCGAGCTAAAAATTGATTTGAAAAACTCAAACTATATCATCAGCAACTTTCTTGGGTATATATATCTATATTGTGTTCTTTTCCACTATGATTTATGTCATTAATATTGTGTAGTCCAATGCATATGTATTGTGTATTTAAAATGTTAAGATCAGTGGTATATCCAGAAATTCCAAAAAAGGACAGGAGGGAAATTAATAAAGAAAAAATGCTGCAACATAAGAGCTCTAAAATTCAATGGTTATAAAAACCTATAGTTCTGAGGCATCATGCCAAATATCAGATAATTCCCATAAAGGGTTTGATGATTTATTCTAAGATCAAAAATTCAAATTAATTAACAACAAAAAATTCAAATAAATAAACAAAATACAAGAACCATTGTTTTTACAAAAGTTAAGCATTGATTATGAACTAGGAAAAAACTGAAAAAAGCTCCATATATTTCAATTAGACAGAACTACAATGAATTCCATTTGACAATTTGGGGTTACATATTGCATTTAAAATGTACATAAAATTTTCAAGGGAAAATAAGCTTCAAAGCAAATAGCCTGGATTAAACCATACAAACCAACAAACTGATAGTCAATATAGCCTGTAACTTGGTTTGGGGAGAAGGCACATTAAAAAAATAACTTGCACGTAAAACATATATCTTTATAGAATATGCAAAACCTCAATACAATATTGTCCCACCATTTTGTTTTGTGGTATTGCACATTTAGACTTAAGTTGTTGTAATAAGGCATCCAGACTCAATAGTTCTTCATAAAACTCTACCTGTAAACATACAATAATTAGATTGTCATCTATATACTGTGATAAACTAAACTAATTTTAGGTCATGGCTAGTATGGCAAATTTTGATAAAAAGGATATTTACCCAAATTTGACAAACATTTAAAATGTATATCATTATAAGATATTAAATGAATGAACATAATTTAAGTTTACAACTTTATTCATTTCTAAAAATTTTGTAGACTGATGGAGAGATTGAAAGACACCTGTAACTACGATTTGGAGCCCTAATTAATTTTCTTCACAAAAAAGGAATTGCTTATGAACTAGATAAAATTTGACAATAGTTCCATAAAGGATACCCCTCAGTAACTATATGGGCAAAAGTCCACAAATAAATAGATGTAAATAAATGGATGTTGCTTCCGTCTGAGATCCAATCCCACATTACGGCATACTTATATAAAGCTTCAGACTGAGATCAAATCCAACATTATGGCATACTTATATAAAGCTTCAGACTGAGATCCAATGACACATTATGGCATACTTATATAAAGCTTCAGACTGAGATCCAATGCTACATTATGGCATACCTATATAAAGCTTCTGTCAAAATATCATGTGACTGTGATAAAAAGTTATAGTGAAAATTGGGCAACAAAGAAGTTGGAAGAAAGAGATAGACACCATGATCACTACATGTATAGACTCCTACAAAGTTGGGGTGATAAATAATACACTATTGTTTTGAAAAAATAACAAATGATGTTTATGTTTACATAGTAATTTTTCTAGTATTTAGTGTTTAAAATAAAAGTTTGTTTCTTTATAAATACTAGTAATTAGTGTTATAATTTTGCATAGTAAAAATGAAACTTATTACTCCTATAATATAAATACTAACTTTTGATTCTACTTCTGTGTGTAAATGTACAAGTACACTCCGTGCATCAGGGGAAATAATTAGCTGTGTAAAATGGCCGTCTAACAAGCAACATAACCAATCAACTATCTGATAAGAAAAGGATAAACATCTTAAAAGGTTTATTAAATCTGTGTTGAACACCAGCATTTTATTATTTATAATATTAATCAGTATTAAGAGTAAGAAATCGATTGCAAATAATGGTTACATAATGTATTAGTTCTATAATTTTGCTGTCAATTAAAACAAAACAGAAATAATAAAAAAACTAAATAAAGGGCTTATATCTGATGTTGCATGTAACAAAACAAATTACAAGCCATTTTCAAGTTGCTAAGATAAAAATGAAGAACAGCCTTCTACCACCTCATTTTGATAAAACTCTAAATTCTGATTACCTTTTTGTTTGACACAACATAGGTTTTTGACCAAAGAGAAAGTGTGAAAAACTTAAAAACTTGTAATTTGATACTTGCTCAGTTTTTGTCTGTAAACAAGAAAACAGTTTATGGCCCTATTTGGGCTCCTAATTACCAAAGGGGATCATGACCCCTAAAATTAATCCAAATTTTCATTTTTTGGTTTAGAAATTCATACTGTTCAAAACATATTTACTCAAGATACTGTCCAGAAAAAGAAAAAAAAAATTTTTGCCCATAATTCATAAATGGTAAGGTCATCACCCCAAAAATAAATCCTAGTCTAACCTATTTGGTGGTCAACCTTCTGATATATATTACATAGAGATCCATACATTTATATTGAACAGCAAAGTTTTTTTAAAAATATTAGGTTTTTTTTGGTCCATCATAGAGCCCAATTCTTCTAATGGTTAGTACACTAAATACCCACCAAAGCCTTCCTTTAATAGTAGATTCTTAGCTGTAAGATCTAATCAAGATTAGTCAATTAATACCTGTTTTGACCCAAAACTACACCAAAGCGGATAATCTGTAATGTTGATAGTATGGAGCTTTACTTGAGATAATCTGTAATATTGATAGTATGGAGCTTTACCTGAGATAATGATGGAATATTATAGATGGATACTTTCTTATCTTGTCCTATGCCCAGCAAAGAAAACAAATACTCCAATAACAACTGAAAAAGATTGATTTAATATAAGTGCTCCTCCAGATATATAGAGCTCAATCCCAAGAAAGCAAAACAAATTACTTCCATGTCACAGTCAATTGACTGAATTCAAGTAAGTCCTAGAAGTGTTGTATGGATTGAATTTGTTCCTTTCTTGGGAACGGTTACATCAAATGGAATATTCCTGGTAAAATTAAACAATAAGTATTATGCACACAAGAAAATTAATTTCTTCACATTTTTTTTTCATCTTTTGTGATTCTAAATTATTTCTTCCTATAACTGATGCCTTCAAATAAACAAATAATTTAGGGTAACATATCATAAATTACCAAGATAATTTTGTTTGAATACTAATTCGAGATCAGGACCATCACGTAGGTTTTTGGCACATCCTGCTTACCGGAAATTAAAATGGCAGATTGTAAACAATGCTTTACATCAATAAAATTGTACATATCATGTCAAAATTCACTTGACATATTAGATCTAAAGCTAAACTTCTTAAAATGTAGGGAACATGTTTTTAATGTATGTTGTTAAGGGATGCTTAACTAAATAACCTGTTGGCTGGTTAACTTTCCTTGGAACTCACCAATCAAATGACTGTCGCCAAATTGACGAGTGTAATCTAATGAGAACTTGCAAAATTACACATGTACCCTTATTTGGCAAGCTGGTGAGTGGTGGTTTTCCACACTGGAATTGCACAATGGCATCATGAGGTAAAGCATGTGTGACAAGTTTCATCAAATTCTGTTCAGTGGTTTACTAGGAATGTACAGACAAACATATATACACAGAGGATGATCATTATATACCTTTCCAAGCAAGGGTATAAAAAACACTTTTGTAAGCAATGATAAAAGAAACTTGCTAAAACATTTAGATAATATTGCAATAAATAAATACATACTAATACATTTTGGAAAGTCAAAGTTTTGATACACTCCACCAAGAAAACATCATTAAATGGTATCTGTAATATCTGGTTACTGAACTTTAGTTAAAGTCATATTATAAAGTACAGATGTCAGAATAAAGATGAAGCAATGAATCAATATGGCTGAATCTTAGTTTAGGTACATTGTAACTTTTTTATCAGCTACAAGATTTTTTTCTTATTTAACTACAGGCATATGAATACTATCAGATATATATGATAGTATGTGAAATAAAATCAGTACACATATCAATTTTCACAATTCATAATTTTTTATGTTTAAGAAAAAATAAAATGGTAAATTGTATAGTGAAAAGTATTAAAACTGAAACATGAAGGATCCAAAACCCTTTCTAAACCGGACACTTTATAAAGTACCATATATATGTTCAAATATTTGAACCTTAGTGAACTGAACACCTGTCTAAACCAAACCAATCCTAAAGTAAAAATCCAGGCAGGTTTTAGCAGGTTTCATTGTATAATACAATTTGTACAAAGGATACACATATAGAGCTTTGGTTGTAGACAATGGACATCCTTCTGGTGTACCTTCAGTTGTACTCTGTGGTGATACTTTAGTCATATCCTTCTCATCTAAACTGATCGAATAAAGAAAAATTTAATTAATTACAACTATTATTTAAAACTGAATTACATGTAAATCATTTTCAAGTAATTAAATCCAAACTGATATTGAAGTATTTAACTAGGGAACAGGAACACATAATCTTTCTGAAAAATACTGTCCAATGAAATTAAAGAAATTTAGTGAAATGTTTAAAGATTTGTCCAACGATGCAAGGGTAGAAATTGTTAAGATTAACAGAAACTGTAGTATTTCACACAGTCAGGACTCGGAGATCTATCACATATTACCTGAGTATAAAGTGTAGAGTTTTACACAGACCAGACTCAGAGACCTGTCACACATTACCTGAGTATAAACTGTAATATGTTACACAGACCAGACTAAGATGATCTGTCTCGTATTACCTAAGTATAAAAGTGTAGTGTTTTTCACAGACCAGACTAAGAGATCTGTCACAAATTACCTGAGTATAAAGTGTAGTGTTTTATGCAGACAGGACTTACAAATCTGTCACAAATTACCCAAGTATAAACTGTAGTGTTTTACACAGACAGGACTCAGAGATCTGTCACAAATTACCCGAGTAGAAACTAGTGTTTTACACAGACCAGACTCAGAGATCTGTCACACATTACCTAAGTATAAAGTGTAGTGTTTTACACAGACCAGACTCGGAGATCTATCACACATTACCCGAGTATAAACTGTAGTGTTTTACACAGACCAGACTCAGCGATCTGTCACACATTACCTGAGTATAAACTGTAGTATGTTACACAGACCAGACTAAGATGATCTGTCACATATTACCTAAGTATAAAGTGAAGTGTTTTACACAGACCAGACTCAGAGATCGGTCACACATTACATAAGTATAAACTGTAGTATGTTATACAGACCAGACTAAGATGATCTGTCACATATTATCTGAGTATAAAAGTGTACTGTTTTACACAGACCACACTCGGAGATCTGTCACACATTACCTAAGTATAAACTGTAGAATGCTACACAGACCAGACTAAAATGATCTGTCACATATTACCTGAGTATGAAGTGGAGTGTTTTACACAGACCAGACTCAGAGATCGGTCACACATTACCTAAGTATAAACTGTAGTGTTTTACACAGACCACTCAGAGATCGGTCACACATTACCCAAGTATAAACTGTAGTGTTTTACACAGACCAGACTAAGATGATCTGTCACATATTACCCAAGTATAAACTGTAGTGTTTTACACAGATCAGACTAAGATGATCTGTCACATATTACCTTAGTATAAAGTGTAGAGTTTTACACAGACCAGACCCAGTGATCTGTCACATATTACCGGAGTATAAAGTGTAGTGTTTCACACAGACCAGACTCAGAGATCTGTCACATATTACCTGAGTAGAAACTGTAGTGTTTTACACAGACCAGACTAAGATGATCTGCCACATATTATCTAAGTATAAAATGTAGTGTTTTACACAGACCAGACTAAGATAATCTGTCTCGTATTACCTAAGTATAAAAGTGTAGTGTTTTACACAGACCAGACTAAGATGATCTGCCACATATTACCTTAGTATAAAATGTAGTGTTTTACACAGACCAGACTCAGAGATCTGTCACACATTACCTGAGTATAAACTGTAGTATGTTACACAGACCAGACTAAGATGATCTGTTACATATTACCTAAGTATAAAGTGAAGTGTTTTACACAGACCAGACTCGGAGATCTGTCACACATTACCTGAGTATAAACTGTAGTATGTTACACAGACCAGACTAAGATGATCTGTCACATATTACCTGAGTATGAAGTGTAGTGTTTTACACAGACCAGACTCAGAGATCTGTCACACATTAACTGAGTATAAACTGTAGTATGTTACACAGACCAGACTAAGATGATCTGTCACATATTACCTGAGTATGAAGTGTAGTGTTTTACACAGACCAGACTCAGAGATCTGTCACACATTACCTGAGTAGAAACTGTAGTGTTTTACACAGACCAGACTCAGAGATCGGTCACACATTACCTAAGTATAAAGTGTAGTGTTTTACACAGACCAGACTAAGATGATCTGTCACATATTACCCAAGTATAAACTGTAGTGTTTTACACAGATCAGACTAAGATGATCTGTCACATATTACCTTAGTATAAAGTGTAGAGTTTTACACAGACCAGACCCAGTGATCTGTCACATATTACCGGAGTATAAAGTGTAGTGTTTTACACAGACCAGACTCAGAGATCTGTCACACATTACCTGAGTAGAAACTGTAGTGTTTTACACAGACCAGACTAAGATGATCTGCCACATATTACCTAAGTATAAAGTGTAGTGTTTTACACAGACCAGACTAAGATAATCTGTCTCGTATTACCTAAGTATAAAAGTGTAGTGTTTTTCACAGACCAGACTAAGATGATCTGCCACATATTACCTTAGTATAAAATGTAGTGTTTTACACAGACCAGACCCAGTGATCTGTCACATATTACCTGAGTATATAGTGTAGTGTTTTACACAGACCAGACTCGGAGATCTGTCACACATTACCTGAGTATAAAGTGTAGTGTTTTACACAGACCAGACTCAGAGATCTGTCACACTGACCTAAGTATAAAGTGTAGTGTTTTACACAGACCAGACTCAAGAGATCTGTCACACATTACCTGAGTATAAAGTGTAGTGTTTTACACAGACCAGACTCGGAGATCTGTCACACATTACCTAAGTATAAAGTGTAGTGTTTTACACAGACCAGACTCAGAGATCTGTCACACTGACCTAAGTATAAAGTGTAGTGTTTTACACAGACCAGACTCAGAGATCTGTCACACATTACCTAAGTATAAAGTGTAGTGTTTTACACAGACCAGACTCGGAGATCTGTCACACATTACCTGAGTGTAAAGTGTAGTGTTTTACACAGACCAGACTCAGAGATCTGTCACACATTACCTGAGTATAAACTGTAGAATGTTACACAGACCAGACTCAGAGATCTGTCACACATTACCTGAGTATAAACTGTAGAATGTTACACAGACCAGACTCAGAGATCTGTCACACATTACCTGAGTATAAACTGTAGAATGTTACACAGACCAGACTCAGAGATCTGTCACACATTACCTGAGTATAAAGTGTAGTGTTTTACACAGACCAGACTAAGATGATCTGTCACACATTACCTAAGTATAAACTGTAGTGTTTTACACAGACCAGACTAAGATGATCTGTCACATATTACCTAAGTATAAAAGTGTAGTGTTTTACACAGACCAGACTCAGAGATCTGTCACACATTACCTGAGTATAAAGTGTAGTGTTTTACACAGACCAGACTCAGAGATCTGTCACACATTACCTGAGTATAAACTGTAGAATGTTACACAGACCAGACTCAGAGATCTGTCACACATTACCTAAGTATAAACTGTAGTGTTTTACACAGACCAGACTCAGAGATCTGTCACACATTACCTGAGTATAAACTGTAGTGTTTTACACAGACCACTCAGAGATCGGTCACACTGACCTAAGTATAAACTGTAGTGTTTTACACAGACCAGACTAAGATGATCTGTCACATATTACCTAAGTATAAAAGTGTAGCGTTTTACACAGACCAGACTCATAGATTGGTCACAGATTACTTTGGTATAAACTGTAGTGTTTTACACAGACCAGACTCAGAGATCGGTCACACATTACCTAAGTATAAAGTGTAGTGTTTTACATCGACCAGACTAAGATGATCTGTCACATATTACCCAAGTATAAACTGTAGTGTTTTACACAGACCAGACTCAGAGTTCGGTCACACATTACATAAGTATAAAGTGTAGTGTTTTACACAGACCAGACTAAGATGATCTGTCACATATTACCTAAGTATAAAAGTGTAGTGTTTTACACAGACCAGACTAAGAGATTGGTCACACATTACCTGAGTATAAACTGTAGTGTTTTACACAGACCAGACTCAGAGATCTGTCACACATTACCTGAGTATAAACTGTAGAATGTTAGACAGACCAGACTCAGAGATCTGTCACACATTACCTAAGTATAAACTGTAGTGTTTTACACAGACCAGACTCAGAGATCTGTCACACATTACCTGAGTATAAACTGTAGTGTTTTACACAGACAGGACTCAGGAATATTTGACAGGTGAAGTAACATGGTGTGTAGTAGTATCAAATCTCTGTGTCTTATCAATGTGTCTGTAAGGTCTCCAACATACCTAAAAAACAATAGAAAGATGAATATTTTTTTAAAATCTTTACCTTAAGTAATCATTATTTTAAGTAATCATTATCTTAAAAAATGTGTTTAAAAGAAAAGAAAAGAAAAGAAAAACTATGATCATTAACATCAGGAAATTGAAAACTAGAATAACTGTTAGTGAAGGATACACCCAACATCTCAACCACATTGTCTATTTTTCTGTTGTTGAAAAAGCAGAGAGGGTATAAAAATTGATATATCACAGAGTCACTAACATTAATGTAAAATCAAAACAATAAAAGGATTTACTATGAGATTTCCAGAATACATAAAAATCACATTTTTTATTAAGCAGTGCTGTTTTGTGTAAAATAGTTAAAAAAATATCTTCCAGGTTCAAAATGATATTCTTTATATTAAAAAACACACTTAACACAATTTCTAGATTTGGGCATAACTACATGGATTTGGAAATTGACTCAAAAAACAAGAAATGGTTAAGAATGCATTTACCTTTCTTTTTTTTCACATTTTGATTTTATACCCACTCATACCAAATGATATTTTTCATCTCAGGCTTCTACTGTGATAATAAAAAAATCATTGGTAATTTCCAACAAAAGTGTTAAATGGAATAGGAACCCCAAAAGAGTTTTAAACTAATTTAATAGTATGTATGTAAACATGCATACAAAAATGGGGGCTATATCAAAACAATGTCAATCTAAACAGTGACATGACACCTATATCGAAACAGCAACACTTTTAATTAGAATTTGTCAAATTCATACATAGAAACAGTAACATTGAATTTACAGGTAAATTACAAGTAACATCCATGTAGAATATAAAATATCATTACCATTGTCATTAAATTATTGATTTTATAGAAAATATTGAAAAATCTATAACTACCATTGCTATGTAGATGACATATTATCATTAAACAATCCTAGTTTCAGGAATTTTATATATGGTATCTACCCCACAGAACTTAAGAGATAAAGGATACAACAGACACTGTGAAGTCAGTCTCATATCTTGACCTACACTATGAGATCGATGGTAAAGGAAAACTATTGACCAAACTATACGACAAATGCGATGACTTTTCATTCCATATTGTCAACTTTCCTTTCATTTGTGACAACATCCCTTCAGCACCTGCCTTTGGAGTTTTCATATCACAACTCATACATTATGCCAGACCTTGCTGCAACTATGCAGACTTTTCGTATCGTGCTAGACTTGTTACAATTAAGCTTCTGGGTTATGTTGCTACAAGACTGAAGTCATCACTACAGAAGTCGTATTTTATGAAATAGATATTGTATCCTATTCAAATCCTACTTCCAGCTCAAATATTCTTGATTAATGTGCACAGTCAACATAGACAAAAATAAATATGGTACAGGTAAATGTCGCTGTTTCCATCACATACCTAAAAATGTGTTTCTTTAATTCCAAAGCCCCACTAATTAGTCTTATTTAACTGATAAACATTAACACAGGCAGCTGACATTTTTTTCCCACCATGGATCATGATAATGATGTATCTGTGGCACTTAGCCTTCCTTAGTACTATCATCTAATGCTTTATCTTAACATGTGGTCAAAGTCTCTCAAAGTCATTTTTTTTCCCAATAACTATTCCTTTTGTTTGGTCTCCAATATTGCATAATTCCGAGTATGTACAGTGAATTTTTTTTACAGCAAGTTGAAAAGGACCAGTTCCAATTTCAATACAAATCTTGGTAGGCTACTAAGTAGCTTAAATAGCTCTCTAGATAGAAATCTGCCCTACATTATACCAGTGTGTCCTACTTAACTACTTCAGAACACCTGTGTGACCTTTTGGTCCTTTTCAACTTGCTGTAAAAAAATTAATACATCAGCAGTGTCAATGACTTGCATTAAAAATAATAAATATATGCCCTTTTTGTTCCACTATTAACTTGTGTATATTCCATTTAACAGAAATGTTAACTTCACTTACATGTGAAATATATTTCACAACCACTTTCATCATTTTTATTGGTAACAAACTGTGCATTCTTCACAGTTTTTGGGTTGTTTACTAAAATACTACTTTAGATATAGTGCCACATTTTCATCATAATTTATGCTGCCATCTGGTAAAGATTATCTTATAGCAAAGAAGGTTACTTCTTGTAACCATAGATTTAGAGCAATTATCCTGTATAATTAGATAATTAAGTACAATACAGGAAAATGAACTTTAGATTCTTCTTGTATAATACAAAGACTATCAATATGTCCCACATGTTGAAAACAGTTTCTATTCCCTTGAAGTCAAATTGACTGTGATAAACAGAATAACATCAGTTTTGAACATCTTGAGAGTACACCATAAACTAATCTATAGGGTTTGCTGTGATACTACTGATCTTGACTTCAAAATTGACGTTATTCTAAATGTAATATTCAAATGTGTATTTCATTCACAACATAATACTTAATACATCTAACATTTCCATCCAAATAAGATGTCCTTTATACCTGTACTACTTACACAGTAGGTATAAGTAGTTTCTCTATTAGAAACTGTATTTCTGACTGAGGATAGAATTTGTTTTCAGACAAACATCTGTGTAAGAACTGAAGCATGATGTCTCCTGATCCACCTTCCTCTATAAGAATGGGTTTAACCTTACTGAACTTTTCAGAAAATGTCTTGTAATTAGTAACACCAGTTATATCAGACAGTTGTGAAAGAGTGTTTCGTAAGTTCTCTCGTTTATCTGTATCTCTCTTCTCCTGAAAAATACAATGTACTGCCATCTCAATACAATCTGTATAAGCCATTATTCTAATCTATTTTCACTTGCAAATAAACCACAATCTATAAAAACTAGTATTTAAAAAATATCATGTATACAACAATGTTTAATTAAGTCCCTATATGTAATCTGTTATCTTTTACTTATCAATTTGTTTTGTCTAAATGAAGTAGTTAAACCTATACATTCCACTAAACATCTCTGCCATTGTGAACAAAAATTAATGGAATTTCATGAAATATTAACGACCTCAAGATTATCAAAACTAAAACTGAAAAGAAATTCAAATGAGACATTATCACAATACAACGTGACATCATCTGAGTGTTTAATAAAAAAATCTAATTTACAAAAAAAGTATTTAGACATGGAGTAAAGTATAAACTCTTTAAGAGTTTAAATCAGTTCATAAGGCATTTCTAAAATACAGCAAGGCATATAAAAAACAATCCTTTTTAAAGAAAAGTCAACAACAAAATATATTGGACTGTTATTTAAAAGTATACAAGCATTCTAAAGATATGTTGTATATACATGTGAAACACTACACTTTAAAGTACTCTCCATTTTCAGAATTCATTGGTCTTTTTGTCAGTACAAAACTTTTTCATTACAGTTTTTCCCTGCAACTTCTTATCACAGTCATTTGATACATGTACTTAAAAAAAAAGGTTTTATATTCATTTGTGATATGGTGGGATTGCATTTCAGACCAAAACAACATCAACTTGTTGTCTGATGACTTTTATACTTTGACCGGTGGAGAGACCGTGGTATCCTTAAGTAAGCTTTGCTAACAGCTTCTATAGTTGCTCGGTGCTAACATTTATTAACTGCAGAAAGGGAAAATAAAAATTTTACCCTAAAATAAATACAGACCTTCAAGCATTGTCAAGATCCTGTGTAAAATTTTGCCCCCCCCCCACCTTTGCATTATTTTATATATATATCATAAGAAATTAAAAAAGAGAACCATAGAGAGAAAATTCTTTGCATAGAACTGAACAGATATAAAACTGCCATTTATAACTCTACACATTGTCAGTTTGCTGGTCGAGACATGTTTGATGCAAATTCAAAACTTTGGGCTCTTTCTTACATTTCAAAGCATACATCATTTGTAAATGGTTTGATTAAAATCAAACATTACGGCCAAAAAATAATGTTCACATTTTAGACAGAATGTGTACTAAAGATCAAAGAGCTATTGCCGGTAATTAACCATTTTTCTGTTTTATTAAACTACCAATCATCAAAGTTCAATAAATTGACCTTTTTATTGTTTTATTTTGGGTACATTTCACAATAATTGACAAAGATCTCACTATTAAATGACTAGTTATATCAAATGTTCAAAAGGTTTTTCACATATCCTCATGAGGACATGTCAACCTGGTCCATGCTCCCAGTTTTTAGTGGAGTCCGAGTTGCCCATTTGCTTTTGTTACTTTGTATGTATGAATTTAATTACTTTATGTTCTTTGTTGTGTATGTCTGTTTTCCATGTCTGGCCTTTGCCCCTGGATTACATTCTTTTGATTACCGCTATAACCTTGGTTCCCTTGAATACTCTTTAAACAACTGTCCACTTCAATTAGCATCTGTCCACCAATGAAATGCGGTCAGTGAATGAATTATTAATTAGGCATTCATTTACTGTTTTGCTGATACATTTATTACAGGTGAACCACAACTGGTCGTCAGGAAATGAGATGTTGTTTTTACTTGAATTATGTACCTAAAACTGTGAAAAACCGACCAATGTATGGTTTTGGCTGGTGGCCAGTCTAGTAAAGACTAAACACACAGGTGTTAAGGTATATTGGCTGCGACTTTTGAAAACGGCCAGTTTGAAGGGTAGACCAGTTTTTTAGGGTCTAGTTTGGAGAAGTTTCATTGTATAACTATGACCAGTAGTCAATGTCATGATGTTCTGTTTACCAAGATCTACTTTTGACCCATGACACTGACTACTAACTTACCAGTTTGTTGCATTGTGGATCAGTCTTTATTCTCTGTTTTCCCAGGATGGTTGCTACTGTTGACCTTGGACAGGAGTACTTATACATGTACAAAGTTTTACCACATGACACAAATAAACTATTTAAACAGTGAAAAATCTACAAATAGAAAAACAAATCTTATATTTGTAGTGATCCATGGAGAACTGGGAATCATTTATTGATATCTCACTTATGTTGTGAAACAATTATCTATGGGCATCAAAAGTTACAACAAAAAAAAAAAGATGGCAAAAGTATAGCTGAAAAAAAACATTGTGCTGAAAAACAAGTTCAATCTATATTTCACTGTACATAAAAATTATGCTGAGTCTTAAAAAATAATTTAATCAGTTCTCATGCCACAAATAAGGGGAGATAACAAATGTTCAAAACAACAAAACTTACAGCTAGTTGAAATAGACCAGTTCCAATTTCAATACTAATTTATGCAGGCTAGTTAGTAATTTAAACAGCTCTCTAGATAGAAACCTGCTCTACATTATACCAATGTGTTCTACTTCACTACTTTAGAACACCTGTGTGATCTTTTGAACACTGCCTTTTAAGTTTGAATAGCTGTCAATTATGATGACCTTAACCTACAGATGTCAAGTAAATACAACTCAATGAGGCCATATAAATCATTATTAAATTTTCTATACTGCTACATTTTCAAGCTTATATTTTAGAGCATCTAATATACACAGTCACTGTAAACCAAAGAAAAAAAACCATTTAAAAATGATACTAGTATTTACAATCATATTACAAAATATCTTAAACAACTTTTCTCTAAAAACTTTTTATTATTAAGAAGGTCCTTAGAAAGACTGGTGCATACATTTATATTGCAAGTTAAACATGGCCTTTTTGCAAAAGTGTAATGAATGTTACCATAACTTTAAGCTCTTACAACTACTTCAGCTAGAAAGAATCTCTGTTTAACAAATTCTTATTAAAAGAAGTTTTGGCATTCAGTTCAATTAAGTAATTGAAACTAAAAAAAGGTCTATGAATATCAAAATAAAATGAAAAGTGTTATCAAATCAGAAACAAGTAAATCACTTGCATATAGAGTTAAACCGACCCAAACACACAGGTAGGTGGTATAATATAGAGGTTAAGGTCATCATAATTCACATTTATTCAAACTTAAAAGGCAGTGTCCAAACGATAACACAGGTGTTCTGAAGTAGTTAAGTAGGACACATTGGTATAATGTAGAGCAGATTTCAACATAGAGAGCTATTTAAATTACTCACTATCCTAAATAAGTTAGTATTGAAACTGGAACTGGCCTTTTTAAATTAGCTGTTGAAAAAAACTACAATCCAATTTTAATCATCAGACACCAGTCATTTAAAATGATGGGTATCACTATATAGTATCCACTATGTAAGGTGAGATTTAGAACCTTGAATAATAACCTTCTCATTGAAAGTAAATGTTGGGAAAATAGAGAAATGTTCTTTAAGTAATTTGGGAGATATTGGGGATGAGTTCTATTATTTGTTTTAAGTTCACATCATTTGATAGTGACAGAAAAATTCTTCTCGTAGGAAAATTTGTTAAAAGACCAAATAGTATTAAATTTAAAGCTTTGATGAATAGTTCATCACCTTCAGTTCTCAACAATTTATGTGAATTTATGCAACAAATTACAAAGATGTTGTCTCCAGGGTAGTTCTCTTAATATATGTACATGTATATAGAAATTCATCATGAATGTGACTCAACATTATTCCCTCCAATACATGTACGCTAATCAATTTCTTATGTATATTATGTATCTATGTAAACTGTATTGAATTTGTTTTCTGTACCATAGTATTATGGTGTTTGTTCTCTGTACCATGGTATTATGGTGTTTGTTCTCTGTACCGTAGTATTATGGTGTTTGTTCTCTGTACCGTAGTATTATGGTGTTTGTTCTCTGTACCATAGTATTTTTGTTCTCTGTACCGTAGTATTATGGTGTTTGTTCTCTGTACCGTAGTATTATGGTGTTTGTTCTCTGTACCGTAGTATTATGTTGTTTGTTCTCTGTACCGTAGTATTATGGTGTTTGTTCTCTGTACCATAGTATTTTTGTTCTCTGTACCGTAGTATTATGGTGTTTGTTCTCTGTACCGTAGTATTATGGTGTTTGTTCTCTGTACCATGGTAATATGTTGTTGGTTCTCTGTACCATAGCATTATGGTGTTTGTTCTCTGTACCATAGTATTATGGTGTTTGTTCTCTGTATCATAGTATTATGGTGTTTGTTCTCTTTACCATAGTATTATGGTGTTTGTTCTCTGTATCATAGTATTATGGTGTTTGTTCTCTTTACCATAGTATTATGGTGTTTGTTCTCTGTACCATAGCATTATGGTGTTTGTTCTCTGTATCGTAGCATTATGGTGTTTGTTCTCTGTACCGTAGCATTATGGTGTTTGTTCTCTGTACCGTAGGATTATGGTGTTTGTTCTCTGTACCGTAGTATTATGGTGTTTGTTCTCTGTACCATAGTATTATGGTGTTTGTTCTCTTTACCATAGTATTATGGTGTTTGTTCTCTGTACCATAGTATTATGGTGTTTGTTCTCTGTACCATAGTATTATGGTGTTTGTTCTCTGTACCATGGTATTATGGTGTTTGTTCTCTGTATCATAGTATTATGGTGTTTGTTCTCTGTACCATAGTATTATGGTGTTTGTGTAATAGAGATATATAGAGATTATATGTAGGTTATATAAACTAGTGTTGAAATATAAATTGAAATCAGCAATGTATGAGTCATACCTTCACTTTTTCTTTGATGGGTTCACTGAATGGTTTAAATTGGTGCAGAACATCAAATCGAGTGTCTAATATACCAATGCCAGCTGGAAGAAATAACAAGCTATACAAAATAATTACAATTCATATAAATAGGTCAGGAGTGATTCTGCATTTTTAGTGATGAAAATACTATGAGTAAAAATGTGCTGTCCTAAGAAAATATGATTTTCTATTGTCTCCTACTGTTTTGATATTTATTTGATATATAACAAGCTCTCTAGTTGGTTAGTTTTTATCAGGTTACAAAGGTATTTCCTATAACCTTGTTTGATACTGTGACATCATAAAAACCTTCCAGTCCCCAGTTCACAGTTTGAACATTCTGTTATTGAATCAATTGTTTGGACTGGAATCCTCTTGTATTTTAATTGTAAGGGATGTTTTTGATGATGATTGGGGATTTTTACGGTCTTGACAATCCTTACAGATCTCACACGACTGCTCCTTAACGGGATTCTGTTAGTAATGCCAATTAGTAGCAGAAGGTAGCGGAGCCAAGCCTTCTGGATATCTGACCAAAGAACTCAGTTAATGTCCTATTAGCGGCTGGACTTCTGTGTTGATGCTCTGGCCTACTCTCAGACCCCATGTGGGTCCCAAAACCTTTCCTGATATGTTTTCAATTATCACAGGTTCCATATAATAAACTTATTTCATAGCAGTTAACACTTTTTATAAACCTGTTGTATATTCAAAAACATTCCTTAACAACCAAAACTATGTATTAGACCAAGTATTACCACCAAGGTTCTGACAGCCCATGTCAATCATTTTATCAAACTTCAACAGATGAAATATTGTCAGTCCTTTACATGCTTAGATCCAGAATAAACTTAAAACATTTTTGTGTTCTTATTTAAAGATAAATATTGGAATTTGTATTATTTCATCAAGTTTGGACATTTGAACAAGTAAACATGACATCATATTTCTCTGACTTATTCATCTGCAAAGAGCCAAGAAGTTCTGAGTGATGAAAATGTTAATAGATAAAAGAAAATTGTGAATACATTTTGTTATATTGATGAAATGGGTTGTTGACTTCTTTGTTAAAAGGATTCAATCGATAAAATTATAAATTACAAACTCTGACTAGTTTCGTAGTTTCAGCACCATGTGCTTAAGTTACCACTGAAAGATCAGCAGGAAAATGATGTAGTGAGTAAAACTTTTGTAAATCTTTTTCTTAATTTTATAAATCAAGTAATAAATGTATGAAAATTCAAAAAGTCACTTCAATTCATTCGTATACAGAATGATGCTGCATGTGTATCGTTAATTTTATTATGCAATCAACTAATCAGTTACAGGTAAATCACAGTCACAGGTGGCTGCACATCGCACATTGACACACACCTTTCAATTAATTTCTAATAAACAATTAAGAGACAGGTAGACAGGATGTTTAGACACTAATTAAATCATGCAGACTGGAATTTATAAGGGTTAACAATTTTTTATGTCTGATATTGGAAAATGATTGGGAGTCATCAGCAAAATTTGTTGGTCAATGAAAAGCATTTTTCACTGTTTCCGGATTCTTGATTACCACTGTTTTAAAGTATCGCATTATTTACTCTGTTTTTCTCTTTGTATCCCAGCCAGGGCAATATGTGTAGAATTTAGTATAACCATGGCAACTGATTCTGTAAGATCACTAACATTACACAGCCTACTGGTACCAACATCATTGGTTAAAGGTGATATGGTAATGCTGTATAATGCTCCAGTTTTATCTAAAAAATAAAATCAGACATCAATGACATTTAAAGTATATTTGCATCTAAAATAACCAAAAGGTTAACATATTTTGTTTCATAAAAAAACTTGCTAGCTTAAACATAACATTTTTATATAACTTCTATTCTCTGTTTCTTCATACCAGGTAATTCCCAGGGAAAAACTTACTTAAGAAATGATAAAAAATAGGACTAAAGTTTTTTGCTTGGTACCTATCAAAATTATAACACAAGAGAGAATAAGAATACAAGGAGTGTGTCATAAAGACAACAATCCTACCAAACAGTGAAAAAATAACACAGTCAAAGGCAGCCTATGAATGTTTCCAACATCCAGAAACTATAAATATACCAGTTAAGCATAATGGGCATAACATCACATTTTAAACATATAAAATTAAAGTACAAATACCAGTAGATTGACATAAGCTCAAGGTACCTGACTTGGGATAGGCATAATCAAACATGTGGTGAGGTAGAACTAGTTTGAAGGGCTCAAACCATATACCCAAAGCTAATGCTAACAATAAAATACACAATAACACACGATAAAACTCAATTCAAAACAAGTTTGTCTATTGCAAAAATTAATGAACATAACAAACCAAGCATAAACAATTAAAAGTTCTAGAACTTGCTAAAATGCTAGTGCCAGACTTCAAATTGATTTGAGTAAGTGGCCTCACTGTACAGCACTTCGATCATAGTTCTTCCTATTACTAAATGAGACATTCTACTTCCAATCTTATTTATTAGTCATGTGTTATGTTAGTATCATTTTTGGAAACCTAAACTTGTTTGCACCAATTTAAAGACAGATGAAATAAATATAATGAAATTTTATACAGGATTATGATTTCTATCTTTCTCCATCTTAGCTTGAAAACTGCAGTTTTATAATGGTGTAATAGAAGTTTTTAATAAAACCACTCAATAATTCATCTTGAAAGAAATACAGATTATGAAAGTAAAACAGAGTGGGACATTTTGGTTGTATATCACCACTTTGTAACAATCATCTTTGTCCAATTAAACCCACCATTGGTCTGAACATTACTTATCTAGTACCATAAGACCGTCTCCAGAAACTGGTCTGAACATTACTTATCTAGTACCATAAGACCGTCTCCAGAAACTGGTCTGAACATTACTTATCTAGTACCATAAGACCGTCTCCAGTCAGTCAATGTTTCTGATGTATGTTTTTGATGTAAATTTACATACCAAAAATATCAACTGCAACATTGACAAATGAAGAATTGAGTTGATGTCCTTTTGAAGATATTTTGCATGTGGTTTATTTCTATAATAACATTTTTTTCTCAACACTATGTACATTAATAAAGTTAGAGGGCACCTCTTGTCTTACCACTACTAAAACTTGTGAATTTTGTAATAATGTGAACAGGTAAATTGATGTAAAGAACCTCCACTTTCTGGAACAAGTGACATCTTTAAAAATCTAAGTGGATTAAATGATACAACAAAAAATGTAATTGACACAAAGAATTCTTCAATTATATCAAGGTAAACTTACACAACACATAACAGCCAACATTATCAGAGAATTGTTTGATATTACAGGTACACACAGGTATATCTACAGGTAAATCTAATATTGTAGTTATTGATGTCCAACAATTGTCAGAATCTTCAATTGTCTGTTTGTGAAGAGTAACTGCTAACTGTCCATTCTGTTGAATAGAAATCTTATTTGTACTGCAAATTATGGTGATTTTTACATCTTGTTCTTGTAAAATAAATACCTTATATACTCCAATATAAGTCAATCTGCCTATAAGTTGGATCCCCTCTTTTCAGTCCAAACTTTCCAGAACCTAGCAAAGACTTGTTTATAAGTTGGACTGATAGCTTACATTTCTTTATTACAATGAGTATACCTGTTTTAATAACTTCAATAAATGTTGAAATAAATAATTACAAGCCAGAGTTGTTTTCATATTGGTAAATAATAAAATTCTTGACAGGCCATGTGAATTGTTTTAATACGGCCATTTTTTTAATTCATTTTAATTTTGGTACCACCAATAACCAAAATTAAAATCGTAAATATAGTGAACAACAAAGAATAAAACAGAAAGCTTATGATACTCTAACAACTCATTTTTGAAGATTTTTCCGTAGGTCAAGAGATTTTATCTTAAGGAAAATGAAATTCATAAAATGAATTGCCATAACCAGCTAAAATATTAATTACTTTTGTCACAAATTATGTACAGTATTTTAATGGGTCATGTTTCTACTACACCTTTGTGTTTTTGGCTGTATAAGTATACACAGGTACAAATCAATAAACAAAATGGATGTGAGGGAAATATGAATAAAATCATAAAAGGCCAGTACTGTGGCAAAATAAAGACTAAATGGTAAATTTTCTTATACTGCATCATATTTTAGCTGTAAAAGGCATAAGAATGAAGACGGTCTTCCTAAAACTGACATTTACAATTTAACATTGGGGTAAATGGCGCTGGTCTGGCTGTTCAGTGTTGGTGTCACACTCATGTCATTTATCAAGCTTTTGATATTTTCAAGCTGAAAATTTTAGTTCATAAGCTGGATCTTGTCTATGAGTCAGAAACCTTCCCAGCAGTTAAATATTTAGTCCGAAAAACCTGACTTATAGGCAAGTATATACGGTAAGTAAAAAAACCCTAATTCTTTTGTCTTTTTTCATTAAAAATAAATATCACTGCTATCAAATAAAGATTGGACACAGTTACAAATATAAATGCATTCAGTACTTGCAAAAAAAAGGATGTCACTGTAAGTGTTATTACGAAATTTCAGGTGATAGCACTAGTATATTGTTGCAAGAATTAGTTGATATGTATGATAATAGCCGTCCATACCTGTCTCTGAACCAGAGATATAACACAGATCTTGTCCCTGATGATAAATGCCTGTGATTGTAGGATTACGTCAGAATCATTCAGTGTACCTGATGAGTGAGTGTCTTTTACTTGGGATAGGAAATCTACAGCACCATTTTTACACAAAACTATCGGCTCATATCCTTTCAGTGCAAGTATTTGGTGAATATCAAATTTAAACTGTAACAGAAAAGTTTTAATAAGTACATAAAGATACATTATTTTTTATTTAACAATATAGTAAATTAGCAAATTATTACTGTAATAATTTATTTCCAACAAAATCACATGAACACAACAAAAACCAATGTATTGTAGATTATACATGGTTGTGATAGGCAGTTATCAGGTACCTTATCATTGAGTCCTGATAAATACAAAGTCTGATTCTGTCATATGTTTCACCAATTCCCATTTTTTTATGTTCAAAGATGCATAATTCCAAATCAAACAAAAAAATCAGATAACTTAAATATGAAAGTGGGAAAAATGAAGATTCAACAATGCTTTACTTTTTTCAGGGCAATAAATGCAGCCTAATGTAAACATTTGATTTTCTGATAAAAAGTTTTATGTTTAAACATATTCAGAAAAATAAAATTTAGTAATTTTCCAATCCTTATTTTAGGTCCTAATTTCGGCCCCATTCCCAATGAGAAAAAGGCTCTAAAAATCCCAATTGTTGGTTGTAAAATTGCCAATTGTCAATAGACGCCTGGTAGCCTCGAGATCGTGATCGTGTTGTTTTTTTTTCTTCCGTATCATACTTTGTTTATTAACTTGAATAATGCAAGCCCTCAGCATCATCGATGTACATGTTGTGACTCATGAGGAGAGATCTATAGATGATGAGAGACTTACATGTACTAACTTTTCTTCAGTCTCTGTTGTATCCAAATTGTCTTCCAAAGGAGATCTGCACTCTTCAATACTGAGGGAACTGTAGTGTTTCTCATTTATATATCATTTCCCACATTAGCGATTTTACACACTTTTTTCCCCAATTGCATGGGCCCTGGGCCCCTTCCCAAAAACAGTAGGAAAATCACTGAAAATGGGACAGAATAAAATTTCGTATTTGTCAAAATAAAAGGCAGGTTTCCAGTTTTTACACAGATATTGCCATTTGTTATACACACTTCCTGTTTTTACTATTCCTTTTGACTGTTGTCTAGAGTTTATTAATTTTGGTAAAACAAGTTAAAAGTTCATCATACTCAGAAATAAAAGAATAAGTAAAGCAACATTCAATATTTTTCTCAGCTTTAAAGATCTCTATTAAATGTCCAATACTCATAAGATTCAAGCTGGCAACCAATTATACAAGAACATCCAGATTCAAGCTGGCAACCAATTATACAGGAACATCCAGATTCAAGCTGGCAACCAATTATACAAGAACATCCAGATTCAAGCTGGCAACCAATTATACAGGAACATCCAGATTCAAGCTGGCAACCAATTATACAGGAACATCCAGATTCAAGCTGGCAACCAATTATACAAGAACATCCAGATTCAAGCTGGCAACCAATTATACAGGAACATCCAGATTCAAGCTGGCAACCAATTATACAGGAACATCCAGATTCAAGCTGGCAACCAATTATACAGGAACATCCAGATTCAAGCTGGCAACCAATTATACAGGAACATCCAGATTCAAGCTGGCAACCAATTATACAGGAACATCCAGATTCAAGCTGGCAACCAATTATACAGGAACATCCAGATTCAAGCTGGCAACCAATTATACAGGAACATCCAGATTCAAGCTGGCAACCAATTATACAGGAACATCCAGATTCAAGCTGGCAACCAATTATACAGGAACATCCAGATTCAAGCTGGCAACCAATTATACAGGAACATACAGATTCAAGCTGGCAACCAATTATACAGGAACATCCAGATTCAACATGCACAGTGTAAATATAGAGGAGTTGACATATATTCATACTAAACCAAATCCTAGAAATTAATGTTTTCTTGGGAAAGGTATACTTACATGCTTTTTTTTACTTTTATCGAAGTTCAGTTCATCTTTGGACCAGATCTTTACTTCCTAAGAAAAAGATATTAGTATTTAAATGTTTACTAATGAGAGGGTTAAATAAATCATTGTTATTTTGAACATATTTCTGGTACATGGATTTAACTAAGATTCTTAAGTAAAAAGACTAAAGGAAAACATGAAGATGCAGGGCCTGTGTATACAGTGTATATCTGACTTGTAAATAAAAAATTCTCACAGCAATTGATATTGAACAGAAACCAAAACTGCTTACAACATATGCTCTCTATATATAAAGCCACATACCAAATTTCAAAACCTATTCGATTAGTGGGAGCCAAGATTTTGGTGACAAAAATATTCTCAATCAATTCATATACAGTATAGTGTTTATTCTAGCGCCTGTCATTTTAGTCATTGATGAAAGACTTTTTAGGGTGATGAAAATGATCTAGTCTCATTTTGTCATCTGAAATCTTTGAAAGTACAAAAAACATTAAGAGTTGTAAGCCCAACATTGGTTCAAGTGACGAACATACAATTTTATTACCCCAAGCTAATTACAACCCTTAACAGGTGTCAATATTTTTGTGTAAACATTCGCCTAATTCTCCAATTACACTAATCAGGCACGTGGAGTAAATGTTGATCGCTTGATCACTCAAGTGTGACCTTAATGCACATGGTTTAATGTAAAAAAAAATGCCGCTAAAAATTGCTGTTGGGAAAATTCATTTACTTCTCTTTAACTTTGTAACAAAATGGCATAAAAATTATTAATCATTTATTTTTGTACATCAAAGTTGAGCGTAAACCAAATTTGGGTAATTTGGTCACTACCCCATAGTCACTTCATTTTGTAGTTGCATGTCGGCAATAATAACGATCTTGAAAGTATCATTTATAATATCAATGCACTTCTCAGAGACCAATACTAAATACATGTATAACTGTGAAATAATGACATAAAATTGTCATTAACTTGATTTGGAGTTGAAATTGTGCTAAAAAACAGAATCTCATGACACGGGGCAACATAGGAAAATACTTATCTGAAAATATACATTGTGTATTTTTGTGTTTCTACAAAGGGTGGCCATGCTGAAAACATCATTTTTCAACATTAAAGACATTTAAAATTATGCCAGGGATGTACTTGTTGTATAGAATGTATGGTCCCTGATTAAGTATAAGAGTTAGTGTAGAAGGATTTCTATTTTTGATGATTCTGAAAGGCTTGGGGATTTCTTTTTTTTAATCAAATCGCAGGTATGCTATTTGGATTGTCTGGAAAACACGCTTGCATGATAGTGGAAAAAAAATAATGCGCTTACTTCATATGCAAAGTACATTTAAGTTTTATTTAATGTCTTTACACAGTGTTGTAAATAACCTAGGACAAATAAAACAATAACAGACAATACAGAGAAAGGACATCAGCAATACTTTTCTAGGTTTCTACCTTTCAAGTCCATTCAAACATAAGAAAATAAATTATAATGAACATGAAATGATACATTAAGGAATCTTATTGACTATTGGTAAGTCATTTTGGATCATTATTTTTATATGTACAGGTATGCAATGTCTGAACTCTTGACCTGTTTATATCATGGCAGTGATATGTATTTTTATATGTACAGGTATGCAATGTCTGTACACATTAGAACTCTTGACCTGTTTATATCATGGCAGTGATATGTATTTTTATATGTACAGGTATGCAATGTCTGTACACATTAGAACTCTTGACCTGTTTATATCATGGCAGTGATATGTATTTGGGATTGGTTGGTTGTCACATTCAAACCAATAAATAGACTTTAATGAACTGAATGTACTGCAAAAGGTTGACACATACATGTATGGTGGTAGATATTCTAAAGTTTCCACTGGAATTCAGCTGAAATTAACACTCTAAGATATGAAAATATTTAGAATAGTTTGAATAAAAATTACTAAAAAATACTGACTAGTCCCTATGACTATGAACATTTTCAGTCTGATTCTAAAATTAATGTAATGTATTTTCATTTTGAGAACCATGACCCTATCTCCTATATTAAGCACCTTTAATGTACCATGAAAAGGAAGTGTGTGCTTCAATGTGAAAATCAAAACTTACCCTTCCATCAATAACTGTACAGAAGTGATTATTCTCATTCCATATTGCTGATGACGTGATAAGCTGACCTCTCCTAACAGACCAACTATGTTGAGTTTTCTGTGTATCCACCTGTAAAAATAGGGAAAAAAATAAGAAGAAAAGGAAACAAAATCTGAACAGTATACTAGATAAACAAAAATGATTAACTGTAAATGTAAAGATTATTTGTTTACATACTCAACCCGATCAAGTTGACAACTCAATGATAACAAGATGTGCATTGCATTCTAAGGTATAGGGGCATTAAGGTATGAATATTATCTAAAAATATCAACTTTGTTGTAATAACATGAAAGTTGTTCATAACATAGTAAAATATATAGAGTGAAAAATAATATTTTGTGGTATTAGTTCATTGTAATGATGTCATAATGGTGAAACAATTTTACGTCATTTAACAAAAACTGGTGAGAATTGTGAATTTTGGTTTTTTTTCAAACATATTTACATCCAGAAAACTATATTCATACCCAAGAAACAACTTAATATTTTCACATATGATAAACTACATGTATGTAATAATGAATGTATTCACTAAATGATGAATTTCCATGTAGACTAAGCCAGTGGACATCTTTACCATATTAGTAAAATTTTCAGGAGTTGGTATTTTGTGTATCCTGAGCTCATCATCTCTGAGCTGAAAACTATAATTGTCAATATCTTCTATAAATTCTAAATTCTGACCATGACAACCCAAAGTTTTTCTAACAAATGCCAGAACATTTTGGCCCATAAACATTTCAGACCATGACAACAGATGACTGTCATATTCACTTTGGTTCTTTCGATGTTAACTGGGGTCAATAAGAAAGAGTGACATGACAAGAAAGAGAGCTAAGACAACAGAAACTTGAAATGATAATTACTACAAAGAATTTTATATAAAATTTATTATAAAACCATTACAGATATTTGTGTATGTCTGAAGGCAGATATTTGTGTATGTCTGAACATGAACTATTACTGCTGTTGCAGCTTTGTAAAACTGCAAACCAGTTTATTGAAGACATAATACTATTTGAAAGAATTCTTATCTTGGGGATATCATTTCACATGATTTTTTTCGAGAGGATATTATTATTTTCATTTCATACTGTCAAATAATATTCAGAACATGGTTCCCATATGGTGAATATAATTCATAAACCTAATAAAACCCATGTCTCAGTAGTTTACAAAAGTAACATCCAAAAGGAAATATGTTAAAAAACAAACATGAATGAATTAGTTTACCAATATGTTTAGTTTCATGTTTCATAATGAAAAATTATCCATGATAAAACTTGGTTGTTTCATGATATCCTGGCATTTATTTACTTTTTTTAATATACATGTACATTTTTTCTAGGATAACATTTTACCATAGAACTAATAAAATTTCTAATATGACGTTTTCATATCATCAAACAGTATATGTCGGTACAACCCCACCTTTAGCACCTGCGCACTGTCTCTTTTCTTTGGCTGTTGCTTTAAGACAAAACACTCACTTAAAAACGTTTACGTGATGATTTAACGGCTGAGAGGTTATTTAATTGAAATCAATTATATAAATACACACATTTAACACATATGATGACATAAATATACAAATTTAATCCAACTGTTATACGTGGGAGGTTAAACGGAACAGCCGTTATTTTGACTACTCCTAGGGAAATTTTTGTCACAAAAAATACTGTATTTGTCATAGAAAAGAAATAATTCCTTCCGGGGGGTGGATATGTACTCATTTTAACATTGCTTGGTGTTAAATAATCTAATATAAATGACATACCCATGTTAAAATGAGTACAAATCTACCCCCTTCACAAATTATTTCTTAAATACAGGTTATTTTACTGGGGTTCTAATTTTGGCTTATTTTAGCAATCTATCCACTCAAAGTGCTGTAAGCACTGGGGGTTTTTGATTCTTGAAGAAATTGTAGCATGAACAAAATTTCAAAGATTACATGATGTAAAATGAAACTATAAATGTATTATCGTACATTTGCAATTTCCACATTATTCACAACTGTTTCCCTATTATGTATAAACTGAATGTCAATCAATACTATTGATTTCTGAAGTACACGCTGCAGTCAATAGTTTAACAGTATCAAACTTCACACACATTTACAAATTTTGTTCCATTTCACCTTTTCCCCCTTTTTTTAACCTGTCAAAACGTTTATTTGCAATAATATTAAAAACTATTTAAACTCATTATAAAAGATTTTTAAAATTAAACACTTCTTATCAATTTGAATTTTCCAGTCAATTTTACTTGGTTTAAATCACTGCTCTTTACTTCCTGCTTATTAATTACCAATTATTAATGATAGGATGGAGATTTTGACTGACAGCTGTGTGAAATGGAGCATGCTTAACACATTTACTGATTCTTGACAAACTATTGCAAGAACTAAATTCCCCAAAAGCAAATTTATTACTAAACATCATTCTAGGCCAAAATATTCAATTCATTTTGAAGACTAAATCTCAATTTTATTTGCAGAAATAATAGAAAATTATTGAGCTGAAAAATTGGCAGAAACAATTAAACAGGTTATAAAAGAAGTATTGAATGATATAAAAGAGTAATCAAGGGAACCAAGGTTATATTAGCAATCAAAAGAATGTAATCCAGGGACTAAGATAAGACATAGAAAACTGACTTACACAACAAAGAACATAGAGTACCTTAAATCATACATACAAAGTAACAAAAGCAGATGAGCAACTCAAGACTCCACTAAAAACTAGGAGTATGGACCAGGTGCACCGGTAAGGTAAGGACGGCAATGATGAAAAACTTAAAATTGTGATATACAATATACCAGAAGCCGACAAAGAAAATGTATCAAATAAAGTGAATAGTTTAATTTGAGATGGACTATGGTTAAAAGACATACAAATTGTAGTGGCTGATTGAAAGAAGAGTTTTAAGCAGGGGAAAAGTGGTGTAATAATTGCATCTCTTTCGAATGCAGGCGACAAGCAAAAAGTTCAGGAACGTAAAAGAGACCTAAAAGATTCTCATAACTTCAAGCATATCTTCATAGAAAATTCTATGCCGAAAGCGTATCCTGAGGAATATAGTGAATGGCAAGCTCGAGATGAAAGCCTATCGTGTGAATGTTAAATCTGCTCCATCAAAAGCTATTTGTCCAAGTGGAGAATCGGAAAATCATCAGGAATCTGGCGACAACGAGGCAAATGGTAGCTGGCCAAAAGTTCAACATGCTAATAGAAATAGACGTGGAAATTCTTACTGTGGAAATAGTTTTCGGGGCAACAGAAAATTCCATGGTCAAGGCGAAAGGTGTTTTTAGATAAGATGCAGATTTAGGAACGTAAATGGTTGGAATGGAGATATGATGAGTGATAAATATAACCTGTTAACATCTTGTATAAATGATTGTAATTTAGATGTAGTAGGTATAGCTGAATCCCATTTAACCGGTGCAAATGGTATTTCCATTGACGGATACAAGTGGTTCGGGCATAACCAGAGAAATACTCATGTTCAAGCAAAATGTGGATCAGGAGGTGTCAGACTTATGGTACGAGATAATATATGTGACCAATTTGAAAATCATATAGTGGAGGACAGCACAGACAGAATAATATGGATACGATTCAAAGAGAAACAATGTGTTTCTAACACTTTTTCCATCTGCGTAGTGTATCTACCACCAGAAAACTCTACCCGTGCAATAAATATACACGAATTCTTAGAAACTCTAATATCTCAAATTTACACTATTCCAAACGGACATATGTTTTACCTCTGTGGTGACTGGAATAGTCGATGTGCAGACTTCCAGGATTTTATTGAAGGTGTAGATACTCTTCCGGAAGGAAACGTAGTTGACTTTCAGCACAACTCCTATGGTGGCAGTTTCTGTGACTTCCTTATTGATGTAAACTACTGTATACTGAACAGGCAACATGTTGAACAATGACTATACGTTTATATCAACCCGAGGTTGTAGTGTCATAGATTATTGTGTCGTTCCCTACGACATATTGTACAGATTTTAGTGTCACTAGAATATCCAATATTATCCAACATATTGGTATAGCGGATAAATTTGATTTGAGAAGAATCGTTCCTGATCATTCCCCACTTTCATGGAATGTACAACTAAATTTTGGACTACATTGTCGAGAGACTGAATGTTGTGAAAAACCACTAAGAAAAACCTGATATGACACTCATAATTTACCACAAGATCGGCTTAACGATGAGAACATTAAATGTGGTATAAACGATACAATCGCTAACTTAGAGGAGTCAGAAACTACACAAAACGCAGTCAATATATTGTACAATAAGTTTGTGAACATCTTGAAAGGAGAAATGTCCGAGAAGTTACCTCATAAAACTGTGCTACTCAACGGTGTCAAAAACAAAGCCAGGAAATGTCAAAAACCATGGTGAAATAACCAGTTCACTAATCTCTGGAATGCTGTTTCCATTCAGAAATGGATAGGGGAGAGTGTTTCTCAAATAACCATAGAAAGGAGTTGCGTCATATATATGTTCAGACAAGGAAGTCATTCGACGAGAGTGTAAATAGAGCTAAATGTCAGTATTGGTATATAGTGCAGGAGGGTCTGGTAAATTCTACAGTTAATTCGAAAGAATTTTGGCAAAAATTTGGGAAAATCGGTGTAGGAAGTGAGCGGCAAAATAAAATTCCAATGGAAGTAATTTTAAATGATGAATTAATTTGTGGTGATAAAAATGTAGTAATGAATAAATGATAAAACGATTTTTGTCAATGTTAAATCAAAATCTAAAAAAAATTAATATATCACTTAATTCAGAAAGTGAAATATATTGTGATGAGAATTTAGATAGCGTAATTACTACTGAAGAAGTTTTTAATGTGTTAAAATTATCTAAAAATGGTAAATCATCGGGGTATGACAATATTCAAGTTTAGCTTTATAAAAATCCAACTGCGTTGAATGCTCTTACTCGTATGTTTAACATTTGTTATGACTCTGGAGAAGTTCCTGTTATGTGGAATAACGGGGTTATAACACCTATATCAAAGTCGTTGACCGCTGATCCTCGAGACCCGATGTCCTTTAAAGGAATAACTTGCACAGTCTTCATATTAACTTTATTGTGGCGTACTGAATGCTTACCCAAAAACTTGATGATCTTGACTTTATAAATGATGAACAGAATGGCTTCAGAAAGAGCCGAAGTACTATCGACCATTTGAGTACCTTAACATACATAATAGGGACAAGAAAATTGAAAAGGTTATCAACTTATGTGGCCTTTATAGACTTCAAAAAAGTGTCTGGGTAAATAGAAATTGATCATTTACTAAACCTGAATCTCTTGGTATACATGTAAGTTCCAAAATGTTAAATGCATTGTATTCTATTTATAATAAGGTTCAAGCTTGTTTCAAACTAAATGGTAATTTAACAGAATGGTTTGAAGTAACGTCAGTATTAAAGCAAAGTTGTTTACTGTCACCGTTGTTATTCAATATTTTTATAAATAGTCTAGTAGACGACGTTAAACAGTTGAACATTGGTGTAAAATTAGATGAAGACATTGTTTCAATACTTTTATATGCAGACAATGTAGTATTTTTAGCAGAAAATGAAAATGATTTACAACTTTTATTAGATACTCTTAATGTTTGGCGTGTTTCAAATGATCTTGTTGTTACTCTAGAGCAATCTAAAATTATTCATTTCAGGACACAGTCATGTAATAAGACAAATTTTAATTTCATGTTAAATAGTCATAATATGTCTATAGTATATAGATATACCTATTTAGGTTTAGTATTAAATGAATTTTTGAATTTTAATGAAACTGCAAAAGCAGTAGCAAAGTCTGCAAGTAGGTCACTTGGTTTACTAATATCAAAATGTAAAGCAAATGGTGATTTTGAACACACTGTTTTTACAAAATTGTTTGATTCACTTGTAATGTCAGTTATAGAATATGGTGCATCTGTATGGGGTGCAAAAGACTTTGCTTGTATTAATGCTGTAAAAAACAGAGCAATGAGGTTTTTTATGGGGGTAGGAAAATACACCCCAAATTTGTCTCTGTATGGTGAAATGGGCTGGATGCCATGTATAATTAAACAATAGTCATGTATTTTTAGAACATCGTCAAGATATACTAAGATGTGTAATAACAGGTTGAATAAGAAAGTGTTTTTATGGGCAAATAGGAGTTGCAATAGTAAAATAAAGAACTGGAATTTTACAGTAAAGTTAGAGAGCTTGATATGTCATATTTGAGTAATACAGAATTTATTTTCGATAAGAATTTTATAAAAGATACAGAAAATATAACTTTTAAAGTATCATAAATAGGTGTTAACACAACAGGAGTACATGTTAATATGCAAATTAGTTGAAAATGATTAAATTAATCTTATAACTTGAAAGTTGGGTTTGGCAACCTGGGGTACATCGTAAAATTCATGATGGGGGCAGCATGGTGCAGCGCCATGCTAAATTGATCTAAGGAAACCTCTATTTGAGTGATTGTTGCTGTTTAATAAAATAAACTGTTGGTAAATAAGAATGAAATTGTGAATTAGTTTTTGTTTTATCTAAATATGCATTTATTTGACTCTTTCCAAACAAGAGTGACTTCAGCTTTTGCATTATCAGTCCTTTTATTTTAAAAATTGAAAAGTCCTTAAAATAAGATTCTTATAGCTCTAATTTCTCTAATAAAAATTTTACAGAGGAGTACCATATCTGATATTACTTTCTTGCATATTTTAACATATGAATTCTTCTTTTAATAATTCTGAACTACAGTGATACATTCTACATAAATAATGATACTGATTATACAATATAAAGGACGCCTGCCTATCTCAGATAGTACAGCAATACTTCATATACCAATACTTATAATTGTTTCATTTTGTTATTTCACTCCTCAGGTCTTTCACATTTCCCTAAAACTATCTATCTTCCTGTGCCATTCTTTTAATAATAAATGTGCTGATTAATTGACTATGCATGGTGTTGTTTTTACCAGGTGTTGATTTAACCAAGCCCAAGGGCAGATAGAACTCGAAATCCATAAGAATGATGTATTCTGCTTACAATATACAGGCATAAATCCATATACATGTACAAAGTATGAACAAAAAATAAGAAATACCGGATGTAATATCTTAACATGGCTATCGGTTAGTATTATCAAATTGGAACGTTTGAATACACTTTGTTAAAAGAAGTTCCGACTTACCGAATTATCTCCCCTGAGTTTGAGAAACGTGTAGCTGTAAAATTTAAATAGTGGTTTGTGTAAAACAATCTAAATTTACCTCGATAACTGAAATACATTTCGTGTCGTATGTGACAGTTACTGTTTTTGGCTCATATGAGGGGGTAACAGACTTCAAACAAGCATCTTTCACATGTGCAATCGAAACGGGCTCACTGATGGTCGCCATGTCACAGGTCTGCACTAAATTAAATTATTCTAGAAAACAATTCTATGTGCCATATACAATATTAAAAAAAAGAAAATATTTTTTTGTATCATGAAAAAAGATATTTTTTGTTTTATCTTCTCAGAAATTTGTTTCCATTTTTTTTAATTGCGATTCATTTCGGGATTAAAACGATAAATTTAGCTGCGATGGACGATATGATTTCAATCCGTTATAAAACAATTTTCTTGCTTGTTGTTGTCAGCGTATAATTATTTCCAATGTAATGAGTGAGAAATCAATTGGATCTAAGGGTAAACCACCTGATAAACAAGATGTATCTGAGGGTGCTAGCGAAGTTCCAAAAGAAAAGTCTGGTAGCAACGTAAACGAAAACGCAAGTAGCAAAAACAGGACTGAAAAGGTTGAGAAGGTAGAGCCTCATAAGGTGTATGAGAAGACAAAGACTACTGACAAAAAGCTAGATAGCAAAGCACCAATGAAAATTAATGGTGTTAAGAATGGAATGCCCAAACCAAGTCCTAGAAGGGAGGAAGTTGGAAGTGGAAGGTTTCCAACACATAGAAGTTCTAGTAGAGGGAAGACAGAATTTAGATCATCTACATTGTCTGTTGCACCAACCTCTAGTCATTCTAAAACAGACATTAAAAAGAATGGTATTTTATTTTTTGTAATAAATGCAATGTTAACGAAATACTTATTCTAGAAAAATCTTAAATCTTTGTTGTTATGGACAGGATAACTCTCATGTACTTGAATTCTCTAATGTTTAGTATAGGAGAGTTCTTCATGATGTCATCACTTACATGTACCTGTGATGTGGTTTTGGGTGGCAAAAAATCCATTGAGTGACATAGGGTATCAACTTTAAATCATCATGACTTTTTTCATTTTTAAAGATAATTGAAAAATTCTTTTGGTTCCCAACATTGCAAATAAAGTTCTTTTTATCCATGGAATTTTTAAATAAATATTCAGTAATTAGACTATATGTACATAAGATTTTAATTATAATTTTATACATAAATAGAGGTTTACATATAAATATCACTACAAATTTATTTTTTCAAGTAAAACAGTTGTAAATTCACATACATAGTATGAATTATTTTATCTAATTGAAACATTTTACAGAACCAAAATTGGATATAAAATAACAAAGTTATTAAGTTTTGAAAATTGGGATTCTAATCATGAAATTGTCAATTGTTTATTTAGTTGTTAATTTGCCAACCAATTTGATACTTAATGATATGCAAATTAGTGAATATGACATCACTAATGAGATTGGGTCTCACTAACCACTTCCGGGTCAAATGGCCACCCCCCTATGTAGTACCAAAAACACACTGAACCTAGACATATGCATTGTAAGTGCATTATTTGTGTGTATTATGATTAAAAGTAGTCAAAATAAAGCTGAGAATGTGTACTTTAAAATCATATATGTAATTAACTACAAAAGTGTATGAATATTGTTTACATGTGTGAGTAATTTGCCTCCATGCTGTCAGTTAGCAGAACAGGTAAAAATGTGGATTTTCAGTATTATTTATTCAAGTAAATTTTGTGAAGAATTTCTACTATGATCGTACCATTAGCATAATGATTTTGGAAGCCTTATTTTCCAAGCTTCGCAACGGTATGCAGCTTTAAGATGTCATTTGTCCTGGGAATTCACAGTGAGACTTTGAAAATTACTTTTTTAACATGTAAAGTAATGGAAACGTTAGAAGTGGTTAGTGAGACCATAAATTAAATTATGGCATATTTCAGAGAAATGCATAATTTGAGGAAAATTGCCTTTCCTGGTCATTATTTCCATTTTCCCATAAAATCAGTATAGTGATATTGGTAATCTGGCTATATTTTAAGATGTGCATTGTGCAAGGTAATTTAAAAAACACCATAGCAACAAGATTTTTATCAGTAACAGTGACTCATAACTTGACGTCATCCATGAAATACACAACGTCACTGCTTGGGATATTCAAAGTACTCAAATAGTCACACAGCACAGACTAAGAATCACACAGTAATGAAATAGGTATGATATAAATTGTTGAAATCTGTTCTTTTTTCATAATGATAAATGATATTTACTATTACAACTTCTTGAATTATCATAGGTATCAATTTGGTGTGACAAGTTAGTTAAAATTGTAATTTTTTAGTAATTTAGGGAAAATATCACTGAGGGGCATGATATAAAAATGACCATTTCTTTGTAGTCCTATGTCTGATTTTGATAGTTTTGGTCTTATTAGACTCACAATACCACAAGCTTTCATAAAATGTAAAAACAGAAAAACATAAAAACTCATAAAATGTTTTTAAGGTCTCACTAACCACTTCCGGGTCAAATGGCCACCCCCCTATGTAGTACCAAAAACACACTGAAGCTAGACATATGCATTGTAAGTGCATTATTTGTGTGTATTATGATTAAAAGTAGTCAAAATAAAGCTGAGAATGTGTACTTTAAAATCATATATGTAATTAACTACAAAAGTGTATGAATATTGTTTACATGTGTGAGTAATTTGCCTCCATGCTGTCAGTTAGCAGAACAGGTAAAAATGTGGATTTTCAGTATTATTTATTCAAGTAAATTTTGTGAAGAATTTCTACTATGATCGTACCATTAGCATAATGATTTTGGAAGCCTTATTTTCCAAGCTTCGCAACGGTATGCAGCTTTAAGATGTCATTTGTCCTGGGAATTCACAGTGAGACTTTGAAAATTACTTTTTTAACATGTAAAGTAATGGAAACGTTAGAAGTGGTTAGTGAGACCTTGGTGAACTCTCCTATATTGTCTCCCTTGTAAATCATCACTTGTACAAATGTATATGTAGGTGGCACTAAAAGATTAAAAGGCAGAATACAACAAAAGTTCCGAAAAATGAAGTCTGTATAAAATCAAAATTAAAAAATATAAAACTTTCTGTCTTAAAAAACGATGGGTCGCCTCAACATAATTTTACACAGCTGATGAAATGACTTCTTGGGTGTGTTGATGGTACTTGAAGAAGCGTGTCTAAATGCATGAATAGGTTTCTAGTGATGAAGTAGATTTCTTGCAGTAATTTTTCTATTTGTTCAGTGTATTTCTGGCTAAAATAAAATCTTTTTCATCTGTGGTCAGGTTGGGATCACTCTTGCATTACAAAGAGTGTTGTTTGAATAATATATCTGAACAACATTCACATGTGAATCATTTTCATATGACATGTAAAGAAAATTGCACTGGTACTGGTAGTGTAGTTCCTAGATTTGTATGGAAAGTTGTACCAGTCCATTTCAAATTTATGTAAAATATGTAACAGGTGTTGCAGTGTATTTTAGATAATTCATTTCCTCATGTGGAACCCATAATTTTCTGATTTATTTATTTCTGTCTTACCTGTTTTGTATATTTCTATAACAATTTGTAATAAATTAATGTGTATCAATTAAAGCTGATACAGGAGGAAAGTCTCTAGGGGATGAATCAAGATTGTCCAAACTGGTTAGAAGAGTTAGCAGAGATTCAGACAGGGAAAGGAGATTGTCATCAGCTAAGCAACTGAAGGATTACTTGAGAACATCTGAAGGTGCTAAGGTAAAGAAATGGTCGCAAGCACTAGAACAATTATGTTCAACATATGAAGGTATCTTGTTAGAAGGTAATTTCTTGCCAGTTAGTCAATAAGCTTTCAGATTCTAAACCAATGCTTTATACCTTGAATGAATGTCTGTAGGTTCCTCATATTCGTCTTTATTTTGAATTTAAGCCAAAATTAGAATATGTTTCTTCGCAGTTCCCCTACCCAATGATTTGAAGCTTGGGACAATAGCAAGGCTCCATAAACAGTGAAAAATTCAACCCTTATAAATTGCAGTCTGCATGGTTTTATTAATGTCTATATATCCTGTCTACCTGTCTCCTAATTGTTTATTAGAAATTGATTGTCAGGTGTGCGTCAATATTGACCAATGTTGCAGCCACCTGTGACTCATTAGTTGATTGCATGATAATATAAATTATACACATGCCTTCTCAAATCAAGCACCATTGCATATACAACGAATCAAAGTGATTCAGGGAGTTTTCATACACTTAGAAAAAGATTTACAAAAATTTTATTCACTCTGTCATTTTCCAGCTGGATGGTAACGAAAGCATATGACATTGAAGCTGTTCGTAAAGTATTACAAATCAGTCAGAGTTTGTAATTAATTTATAGATAGAACAATTTTAACACAGAAGTCAACAACCCATTTGAAACAAATATTCGTGATTGTCTTTTATCATCACTTGAAACTTCTCAGCTCTTTGCCAATGTGAAGAAAAAGTCTGAGAGATACGATGTTTTCCTGTAGGAAGTCCATCTGTGGTCGAAACCCACCTCGTTTATTTTTTGACAAATGCTGATATTTTGTAATAAACATAGTATGTGATGATATAACACAAATCCAATATTTATCTAAAATTGACTACAAAAAAGTTTTTTTTAAGTTTATACTCAATCTGAGCATGTAAAAGACCAACACAAACATCCAATTTTGTCTTCTGAAGTTTGATAAAATGTCTGACATGGCCTGTCAAAATTTCTGTAGCCTTGGGTGGTAGATACGGGAAAAAAAATTATTTTATTGAATTGTTTGGAGAGGACCACATACAGAATTAAGTATATAAGGTCTGTGATATATGTGAGGTAATTAGTTCGTATCTTTGATGACTTGTTATTACATTCTTATTTCTTTGTTCTTTATACAGAAAGTGTGTATCATTTATACCATTGATATGTTAATTTGTTATGGTAAAGTTCCATATCATGAATCGTAATCATCATAATGCATGTACATCTTTCCATACTGTGTCAATGTTTAATTCATGTACATGGACACAAGAATTTGAAATTGATATCAAAATACTTAATATCAAGTGTAGATAGAATATCATTGTACAAACTGTTTATGTAATATCAAACAAAAACCACCATGTCAGAAACATTTACTGGTGAATGTTGACAGTGTTGTTGCTCAACCCATCATAAGCACTAGGTCTAGGTCTGGTTACTGTTGGTGTTACTGTTTGTCAGGGCATCTCTCAAAACTTCAGAAGTTACATAGTTAAGTTTTTGATCAAAATTGTGAACCTCTGTAATCACCTCTTCAAAGTCTGGTTTAAAATTTACTGAGAAAATTTATGCTGTTAGCATGTAATTTAACTTGTCCAAGATAGACACTTTCATCACATCTAATTTATCAAGGGTCAAATAATTGGGATGTCTTCAAAATATCTTTCCATGCCCAATATTTTTGGGGAACTTAAACATTTATTCATAAAAATCAGCACAATTTTTTAAGTGTTCCTGTATTTTATTTTGATGGAGTAACAGGATGTTAACTTTGCATAGATAGGCTGGGGATCTATCTTAAAATCACATTCAGTGTTTGCCCCAGGCCCTTAAAGCACTGTGCTTTACAGCGCTTTTGTTATAGAGTGCTGCAGTATTGACCTCAGTACTGTGCTATGAAGTTAAATATGAGGATTAAAAATCAATGTGTGTGCGCGGAGGTCATTTACAGCAACCTACATGGTAATTAGCCCTTGAAAATCATTAGCAGTAAACAAGCATTGGTCTGTTGATCACTTGATGACCCCACTAGTGTCTGAAGCCAATCATAATTATGACATTGGCGATAAGATTCTTATCAGTCACTCCACTTGGCCACAAATTAATTTCAGGGAAGGTGTCAGTCAGATACAAATATCCTATACTGAACTCTGGCCAAAAGCATGTTGCTATTTATAAATACAAAGTTGATTGTTTCATAATTACAATTTAGTTCAGAAATAGATAGTAAAATTCCCCAAGTCTAAAAATAGTACCGCAGGTGTGATTAACAAATATGGACTTCAGTCATGATATGGGGTTTCAGTCATGTATAAACTTCATTTTAACATAATAATAATTAAAAAATAAACAACAAATAACTAGTGTGTCAACTTTAAATGACAAGAATAAGATTGATGTTTTTTCCCTGGCAACTAGGGTAGTTCCATACTACAGACACCCTGAAAATTTTTGGCAACATGAATTTTAAGACCAGATTAGTCTATTACATGTACCTACTTTGATAATTCTAAATCTATAAATATATTGAAAATTACCAAGACTAGAAAAAAAAGTTAATTATAGAACATGCTTTTAATCAAATGAATATCACATTCAAATGAGCCATCGAGGCCCCAAATCAAATGAAAATCATGTTCATATGAGTCATTGAGGCCCCAAATTAAATGAATATCACATTCAAATGAGCCATTAGGCCCCAAATTAAATGAACAGTTGTATTTCCAATGGGTATGCTGTCAGCAAAACATCAATGCAGAACCTTGAGTGTGTATTAATTAGGGAAAATATTTATGAAGAATTACTTATCATAATTTGATAGAATATCCTTATAATTTTTTTGCTAAATATAAAGAGGAAAAATAAAAAAAAACAGTATTAAAGGTATAATTACTGCCATTGATGAAAAAAAGGTAAAATATTTGCCTATGAATTATTCATATAAACATAAACATCAATGTATATTTTGAATATACAGATCAATTTTTGATACACGAAATATGAAGTGGCACATTTTGACACAGGACCTACATGTGTTAATGTTGTGTCACACATGCTGAATACAGTGCTATGCAAAAATCCTGGGGAGAACACTGATATTGATCAAGTACAGACAGCATTTTTAAACAAAGAACAATTAACAGATTTTCCAAACTTTTTTTGCGGCATGGATCACCCGGATCTCTGCCTAAAAAAATAGCGTCAGAGATTTGGCAATAAAATAATTTTGGTAGGGCCCTTTAAATTTGGTTGGTTGGTGAAAGGCAAACAAACATATTTTTAATTTTGACCTTATTTACATCTGCTGATTTCACCTTAAAAAATGCAATATTTTTTTCCAAACATGTTAGGAAAAACGTACATTTACAGTATTAGAGTTTCAGATTTATTTCTTTTTTAGGCTGTAGCCAAAGGAGGAGATGACATTCTTTCTATACTTCAAGATGTATATTTTGAACGGTAAGGGTAAAAAATGCTCTGGTTTCACACTTATTTTGTCATCCTTATTTTTGTATTTTCGTTATAATTTTGGTGCGTCTGTTGCATTTCATTGTATCAGTTCATTTTTAGTTGCTAATATTGTTAGTGACTTCCTGCACTCTTAATTTCAGTGCTGTACATTATTATATGATTTGCATATTATTAAATTGCTACACCACCTTATGTTTCAGATAGGTGCCATAGAACCATCATTTCTAGCTTGATACGAGATGAAATGTACCTTTTAAATACCATACACATGTGTTCTATGTGTGTTTTTACTTGCATGAGAGCTGGAAGTTTTCATTAAAAGATGAAATGATCGACTAGCATTGAACTTTCTGTAATATAGCCGAGAAATGTCAAGTCTTTTAGTTGTTTGATTGAGAAAATACGGGTCATCACGATTACAAAGTCACCCGATTTTTAAATTTAGAGCATATCACAACTATGCTTGAGTTTGTACCATTCCAGACTCACTGGTAATTTGCCGATTTTAGCTGATTGATGAAATGTTACATTTCACAACAGAGTTCAAAAGCTTTATCGAAAGCGGGTACATATTAAACATTGCAACACAAGCTCTAGTGATCTTTTAAGATAGACACAATATAGTTCTAAAATGTCAAGTATATATTTGTAAAAGGAATACACTTATTTTGCTAGTAATGTACAAATGTACAATGTCAAAAGATGTGAAATGGAAAAGGACATGAATGTATATTATCAATCATCATCCTTTGGTAGTCATCCGTAAATTGCCCTAAAATCTTCAGCTCTTTAAAATTTGTGACTTTTTAAAATCTGAATCAATATCTGAGTCCATACATGTATCTATGCCAGTGTTTATGGTGAAAATGAGAAAATCACTTATTAATTGGGAGTTAAGTTTAGTTGAGCATTACCATGATATTCCCCTGGTTGTTGAAAGCAAGCCATAGTCAGTGGCATAGAATTTTTTATGATTAGCGACTTTGAAGACATCAGACGTCGATTTTTTTTATTATACCAACCCAAAAAATTTTCAGTCACAAAATGGTATGGCTCTGTCTGTAAATACTTTGTTTTCATGCAACAATATCAGTTGGTTTATATCAAATTTAATAATCAAGTTCAAAACACAAAAGGAAGGTTTGTATTGATTCTTGGGACTATGGCCAAACCCTGTTGAATAAGGGGCTTAAAAACAGGTATTTCACATAATTTAACTATACAATGTATTTAACTCCAGTAAAAGGATATGGATGTCTATGATATTGTTTTACCACAAAGGTCTGGCTGGGATTGATTTTAGGGGTTAAGACTTGAACCATTATGAGCAATGGGATGGAATAATAACCTTGTTGGGAGAGTATTGGACACAGGTTGACATTATCATATCTATCACTTGAGTAAAAATAAATAGATCTCTTTTAAATACCTCATAAATAGACTGGGATTGATTTTGGGGGTGATTTTAGCCAATGTAGAATAAGGAACTGATTTCTGGATAATGGATTAAGTAAAAGGGGATTGGGTCTTGTCTATTTGACATTTTACCACAAAGTACCATACCCCTTATTAAAGATTTGGATTAATTTTGGAGGTTTTTACAAGAAAAACTTTTAGGAATAAGGGGCCTTAAAGGGTCAAATTCTTTTCCTGTGTCAAATGTGTAATCACAATAAAAAATCAAGGCTATATCAAGTTTGTACTTGTCCCAACTGTTCCAGGTTCAACCTCCTAGGTTTAATCAAGTGGAACCCCACTAAGCATGTTATAAGTTTTTTATCTTGATTAGAACAGAATTTTATGTAATTTTCCAGTTATCATTTTTTTTATTATTGATGACATTCTTTAGTTCATATTATTTTATGATGTTTATTCTTTTAATCTTAAAAATGTACTGGTATTGTCTATAATCTGCTAATTATACATTTTAGAAAATTCATTATATCTCTATTGCAGGTCTGGAAAAGAATTAAAGCAAGATGTAGCTACATGTGTTGGATTGATAGGAGGAATTATGGGACAGGATAGTCAAAGGTAACAATCAAAACAATACAAAGTTCCTTCTTTTGTCTAGGTTCCTGGGCCACTTAAAAAAAATGCCGGAGGGGGGCTTTAAAAAAAAAGGTCACAAACGCACAAAGGATCCTGACAAATTTAAAAAAAAACTAAAGCTGTTGATGAAATGCAGAAATAATCCAGATTTTTTTTTTGCCATGGAATAAAATTTGCCTTTGCTGGAGTGTTTTGGGGATATGGCAATGCCTGAAAACCTACACTTTTTTGCCCCCTGTGGAGCGTCACAAGGGGAAATGGAAATGCCGTCCATACTTGTTTTCCACACTTTTTTTGTAATGCTTTTACCAAATAAGTTTGTTTTTTTTGTTTGTGGCCTTATTATGAAGAGTTATAGATTAAGTTTGACTTTTACAGAAGTTATGGCCCTTTGATTTGGAAAATTTCAGTGAATTTACAATTTTCTGCACTATTTTTTGTAATGCTTTTACCAATTGATTTAATATTTTGTATTTAGTCTTACTGTGAGAAGTTACTGATTAAGATTGACTTCGGTTACGATTGAATGATTTTTATGGAATTACTGTCCTTGGACTTAAAAATTTTCAGTGAATTTACAGTTTTTCGCATTTTTTTCGTAATGCTGTTACCAATTGCTTTTATCTTTTGAATGTAGTCTTATTATGAGAAATTACAAATTAAGCCATTGTTTTTTAATTTTTAGTTTTACGAAATTATTTCACCGAAGTCATGAGTAGGAGGACGAAAAAAGAAAAAAAAGACATTTTAGAATTTTTTTTTTTAAAGATTTTTTTTTAAGATTTTTTTTTTTTTTTTTGATTTTGTTAAAGATAATACTTTTCTGAAAGTATTTAATATAGTTATAAGACAAAATAGGTTGAATTTGTGTTTGTATATTTGAAATTGTGTTGTTTTCTTTCTGTTTGACATTGTTTCAACCATTTTGAAATAATGTTTTGATATTCTGCCCACAAGGTTCTAGGTCCTGCCTTCTTTTCTTTCCCACTTTTTTCTAAATATTAAACAGAAATAGAGTTGAACATTCTTTTTATTATTTTTCAAACAATAAATGTATATGTATTTATACTCCATTTCACTCATCACTCCCACAGGCAAATCAGTTGCCACTTCTGTAGAGGAACGAATCATACTTTGGCCCAGTCCATGAATATAAGCACTATTTCCATATATTTTTTCTATTAATAGATCCTGGCCTATCGTAGAATCAGTTTGGGCCTTTATAAATTTGTTTTAATTGTTTTAAGACCAGGATCAAACACAAAGATGCAGAACGATGAATGCATCTTTCCTGTGCTCGCTGTTCAGGTAAAATGGTACAGTCGACTCCACTTAATCGCATATCGCTTTATTGCATATTTCGGTTATTAGCATAATTTTCTCCTGCACAAAACCATTTCCTAATATTCTTTTAGGGAAAAAATCGCTTATTTGCATAGGCCTTACAGGTGCATTTCGGTTTATTGCATAGAGAATTTTGCCTCATCGAGGTAAAGACAAATTCTATTTTAAGCCTTCGGGTCATAAATATGTCAATCATATTTATTGTTGTAAAAACTAGGTTATCATCAATCAGGAGGTGTTAATAATGGATTAAAAACATAATGGACATAAAAGACAATTTGAATGATTTCTAATTGCATTAAAATAAACAAGCACCTAGGTCAACAATGACTTCTGACGACATGCCAAACATCACCTTGTGATGCGGCTTGGGGTTCGGCTTGGGATATTTTTTGTCCCTATTTAAATTCTTCCGACTACAAATGATTATCAATGTAAATTTAATTTTCTTTAATGAGCTGAACAGTTTTTAGTGAGCTTGGGTTACTAGGCATAAATATCAACCGAAAATTAAAAGTCCTCATTCATTCAGTACAATGTCTAATGAAATTCAACTACCCTAAGGTGCCCCATACTATCCACACTTCATAGGAATATATTGAGGTCAATGACACGTATAATACACAACTATCAGTGTACAATGGTGATTGAACAGAGGAATAAAAACGCACAGACCATTTCAAAAGCCCAGAAACTGCAAACATTGATGAATATTATACTGAATCCTGTCTGAAATATGAAATATGGGATTTTCTTTCATAGAAAGGTCAGGAAATTACTTGACTATTTATAGATGAGAAACACGTGGTTTTACTTATAAATACACACGACGTAAAGAAGGTCAACAAACAAGATAAACACAATATATATTATTATTTATTGATAAAAGAACAATACAATGTGAAGGTCTATAACAATTAAATACCAGATCTGAAATGCTGAACAGTGATATCCCTGGTTGATCCACAGTATCGTCGTCTTACCTGAACTCACACTTCCGGTAAAATCGTAATTTCGGTTATAAGAATAGCCCGGTTATTTGCATAATTTTTACTGGCAAATAGGCTATGCAATTAAGCGGAATCTGTACTATTTTTCATTATTTTAGGTTGGCCTTTTGTTGACCCTACTTAAGTAAGTACTTCCGGACACTGTGATGGGACAAATTGTGCTGTCACCCAAAATGTTTTATTAATTCCAGGCTCTAACATTATTATACTTTTAAAAAATTGCATTATATTATTTGAATTTTATATAAATATTATGAATTTTTAAAATTTATGTGCCATTTGCAGAAAAAGGGGGGAAGTTTGACCCCAAACATCATCTGCTTAAAATAACAAAGAATCGAGGGGGTTTTGCTATGACTTTGATCACAATTTTAGTTAGAGAAATGAAGATATTACTGGAAAAAAGTCATTTTATAGCTCCCTCATTGTTTTAAAGGTGTGAATATTTCAAATGTTTCACTATTGTCGCCCTATGGGAAATAAATAGTACCGTTCTACCTTCAGATCTTTTGGGTGCTTCGCTCCAAAGTATTCAAAACAAACTTTGAACAACGTGGTTTTTACCGTAAAAACTGCTATGTCTTTCACTCGCAGTAAAGATTAAGACTATTAAAGATATAGCCAATAACCTTTAACCTTTTATTTTTTTGAAACAGCAAAGCACCGAAAGAAAAACGAAATGAAAGTCATTTTATTTTTTTTCCAAATTGCTAAAAATTGGGGTCGGCGGATTTGTAAAACTAAAAATAGAAAAACAGTGGCTTTAAGGTCGACTTTGGTTATGGTTGATTAATTTTTATGAAAATTTCAGTGAATTTAAAGTTTTTCCCCACCTTTTTTTTTCGCAGGGGACATTGAACATGGTTCTTTTATTATACTTTGGTAATTTAATTATAGAGTTTATTGAAAATCAAAAACTATAAGGAATGTGTCCATATAATATAATTTTTCCATCATCTGTGAAATTAATATGAATTTGATATAGCTAAAGCAGAGTGGCCAACCCTTACCATTTGAACATAAGACTTCTGATTTTAATTATTAAATTATGCCATACATGTAAGGAAGAAGATCTTACAATTTTCAATTTTTTAGCTAAAAAATAAAGATCTGGACTTCTGTCTTAGCTATGACTGTTGCTGGTTTTAAAATTAATAAAATATACCTAGCAGTCTTTTCAGCGTTTGCCAATAATGTATTTTACAATACAAAATGAACCTCATGGTCTTCAATCAAGCTCCTGTAGAAGCTTTGTAAAACAAAAAAATGTTTGCTCCTCACAAAAATTTCCAGCAGACCCCCAGCCTTACTATTTTTCATAACTTTAGGTTAGTAGCTCTGCCTAAGTCTAACACACAATATAATCAGACACACCATAGCATCATTAGTCATTTTAAATTTCAAAATATTCCCATGAAATATATCTAGCTTAGTGAAATAGGAAACATTATGATAGCGTACAAAAAGGCACATGGCTCAGGGTACAGGACAAACCTTCAGGCTAAGGCTGCATACCAAAAAATTAAAAATTGTTCCAGTAAAGGGTATTTGAGATTTTTATAATGAAAGTTTATGTAACATAAAATTAATACCCCTGAGGTCTAAATGTGGAGACATGCAAGTAATACCCCTGAGGTCAAAAGGTGGAGACTTGCAAGTAATACCCCTGAGGTCAAAAGGTGGAGACGTGCAAATAATACCCCTGAGGTCAAAAGGTGGAGACATGCAAATATTACCCCTGAGGTCAAAAGGTGGAGACATGCAAGTAGTACCCCTGAGGTCAAAAGGTGGAGACATACAAATAATACTCCTGAGGTCTAAAGGTGGCATCTTGCAAATATTACCCTAGAGGTTTGAAGGTGAAAACGTGCAAATATTACCCCTGGGGTACATTACATAAACTTTTTAAAAAAAAGTAAGTTGCAGTATATTTTTGCACAGTATAAATTTTCAGTTCATTTTTCAGGTATTTTCAATGGCTGTTTGGACAAATAAACAATGTAATAGATGATGACAGCAACAAGATAAAGCTGCTATTTATGGATTCTCTTTTGGAGGTATCACCTAAGCAGACATTATTTGATTTGAATTAAAACAAAAAGGATTGAATTAATGTAAATGGTATTTACACAGTCCTCTGTTATTAACATTACAGTAATAATAATTCAAAAATTAGACCAAAAATATGTGAACAACACATTGTTTAAAACATAAAAAAAAACAAGTGGTGATAGGAAAAATAAAATTCTGACATTATCATAAGGTTTTAAAATATTTTAGTATTTTTTAGCCCTAGTGATTGCTTTATAAGAGAATCATTTAGCAATTTATTTATTTTGCCAATTTTTGCTTACCTGTAGTTTCCTGTAAATCATCTCAGTATTTGATAATAGCCAAAAAGATGCACAATAGTGGTAAGAAGTTGTTTTCATTATTTGTTCAAAATGTTGAATGTTTTGTTTTTTTTTCTTTTTCAGACACTGAAGTATGATGATAAAAAACAAACTGGATCAAATTTGATGCATGTAAGGATCAGCTATAACCTTTATCTTTTATTATACAAATGAAATTACCTATAACACTCATGTCAAAGCGAGTGATACTCCAAGATATAATTGACAAGTTAGCAATGTTATCACATTTTTTTGTTATGTGTGATTAATATCTTGAAATTGTTGTTTCATTCTTAGTAAGATTTTTTGTATAATTAAAGCAGTTTTTATGACTAAATGATTTTCAAAAGTTTCTTTGACCTCATGGTTTGTGTACTGTTATCTTTTTTATAGATGGTAATGGCCAATGTACAGACCCTATTGGAGAACGCTGATACACCAGAAATCCTGATGGCTGTAGTTAAAATTATATTACATATAGCTAAACACTACAGTGGTGTATTTTCTTCACACTTCAGGGTAGGCACTATGATAGATACCAGGTTTACAGGAAAATGGGGGAGGGCTGTAGAATTCTACCTTTAGGATAGGCACTATGACAGATACCTGGTTTTCAAGGGGAAGGGTAAAGAATTCTACCTTCAGGATAGGCACTCTGACAGATACCTGGTTTAAAGGGAAATGGGGGAGGGCTATAGAATTCTACTTTCAGGGTAGGCACAATGACAGATATCTGGTTTACAGGAAAATGGGGAGGACTATAGAATTCTACCTTCAGGATAGGCACTATGACAGATACCTGGTTTACAGAGGAGAGGTTACATAATTCTACCTTCAGGATAGGCACTATGACAGATACCTGGTTTAAAGGAAAATGGAGGAGGGCTACAGAAGTCTACCTTCAGGACAGGCACTATGACATATCTGGTTTTCAGGGGGAGGGCTGAAGAATTCTACTTTCTGTTGTGTTGATGGACAGATGCAAGCTGGTTTATAAAAAAAAACATGAATTGGTCTTGAAATTAGGAAGTCAAAGGTCAAAGTCACAGTATCAAAAGTAGATTTTTCAAATGCAGAATATTCCAGTTGTGTGTTTTTCAATTACAAGTATTTATTCTATCATGGGGTATTAAACAACATAAAAGATTTGGATTGGATTGCATTGTTGGGATCACCTTTTTCTGAGGGAAGGGGTTTTAGGTAAAAATCGAGGATTAATGCTTGTTGCTCAGATATAGCCTGTATTTTCCGTCAGAATTCCTTCAAACTTTGATTTAGTGTTAGTAACAGTAAAGGCCAATGCATTGGATTAAATTATGAAACTATTAGGAATACTTTTTTATTTTTATTCATCATTTGTAGAAGATTTTGTTACTCAGATTTAAGAAGTTGTTCTTGTTCATGCCATTGTTAATCTTTTTAATGTAATAAGGACATGTTTGTTAAAGTTAGTTCAAACAAACTGTATTTTCTCATGATTGAAATTCATACAGCATGCAAGTTTGTTATTTACTCGGGCATGGTTTTAATTTTAGGACACAGTTGATATTCTGGTTGGCTGGCACATAGATACAACACAGAAAGATAACCTGACAACTTTCACCTCTAAGTCATTAATTGAAATGAGCACTTATTGGATAGCTGATTTTAACTTCTCGGTGACATTACTAGGACAATTTTTGGAAGATATGGAAGCTTATGCAGAGGTTTGTTCTTAAAAATCTGTGTATTGTCTTTACACATTTACATGAATTTGAATGATATTTCCTTTGGAAAATTTATGAAAAAAATCACAAGGTAATAATGGTGTCAATGAATCTGTATAAAATTATAACAAAACAAAAAAAAGTGTGATAGGAAAATTGTTTAGTCAGTTTTGTTGTTCAGAAGTATGTTAAGGGCTGTTTATGTCACATTTGGTGGTTTGATGAGACACTTGCATCTATATTTAAGAAAGATTAAATATAGTTAATAGATGGTATAGACAAATAGAACATTTTTACGCTAATTACTAATCATTACCTAATGTTTTTTTTTTCTTTTTTTTTGTGGAATGACGTTTCTTTTAAGTCTCGTTGAAAATGATTCCTTAGATACACATTACATGAATAGTATAATGTATTGTAATTTCTTGTAGGATTTGACATACACATTTTCTGGACAAGCATACCCAGATGAGGAGCTGCCATTACCTGAGGAATGTATTGTGAAAATTACTGCTCTATTAAAAGTCTTTACTACTGTAGTGAAGAGTTTAGGTGACAGTTTCTGTGGCCATCATCGTGGAGAACTCTCTAATGATGATATCATAGATGTAAGTTTAGGATCATGTGATGAACCTGATGCTGGTTGTCTATAAGCTTTTTAAAAATCAGTATTATTCAGATTTATGAAAAGGTTGAATTTATTATTTTGAATATGTTCCAAACTGACAGATACATTTATATGAAACAACCATGCAAATTAAACTTGTCTCCAACCCATAATTTTACATTTAGAAGGATTAGATAATTGAAAAATAAGCCCAGTTATATAAGTAAATAGTGATTTATCGCCTTGTCAATTTCAATTTTTTCCCTAGATTCTTCATTTTCCCAAAGAATTTCATCATTTCATTAAGTGTCATTCTCTGTAGAATCAGGCAGAGGTTGAAACTATTTGCACTATCAGAATATTCATTGAAATGCACTGAATAAGTATTTCAAGGGCAGACAACTCTGACAAAAATCTCAATTTCTAACATTCTACTGAAAATTTTCTGAACAAACCCACTAATACATAGATCAAATAATGATAGAGAAATCATCTTTGTGTGAAATTGTATTATCAGATCCTTCGATTTTTGACATACAATGTTTACGATATCACAAGCTTGTAAAAACATTCACTAATTTTTTCAACCGATACAAAGAACTCACTCTCAAATACATATGAAGTTGTAAAGGATTAACATGTGCCGTTATCTCTCACCCATTGTTTTACAGTAATATTCCACACAAAGCACAGAAAACTCCATACTCGATAAGTTGACTAAATCGTTGAATAGGCTCATTCGGAAGGGATATAGTTATGATATTGTTGACAAATCATGAAGGATAGGATTTTTAGCTCACCTGGCCATAGGCCAGGTGAGCTATTGACACCACTTGGCATCCGTCATCGTCGTCATTAACAATTTCTTCAAACATCTTCGCCTCTGAAACTGCTGAATAGATTTGCATGAAACTTACAATGACTGTTCCTTAGAGTATCCTGCACAAAATGACCGTTTGGATTTTTGATCGATTTAAAAATATGGCCGCTGTTACTAAAAATAGAACATAGGGATCAGACAGCAGATTTTTGCATATATCTCCATAACTGTTAGGTTTTGCCAAATTCTGATGACGGAAAAGTATTCAGCATGATGAGATCTATCTGTTGTCAGATTTTGGTGAAAATCTGTTGACCCATGTTGGAGTTATTGCTCTTTTTAGTCATTTTTTTCCTGTTCTTGATGTTATTACTTTCAAAAATCTTTTTCTCAAAAACTGTCGTACAGAATTCAATGAAAGTTGTAATTTTTATTTTTGTAGGGTATCCTTAACAAAATGACCATTTGGATTTTTGATCGGTTAAAAAACATGGCCACCGTTACTTAAACTAGAACATAAGGGTCAGACAGCAGATTTTTGCATGTATCTCCAAAACCGTTAGGTTTAGCCAAATTCTGGCATAGGGTAAAAGTATTCACCATGATGAGCTATCTATGGTATAATTTTGGTGTTAATCTGTTGACCCATGTTGAATTTATTGCCCTTTTTAGCACACCTGGCCGAAGGCCATGTGAGCTATTACCATTACTTGGTGTTGAATGTTCCTTAGGGTATTGTGCATGGAACTGATATGGGGATTTTTGTTCCGTCGAAAAACATGGCCACAGTTACTTTAAATAGAACATAGGGGTCAGACAGTAGTTTTTCCCATACATATCCTAAACCGTTCGGTATAGCCAAATTCTGACAGGGTTAGAAGTGTTCATCATGATGAGATCTATTTGTGGTCAAATTTTCATGGTAATATGTTAAGCCATGTTGGAGTTATTGTCCTTTATCGACATTTTTTGGCTATTTTGAATGTTATTTCTTTTAAAAATGTTCTCCTCTGACACAACTTGACCAATTGAAACTTAACTTGGTATGAATGTTGCTTGGGATATCATGCATTGAACTGATGTTGAGGTTTTTGATTCATCGAAAAACATGGCTGCCGTTACTAAAAATAGAACATAGGGGTCAGACAGTAGTTTTTCGCATATATCTCCTAAACCGTTATGTTTAGCCAATTCTGAAATGGTTGAAAGTGTTCAGTATGATGAGATCTATCTGTGGTTAAATTTCGGTGAAATTTTCTGTATATGATGTTATTACTTTAAAAAATCTTCTCCTCAGAAACTGCGCTACAGAATTCAATGAAAGTTGACATTTTCGTTTTATAGGATATCCTTAACGAAATGGCAGATTTTTGATCGCTGAAAAAACATGGCTGCCATTTCTAAAAATAGAACAATGGAGTTAGACAGCAGATTTTTGCATACATCTCCAAATCAGTCAGGTTTAGCCAATAGCTTTCAATTGCTGAAATGATCGTTATTATAAGGCTTACAGGTGTGTCCAATGAATCAAATAGAGTCAAAATTGTCTAACAAATCCTTGTTAGAGTTATTGCTCTTAAAAGGCAAAAATTTAACTAGATGAGCATTCAGGCTCCTGGGAGTCTCTTGTTGGACATTTTTTGCTGTTTTTGATGTTATTACTTTCTAAAATCTTCGCCTCAGAAACTACCATAGGGAATTATATGAAAGTTGGTAATTTTTGTTTTTTAGGGTATCCTAAACAAAATGACCATTTGGATTTTTGATTGGTTATAAAATATGGCCATCTTTACTAAAAATAGAACATAGGGGTAGTACAGTAGTTTTTTTTGCATATATCTCCAAAACCATTAGGTTTGGCCAATATCTTTCAATTGCTGAAATATCCTTATTATAAGGCCTACAAAAGTCTCCAGGGATGAAAGTTGTCAGTCGACTCCATATAAGAGTTATGCCCTTGAAAAGCAAAAAATTATTTTTTTTTTTGCAGTTTTCAGTCAATATCTTGGAAACTATAATAGATAGAATATAACTTTTGATTGATGAAATGATCTTCACGATCAGTCATACCAAAGTCTCCAGAGATCAAAGTTGTCAAGACGACTCCATATAGGAGTTATTGCCCTTGTCAGATAACTCTTTTTTAGAGTTATTGCCCTTGAAAGGCAAAAATTTAACAAGGTGAGCGATTGAGGCTCCTGGGAGCTTTTTATTTGGTATTAACATTGATTCAGTCATAGGGTCTTAATTTAGAAATTAAAACACTATATTTAAAAGCAGTTTTTGACATGATATTGGATGTGTCTGTATTGTATGTCTATAATGTACCGTGATTCTCAACCTGGCATGGGAAGAATTGTAATTGATTTTACATACTATGCAGACATAAATTTTTGTAGGTTTAAACTGGTCTGGAACTGGCATGTCAGTTAAATGCTAGTTTGTACATATCCAGTTTCTTTATTTCTGTTGTAACAAGGGACTCCGATCTTTTTGAACTGATTTTTAGATGTTTTTAATTGTATAATATTTTTTGTACAGTGGCCAGTGATCACACCAAAGCACTTTAACCCCCACCACATTCTCTGCGCCTGTCCCAAGTCAGGAATTTCTCTGTCTTGATTGGTTTTCACCTTTAATTTATTTTCCATATAACTTGAGTATATAGGGCAACTCTTTCACTGTACCTGTGTATAATGATGTTTTTGAGCCAGCTGTAGCCTACCCTGTGGTGTAAGGGTTTGGTCATTGTTGAATGAAGATTGATGGGTGCTCATTACAGTGGGATTGTTTTCTGTTTGGCATCTACACCATACCTTTTCTTGTTATACGTCTTTGATTTGTCTCATTTTGCCAGATTCTTACAAAGTGTTACACTAACTGATATTATGGTAATGTATACTGTTACACCATATATATCGGTATCATCTTTTAAATTATTGATTGTCAGCAATTCTGCATTAGACATGAGGAGTACTTCAACTTATTTGCACATCTGAAGTATTGTGCATTAATCAAATTATTTAAAACTGTTCAGAAGTGTCTTTTTCAAATTACCAAAGGTTGATAGCTTATTTGTTTAAATACATACTTATTTTTATGTAATTGTTTTTCTGCAACTGGCTTAATGAGGAATGCATTTATAACAGTTTTACTTCCTTAAGCACTATCCCTTGGTGCCTCTTGGAAATAAATGATAGGATGAATCTCAATACTAATCATCTTATAAGCACCTCCTGAATAACAATGTGTAGTTTCTCTTCTCCCCTGGACCGTCGTCCTACTGTTCACATCACTTGCTATAATGATATAATTCTACATGATTGCACAAAGAAACTCATTTTGTATGTCTTGATACATGTATCTGTTGTTTTGTCTTGTACACATTCACCAAATCAAGTTCTCTTAATTTAGAGAAATTTCTTCTTCATTATGAAAATATTGATTTTACAGATTTTAGAGAGAATTGTAAAAAGTGTTGATTTAACAGTGAAGCATTATTTCTCTGAGTACCTTCTGATATCAGGTAAGTTCTACCGTAAGGTTGCATTGATTCTACTTTCTATAAGTAGTTAGCATGGAGGTATTTTTATTAATTTATGTTATCAGGTCATGCTGCAAAAGGAGAATAATTGTGTGCTGAATATGTCATGTTATGTATTCAAGACTGGCTTCTGAAACATATGTTTAATAAAATGGATCTTCCCAATTAAGTTTATGAGTTATCTACTTCAAGCACACAAAAACACTTTACTATGTAATTGAGCTATTCATTATGTTTTAAAAAAAAATTGTTTTGGTTTTGTTTTACTGTAATCGATTTATTTTCAGCTCACAAGTGTATAAAGCTGATATTGTCACAGTTAGGAGAGTTGGGATTGCACTGTATGGAGACTGTTCTGCCATACATACTTATCCAAACATGTTCAGTCAAACTGCTCTCTAATCAGTATCTTGTGTCACTGTTGTCACTAACCAAAAAGGTATGTATTAATTTTAAAGGTGTGTTGGTCTCTGAATTGGATACTTTTTTCATCTACCATTGTCTTCATGTCTGATTGCCTATATTATTATTTGAACAGTTGAAAATCTTTTTTCATTATTACCATAAATGTATAATACATGTACCATATTTTCCTGTCTATAAGACGATATTTTTTTCTGCAAAGTGTCAGCCTTGACTTGTCGTCCACTTTGACTTATGTAAGGATTTTTCAAGAAAAAAATATTCATCTACAATGCATTTCATTAGATTTGTTTAGTTAACTTTTGGTCGCTTAATTTAATTCAAAAATAATTTGGGGTAAACTGCGTTCAACAAAAGCCGTCACTCAAACAGTGAAACTGGTGGTCGAACTCGAAGATTATTGATTATTGCCGCTATCCTTTATGAATGAATATGACAATGTTAATAAAAACTTTGGAACTTGCAAACCATTTAAATGTATAAGATGAATAAACAAACTCTAGGAAATATGTTAACAAAACACTTTTTTGACTGAAAAGACATTATCGAGTGTTTCAGAGTTATTAGTCCTTTAATAAGCAAATTTATACCCATTTACGGTTTGTTGTAACACATTTGCACATGGCTTAAATTATAATCAGTTGTGTTATCTAAATGGCTAATTGCAATCAAATTTACAGATAATAATTATTTTTTATTGTATTTTGTAATACCAGATAATCTTGTTTATTATGACCAATTCATCAAACAAATTTCCCGCTTATTTCACACATGGGTGCCCACATTTGACATATTAATGATTTTGTACACCTGATGATCTAAGGCTTCAGAGTGATTGACATGCCATTCAATACAAATAATTTCACTCATGGACAAACACAAATATTAAATTTAATTCAGAAATATTATACAAAGTGACACCGCTGGAATAATATGCTGTCAAAAACAAACTGCTCTGCATGGATCTCTGCTGATACCTATGATATAAATGCACATGTCTGACCCTAGACTTATCTGCCGAATTTGACTTATCTATGTTTTTTTCGTCGATTCTGGTCAAAATTAGGCAATTCGACTTATAGTCCGGAAAATATGGTATGTGTTTGCTAGATTGGGATGTGGATTATGCACTATTTTACATGACAATGTAATTCCAAGGAAAAGTGAAAATTGCTTTCATTACCATAAAATTTTATATCAGTCAAGTCTTATTGGACAATTAGTTTAGTTTATGTTGACCAAGTGGAGTATAATTGACATTTTCATTCGATAGTCTGCCTTTTCATTGCTGTCATAGCAATCTGCCATTTTTGTTTACTGCGGAAGAGGAGTTTTGTTTTTGTTTTTTTTTTCTTCTTGCATTGATTTTGATACAGAAAACTTAAGTTTTTTCAGCTGAATTAAAAATGGATTCAATGTTTTTTTGGACTATTTTGTAAATAAACTCTTCAATGGTAAATAGATTGTATTTCTATTATTGTTTTTAGGTGATAGAATGTTTTGGAACCAACTTGCCTGTCAGTTTTGTCTCCCAGTTGTTGGCTCCCTCTACAATGTTACATCACACAAGGTTCTCTCATAGTGAAAAGGTAAACTTCATCCATCTTAGTACATTTGAATAGTTCAGTGTTAATTTGATAATGGAACTGTAATTGTTTTTCACATACCCTGCCACATGAAGTGACCAGGTATTATGTGAAAACCTTAGGGAAAATAATTACCCCAGTATGACGATTCAATTCTGTCTATTGGAAATTATAATGACATTCTTGAAAGTATTTTGTTGTTGTTGCAGGTTTTACAGTTGACAGTGAACATCTATCATGAACTGATGGCTCTCAAGAGTGTTCCTTTACTGGAAGAAGCATACAAGTAAGGAGTAAACAACAGCTTACAAAATGTCCTCTGATCAAGTCTGCTTTGCTTGGCATCCATCGTTGTTAACAATTATTCAAAACTCTTTTCCTCTCACACTACTTGACCAATTAGAGCCAATCTTGGTATGAATGTTTCTTGAGGTATCCTGCATAGAACTGTTGTTTGGATTTTTGATCCATTAAAAAAAAACATGGCCAATGTTATTAATAATAAAACAAAGGGTCAGACAGAAGTTTTTTGCATATATCTCTGTAACTTAAGTTTAGCCAAATTTTGACATGGAGGAAAAAGTGTTCAATATAATGAGATCTATCTGTATTAAAATTTTCGTTTTGATCTTTTAAGCCATATTGGAGTTATTTCCCTTTTTCAACGTTTTTTTGCTCATTTTAATGATTTTTCTTTAAAAAATCATCTATTCTGAAATTACTTGACCAATTTGAACTTAATTTAGTAAGAGTGTTTCTCAGGGTATTCTGCATAGATCTGTCATGGGGATTTTTGATCGTCCAAAAACAATGGCCACTGTTGTTAAAAATAGAACGTAGGGGTCAATTTCTTACATCTCCAAAACCATTAGTTTTTACCCAAATTCTTTCAATTGTCGAAAAGATCCTTATTATTAGGCCTACAAAATTCTGTGTAGGATCGAAGTTGTTGGATGACTCCTTGTTAGAGTTGTTGCCCTTGAAAGGCGATATTGGAATTAGGTGAGCATTTCAGGTTCCTTGGAGGATCTTGTTTTAATTAGAAATTGTAAGGGTGATTAAAATACGAAGTTCATTTTACCTTCTGGTATTACTTTTTTTTTTAAATGAACATGAAGACATAAAAATGAAGTGTATATTTCTGGTGAACAAAATTTATTTTACTTATATTCTGAAAATTGTATAGCTGTTTCATCAAGTTAAAAATGTAAAAAGCTTTTCTCAACCTTTTACCAGATTTGTAGTTGGAGACCTTCAGAGGGCATACAATATCTTACTACATGAAGCGGATGCAGAGAAACAGATATGTGTTATACCAGCTAATCCTTTTGACCAAGAAAACTACCGTATTAAACAGGCAGAAGCTGTTTGTATCTTCAATCTTTGTGCCCTGGCAGAAATCTGTAACACAAAAACTAATCTCATTGCAGTAAGTATGTTGGCAGCATGTTATTGTGAATGGTGAAAATATCATATGTAGCCTGACTGATTACTTCAGCATGAATAGTCAATAATACATAGTTAATTTTATAGACAGCTTATTTTATAGAACATAAATGTCTCATGATATGTTTTTTTTTCTCAAATAGTACTTAAATAATGATATCAGTACATGAAAGTGCTATGAACTTACCAATGTCCACTGTTGCTAATTTTCTTGATATCTGTGAACATATTCTCAGGTATCAATTTTGGTAGTTTCAAAAAATTACTCTTTTTAAAGTGTTAAAATCATGTCTACAGTATCTCCTCGTTGAAGTTATCATCTGATATAGACTTTACTTTATATTGTTTACAGAATGGCTGTTTGATTTATTGAATAAATTTGACAGTACACGTTTGTAAAGCTTTGAGCTGTACAATTTGTTTTTTTCTATAGAGAAAAACAATGTTTATCTTTTAGATGTGGGCACTCTCACCAAGTTTGTTCAACTTGATAAGTCAACACTTCAACCTTGTTGAAGAGATTATATGTGAAATGTTCCCCTCAGTACATTATGCTATGTTGAACACCCTGTATTCACACTGTACAAGGTAAGGAATAGTTCTTTTTTTTTTGCTACAACATTTCAGTATTTTGAATTATTGTAATACATGCAGTATTCTAAGATTTTGAGTTTGGTTTTAAACAACTGAAATTTGAACTCAGGTATACTTGTCACTTTACAAACATAAGGGTTGTTGTTGAGCTGTCTACTAAAATTCCTTTTATTGAAAGCCATGATTAGTGACCAATAGTTTATGAACATTACTGTTTTAATGCTTTCATATTTTTTAGTTATATTATGTAGACATGGTCATTTCATATTGAGTAGTCATCTGACCCAGAAAGACTTTCAGTTTGTTGATATTTTGGGGTATACTTTGTAGATCTGGACATTTCATATCCAGCAGCCATGTCACCCAGAAAGACACTAAGTTTTTTTTTATATTTTTGTGTTATATTTTGTAGACATGGACATTTTATATCCAGTAGTTATCTCACCCAGAGTAATCTTCAGGAAGGTTCAGTGATGGCCAATGCCACAACCAGTGGAAACTTCTCTCAGATTGTTAATTTATTGTCAACTCAATTGGCCAATCCATCAGTTTCTTATGATAGCAGGTAAGCTAATTTTACCCAGTCTCAATCTGCAAATCCTTCCCCATATTAGCACCACATGAAGACAACGTATTTCTGATACAGTTTCAGCCTTTTATACCTGGTCCTTGTTTTAGAAATACCTGGTCAATGCTTGAGTTATCATTCTTTCCAGTTTCCACTCAAAACAAATATGATGACTTAACAGTTTGCTGACCTGACAGCAGACCAGATTGAAAAGAAAGTAGACATGTGGTTACAGAATTTACTGTGGTCAGTAGGTTTTATGTTACTTGAGTTTATGGGAGCAACTCTTTCACTGTACCTGTGTATTATGTTTTGGGGCCAGCTGCAGCCTGCCTTGTGGTGTGAGGGTTTCCTTGTCATTCATTCAAGACTGTTGGGTGGCCTTAGGCTGACAGTTCCATCCCCATGGAGTTGTTGCCTCTTTGATATATTCACCATACCTATTCTCGTCATATTTATAAACATAAACCTTGCTACTTACTTGAGTAAATTCTGTACCCAGTCACTAAATGACTATGTAACTCATAATTGCCTTACAAAGTTTAGGGTAGGAGTATGTAGGAATCACCCTTTCTGCCTATCTATCTGTACTTCCAACTGTCCAGGTCGGGTTAAAAATGTAAATGTGACTTTGCCTTAATTGTGCATTGGATTTAAAAAAAATATTAGATGGTTAGGCATTATATGCAGATCTGCATGAAGAACAACAATATTTGTCCATTGCCTGCTAAGGGAGATAATCCAACATGAGAGTTTTATATGTTTAAACCTTGGTAAGTAGAACTCAAGGGATTTTGATGAAATTTGATAAGAAAATTAGGCATTATATGGAAATGTTTATGAGTTAAGGTAATGAATGATAGGTCACTGCAAGGGGAGATTATCCAACTGAAAGATTGAACAAAATTTTAAATCAGTAGTACAGGAAATTTTCTATTATTAGCTTGCTCTCAATATTTCATGATATATTTTACTTTCACTTCATGTCTTTTTTCCAATATAACTTCTAGCTGTGAGTTTCTGTAATGTTTTCATATTGATGTTCATTTTCAGGTGTTTGAGTTTAAAGTGGGTTTCAGATATAATATCAAACCTGCAGACCTCTGCTTTCATGTTTAGTGGAAAAGATTTTGAAAGTCTGATTAGAAATATAGTTCAGCTAGGTATGTGAATTACATATTCAAGGAGTTTTGTATGGTTAATATATTATGATAGAAATAGCGTTTCGTTCTTTGAGTCGCATAACTTTATAGTAACTCGTGTGTCTAGAATAATCATTAAAAAATTTCAGGTTGCAATCTTTACTTGTTGGAAGATTTTAAGAAAATAGACGTTAGTTGAGTAATAAATGAACAACTGTTACTTTGAATTGATACATGTAAATGCTAAACATGTATGTTACTTTGTATTAGGTCATCAACATGACTACAACACAACTATAACTGTGTGTCAGACATTACAGAACATCTTCAAGATCACAAAGAAGTTATCCCTATCTGTTATTCAAAGGTAGGAGCATTTCTCATCAAACATCACATGGTAATCTACCTTTCAGTTCACTTTAATAGATGACACAAAAGATTTTTTTATGTCCATGCAGTGTCCTAGGCATATATCTTTTATGCCCATGCAGTGTCCTAGGCATATATCTTTTATGTCCATGCAGTATCCTTTGCATATATCTTTTATGTCCATGCAGTATCCTAGGCATATATCTTTTATGTCCATGCAGTATCCTAGGCATATATCTTTTATGTCCATGCAGTGTCCTAGGCATATAGTTCTATTGTTCTGTGACACTTTTACTGACTTTTTTTATGCTAGCTGATATTAATATTAATATAAATTTACATGTCCTTCTTTCTAGGGCTCCTTTTCAATTTTAAGTTTGGATTTTTCATTTTTGGGTTACTGGACTTTATTCATACAAAAATGTAGAAGTTCCCTGTTTTTGAATTAAAGCTAAAAAAATCTTGCTGCAATGTCCATTAAATTTTGTTGAATTGTTTATTTACACGAATGTAAGGTCCCTTTCAATTTTTATAAATTTTTGATTTTAAGATTAAAAGTGATAGGATTTTATTCATAAAAAAAGAGGGGTGCCATTTTTAGCTCACCTTGCCAACGGCCAGGTGAGCTATTGCCATCACTTGACATCCGTCGTCCGTCATCGTCGTCATCCGTTAACAATTTTTCAAAAATCTTCTCAGAGCTACAGGAACTACAGAGCAGAATTATATGAAACTTTGCACATGTGTTCCTTAGGGTATATTGCACAAAAGTTATGTTTAAATTATTGATCCATCAAAAAACATGGCTACTGTTACTAAAAATAAAACATAGCGCTCAGACTGTAGTTTTTCACATATATCTCAAAAATCATAAGGTTTAGCCAAATTCTGTTGGATTAAAAGTGTTCAGCATGATGAGATCTATCTGTGGTCAAACTTTCATTTAAATCTACATAGCTATTTAGGAGTTGTTTCCCTTTTTTTGACATTTTTTTTTTTTTTTGTTATTTTTAATGTATTTCTTTCAAAAACTTCTCCTCTGACACAAATTGGCCAATTAGAACCAAACTTGGTATCAATGTTCCTTGGAATATCTTGCATGAAATATGTGTTTAGATTATTGATCCGTGAAAAAACATGGCCGCTGTTACTAGAAAACATAGGGGTCAGACTGTAGTTTTCACATATATCACCAAAACCATAAGGTTTAGCCAAATTCTGATATGGTGGTAAAAGTGTTCAGCATGATGAGATCTATCTTTGGTCAAATTTTCATTTTAATCTATCTAGCCATTTAGGAGTTATCTCCCTTTTTTGATGTTTTTTTTTGCTATTTTTAAAGTATCTCTTTCAAAAATCTTCTCCTCTGACACTACTTGACCAATAGGAACCAAACTTAGTATGAATGTTCCTTGGGGTATCTTGCACTAAAGTTATGTTTAGATTTTTGATCTGTCAAAAAACATGGCTGCCATTACTAAAAATTGAACATAGGGGGTCAGACTGCAGTTTTTCACATATATTTCCAAAATCATAAGGTTTAGCCAACTTCTGACTAGATTAAAGTATTCAGCATGATGAGGTCTAATGATTTTAATCTCAATTTCATTTCTTTCCTTTACATGATCTTTTCTTCCAGTTACCTACTAGATATTCTTATCAGTTCATACCTTTATTTCAACTGATGACATCCTTGCGCTCATTTTTTTCTGAAACATAATGGTCTGCGAAGACATTGTTTTGTACCCTGTAGATGTAGATGTAGATTTGACTGTAACTCAGAAGTACTTTCCAGTACCTAATTAGACATACTTCCACAAATTGCCATGAAATTGTGAATTGTTTATTTTCCATGATTTAAGCTTCATTTAGTTTTCTATTTGTCTTACTGTCAAGATTTGGGGTATATAGAAATCAAATGGTTTGTTTGTTTTATAATTGTTAATGCAAGTATTTAAGTTGTTTGACCACTTCCTTTCTGGTGAAAATTTTTATCTGTGACAATCTGTTAATCACAATCAAAACTCAGATCTGCATTATGTTGTTGCAACACTTTTCCCAACTGTTCTAAGGACTTATATAGGTGCACTCCGTGAAGTATTTCATCGGTAAATAAGTGTATTTTGATGTGTAATATCTCAAGTTTAGTTCCTGCTGTCCTCTGATTAGCTTACCTGGACCAATGGTTCGGAGGCAATTGGAGGAGTTTTCACCTTTATTAACTGCCTTTTTTGCTTTTTTTTAGTTGCCTGAAGCTGAGTGTATATAAATTAACAGACAGTAATGAGATGGTCCGAAGAGCTTACTTTGATTTGCTGAAAGCTTTACCTATTGATGTAACATTAAGGTTTGTAAAAAAACAGTAGTATAAATCATCATATATGGTTTACTTTGCAATTCATCTTGTGATTAGGAGCAATGCTTTAAAATAAAGGTTCAATTAATGCTTTAAAGTTTGATAGAGTTTATCCCTAAATGCTCTTCAATTATGTTATCAGTGTAATGACTATCTTAAACATCAGGAAATTGCAATCTTAGGTTGGATTAATTGTAAAACTGTTGTAGGTGCCACAATCTTCTCCATCTCTGTGATGATGACGACCAGTCAATCAGTATCCAGGAGAGTGCAGAGGGGGTTACAGCTGCCTGGTTAGCCAAGCGTAACGTCATAAACAAGATACCCAATATGTCATTCCATTCCCACAGCTTCAAACAGGTTATGGCTTTCCTTCTACAGAAAACTCCACCAAAGTAAGTTTCAATCTTCAAGGTTCACAAATGGAAGCAGATAAAAATTGGTACTCTGTATTGATGTTGGCATGTACAGTATGTTGTACTTAGTAATTTGAACAAGTAACTATGAAGTAGTATATTTCTTCAATGAAGAGGGAGACTTAATATAATTTTGTCAAGTAATCTCTAGGAATAAGAAGGTTTTTTTCTTCTTAAATTTGTAAAAATATGAAAATGAACATAGTATGATATAATTTACTCCTACTCTATGATAGTTATACTTTGACAGTCAGTATGGTAGTTGGAATTGATAGATTATATTATATATTGACAGTCAGTCGGGTAGTTGGAATTGGTTGGAAGCAATGTTCTACTCCTGTCAGCATGAGAACAAAGATATAAGGAAAGAAGAGGCCTTCAAAATCTCTGACTTTGTAAGTAATTTGTTCAAGGGTAGACAATTTTAGTCCTGATATGTCAGTGGTTAAGTTGTTATTATAAATGTTAAATGTCTTTCTTGATTTACAAATGAATAGAAATACAGGTTTTATTCTGTAGCCTGATATAAAATGATCTGTAAATACATGTAATTGTAGGTTGATAGTAATCAGGCAGTACTGTGGTTCTGGGCAACTTGGGAGACAGCTCAATACTGTGTATTAAATAGATTAAGGACACCACTGGGCAAGGCACAGGATACATTTACGTCTATAGAAGGAGTGCTGAAATCTCTTGCAGCAGACTCGCTGCATCATAATGGTGATAACTCTAGATCTAAGGATGATGGCAAGGGTAAATTTATTGTAATAAGGAAAACAAGATTAAATCTCAGTAGATAAAAAAGATATATATCGTGAGCATCACATAGATGTTCAGTCAAGCTGGTATAGGTATCAGACAGGCCCGCTGAAATGGGTCAGGGAAGTAAATTCGAAGTGAAAGTAGCCTTTAAATGTATTTAAAATTAAAATATGTAGTTCAAAAACAAAGGAAAAATAAAAAAAATTCATACAGTATCTAGTTCTGGTACGCTGAATTATTTTTATATAGATGGAAAATTGTTTACCTACCCAATCTAGTGCCTTATAGCTAGCGTCTCTGATTTTTCAGATGTATGAAAAATGTATAAGTGCGATGCCCAGTTAATTATAGACTGTGCCTACTTCATATTATACAGCGGAAGGGAGCTAAATAATGGAGGCACACTTCTTATCCATTCAGAATTTAGTGGAAGTCAGAACTCCCACGAAGTCCTGTATGGATAGCCAATATTAATTGATGTCTCTAATACGCTCCCAAAGTAAGCGTTTATGGTTGTATTATCAACTTGGTTCTGTATACTTATGGCAAGAAAAAGCATCAATATCTGGTTTGTAGCTGCATTTTCAGGAGCTAAAAAACAGCATAATGGCGGCTTCATTTGCGTATACTTGTGTATATGCGATTGAGAGCCAATTCAGTCTCTGAACATATTTGCTAGTTTTGATAATTAAATACAAATAGAATCATAGCTTTTCCAAGGTAGGGTTGGCCTCATAGTCTGCAGTATGGCACCCAGATGTTTATGAAAATTATGTAATCAGTATTACCCATAATTCTTGAGTCATAAAAATTGTGACACGAAAATGAACCAAAACGAAACAAAAATAATGAATTGAATTGTTATAATTAAACTATACTATATGAAACAGAATGAAGAAAAAAACTAAATGCAACAAAAGAAATATTTATAGACGTTTCGCAAATTATAAGAACCATAATGTTAATTAGTGGTGGACAATTCGACCTAAAGACATTTCGGACCCTGACCACCAATAATTCCTTATGAATGCCAGACATTTCAGCCAATAGACATATCAGACCATGACAATCAGTATAATGCTTTAGGACAAATATACAAAATTTGCCATACTTGTAGGTTATAAGTAAAAAATATCAAATCAGAGCTGGCAAAAATTATCAAAGTTGTTTTTACTTAATGTTTCTTCGAGAGCGTTAAAGGGTTTCACCTTCATCATATTAAGTTAAGAATATCTTACTATTCAGACAAAATTCTTTCAACATACTGAATAATTATCTACCTACTGCCATGATTCTGCAAAATATCCGTAATTTCCTTTGACAATATTACATCAATCTACTGTGACATTGCTAATAAAAAGAATAACACCAGTTTTGAACATCTCCATAGAAGATCACAGTTTTAGGCAATCATGCTCATTGTGACATTTTCTGTCTTGACTTCAAAATTCTTTTATTCTGTACACATCAACTGTCAGGGTCTATGCCATAAGCCCTCCAAAACAAAAGACCCCCTTCCCAATCTTTTTTTAAATTTTATTTCTCTTTTTTCTTGTGTGTTTGAATGATACATATTTTTTTTTTTTTTTATTTTCTTTCTTTTTTCCTCCTTTTATAATTGGTATATTGATTTTTTGTCACCAGAATCATTTGAAGTTTCATCTATGAATTGAAAAAAGCTGTCATAAATGCACTTTGTAAAAAAGAGATTTTTTTTATATGTTAGCTTTCTAAAGAGTGTGAAAAAACTGTATCGAAAGATATGGAAAACAATAGCATATGGTTTTATGATATAATGTACAGAAAACATTCCATATTGTCCTAATTAGTATCTTAACAAAAATAATGATAAAAATGACTGAGTTGACTTCTGTTGAAATGAAAACAAAACATTAAATGTTAAATACCTCCTGATTGACTTTGATTTCAAAGTAATTAAAGTTTGTTATCATAGTTAAATAATCCATTATGAACATTAAGAAATTTTTTAAATCTCAAATTTTATAAATTTAGTATTTTTATTAATAATTTTGTCTTATATTTTGTTTCTGTTGTAGGAAAGCATAGTAATGAACAGTTGCGTATACACATTCTATTACTGTTCATGGAACATCTTGAGAAATTACTGTATAATGCATATGAGGGCTGTACTATTGCTATGCCTATGTCTCCGAAGGTAATATATAGTTCAGTGATTCACAGAGAGAATATGAGTAATGAATGGTTATAAACACTTGAAGTATTAAGTTATTCAAATGACTGTTATTGTGAGTGCTTTTTTTTTAATGTAATTAAAGTAATACTGAATATTTTGTGAACAATACATTGTTTACATTACGTCTACAGACAGCACAATAAAACATTTAATGAAGTAGTAAGTACAACTTGCCTGTCTTTCTGTCCAATAGTTTTTGTCAGCTAAATTCCTCTTTAACTGCTCTATAGATTATGGTGATTTTTTTATATAATGGTTAGGCATTATATGTAGATGTACATGTTGTCTGATGGCAGCAGAGGGAGATAATCCAACTTCAGGGTTTTACATGATACTCATCCCAATTTGCTGATGAATTTCTTTTGAAAGATAATGTATCATATGTTTAGATGCATGAATAAAAAATATTGGTTTGGGTCACTGCAAATTGCAAATTTAGATAATCCAACTTAGGAGCTGAACATGATGAAGTCAACTACTAGTGAAGATTGCTTACAATGTTTTTTGTTATGTATGAAAACTAAAAATACATTTACCTTGTAGGCTGTGAGGACATTCTTCAGAGTAAACAAAGGTACATGTCTAGAGTGGTTGTCAAGGATCAGAAGTCACATAATAAAGATAGCATTGCATAGTGGACTTCCTGCACTTGCAGTTAGACATGCTCATGAGCTGCTTAGGGATATGAAGGAGAATGGCTTGGTTCAGGCAAGTTTTCTATTGTTTTATGATAAAGTCATTTAATTAACTATTCAAAACTTTAAACCTTTTGATGTAAGAAACATGTATGACTTAATGTATCCTTTATTATCCTTGTGTGCTTTATGATGGAAGGTTATAATAATGTTAACTGTCTGTCAGTCTGTTCATTTTTTAGAATAAAATTTATCATAAATTCTTCTTTGAACCGTAAGCTGAAGAAAAACGTTCAACCTGACATTTCTTACATGTATCATTATACCTGCATTTTTTTTAATTACAGAGTTCAGAATTTGAGCAGACAGTGCTGTATCTTGTAAAAGGCTTGCTTGCTCTGAGAGAAGGGGATGCTTTGACTGGTGTGTACAGCTGGTGTAAAGATGTCATGGGTAAAAAGTTGATGTGGATAAAAGCTGCAGTTGAGAAAGCATCCGGAAGGTGGGTTTTAAGGGCATTTATTCGGGGTGATTTTTTTTCTGCTCTTTTGTGGAATTCCGCTATTACAAATCCACATTTTAGCATTACGATTCTTTTTTTACTGTATATTTACTTCTGATTTTGCCAATTTCCACTTTGTTTGTAGACCATGTAAGATCATCCCTGATTAGCATGCTGCAAGTTCTATTGAAGGAAAATGCTATTGTCAGAATTTGTAAAAACCGTAGGGTTGAGCTTCTGATGTGATGTAAATGTGTTTAAATGGAGGGAAAAAATTGTCAAATATATGTAGGTATTTGTCCTCTACCATCTTTAGCCAAAGGGGACTTTAGATTTGCACACTGTCCGTCCATCTGTGGCTTGCAGATATTGAGCTGATTTTTGGTATGTGAGTCTACTTGATGAGTTACAGATCATGTTTACATTTCGTTCCGCTTTGCTGATTTTTTCCAAAGTTACCAACTTTCAGTTGTACATGCTATACCAAAATTTCAGTTTTAAAGAAAACCTGTTAACATTATCTCATTGTGACAGTATGTTGACATAACAAAAGTTATAAAAAAAACAATTAATCCCCAGTTACTCACATTTTTGCCATTCATAATCATGTTATTTTAAAAAGAATTTTCCACTTGAAGTCGAATTCCTCAGTCCTTTCCTATTTCATAATATTACATACATTTAGTCATCAAACATGTTGTAATTATGTGACCTTTTTTTTGTATTTTGTGACAGCCTCCAGAAGAGTTTCATTGAGTGTTCATCCATCTGTTGCCTGGTGCATTTTGTAGTGGTGACACAAAAATGATCATTTTTATAATTTCTTATTATTATACAACATATGAAAGCAACACAAAAAATAATATTAACAAATACACCATTATATTGACATATTGAACAGGCAAGACTTATCCCTGTGATAACAGTTAATGTAATTTAATTGTAATCTTTCATCAGCTATTTGAAAAATGGTTAAAGAATTTTTCTAAGAATTTGGTAAATCAAGTTTTTTGTCAGGTTTTAATCTTTTCATACAGATATGAGAATGCAGGAAAAGAGTTTAAGAATTCCATAAAGACTTTGCTGAACCCAGATGACATGGAAGTAGATGATAAACCTGATGTTGCTGTACCAACTAAAATCACTGGTATACTGAGTAAACACAGTACTACTACACCTATACACCAAGAATCACATCTGCCTGTGTCAAGGCTCAGGCTGGTTGTTAACCAGGTAAGGTTACCTACAAGGCTCAGATGGGTTGTTAACCAGATAAGGTTACCTACAAGGCTCAGATAGGTTGTTAACCAGGTAAGGTTACCCACAAGGCTCAGATTGGTTGTTAACCAGGTAAGGTTATCTACAAGGCTCAGATTGGTTGTTAACCAGGTAAGGTTACGTGCAAGGCTCAGATTGGTAGTAAACCTTGTATTGTTACCTGCAAGGCTCATATTGGTTGTTGAATAGGTATTGTTATCTGTAAGGCTCAGATTGGTTGTTTACCAGGTATTGTAACTCACAAGGCTCAAATTGGTTCTTTACCTGGTATTGTTACCTTCAAGTCTCAGATTGGTTGTTAATCAGGTATTGTTACCTACGAGACTCAGATTGGTTGTTAACCAGGTATTGTTACCTACAAGGCTCAGATTTGTTGTTAACCAGTTATGATTACGTAATTGGCTCATATTGGTTGTTAACCAGGTATGGTTACCTGCATGGCTTAGATTGGTTCTTAACCTGGTGATGTTACCTGCAAGGCTCAGATTGGTTGTTAATAAGGTATTGTTACATACAAGGCTCTGATTGGTTGTTAACCTATGAAGGTTTCTGATTATTTGTTGATTGCATTGTCTTACTTAGATTTGTCATTATTGTGTTGTTTAGCCCTGAATAAATTGGTCTACTAAACATATTAGAGTCTGTCATGATTAGTTACAGATTGAGTTTAAGTTTTACTCAAAACCACATGTGGGGGCATCATTTGTGTCTCACAGACACAATAACACATCTGACAAAGTGCTTTTTACAATTATGAGTTATGATATAGCTGTATGAAGGTTAAATGCGGGGGCATCACTTTATCTAGTTTTTCACTTAATTCCTTTTATATATTATTACCATATTTTTCAGACCTCAAGTCAATATTTTTTTCAGGAAAGTGTCAGCCTCGACTTATATAAGGATTATTCAAGAAAAAAATGTACAATGTAATTCATTAGATTTGTTTAGTTCACTTTTGATTGCTTTAATTCAAAATTTTTGGTAAACTGCAATCAACGAAAGCCAACACTCAAACAGTCAAACTGGCAATTGAATTGGAATATTATTGATCATTGCCGCTATCCTTTATGAATGAATACAACAATCTTAGTGAAAACTTTGAAACCGTTAAAATATATAAACGAACTCTAGAGGATTCCGTTAATTAAACCCTTTTTAACTGGAAATATATTATCGAGTGTTCTGGAGTTATTAGTCCTTTAATATACAAATTTATACCCATTTACGGTATGTCGTAACACATTCGCACGAGACTCAAATTATAATTAGTTAAGGTGTTATCTAAATGGCTAATTGCAACCAAATTTGCAGGTAACAATTATTTTTTATTGTATTTCGTAATACCAGGTAATATTTACTAATTACCGCTCTTAATTATGACCAATTCATCAAACAAATTTCCCGCTTATTTCACACATGGGTGCCCACATTTGACATATTAATGATTTTGTACACCTGATGATCTAAGGCTTCAGAGTGATTGACATGCCATTCAATACAAATGATTGAACTTGCAGATAATGTACACTTTTAACAAAAACACAATGATTAATTTAATTGAGAAATATTAGCTTAGTAACATCGCTGGAATAATATGGTGTTGAAAACAAACTGCTAAACTCGGATCTCTGTTGACACCTACAATATAAATGCACACGTCTGACCCTCAACTTTCTGCCGAATTAGACTTATCTATGTTTTTTTTTGTCAATTTTGGTCAAAATAAGGCAATTTGACTTATAATCCACATCGACTTATAGTCCAGAAAATACAGTTAAGAGGGGAAATATTACTTCATCACATATAAGTTTTTTGTTTTTGTTTTTGTTTTATAGATATTGACCTGTCAAAATTCTTTGTGACAGGAACCCCAGAATCCTCAAAGTACATACAGAAAGATTTCACCACATTAAGTGAGTGGTTAATGACCAATGATTTGTGCTGTATTTCAGGTATTAGATTGTTACCAGAGTTTGGGTGATTGGCAGTCTGTTATAGAGTGGCAGGAGTCAGTTGTAGAATATAGACAAGATTCATCACTGACATCTCTACAATCTGCTTTCCATACAGATATGGATCCTAACTATGTGAAGTAAGATTCCTATCGAAATCTTCTGTATTATTTTACCCTCCCCCAAAATCAAAGATTGGGGGTAGATAGGAATCACTGGTCTGTCTGTCTGTCCACCTTTCTTGTAAGTGCAATTCCTAAACTGCTTGAGTCAAAGGACACCAAAGGGAGATAATCCTATTTCAAGATATTATTAACCACCTCCCAGTCAAATGGTCACCCGCTTAAGTAGTACCAAAAACATACTGAACCTAGAAATATGCATTATAAGTGTATTATTTGTGTGTATTCTGATCAAAAGTAGTCAAAATAATGCTTAGAATGTATTCTTTAATATCATATTTGTAATTTATACAAAAGTGTATGAATATTGTTTACATGTGTGAGTAATTTGCCTCCAAGCTGTCAGTTAGCAGAAAAGGTAAAAACATTGATTTCAGTATTTTTTATTCAAGTAAATTTTGTGAAGAATTTCTTCGGTCATCATACCATTAAAGTAATGATTTTGAAAGCCTTATTTTCTAAGCTTTGCAATGGTATGCAACTTTAAGGTGTCATTTGTCCTAGGAATTCACAGTGAAACATTGAAAATGACTTGTTTAACATGTAAAGTAATTGAAACATTAGAAGTGGTTAGTGAGACCAAAGGTGATTACATATAAAACTTAGCGCAACTCTTCCAAGTCTGCTTGTGGAATTTTGATGAAATTTTATATGAAAGTTAGGCATCATAAGTAAATGTGCATGAAGGATTATAACTTCTGTCAGGAGGAGTTGAAAAGGAGATAATTAAACTTGATTTTTATGTTGAAGTCCATGCTGAAGCTGGGGTATTCTCTTTGTGAGTTTGCTCGCAGTATTTTTAATTAATGACAAATATGATACCTCCTCTTGTAGGAGAGGTCTATATATGGTCTGCAATCACCTTGTCTCTTTCTTTGTAATTTTTTTACGCTGCTTTTTCATCTCAATGGCCAAATTTTGTAATATGACTGTGACGTCATAAACCTATTTAATGGTGTACTCCTTGAATTTTTATAATAAAATTGAATTATAAGGAATGGGTGGTATATTTTTTTTTCGTTTATTTGAAATAACCTGAATGCCTGTAGTACAAACTTGAAAATAAGCACACTTAATAACCTGCATAGCAATTCACATAGCAGGTTATTTCATGTGCACAATGTGATTGTTATTAGACTTTCACCTGTTTTTTGTACAATATTTTTGTGAAAGTGACTCCTTTGTAACCACTGGACAAATTTCATTCCAATTTTGCAGGGTTGTAAAATGCACACCTCCATTTTATTTTGGATAATTTTATGGAAGTCATTTGACTTCGACTATTTTTTTTGTACATACTACACTAATAGGAACACTTTGTGAACACAACTCCACAGAAACCTCTCAAAAGATTTTGTTCAAATTTTGTAGGATTGTCATTTTGTTTTGACAAGTCTAAGTTTTACAAGAGTTATGGGGCTTTCACACTTTTTTTGGAGGCAAATTAGACAGAAGTGATGGGACTTCGTTGAATTAGTACATTCTACAATATATGGACACTTTGTAGATGCAACTCCTCTAAAACTGCTCTACTGATTTTGATAAAAATATGTAGGATTGTTAGTCACCATGTGTAGGTGATCATAATGCACTACCATTTTGATTAGGCAAATTTTACAGAAGATATGGGACATTGTTTAAATTTATACATATTACACATTGTGACTGCATTTCCTCAGAAACCACTCAAGGGATTATGTTCAAATTTTGTCTGATAGTCTCCATATGTAGTTGATTATATTGCCCTGCAGTTTTGTTTTGATCAGTTTTAAATTTTACAGGAGTTTTGGGGTTTTTGCACTCTTTATTTGCTGGGGGGAAGGAAACATATGGCTACATGTAGCAATCTTGTTTTTTTAAGGCAGTGGTGATATATTGTCCTTTTTCCAATGGAAAGCATGGTTCCATCAAGTTTTTTTTAAATTTATAATATGTAGGTAAATTTCTCTGGATTACATTTCAGAATTAAACTTCCATTTCAGAGCTCTATCTGAATTTGATTTGTACAATGTCCCTGGAGTAAAGGAGTATATGGAACTGGTACCAGGGGGATCATTAAACCAGGTTACTAAGGATGAGCTAGGGAAGAACAACATTACAGGAACCAGTGACAAACTGGATCATGTTCATCAATATTTTATTAGGGTTGCTTCTGCAGTTATGGACCAGAAACTAATGAAGTATGTAGAAACTTGGTGATGATTGTTTTTTTGTTCTTCTTTACTTCCTCTTATCAAGATTTTCTACTTTACTTTTAATTATTGTCTCCTGTATTAAAAAGTGGAAATCGAGAAAATGCCACTTGATCCAATTTTCTAGACAGATCTTAAGTTGATGACAGACTTTAAATTTCATACACATTAAAGTTGATTTAGAGATAAACCTGTTTTCCTGTTGCAGAAAATCCTAATCTTCATTTTCTTGTACATATAGATCTGAATATGCTCAGTGTTTGACTCAGACAGAGAAAATAACTGAGGATATGCTGAGAGTAACTTCCATCGAATGGCCAGTTTTATCATCCCAGAATATTCTTACTGAGTTGTATATTACCCACTTCATGAAGAGGCAGTTTGAGGACGAGGCTAGAAGAGTAAATATTAAATGACAAATATTTTGACAACACTGTGCTGGCTTAATGGTACTTCACTGTTGGTATCATTATCCACTGGTTTTCATGGATCTCAATTTAATTTTGCCACATGGTTCCAGTCTCCCAAAGGATTTTCAGTGTGATTTTGGGAGTTATGCACCAACTTTTGTAGAATTGGGTGACAAAATTTTGAGCAAAATAGGAGTCAGAAACAGCAATATTCATTTTATTCAACTTTGTATTAACTGCTCATTTCTTATGTCTAATTGCAAACTTTTAAGATCTTTGACCTCACAAATTCTGGTCAAATTTCTGTCCAGGATTTAATCCTAATCAAAATTAAGAGCTCAATCAAGTTTGAGTGTTGTATCTATTCTTTTCCCAGCTGCTCAGGGTTTGACCTCTGCAGTCACATCAAACTTTGCCTTGTGAATTATTTTATTTTTACATTTATCTTTATGATTTACGCAAAAGTGGTTTTAGGTTATAAGATTTTGTTGGACGGAATGATATTTTAAAAGTTATAAAGGTCTGCTTTAACGTAATTGATTTTAGTTTGTGTCCCAATATACATGATGTAAACATTTTACACTTGAATTTCAGCCTTTGCAGATGCCAATCAGTGGTGAATTTGTCTTGGACAAAGATGAACATGAAGTTAGCAACTTTTTACAAGTTCTGAGATTCCTGAATGTGCAACAACATCTTCCTGGGATAGAAAAAAAATCAAGTATATATACATTCTCATGCCTTTTTCTTGAAAAATATGCATGCCACAGTATTGCAATTTAGGTGTTTTTCTACAGTAACAATTTTTTGGTAAATTGATAAAGAGGTAAATTATCTTGACCTACCTATATGGAGCTAGATATATGTTTCCATATTAAATATAGTTACATTGTGTTCCTTTCTTGAGGGTTGCCATGGTTACCAGACCATATTTGTCTTTATGTTGCTGTAGGTTAAATTTAAATCAGATAGTTTACTTTAATATTGAACAATAAACTGAGATTAAAAAAATAGTTAAAGAATATTGTAAGAAAGAAAGATAATTCAGCAATCCCGTATTGATAACTTTGTACTTTATCATAGGTTTACTTGGTCAGCAGTTAAAGCTACAGCTTGGGATATCTAATCTGGCTAGAAAACAGGAAAATTACAATTTAGCTGAGAAACTATTGCTTCAACAAATCAACTTATTGTCTGATGGAGCTGTTGAGAATGGACGGTTATCTAAAAAAGACACTCTATTACCTGCCCTAACTCGTCTAAGGGGGAACCAGTCTGCAGTTTGTCAGTTGGATGTGTTACAAGTAGAAAGAGCTACAGCTAAGTTACTTCAAGCAACAGGACAACTGAAGGATGGAATTGATGTCATCAGTAACAGTATTGTAGGTCATGTATGTTCTGACCTTCAGAAAGATGTCAAGGACAAAAGTATGTTGTTGAGTTGTAATGACTTGAGTTCAAGGTCACTTTTGACCTTAGTTAAATGGCTACAGATAGATCATAAGAACCTGTCTATGTTGACCAGTCAGTTACGGAATGAGGGTGACATTTCTGTATTAACTCACAATGTGCAGCTTTTGTTAGAGGTTGAAGTAAGGGGAAGCAGGAAGAAGTTAGGAATTGTCATTGAAGATTCAGAAACAGGTAGGAAATTACCAAGAAAACCTTACTTGCCTTCAAATTCTTTGTTGTAATTTTTTCTCCTTTAAAACAGTAGTTGTAGATCAAATTAAGCCTTCTAGGTTGATTTTTTTTGTCCCATTAGTTCAAGATTAATACAAAGTTACTTCTATCAGTGTTTGTGCTTTAAAGATAATGGTACTGTATTTACCATGGTCTTGATTTCTTCTTATATGGTCTGAACTGTTTCAATTTTATGACATAGTACATTTACTTTGTAATGTATTTATTGACATGTATTCATTGAAATATATGATTAATTGCTTTCAATTGTGTTTGTAGATTTAAAGATTGGTGACAATCCCATTCTGTCTCACAGTGACAAGGTCATAGGTCAACTGCTCCATCTAAGTACAATGGAATGTCCTACCCTGAGTAAATCCTGGTTTACATTGGCTGGATGGTGCTACAAGTGGGGCAGGAAGTCTGTTGATAATGCAAGGTAAATTTACTTACAACAAAACATTTCCTCAGATATCTAATTCATAATTTTTTTAAATTTAAGAATTATGAGAAGAAAAAAAATGGTCATTAATCAGATCAGTCATGTCATCACAATCTGACAAAAAACTTGACAGGCTTTGTCAGACGATTACATATAGAAACGTCTAATGTCAAATTTGTTTTAAGTGAAGGAGGAGCAAGTGTGCTATCATATGGGGATTATCTCTTGTTACATTACCAGTAACAGGGTAATTTATTCATTAAGTTTGTGAAAAATCCTTTCCATACTTAAAGAAATTGTAAATATGCTTAACTTATTAACTTGTTACTTGATCAATGCTATCCAACTGTTAGACTGATGACATGAGTAGTGAATGACATATTGCTTAGTTGACTCTCTGGTGTTCTATAGGTTATGAAAGTTTTACTTTATTACTAAAGTGTTCACACCAGGAACCAGTTTAGTGTGTAATGCTAAATAAAGGAGATTTGTAATAACATAATCTATTAACCCTGCTGCATCCCAATGAGAAAATTGTTTGTATTACATTTGTTAAAATATTATATTTATAGCCATGGCAGTGTAGAACTTCTAACAGATGAAAAGGCAGAGATTCTCTCTCTACTACCTAAGGTATTCTTAGCTTAAAAGTTAAATAATTTTCATAATAATTTAGTGCCTTAGTTATAATTGGTTTCAGGAATATGTTGACTAAAAGCTTAGACATGTATTGAACAAGGAAGTCGATTCTATCATTTAAAGAAGACCATTCATTAGTAGTCATGGAAAGGCTCACCAAACCAGACAAAATGGTTGGCACGGTTGCCCAAAAATGTTAGAGATTCACCCTTCTCAACCTCCAGGCCAAGTTTGGTTGCCCTACAGTAGCAAGGATTTTCACCTTCTCACTTCGTCATCCTTGGAGAAGTCTGTTAAATCAAGCAATTTCATATCCTTCTTAGTATCATTTTGTCATATTATACAAACTGGTTACCTTATATATTTGCCTTTAAGTCAGATTTTTGGGACTAAATTTTTAATTGCTGGGAAGAGTTTCCACTTAAAGGCGATATATCATATGAACTAAAATTTTCAGTTTGAAAATGTCAAAAGCTGGATAATTGACATGAGTGTGGCACCAACTTTGAACATGCAGCCAGACCGGTGCTGTTTACCACAATGTTAAATTGTAAACATTAGTTTTAGAAAGGTTGTCTTGATCTTCTACATTTTGCAGCTAAAATATGATGCAGTAAAAGAATATTTACTGTTTAGTCTTTATTTAGCCACAATACTGGCCATTAATGATTTTATTCAAGAATTTAATTACTAACAACTATAAAAACAACTCTGGCTTGTAATTATTTAACATTTATTGAAGCTTTCAAAACAGACAGGTAAACTCATTGTAATTAAGGAATGTTAGCGATGCAGCTGTCAGAAAACAGTCCAACTTATAAGCGGGTCAAAGCTAGGTTCCAGAAATTATGGACTGAAAAAGAGGGTCCAACTTATAGGCGGATTAACTTATACTCGAGTATATACTGTATTCTTAAAGCAAAAAAAATTGTCTGTTTAGGGTTACATTCCTCCCAAAATTAGGGTAGGTAGGTAGGCATTTTCATTTTTTTTTTTCATTTTATTTTTTCTTGACTAAAGTTGAGCCTATATTTGTAATTTAGCATCATGTTTAAGTCATGAAAGTGTTTGGTTTTAAGTAGAAAGTTTAATTTTTAACATACACACCTATTAATCATGTCTTTTAATTACAATACATTTATTTTTTGTAGGAATTTTGAACAAAATATAAGTACACTGTATTTTAAAATGTTACCTGCAAATATATTTTAAAAAGTTACAAATTTCTCTGTTCATTGATGTATTTTCTGAAAGACAAAGTGAAAAATGTATTTTTTGAAAGGCAAGGTGAAAAATGCATATTTATATGAATAAAGTGTTGTCAAAATGTTTCATTCATATGTTTTATTAAACTTTAAGTATGAAGAATGTCTGACCTGTATGTTATAGATGTACAAATGTATGTCTGGTACCGTAATATAAGTGGCAACAGTCATTGTAAATGTTTTTCTATCTACTTCTTCATGATAGAGCTCAAAAAGCTCTGTAAGTACAATCAGTCTACGTGGAAGCGCTGACACGAGAGATTAGCTTTCTTGGTGACAGCATTTATTATATTTTAGTGCCATGATACTCGTGGCTTCCATTGTGCTCATCATCAGTAATACACTTGGATTTACGTGACGTAAATCAGTCTCCTATTCAAACGCTACTGTGACCTGGTTTTAAACATACTTTCGGTTTTACCGGAAATGATCCGTATTATACCAGAAATTGGTGGAAATTAGCAATTTTGTTAATTTTGGAGAAAAAATGTATTAGGGTCAGTTAGGAAACCCGTAACAGATATATTTTGTTTTTGGCCTAACAAAATGCCTTTAACCTGCTGATTGTACTGACTATATGTTTGTGATATACAGTTAATCCACTTTTAATTAGTCACCTCAACAAAAAATGTTCAAAGAGGTGTCAATGCGATTAAAATTGGCATTAATTAAAGTTAACTCAATACTTGAACATGGCTAAATGCAAGATTTGATGACTTGCATCCCTGTTATTTCATATTCTATATTCACATAATAAGGTAGCTAGTGTCTAAAAGGTGTAGAGTGCCAGAATTGATATTAAGAGAACGGCAGTCTTTTATTTACACTTTTGACTATGACATTGGAAATAGTGGGAAAAAGAACAGATAAAAACATATTCCAAGCTTAAGAATAGTTACACATAATATTGATAAAATACTGTCATTACTGAATACACGTGCTTGGTTCAAATTAGGTTGACCTTTTGTCCTGACATGCAGGTGCTTGGTTCTAATTAGCTTGACCTTTTGTCCTTATATAATGCATGGAGTGTACATGAAAATAACAGAAAATGAGAAAAACATGATAAATTCAGAGATTTGCTAGATACAGTAGAGTTGGAATAAAACGAATCTCAGGGGACTCTCTTAGTTACTTTGTTATATACATTGTTCTTTATATCAGAATTTTTTTTTTCAAAATAGGATTATCTCCCCTTTTTTTTTTTTTAAAGTAGCAATATTAATGCATTTTTTTCTAGTAAATTAAATAATTGTTTTGTAATGTGTATTTATTATAAATGATGAACAAAAAAGAAAACAATTGTTTTTGTTGTTGTTTTTATAAACTCGCATACCTTCTCTTTTATCAGAGTACTATCCTATCCTTGTTAAGTGTATGTGAGAGACACAGAACAAAGATAAGCATCACATGGATAATCTGTCACATATTAAGGAAATCTGTTTTCTCTCTATTCAATTATGTGAAGAATTTTATTCTTCAAACCTTTTCGAGTCTGCAGTAATTTACACTGCAGTAATTTACACAGCATATTCCACTGCTTGGGGTTTTGATAGAACTACCAACTTACCTAATCATTAAATCAAAAGTGATACAAGTTCACAATCTGGGATGTTCTTGGGCTAAATTTTTAGATGGCTTTGGTGTCATTTTTTTATTGATATTTTAATGAGTAATAAAACAAAAATACAGGTAATATTAGCTGATCTTCTAACTGTGTGTTCATCAACCGTGAAATTGTTGATTAATCAATTACCGTGAGTAGCAGACAACTGGTGTCCAATGTTTACATAACAATTAAATTTCCCCTTCGTTTTATCCAGCAATAAATTTGTCGCCGGGCCCTAAGAAATACTTTGTTATATCCCTGATTTCGCTATAACGAATTCGTTATATCAATGACGAAGTGCATTAGTTTTAAAACACTGGGACTGGGAAATTTGTTCTAATTTGTTATAAACCTGAATTCGTTATAAGCCTGTACGCGATAAGTGAACACTACTGTATATAGCTTTATATTCCTGTACATGAATATATAAATTGAATGTAGCTTAAGGTGGGAGCTTAAATGACAGATTTTATATACATAAATATTATTTGCTGTGGAAGAGTAATATTACAACGTATCAACTTCTTTATTTTCACTCCGCCCTCAAGTCAATGATGTAACTTCTCTCTACTTTGCTAGTTAAATGGCAGTATTTTCCCTATCATTTTCTTGCTAATAGTAAGTTTTTTTTATGGATTTAACTTAGTAAAAATTGGTTTAAAGAAGATTTAAATGTACATCAAAAAATTTTCGGAAGCATACCATATCTAAAATTAGAGATTTACACTTTTTAGGGAACCAGTAATGAAGAAACCAGTAAAGTATTGACAGTATTGAGTCAGATCCATACATCATTCAGTAGTGAAGAAGACATTAGTGAAGACCAGGTATACAGTCATTATATACAGTACCAGCTACAGTCCATCAATAGAATTAAAGCTTAACTGGTATTCTATGGAGTTAAATGGAAATACGACAGTTTCCAATTGATTTCTCATGAATAACGGGCTCATGCCTCATAAAACCATGTATTATCAGATGAAATAGGGGATTTATTGTATAGTTGATCTTTACAAGCATATCTGGTAAATATTGTTCCAATTTACTGTTATTTTAGAATGAGATAGATGAAGGAGCTGAAACAACGAGGAAACAGTTACTGTCCTGTTGTCTATCCCTACAGATCGCTAATGAGGAATGTATAGATAAATTACTTAATGTATGGAAATGCGTGGTACAGAGGGTGTACCACTACTATCAACTCTCGGCCAAGGCTTACTTCACATACCTTCAACTTAATGGAGAGGTTTGTAACATAAAGGAAATGTGTCTATTGTTTTCAGCTATAAATGTACATATGTCATAACTAAACTGTGCTTTGTAATGTTTGGCTTGCCAACATGTATCGATATTAAATAATGGAAATTCTTTGTCTGTCAAATCTGATATTTTTTTAGGATTTATTATAAAAAAAAACTTTGCTGAAAGTAGATGCTCAATATTGAAAATACAATGTATAGTGTTGTATTTTGTTGATTTCATCTAATTAATTTTACATAAATGTAATGTTTTGTAATTTATGTTTAACTATGAATGTCAAGAACTAACAATGAGCATTACTTTATAGAGAGCCCAGAGTGATGAGGATGGGAATGTGATAGGAACATTAAGATTGCTTAGGTTACTGGTAAAACATGCCTGGGAACTGAGAAATGTACTAGAAGCAGGGTTAGCTAAAACACCAACTGCTCCATGGAAAGGTTTGTCTGCATTAATACATGTAGTTCTCTATTTACTGATAAATCTTGTTTGACTAGGAAAGATCTGTCCATGCTCAGTATTAAAGAATACAGACTTTTCTTACTGCTTTCTTTCGATATCACTTTTTGTCAATCTGTTATATGCATGTCTTTTTGTTTTTCTTTTGTTTGTTTGTTTTGGTTATCTGTAGACAGTCAATCTATGACAGTGATTGATAATTTCAGGTATAATTCCGCAGCTGTTTTCTCGTCTTAGTCACCCAGAGCTTTATGTTAGACAGAGTGTATCAGATCTGTTATGTCGTGTGGCACATGATGCTCCTCATCTAATAGTTTACCCAGCTGTTGTTGGGTCATCATCTTTCAAATCTGACAGTAAAGAGTCAACTAGAGAGGGTAAGACTGAAATCTGTTATGTTCAAGTCTGAGAATCTCAAAATGAACTAACAAGCTTTAATGTTTTATAAATGCAACTCATTACCAAGATTTCTGACATTTATATTCACAATTTTAATTGATGGAGAATAGAAAAGTGTTCTAACTGACTTTGAACTGGAAACTTATTTTGAACTGTAGTTTGGCTAAAGATGTCCATTTGAATATTATTGGCAGAATTGGATAGCTTGTCAGAATAGTATTTTTTTGTGACAGGTTTATTAAACACTTACCTGACTGAATTGGATGAAGATGGGGAGGAATATAACTCACAAGGAGAAGAGGATGTTGAGGAAGACCCTTCTAGTAAAATGTTACAGGGATGTCTAACCTCCATTGTAGAGACATTAGCTTATAATAATCCAAGGTTAGTAACTGTAACTTGATTATTGGATTTCTGCAAAGTACCAAATATACTGCAAATTTCTATTTGTTGTACCACTGTTTTGATGAGTAACCTCTCATCAGCAGCATTAGAACCAAATATAAAGGAAGATCTAAATCCAAAAAATAATTATATACAAAGAAGTACTCAAAACCAAAACTTTTGAAATACCAAGAGGTTATAACATTATAGATCTAATTGATTTGACATAATTACCTTATTCATATGAATGACTTTAATTTTGGGAGTGTGAAATAGAAGTTAAGTATCAGTCTTAAATTTTTCATTTGAGGTATGGAATGTATTTTTACAGAATGATTTCTGAGGTAAAACAGTTGGTACAGGAATTAAGAAGGATAACTCTATTATGGGATGAGTTATGGCTTGGAACATTAAACCAACAACACCCTGATGTCTCACGTAAACTCCAACAGTTGGAGAGTGAAGTTAAAAAGGTCAATACAAATTCAGCTCTCACTAAGGATGAGAAGATGGCCATCATCAGAGAGAAGCACAAAACTATCATGAAACCTGTAAGTATTCATAAACTTGACTATAATAAGTGAATGGATCTCTCTGAAATTGTATCACAAATGCCATACTACAAAATGAAGGCTGGGATTTGGGAGTTATGACTTTAATGGTTTATGATAATTAACCAAAAAGAGGTTTGACTTAACAGTTTAGGAATTAGAGCAAAAGGGACATCTTCGATTCTTTGATTGCAATCAAAATTCAGAGCTGTAACAAACTTGAATGGCTATTAATGTGTTTGTACTAGCCTTATTTGCTCAGACTTGATGTCTGCGGTCGTATCAGGCTGCACCCTGCAAAGCTTTCATTTTCGTAAAAGTGTTGTTTGCAAATACTTATCACAGCTTCTTGATATTGTCATCTTAGGCATGCTGTTAAAGCAACTGTGAGCATAGCCCTATTATTCAGACCAATTGTTGTCAGCAGGGTTGGACTGTGAGATGTTTTTTGTAGGTTTGTAATGTGAGATCTTTTGTTGTCGCAGGGTTGGACTGTGAGAAGTTTTTTGTAGGTTTGTAATGTGAGATCTTTTGTTGTCGCAGGGTTGGACTGTGAGATGTTTTTTGTAGGTTTGTAATGTGAGATCTTTTGTTGTCGCAGGGTTGGACTCTGAGATGTTTTTTGTAGGTTTGTAATGTGAGATCTTTTGTTGTTAGCAGGGTTGGACTGTGAGATTTAATGTTGTCTGTAGGTTTGTAATGTGAGATCTTTTGTTGTCAGCAGGGTTGGATTGTGAAAGATTGACTGTTCATTGTTGGTGTTTAATCCCCAGGCAGCAATATTTCAGCTGTATCTGGGAGATGAACATGAAATGGTGATGAAATGAAAAATGGGATTGGACACAATTATAATGAGGTGGACAAATTTTGATTGCCATTGGAACTACACAGAGGGAGATAAGGTCAGGCAATTTAACCTCCTGTGGAAGAGTGGAAAACTACTCCTATTGAATACCATGGCAGAGTTTTTTAACATGAAAGGAATGTGACATCTTTCCCAACACGTTGCACCACTATGGTTTGCAGTCAGGTTTTCTGTATTATGGCCTGACGACCCCAGCATGTAGCATGCCAGGGGTACCCCCATTCCGCCACCTGAGACACATAAGTCAGTTGCTCTGTGGGCAGAGCGCCCTATTCCCCAGACAGGGTTTTAGGCACTATTTAGTTGCCTTTTACAACAAGCTTAGCGCTGCTACAGGCCTATTGTTTTGACACCAAGACCCACACAGGGCGGGGTTGTACTGCGAGATTTAATGTTGTCAGCAGTGTTGTACTATGAGATCTTTTGTTAGTTATCTCTATTTTGTTTAAAATCCCTTTGATATCTATTGTTACAACAGGTTTGTACTTTGATATCTATTGTTACAACAGGGTTGTATTTTGATATCTATTGTTAGCAGGGTTGTACTTTGATATCTATTGTTACAACAGGGTTGTACTTTGATATCAATTGTTAGCAGGGTTGTACTTTGATATCTATTGTTACAACAGTGTTGTACTTTGATATCTATTGTTAGCAGGGTTGTACTTTGATATCTATTGTTACAACAGGGTTGTACTTTGATATTTATTGTTACAACAGGGTTGTACTTTGATATCTATTGTTACAACAGGGTTGTACTTTGATATCAATTGTTAGCAGGGTTGTACTTTGATATGTATTGTTACAACAGGGTTGTACTTTGGTATCTATTGTTACAACAGGGTTGTACTTAGATATCTATTGTTAGCAGGGTTGTACTTTGATATCTATTGTTACAACAGGGTTGTACTTTGGTATCTATTGTTACAACAGGGTTGTACTTTGATATCTATTGTTACAACAGGGTTGTACTTTGGTATCTATTGTTACAACAGGGTTGTATTTTGATATCTATTGTTTGATATGTATTGTTACAACAGGGTTGTACTTTGATATCTATTGTTAGCAGGGTTGTACTTCGATATCTATTGTTAGCAGGGTTGTACTTTGATATGTATTGTTACAACAGGGTTGTACTTTGGTATCTATTGTTACAACAGGGTTGTACTTTGATATCTATTGTTACAGTAGTGTTGTACTTTGATATTATTAGCAGGGTTGTACTTTGATATGTATTATTGTCTGTCATGCTATAATAAGTTATAATTATGGTCAGATTTGTTTAGTTTTCTAAGAAGAAAATGTCTTAATATATTTAATATTTTTCTGCCATAGACACTGTATGCCTTGGAGAAACTACAAGAGATAACATGCCAGACTCCAGAAACCCCACAGGAGGAATGGTTTCAAGATACGTATGGTAAATTGATAGATGCTGCAATGGAGAAATTACGTAATCCAACCAACCCTAGTCATCCAAATAACAGCTGGCAACTATTTAAACAAGTAAGTTTTGGTGTAAAAGTGTATGACTATGGGACCATATTACAAAATTCCACAAATGGAACAATTTGATGGATTTAAAGGTTGTTGACCCTAACTTTTTTAGGAATTAAGGGTTAAGACAGGTAAGAAATAAGCTTTTTCTCAACTGTGTAAATTGCTTACATGTTATGACTTGTTGCTTATTTTAATTTTTTTTACCAGTTTCGTTCAGTTCAGAACTTAATTGTATGCCTTATACTCAGAGCTCATACTTGCCCATCTGTTTAGGGTTAAACCTCTGAAGTCCTATGAAGCTTTGCCCTTCAAAGCATTTTATTAGTTCATGTTGGGAAAATCGATAGAAAGAAATTCAGAAATGAAATAATCCTTATCACAAGGCCTGCAGAGGTACCACTAGCTAAAAGTATGACAGCATCTAACAAAGTTATTGCTCTTGAACAATCAAAACTGACAATCTATACAATATTTTGGTAATTTTTTATATTAAACTTAAAGAACAGACATGATTTTGGTTTTTAGCAGAATTTACCTTTTTTTTCATATCTGAATTTTACTATTACAATTCTACTTTTACCATATGTTTACTTCCAATTGTGTCAATTTCAGCCTTAATGGTTTGGTAAAATCTTGTCTGTAATAGATGGACAGAACTTTCAATAAAAGCCACTAGTTTATTTTTGGATTGACCTTGCTATTTTTACAATATGTAAGGTAATTATTGATGATTGATATTTTTTTCTTTCTAACTAGCTGCATGCCAGCTTGCAACAAAAAGCCCAGAAAAGAAGCAGTCTGATTTTGAGAATGGAGAAGATAAGTCCAGCATTGCAGTCCTTGAAGGGTACTGTCATAGCTATGCCTGGTCTTGGAATGTCTGGAAAGGTACTGCACTGCAATTACAATTTTTTTTTTTTAGATCAGCTGTATTTCTGTAACATATGGTAATGTTTTTTCTTCACTTTTTGAAATTGAAGATATTTTCAGATGGTAATAAATGTGTGACTGATTATCATTAATTTTATATCTCTTTAAGGTTCTAGAAGTTTATGCATTTAGCTAACAAGTTTATACATGTAGCTATTATTCTCTCTGAAAGGTTCTAGCTAAGAAATTTATACATGTAGCTATTATTTTTTATATTTCTTAAAAAGATTTCAAAGATTTTGGAAAGAGAAACACAGTGTCAATGGATTTTTTCTTGAATTAAGCTTCCCTCAGGAAAACTCCAAATGAAGATCAATTTTTCCGCAATAAAAATCTGCTTTTCAAAACATATCAAATCCTTTCAGGAATTATAAAAATTAAAACTTTCTACTTACCCAATGGAAAGTGGAACATAAACAACTTTCCCACAGGAAATTGTACTTACCCCAGGTGATGGGAAAGTGGAATTCTAGGACACTGAACTGTCTGAAATCAAAATAAAGTTGGTTCTGGCATTTGTACAGTATAACATGTGGATTGTATTTGATATAAGTTTTAATTGTTATTTCAGATGGTATCAGTGGAGTCTGTATCTAACACAGTACAGATTCTGCCAACAAAAACTAAACCAAAGAAATTGGTTTTACTAGGATCTGATGGGAAACGGTATGTAAACTTTCCTATATTCAGTTTATAAACTTTGTTATTCATTTTATCTGGTTAACTCTAGGAATATTATTCATTATACCCTGACTCAGTGACTGGCAGGGGTGTAGCTGCCTATACGCAAGTATGCAGTTGCATGACAATGCTTGCAACTTCTTGTATCAAAATGAAAAAATGAATAAAATTTTTCAAAAAACATCTTGCATATTCAAACTTTAATCTTTGAAAACTTATATTTCTAGTTACCCATACCTGTTTAAAGGATTGGAAGATCTACACTTGGATGAGAGAATCATGCAGTTTCTTAGCATTGTTAACAATATGTTTGTCAGTAACTCTAGGTAATGGTAGTAATATTTAAGTAAAGATTCTGGTAATATATTTCATATTGATATAATATTTACCCACTAAATCTGTTTTGTATTTCCTAATTCTTTGTTTCTTGTTGAGATAAGATCTTAATGGAGATACCTATTTAGAGATTATGGTAACCAATGCATACACTATACTCGGCGTCACATCAATAACATACTGTTAAAATTTGAATAAAAATATTTTCTACGACTTTATTAACACCTACCGTCGTTTAAATTGTCTTAAATGACTTGCTCATTCGTTTAGCCAAACGGCTTCTCCCTAAACGAGTCGCTTATTAGCTTAAATCATGCGTAACAAATCCTTACGGGAAAATCCCATACTAATATCCGCCATGTTGGTTTCTACGGGACGATTTGTTTACAAACGAAATTCGTAAGTTCCCGTCGAACTCCGGTGACAATCGTCTGCTTGATCAACTTCTCGGTATTGGACGTTGGCGTAAAATAAATCCGAGATATCCGAAATAACGCCGAAATGCATTCTGGGTTCTTCGGTTTTTGGACAAACCATTTAAACGTAAACAACATCTCCTAGCAACCCGATCACTGTAAACATGGCCGACTTTTTACAATGTAAATATTGGCACCAAGAATTAAAATCTGACCGGAATTTAACGATTCAGTGTTTAGGGAGAAGCCGTTTGGCTAAACGAATGAGCAAGTCATTTGAGACAATTTAAACGACGGTAGGTGTCAATAAAGTCGTAGAAAATATTTTTATTCAAATTTTAACAGTATGTTATTTATGTGACGCCGAGTATAGATTTTTATCATATTTTTTTTGTTTGACTTGTGTGTAATATACTGAATTGTAATAAGTTCGGAAAGGTGTTTGTTTTGTTAGCTTTCGTAAAGTTTATATTTTTTTGTTTAAGCGGAGAGCAGCAACTTTACAGAGCAAGACATTACTCTGTGACACCTCTGGGACCTAGATCTGGGCTGATTCAATGGGTTGATGGCTCTACTCCTCTATTTAGTCTGTATAAGAGATGGCAACAGAGAGAAGCTCTAGCCCAATCACTAAAGGTAAGCAAGACCAAATTTGAAAATAATAATATAACCGAAGAGTTATCACTTATAAAAGCCTCTTAAGTGCAACTCCTCCAAACTACATAAGTGATTTGGTTCAAATTTCGTAGGAAGGTTAGGCATCATAAGTAGATGTTAATGAAGGAATGTAATTATTTCCAGATTACTCAAAGGGAGAGAATCCAAATAAATGGTTTGTCCATATAACATTTACTGTTATTCTCTTTGTGAGCTTCTTCACAGTATTTCTTGTTTTTACTTCATCAATTTTTGCCGTGTACTAATTATCCCTTCACCTTAAGGTGTTTGGGCATTATGTTTTATGTTTTCATATATAGTCCCATAAATAAGTTATTTTTCTTTTGTACTAAATCTTACAATTCTTTGAGGGAATGATTTGAAACTTGGGCTTAAGCTTTATCTTGATTGTAGCATGTTTAAGCTATTCGGCAGGGTCGCACAGCTACTTCCTTTTGGAAGGGTTTATTGCATTTCTGAGTTTTTGTGGGTTTTCATAATTTTTTTGTCTAAAAAATGGCAACTCTTTTTGAACATGATTTTAAAATTGATGTGCAGTTTCAGCTTAGTAAGTTGTAGTTGTATTATCTTCGTTGACTTCCTGTTTCATATTTTGTCCTGTTCAAATTAGTCCTGACAAAATTGTTTTAAATGGACAATTTCAAAGGTATTTTGCAGAACATGATTTTAAGTTTTGATATTAGTTAATGATACTTTCCAGTGAGTTGATTTAATTGGTAGAAAAGCTTGGTAAGCAAAGATATTCTGTGTACCTATCTTCTGGCAAAATGTGGATACTACACAACTTTTTTAGATGATAATGTGGTATTCAGTGAAACAAAGTTTTCTTTTTCCATAATGATTTGATTTTAATTTCAGAACCAGACATCAACTAATAACACCACACCATCTATACTACGTCCCAGTGAAATATTCTACAACAAATTGACACCTGCTCTCAGAGATAAGGTAAATCTTGCTGTATCATTTTTTTATTTCTTCTATGGAGCATTTAGTGGAATAACTATTAAAGTTTTGAAGATGTTACATATGTAGCATCTTAAGTATGAAAACTTGTCATCATTTCAAATAGTACCAATATATTCTTAGAATATACAGCTATGAATTTTCACAAAGAGAAAAGATTGAATAACAGATATATGATCTCCAGGGCAAGGATCTCTGTGGATGTCATCCCACACTTATTCCAGAAAAATACTGAAGTGTGACAGTCACTTGTCAAGAATGGTATTAAACATTGATATTATTATAGGGTATAACCAGCCATGAGACGTTGATATTATTGGAGGGTATAACCAGCCACGAGACGTTGATATTATTTCAGGGTATAACCAGCCACGAGATGTTCATATTATTACAGGATATAACCAGCCACGAGATGTTCATATTATTACAGGGTATAACCAGCCACGAGACACTGATATTATTACAGGGTATAACCAGCCACAAGACATTGATATTATTACAGGGTATAACCAGCCACGAGACATTGATATTATTACAGGGTATAACCAGCCACGAGACATTGATATTATTACAGGGTATAACCAATCACGAGACATTGACATTATTACAGGGTATAACAAATCTTGAGAACAGGAAGGAGTGGCCACTGAGTGTTTTGAAGTCTGTGTTACAGGAACTAATTACTGAAACACCTGCTGATCTCTTGTCAAGGTAAAGACTCACTTATCTCAAATATAAAGTTGAAAATGAAATGGTGCCAATTTACATGGAAGAGTATTATTCAAGCATGTGTTAGTTTATATGAATATGGGATACCTGATAAGGTCAACCTAGTCTTTCAATCTTTTCATATTTCTATGTTTATGTAATTAGTCTCCAATTTTTTACTGGCCAAAACAAAAGAGTACTATAGTTTAAGATTCTGTGTGCCAAAAAAAAGAGGGCTATAGTTTTAAGTTTTGTGTGCCAAAACAAAAGAGGACTATAGTTTAAGTTTTAAGGTTCTGTGTGCCAAAACAAAAGAGGGCTTTAGTTTCAGATTCTGTGCCAAAACAAAAGAGGGCTATAGTTTTCAGTTATGTGTGCCAAAACAAAAGAAAACTTGAGTTATAGGTTCTCTGTGCCCATTACATTAATGTATCTTAGTGCTATTGGGTTGTAGGTTCTGTGTGCCCATTACATTAATGTATCTTAGTTGGTTGTATGGCATGTAAGATTTCCTACACACAAAAACTTTCTGTTTGCCAGTATAATATGTTGGGGTTTTTTGAGGGTTTGTAAATTTTTTTCCCAAAAATCTCTACAATCCTTTCTTGGAATGATGTGAAATTCAGTATGCAGCTTTATTTTGCAGCTTGTGTTTTTGGCTCTATTGCACAGCTGCTGATTACTTGATTGAAGGTGTTTTGAGTATAAGGGCGTGCTTGTTAAGTTTTGTCAAAAAATCTCAGTAACCCTTCATTGCAATGATTAAAAATTGGTTTTGCAGTTAACATTAAATTCTTAGCATGGATGCTGACACCAGGAAAGCAATAGCTAAGTCTCCCCTTCTGTGACTTTATGCAGGGTAAACTAAAATCCCATAACTTGAAGATGTAAATTTAAATTAAAAAAAAAAACAACAAACCAGATCACTTCATCACAGATCCATACCAGTAAAATGTGCAATCCTTTCAGTAACAGTCTATTGACTTAGAAACTGTCACCATGTTTGACATGGAGATTTCTTCAGAGATGTATGCATTCCATATCATGTATTTTGATAAATGTTTATAGCAGGGACATGTTTTATAGTGAGCAGTGCTCTTAATCACCATTTGTTAATTTTGAATGTTTGAAGTTTTAAAACTAGCTTAAAGGGGATGGGGGCATCATGCACTAATCAGGCAGATATTTAGTTGCTGAGCTTTTCCTATATAAAGATCTTTTAGCTTCATTTTGCTGCCAGTGTGAGACTGTATAGCTGTTTGCAAGACTCTGAGGGTTTTGTTAAATTGTACCTTTTTTAGGGAGTTATGGTGTTGCAGTGCAGGAGCTAGTGAATGGTGGCACATCACACAGTCATATGCAAGATCTACTGCTGTCATGTCCATGATAGGCTACATTATAGGGCTTGGGGATAGACATCTAGACAATGTACTAGTGGACTTAGCCACAGGAGAGGTGAGTTAAATATTGTTGATCTATTATTGATTTCAAATTGGACGAAAAGCATGGCCACCATTACTAAATGTAATTTTTAATGTAATTTCTTTCAAAATTCTTCTCTGAAACTACTGATATGGTGGGTTTTGATTTTTCAAAAAATATGGCTGCTGTTTCTAAAAATAGAACAGTGGTCAGAAAGAAGTTTTTCGCATATATCTAAAAAATCATTAGGTTTAGCTAAATTGTGACTGGGTTTAAAGTGTCCAGCATGATGAGATCTATCTGTGGTCAAATTGTTGTATTAATTTGTTATGCCAAGTTGGAGTTACTGCCCTTTTTTCATGTGTTTTTTGCTTTTTTTAATGTAATTTCTTTCAAAATTCTTCTCTGAAGAAACTACCTGACCATTTTGAACCAAATTTGCTATGTTCAACAATAAGAAGGATATGTTGTAAAGTATTGTTATGAAAACTATTATCTTTTGTACTAAACAATTGTATGCCATAACCACAGCCCTGGAGGAGATTTTTTATACATAACCATACATTTTTGCTGTGCACACATTCACAAAAAATATGGACCAAACTTTCTTTTGTTTCATTGCAAAAAGTACATAGCTCAGATTACTTTATTCCACATTTGTATAAATAGGAGACTGTTGCTAGGATACTATGGCATAACTGAAACTGAATATTCTGAAGTTTTGTATTCTTTGTTCCTGTAAAAGGAAATCTAAAAATAGAATCCCACTCCTCTAGTTGTAGTTCTAAAATATTTTCCAACTTTTGTTGGACATTTAAAGGAAGTTCCTTTATAATGTCAATACAGAGGTTATACAAATATTTACATGGTTTTATATCTCTAGATAGTCTATCAATCAAATTATTATCAATTAGATACAGTTTGTTTTGGCCAATAATCAATCTTCTCAAAGACTTCAGAATGACATTCAGTATAGAACAAAACTCTAAGAAATTAGTGTTTACTTTTTTCTCTGAAATTATTCATGTGTCAAAAATTGTGTCCAAACCAATTGTTGTGTCCATAATGAACTGTAAGTAATTATGCTTAAATTAGTCAAAAAATTTACATTGTATCCAAACTTGCTTCAATTGAAAGTATGAAAAATGCTGTAGTTGCATCATGCTGTCCTCCACAAATTTCATTAGTTTTTTTTTCATCATGTCTGTCTGTCAGTTTGTTATCAAAGCTCTGCTCAAACAACTGAACTCCACAAAACTTATTTTGTAGTAAGGTCACTCAAGCCCTTGTGTGGAATTATGTCCCCTACCCACCTCTCCCTATTTCCAGTGGCAATCACAATTTGTCGACCCTATTATCCTTGTGTCCCATCCCTTTTTCATTTCATCATCATTTCATGTTCATTTTATCATCAATTTCATGTTCATCGTCTGAATATAGCTGAAATATTGCTGCTCGGACGTTAAACCCCAACAAACAAACAAACAAGTTATGTCCCAATAAACTTATTTTCTTAAAATTCACTGTTGAAACATCTTTTTATTGACATTTTCCCATCATACAGTCAGAGGTGACCAAATTGTTTTGTTTGCATCATCAATTTAGAAAAATCTCAAACCTCTAACCAGTTCCCTCTTTCAGTTTGGAGGGTATATTAGTGTGCCAATGAAGTTTTTTCATTCAACTGGTATTATAACATCATTTTGCTTCTTAATGTCCCAGATTTTGACTTCAGCTTAACTTAAGTTTTGCATGATTGTGTCCTTGGGCACACATGTCCAATGACATTATTTGCATTAAATTACCTTTGAAATCAGGCTGTTTCCCCTATTAAAAGTTTCCCACTTCGGAAAAAAAATGGCTAAAAAATTGGATTAACTAATTCCAAAGTGGTAGTCAAAGGATATAAGATATTGTGTTTCTGATCAGATGTTTAAACCTGTTCTTGACATCCTCTATAAAATAAGCATTTGAACAACAATGTAAAGGTTTTATATTGTTAGTCCAAATTACTCAAAAAAAAATGGACACATATTTTCCCAATAGAAAAAAGATGAGTGTTAAAAAAGATCAACAATATCACTGATATCAATACATCCCCTGCTGGAAAAGTGACCAGGATGTCTTTCCTTCTTTTGTCTCATCAACTCTTAGATTCTTATGTAGATTTCATTTTTTTGGGTTTAGATATTGTACAACAGCTTTTAAAGATTTCTGTCAGTATAATAATGACTTTCTATCAGTACAATAATGACTTTCTGTCAGTATAATGACTTTCTACCAGTATAATAATGACTTTCTGTCAGTTTAATTATGACTTTCTATCAGTATAATTATTACTTGAGAGGTTTCTATCAGTATAATAATGACTTTCTATCTGCACTATAATGACTTTCTATCAGTATAATAATTATTTGAGAGGTTTCTATCAGTATAATAATGACTTTCTGTCAGTATAATAATGACTTTCTATCGGTATAATAATGACTTTCTGTCAGTATAATAATGACTGTCTATCAGTATAATAATGACTTTCTGTCAGTATAATAATTATTTGAGAGGTTTCTATCAGTATAATAATGACTTTCTGTCAGTATAATAATGACTTTCTATCGGTATAATAATGACTTTCTATCAGTATAATAATGACTTTCTGTCAGTATAATAATGACTGTCTATCAGTACAATAATGACTTTCTATTGGTATAATAATGACTTTGTAATTGACTCATCTGATTCTTCATGTAGCCCTTGATGAATCTTGAAACTTTCAGAAAATAGCTGCCATTCATTGTGTCCCTATTTTTTGATTTTTGGCCTGGAGATTTATATTTACATTTACTCTGATTGGAGGTAATGGATACCTAAAACCACGTTAATGAACAAATATATGACTATGACTTTGCTATCGACTCTAACAGGGTCTATTGCTACCCAGTCAGTATCTTGGGAAATAAACCTGTAGTAGCTCATGTATAGTTCAACTTTTAATGAAGTGATATAGTACAAGTTCACCCACATTTGGGTATTCTAAGAATGTAATCTTAAACTTACCATAAGATGTTATTTTCCTTACTTCCTATCATTGGCATATAATGTTCTGCAGATATTATACTCAATGCTAAGCAGATTGGCCTGATGCTCTTTGATATAGAGAAAAATAATTACAATATTGTGAATATGCATTTTTAGCTCACCTGGCCAAAGGGTCAGACAGCAGATTTTTGCATATATCTCCAAAACTATTAGGTTTAGCTAAATTTTGACAGGGTAAAATTGTTCAGTATGATGAGATCTATCTCTGGTCAAATTTTGGTTTTTATCCGTCAAGCCATGTTGGAGTTATTGCCCTTTTTCAACGATTTTTGCTATTTTTAATGTTATTTCTTTCAAAAATCTTCTCCTTTGACACTACTTAGGGTGCGGTTTACAGTTATATTGCTTTCGCACACCAAGTTACCCCCATCAAATTTTGTAAAACTTAAAATTAAAAGTTGAAATTTGGTGGATATATTGTTTAAATGTTTTGAAGCATTTATACATAGAAAGATGTAATGTATGTGATGGTAAACAGATGTAATTTAAATGAAGAATGGTATCCGGAATGTTTCAGTCCCCTGCCGTGTTAGGTTCTCTCAACATCAGATGGCTGCTTTTCAAAACACCTTATTTTGCACAAACTTTTGGAACAAAAATTGTGAGAGAATGAATCGAAAAGGGTCTATTTATTTTTACCCTTTTTCCACTTACTCCATGCATGCTTTCATCCTGTGGTAGTGTATAAGTGCCTGATATTTTATTAAACATAGTATTTGGCTGTTAGTTTTGAAAAGTCATCCCTGATTTGTACTAAAACTCAGTAATATTTTTTTCAGTATGTTACCATGGCTACTGGATTTTATAACAATAATCACTGAATTACTTATAAATGACTTGAACCTCCACACACCAAGGATTTCAAAAATACACACTTTTTTATGACAAAACACTAGAAATTTCTGTGCAGACTGCCTGAAAACAGCTTTATTTCAATAAAATGAGACCAAAGTTTCAGAAATGAGCTAACGGTATTGTACTACCTTAACCAGTTGAAACCAAACTTGTTATGAATGTTACTTGGAGTATCCTGCATAGAACTGATGTGGGGATTTTTTATTCGTCGAAAAAAACATGGCAACTGTTACTAAAAATAGAACATAGGGGTCAGACAGCAGATTTTTGCATATATCTCCAAAACTATTAGGTTTAGCTAAATTTTGACAGGGTAAAATTGTTCAGTATGATGAGATCTATCTCTGGTCAAATTTTGGTTTTTATCCGTCAAGCCATGTTGGAGTTATTGCCCTTTTTCACGATTTTTGCAATTTTTTAATGTTATTTCTTTCAAAAATTTTCTCCTCTGACACTACTGAACCAGTTGAAACCAAACTTGGTATGAATGTTTCTTTGGATATCTTGCATAGAACTGATGTGGGGATTTTTTATTTCGTTGAAAGACATAGGGGTCAGACAGCAGTTCTTTTGCAAATATCTCCAAAACTGTTAGGTTTAGCCAAATTCTTTCAATAGCTGAAATGATCCTTATTATTAGGACTACAAAAGTCTTCAGGGATAAAAGTTGTCAGATGACTCCTTGTAAGAGTTATTGCTCTTGAAAGGGGAAAATGACCTTTTTTAACAGTTTTCAGTCAATATCTTGAAAACTTTGATAGATTGAAAGATACTTTCAATTGTTGAAATGATCCTTATGTTAAGCCCTACCAAACACTTCTTGAGTCAAAATTGTTGGACAACTTCTTGTTAAATTTATTGCCTTTGCAAGGCAAAATTAACCAGGTGGGCGATTTGGGCTCCAGGAGGCCTCTTGTTTGTCATATGTAAATCCAATCATAGCAGTAACATATATAAGAGATAGAAATTTTCCTATATCTGAAAAGATATGTGGGAAAGCTGACAGTACTGTATCTCTAGATATTTCAGTTGTCCACAATTAATCTTCAGAAATCTTTATGTTGACTGTTTTTATTTGTACGAAACAGCCCTTTATGGTATTGCTTTAATTTTGTTTCTATCACCAGTCAGCCTTCATCATTATTACCAATATGAGGCAGGTATAGTCAGTAAGAGGACATAGTCTAAATCCAGAAAAGTCTGATTTTAAAGGACAAAGTCCTCATACCTGTTATCAATACAAATTTAACCTTTGACCTTGGAAGCACTGAGATCCTGATTTCAGTCTGACAAGAAGTTCTGTATCATGCAACTCTTTGGGACTTCTGTATTAGTGTAGGCCTGTAGGTTACAATTACATGTACTAAAAATTTGTAAAAAGGGCAATTTTGAGAATTTCAGAATTTCTTCTATATCACCTGTTATTTGCTCACCTGGCCATTGGCCATGTGAGCTATTGCCATCAATTGGAGTCCGTCATCATCATCTGTCATCGTTAACAATATTTCAAAGCTTTTCTTCTCAGAAATTACAAGACGATCAGAACCAAACTTGGTATGAATGTTCCTTAGGTTATTCTGCAAAGAACTGATGTGGGGATTTTTGATCCATCGAAAAACATGGTCTCTGTTACTAAGAATAGAACAAATGGGTCAGACAGAAGTTTTTGGCATATGTCTCCAAAACCGTTGGGTTCAGCCAATTTCTGACTAGGTAAAAATGTTCAACATGATGAGATCTATCTGTAGTCAAATTTTCATTTAACCTGTTAAGCCATGTTTGAGTTAATAACCTTTTTTCAACGTTTTTCTCCATTTTTAATGTAATTTCTTCTAAAAAATCTTCCCTGAAACTACTAGATGATTCAGAACCAAGCTGGTATACATGTTCCTTAGGGTATTCTGCATAGAAGTGATGTGGGTTTTTTTTGATCCGTCGAAAAACATGGCCTTCCTTACTAAAAATAGAACATAGGGGACAGACAGAAGTTTTTTTGCATATATCTCCAAAACCATTAGGTTTAGCCAATTTTGATGTGAGTAAAAGTAGTCATCATGATGAAAATAGGTGTAATGGAATAAAATTTGTAATTGTGTGTGAAGTTAGATCAAAAGTATGAATTGACATTCAGTTTAAACATATTATGGAAAAACAGTACCTGATATTGAATATGAAAAATGTAAATGTATGATCACAATTTTATTTTGAACATTGTAATCCTAAAAATTTTGTTTATGCTACCATTTTCACTAGAATCAAAAGCCTCCAGTGCTAATAGCACTTTAATTTTCACAATACTGTAGTTTAAACAAACTTTTGTGTGATACTGTACATGTCAAGTTAGATGAAAAATTGCCACCCCTAATTTTGAACAAAACACAATGAACCAAAATGTTAATTTTGAACATATAATCAATGTATCCAACATATCTGCTCATTTCTGCTGCATGTTTTGTCTTGATAAAGTCTTCATATTTATTGAAAGATCAAAAAGATTTTTGATCTAATATTATGAACAGAAAATAAATGTCGCACAACAGGAAATCCATCCGTCCTTTTTATTTTTCTCTTCAGTTATGTACATGTATTTATGAAATTTATAAATTTTTAGCTCACCTTGCCTAAAGGCCGGTGAGCTTTTGTTATCACTTTGTGTCTGTCATCATTTGTCGTCATTAGTTTTTTTTAACATCTTCTCCTCTGTAACTCTTTTATCAATTGAAATGAAAGTCAGCATTGTTATACCTTAGAGTATCCTGCACAAACTGATTATTTAAATTTTTTTGAAATATTGAAAAATAGGGTTGTTGTTACTAAAAATAAAACATAGGGGTCAAAATAAAGTTTTTGCAAATAACTCAAAAACTGTTGAATTTTCTGACAGAGATCAATATTGTTCACCATCAGAAGACGGACCTATGTAGAAATTTTCAAAATATTTGTCGCCTGATGTAGGATTTACAGAACCTTGATGCAGTTTTTTTTGTCTTTTTCATCTGTAAAACTTGGAAAATCTTCTTCTCTGATTCCATGAGACAAAATTTAATGAAAGTTCCTTTTAGGGTATCCTGCATGATCTCATCATTTAAAATTTTTTGTTGGTTAAAAAAATATGGCTGTTGTTACTTAAAATAGAAATGGTAACAAAGCATGGTACATTAACTAGGGTTAATAAGGTTTGCCAGATGAATGATTCTGGCGTTTTGAGAACCTCTTGTTTTGTTTTTGTTGTACTGTCATTTTTTTTCCCCATTGTTTAATTAAATTCAAAACTGTATTTTTTTAATATATTTGATGATTCAGTTCATGCCCTTAATGTTTTAATTTATGCATTTTAAATTATTGTCAGGAGAAGATGTCATAAGTTGGTAAAACTTGTGTCCTATTCCTTTTGTAAAGTTAACAAATAAAATTGTTGTAAGCTTAATTCAATTCAGCCAACATGGCAGATTTTATTCACTGTGTTCATATGCTTTATAGAATATTGTGTTGAAGCTTTCTGTTACATGATTCACTTAACCATTTACTTCAGTTTTCCTTGCAAATTATTTCATACATCTATGAAACCTAAATTAGAAACTGGTTTTGTTTACATGTTCTTATTGTTATAACTGAGTTAATGAGTTGGTGATCTCTATGATATACAGTAAATTACAAAGCATGGACAGATGTTGACAAAGCAGTTGGAATAAAGAACCTTTCCTGTTTTTTTTTCAAATAGAGGGTGAATGATTTAAATAATGGTTTAATCTTTTACATAATTTTGGACTTGAATATGATAGTAATTTGAAACAATATGGACATTAAATAATGCCTTTTATGAACTTATAAATGATAAATAATTAACTTATTTCAGGTTGTACACATAGATTACAATGTGTGTTTTGAAAAGGGGAAGGGACTGAGAGTTCCAGAAAAGGTACCATTCCGAATGACCCAGAATATAGAATCTGCCATGGGTGTAACTGGCATTGAGGTATGTTATACTTACCAAAACTTAAGATTAATGATCCATAAAACTTTTTCATTTAAAAGAATCTAACTTGCTTATTTGAGACTTTTTATTTACTTACTTATATCAAATGCAAAATTGACATTACACTAATTGTATGATTAATGATGGCTGCTATTCTAGCTTTTAGATTTTAGCCTTTAATTCAGATTTTATTTATTGTAGCCCTTTCTTGGTACACCATGAATATTGACCGTACAAATTACTGTACATTGGGATATTTTAATTGTCCTTTTATTTTGGATTATTTGGTGCCCCTGAAAAGTGCCAAAATTAAACATACCAAAATATATCATAGATAAAAAAAATTTATGGCCAAGGTCTAAATTAAAATACTGATTGTTTGCTATAACCCGACCAACCCTTTCAAATCCGTGCAACTGACAAAGTTTAATTGGTTCTAAATCAGAGAAATTTTATTGCAATATGGTTCATGATCCGGAATGTGTGACAGGTCTGTCTCTTGTTCCGATTTGACTTCTGATCAAGATTGACTACACAAAGTTCCTCTCTTACTAGCGTCTATGGTGACTTCAGAACGTCAGACTCTGTTCCGAGCTCGTGACTACATGCTTTAATCCCTCATTATTACTCTCCTTCAAATCAAGAGTTTCGGGTGTCAGGTTTCATCAGTTGCATGGTTTGTTGATACTTTTCCAGGATGGAGGAGTTTTTCATGATCTCCTCAAAACAAAGATCCTGGTTGTTAACACGTTGTTTAGGTATAATACTAGATGCACATGGGACGGCGTCATCAATGGTTATGAAATAATGAAGAAAACTGATATTTTGACTGTCACGGTTTCTTATAAAAACAGGACAGAAACATTTGAACCAGACTTCACCAAACTGATACCTGTTGTGAAAAACTTTAACAGTAACAAAGTATGTTGTCTTCTCCATAAACAGATACTCTGAACATGATACAGGCGAAGACGTTTCAGTATTTTCTTTTATGTGATCTTTAAAACATTTTGGAACATTTGAGATCAGACTATAATCTTTGACAAAATTGTTTGTATTAATCTTCTGTTTCATTTGTTGAAATGTACAAAAATTCTTGTTCTGAGGATCAATTAGATCAATATTGTACACCATATTGTTTCCATTTAACATAAAAAGGAGAATCACACATATCTACAAAATTGAGAATATCTAACGATACAATTTCTTTAATACAAACTTTTGTATCTGGTTTTGCTAAGTACATACTCTCAAATACATCTTTCCAGAATGGATTTGTTAATACATCCATTATTTCTTTTAGTTTTTCTTTCTGGAGGTTTAAAACTCTATCACTGCCATAGTTTTTTAGATCATGATATAAAAGTAATTTTTGCCAATCCCCATCCAAATTGTTAATCAGTCTCCTTATCCAACTAACTTTAATATAATTATTAAAAGACTGCAGGTGTATCATCTTCAATCCCCCTTGTGCAATATCACCAATCAAAGTGGTCTGTTTGATCTTATCAGTTTTCCCATCCCATATAAAACTGTAAAGAGGGAATTTAACTCCTTTAACTTTGACTGAGGTAAGTTAGGCACTGAACTTAAAAGTTGTATTAATTTTGTCCAGTGAAGATGTTTATCTGGGCAAAGAACGAGATCTGAATATTTTTTATTTCCAACCCAAACAGCCTTTGTCTTGGAAGTGTTCATCTTAAAACCAGATACCTTATAAAAAGACTCAAAACAATCAAGTGTTTCTTTCAATGAAACTTCACTACCATCCAGCATACTGACTTAATAATATATCATTATCTTTAATTTCAATGCCTTTAATATTCTTATTAGCCTTTAACTTCATAGCAAGTAATTCCACTCCAATAATAAATAAATAAGGTGAAAGGGGGTTGCCTTGTCGACAGCCTCTCTCAAGACTGAAAAAGTCTGACATATGACCATTATTTATAACACAACCTCTGGCCTTCAAATAGAAAATTTCAAGCCACTTAGAAACAGATGGACCAAAATTGAAACTTTTAAGTGCTTTGTTCAAAAACTCCCATTCAATCGAATCAAATGCTTTTTCAAAATCCACAAGTAATAATAAACCGGTTTTGTCATGCTGTTCAAGATAATGCATTAAATCATACAACAATCGAGTATTCTCACCTATAAATCTGTTTTTAATAAATCCCTTTTGAGTATCACTAATAATAGATGGTAATACAGATTTCATTCTATAAGCAATTACAGAGGAAGCTATTTTTATATCAGTGTTTAATAAACTAATAGGTCTCCAATTGCCCATAAAATGTCTGTCTTTACCATCTTTTGGAATGCAAGTAATAATTCCCTGATATTGAAAATCTGAAAAAGTTCCTGATTCATATCCGAATTTCAGAGAATGAAAAAGAAATGGACCAATATATTTCCAAAAGAATTTGTAAAAATCGGCAGTAAAACCATCAGAGTCTGGACTCTTTCCATTTACCATTACTTTCAGTGACTCCGCACATTCTTTATATGTAAGGTTACCCTCGCAGAAGTTTCTTTGTTCTTCTGTGAGTTTAACATTGTGACTGAAAAAAGATTCATCATCAGTGCTAAAGATTCTCCTTGAATACAGATTCTTATAAAATTTCTGTTGTTCAAGAAGAATTTCTGAATGATTAGAAATGTGATTACCCTTCTCATCTATTAATTCAGTAATGGTTTTCTTAATAAAACTTTTTTTTTCTAGTTTGCAAAAATATTGTGAACATTTTTCTCCATTTTCATGCCAGTTTTCTCTTGATCTAAGTAGAATGCCCTCTATTTTTTGTTCTCTTTTATTTTCTAACTCAGACTTCTTCTGATTTAAGGATAATAATGTATTGGCATCAGGTGCCGAATTCATAACATCTTTTAGATTCTGTATATCTTTTTCCAGAGTAATAATCACTTCCTTTTCCTCTCTCAACTTTGCAATACTGTATGATATTGACATACTTGTAATCTTCATCTTAAGGATTTCAAAAAACAACTGATCATTACATAAAAGTTGAACATTCAAAGGGTCATTCACATCTCCAGAAGAATAGTATTCAGATACTGGGTCATTTATGCACATCTTAACTTTTTCTACATAATTAAGATCTCGAAGCAGCTGAGAATTAAATTTCCAGTACCCCCTCCCTCTCTTAGCAAGACTGGCAGAAAATGTAAAAAGTATAGCCGAATGATCTGTTTTGTACCCAGAAATAATTTTAGTGTTCTTCATGAGAGAAAACAGATCTTCAGTAACCAAAAAATAATCTAACCTACTTTGTTTTATTGGAGAACTTTGTCGCCAAGTATACTTTCTTTCTTCTGGGAAACAAGTTCTCCAAGGATCAAGTAGTTCAAATGTTTCTATCAATTCTTCAATCTTTTTATGTGAATTAGGATTTCCAGTATGCATAATATTGTATGTATCAATGCTCTTATCCTGAACAACATTCCAGTCACCACATAACAACAAACTTGTGTTAGAAAAAAAAGCAATACACTGAAAAATTTCACCAAACAAAGTGGGGTTATTATTATTATATCCATATAAGCAAACACAAGTCAATCTCTGCCCGTACAAGGTTAAATCTAGAACAATATAACAACCATTTACATCAGCTTTTGATCCATGAATAGTAAAATCAAGACCACTTTTAAACATGACACAAACACCAGCACTTCTATTATTAAAATGGCTGAATATACATGTATTACCCCATTCATCTTCCCACTTTTTTTCAACTTCTTTACAACTGTGTGTTTCTTGAAAGCAAACGACTGAAGCATTTTTACCTTTTGCCCAATCAAAAACATCAGATCTCTTTTTAGGATTTGAAAATAGACCCCTTACATTCATAGACAGAACTGTAATGTTATTATTCATTATGTGATATGCAAAGCTTCAAAAATTAAAACAGTATTTATTAAGAGTAAACCATACATACAAAACAAGATAATTTCACACACATACTCTTTCACACGTTCTATAATAAGATGGTTTATATGAAACAGTACAACTAACATTCTCACATTTTTGCAGTCTGACAAAACATAAACATTTACACTGTAATATCAGTTACTTTTTTTTAATCCTGGCAATTATTCCAAAGAGAGACCTTTTTTTCAAATAATTCACTTAAGAAAATGAGAAATAAATCAAATCTAACCCTTAAGCAATATAAAACATTTATTATAGAGGGAAGGAACAAGAAAACAATCAATGTATCTTTATTTTTCAATGTCAAAAACAGGAATTTTCACCCTAAGTATGACATCAAACTAAGCAACTGCATTATAAGTATTTAGTTACCTGTATAGTAATTATTAGAAATTTAATGGGGAAGCAAGAAAAGAACTTGCGTTCTATAGAAGGACATCAAAATAAACAAATATGTACATATATTTTATTTATAAAGATTGTAAATCATTTATCATATATTGCATCTGAATCATTGTGTTTGACCTAGAATTGTCTCCCCTGTATTATATACAACAACAGAATAATGATTGATCATAAATTATTACATCAATCAATATTATAATTTCAAAAACTATAAAGTATTTATTTCAAATTTATCTTTAAAAAAAAAAAAAAAAAAAAAATGGAAAAAGAAACTGCATTAACCCTTCTTGCAAAGGACATGTTATGTACACAAATTATTTCATATCTACATAAAATTAGAGTTGTCTCCCCTATATTATAAACAGCTGATTAATCAGTAACTATCAGCTTTATCTTGAAATAAAACAGAAAAATGAAATGGAAGATGCAACTGTATGTATGAAATGTTTGTTATGACATTACATTCTAATTACCCTTTTTTATTTTCTCACCAATATCATCGAAAATGTCAAACCTGATTCTGTTACCTTCAGGTTTTCTACCATAAATGTTACAGTTATAGAACCACACGTTCTCAAGTTCTGTATATTTCTTCATCCTTGCCATAAGTCCCAGATTACGTTGTGTAACGTCATCATGAAACTTCACTTCATTATTCAGTTTCTTCTTTTACCTCATGATTTTGATTTTAATGTCCGTATTTCTCACTTTCACAATAACTGGTTTTACCTCCCCCTTCTTACCAGGAATTCTGTGTATAGCCTGGATGTCATCAGGTTCAATGTCTACTTTCAGGTCTTTCCTCACCAAATCAACAAAATCAGTTCTGAGTGATTCACCTCTCTTTTCTGGGAAGTTTAGCATACGTATATTATGTTTCCTGGAATACTGCTCATTGTAGTTTGCAAGTTTTAGAGCATCTATGGATCTTCTCTCACTATCCACCACCCTTTCTTCTAGTTCTTGTATAACCTTATCCTTCTTTCTGATCTTTTCATTCAGGTTTTCATTTACCATGTACAATGAATCAATTTGATCTTGCAATTTCCCGGTTCTTTCTACAAGTTTGTGTTCAAATTCTTTTGATATTGTTTGTTTGAAATTCTCCAATAATTGGGTAACAATGTCTGTGACAACCTGTTTTAAGTCCTTTTGTTTCACCAAACAGTTAACTGCACTTTCTATATCAGACTTTGTCACTGTACCTTCACTATGAATACTAGTCACATCAAGACTCTCAACACTTTCCTCTGCCACATCTGAATGAGATCAATATTATAAGGTTGGCCCAATATATATTGGTGGACTTGATGGTGCAGACTAATGGAAGTAATGTGAAAACCTGAGGTTTTTATTTTACCAACAAACATTTAGTGACAGCAATTGTGATAAAGTTCATAAGCAAGCATTTCATATATGCTATATACCTTTAATTGTTTTACAACTTTTTAACTTCATGACATTTTGATCAAGGATCTGGAAATGGTAAAAAATGCAGGTCATTGACCGACAAATTTTGCAAATGATCGACGACCATTTTCCAATATCGGACATAAAAAAATTATCAACTCTTATGAATTACTGTCTGCGTGGTTTTATTAGCATATAAATATCCTGTCTACCAGTCTCCTAATTGTTTATTGGAAATTGATCGACGGATGGGCATCAATTATAGCCGATGTGTGGCCATCTGTGACTGTGATTTACCTGTAACTGATTTGTTGATTGCATAATTGAATTAATGGTACACGTGCAGCCCCATTGTGTATACAAATTCACTGAAGTAACTCGAAGAATCTTCATACAATTATTAGTTGATTAATTAAGAAGAAAGATTGACAAGTCCACTGTTTTCCCGCCAATCTTTCAGAGGTAACGAAAGCACATGGAATTGAAACTACGAATCAGTCGTAGTTTGTAATTATTAATTCATCGATTGAATCATTTTAACACAGAAGTCAACAGACCATTTAAATCAATATACAAAATGTGTTTGTGATTTTCTTTTACAAATAACAAACATTTTTTTTTGTCAATCAGAAGTTTTTTGACCACATGTTTGCCTATGGGATGAAAAAGTCTGAGATATGATGTTTTGTTTATATGTTAGAATGTCCGTGTGTGGTCGAAACCAAACTCATTCACTCGCTCTGATATTTTGTAAAAGACGGAGTATGTGATGAAACAACACCCTTTCCAATATTTATCTTAAAATAACTTTATACAAACGTTTTTTAAGTTAATTTTCGATCTGAGCATGTAAATGACTGACAGATAAAAACGTCTGCTAAGTTTGATAAAACATCCGGCATGGACTGTCAAAATTTCCGGACCCTTGATTTTAATATATTGTTACTTGCTGTTCGAGGTAGCTTGCTAAAATGGTGTCACTGGCCACTACCATTCTGCAAAAAAAAGGGGCCAAAAGGGGTAAAATATTTGTTAATTTAAAAATGAGTAATAAGGGGCCAATGGAGCTACACTAACAAAAAAAACAAAAAAAACTGATGTATTTATTCTGGTCCATTTTAGATTTTTTTTTAATTCTTGCATTCTCACAGTTTTTGAGTAACAAGGGATCAAAGAGGCCAAAACCATCATTTTTGGATGGCTGTTTTGGCTTGTTTTTTTTGTTTTCTACGGATCTTTTTACTTAAATTGAATTTCGAAATATTGTGCAATAATTTACCAAAACCAGTTGTTGTGTCCATAATGAACTAAATGTAAGTCCCTAATTTTAAGTTGTTAAACTAATACTGTGTCCACAGCAGAGTTCAGCTAGCTGTGGGCTTATCATGCTGCATTTTGCAAATTTTTTTTAATTGTTTTTAGCTCACCTGGGTGTAGGCCAAGTGAGCTATTGCCATCACTTGGCTTCCGTTGTCGTCGTCGTCGTCATTGACAATTTCTTCAAACATCTTCTCTTCTGAAACTACTGAATGGATTTGCATGAAACTCATAATGACTGTTCCTTAGAGTATCCGGCACAAAATGATGTTATTACTTTCAAAAATTTTCTCCTCAGAAACTACCTTAAGGAATTCAATGAAAGTTTTTATTTTTGTTTTTTAGGGTATCCTTAACAAAATCGCTGTTTGGATTTCTGATCGGTTAAAAAACATGGCTGTCATTACTAGAAATAGAACATAGGAGTTGTACAGTAGTTTTTTGCATATATCTCCAAAACCATTAGGTTTGGCCATTATCTTTCAATTGCTGATATATTCTAAAAATGACTTTTTTTTTTACAGTTTTCAGCCTATATCTTAAAAATATGATAGATAGAATGAAACTTTCAATTGCTGAAATGATTCTTATTATAAGGCCTACAAAAGTCTTCAGGGATCAAAGTTGTCAGACGACTCAATATAAGAGTTATTGCCCTTGAAAGGCAAAAAATTACTTTTCTTGCAGTTTTCAGTCAATATCTTGAAAACTATAGTAGATAGAATGAAACTTTCAATTGATGAAAAGATACTCATAATAAGTCCTACCAAAGTCTTCATGGAGTCAAAATTGTCACCCAACTTCTTGTTAGAGTTATTGCCCTTGAAAGGCAAAATTTTAACCAGGTGAGCAATTCAGGCTCCTGGGAGCCTCTTGTTTGTTTTTGTTTTGTGTGTTGTTTTTTTTTTTGTGGTTTTGTATGAAGTCATAAGCAATATCTATCATGATGCTGTCTGGTAGAAGATATTTCAATGTATGCTTATATTTCCACCTCTAGTCCAATAAATATACTGGAATTGAATCTGATTTTAATAAGCATATTTATGAAGTGAAAACCTGCTTGAACAGATACTTTTATAATAGAAAGAACAACAGTTTTTTTTTCACAAAAAATGTAAAATTAGTTGTAAGTCATGACATCACAATACTTCAAGCTTATAACTTATTACTAATGCTATATGAAAAACCCAAAGTAAACTTAAAACCTGTAAAAAGGAATGTAACTAGTCTGAACAGAAACTTTAAATATCTGAATATCTGTTTAAAAAGGACATTGACTAAATAAGAACCTGTTTAATGAAGGTAGTCACTTTCTGAAAACCTGTTTAATGAGGGTAGTGACTTAGTGAAAACCTGTTTATACAGACGGTGATGAATTGAAAACCTGTTTTCAAAGGGCAGTCATTAAATGAAATGTAAAAATAGGAGATGTGGTATAATTGCCAATAAGACAGTCATCCATCAAAAGTCAAGTAACAAACAATTCTACAGTACACCACACAGTCTTCAATGATAGGCAGAATGCATACCAAAAAGCAAGATGTAAAAGGCCCCAAAAATAAATAAAGTGAAACTATGTATAAAATTATTATACTATGAACATAAAGAAAATAATGACAAGTACTGGACTCCAGGTCAATGGTGGAAAAATACAATAATAAAAAGAACTATAGAAATCTGGAGGATATTTGTATGAAATAGACAAAAACCTGTTCTAATGAACAGTAACAAAAAACTGCTTAAAGAGAGTAGTAACTGAAAGGAAAATCTGTTTAAAGAGAGTAGTAACTGAAAGGAAAATCTGTTTAGAGTAGTAACTGAAAGGAAAATCTGTTTAAAGAAAGAAGTAACTGAAAGGAAAATCTATTTAGAGTAGTAACTGAAAGGAAAATCTGTTTAGAGTAGTAACTGAAAGGAAGATCTGTTTAGAGTAGTAACTGAAAGGAAGATCTGTATAATGAGAGTAGTAACTGAAAGGAAAATCTGTTTAAAGAGAGTAGTAACTGAAAGGAAAATCTGTTTAGAGTAGTAACTGAAAGGAAGATCTGTTTAAAGAGAGTAGTAACTGAAAGGAAATTCTGTTTAAAGAGAGTAGTAACTGGAAGGAAAATCTATTTAGAGTAGTAACTGAAAGGAAATTCTGTTTAAAGAGAGTAGTAACTGAAAGGAAAATCTGTTTAGAGTAGTAACTGAAAGGAAAATCTATTTAGAGTAGTAACTGAAAGAAAAATCTGTTTAAAGAGTAGTAACTGAAAGGAAAATCTGTTTAGAGTAGTAACTGAAAGGAAGATCTGTATAATGAGAGTAGTAACTGAAAGGAAAATCTGTTTAAAGAGAGTAGTAACTGAAAGGAAAATCTGTTTAAAGAGAGTAGTAAATGAAAGGAAAATCTGTTTAGAGTAGTAACTGAAAGGAAGATCTGTTTAAAGAGAGTAGTAACTGAAAGGAAATTCTGTTTAAAGAGAGTAGTAACTGGAAGGAAAATCTATTTAGAGTAGTAACTGAAAGAAAAATCTGTTTAAAGAGTAGTAACTGAAAGGAAAATCTGTTTAAAGAGAGTAGTAACTGAAAGGAAGATCTGTTTAAAGAGAGTAGTAACTGAAAGGAAATTCTGTTTAAAGAGAGTAGTAACTGGAAGGAAAATCTGTTTAGAGTAGTAACTGAAAGGAAGATCTGTTTAAAGAGAGTAGTAACTGAAAGGAAATTCTGTTTAAAGAGAGTAGTAACTGAAAGGAAAATCTATTTAGAGTAGTAACTGAAAGGAAAACTGTTTAAAGAGTAGTAACTGAAAGGAAAATCTGTTTGGAGTAGTAACTGAAAGGAAAATCTGTTTGGTAGCTTAATGAGAACATGTTTAATGAAGACAGTCACTAAATGAACCATCTTATCAGATTTTATATATACATAGATATTGAATTTACAGTGTCTTAAAATCACATTACATAAATAACTGATTCTAACACTTTTGTGTCAAATTGTTTAAGAGAAAGATGCTGATATTTGTATGATGTAAATAAGTTAAATAATGATTTGGATTGGTTGTCACAAGTAAAAGCATACCTCATTATTGCTTTTTCATCTTCTTTGGTATCTTAGTTCCATTGGAAAGCATGGTAGTAAATTACAGGTAATGAAATCAGATAATTGTGGAGGATTGGATCCATGTCTTGGGAGAACTTAAAGCATCATCACAGTCAATTATTGTAATGGATTTACAGTAATACAGCCATGGATCAACATGTTCATTTTGTATATCACACAATTTTATTGAAGTTAATAACTTGAGTTCTTAGACTGAAAAAAAAATATGATATGACATTGAAGATGACAGGAAATTCAACAAATTCGCAGTATTTGGATTTTACAATGGTCGAGGTCATCATTGTAACATTCCAAATGATAATCATGATACTGATAGTAAGTGGCAACATTCTTGTTCTGTGTGCCTTTAAAACATTTCATCATCTTCAAACATCAACAGGAAAATTTATTGCTAATTTGGCGGTAGCAGATTTGTATCTAGGACTGACAATGCCATTCCAGATATCATTCTTTTTCCATCCAGAGATGAGTTTTATCAAAGAAGCTTGTTTGTTACGATTTGAAGTCATTATTTTTACCAGTACATCATCCTTGTTGTCATTATTTTTTACCGTTGTTGATCGACACATTGCAGTACTTTATCCTTTGAGGTATCATTCTATCATGTCTTGGCAACGTGCTAACACTTTAATTTGTATTGTTTGGACATATGCTGCAACATTGGCTCTCATACCATTACTGGGATATAACAGTTTCCCACTAGCACCGATATGTGTTTATGAGCTAGTCATGTGGAAATCCTACAGATTGGTAGTTGCTTTACATTTTATCGTCTTACCAATCATAATGTTCATTATTTATTGTCGAGTGTTTATCATTGCCTGGTCACTGAGGAAGAAAATAACAGGCACAAACTGTGTTGGATCCTTCAACATCAATGTTCGTATTCAGCGAGAAACCAAAACAGCTGCCATTATGGCAATAGTAATGCTGGCATTCTCCTTGTGTTGGTTACCATTTGCTTTTATCCAGGTAATCCAGGCAGTAGAGTTCAATGATAACCAAGCCTTTATTTCCAACTTTTTGGTATTTTTAGGAGTCCTTAATTCTATTATAAATCCTATCATCTATGTGTGGAAGAATAAACAATACAAAACGGCCTTTAAGAAAATTATATGCATTTGTAAAAGATTTGACCAGGTTATGGACATCAATTCATTTTCTCTAAACAATTCACCAGGTATATCTCAAATGGTTAATGCTATACCTCTACAAGAGATGAAAACAAAGTGACAGGATGAGCTGGACTTAACTCATGGACAGATGCTGCAGGATGAGAACAGTTGGATTTCTTTACATAGATTGTTTAGGACACATGGGAATCCTTATTATACCCCAGACAACTAGTTGTAGATAGTGTAACATCTTTTACTGTCTGTCCATTTGTCATCATTTTGTTGTCCCCCCAGGTACTGTTTCTATTTTTTAGTGTTATTAAGATAAAAAAAGACATTGACAAGCTAGATAGTTTTTGTTCAGTTAGATTTTGTGTTGTTTACCCTAAAAGAAGTTTTGATAGTGACAGAAATCTCTTGAGGATAAATGTCTAGTGTTAAGTGAGTGTGGGGTTCACAGGGATCAAATGTTTTATTTAATATAATGAAGTAATATTTAAAGAAAATTGTCGTTTTGTAACATACATGCCTATGTTTCATTATATACCTTTTTACCTACAAATACGAGAATATATAGTCATTTTCTGGATTTTTCTAAATGAATGACTGCCAAATAAAGACCACTAAACACTATTTGATTGTCAACATGTTGTAGATCTGTAATACAAGCAAAATTTGTATTTCATCAATATGGCTTTTCTTACAATTATATGTTTTTTTTAAGAAAGAATGCAAGAAAATCAAGTTTAATCTACAGAGTCAGCAGTTACATTGCTGATTATTTCTGTTTTCAGTTGCATTAGTCTTAACAATTTGATGTTGAAATTAAAAAAAGGTTATTGTTTTCTTTATCTTAGTTTATCTTCTGCCAGTAAACAAGTTACCTGAAAAAAATTGCTTTCTATATTAATACTTGTGATGAAGTAATAACTTATTTAGACCAATCCCTATTGAAATACTGGGAATTCTTACAATGGGTGTTGAGAAATTTTGTCATTTGCATGAGTACAGTGCTGAAAAAAGATAATGAATTTCTCTCAATAAGTAGAGGAAACCTCGAAGTTAAATGCAAGTACCTACTTCTTCCAAAAACTCTTCATTTTAACTGTTGTCTTGTTGGACTTTGCCAATGCCTTTTGTTAACATTTTCTTTGGCGTACTGTTTAACTATGTCTGATTGGCTGAAAATTCCGTTTCTTAAGATGAGGTGACATGCAGCTGTCTTCATTGATTTCTTTCATAGAAAATCCTTCAACACTGAAGAACATTGTTACATGAACCAGGTAAAATGGTATTGTTATTAGCCCACAAAAGGAAGTTGACCATGTCAAGTGAAAATGAATTGATCTTTCTGAAATAGAATCACAAGATTACATACCTCAAAAGGATGGCTGGAATTGAATTCGGGGAACACTGTATTGTATAGGACAGGGGGGTGCAAAAAGGGACTAAACAAGTTTTTTAAGAAGACTTAAGATTTCTATGATGTGAAGCATTTTATAGCATTGTTTTAAAATTATATTGTTTTGAAACAGTTCTGTCAAACCGTGTTGTGTTGAACTCGGAAGAGTCGAATTTCTTGGATAACTGACACCAATTTCATAGTCCCAGCAAAACTTCCCTTACTCAAATACAATTTTACTTTGGATGACTCGAACATGGATGAATCCAAATCTTGGAAAACTTGAGGTTTTTAATCAGTCTCCTTGGTAGGACTTTGATGTTAATGATGTCTTGAAGTGGACTACATGTATTAACTCGGAAAACCAATTACTTTTTTACAAACCGAATATGGTCGAAGTGTTTTTTTACAAACCATGGTCAAAGTGTTTTTTTACAAACCATGGTCGAAGTGTTTTTTTACAAACCGAACATGGTCGAAGTGTTTTTTTACAAACCATGGTCGAAGTGTTTTTTTACAAACCATGGTCGAAGTGTTTTTTTACAAACCGAACATGGTCGGAGTGTTTTTTTACAAACCATGGTCGAAGTGTTTTTTTACAAACCATGGTCGAAGTGTTTTTTTACAAACCGAACATGGTCGAAGTGTTTTTTTACAATGATTAACATGGCTTTTTAAATCATTTTTTGACAATGGCTAAATTTGTGTATTTAGTTAATCTGAAATAACATGTGTAGTGAAATTTTAATTTTATTACTCACTATTAGTGGTATCAGATATTTTGATAATAATAGAAAAAATTACAGATGAATTGTATTCGTATCTAAACATTTAATTAAACATCAAACAGACAATAGTAGATGTATTTCAACAGCTACTTTCATTTTGCCAGTGAATCTGAAATTTAATCATAGCAATGTAGGTCTCACAGTTTGACGATATACCCAAGTGTGAGTCATTAAAAAGAGCATTTATGTATATGATATTATTCGATGTTGAAAAAATAAAAAATAAAATTTCCTTAAACACTCACTGCTATTCATTATTTTAAAACAATATATTCCAAGACATTACAAAGTACCCTGTATAGTGAAGTACATATACACAACAGATTATGTAAATGCAGAAACAATCTTTGATCAAATTATTTCCAGGTAATGCTCGACCTTGAATACCCTTGAACATTTTTGCCTACTTAACAATGTTTGACTGAATGTGCATTTTTTATCATGAGAAAATTTTATATGGCTGCAAAAATTTTGCCATCATATTGCATTAAATCAGTATATCATGCTGTCATTGTCTGCATCATCTTCTTTGTCTGGCATTTACGAACATTTTGGTTTCCAGACAATAATTTGAGTATATTGAATATATGGATCTTTATGAAATTGTACCACAAAGTGCCTTACTTCTAAAGGAAATCTGGGATTGCATTTGGGGTTATGACATGAATCACTTAGGACTTTGGGCCACAAAGGGGCCAGAAAAAACATTTTGACGGGTTACAGACAATAACTCTGTACAAGTAATTGCCAGACCATAAAATGAAGTCTGGGATTAATTTTGGGGTTGTTGTTATGAATCCCTATGAAATTGTACGTCAGGGTGCTGGTGCCAAGAAAGGAGGGAGATAGTATTAATTTTGAGGGTTTTGACATCAGGAATAAGGGGAAGAAGAGGAACATTTTCCTGATGTTAGACATCAACTTTTGGAAAAGTTTATTGGTCTCTTTGAAATTGTGTCATAAGGTTCAGTTAATACTCCTGTTTAGGAAAAGTGATTGAAGCATTTTTCAAAACTGTATAACTCAAGTATATATGTATATGTTTGTGAGGAATTACTTGGAAGATTTTGATGGATATGATAGGTAATGGCTCATAGCTTGTAGGAATAAGGGACAAAAATAGGGTCAGAATTAAGCATTTTCTTCAATTTTACAGCCCTGTGCTGGTCCGGTTGTTAAAAGAATAGGCCTGCAGCAGCGCTAAGCTTGTCGTAAAAGGCGACTAAATAGTGCTCAGAACCCTAGCCGGGGGCTAGGGCGCTCTGCCCACAGAGCAACTGGGATGTGTACCCCAGGTGGTGGAATGGAGTACCCCTGGCGTGTTTCATGCTGGGGTTGTCAGGCTATAATACGGAAAACCTGACCGCAAACCATAGTGGTGCACCGTGTTGGGAAAGATGTCACGTTCATCGCACGTTAAAGAACCCTACTGTGGTATTCTCCCGGAGTAGGAACCATAGGGCTCCGCCACAGGATGCTAAATTGCCCGACCTTACCCGTCCCTCCCTTTTTCTAGTGGCAATCAAAATTTGTGGACCCCACTGTCCTTGTGTCCCATCCCTTTTTTCATTTCATCATCATTTCATGTTCATTTTATCATCCATTTCCTGCTCATCGTCTGAATATAGCTGAAATATTGCTGCTTGGACGTTAAACCCCAACAATCAATCAATCAATCAAATTTACATAAATTGCTTGTATAGTTTCAATTTTATGGCCATACTTGTTCAACTACTCTTTCCTGTTTTCAGACTTTTCTGCCATAAATTGCTACAAGACGTTGGTAATGGTTTAAGTCCTTTTATTATACCCCATGCAAACAAAATTTGGTCTCATGCATCGTCCACAATTCCTCCTCAACAACTTGCAGGATTAGTATGAAACTTAATAGGGTGTTAAATTACCTTGTTGGGATGGGATGTGTATATTGTCAGAAATTTATATTTAAATTTGCAGTCATATTGTCATTTTGTTATCAACAACAACAAAAAATAGTACTGATTGTAATTTGGAGTGTGATGTTCTAGAAATGGCAGTAAAAGTGTGTCCAAAGAGCTTAGTCTGTTACCATAATGATTGTGTCCAATATGAATTATGTGTCCACTAATACTAGCTTTCACCTGTCCATGACATCAACAGTTGTTACAGGGAAAGTGTTAGAAACATGACAACATTGATTTCAACCAATGAGATTTTATAGACTATGCGATACAATCACACAGTAACCATTTGCCCTTTTTCTTTGTCTGCCAATCAGCACCAGACAACTCAAATCTCTCTAGAGACTCACACTGATCAGAAAGTAAGAAAATGGATTAAAAATTAGCAAAACATTTATTCACAATCCAAACTCAGAGATATTAAAAGCCAACTTGAATGTTTGTTCATATTTGCCCAACTATTTAAGGTTTGTCAAGCTGTGCCCTGCAGAACATTTTATCAACCGGCTAAGTAACTATGGAAAGAAGAACTTTGATATTTGCTTTGATTTGTTACTTCAACACTTCCATAGGAAGATTTTTCAGGATATTACTGATTACATACAAATGTAACATTATAAGTGACATATGTACTTCTAGCAAATTATTTGTCATTATATTTGTAAGAGATGTGTTAGTCTACCAAGAGGATGGTGGTCTTTAAGACTGAGTTAATCAGCCAAATGCTGAAATTTTCAATTTATAGCAAAGGTTATATGGGTGGTGCATCATTTTTCTCAATTTGGTCTTTTATGCCTTTAATACATTCAGTACATCTACAAACCATTGCAAAATTATTTAAATTAATGCTGAAGCATCTATGACATGAATATTTTTTACCACTTGTATAGGAGAAATTTTTTCACCATTTTACTGTATTGCATTTAAACTAAATTTGAACTATCAATGCCTTAAATAGGCAAATTTCAGGAACAGTTTGATGGTTGTTTCCGGGTATTAGGAGATAGAAAGACTTGGATAATGGCATAAAATCTCTGCATTTTTTTTATTAAGTGTCACACTTAGTACACATTTTGCCTGATTCTTGAACAGAGAAGTACTTGAGTTTTGTAAACATCTAGTGTAAAGTCAGTCTGGAGATGTGATATTTCATAGCTAGTTTACGTCATTGCTAGCTGTTAATGATATGTTTCAGTAACAGGTTTCTTAGAAAATAACTGGATACTTTTTCTTACATATTGTTGTCATGTAAAGTAATTGAATGCCGTTATTGTTATTTGATTTTTGTCATACAAAGGCATCTGCCCACAAATAAAAATAGTGCCTTACCTTTGTACTACTGCAACATCTATAAAAAAAATCTTTTCAGCATATCAATAAACATATTAAAATTAAGACTTTATAAGGATGCATAGTGGTAAATTTTAATGAGGTTTTAAATTTCACTATATTTGCGAGGTTTTGGAAATGTGAAAGTGAAAGCTCACCAAATTTATGTTTTGTTTGTTTGTTGGGGTTTAACATTCAAGCAGCAATACTGGTATCTCAGCTATATTCAGACGATGAACATGAAGTGGATGATAAAATGAAAATGAAATGATGATGAAATGAAAAAAAAAGGATGGGACACAAGGATAATAGGGTCGACGAATTTTGATTGCCACTAGAAAAAGGGGGATGGGTAAGGTCGGGCAAATTAGCCTCCTGTGGCGGAGCGCAAAGGTTCCTACTCCTATCGAATACCACAGCAGGGTTCTTTCAAGCGCGAGGATTGTGACATCTTTCCCAACACGTTGCACCACTATGGTTTGCCATCAGGTTTTCCGTATTATAGCCTGACAACCCCAGCATATAACATGCCAGGGGTACCCCATTCCACCACCTGGGGCACACATCCCAGTTGCTCTGTGGGCAGAGCGCCTAGCCCTTGGCTAGGTTTCTGAGCACTATTTAGTTGCAATTTTACGACAACCTTAGCGCTGCTGCAGGGCTATTCTTTTGACACCCGGACCAGCACAGGGCTCACCAAATTTAAGTCCAGATTATATTGCATATAATATCCATTCCACTAAATATAAAGATGCAAATAATAAAGATAGCAAAAATTTATATCCCTATTCATATAGCAAATCGTGAAAATTACCTGCTATACAGTATTTCAGAATCTGATACCTGTTTGTGGTTGTGTCCAGCTTCATTAAAAATAATTATTGAAAACTAAGCATAAGAAATAGCTCAGAGATTGTCATAGGCTTGTTTCTTCCATGGTATCGAACTGACAGCCAATTAATCTTATAGTAATGAGATTGTACAATTAGGTATTCTAATGATGGTAGAAAGTGGTAGTTTAGAGGTTACTATTCCCTTGGTATTATGTATTGAAACAATAGATGAATTTAAAAGGAAAGTTCATATTTACAGACAATCATAAATTGCATGTCAAGCTCCAGTTTACATCTAATTAGAGGTTGTAGTTGTGGAGAAACATCAGGTATCACTGTTTAAGTTCAGGAAATTTATTTCTATTCGCACATATTTTCCATGGTAATAATTGTTATTGGGAATAACATGCTCAGTTGAGATCAGATTAATATTTAAGACTGCCTGAAACAATATAGGTTTTATTTCTGGTTAAAGTCACGTATAACCTCTGGTTCACATGACCCATGTGGCCTGTTATTGTTGTCCAGATCAGTTAAAACTAATTAGAAGTTGCCTCTATGTGGTAGATGCCCAATACAGATATTGAGTTTAAGAATTTTTTCTACTAACAAAACTATGCAAGAACTAAAAATTCGATTTTTCTTGGGTTATTTCTGAACTAACCTTTTGATGCATATCAAATTCCATTACCAAATTTTAGCAAGTGGAATTAATATCTACTTAGCAAACTTGCAAGTATCTCCTGTTTACTTCAATCACATCTATAGTATGTTCTTCCTGTAACATTGCTTCTTTTGGTGTAGGTTTTTGGTATTTGGCATGAGGGTAGATCAGCTCAATGTATTGCAAACCATGCTATATGATCTTGGACCTGAAGGTTGTACTAATGATTTTGCAATATAGATTCATATTCTGGCTGTAACTTCGTTTTCTTCTGGTGAAGGCATCTGATATTTGGCACGATGGTAGATCAGGTCAACAGGATATGTCATGTATCATGGTTGGTGAACTTTGACTTCAAGCTTCAAACTAATGATTTTTGCATACAAATTTGTGTCTGGGCTATAACCTTTTGTTCTTTCCAGGTGGCTCTTAAAGTAAAGTTCTATTGTAAATAATCCTTAATTGTTTATTAAATTTTTTGCTTTAAATGTATATGAAAACTAAACTGTAGTTGTAGTAGTTGAAGGTCTGTGCTACTTCAAATAGGGCCTCAACTATAATGTGTAGTAGTCAGACTTAGTTCTGTGCTACTTCAGATAGGGTGTATTAGTCAGATTTTTTTCTATGCTTTTTTAAATAGGGCCTAAATAGAAGCATTCTTCATTACAAATTTTAATTTTTAAGTAATGTTAACAATCACATCATAAATTTACATCTGTGTTGCAAAAGGCAAGTTAAATGTATAATTCACAACAAAATGAAACCAGTTTAAAATAACAAAAGTTTTTGACCACAGCCAGAACATTTTTATCATGATTCTAGTGAACCTAAGGTTTAACTATATGGTAATGTTATGCCATGTTACCTGAACTATCAATTGTTTAAAGTGTCTCATCTCAATGATTTTCTTGCTAATCAGGAATTCACCCAAGGATGGCTTTTCTTAATTGAAAAATTACAAACACAAACCCTTCTTAATGAGTTCAAAAATGATGGAAGTAAAGACCATGATTTTATTCAGTAACTCAGTTAGTTGTTTTCTTCTCAGGAAATGAATACAGTAAATCTTGCTTTAACATTTTGTTAACCTGGCTAAGTTCTGTGTGTGCTTATTGGTAGTATGTCAACTTTTCACATTTTGCTCAATTACATTATACCCCTTCATCAATTTTGAACAAACATGGCAAAGAGCTTTTACGAAAGACAAACTTTCCATTTAATCTAACATGATGGCTGCCAAAAATAAACTATGGTTTCTGTATCAGTGTTTCTACTTTTCATGAAAGTAAGACCTGTTTTCTCATAAATAATCAGAATGTTGGAAAACGATGAAGTAATTTTAATTGTTCAGGTATGTGATTCCTGGATTTAAACTTTTCAGTATTATAATTATGTTTGCAGTAAATCATCACAAAAAGGGGTATACAAACTTAACATGCACTTGAAACACTTTATCAACTGGTAAGATACTTTACTTTAATCCAGTTTCAACCATACTTTTGACAATAAATGTTGGAGTATTGTCCGTTGTTATGTCATTTTGTGCAACAACCCCCAATAAGATTTTTCTAGTGCCAGCATGTATGAGATTTACATTAACTAACAAGGTTGCCCAATCTGTATCTCAGTGTTTCCTGTATTCTGTTATAGCTCCATGAGCAAATATGACACTTGTTAACTGAGCTCATGTATCTTCAGATATAGACACTTTATTGTCATGTTTTGATTTGATTTATAATGTATTTGATTGTTACATTGGTTGTGTCAGCAGCTTAAACAATCAAAGTTAACATCTCTTCATTCAAGATCAGCTTACTTAAACAATCAAAGTTAACATCTCTTCATTCAAGATCAGCTTACTCAAACGGCCAAAGTTAACATCTCTTCATTCAAGATCAGCTTACTCAAACGGCCAAAGTTAACATCTCTTCATTCAAGATCAGCTTACTTAAACGGCCAAAGTTAACATCTCTTCATTCAAGATCAGCTTACTTAAACGGCCAAAGTGAACATCTCTTCATTCAAGATCAGCTTACTTAAACGGCCAAAGTGAACATCTCTTCATTCAAGATCAGATACTCAAACGGCCAAAGTGAACATCTCTTCATTCAAGATCAGCTTACTCAAACGGCCAAAGTTAACATCTCTTCATTCAAGATCAGCTTACTCAAACGGCCAAAGTTAACATCTCTTCATTCAAGATCAGCTTACTTAAACGGCCAAAGTTAACATCTCTTCATTCAAGATCAGCTTACTTAAACGGCCAAAGTTAACATCTCTTCATTCAAGATCAGCTTACTTAAACGGCCAAAGTTAACATCTCTTCATTCAAGATCAGATACTCAAACGGCCAAAGTTAACATCTCTTCATTCAAGATCAGCTTACTCAAACGGCCAAAGTTAACATCTCTTCATTCAAGATCAGCTTACTCAAACGGCCAAAGTTAACATCTCTTCATTCAAGATCAGCTTACTCAAACGACCAAAGTTAACATCTCTTCATTCAAGATCAGCTAACTCAAACGACCAAAGTTAACATCTCTTCATTCAAGATCAGTTTACTCAAACAGCCAAAGTTAACATCTCTTCATTCAAGATCAGTTTACTCAAACAGCCAAAGTTAACATCTCTTCATTCAAGATCAGCTTACTCAAACAGCCAAAGTTAACATCTCTTCATTCAAGATCAGCTTACTTAAACAACCAAAGTTAACATCTCTTCATTCATTTATTTGCAGAGTTTTCCATGAGGTGTTGTTTTAACTATTTAGAAAACTCAATTAAATGGTTTTTTTTTTATTTTCCAGGGTACATTTAGAATTGCCAGTGAGCATGTAATCAAGACAATGAGAAAAGGACGAGAGACATTGCTAACTCTGTTAGAGGCATTTGTTTATGACCCTTTAGTCGATTGGACAACTGGTAATGAGGCAGGATATACAGGAGCATTCTATGGTGGAGGAACAGCTGTCCCAAATACAGGGGAGATAAGACAGAGTAAACGGGATATGGAAAGGGAGATAACTATCAGTATGTTTTCTATCAGGATGGCTGAGATGAAGTCGGCATGGAGTAAAAACAGGTTGGTATGTCAGTTGTGTAAGGGAGATATTTTAATCATGTTTTCTATCAGGATGACTGAGATAAAGTCATCTTGGAGTAAAAACATGTTAGGATGTCTGTAGTGAAAGGGGGGATAATTATCTGTCGGTTTTATATCAGGATGGCCTAGATGAAATCAGCTTGTAGTAAAAACAGGTTAGTATGTAGTGTAAGGGGGGATAATTATCTGTCTGTTTTCTATCAGGATGGCTGAGATAAAGTCAGCTTGTAGTAAAAACAGGTTAGTATGTCTGTAGTGTAAGAGATAGATGTTACCCATTGTACTGTAGACAGAGGGGGGTACATAGTTTTAAAATCTTTTATATTGTCAAGAAATATAAACTTTCTAAAAGTTGTTCTGTTTGTTCATCTATTTTTTATTTTTTTTTATCTTGTACAGGGATGATGTATCCAAGTCTCTTCCTAAGCTAAAGGACCAAATTGAGGGTTGGCTGGGTGTAGCTGAATCTTACTTCTCACAACTGACCAGTATCCACAACCTGAAGGACCTCAAGTCATTGATAACTGATGCCCTAACTGATACAGACCATCCTCTCTATTCCATCAAGGAGAGGTCAGTACTTTTATCTTGTAATTGACATTAAATCACTCATCAGTAATGCCCTCTTTAAAACAGACCTGGCTTTCTAATCAGTGAAGGGGAGGTCATGATCAGTAACTTATATCTTATTATTGATGTCAAATCACTTGTAAATGATGCCCTCTTTGATACAGACCCTCAGCTCTACTCTATCAAGGAGGCGGTCAGTACTTATTTATTTTATGACATCAAATCACTTATTGCAGCCCATACTGACCATTTTCTCTGCTGTCAAGTTGAAGTCAGAATCGTTATTCAAAACATTTTACATGCAATGTCACATTCACCTTTTTTTTCCCTTTAAAGGAGATGTGACACAAAAAATTATTTGTTTAATTTTTTGTTTTATTTGATTTATTACACCTAATATATTTATACAATCAAAACACCCCTTGTAGTCACTTACGTCATTTAATTGAAGATTAATTGATTCAAAATTGACAATGACTCAAGCCATACGAATTTTAATTGGCCAATATTGAAAGTTTTGGTTTGTTAGGGAGTATATACTTTAGTTGTATCAATTTAAACCACCTCAAGAAGAAAATGATAAACAATGTCAGAAATATTTAACTATTACATGTATGAAGACTAGACTATCCACAGTGAGACGACACCAATTCTCTTCGAAGATTACATACAAATATTTTATTATGTTCTGTCATGTACGAATGAACTTTTTACATAAAGTAAATTAAATTCATGCTCTAAGATTTAAACTGTTCCGATCTCGATCTTCAATGAAAATATTGATTTCACCCCTTTTTTTATGGAATGTTACTCCTGAAAAGTGTACCAGTACTAGGAAGTGTAATATGAAGTCCCTGCAAGTACAGAGGATAATACGAACATGTTTATTTTTCATTGGTTTTTGATAATTTTATTTGATAACCCAAGAGGGTTTCATGCTAAAGTTTCCTCGTGTTCTAAATCTTTTTTGCTAAAAGTAAATATTTAAACTGACCTATAAAAGATTTTGTCCATAGCAGAACTCACCTAGGATCACCTATTATATACTGTGTATTGTGTCAAATTCTCCATGTAAATTGTTTTATTTCAAACTGTGTAAGACAACAGAAATTCAATTTTTTTCAATTATATCGAAGTTATACACCTGTGTCAACACCTGTGTCACGGGTTGCCCAACCATGTAAAGATAAAAGAATTTGGTCGTAATTAAGTCTACCAGGCTTGTTTATTAATATACCTCTCCGGCAAAGATTGAACGATACACAGAGTGTCACTATTTTAGTTGTACCCTCCTGTTCAAGTCCTAAAAATAGTATCCAAAGTAGTTGTGTATTCGCCACACGGGAACGTATGCCTAACAAAAATAAAAAGCTGACAGAAAACGAGAAGAACTTTAGTTTTCTTACTTTCTAAACACGATTATTGCACCCATACACAGATCAGTGGACCACTCTGCATCATATAGGCAGTTTTTTTCCGAAGATTTATTCATTTTTTTTGGCACGTGTATACATTTTCAACGTACCCAAATAGAGATTGAGAACCAGTGACGTAGCACTTCCATATATGATGATTGAGTGTTACTTTCAGTTTTCATCTATGCATATTAATTAGGTTGTCATGAAAACACAAATAAATCATTCAAACTTTAATTAGTGCTAACCTGATGTCACACTCATATCTAAACATACTTTAGTTTTCATAAATATAAATGTTTATAAATGGATATATATTTGAAATTGGAACATACATAAAATGGTTTATTCTGACCCATAATTTGTCATCTGTTAAGTGAATTTGCATTTGTTAATAATAGATCACAGCTAGCACTTATCTGTTCCAGTAGTAGGTCTTGCATCCATGTTTTTGTTTCATTTTTTTGTACTTCTCGCAAGTTCATTTTTCACCAACTGAAGTCAACATAACTCAAAATAAGTCAGGAATCAATGTTACATTTAGAAGCGCTGGTGTTCTAGACAAACCTGCACACTGTTGAACTCACAGCAGTCTACAAATGATCCATTTTTGCAAGGCTATGGTGACTCAGGGGGTGGCAGGAATATTAAGGTGTGAGTTAAGGGACCTCTTTAAATGATTTAACTTGATTAACTTTTTGTTCTGCTGGACGATTTCTAGTTTTCCAGGTGAGACATTCAGGCTCATGAGAGCCTGAAGTTTTTTTATTATTTTCATCTTAGAATTATGGGACTTTTAAGAAAGAGGAATATGTAGTGTTTCATAAATGCATCAGTTTATTGACTATATAAGACACTACGGTTTGTAGATATGAAGATTATGCTGTTGTGAAGACAACTAGAGATAGTGTACAGGATGTTATTCAGGAGAAGATTAATGAGTTTAGTCATTGGCAGAAGTTACATAAGGTCAGTGGAGGCTCAAACTATTGTCTCCTCATATCATATATAAATGGATTTGAACAAGTTTCCTTAATTCTCTTGAGTGGATTGATTTTAACTATATGGTTGTCCACACTATCTGAGATCTTTGATAACAACAACATCTAAGAATTTAAAGTTTTAATAACTTTTTAACTTCTAAACTGAGGAATTTATTATGTTATTTATGTATTTTGTACTTGTGTGAACTCTAGTGTTATGATCTATTGCATATTTTAAACATAAGATTCTTTTACTGCAAAAGTATCTGACTTATACTAAGAATTATCGGTAGATTACATTGGAAATATAAGTAGTTTTGTAGCATGTTATCCTGTAAATGGTGTTATAACTTATGTAATGATCATTTTAGCATGTGATAGAGAGAATACAGGGATCATCTTTCCAGAAAATGTGTGTTGAGTTTGCCACTAATCTAAACATTGGACCTCCTAGCTTTGCTGCAGCTACAGAATTTCTACAAGGAGCAGGTCAAAGTCAAATTGTACAGCAGGTAAGTTTCTACAGGGAGAAGGTCAAAAGCAATTTGTACAGCATGTAATTTTCTACAAATTGCAGATCAAAGTGCAATTGTACAGCATGTAATTTTCTACAAATGGCAGGTCAAAGTGTAATTGTACAGCAAGTAATTTTATACAAGGTGCAGATCAAAGTGTAATTGTACAGCAGGTAATTTTCTACGAATTGCAGGTCAAAGTGTAATTGTACAGCAGGTAATTTTCTACGAATTGCAGGTCAAAGTGTAATTGTACAGCAGGTAATTTTCTGCAAATTGCAGGTCAAAGTGTAATTGTACAACTGGTATTTTCTACAAATTGCAGGTCAGTCAAGTTTTACAGTAGGTAATTTCATACCTGTTAGTGATTCTTGGTGTCATTCTATTTTTAGACATGTAACATGTTTTCTTCTACAAACAATTATCACTGAAACTTATTCATGTTATTAGTTAGCACCAAAATTGAGCCAGTGGTCCAATATTTAGATAAAAGCTGAAATCTGTTAAACAAATTTTCTCTGTTTCAACATAGAAAGGAATAAAATTATTATCTCATTCTATAAAAAAAACAAATTATGAATATCAAATGCATACTAAAATTAGTGTGTGCTTTAGAATTTTTAACTAGTAAAATGTCTTGTATCCTTTATTATCTCTGTTTTGGTTCTCTGTTTTACTGTGATATGTAAAGTATGTTGGTTTCTAATGATTATATTTGTTGTTGCAGTGTGAACAATTAGAAGCAGAGATGTCAAGTTACCTGACCCTTCAGAGGTCTAATCTACACCATTCTTTAGAAGTTCTACATACATATGCTACAATAGTCTCTCAGGTAATATACTCCACTAATTTACAATAGTCTCTCTTGTAATCTACTCCACTATTTTACAATAGTCTCTCTTGTAATCTACTCCACTATTTTATAATAGTCTCTCTTGTAATCTACTCCACTATTTTACAATAGTCTCTCTTGTAATCTACTCCGCTATTTTACAGTAGTCTCTCAGATAATCTACTCCACTATTTTATAATAGTCTCTCTTATAATCTACTCCACTATTTTACAGTAGTCTCTCAGGTAATCTACTCCACTATTTTACAATAGTCTCTCTTGTAATCTACTCCACTATTTTACAGTAGTCTCTCAGGTAATCTACTCCACTATTTATAGTCTCTCAGGTAATCTACTCCACTATGTATAGTCTCTCAGGTAATCTACTCCACTATGTATAGTCTCTCAGGTAATCTACTCCACTATTTATAGTCTCTCAGGTAATCTACTCCACTATTTTACAATAGTCTCTCTTGTAATCTACTCCACTATTTATAGTCTCTCAGGTAATCTACTCCACTATTTTACAGTAGTCTCTCTTGTAATCTACTCCACTATGTATAGTCTCTCAGGTAATCTACTCCACTATTTTAGAAAGTTTTACATTCATTTGCTTTTATTGTTTTTGAGATGTTCTGTGTTGTTTTGTTTCTAGGTTTAAATATATTTTTTAAAACCAGCATTTCTTACTGAGGTAACCTCATTTGGGGTATCTCCACATAATAAAATAAATAATGAATAAAACATGAACATTTGTCTCCCCAGGATTGTGTTTTGGTTACATTTCATGCAGCGAAGAATAGTGTGTAGCTTATTAAATTTTACCCACTTTAAAAAGTAATACTTAACTTTAAACTCACTATGGGCTGAGGACATGTAGCAATCTTGTTTAACTTACAATGACCCAACCTTTGATATTTAATATTTAACATTTACAATTTGCCTATTGAAACAAAATAATGTGATATTTGTTTACAGTTTGGTGGAAGTTTTGCAGACCAGAACAGAACCTATCACTATTTGTGTTTCCTCCAGGAAATAGTTTGTGATTTTACATCAGAAAGGTACAAAATAGCTGTGATATGTTAGTTATCTTATATACCTGTTGGTTCTTGGTTAGCTTTGATACAAAACTTTTAAAATGTGTTTCTTATGTAAATGTAGATTCTGTTTGTGAGTACTTTTTGTACTGAGAATTTATGTTACACTTCTCAATAATTTGTTGATACATATAGTATGAAATTAAATTTAGTTTTTAGCTGACCTGGCCTGACAGGCCATTTGGGCTAATACCGCCATCCTCTTTGTTGTTAACAATTTTTCAAAATTCTTCTCCTCTTACACTACTGGACCAAGTAGAACTGAACTTGGTGTGATTGTTCCTTGTGGTATTCTGCTTAGAACTGATATGGTAATTTTTGATGCATTGAAAATATGACTGCCGTTACTAAAGAAGAGCAAAGGGGGTCATACAGTTCAGTAGTTCTTCACATATATCTCCATAATCATTTAAGTAAAGCCAAATTATGACATGGGGGTATAAGTTTTCAGCATGATGAGATCTATCTGTAGTCGAATTTTTGTGTAAATCTTTTAAGCCATGTTGGAGTTATTGCCCATTTTTTGACAATATTTTGCTATTTATAATATTATTTTAAAAAATCTTCTTCTTAAAATCTACTTGATAGAAGTCAACAAAAGTTGGTATGATTGTTGCTTTGGGTGTCCTTCACAAAATGACTTTTGAGATTTTTTATCTGTGGAAAAACATGGTCTCTGTAACTAAAGATTAAGCACAGGAGTCAAACAGTTTCACATAATTTTTTTCCAAACTGTTAGGTTTAGACAAATTCTGACACAGGTTAAAGTGTTCAGTATGATGAGATCTTTGTGTAATTTTTTTTCAAATCTGTGTAGCCATGTAGGAGTTTTAAAAAATTCCTCCTTAGAAAACTGCTGAACAGAATTCAGTGAAAGCTGAGGTCTCACTATCCACTTCTAACGTTTCCATTACTTTACATGTTAAACAAGTAATTTTCAAATTTTCACTGTGAATTCCTAAGACAAATGACATCTTAAAGTTGCATACCATTGCAAAGCTTGGAAAATAAGGCTTCCAAAATCATTATGTTAATGGTACGATGAAAGTAGAAATTCTTCACAATATTTACATGAATAAATAATGCTGAAAATCCACATTTTTACCTTTTCTGCTGACTGACAGCATGGAGACAAATTATTCATACATGTAAACAATATTCACACACTTTTGTAGTAAATTACAAATATGATTTTAAGCTACACATTCTTAGCTTTATTTTGACTACTTTTTAATCAGAATACATGTTTTTGGTACTACTTAGGGGGATGGCCATTTGACCTTGAAGTGGTTAGTAAGACCTGATATGATTGTTCCTTAGGTATGAGTATTAGGAATTTTTATCCAAGAAAAAACATGGCCATTTTTATGAATGTTGTTTATCAGTCAAGATGAGCGATTCAGGCTTTTTAGAGCCTCTAGTTTAAATTTAACCTAAAATATTGAATGTTATTTTATGTATTTTAAATTCACATAATATTTAAGGTATTTTTTCTCTTCATTTATAGATGCCATGCTGTGGTAAATCAGTTCCATGAACTGTATGGAAACCCAAGTGTGTCTCCAATCAAAGCTCAACTCATCCTTAACACTGAGGTCAAACTACAGAGCATCATAGCAGATGTCAATGGACGTCTTATTAAGGTCTCAAAACCATTTGTTTGGTTTTTCCTTTTTTCTTCAATTGTATTAGATATATACCATTGCAGTTCCTCTGTTTGATAAAGACTTTCCCAGTCGAGTTGTATAATACAGATATTAAGATGTTTTTATTAGTAAATGTCATGCTTTAGTGTTGAGTGCTAGAGCATCTTTTTCTTTAATGTCAGAATGTTTTTTTTAGGCTTCAAATCATAAAAAGATGGGAGATACATGTTTTTATTTTTACAATACTTTACAATATAAACGAGATAAACATGTTTTTATCAGTTCTATACCTGCTCCTAATGATACATATTAATTGATCAGTTGTTGGAGAGAAGGAAGCAGGATCCTGCAGAGCTACAGATATTGGAACTACAGATAAATGAGAATGACAAAGCAATACAGATATTTGTTCAGGGTAATTGATTTCTAACATGTCTTATTATGCATTTCATACTTTTCAAATGCTATTCTTTTAAGTGACTTGCTATGGTATACTTTTTCAATCTTTTCTAAACAAAAAGTCAGAAAGCTTGATGTGAAATTAATTGGACTAGACAGACAGAAAATGAATAGTGTAGATATTTATGAGATGTAGTATAGCCCTGCAGAAGGTATATAGTGACAATGCTGTTTGTCCCCAGTTCAAAACTCTTCTGCTGAATTGAATTAAATAAAATTTTTTACACATTGTGTATCACATGATGCCATTGTGTACCTCTGATTTTTTTCTTAATCTGAATGACTTGAGGTTTCCTGATAAAAAACATGGACTTTGCCATAGGATGGTCAATGTGGGACTTTCTTCTAATCCACAACTTCTCAAAAACGGCTAAACAGATGAAACTTCAACATATTTTAATCTAATGATGCCATCGTGCACTTTTTATTTCAGTTTTTCATCTGAATGACTTGAAGGGTTTCCTAATGTAAAACATGGACTTCGACAACTAAGGGCGAACCATCTTCTATTCCCCAACTCTTCTAAATCAGTAAATAGAACTCATGAAACTTTCACTCATTTCCTAATTAAATGATTTTGGGATTTCCTTTATGGTTTCTTTAAAAGAGAAGTGATATCAACAAGTGAACTACTCTCACAGTTTTTTTCTAATTTGATGATAGGTTTTGTTGTTTCACAGCCATTTATGATTACAACTTCTATTTACATTATGGCAAAGTTGTGGTCTGAAGTTTAAAGATTCAGTCGTAAGCCTGATCAATAAAGGATTGCTTTTTCAATATATCACAGTAAATGTTTATAATATTACAGAGAATGGTGTATGTGGTGTTACCAGTTTAACAGCATGGATCATTTCAGCTCTATGTTCTCTGAACAAACGATATAGTCAGATGGAGGCTGCAGCAGCAGGTAAGGGAGATAACACTTTTTTTTTCTTTTTTTTTTTCAATTTGTGTCTTGTGATTTAAATCAATTTGTTTAAAGGAATAAAAAAGCAAAAAAAATGTTCATAGAAGCTTTTTCTCTTATTTCTTGACTGTTTCTCCTTTAACAGGTTATTTATCTTGCTGTTTAATCATTTGTTGCTTGAATTATGAAAGAAGATAACATAAATAGTGTGAATTCACTGGAACACTTCATGGAACCACAAAAATAGATACCCATGTTAACAGTGGTATTACAGCTCTTCTGACTTAAAATATAATCAATTGTAGGTGCAGGAGACAGATTGATGGACTTGACATCACGTGATGGTGATTGGTTTCTAGATGAGCTGTGTAGTATGAGCAGTAATGTGATACATTTCATTGACACACTGAAAACAAACACCTTGGTTCAAGAATTACTTCATTTCACCTCCCTCCACAGAGCACTCATGGCTACACACAATGTCTATATAGCTCTTCAGGTAAATTACCATTTGTTATTAACCAGTCATTTAAGGATTTTGATCTTTGTTATACATGTGGATTTATTAAATTGTTCTTTAATAAAAAAAAAAAAAGAGATTTTTTACATTTATGATCACCAAAGTGGTGATCAATACACACCTAAATAGATTTTTTGATTTTTTTTCTAATGTTTGAAACTACAATAATGCTATGATTGATTGATTTGATCTAGATGATAAACTTCAACATATTTATGCTTGCAAGTGAATTATACAATCTTTTATGTTTTGTAGGAACTGAATGTAAATTTTCGTTCCATCATCCTTCCTGAGGCGCTTAAAGCGATCCAAGCACAGGAACCAACGGTGTGTCATGCTCTAGAAGAGGTAGAAAAACTGTTCTCTGACATGACACATCCACTTGACACCATTGTAACACAGTTAGAGGTTTTACACAGGAATGCTATCATGGGAATTGAGGTAAGGGGAGATAAACCATGCTACATTATACCTATTACTTGGTGATACTTCAACATGTCTTACAAATTTTGACATATATACTTATAAAAGTTATCAGATTATAATTAGATATGAATGTAGCTTGAGAGAAAGCATTCTGTATTTTGACTTTTGATTTAAGTTTTGAATCTGTTTCAGAATGAGAATCTGGAGATGATGACTGTAGTAAAGAGAATGCAGTTACAGTTCCAGGAGATGTTACAAGGATCAGGGGAGTTAACTCCAGGACAGATGTTACTGATGGGATTTAATGGTCTGTTTACCAGGCTTGAAGATGAGTTTACTGATTTGATGGAAGCCATAGATGACCTTCGGGTACCAGATGTATGGAGGAAAGTAGATGCTGTCAGAGAGGGCAAGTCTATGCAAGTAGGTGATGTTTTTTTAATTGGTTTTTCTTCAAATATTCAATATTATGAATAAAGTAATATGGAAAGACCTAATATTATACAGTGTTGTGTTAACCAAAATAGGTTGGCAATGTTTTTATCATCGTACAGTAAAATGCTTAAAATGTGGAATGATCAAATGTTTATTTCCCAAGAAAACAGTGATTATTTTAATTTGGTTTTTCCAACTTATAATTCAAAACATTTGCAATGACTTATTTGGAAGAATGACTAGAAGTTAGCAACCAAGGGCCATATCAGCTTCCATTGAGTAAAGCAAAACATATGCAAAAACTTCATTTTTGAACTTATTCAGAATTGTTTGTCATGCACATAATTGTTTTCAATAAACAAAAGGCTAGAATCTTTGGAGAAACTGCTAACCTGAAATCACTGAATTAAGATACATTAGGCAGTGGTCAGAATGACATAACCAAAATTTAAGTTGCTCTCAATTTCACAAGAAACAAGAAAATTCAGTTTTTGCATATCAGTAATACATTGTCTATAATATGTACACAGAATATTTTACTTTTTATGTTTATGTGAATAAAAGAGTTGAAAAACTTAAAACAAAGAGTGTTTGATTTCTCATGCCAATTTAAATTCAGGTATCTACCAAATGCTAAGTGAGACATAGAGAAATAACAAATTACTTATACATTAATACTAATCAGAAAGAACATTCCTTGATGTATTTATTTCAGAACATATGGGCGTTGTTTTGCATTCCTATTAGCATACACACTGTTTTCATAAGACCATGTCATCGAATCTATTGATTGCAGCCTTTTTTGGGCTTATATTATGTATTTAATTTCTTGTTTGTTGACTTCAACCCCAATTTATTGCTGTGGTCCCTCTACAAAGTTGTTTTGGCAAACATGAACCTGTGACAAATTTTGAGTTTGTGTATTTTTTGTAGTTATCATCGTTTACTGCTAACACCAGGGGATATCTGTCCTGCTTGTTCTTTATCAAGAGACTACAGACCATGCAGATGTTCTTCCATATGTGTACACAGTTTGCTGCTAATCTACAAGGTATTAGTTGCTATTATTGTTGAGTTAAAACCCTGAAGTTCATTTCTTCTCAGTACATATTTTTGGAATGATTGCACAAGATCACATACATGTAATATATACTATACTTCCTTGTAACTATAAATAATAGTTGTAAGTACATCAATTAAACTAAATGATAATATCACAGATTCCATACTAGTTTAAATATCGTACATGATGGTGAAAGAGGATTTTATATTTATCCATTCATATATCCACATATCATATAAATATAATTTCAACAAATTTGATTTTTTTTATAAAACTGTAAAGAAAGGTTAGGCAACATATGTAGATTTTATGGCTTCACAACTCATAAATGCAGCTGCTTCTATTTTAATGCAATTTTGTAGGAAGATTAGGCAACATTTCTAGATGTGCTTGAATAAAGATAAGATTCATAGAAAGGGAATTGCATGTTCTCATCCTGTAATGCAACTCTTCCTCAACTGTTCAACACATTTTGGTGAAACTTTAGAGGCATAACATGTAGATGTCCATGAAGTAAGATAATTATGATTGGATCTCTGCTAGGTTAAGGGTTATATACATGTATGATCATACTTCACATGAAGTGAGGGATATCCATTCGTGAACTTGTTTTTTTATTACTTTTTTTATATGACTATTGTGGATATTGATTTGTAAGAATTTGATCATTGTATAAGAATGTATTTTTAGGTCTTGATGGAGGAAACTGTTATGATGACGACCAATTGACCAGACCTGTGAAAAGATTTATAGCTGAATATGTTAGGAAACAGGTATGACATTCAGTTTAAATCTGTAAATATATATATTTATATTTTCTACATAGAAATAATTCAATTTCTTCAAATTACTTCCATTTTGGTCAGAATCTTATGTTTTGTCAAAAAAATTAATCACAGTAAAATTCAGAGCTGTATCAAGTTTGAACTTGCTCCAACTGTTACAGTTTCAAACTCTGCAGTCCTATTAAGTTATGGCCTGCAAAGCATTTTATAGTGTGAAGCCAATAATTTTTATATCTTTACAGGTAATAGGTTTTCCATCTCAGATACTTGGTTACATGTTATGTGTATTTGTCAATGCCTTGGGTGTAGATGTTACTGCTGAGATAGAAACCAAGGATGTGGGAGCTGAGTCTAAAGTTCCTTTGGAGGATCTACGGAAGAAGGCAGTGGATGTTTGTCTGCGGAATGGACAGTTCCAACATATGCACTTTACACAAGCCAGTACCTTGTCTACATCTTTAGATACTGCATGGAGGAGACATGATCTAGCTAGGTACAAAATAGCTGATATACTTGTAGTATTTAGAAGTACAGATCAATTGTATTCTTTATTGGACACAGAAGAGTCAACAAATGTTATATAGAATTTTTTTAAAATTACTGATGACTCAATGAAGATCTTTTAGAAGCTGTTCTACATGTTTTTAATGTTTTTAGGCGCCTAGATTCAAACATGGAGCTTATGAAGTCAACATTACACAGAGCCCAGTTACAGCTAGCAAGACTTCAGTGGTTACATGAGGATGTGTTTGTACAGTCAGGACGTCACCTTAACCAGATGGGTATGCAGAACAGATCTACCATTATGTCAGAGATGAGGAAGGTATGTTTTGTTCTGGTAAAGGGGTAGAATTCAGATGTGTGGAAATTTTAGATATCAAGTGTTATTATTATAAGTTGGAAGTAAAAACAATGAGAAGAAGAATTGTACAATATATATATTTATGTATATATATTTTCTTCTCCTTGTTTAAAATTTGTTGTCTAATGAAACAGTGATTTGAATTTAATCTCCGTTAAATTATATTTTTTCTATATGGTTGAAAATTGTAGCATTGGTAAAAAATCAATATGAAACTAAATACATTGAAGAGTTATATTGTATTGTATAAGTTATATTGTATTGTGTTTTCTGAGACGTATTAACTTTGTATTTATACAGAGTATGCAGAGTTTGTTGAGTCAGGAGACTGGTTTGGCTAATTGTCAGAATCATTACACCCAGCTAGAGAGTAGCATTATACAGAGACTTAAGTGGGCAGCAGGGGCAAATCCATCACTGAATCTTGTTCTTACTCAATTTGAGGATTGTAGTTCCTACAGAAAACATGTCTTTGAGGTTGGTTATACTGTAATCGCTTTCTTGACTGGTGTGAGACTAATTTTTCTTGTCTCTAGAGATTCATGTTCTCAGGCATTAATTGGCCAAAATAGAAAGGGGTGATTAATTGTTGTGTGATTGTATTGCATTGTCTTTAAAATCTCATTGGTTGAGAGGGATGTTGTGACGTTTTTAACGTTGTTCTACCATAACAACTGTTGACATCATAGACCAACGATTCCTAGAATTTCCACCATTACACAGACGCGGAATGAGAATTAAGTTTAGAAAAATTAAAGGAAACAGATTATATATCTCCCAAACAGGTCTAGTTTCAACTAAGAATCAATATTAACATTTTATGTGTTGTTCCATGTTTGATGACCTAAGTATGTGGTCTTACAAAAAATTAACTCCAGATATCCTTTTTCATATTTATTTGTCCACTGTATTTTAATTATGGATATCAGATCATATTTAGGGAATACCTGATTTAATTTTATCTGTACTTACCCCAACTGTTTTATGTTCCACCACTGCAATCATACCAAACTGCACTTTGTCTGTCTTTTCATTCATCTGTCCATATTTCTTGTAAAGCCCACTGCTTAACCCCTCAAGTTGTTTTGATGAATTATTTTTAGAAGGTTTGGCATCATGCGTAGAATTGTTTGAAAGAATAAGATTATTATTGGAGAACCTCAAATTGAGATTATCCAACTTAAGGGCTGGCATCTTGTGAGGGCAACTCCTCCTTAACCACTCAAGGAATTTTTATGAAATTTTATAGTATATGGCATATACTTTTTATGAAATTGCTCAGAGTTTGTCAAGTTTTATTATTTTTAATCTTCCGGATCAAAAGAACTTATGTCACCAGTCGATGCCTGGAAAATTCCTTCTATTTCTGAACTTTATATGAAAATATAGTTCAAATGTAATTCCTTTTGTATCATTCAATACCTCTTTTATAACCTGTAAATATATTTTCGGCAATTTCTGCAAAATAAAATTAGTAACTAGGTTTCAAATAAACTGAAGATTATAGGGACTGCAATTTGGTCTGGAAAAATATTTAGTAAAAAAATTTAGTTTGTTGTAATGTGTCAAGAAACATCAAATGTGATAAGCATGTTCCATCTCACACACGTACCAGTCAAAATCTTCATACTATCATTAATAAACAGGAAGTGAAGAGTGTATTGATTTAACCAAGCAAAATTGGTGGGAAAATTCAAATTGTTTTAAAAAGTGTCCAGTTTCGGAAAAAATATTTGTTCATAAAGGTAATTATTTCTTAACCCATGTAGTGCTGTGCCTGTATTTATTGAGGCTTGGCCCTGCTTCCGCTTAATTGGTTCTTGCAGTGTTAATCTTAGTTTAGGAAGAGTATTCAAGGGAACCAAGGTTCTAGCAGATATCAAAAGAATGCAATCCAGGGACAAAGACCAAACATGGAAAATAGACATATATAACAAAGAACATTCAGTAACTAAAATAATACATGTAAATTAACAAAAGCAAATGAGCAACTCGTTCTCCGCTAAAAACTTGGAGTATGGACCAGGTGCACTGGTAGGGTAAGCCTTGTCTGCTTTTCTAGAAACACCTGCCAAGTTGCTCATAAAAAGTCAAGTCTGAGGTAGACTAAATAGTAAAGGAAAACTATGACACGATGAACAAATTAGTTTTAATGGTGCAGATGGGTACACTGTAATGATCCACGGGTTCATGACCATAAAACTTCTGTAGTGATGACTTCAATCTTGTAGCAACATAGCCCTGTTCCAGAAGCCTAACTGTAAGAAGTCTAGGGCGATACAAAAAGTCTGCGTAGTTTCATATCTGTTGTGATATGAAAACTCCATACGCAGGTGCTGAAGGGATGTTGCAACAGATGAAAGGAAAGTTGACAATTCTGAATGAAAAGTCATCAAGTTTGTCATAAAGTTTGGCTCTAAGTGTAGGTCAAAATATGTGGCTGACTTCACAGTGTCTGTAATATCCTTTATCTCAAGTTCTTTGGTGTAGATGCGGTGTATCAAATCCCCCAAACTAGGATTGTTTAACTATGGTATGTTGACTATATAGTGGAAACTCAGATTAAAGGATCTAGCTAAACAATGTTTAGGAAAGCACAATTTGTTTCCATTTGCAAGCAGCAGGACTGTGCTTAAAAATGATGCTTTCGTTTATAGAGTTTGTTAAAAAGTAATGACTTAAGAGCTGAAAAAAGATATTATGAGTTTCTGCTGCCCAAAAAAATGAGATTTTTGCCTCAAAACTGAATAAGAATAAGGTCTTTCACCACCATTACTATGTCGACCGCTTGTATTAACTACTTCCAGTTTAAGGCCAAATTTAGGCCAAAAATTAAAGAAATCCTTTAATTTTTCATACGAGTGAACCTTCAGGGGACTCCTGACCTCCCACTTGTGACTGTAACAAACCTATTTGGCTTCAGTGGCCTTCACAGGGTACAAGCTGTGAGATTAATGTGCTTTGGTTCCTGTCTTGCTCCTGTTGAGCCCCACATATAGCAAAAATTGACCGAAGATGAACAAATATGACCATGTTGGAGTAACAGACCCATTTTACCACATGGGCCCTGTATAATTATAGTGTAGGATAAATACTCGGTTAAAATGGTCCTAGTTTTCAATGTTAATGTAATCAACATTTGAACAAGTTTAAAAAATTTGGGAAAAAGGTGAAATTGAACAAATTTGTAAATTTGTGTGAAGTTGGATACTGTTTATTGATTATAGTTTATACTTCAGAAATCTGTAGGAAAAAAGTTCTAAATAGAATGAGAAACAAACATTTATGATTACAGTTTTATTTTACATCATGTAATGTTTGAAAGTTTGATCATGGTACAATTTTCACTAGAATCAAAAACCGCCAGTGCTAACAGCACTTTTATCACAAAAAAATGTCAACTGAATTCATGAATAATCTCTAAGCAGTAGACAGTATTTTTTGAATTTGTTTGTTTTTGTTTTTTCTTCAATTATATAAATAACTTACATCAACAGGAGGAGATGAAGTGTAGTACAGAGGTAGTGAATTTATGTCAGGGAATATTACATCTAGAGGCCCTCAGGACAAGAACTCCAGAGGCTGTAGGGTCTGATAATAACTTCCTCACACTTATCAATAGGTATGTATTCTAGAGGCCTTCAGAAAAATAACTCTGGAGGCTGTGGTTAGTTAATGTTGATTTTAGACTTTTGTCTAATAATTATGAAAACATACAAGTAATATTTTACCATTATTTTCAATTCTCTCACTAATTTCAAATCTGATCATATTAAGTACCATTCCTTGTAAGAATCAGGCAGTGGGTAGCATATCATTATTATCAGTTTGGTTATTTCTGGCTAAAATATATGTTATACATCTAGGAAAGAAACGAAAAGCTATTTATATCTATCCTGAAGCTTCCATGGCTAGGTACTTTTTGACTGCTTTAATATGTAAAGAAAAAGTGCAGGAAAATTTTTTTCCTGCTATTTTTCCATTTTGAATTTCTATTAAATTTGACCTACCAATTTGTTTGAAAGGCAAATTTAACAAACAATCTGATGGTTATTTTGGAGGTTATCATGTATAAATACTTGAGTAATGCAATAAAACTCCTGCAATTTCTTCCTTCATGTGCCACACCCTATAAACATTTTGCCGACTTCTTAGAGTAGCATTTCTTCTGATTCACTGTATATTTTATAGGTGTATAGAAAGCTGTGTAATTACTGAATCAACACACAGTACTGTAACAGATCTAGAAGTTCTTCTCATGAATACTAAGGTAAGAGTTCCTTTATAGAATATATTCATTAAACATGCCATTTAGGTTTATTGCAACAGGGAATTTTACCTCTCTTTGTGACTATAATTGTGCCATTATACCTATCTTTTGACCAATCTTTAGTACCGGTAGTATATCACTGTCTTATATTTTCATGGAACTTCCTTTCATTGTTTTAAATTTTCATTTCACTAATGATTTTTAGATACCATAAATAGTTGCATAATTAAAGTTTATTTTGAAAATTGAAATAGACACATGGTTATAAGTATAACTTTCTGATACATGTCTGGTAAAAGGTAAAGAGTCGATGTGACGATGAAGACATTATTTTTTAGCCTCCTGGGGAAAACCAAATCACACAGAGTTGGTTAGAAACATCCACTATAGATATTGCTGGAGAAATTGATAAAATAAACCAGGAGAAAAATGATTTAAAGAAGGAGATGGATATAGCTAAGGTTGGTAGTCTAGATAATTGTACTAAAATATAACACATTTATTTTACAAAACATGAAAAGTCAACATGAAAAGAAAAAATTGAAATATTTTTTTTTTATTTATGTTGCAAATAATAAGACTTGTTTAATTTGAGGGTTTGAAAACATTTTTTTTTTTCTGTTTGTCTCTCAAATATATATATTTATACATTTTATATTTTCATTTTATCAACAGTAAACTGATGATTAATTTATTTCAGGACGGAATCAAAACTGAAGTTTCTTCTATTAAGAACATCCTATCAACTCATCATAAACTGATGTCAGAAATTAGGACAGTCCTCAAGTCCATGTCCAAGGTACTTCTATCAACCTGTGATTTGTGAGATCCTTTTTATTGACTGATTTATTGGAATCTTCTAAAATATGAAAAAATACTGATCATTTTGAAAAGCTTATTATATATTTTGCAATTCAGGTAAAAGACAGAGATATACTTCACCTATATTTTCCAAGACTTACATATTGTGATATTACGTTCACCTGTCCTCTTCCTTCAAAGGAGTTTGTTATGTTGTCCAAGAACTTAGAACGGAATTGATTGTCAGTTTTCAATAGTTATGATTTGTTTCTATAGCAAGAAGAACAATCAATAGAAGAAGGTTACAGTACAGCTACTGTTGTCAGAGACTATCTCAATGTTTATAAAAACTTTTCTGAAAACTTTACTACTGCTTTAAAAATAGTAACATCAGAGGACATTTCAAAGGAAGGAATGGGAGAAGCAGTATCCATGGTGGAATCTCTCATAGATCAGATCACATTGTAAGTTATTTTAGAACAAATCAATCAAGTTATCATTTTTTGATTATTTATTTGTGTGTCAGCATATCTTGGAAGCACAGTCCTTCTAAACAGCTTGATGGAATCTTACTAGGCATCATATATAGATATGTAGAAGGGAAGATAATCGTTGTTTGATGCCTGCAATGTCAGATAATAGAGCTTACATGTTTCATTTATTAAAGCATTGAAAGTATTACTACTCCTAAACTGCTCAATACATTTTGATGAAATTTTATAGGAAAGTTGGGCATTGTGAAAAAAAGGTTATTATTGTTTGATGAAATTGATCTTTTTAGCTCACCTTGCCAAAGGCCATGTGAGCTATTGCCATCACTTGGCGTCCGTTATCGTCGTCTGTTAAAATTTTTAAAAAATCTTCTCCTCTGAAACTACTGAGCGGAATTATATGAAATATTGCACAGATATTTGTTAGGGTATCTTGCACATAAGTTGTGTTCAGATTTTTTATCTGTCCAAAAACGTGGCTGCCGTTATTAAAAATAGAACATAGGGGTCAGACAGTAGATTTTTGCACATAGCTCCAAAACCATTAAGTTAAGCCATATTCTGACGTAGGTAAAAGTGTTCAGCTTGATGTGATCTAACTGTGGTCAAATTTTCATTTTAATTTGTTAAGCCATGTTGAAGTTATTGTCCTTTTTCAATGTGTTTTGCTATTTTTAATGTTATTTCTTTCAAAATTCAAAAATCTTCTCCTCTGACACTACTTGACCAATTGGAACCAACTTGGTATGAATATTCCTTGGGGTATCTTGCACAAAAATTATGATTAGATTTTTGTTCTGTCTAAAAACATGGCAGCCTTTACTAAAAATAAAACATAGGGGTCGGACAGTAGTTTTTGCATAGATCTCCAAATCGTTAGGTTAAGGCATATTGTGACATGGGTTAAAGTGTTCAACATGATGAGATCTATATGTGGTCAAATTTTCATTTTAATCTGTGAAGCGATGTTGGTTATTACCCTTTTTCTACATTTATTTGCTATTTTTGTCCCCCCTGACGCATCATGAGGGGACGTGGAAATGATGGGCGTCTGTGTGTCCATCCGTCTGGGTTTTCTGCACTCTTTTTGTAATGCTTTTACCAAATGAGTTTGTTTTTTTCTATGTAGCCTTATTATGAAGAGTTACAGATCAAGTTTGACTTAAATGGTTAAATGATTTTTATGAAAGTTATTGCCCTTGGACTAAAAAATTTTCAGTGAATATAAAGTTGTCTACTTTTTTTTTCACAGGCTACATTGGAATGCTGTTCTTTTATTAATGATATTGTGTTGATAAAGCTGATAAATGATATTTTGGATGATACACATGTACAATATATTTGTAGGATATATGATGATTTAGTGAACTTGGCTCCACCATTACTACCAGAAGGTGATGGATTAGACCAATCTGGAGGACAAAATTTTACTGCAGGTAATGTCATTACAAACACCTTATATTTATTTTCATACTTTAGAAATGAAATCATATTCCTGTGTGTTTTGAGACACGCTTTTGGGGAGAAATTTGATTTTAGAAATTAAAGGCTGAATTTAATTTGTATACTTTTTATTTTACATGCATTGCTTTTTCAAGATATCTTTCCAATTTATATTATTAAAAACTTCTTAAGTTATTTGGTTTCTGAAATGATGAAGCCAGAATGTTCAAATTATTTATTGTTAGCATCATATGAATGGAACCTGTTAGATGTTACGTATAATTTTTCAGCTCTGAAGAAGTCATCACTTAACAAAGATATTCTCAGTCCAGTGAAAAAATCCAGTATACCCAGAGAATCTACTCCACCTGGGAGTCCACATCCTGCTTTACTTGCTAAAATTTCTGGTAAGTAGAAGCAAGTTGACTATAGAGTTTTAAGAATTTATTGAATGATTTCAGACAACCTACTAATGTTCTATGCAATGTATTGTAAAAACCTTATAGTGCATCAAAGAGATGGTTTAGATAATTTCATTGGTGTTGGAGTAGCTAGTTCAGGTTTAAATATTACTCCCCAAGTCTGTAGCGGTGATATACTATTCACCTAACAAACATTTGATGAAATAATAGTGTTGAGGCAGTACTGATGGATATAAAGTTATAACTCCAATCTAATTAACATTTGCCTTTTTTGTGCATTTTAATTGGTTGGTCACCTTTTCTGACATCAGCGATGACTGTTTTTTACAACAGTGTTAATTCCATGTGCAAATCGTAAACAATATGGCTACCATCACTTTAACTAAAGATAAAGCTGTTCAAAAGCCCAAAATGGTATTATCTGCTTTATTCTATTTATTTTTCAGCATTGTATATTCAAAACAATAATTTTGGGTAGTCCAAACCACGAAATTTGGTTTCCAACAAAAAGGAGATTTCCATTGATGTGTATACTGAAAACCTCAAAACCACAAATTCTAGAATCCATGAACTTGTGTTTCTTTCCTAATCTGAGGAAGTTGGTATCCACAAATTAAAGTACTTTCACAGTAATTTACATGTATATTACAGGATCCAGTACAAAGAAAGCAGAAAAAGTAACTAGAGACCCAAGGACAGGAAAAGGTAAGAGATGTTTTACTGAGACAGTGCTTGGCAAGGAGAGGGAAAGGTAAGAGATGTTATACTGAGACTAGTGGACGAGGGCAGGGAAAATTAAGAGATGTTTTACTGCAACAGCGGTGGACAAGGAGAGGGAAAGGTAAGAAATGTAACACTGAGACTGTGATGGACAAGGAGAGTGAAAGCTAAGAGATGTTATATTGAGACAGTGTTGGACAAGGAGAGGGAAAGGTAAGAGATGTAACACTGAGACGCATAAAAACAAAATGGTACTGTTATCTTAATCTGTAGACATTTGGTATTTGTATAGTCCTCTATGATATTATATCACAGAAGAAATGCTTTGATTAATTTTGACTCTTACCTTTTTCAATACCAAAAAAGGGTGAAAAACAAACATTTTATGGAACTTTGTATAGATCGCTATGAAATTTCACCATATGATTCCACAACACAAAGGTCAGAATGACATTGATTTTAGGGATGTAACCTTAACTGAGGAGGAATAAGGGGCAAAAAAATGGCCAAAAATAATCAATTGTATGTTTCTTGGCAATTAATCTTCAGGAAAAGTGTATGGATTGCTTTAAACTGTGATGTAAGTTTTTATGTCTTAATGCAAGTTTTAAGTAATTGATCACTATAATTATGCCCATAAACTTATGCTAAACATGTAATCACAATCCAGATTCAGAACTATCAATCTTCAATGATGTGTCCAAAACTTGTCTTAACGATTCAGGGTTTGATAACTGTGGGCCTTTCAAAGCCTTTTTTTTTTTAAGAAATATGTGTAACATTAAACATGGATTTAATGCTCAAGAAATATTTAGTGAATAGTGAGTTTTCATTCCCCTTGATTTATTTATATCCCTCTTTTATGTGTGGACAACAAAACTTTACATCTGACTGTACATTTTTTTCTCAAATAAAACATGGAAGCCTTCAAAGTGATGATGTGTGGTTGTATCAATGTCTGATGAGCAGATTTCTTCTAGTCTTGTTGGTCATTGATTTGTATCACAAATAATACATAAATGTCAACACATCTGACTGTATATTTGTATTTATATTATAGCTATTCAAGAAAGGAATTCTTATGCTGTCAGTGTGTGGAGAAGGGTTAAAATGAAACTGGATGGTCGAGATCCAGACCCAAACAAGCGATTTACTGTCGCTGAACAGGTAAGTATGTAAATTGAAACTGGATTTTTGAGATCAAGAACCATACGAGTAATATGCTGTCTCTTAATACATAAACTTTTAGTATAAAACTGAATGATCAAGATCCAGGCCCAAATAAGTGATGCTTTGCAGAATTTTCATTTAAAATCTTTTACGTTCTAGTGACTTTTTGTATTATTTGACAGTCTTCCCTTTCATATGATGTTTTCTGTGTGATAAAGTGGTTGATGGACACTTATTGACTTCTTACTTTCAGGTGGACTTCATTATAAAAGAGGCCACCAACCTCGACAACTTATCAGTTCTTTATGAAGGTTGGACACCATGGGTATGAATCTGTTACCAAATGTCAACAGGGAATAAGTCCTCGTAAACCTCTCTCGCAGAGAACCAGCGGAAGGTGAAGAGAGAGTCGTCACATAGAAAAGCTGAAATCTCAGGGCCCGGCCGGAGGGTCTATTTAAATGAGAGTTAGTTCATGCTTTTCACAGTGGAACATAAATGGAGAAGATACTTTATATGTGTAATAAAACTGTGAGGAATATTTTAGAAGGATTGTAATAAGCCACATAGATTTCACATTGTAACAACTTTTATCAAAACAATTTTTTTTGCACAAGTAAGGACAAGATTGATTTTTCTAGGTATTACTTCAGTATCTATTGAAAGTTCATGGAGTTAATTATGCCATTGAAGACTATAATAATACATTTTTTGTGCAAAAAAAAATTACTAAACACAATTGTTAAAGTGTCAGAGTTCTACAACTAAATTAAAACATGAATCAGTTTTAAGAACTTTTATACTGTAATATGGAAAGTCAGATTTTAAGACACATTATGTTAAAACTGTCCATCATTGAATTATATTGTGTTAACCTGGAGTTACCATGATTTTACCTCAGTCTAGCAATGTCACCTCCAAACTTGTTCAACTTCTGTTTTGGTTTTTGTTGTTACACCTACTGGAAACTAGATACACAAAGTGTGTATGGCATAAGATCTATTTCTGTCTAGTATGTTGTGCAAACACTAGCAATCGTGTATCACTTGTGTGTAAAATTTCCTCATCTATGAGTAATGCCATCAACAGGTCATGATGACCAGTTAGATATATTTTGTATATTATGTGTACATAAGTTAATGTTTCTGTAATATCCTTCATTTCATCAGTTTTATTTATAGTCTAAGGTGGAAATGTAGGACTTTACAGATAATTTTTTTTCTCTTTATTTTTATTTTATTGATGAACATTTTGTAACCAGCTTTTGTTAAGTGTACCATCACAAACTTCTCTGGTGATAAATCAGAGTTTTTTGGGCATTAATTACTTCTGTAATATTTGTTTTTGTTGTCTTTTTGTGATTGTTTAAATTTTGATATAAATTTATAACCAACTCACCTAAACAAAATCTGATCGCCTATAGACATATATATTAACTCCTACAGACACCAAATATCTTCATCCATTGGTGTCTTTGAAACAAATTTACAATCGTGCATAATATCGGATTTTAATTGTTTATAAGGGATATCCCACTTGTTTCATTGAAAGATCTTTAAATAATTTTTTCTGATTGTTTTGATTTTATAGGAGTTAATTGTGTACATGTAAATGATGACATGTATATTTTCTGATCAGATTTTGTTTGATTTATCCCCCTTTTAAACTGAAAGAAATATTAGCCTATGTTTATAATTCTTACTATTTTAGAGAGTTGGAATTATTCTAGAAATCTTATACAGTGCATTATCAGATATTAAAAGTATTTTATATAGATAGATTTCCACTTGCCACTGTTTAAAAATTTGTAACTACATGTATATTTTTTCTTTATTGTAAAAAACTCCAGTGTAACATTCAAATTATCTGTGTGTGTAATAAGTGATTTATACCATCTTGTACACCACCATTATAAATATATTGAAAATTTTACAGAAACAATTTTATGGCTTGTGAGGGTTTATTTTAATGTTGTGTTTTTTTTTTTTTGTCCATTAAATGAACACTTCAAACCTGTTTTTATTCAAGTTTCATATTCCTTAGATCAATAGTTTGAGCACATATCATAACATTTAATCTCCTGCTAAACTAACATTGTACTTAATTTTATGAGATTATTTATATGCTACTGTTTGGACTAATTTACTGCCTAATTAGTATATAAATGTGCATGTGAAAAAATAATAGAAAAAAATTAAATATGTTCCAAAAAAAAAAAAAATATTGTAGATGAATTCTGCTGTAAATACTGCTTATTAAAGGTGTTGGTTACTTGTTTGTTGTTTACTCATTAATCTTGTACATATTAGTAGGTTAAGCCGTCTTCAATAGACACTGTTCTCTTATGTTTTTATATGAGGCAAAAAAGGGGTCCTACATGTATTGTGTTTTGATGCTGTCTTCATTGTTGTTGTCCTCGTCATTAACTTTTTTGTTTTGCGTGAAATAACTTTTTTTGTTGTTAACCAAATGTCACGAAGTTTTAAAATATTGTGACTTTTAGAGTGTTCATATCACAACTCATACGTAATGCCAGAGCTTGCAAAAAACTATGCAGACTTTTTGTATCATGCTAGAACTCTAACAAATAGGCTTCTGGAACAGGGTTATGTTGCTACAAGATTGAAGTCATCACTACAGAAGTTTTATGGTCGTCATCATGAACTCGTGGATCGTTATGGTGTATCCATCAGCACCATGAAAACTTATTTATTCAACGGGTCATAGTTTTCCTTTCCTCGTTTGTCTACCCCGGACTTGATTTTTTATGAGCAACTCGGCGGGTGTTTCTAGAAAAGCAGAGGACGCTTACCCTACCGGTGCACCTGGTCCTTGCTCCCAGTTTTAGTGGATTACATTCTTTTGATTACCACTACAACCTTGGTTCCCTTGATTACTCTTAGCTAGAGGAAGCTTGCAGTTAAAATGGGGTCACTGGCCCTTACCATTCTGCAATACAAGGAGGTAATAGGTGTTTATTCGATACCTGCATTTTTCAATCAGTATGGGAATATTTTTCACTATGACTTAGTAACAAGGGATCAAAAATATCATTTTTATCAATTGGCATCCATCATCATCGTCCATCGTCATTAACAATTATACAAAACTCTTCTCCTGTGAAACTACTTGACCAATTAGAACCAAACTTGGTATGAATGTTCCTTTGGGTATCCTGCATAGAACTAAGTTGGGGATTTTATGATTAGTCGAAAAACATGGCCGCCATTACTAAAAAGAGAACATAGGAGTCAGACAGTAGTTTTTCACATTTATCTCTTAACTCATTAGGTTTAGCTAAATTCTGACATGAGGTATAAGTGTTCAGAATGTATCTGGTTTTAATTTGTTAAGCCATGTTGGAATTTTTGCCATATTTAATGTCATTTCTTAGAAAAATCTTCTCCTCTGACACTACTGGACCAATTGAAACCAAACTTGGTATGAATATTCCTTGGGGTATCCTGCATAGAACTATGACTAGAAATAGAACATAGGGGTTTGACAGTAGTTTTTTTGCCTATATATATATATATATCTTGAAAACCGTTAGGTTAAGCCAAATTTTATCAATAGTCGAAATGATCCTTTTTATTAGGACTACAAAAGTTTTCATGAATAAAGGTTATTGCCCTTGAAAGGGGAAAAATGATGTTTTTTTATGCCCCCACAACAAACAGTCGGAGAGCATATTAATTTATCCCTGTCTGTCCGTCCATCTGGATTACACGTGATCATGGCATCTTTTCGAACAGTTTTTGAACAACATCAAAAATATTTTACAGGATATTTTTACACATGATGAAGGTGTGCAGGGCCATAGGATTTAGATTTTTGTTAAATATTACGGAAATTGGTGATAGTTAGATTTAGTCATTTTCATCAGAAATAGGGCTATATTGCTTGTCCAGCTATCTCCTCTTGTATATTTTGAATTACATCTGAAATATTTTTGCAGGATGTTTCTACACATAATGATGGTGTGCAAGGTCTTAGGATCATGATTTTCATGAAATATTACAAAACTGGGTGATAGTTGGGCTTTTTTTGTAATTTTTGTCAGAAATATACCCCAAGCAACAAAGTTAGGGATTTGTAATTGGGGGTATTAGCTTTTTTTGTGTCTGTCAGTCCATCCATCAGTCCTCTTTTTCTTATCACAACTAGTCTGACACTGCCAAACAGAATTTCATGACACTATATGGCCAGAAAACAATATGTAGATATGAATATATTTAGGAAATTCTGATCCCCAAAATGATCCCAAAATTTGTTCGAGGTATGGTACTGGTACAGTTTTTCATTGCAGTGCAAGTCATTGGAAGGATTGAGCTGAACCAACAGACCATGAGAAGGATTTCTGATTCTGCAAACCATGTCTTCATACAAAAATAAACATGTTCTTAATTTGGCAAATCAAGCAAGCAGGGGCATCATTAGTGTCTTGCAGACACATTTGATTTACTAAAAAAAAATCACTACTAACAAATAACGCGGGGGCTCCTGTGACAAAGAGAGCTTCTAGTTTTTTTCTACAGTTTTCAGTCAATATCTTGAAAACTTTGATAGATTAAAAGAAATTTTCAGTTGTTGAAATGATTCTAATGATACATTCTAACAAAGACTTCTTGAGCCAGAATTGTTGGACAACTTCTTAAATTTATTGCCTTTAAAAGAAAAAATCAACAAGGTGAGCGATTCGGGCTCCTGGGAGCCTCTTTTTTAGAAGACAGAGTTTATTGTATTTATATCTAATTTCAATTAATTGTTTTTTGTAAATTATTCCTTGTTACAATGGGTTTAGAAGTATGCTTGCAAATTTACTCTTATTAACTATTTTTGATGTAATGGGGTACAAAGTGATCTATGAAAGCACCACGTGAGTAGAAATTTATACTTCATTTGAATTTCAAAATTTTGTGCAATATTTTATTAAAACTAGTTGGTGTGTCAGTAATGAACTAAAATCTTTAATGTGTTAATATGCCTTAGGAGGGGGTTATTGCAATTTTTATTAGAATTGATGGACTAACTAGTGTTGGTGATATCAAACTTGAGGCAGTAGCAAAATATAAAAAAAGACGAGTAGCCAAGTGGGCTTCCTACATCTTCTATTTTGTCTTCCAAATGAGAATGAAACTATACACAAATTCTTTACGTTATTAACATATCACATTTACATGTATACCTGTTCTCGCAGGCTCTCTGTCACCTTTAATGTTTCTTTGATCCATTGGTTGTTCTCATAGGCTCTCTCTCACCCTTAATGTTCCTTTGATCGATTTCGTGTTCTGAAAGGCTCTCTGTCACCTTTAATTCTCCTTTGATCACAGGCTCTCCGTCTCCTACAATGTTTTTGTGATCCTTTGGTTGTTCTCATAGTCTCTGGTGTTCCTTTGATCCATTGGTTGTTCTCGTAGGCTCTCTGTCACCCTTAATGTTCCCTTGATCGATTGGTTATTCTCACAGGCTTGCTTTTACCTTTAATGTTCTTTTGATGCATTGGTTGTTCTCTCAGTTTCTCTGTCACCTTTAATGTTCCTTTGATCGAGAGGTTGTTCTCACAAGCTCTCTGTCACCTTTAATGTTCCTTTGATCGAGAGGTTGTTCTCACAAGCTCTCTGTTACCCTTCATGTTAATTTGATCGATTGGTTGTTCTCACAGGTTCTCTGTCACCTTTGATACTCCTTCGATCCATTGGTTATTCTCACAGACTCTCTTTTATCTTGAATCTTCCTTTGATCCATTGGTTATTCTCACAAGTTCTCTTTTACTATAATAATGTTCCTTGATCTATTGGTTGTTCTCATAGTCTCTCTGATGTTCCTTTGGTCCATTGGTTGTTCCAACAGACTCTCTTTTACCTTGAATGCTCCTTTGATCTATTGGTTATTCTCACAGGTTCTCTGTCACCTTTGATGCCCCTTTGATGCCCCTTTGATCTATTGGTTATTCTCACAGGTTCTCTGTCACCTTTGATGCCCCTTTGATGCCCCTTTGATCGATTGATTGTTCTCACAGGCTCTCTGTCACCTTTAATGTTCCTTTGGTCGATTGTTTGTTCTCATAGTCACTCTGATGTAACTTTGATCCATTGGTTGTTCTCACAGGCTCTCTTTTACCACAGTAATATTCCTTGATCGATTGGTTGTTTTCGCAGGCTTTCTATCACCCTTAATGTTCCTTTGATCCATAGGTTGTTCTCACAGGTTCTGTCACCTTTGATGTTACTTTGTTCGATTGGTTGTTCTCACAGGCTGTCTTTTACCTTAATAATGTTCCTTTGATCCATTGGGTGTTCTTACAGGCTGTCTTTTACCTTAATAATGTTCCTTTGATCCATTGGGTGTTCTTACAGGCTGTCTTTTACCTTAATAATGTTCCTTTGATCCATTGGGTGTTCTTACAGGCTCTCTGTTAACTTTATTTAATGTTTCTTTGATTTATTGATGGATTTGTGTTGTACCCCCTTCCACTTGACCTTTATCTTTAAACTAAGTTAGAATTCTTGTTTTTATTATTCATACCATAATCAGCACATGGGTTTATTACCATGCAAAGTATATTTGTGTAGGAATCATGCTGTCTGTCTGTCTGTATGCAGATTCATGTCTTGGCCATTCCTACTTCATTCTTCAACATAGGCGTACCATATTTGGGATACTTTTTTGACTTGATGTAAACTTTCCATTTTCAGTGTGTGGGTGAATCACCATAAGACAATGTGTTGGTTACACCTTTAAATAATCGTGAATTCAGTTTAAAGTTATTGGATATTTTTTATATATTCACAGCATATATCACCTGCTTCAAGTTTTTTTTAATAATAACATTAAAATGTCAAAGCTTCGGTGATTCAAGTCAGGAAAAAATATGTGGGTGGCATGAGTTTGTGAGTTTTGATAATTGCTAATTAATTTTCTAAGTGAGAAAAAATATCAGGCATTACAATTTATTATATGAAAAAATACATCCTTTATCACAGATCCAATAAAATAAATAATACTTATAAGTAGGTCATTGCACAAAATATCAGCTAGCTTCTTTGAGATGATAATTTCGCTAAATCATTAAGCTCCAATACATAAAATAATTATCATGAAAAATACAGTTTATATTTGTCCTTTTCTGTTCTGTAGGAACTATAATTTCACGGCCGTATCTTAAAATCTTGAGTGTATATGAAGTGTATGGTAAATATTGATGGCAGTATTAATAACAAATGTTCATATTCCAGTTGTCCAATCAGAAACAAAAGAACATGCTTCACAAAACAGTGTTAATATTGAACGTTCAGTGTCAACATAATATAGAGTAGGATGTGTCATCACATCTACTGCCAAACAATACTCTGTTCCCTGATATCCTCTTGTTCTCATCCTTCCATGCTGGTCCAAGGTTTTCTCCTGAAAATTGAAAATTCAATTGTCAATAACATTTTCTTTTATTTTCTGCAATGTTAAAATTTGAAGTTGTGCGCACGTTGTACAGAAAGTTGATATCAGACAGCAACAAACATCACGTACAGCCTATGCTGTATGACTTACATAAATATATAAAGCCACATTCAACCCGTTCATAGGGACCCAGGTTATTGACAGACGGAATGATGGACGATAAAGGTGATTCCAATATATCTTCCACAAGTTGATTTTTTTTGTCCCATTTTCGTGAAAATAATACAAAGTAAAGTCTGTGATGTCAGATAATGACAGATTGTGGATGGAATGGATTTCACTTATGTAGTTATGTATAATTCGTTTCTATTGGAGAAACGTTAGAAAACTCTATAGAAAAGTTCGCCAATCTCATTAGTGATGCCATATTCACTAATTTGCATATCATTAAGTGTCAAATTGGTTGACAAATAAAGAACAGTTTACTAAATAAACAATTGAGTTTCATGATTGGAATTCCAATTTTCAAAACTTGTAACATTGTAATTCTATATCCAATTTTGGTTCCTACCTGTATATACTCATATAATCTGAATACTGAATATTTATCTGAAAACTCCAAAGATTAAAAAAGTTTTATTTGCATTTTTGGGAGCGAAAAGAATTTTTAATTATCTCAAAAAATGAAAAACTTAAGACGATTTAATGTTGATTCCTCATGCTACTCAATGGATTTTTTTGTGAACCAACCAAAACCAAATCACAGGTAAGTAATGACACCACGAAGAACTCTCCTACTGATAAGTAAACATCCTTGTGGATGTTATGTCTAATTCTAATTTCATATTCTATATTGTAATGCGTGGATTTTGTCGGTTACTTACCTGTAAGTATATTGTAGCTTTCTCTGATAGGATATCCTCGTGGAACGCCAGGACCTAACTGATGCCCTAGTTTATTATGAGTTCGTTTATACTGGGTAAAGTATGTCTGAGGAGTACGGTCTGGTTTTACAACTTTTTTCATGTCGCCTCCTTCATTTTGGTCTATCCTGTTCTTCAGAGATACGAGGTGCAGTCGGTTGGCCTGTAGTAGAATTATAATAATCATCACTATTTATATCAAGTTATACTTACCAATCGAGTAAGGTGCATGTAACGGAGTGTAGAAGAATTCTTAGTGCCTTTAAGAACTTAATTTTACTGATACTCTACAGAATATTATAGTGATCTACTTTACCGTTCCTTTCACCTCCGAAAAAATAAATACACAAACAATGCTGGTGGGGTCTCTACACGTACGTGTATAGACAGACACTCAAAATATTAACGCCAGAAAGTTATAAAAATGTCATATTCAGCTCATTTTGATTAATAAAGCACCTTTATTATTCACCATGAGTATACTTTTGAAAGTAGATGCTTGGGAGGTAGTATTTATGAATTTTTAATTATCATGGTTTCGACAAAACAAAAAAGTTAGTTAATATATACAAGATAAAGTCTCGGAAGGCGGGTTTTACAAGAAGTCATGATTAGGAAGCTGGCAATAATTGCATATAAGCTGTAGCACAGAGTAGATACAGACGTATTGACAGTAAGTTGATTCAGAGAGAATGTAAGCGGGGAAATCTATTTAATGTCTATGACGGCAATAAAATAGATATATAATACGAATAATAATAAATTTCACACAGAATCTACACCATCGACCCTCTACATATAAACTAATATGAACATATCCGACACCTACGGACGACCGAAATCTCTTCAAACGACACGTCCCAAACAAAATCTCTACATGTAACATCAAACAACTAAATACTTACTTCTTTTAGCCCATCCTATAGTAAAATCATATTATATTTCACTAATAAATACATTAAAATGGATTTTGAAATATGACTACCAGTTGATTGAATTTATATGCGCTTTTGTGTGCTTACATCAAAGTATTTGTATTGTATTCGGAGACTTCCTTAGTCTGCAGTGGATGCTAGTTTATTTGTAACTGAAATAGACACTTGATTCCTTTTAAGCGAATCGCGGCTCAATGACAGTTAGAGCCTTTTTGTTGGAAAGTTTTTTTTTGTTTTTTTTTTTTTATATATTTATATGAAACCTTTAGGAATTAATCGAGAACTCATCATGTGGGTTAATGATATGCATGCACTGTCATCATTCTGTAACTGAACTTGACATCATCCATTGCTTGATTTATAACTTATATGTATACTCACAGGAATAATATCTTTTTCTCTATAAGTAACAGCGTAGTCTGTGTCCCATCCCTGTTGCTCGTCCAGAGGATGCGACATTTTTATTTGAGATCTGTGCATTGATGGACATAATGGAGGTCGTCTAACAGGGTTCAGTTTCTTACTGCCGGTGAAATACTGAAATTGGATTAAAAAATATGGATTGATGAAAGAGTATTATTTTAAATGGTTTCGTTATATTTTTTGCAGAAACCTGGTTGAAATTTCGAAATACCACGATTTAGATCAGAAAATTAAACCCAATTCCGCGATATCTAGATAACAGACACTATAAGCCGATCTTTCGTTACATAAAAGCCTGAGAAATCTTACCTCTTTCTTCGTATCCATGTTATGTCACTAATAAGATTACAAATTAGAAAATGGCGATTTGCGTTAAGCCTTCTTTTATCCGAACATACTCAGTATGTAGTTGTACATTTAACAAGCGTTGAAAACATATTCAAGTTAAAACCTATTCATACACATGTATATTTGCCATTAATGGTTAAGTAAATGAAGTTATCAAAAGGAAAATAGATTTAACCTCGGTTATTAACAGATTGGCAAAGTATGAATTGAATACGATATATTTTTATCTTCCTTAACTGTTCATTCTTACCGCAAAATGTTGACTAAATGCAAGTAAACAACTAATCGAGTAGACACGGTTACAGACTGTTGAACTGAACGCTGAAAACTCTCCTTGTAAATTTTGATTTAATGAAGTGGTTTTATCTTTATGTGGACGGTAGAAGAACACCCTTGCTTTAATATTCTTTGATTTGTGTTTCATACAACTCTATCATACGTCATGGGGATTCAGTAATTTCCTACCTTGGAGGCCATTTCTCTGTCGTCCATGATGATGTTTATACCATGTGTATTGGAGCATTTCACTGATTGTCAGTTAACGTAAATTAAATATCTCTAAATGTGAAACTGAAAACGGTCGTTTAAAGTAATCGATATGCACAATGTAAAATCATTGTCAAGAAAGGACTGTTTTTGTTACAGTGTGTGCTTATTGATTACTTTTAAAAAGTATGTCCTCTTGACCCTGAGTTTTGTTGAAAGATATTACACGGCTTAATCAAATCACAATAATCCGACATTAACATTTGATACTGAGGTCTGATCAATATATCCTCAGACTATCGGTCTCTATAGAATTCTATTTTATTTCACAAGCTTGTTGATCCATACACTACAAATTATTGAATATATAGTTAACAAACATGTTAGTCCCTTAACTTCCAAAGACTGGATTATACATACATGTATATGTCAACGGCACGTTGGTCCGTACACTTCTAAAAGCTAGGCTATATATCTCAAGAATGTCGGTCTTCGACTACTATAAAACTGGGGTACATATCCCAAAACTACTAACATCTGAGCCATTCATCATCATGTCACTTCCTAGACTCAAGGCCAGCCCATCTCTCACCATCATGTAAGTCCGTAGACTACTAAAGGCTGAGCTATATATTTATTACTATCTTGTAAGTCCAGGAACTAGCATAATGGTGATATTGCCTAAGAGCCTTTATTTATCTAGAGGCTCTGGGGTGTATATCACCATCATGCAAGTCCATAGTCTACTAAAGCCTGGGCTATATATTTATTACCATCTTGTAAATCCTAGTCTACTAAAGGGTGGGCTATATATTTATTACCATATTGTAAGTCTTTAGACCAAAAAGGCTCTGGGGTATATGTCACCATCATGCAAGTTCCCTAGATTACTAAAGGCTGGGCTTCACATTACCACTTTCTTAGGCTTACATATTAAAATGACTAAGAGTTGGGTTAGGTTTTACAAAAACGCTGATGATTGATTAAAGAAACAATGCTATTGACTGAACACTCTATTTCTGAAGTGAGCTATCGTCGTCCAGATAACGGTTTACACAGAAACACAAATATGAAACACAATTTATTATCGTCAAGTAGGTTACTGATTTGTAAATTATTGTTTTAATTTCATCCAGACAATGGAATATTAAAGGATAAATACCGAACACACTAGACATTGAATTTAAAAGATGTTTACAGACTGGTTCTAGAAAACGTCATATTCTGTGGATAATGTCAAACAACTCTGCTCGATTTATTATTCTCTTCGTAGAAAGTTGCATCCATTCTGTACAGATTATAAAATAGAAATATGGTGGTAGTTTATGTCAATATTTGCACGAAGAATTGAAAACCGCGTATTTATTTACTCATGTTAGTAGAAGTAGAGGATTGCAGTACAAATTACTTGTTAATCCCTTCTTCCTATATATCACAAGTATTTAATCAAATTCCTGTGTTGCTTTTTTGAATGAGATTTTTGATTTTCGGTAACAAACTAACAATTATGATCTGAAGAGATCCACTTCAAATTCCGATTTTAAAATGAAGTGTATACTCATTGTACAAAGTATTGACAGGTAAATGTAGTTAGAAATGATAACCTGAGTCTTAAATACAAATGTTAATCATTATTTCTCTAAAACTGTTATTAATATGGAAAAGGGAAAATGTGTAACAGTTATAAATATAGAAAAAGAAAGGAAGTACATATAAGTAAATCAACTGTTCTTAGTTTAACTGACACAGCGAGTGAGTGTTGTTGAGACAAAATGAAAAAAAAACCATACAAGGTAAGAAACAACAAAACAAGCAGATCATCCCGGAGTATAGACACTCTTTCATGGTGTATTTGTTTTTTACTAACACTTCCCCCTTCCAACCTGCAACCGGCCCGCAGAACCCAATGGTTCCTACAAACCTGTTTGGTATCAAACAAATTCAGTTTGTCCTAATTGTCCTTTTATTCGGGTCCAAAATTAAATTCACCGATGCGCGAAATTAAAAAGTAGAATTAGTAGTTTCAATTTCAAGATTCGAGAAAACAATGGCCAGTTGAACTGATTTGATTTGATATAATGCTTTGTTTGTTATACCATAAATTTCATTTTTTTTAAAGATGGAAACTTTTCTTGAAATATGATGAAATAATAGAATGACAATGAAAAGTGATAATGAACAGACTGGAAAGTCACTACCTTCGTCAAATTCAATCAATGTTTAGTACTTTTGTCGGTCATTGTTGATGAAACAAGACTTCGGTGTCATGTAGAAGCAATGGAGACCGCTGAAGAGCATTTCCAAATACGTGATTCACATAAAATATCACGACATCGTATTATAGACATGCGAATATATTATAAAAAGTCAAAATACTTAAAGTTTGACTTAGTAGATATCTGTTGACCGAAGTCATGAGATTAAAGTGTGTAACTGATAGAGTCATCCATTTTGCTACAAATCCAGCTTCATAGCACTATAGAAGTAAATACGCGAGAAATTGATACAACAACTAGAGGCTGGGAGCTTAACCAAAGTGTCATCCATTACACCTAGTGTGAATTCATGAAAACTTGTCTATCATATTTGATGGAAAATCCTTGTTCATTAACAGTCTTGAAGTCAAACAAAAAATCGCATAACCACGCGATTGAGCGTCAACGCACGTGTTTAATATTTTTTCAACAATGAAATAATTAAAATTGAGATACTGTTAAGTAAAGTTACCTGATTACTGGTAGTTTTATAATCCTCGGAACAATCCCATGGAGGTTTACCCAATGTCAATGTACTTTGGTGCATTGGTCGGACACCCCTACCAAACACGTAGGGCGCAGATTTGATCCTGAATCTATCATTGTAACATGTTGAACTCACTATAGGATAGATATAGCCTCCTTCAGTTAGAATGGTAGTAGCACTTTTCCCTTGTCCGTTTCTCAACACAGAACAAGCCTCAGTCTTCATCTTTACATTTAATATCCAGTTTTATACGTTGTGTGTTTAGTTTTGATAAAAACAATTCATTGTAGGATATAACCAACAGACAATAGTTATCAAAACCCTGATCTAACGGTATTTCATTTACAGATCACTAGTCCCGTTATACAGGTGTGTTTACCTGTTCCAAATTAGTTAATACTTAACGACAAAGTAATCCCTAAAATACATATGACGATTTAACTTTTTTATGACCACCTTTAAGTCTGGATACGCTCATAAATAAGTTTGTTGGGTTCTAAAGTTTTTTTTTTGGCATCGATTTTGTCTGGTATTTTGGTTTAGTTTTACCCATTATGCATGTCAAAATGACATCCGCTTTGCATAAAAGGGTTTCTGAATAGATCAAATTATCGATAATTTAATTCGCTCCACTCAATTAAATCTATTGTAGATTTTGTATTCTCTAGGTAGATCACGTGGTAATCAATATCACCTAATTAGACAAACTTTAAATTGAAATATCGATCTATTTATTCGTCAGAAATTGTGATATCTTAAAATTCTAAAGTTTCTCATAATTCTTAATAGAATGGCACTTGTAATTGTAATTGTTGTTATTATAATTATATATTTGTCATATTTTACATGTGGTGAGACTATAATAAAATATTGAATCTAAAAATAAGCCTTGTTAATATAATCGAATACCCCAATTTAGTTCTTCTAATTAGCAAAATTAATGCTAATGATATTAAAAATATCAGTTCGAAAAATCTCTATCAAGAAGTTAAGAAAAGAATAATATTTTGTAAAAAGCGCCTACGGTACACTGTAAGAATGACCTGAATAATCGACCATTTATCTTTTTACTTAAAAGATATCTAAAAGATATTTTTTTGTTTTTGTTTTTGTTTTTTTTTTTTGTTTTGTTTTGTTTTTTTGTTTTTTGTTTTTTGTTAATTTAAACAAATGTACTGTTAATTTCATATGACAAAAACTTCTTGATTAAAAAAAAGCATTTTCATAAGATGCATTTGTGTAAAAAAAAAATGTACCTTTAATTTGATATTATGAAAGAGTAATCAAGGGAACCAAGGTTATAGGCTATAGAGAAACTGTTCTTGAGTAAACAAAATATTTTGATAAGATGCATTTGTAACCAACATTTTTGCTACAAGATTGAAGTCATCACTACAGAAGTTTTATGGTCGCCATTATGAACTCGTGGATCATTATGGTGTATCCATCTGCACCACGAAAACTAATTGTTCATCGTGTTATAGTTTTCCTTTCCTCTTTCGTCTACCCCGGACTTGACTTTTCATGAGCAACTCGGTGGGTGTTCCCTACTGGTGCACCTGATCCATGTTCCCAGTTTTTAGTGGAGTCCGAGTTGCTCATTTACTTTTGTTACTTTGTATGTATTATTTTAGTTACTTAACGTTATTTGTTGTGTATGTCTGTTTTCCATGTTTGGTCTTTGTCCCTGAATTACTTTCTTTTAATTTCCGGTAGAGCTTGGTTCAATTGATTATTCTTTCCTGTTTGGTCTTTGTCCCTGGTTTTTTTTTAATTTCGTAATACGATGTACTGCACATTTTGTACAAGAATTTTGAAATAATTGGGGTTAGATAATTGTTCTACTGGGCCGATGAAAATCCTCAAGGATCTTTGAATCACCGGCAGTATTTGAATCTCAAATTGTCATAAACATAAATACATATGAATTCGATTATATAAGATGGTAAATTTCAATTTCACGCTGAATGTTCTTATGTTTTAACAGGAAGGAACATTTAAATATAGTCATTTCGTATCTTAGACTATTTTGAAACAAGAGTTGAGGTTAAAGCAATTTAAGGCTAGCAATTTATGTAAAATTCAACTATTTGATAATCTCGTTTGTGGAAACCCAAATCGAAATAAAAATCCAAGTGTATGTATTCAACAACTCCCTTATTTCAGTTAATATGCTCATATGACAAGACCAGAATAAATTCTATTTGAAATTTGTCGCTTCTGGAAAATTGAAAGATATATTTTTAGTAATGATTTTACGAAAAATGACATGAACAAAATAAATTTGAAATTTTGAAAATAAAAAATACAAATTTTCTTCTATTTATTTGAAAACAATAGATCTGATTGAAAAGGGTAATAAATGGGAAAAAAGTCATCGACTTAATGCACTGATTTGAATTATTTTAATTTGCATGGCGACAATGAGAGATGTGAGCAAATTTTAAAGATGCGAAATTTGCCCATTTTCAAATTTTACTTTATCTTAATTTTTTTATACCGTAAAAGCTATACTTCTATATCAAAACTTATCTTTATTAACGGAATTCAATCCAGTTTTCGTTTGATTTTACTAGTTGTACAATTTAAAGATACAAAATGTTAATCTCTTAGTAAAATTACTCTTTTTTTTTGTTTTGGGTTAGGGGTAGAATTTTCACTTCAACTGCCATAAAACATTAATGAATGTTTACTTATAATGTTTTGACTCAACGTTAAGCAGTTACAATGGAGCATAATTTAGGATAAACTGTAAATTTAGCGTTCAGTAAGTTCAAAATATTTTTTTAAAGATAAAAAAAAATGAAAAATATTTTTTTGAAAAAATCATTGCAGTGTTATGTTTGGAATTGAAATTTACCATACTTTGCAGTAACTGCCGGTTTGCAAACAGGTCAATACTCGTTCTATAGATAAAAAGTAAAAAGAATGTGGTCTCTAACATTCCGCGATGGAGTGGGGGTCACCTGTGTGTATGTGGCTCATGGACTAATATATTGACTCATCTTTGAAGTGGTCTGCGCATGTCAATTGATTCTATTCTAAAGAATGTGAATGGTTAAAGCGAATCTGTCTCATTACATTTTATCTATATTTTTGGTTTGTTTGTAGTTTTTGTGATCGATGTTTGACAGAAAGCTTTTTTAAGATTCAGAAAAGAGCAGGTTGAATTATTTCAAATGAAAGCAATACAAAAATATCCTCCAATGAATTGTTACTTGATATGGCAACATTGTACCTATCTAAAGTGAATTATACCATATGTAATTGTCAATGTTTAAAGTCAAAATTATATTCCTAATTTAATGGTCCCAGCAACAAAATAATTGCATCACCAGAAAATTTCGTTATTCCAAAGTAAATGTAGCGGAACAATAATATTTAATTCTCTTTTTGAAGAGATATGAAATTCAGAGACGATATTGGATTACAAATACTTAAATAAATCTAGATATTTAAAATAACGGCTGTTCTTTAATACCACTTTGTGAACGTAACTGTTATTATATGTTTTTATTTTTTTCAATTCCAACTATAATACGATTAAGGAGAAACTTTTTTGTAAACCTTTTGTATTGAAACAAACAGTAGTGGAGATACGGAAAACGTTACAATTTCCAACTTTTTTTTGTTATTTTGCTATTCAATATAATTGTTACAAACACATCTAAGTTATGACTGATTTATTTTGTTAACTTATTTAAGGGATCCTTATTAAAAATTGGTGCAATCCAAATGAGTTACTATTATCACAATTTTCATTATCTTCATTGTTATTACCTGTACTACTGTTATTATGAAATACCCACATTTGAAAATTCACTTCAGAAACCGAACGCAATGTTTCATAAATCACGAAGACATCTGTGTATTCTTGACATCAAATACTATCATATATAACAGACTGACGACTAAGTGAAAAAATCAAAGACACGGCGTTAGTTATATGTTGTTGATTAGTTTATGCTATGAATCGTCACATCTTCTTTTATTATGAGTTTTGTTTTCCGATTGCAAAACCACACCACCTGGTTTGTCAGCAACCACAGCTGATCACAAATGTTACAAACATCTTCCATGGAAAATGTGAAGCCATATTGGAACTGATATATGGATATTGATAAATATAAAATCATGAAAAAATGCAAAACCAATATGAGAGAAAACGGAGAACAAGAGACGGTCTTTATTAGCAAATAATTGTAAGAAGAAAAATATCAGAATTTTCAAGTATTAAACTTCTTAAATATACACACACATTTTATAAAACTACAATTCACATTATTGAAATCAACTGTTTTTAATTATTCATGTACAAAATATTGACTTGTACATATAAATGGTAATACTGGCTATATTAATATTTCACTGCACCGAAGTCTTGTACATGTAAATTAATCACACTCCTTGTTAAAATAAATTATCTATTGAAGTCCAAAAGAAATGTTTTGATTTCCATGGGGTTTAATGTGATCTGTGGAAGTTTTCCTTTTGTGTCAGCTTTCAGACGTTTGTAAACATTCCTTTGATGCGGTATATAATTCTCTGTGATGATAAAAATAAATCGTATATATAAGGGAATAATGACAACGATGAAATACGATTAAGATTTTTTCTAAATGCTCGAACAAAGAAAAAAAATCAAGTAAACGACGAAATGAATAAACAAAAATATTCAAGTAGCCACGTTGGCAACGTCAGTCAGAAAATTATTCAAGTAGCCGCGTTGGCTACGTTAGTCAGAAAATGGTCGTTACGTAGGTAGATAAAACCTTTAATATTTATATTCATCTCATGAGGAAAGAGTTCTACTATTAATATTGACCAAAACATAAAACGGAGAAAACAATCTCCTTTACAAGTCAAACAATTATTTTTGTATGTGACCTTTTTAATGATGCTTACGTTGATCTCTAAATGATGCACTTTTTGTATTTTATGATCTCAATTTAACTGATTAAATCAGTGTCATCTGGAAATCACCGCATATCATCGTTTTACTATTTAGATAAAAGTACACAATTTGATCTTTTTACCTTGTCCTGGCATGACTCTCCACTGTAAGCGGTCTAGATCTTTCATCATCATATTAGCCCCTAATGTCATCTCTGTTGCTCCACTAATATTGAACGACGAAAACATTTGCTACAATAATAAATAATAATTATATCAGAATCTAATTATACAAAACGGAATGCCAACATAATATCCACAATAGAACCATCTTCAGAACTAATAAACACTTACAAGATCTACAGTTGCTGGCTTCGACATTTCATCATCTTCACCATTTTCATAAAAATGTTCCAATCTAAGTATAGCTTGTCGGAGACTGATAGGAATCAAGGGATTCGTTGGAACCATTTCTAAAGTTAAAATATGAACATTTTCTGGCAACAGAGTCGTCAATCCAGCCGTCTGAAAGGAATATTAATTATATTATGTATTTATGAAATTTATTTGTTGTTCAATTTTTCTACTCTCTTTTGAATAAAATTAATGCTAGCCTAGGCTTGGCAGCTCGAAATTAGACAGCAAAACCTAGATATACAGATCATTAGAGATATGCATATTGATTGATTAATTGATTTATTGATTATGATTTAACGTCCTATTGAAAAAATGAATATACACATGGAAGCAGTACTCTCGTTTCGTAATTTGTTCATGAATCTGTAAGCTTTATATAGTTAAGTTTGCCCAAATTAATCCTATTTCCTAAACTGTACTTAGTGTGTATGTGTAATACTCTAGCATACTTCAAGATACAATTTTGTATTTAACTTTAGTATTTGAATGTCGTTGTGAAATGAATCTAGTGACCAAATAAATTATATCGCTTCAGTCATTTGTTAGAAGGGATTCACTATTCAACCAACTATCACTGTAATTAACACAAAGAAAAATAATACTTGAAACTCTCGTTAAACAGAAAATGTTCTTAAGTGGTACAATTCACCACCAGGAAGCTACAGAGCAAATCATTTCACTGCCAAAGATAAGTGCAATCAAGTGAACACATGTGCGATAGTTCAGACATCACGAAAAAAGGATTTGGTGAAACACAACAAATGCACTAGCATATAAATTTAAAATAGCACTAAGTAAATAAAAATGTCTTCAACATGTCTTCTACAGGTGAGCCTCGAGAGGCCCTGACAACAAAAGTAATAAAATCCACGGTAACAGAACGATGACACTTCTTAGAAAAAAACACTAATGATTAACATCTCCTGACTGTATATAGGTACATGAAAAATACGATTGGACAAACTAGTTTGTAAGGTTTTTACCACCCCTGAAAAGTTGGTCAAACATGATCTATGATTCTTGATAACCCTAAAATATGACGGCTTCAAACTCAAGACAATTTTTGTATTGCGTCTAAATAACAGGTTTTAAGGACTTCTTCCATGTTTTTTGCATCAGTTTTGTATGTTTCCAAGTGCAAACCTCTGGCAATATTCATAAGTGTATAGGTCTCAGTCTTGTAATCTTTGCCCATAGATTTCTATAGTGAAACCTTATATTTTCATGATTTTTTTAAATAGGCAAGGAGTTTCAATCTAAATTTTGACCATATTTTCCCATTAAGGAAATGTCAAAAATAATTGTTAGGTCCATTTAGAAAAAGGGCACGAACTTTGGTACACAAAAATAGGTCGAACTAAAAATAAACGTCTTCTACTTTCACTTTTAATTTTAGTTCATATAAACCTTTTCTGAAGCATTATTTTTCATGAAAATACTGCTTTTCCTAAAAAACAAGTCTTTTATGTCATAGCTTGATATTTACCCTGTACTTCTGATGGAAAATGATAATCATTTGCGAAAAAACAAAAACAGGAAAAAGCAAAAAGAATGCGCACTATATTTTTCAATACACCCTCTCAGGAATATTCAATACAAGACTGATACCTATACACTGGTACCACAATAAGCAAGTCACCACTTCTTAAAACAAGAGGTTTCCAGGAGCGTGAATCGCTCATCTGGTTCAAATTGTGCCTTTCAAGGGAAATAACTTTAACAAAGAGTTGTCCGTCAATAAGCTTAGGAAGGACTTATCATAAGGATCATTTCATCAATTGAAAGTTTCTTTCTACCTGTTATATTTTTTAAAGATATTGACTGAAAACTGCTAAAACATCATTTTTAAAATATCATGCACCTGGTACATGCTCCCAGTTTTTTAGAGGAGTCTGAGTTGCTCATTTGCTTTTGTTACTTTGTATGTATGATTTTAGTTACTTTGTTATATACGTCTGTTTTCCATGTCTGGTCTTTGTCCCTGGATTACATTCTTTTGATTACCGCTATAACCTTGGTTCCCTTGATTACTCTTTCGATCACAACAGAGACCACAAAGTCCAAGTCGCAGTTCAGTGCGGTCAAATAAATGTTATGCATGCGGAAATCCAGGCCACTTCGCCGCTGAATGAAAAGACCGACAGAATGGAATGTCGCCTAAAATTAAAAAAAGAGGAAGGAGCCTATCACCTACTGCTAACAGACATCCTTTAAACCCAACGGACTGAAGTCGTAGGCCATCCTTCAGTCGAAAATTTATCCACAGGTAGGCCTCCAGGAAAAATAAAAGTTAATCTGTATTAAACATCCCCAGATAAAACATGCATTGATGCTAGTATCTTATATACCAGTAGAAATTCATGGTATAAAATCACTTGCAGTGATAGACACAGCCGCTGAGGTGACAGTCGTCAAAAATTCTTGTTTGAGCAAATTGTGCCTCGACCAAAGCTTACAGCTGATATAACCCTCAAGGGCATAGATAATGTAAATGAAAAATTGCAAGCATGGCAGATAAATTAAAAATTAAGATTGGGAAATCTCTTGTTAAATGAGATGTGGTTGCAGCTGACATTTCAGATAATCTCATCCTTGGTAAAGACTCTCTCCAATATCTGGAAGCGATTATTGACCTCCATGATTATTCCATCAACTTGAAGGGTAAAAAAATAACATCTTTACTTCTTTCTATTGGTCATCAAGATGAATTGGCCAGAGTTTATAGAGTAACAGCTGCTTAGCGAGTTGTGGTGTCACCTAACTCTAATCAAATAATTAAAATGGAATTTGGCAGTCCTTCTCTTGTAGATGTAGTGGTTCAACCAACAAACAACATGAACGAGCGTCTACCTCCCATCATCTTATGTGGAAATAAGAAACAGGTTTCTGTGTTGCCAAAAAACCCTACAAGCAAATTAAGGTCATAAAGAAAGTGTATTCTGTGGGAATTGGTATAGAACAAAGTTATGGGAACTGACATTGATGATACTACTGAAGGTCTATACATAAGAAAAATAGAAGTAAGTGACAAATATATATTGAAAAATTGAAAGAAAATTTACCACCACATTTAAAAGCCCCATTTTTCAGATTGGTAGACAAATTAACACATTTACAGGCTTCACATTTAGCTAAATTGTTGTCAGCCTATCAAGACATGTCGCCAAAGATGATTTTGATATTGGTTTATTCAATGGTAGCATAACACACAAGATTGACACATGTGACGCCCATCCTATTCGTCAAAGAATGCAAAGAACATTTATAGATCTAGAAGCGGAGGAGAAAAAGCATTTTCATCAACAGTCGAGTCATTGATTTATTGAACCATCTTCTTCAGAACTGGCATCCCCACCTGTCCTTGTAAGAAAGAAAGATGGCAAGCTGAGATATTGTATTGACTACCGCAAACTAAAAGACATAACAGCCAAAGGTGCCTATCCCACAGCCAACAGCCAAAGGTGCCTATCCCACAGCCACCAGCCAAAGGTGCCTATCCCACAGCCAACAGCCAAAGGTGCCCATCCCACAGCCACCAGCCAAAGGTGCCTATCCCATAGCCAACAGCCAAAGGTGCCTATCCCACAGCCAACGGCCAAAGGTGCCTATCCCACAGCCAACGGCCAAAGGTGCCTATCCCATAGCCAACAGCCAAAGGTGCCTATCCCACAGCCAACGGCCAAAGGTGCCGATCCCACAGCCAACGGCCAAAGGTTCCTATCCCATAGCCAACAGCTAAAGGTGCCTATCCCACAGCCACCAGCCACAGGTGCCTATCCCACAGCCACCAGCCAAAGGTGCCTATGCCACAGCCAACAGCCAAAGGTGCCTATCCCACAGCCAACAGCCAAAGGTGCCTATCCCACAGCCAACAGCCAAAGGTGCCTATCCCATAGCCAACAGCCAAAGGTGCCTATCCCACAGCCACCAGCCAAAGGTGCCTATCCCACAGCCACCAGCCAAAGGTGCCTATCCCACAGCCAACAGCCAAAGGTGCCTATCACACAGCCAACAGCCAAAGGTGCCTATCACACAGCCAACATTGAGACATCCATAGATACTTTAAGAGGCAGTGTATTCATGTCAACTTTAAATATGGTTTCTAGATACTTTCAGGTTTTTTGAGATGAAAATGACGAACATAAAACAGCTTTCGCAACCAAACACGGTCTATTCAATTTTACTCGCCTACCGTTCAGTTTATGCAATAGCCCTGCTACATTTTGAATAATTGTTCAACTTGTCCATCACGGATTGACGTGGAAAGAATGTCTTGATTATCTTGATGACATTGTGGTTTTAGGTTCTTCTTTTGATTATCATATTTCCAATCTTGCCAAAGTCTTTTCTAGATTTAAAGAATACAACTTAAAGCTAAAACCAAGTAAATGTTTTATAATGCAGACCCAAGTAAAATTCCTAGGGAAAGTAGTAAACGCCAATGGTATATCAAATCAATCCAGAGGGTAAAGGAGCAATTAAAATGGCCAGTTCCTACCACAAGGAAAGAAGTAGAGTCATATCTTGGATATGTCAATTACCATAGAGACCAAGGATTTTGCTGAGGTAGCTGAACCACTTTATCGTTTAACTTGTCAGAATGCACACTTTTTTTCAGAGCAAAAAAAGGAACACGCATTTTCAGACCTAAAAGAAGCTCTTATTTAAGCTGTTATTCTGAATTATCTATCTCATGAAGGTACATTTATATTAGAAACATAAGCTTCTGTTAAAAAAGGGGGACAGAGCTGGTCCAAGTACAAGATGATATTGAGGCTAACTATTTGTTTTGCAAGTATGGTATGAACTCCGGTACAAAGGAAATACTGTACTACCCGCAAAGAATTGCTGGCTATTGTATGTTTTACAAGGCAATTCTGGTATTATCTTTTCATCGTATGACAACAAGTGTGTCTTGATGGTAATCGACCAATTTACCAAGTCGCTAAAACTATAGTTGACAACTTTCTCTCAAGATTTGACTGTCCAGTAGAAATTTAAACAGACCAAGATAAAAACATGGATGGAGTTGTAGTGCGCAAAATATGAGCTTTTACCAATGAATAAAACCAAAATCACCCCTATCACCCTTCGTCAACAACTGCCACAACTATCTGGAGCGATTTGTTCTTCAAACAATTTTTAGACTGGGTTTTCTTCTTAACATGCATATGCTGTGAAAGGAAGTCTTTCAACCTGCTGATATTATTTTGGAACGGCATAAATAAACTGTGAGAAAATATGATGTTCATAGTATATATCTGAATTGATCAATAATCTGGACAAGGTGCATGAATTTGCACGAGAAACACTGAAGACATCCCAGTCTATTCAGAAGAAAACAAATGATCTTAAATACCATCAACATCAGTATAATGTTGGAGATGTCGTTTATAAACTTAATGAAGCAACAAAGAAATGCCAATCTTCAAAATTAAAATCTTCCTAGAAAGGTCCTTACTTCATCAATGCCTTAAAACTTTTTGTTCTGTATTTAATAAAGAATAGAAAGAAAGATTCATAGATACATCAAGACCGAATTAAACTTTGCAAAGATAGTATCTTGCTTCTGTGGTTAACGAGGATGGGGAACCCGTTGTTCAATGGCATTGTCGCTGACAAAACTGTTAACGCTGATGATGATATTTCCGAGTTTTTATGTTAACGCTGTTGCAGGAAGTGCGGCAGAAATTGCAGCCAGTGATAACTACAACATTTCTGATTACGATGTTGATAATCAAAGTCGACAAGGTTAAACTGGTTCAAAAAACCTCGGTCTGATAAAAAGATACTGATGTGGCACCACATTTAGACAGTCACTTTCGAGTTACAAGGTCTAGGAAAAGGCCAGGCTATCTTGTAAACTTTGTGGAATAATTACTTTTAAATAAATTTTGTGAACATACATTTCTGTGACGTGATATGTACATATAAAGTGTAGCTCTGCTTGGTGTTAATTGTGCCCCAGCTTTGGCTTATGCTTATATTTGTTTTTATCGTGTGCATATATATTTGTCTTCTATACGTTTTGACATGTGTGTGTGTGTGTGTGTGTGTGTGTGTGTGTGTGTGTGTTTTAGAAAGGAAGATGGTTTTGTGCTTGATTATGATCCGGATTAGGATGATTTCCCCAAACAACACATAATACCAATTAAGGGTGCCACTAAGCGCCACAGCAAGGGTTGACAATGTCCAGTCTGTCCTGGAAGATTTACCAATGTACGACGTCATGCCATTCAATCTCATCTGCCGTGGTATGTTTCGCCTTTGTCGACAACATTTCTGTCAAGTGTCAATTCCGGATACACGCATTAAAGAATTTCATGACTCAGATGATTCTGGAAAGAAGTTTGAGATCTTATTTCATAAAGGGTGGGTGGAATTAATGATAGTCTTTTAGAAAACCTGATGAGGCGGTTACATTGCTCCACTTCTCTAGATCTGTGTAGGTTAGCCAATGAATTCATTCAGTATCCAGTTAACTCTCTTCCGGCTTTACAGAATACCAACTTACCTATGATTGAAATTTTCAATCAATTGAACAACCTGGAGTCGCCATCAGATCTGTCCTCATCTTAAGTTATTCAATATCAACAGCACTCTCTTCTACATTGGAAAATTTTGCTACTACTCTTTAATAAGTCCGAAGACAAAAAGAACTTTCAATGCTTCGAAGCTCCAAAACCTTTTCCATAAATAGTAGTGAAACCTTCCTTGCAGTAATTACATTCTTATTTCCATTTGGACAAGTAACTGAAGAAAACTAGAGAATCTTGTCTTACTAATTACCTCTAGACAACAGGTGGAACTGAATATTCCATTAGTCACTTAATTGCCAACTATTGCTTCCCACGAAACTTGCCATCTAGCTGTCTGTGATCAAAGATTCGAGAGGATGACATGATATAGCTGACTTTTGGCACCCACCTGAGAATGGTCAAGAGAAGAGTCCAAGATTTTCTTAGACAGGTATGGATGAGGGAGTTAGAAAGTTCACTAAGAGCTAGTACAGTTATAGCTATAGGTGAGTGTGAGTTGGATGATCAAGAAGACACAATTAAATCCTCTTAAAAACAACTAAAATATTTTAGGAAGCAAACAAAATTATCAGTCGAATATGGTTTACCTTTACCTTTGTTATTCATTGTAGAGGGGGCAAATAGGTACAAGAGCAGTGCTTAAATTTTCTTGTCGGGAATTTACCTTCAGATCAATGGAGTCATTTACATTGTTCAACGGCTCTATTCAATTATACAGACAATGGAAGTCAGCATTTAAAAACTGCAAATTTGGACTTTCCCCTTCATTTTATTACATGAATAATATCCAGAGTTTCGTTCAGTCGTTTGCCGAATAGAAAAAGAAGACCTAGTTGTCGAGACTGACCCACCATGCCTCCATCTACCATCAGAACCTTTCGGCATTCCATTTATAGTTCAGGAAATCATCACCAAACTTTATAGACTTTTTCCTCTTCCTTTCGACGAAATTGCGGGTATAACAACAAAGAATCTCGAGGAAATATACCGATTAAAATTATTTCGTGTTGGATATATGGCGTATGAATGCTATTTTATTTATTCATCTTTTATCTGTACAGTGTTGAGAAATTGAATGGTAATTACTGTTTACAAATGCGGTGTATCATCCATAGTCCTTATAAAGACATCCTTTTTTTTATATCTTCTGGTGTTTCTAGAAAATCAGAGGACGCTGACCCTACCGGTGCACCTAGTCCAAGCTCCCTGTCTGTAGTGGACTCCGTTACTTTTGTTACTTTATGTGTATTATTTAAGTTACTTTATGTTCTTTGTTGTGTTTGTCTGTTTCCCATTTCTGGTCTTTGTCCTTGTATTACATTTTTTTTATTTCCGCCAGAATTTTAGTTCCCTTGATTACTCTTTCTATATACTATTGATTTTCGGAAGGGGGGTGTAGTAAATAATAACGAATAAAGATTAAACGCAACCTTCTCGGAACACCGGAAGTGACGTCCGGCATTTATATAGAGGATCAAATTAATTAACAAATATATTAGGAAGTTCTAGTATAAACCACCAATTGTCCCCATACTTTACGGTGTTCTCTACGACTTGTAGTGGAAACCAAGTCTAGAACTCACAAATGAGTAGGTAATACTTAGCCCAATATACTTATTTTCTTACAAAAATAGAAGAAAATGTCGATGAGAGCAACAACTCCACCCTGACTCAACAGTTAAAAAACGAAAATTTGACCACAGATATATCTCATCCAGCTGAACAGTTTTGCCCTTGTCAAACCAAATGGTTTTGGAAATATATGTGAGAAACTTCTGTCTGGCCCCTATGTTCTATTTTTAGTAACGGTGTCCATGTTTTTTTTGACGGATAAAAATCCCAAATATTAGTTCTTTGCAGGATACCATATGGAACATCCATACCAAGTTTGGTTGTAATGTCAAAGAGTTTTGGAAAAGGGTTAAGACGACGGACGCCAAGTGATTGCAATAACTTCAACATCAAGACATTTTCCTTTTCTTGATTTGTTCATAGTGTTCCCGGTATAAACAAAATGGCATCTACCGTTGTATCGACTCACCTGATCTATTTCACTAAATTGATCATTTACGTTTAGTTTTCTGTGCGTTTTTCATTCCGTTTTGTATGATTGTTGTTGCTGTTTTGTATGATTGTTGTTGCCGTTTTGTATGATTATTGTTGCTGTTTTGTATGATTGTTGTTGCTGTTTTGTATGATTGTTGTTGCCGTTTTGTATGATTGTAGTTGCTGTTTTGTATGATTGTTGTTGCTGTTTTGTATGATTGTTGTTGCTTTTTTTTATGATTATTGTTGCTGTTTTGTATGATTGTTGTTGCTGTTTTGTATGATTGTAGTTGTTGTAGCTGTTTTGTATGATTGTTGTTGCTGTTTTGTATGATTGTTGTTGCTTTTTTTTATGATTATTGTTGCTGTTTTGTATGATTGTTGTTGCTGTTTTGTATGATTGTTGTTGCTTTTTTTTATGATTATTGTTGCTGTTTTGTATGATTGTTGTTGCTGTTTTGCTTTCTCTTTAAATTATACGATATATTACCATAGTTAACATTGATTTCTAACAATTTTATTATCAGTGACATACATAGAACAAAAGTGTAATTTGATATTTGGTTGGTAATACACAATTGGAATGATTTCATATTGATTAATAACTACAGAAATCAAGAAGCTACAGAAAGAATACTAGGCAAAGTGACGAAGGTATGAGAATAGAATACAAGATTAGAAATCAGGTACAGTGATAGCATTTACTATAAACGACGACTGAATGAAATTCTCAAATAATCGAAGCCCATTAAAATCATTTGAAAGTTTTAAAATATAGGAACATAAAAAATTAACTTGAAACGTCAAAGCATATTTTTTTGTCTCCCGTTTAAGATTTTATTCGCAACGTATTACACATTTATTATTTTCAGTATAGTGGTTTTCAGGTAAAACAACTAGTTTTACATGAATCACTGGGATTAATTGGTTAAGTAAAATTCGTCTTATTGAATACTATTGAGAAATATAACCCTCATCCTGAGACTAATATATAACACCTTGCTACCATATCCTTTAGAATGTTGTTTTATTGAAAATATTCAGGAAAATAAAGTTTTCTGACCAAAGTGACGATTTTATATTTCATATCTCGAAAACTTTATAGAAACATTTTGTCATCTCCTACATGAGAGCTTATATTTATTGTAAATATGAAACACGACTATTAATAAAAATTACATGTGCTTACTTATTTTTTTATAAGTTATTAGTTAAGATTACATGTGTTTACTTACTTTCAATCAGTTATTAGTTAAAATTACATGTGCTTACTTACTTTCTATAAATTATTAGTTAAAAGTACTCGTCTTCTTTTGTATATCGATAATTTATTATTTTTTTCATTAAATAAATTATTTAAAAATTGTTGAAATAACACATAATTTTTTTGATAAACAACACTATAGTAAATCTGTAACAGATATGTGATGTATCAAAATTATATTACTTTACCAATAAACAAAAATACTACTTTTTAAGTAATTCAAATTACCTGTTGCATACCTCCTACAGGTAGACAGCATTCATAATATCTCAGTTAAAACACTTACTTGAGTATTAAACTGAGTATACCATTGTTCCCTATCCATAGTGATATTGGTTAACATTACTGATGGCTGCATGTATAACCAAAGACCAATCAGGCGATGGAGTTTTGCAGAGTTCTTTATTGTATCTAATACTAAGTAATGTTTTCCTACAAAAGATGTAATGTAGTCATATAACAAAAAATCAAAATGTCTGAAACAGTATATTCAAAAAGTAAAGTTCATGAACAACACACTTTTTTGTACAATGCTGCTCACTATACAAAATTAGATTTGTGGTCTAAGTAATTCTAGAGTAAGTACACCAGCTGACAAAGCGCGTTATGAAACTCTTAACTGAATTTGCATACCAAATTGCAAGTTGATGTAAATTGTAGAAAATGCTGTTCCCCATTGTCATAAAAGAAAGCAATCTACAATAAGATGTTAAAAGGGAAGTAGAAAAAATCGAGCTAGAAATCAGTATGCACTGTTTATGACCTACTCCTAACAGTGTAATCTTCAGTTAAAGGCTATGGAAATATTGGTTTTAAGCGGACGGGTTGACGGACGGACGGACGGACATGTGTAATACAATATACGTTTCTTGTACTTCATTAGTGATTGTGATGCGCTTACCCTACCGGTGCACCTGGTCCATGCTCCCAGTTTTGAGTGGAGTCCGAGTTTCTCATTTGCTTTTGTTACTTTGTATTCTTTGTTGTGTATGTCTGTTTTCCATGTCTGGTCTTTGTCCCTGGATTACATTCTTTTGATTACCACTATAACCTTGGTTCCCTTGATTACTCTTTTAAATATAAAACCAAACATCAATACGTCAGATATGAAACAAATAAAAACTTGACGAAATAAAAGAAGTATCCGTGCGTTGACTTGCTAATTAAGTGACCCACATTAATTTGCCTTTATTTTTCAACCATTATATATCAATTGAAATTTTGGAAGTGTGATAACTTTTTAGTCTTCTTAATCTATTAATCTATTAGAACTGTAATGAATGTACCTCTGACAACAAGACCTTTACCGTCAGCTCCTGTCTCATTCAGTGCTTCTCCTACACCGAAACTATCATCGTGTAGTAACCTTCTGTGGACCTGTCAAACAGATTTATACTCCTACTATACTAAATACTGGTTGGAAAAGCACTTTTGAGAAGGTTTATGAGTCATTCAAATATGAAAACCCATAAAAGGTTATTTGTAAAAAACTATTCATAAACGCATGATCAAATATAACATTATTTCAAGAATCTTTGATATGAATATTAAGTTTTTATTCAAATATTTTTTTTACGGACTGTGTTTTCTGTAAAAATAGATTTGTCCAAAAGTTTATGAATAATATTCTTTAACGTTTGTTGACATTTGTGAAAAGGGTTAATTACAGGTAAAGTTAACTTCTTATACTTCTAATTTAAATGTTTTTTTCTAAATAGTTTGCATAATGAATAATTCTAGAATTGGAAAAAAAAGATTTTGTTTTATCATAAATTCGACTTGATCATCATAAAAACTAGAATTCAAAAACTCCATGCTGTATCATGTGTTCGACTTGCCCATCATTAAATCTAGATATCAAGAAGTCTATGCTTTACCATGAGTTCGACTTGACCATCATAAATACTACTGCCGCCTTGTGAACGATCAGTCATAACTGTAAACTGAGCACCAACATTTTCATCCTGAAATACATGCAGTCGGTAGTGTCTTCAATAACATAACGAAAACAAATCTATGGAAAATGTCCATCAAAACTCAATACTATTTAGATATTATATTAACTTACTAATTTACTGAAAATAATCATTAGAATGAATCACCTTAAAACATATGTTTAGAAATATATATTAACGTACATATATATACAAATATACATATTTTCCAAAATGATACGAAAACGAAAAGCATGTATATATGGAGTTTCATGGAAAATATATATTTATCAAATGATTTGTACTTACATGAATAAATAAGTAACTACTAAACATATGCTTTTCAAACACCATCGTTCGAAGTCTTTTTTTATCCACCATCGCTTCCTCAAGTAAACTATGACTTGGGAGCACGGGTAAACACATGACAAGCCCATTTTTATGTATTTTACAAAACATATGAATAACATATTTTGTTATTTTCACGTGTAACCATAATGATGATTCAAGCATTAAACGAAGGCAAAATGATCAATGGCCACACTGGGTCTAATTTCTGTATTATTATGACCCATCTATGAACTCATCTATCTAAGTGTCAACTACAATTGACGTCTTACCCGAATAAAAATTCGACTGTTCACAGGATAGTAATTTCCAGCAACTGGTTCTGTTTGGTTCAATGTCCATGTTTTTCTGTAGTTTCGTCTTAAAATATAGGTTTGAACACTTTTAGTGTGTAAGTTTTTTTTCGGTTAACATTTTTTTTCCGACGCAGTCGGTATATTTTCGCTTTTTACCTGTTGGCCTTAAAGACGCTCTTCCATGGAAACGTAAGTCACCTGATCGCAATTTTGTTTCCCGATTGGCCAAATACTGATAACTTAGTGGCGTTCGAAAAAACTATATAAACATATCGAAAGTGCGCGCCATGTGTTATTTCCTGAATGAAATGTAAAGTAGATAAAACAAGATTTTACTGCGTCGGCTATATTTTTTAAAAGATTGTACTTGTTTCTAATATCCATGAAAGTGTATTGTACATATTAGAAACATGTTAAGAACATTTTAATGTGTACGAAATAGGAAAACTAATCGAAATTTTATATTTATTTTAAAATATATCAAGAAAACATTTCCATAATTTGCTAAAAGAGCTAGTCTTACGTTTATTCAAATTAAAAACAGTTTAGAATTCAGCGCTTTTTGTTTTTCTGAAAGGGTTTTATTCATAAGGAAAACTCAATTTTATTTGGTTTGTGCAACTTGAAAAGTTATGGATTATAGATACTAAATTTACTATCTATTAGTGATATCGTGTTCTCATCCAAATACCAAAAACCTGTTGGTACGCACACAGAAAAAATTGTAACGTGTTTTTCTTATGTTTATAAACGCATATTGTAGGTCTGTATTTCTCAGGAAACTTTATTAGTTACCATTCTTGCACTGCATATCCCTGAGTGGGTGTAGGTCAAAACATGGAAGGTATAAAATATAGTGCATTTTCTTTTTGTTTCTTTACAAACAAATGTTTTGTCAAAAGATATGAACAATGACTTATAAAATAGAGCAAACATAACACTATAAGAAAACAAACTTTTTGTTACGAAAATTGAACATAATAGGATAAAAATGTTCCTCGGAATAAGTTAATTTGGTGAATGCAAAACGAAAGAGAAAGTAGAGAAAATGGCTATTTATAGTTCAAAACTACTTTTCTGTCTGATCTTCGTGAATTATTTTGCGGGAAATTATTTTTTACATGTCCTTAGAAATGCTATATAAGTGAAAGTTTTATTGAATCAATTTACATATTTTTAAAAAAAAATTCCTTAAAATATGTACTTCACTATAGATGTCTATGGGAATATTAATGCAAGACTGAGACCATTACCGACTGTCGAGAGTACGTTTTCTAATTATTTTGGAAATTACATTTTTCATTGTTTACATAAATATATTTTCATTAATGTCCTTAATATTTGTTTCGTATACATTACACTTAATCTTATTTGACAAGTATTACTTTCTTTCTTGAATTTCTCTACCATTAGCATCAGTGTAAAATGTCCCCTCTGTTTTCATAGATGTGTCGTATCTCATTATTACTTCTTTTCCTGATTTGTCCCTAAAAAAGTCGCTACTAATATCATTTATAATAAACGCAATTTCAGCAGAACTCGTGCAAAATTAAACGACTAAAGCAATGCCAAGGAACGCGAGAAAGCCAACAGCAAACATCTGAGAGCGAAGACATCACCAAGAAAACAAAAAAGAGTAATCATGACCTCTCTAATGTTTTTAAAAAAAGACGAATCTCATCTTAAAAGAATTCATACAGGGACAACGATTATAAAAAGAATAAAGATACAAAGAACACAAAATTAACAAAACAAAAGGAGCACATAGAACAAAAGTAAATAATCCGAACCACCATAATAAATGGTCGGAAATTAGGAAATTAACTAGCAAAAAAATTCCCGTACTTATTGAATATAAAATAATTAAAATGTGGACCATTGTACTCGTTTTTACTTGAATGTATTTTAGCAGTTTTAATTAATCAATATATCATGTGAAGTTTGGAAATTTCATTTCAATTTGTTTAATGAGATAAAAAATAATCAAAGTCAACCATGCAAATGGTCGTTCCCTCCGCGGGACTCGAATTCGTACCGCTGTGACATCAAATTTGACAGTTCTAACATCGTTGGGAATTTTTCAGACCTTTCTATACGTTTACATATCTTCCCTGTATCAATTTGATCCGATGGAGCAGTGTAGTGAATAGAGTCGTCACATTCTGAGACGTTTATATATATATATAATTAATTTAAGTTTTAGCAGATTACTCACCTGATGTGTGAAATATATATATATATTTCAACCATCAGATGAAACACACGCCACTGAAAATTATTTTAGCAGATTACTCATCTGATGTGTGAAATATATAACGTCTCAGAATGTGACGACTCTATTTGCTACACTGCTCCATCGGTTCAAATTGATACAGGGAAGATATATAAACGTATAGAAAGGTCTGAAAAATTCCCAACGATGTTAGAACTGTCAAATATATAATTAATTTAAGTTTTAGCAGATTACTCATCTGATGTGTGAAATATATATATGTATATATATTTCACACATCAGATGAGTAATCTGCTGTTTTCAGTGGCGTATCAATGGGGAAGGTGCGAGGAGTTGATTACCTCCATTTTATTGTACTATTTATCATTTTCATGTGTAAAATTGACAAAAATGGAAATAATGCCCTAGCACCCCTTTTTTCTGAAGAAGCGCGGCTGACACCACCTTTTCAAAAAGTCTGGATCTGCTCATGCTTTTTATGATTTTTTTCTGATTGGTAGAGGTTGGAAAAAAGTACTAGTTTATTGGACAATTAGTATTTTAACATGCTTAATTATTCCGTTAATGGAACGTATAACATATTTTTGATTTCACCCTATATTTACTACATACTTAATATCTATTGGTCCAACTGTCCATTCAACTTCTACTGTACTTTCATCGTTGTAAAGCCGAAATATCTGGCTAGCCCAGGGAAACACATGATGTACTTCTTGAACTAAAGGGCCCTTTAAATAAATATGACGTTTAATTCTGACAATACAAGTTATATAGGGCTAATAGTGAATGTTTCACGAGTATAACGTCAAAATGAAAACTAAATATATACTCTTAACATAATGGATCTATCAACAGGAAATAATTTGTTACTGAAGAATTTTCATAGATTGCTGAAGGACAGTTTTAAATATAAAAGAAAGAACATGAAATAACCAAAATAACACGTACAAAGAAACAAAATTAAATGATCAACCCAAACTCCACACAAACTATAAGTATAAACCAGGAGTACCGATAGGGTAAAAAAACACTTTTTTTTTTTATTCATACCTTGACTATGTATGATTTCAATGCCACCATTCCTGTAGCTTCTGTGTCGTTCGGACGGAAAACATATGCTCCTGATGACCAGAATTCTTCTTTAGAGTTGTTACCAGAGAATCCATAGTAATACATCATGTTCTGATGAAGCGGGATTTTCAGTTTAAGTTGAAGGTTTTCCATCGAAACCAATTGCTTCGTAATGTGATCAAAAGTTAAAGCAACATACTGAAAATACATATATGGAGAAAGTTTGTCGAAATCTTATATCTCGGAATGTAAGAAATTAAGAATCTAATACCTGAATGAGTGTAACCTTAGACACCCGAGGGTAAGATTCAATACTTCTCTAACGAATCTAACGATTATATTTTAAACCGAGGGTGTCTCGGGTTTTCCACTCTTGCCTGAAAAAAAAGCTAGTGTTTGATTTTTTTCTCAGTTAGGGTTTGATTTCCGATCAAATGTTTTTAAGTGAAAGATTGACATTTAAAAGCTGAATATAACGTATCAATGTGACCAATAATACGTCACGATCAGGTGTTAAATATAGGTCATTTCAAAAGTTACTATGAATTAACGGTTATTCTTGTTTGAAATTTACCAACACATATTGGTAAGATGTGATTGCTCACTTACTTTTTATTCAATGATATCACTTCTTTTAGGGAAAGTGCACATGTTCTGTCCCAACTCGTGGGTGAGATATTTAGAATCTTACACCGCTTAGAGTACAAGAAAGGGAAATCTTAGAGCCTCAAGATTCGGTTCTAGTTCTCTAACGAGGCTCTGCCGAGTTAGAGGACATTAAAATATTGCCAAGGTGATCAGAATGCCGCATAAATCGTTTATTGTGACGCCAAAACGTCGCGTATTTTATTCCTACCGTGGATAAGATATTAAGAATCTAAAACCGCTGAAAATGCAAGCCATAGAAATTTAAGACACCCAGGGGCTCTGTCGAGTAGGAGAACAGTGAAATTTTACCCGAGGCAGTCTCAGATTTCCTAGTCTTACATTTACTGACGGTGTTCGATTCTTTTTCTCACTTTTAGAATCAATTTTGTTATAAGTGCGTCAATTTCTTTGTAGTTACAGGCCCTTATGAGTAGTACTACAGGTGAGAATCATGCAAATTCTTTAATAAGTGACCCCCCCCCCTCGAAAAAGGCTTAACATTTTTATTTTTATTATTAAGTTACTTTATAGGTCTCTATGATGAAATGTATAACCATCTATTTCAATTTGCTTGCTCTTAGGAAATAAATCTCATAAAAAATCTGATAGTTTCTATTGCATTTTCGTGTCCTTTACAGAGTTGTCTCCCTTTATTTTGAATTCTACCGTGCATTCTATATAATTTTTATCTGTTATGAACAAGGTTTCTATGAAAACTTACTTGTAATCTTCTATATACTTTAGCATTTTAAACAAAATATCTAAATTAAAAATATGTAGGCTTTCCAACCATGTATCACCTTTTTAGCTGGAGTGCTACTTACAACGTTTTAATGTGAATTCCAAAACTTGCGTGTTTTATTTAAACTGATATCTCATATCACTGAAAAGAGGAATATTCCTGTCTCTCCCTAGTGAGCCATGTCAAGTTAAAAACACCAACACAAACTAATTCCCTGTTTATCTTGTCATCCTGATGAGTTTAACATTACGTTGTGGCAAGAATGAATGATGAAATCAAATTTACTACCAATTTTAAGGATCTGCCTGTTTTTTGTTACTTGTACAGTGTCAAAGAAGCGTCATGAGAAAAATGTTTGAGACATGAAGACATAATGTCAAAAACAAAGCTCATCTGCAAAGTTTGACTCTTGATTGTATCATTCTAATCATCATCAACCAAAACAGAATAAAAATTTATTGTACAAGGATTTGTCCAGTACTTTTGTCTGGCTATTCAGAAATCCAAACTAACCTTATTCTGCATGACAAAATCATCGGATGGAAACGGTGTAAATGGCGTTAATGAACTATTATCACCTGTAGAAAAGAAAGGCATTCGTTAATGAACTATTGTCACGTGTAGAAAAGAATGGCAATCGTTAATGAACTACTAAGTATTTGTTCCGATTTATTTGGTGTATGTTTGTTATCTCTTGTTTGTGTTGGTGTGGTTTTTTTTGTTTTTAGTATATGTATGTCATATCTTGTTTGTTTCGGTGTGTTTTCTTTTTGTTGACTTTTCCTGAATGCATTCTTGCGTTCTGATAATCTGTAACAGTGACACAAAATTTCCTTAACATATACAAGACCTATATACTGTGTAAATTATCAGTTTTTTGAAGAATATATTAAGAAATGTTTGAAAGAGTAATCAAGGGAACCAAGATATTAGCGGAAAGCAAAAGAATGTGAACAATCGGACCATATTAAACTTGTCAGGGTTTTCCGAGCATTACTGGGTCGGTAACGATCTTACAACGTTTGGCTATATATCAATTACATTATATATCATCGCACTTGCGTAATAAAAAATGTTTATACATGCCTTTTCCTTTCTGTACCCAAACTGTCTGGAAACCTAATGGGGGTAGGTTGTCAACCTTAAAGACAAGTTCATACTGGGCATTTGAGCCATTCCGTTCTGGTATTTTCTTTGTTTCGTCTGTTACCGGAATGACCTACAATAAACAAACAAATTTATTAGAAACACCAATAAAAGTCTATCAATGATATCAGTGGATAAGATTTGTGTATCAAAATCATGACTCTTATCCAGCACTGACAACCAAGTATATCATCAGTCTAGTCGTGCAGTGATAATCATGGTTGATATTTAATCAACCTAATCCGGAAGTGACAACTAAAGTTGTGGATAATACACAAGTAGTTCCAACATTGTCTAACTTTGGCAACAGTGGATAATACACATGTATCATCAACCAAGTCCAAAAATGACAATAGTGTATAAAACACATGTGTCATCAATCTAGTCCAAAAATGGCAACAGTGGATAAAGCCCATGTCATCAACCTAGTCCAAAAATGGCAACAGTGGATAAAACACATATGTTATCAACCTAGTCCAACAATGGCAACAATGGATAATACACATGTGTCATCAACCTTGTCCAACAATGTCAACAATGGATAATACACATGTGTCATCAATCTTGTCCAAAAAAAGTGCAACAGTGGATAAAACACATGTGTCATCAATTTAGTCCAACAATGGCAACAGTGGATGATACATATTTTGTCATCAACCTTATCCACAATGGCAACAGTGGACAAAACACATGTGTCATCAACCTTTTCCAGCAATACCAACAGTGGATAAAACACATGTGTCATTAACATTTTCCAACAATGGCAACAGTGAATCAGTGGATAATACGCATGTATCATCAACCTACTCCAACGAAAGCAACCGAGGGTATTATACGCGTCACTAACCTAGTCCAACAATGGCAGCAGTGTAACAAACTTGTATGTCATTTACCTAGTCAAACAATGGCGACCATGGATAAAACACGTGTGACAATAATCACCAACCTATTCCATGATATATTAAAATGGCAACCATGAAGAATACACCTATATCACCAACCTAGTCCATCAAAGGTATTTGTAGAACATAATCACCAACACAACACTATGACAACCGCTGATAATGAACGTGTAACACTTCTTTTGATTACCGCTATAATCTTGGTTCCCTTGATTACTCTTTACCGACCCAGTCATTGAAAAGCAATTGTGGATCTCTTGTATCACCAAACTAGTCAACAACACAATAGCGACCGTGCATAATATATGTGCATCACTTAGCTTTTGCCTTAATATAAAATTTAGTTGATTACAAAAACTATTGTTGTTTGATCAAGCTACAACAGTACACGAAAATATGCATTTGATATGTGTTATAATTCAGACAGGAAACCATTTATGCTAACCTGATACGGAATAGTATCACCCGTACAGCTAAACACGTCAAAAATAGTTCCATTGACTGGTAATCTTAGCCAGGTATCAGCCTTTCTACCTAGTGGGTTATACACCTGTAGAACTACCTGAAATAAGAAAACGGATTTCGATTTTAATTGGATTGTATCCAGTGAATGAAAAAGAAAATACGTCATCTTTAAATTCAAGTCATTATCACCACATTAAGAAAGGCAAACATAGTAAAAATGTCTTAAACAAAAAAATTTAGGACACTTCATTCCATCTTAAATTCTGCATTTTTTATAATAAAAAGTGAAATAAAGTGTATTGGTTTTCTTTTGTTTGTTTGTTTGTTTGGTTTTTTTTTTTTTTTTTTTTTTTTTTTTTTTTTTTTTTTGTCTGTTACTTTAGTTTATATTGTTTTTTAATTACTATTTGATTAAACGATAAAAAAACAATACTAGGGTTTAGAACAAACCTTGTCATAATTTTCAGTTATTTCACACCTACTAATATTTGTTAATGTACAGACTTTCATGTTTGGTGGCATTTGTTTAAATCTGGGCAGTAATCTTTTCAAAGCTGTGTTCGTGACATTCTGAAAATACATGAAGATCAAACAAAAGAACAATATACCAATACAAAAAAACAACAAACGAACATATGTTCCCTGCAGACTTTACGATTGTGAACCTCATGACAAAAGATTACGTGTTCGTCTATCTTCTCGACAATGTTATAAAGCATTGGAAGGAAGGTGGGCGAACAAACGCCAGCGAACGTGGTTAGTCACATTGGAACAACGAAAAAATAATTGAATTTTCAGTCAGAAAAATGAAAGAGAAAAAGAATATCAAACCAGAGAAAAAACATTGATTGAGATAAATAAAACAACTTTCCCAGGAAATCGCTCTCGAAAACTCATCTTATCAATGTAATAATGTGCTTTGATGAAAGACATCATAGTAATTTAAACTTAGCACTGAAAAATGAAATGACGAGTGCTAACAACAAGAACAAACAACGTGTACTACCTGACAACTGTCGTATCCTTTAGAAAGTCTCTCGGCATAATCGTAAGCCACATGTTGTTTCTCTGTACCACTGTAATATTGCAAAGTGTAAGATTGACGACATAGAGTATATAGTATGGCTATCTTATTATTAGTCAGCATTATATGTTCTCGAAATCTCGACAAGAGAAAATAGTTCATCACCAGTCAAATAGCCAAATTTCACTGTATCAATTATACAGAAGAGTTTTGTATCCGGGCCAATGTTCTAACGTGCATGCGCGTATCTGGTATTGTTATGACAAATACTATGATATAAGCTGCCTACAGTCGGTAAGTCTGTCTGTCGTACATTATGATGCTTTAGACAGCATCTTGGTGAATTGATTTTTTTCTGTTTTTTTTTCTGTGGTCATCCCTATGTTTCGCTGTGCATATTGTTGTTTTGGGACCAGTTGCAGTCTGTCCTGTGATGTGAGGGTTTCTTCGTCGAACTTTGAATACCCATGGATGACCTTGAGCTGAAATTGTTTATCCCAGTTGGATTGTTGTCTTACTGATATATTCACCATTTTTATTCTCGTTATATTGAGTCTATCGGTATCGCACGTTGTCCTTATGTTGCCCCCTACTTCTGTTTTATTTCATTGTTTGTTCCTTTATTGTGCACTTGTAGATATCTTTTAACTTACGAAACAGCATCATGGTGTTGTGCCACACCCATAGCTTCTTCTGACAATTAAGAAAAAAATTTGTATTTCATATCAACTATTAATAAAGTATATGCAGACTACAGAACTAAAAGTCGTTTATTAAAATAATGTAATTTATTTTGCGTACATTTAAAAACTTTAAAAAAAATATCATATACAACTGTTGGATTGATGTAGAGAAGCTTTGATATTTCACCTACGGATTGACCGACTTTTGTTTATACCATATGCGGCCAAATCGAAAATATCTTGTTATGCTGTCATTTAGAGGATTGGCAATTCAATTTTTCAATACAAAACATTTGTATTTCTGTGGATTGAATACGACTTTTTATTTATGATTAAATGTAAACTTGAATTCCTTACTGAAGACTTCCACTTTCTTTGCCGTATTCCATTCTGCTTCAAAATTGCCTAAAGTGTCAAGCTGTTTACATACCTAGGTGTAAAAAGTGTAATAATTGTTTAAAATGTCGACCTGATCATAAACCTTAATATACAGCGCGTTACAATGATTTTTTTTAAACGGCAATGCAAATGCGGAAATCTATAAATTTATATGATTTTAAAAAGATTTATATTACAAAAAAATTCTTTTTATAATATACAATCAATGTATACAACTTATTCCAATGTTTTAATAATTTGACAGCTTTTAAGGTTTGTTAAGTTTGAATTAAGTAAAAATGCTTACTCTTTCAGAAAAACAAAAATAACAAATTCGAAGTAATTAAACGTACTTGTAAAAAGTTATTTGATTGGCGTACGTATCTTTTTAGCGCAGGACGACTAGTAAAATATCCACTCCAGAATTGATGCGCATTGCTGGCATATGGAAAGAAATCATCTTCCTTGCCATTCCAGATCTGGTTAAGATGGTTCTGTTGGAATGTGTAACAGGATGGAGTGGAATACAACAGATTCACCATGCTTCCATTTGATTGCTTAAACATAATACTTTACAATTATGACAGAGCGAAGTCAGAAGTTGTTAGCGTAGAAATCATGTCGTTTTGTTAACAATGTTATTAAATGTCAAATATTAAGCTAATCTGTACTATATTTTCCTTTTTTCCTGTGCATTTCTGTAGTTTTGTTTAAAACCACCACCAATTGTCCTTGCCCTGAATTACAACGAAAAGATAATGAAAATCGCAAGAAGTGTGCAATGGTATAACACGGGGTTTCTGAGATCACATTCCATGCAGAAATATCCAAAATATTTAGGCAGTAGCTGACTGTCTACTTATCCATTCTAATATAAAATAATTATTTATAATAAATTTTTGTTTTCATTTCTTTTAAGAGGTATGTACATATGTTTGAAATATGTACATCATTGTTGATTATACGTATGTTCCATGCGAGCACCAAACATGAAAATATATAATGTATCAAATAAATAAAACGCTCAGTAAAGCTTTGAATGAGTAACCCTATACGCATGGAACAAACCCTTCTTACCTTGGCATTGACATATTTTATTAGTTTGTCGAGGTTTTTATACCACGTGTGGGCGTTCTGATATTCAAAATCACTTCCCATTGTCATCATGATGTCCCTTGATTTGTAGTGTTTAGACTACAAAAATTAACAAACAAATAAAATATGAACATGACACTTTCATATTGTAACAAACATATGTTGATAAATTAAAAAAAGTATCAAGTACATGTATATACATATATTACAAATTTTTATATGCTGTACACGTATTTGAAGGAGCAAATGATACTACTGACTCACACTTGTATATAAAAAAACATCAGCTGTAAAATGATGACTTTCTATTAATTTGAATATGAAGGATAACTTTTCTTCGCTTTATTTTGTACTATGCATCTATGACTGCGCGTACAAAAAAGGTTCAGTATTCCAAGTCATGCGCTTAGTTGTTAAACGTACGTGGTCTAATTTTTGTTTTTAATTTTTCACAAGCTTCATTTGTTCATTTACAAATGTTAAAGGTTTTCAATTCATTTACAAGATACGTTAGTTGTTGTTTGTATTTGTGTCTAATATACTGTCTGTTTTATTTTACCATTTTAATATTGTTTGTGATCTTGCCTATCGAAATCATACGTATTGATAACTATTATAAAGAAAACTACCTGATCATGGACCGCTTTGAGAAAATCTTGAACTCTCTTTTCTACGTTGTAGTCATTCAATCTCGCATCATCCTAAAATATTGTTATACACAAATTTACATATTTATGAAATTCTCCACGTTATTAGCATTTTAATTCAAAATATTTCATTTTGTGCAGTTTTTTTTAAGGAAATCATTCCCTATAGTGATGGAAAATGTCATGATTTCTTAAAAAGTTTGTATGCAATATCGAGTGTATTTTGAAGCAGTTCAAGTTTAATTACATATAAAAAAAAACTATCATGGTACTTAATAATGAGTTATTTGAAAGACGAACCATCATTGGATCATCCCGACTTCCTTCATTCCAATTAAACCCTCCTGGTGGACCATAACCATTATACAACACACCAGTGAAAAGATTACCTAATTCTCCTGCAGTCAAAAGTATACAAACAGTGCCTTATTTTCTGTAAGAGCAGGACATGTCTGTTAATATATTTAAGGGTAATTTATGTAGGATAGTTCTAAAGGTTTTATGCGATATCAGAATAGTTTACTGACCATGATTGGATCATCACTACTACCAATCTCCCAGCTAAAACCGCCAGGTGGCTGATATAAATTGTAATTTACTCCGGTAAAAAGATTAGCTGCTTCTCCTGAAAGTTAAATCTTAACAGTGTGAAATGTTTGGTTTGCGTTATTTCTAATACAAACATATCTAAAAATAGGTCACTCATTTTTTAGGTGATGCTGCTTATTAAACATAGATTTAGAGAAATGTACATTATTATTATTATTACGAGCTAGATGTATCATCAAGATAGTATTTGACGTCATTAAATACTATAAGTTTAAACTTCTCTAAACTCTTCAGCTGTTCTACGTAATACTACTTTATCAATTAAGCCATGATAATGACAGATTTCTTAGGCAACAGGTTTAACCCATTTTTAGATACATGTTTGATTGCTAGATTTTAGATGTGAATTGCAGGGAAGAGTTTCTCAATGTATTTTCCGAAATGACAATGATTAAATTTGATTGATTCGTCCAGTTAAATATTCAATTTTATTTTTTAATCGGATTGTTTCAAAAACAAACAATTATATTTCTGTATGGAAAGTTTGTGTATACAATTTCAAATAAATGACTGCATTGCATCATTATTAATTTAATGTATCGACATCCAAACATTGATAAAACATTTACAATTACTCTAGTTGTTTTATTGATATGTATGTAAGTTAATGTGTTTTTGATTTCGTTTGTGCATTTCTATTTTCCATTGTATTAACATATTTAGCTAGTGTTACATAAATATTTGAAAAATAACCATATTTTTTTTAATGAATTAGGAGGTAACATCCGTCATGGAATACTCACTTATTTAAACAGTGTTATATTACCTAAATATAATGCATTAACGTAAAGATAGTTCGCTATAAGCTTATATTTTTTTATATAGATACATTTTAATTATTGGATTTATTTCTTATTAACATAGGTCAGCAGAAAATGTCATATTGAAAACTAGCACAAAAAGGTTTGAAACTATTACAAACCCAAGTTATTTGGACTGCCTTTCCAAACAAATTCCATGTTAGACTCGTTTAACCTCTTGTTTTTGTCTTGATAATCTAATCTTCCAAAGAACAATGAGTCATATCCCATCTACAAAATAGAGGCGGATATATGGGTTTCTTTTTTAAATAAACATCTAGATTGTTTTAAAATCAGTCGAGCTTTTTAATAAATGAGAAGTAACTCAATATACTTTTATGTCAACCAAATTATTCTTGTGTTTTTATTTTTTTTTTTTTTTGTTATTGTGTATGTAAGAAATAACAAAGATCTATTTATTTTATATAAATGCAATTAATTATGGTTTGTTTGACAGTAATGCAAAAAAAAATAATTAAATTAACTTATTTGGAAACGTTTTCTTTTTACTCATTTGAACACTTTGAGTGTCAATGCTACACCAGTTTTCAAAGACCCCGATGTAGCAAAAACATTGTCTACTATATATAATAAATATGTTGTCGTATCAGCAGACAAAGCCCAAAATAATATTGTTTTTGTCTGTAAAACGTATTACTTCCAATGTGAATTATCAGTGGTAGGCGTAGAAAATAATAGCAGTATTAAAACCTATAGTGCTACTACACTCTCCAAAGAGGTGGAAAACCATAAATTTGTTCTATCCTCTTTTGGTCTCTCAACTAAAGATGATGATTGTGAACTACCTTTTATGTACTGGAATCTTCTCATAAGTTCCATTAGAATCAATACAAACAACGCTATATAGCTGGGTCTGCAAAATGTACCACCAAACCGCTTTCAAAACTTTTGACCTCTATACCCATAACTGTCAAAGAGGGTCTCCAGCCGTATTATACATCGCATCTACCCCAAAGAACTTGAGATAAAGGACACTACAGATAATATAGACACATGTCAGCCTCTTCCTAGGCCTACACTTAGATATATGGTAAAGGAAAATATTGTCCAAAATATACGACAAACGCAAGACTTTTCATTCCGTATTGTCAACTTTACTTTCATCTGTGGTTACATCCCTTCAGCCCCTGCGTGTAGAGTTTCATATCACAACTCATAATATATCAGAGCTTGTCGTGCATACGCTACTTTTTTATACCGGTAGACTTCATTCAATTAGGATCCTCTTGCTAGTTGTAAGTGTTGCTACAAGATTGACTTCACTTCAGAAGTTTTGTGGTCGTCATAATGAACTCGTGGATCGTTACGGTGTATCCATATGCACCATGAGAACCGAATTGTTGAAGGTGTCATAGTTTTCTTTCCTCTTTCGTATACCTCGGCCTTGATTTTTCATGAGCTACTCGGCGGGTGTTTCTAGAAACCAGAGGACGTTTACCCTACTTGTACACCTGGTCCATGCTTCCAGTTTTAGTGGAGTCCGAGTTCCTCATTAACTTATGTTGCTTCATATGTTTTATTTTGATTATTTTATGTTCTATGTTGTGTGTGTGTTTGTTTTCCATGTTTGGTCTTTGTCACTAGATTACATTCTTTTGATTTCCCGTGGAGTCTTGATACCCTTGATTTCTCTTTGACAACTTTTTTGCATGTATATTCTAAACTTAAATATGATCAACTTGAAGTGTGCGTCGATGTACTTTCTTTACACATTTCTATTTCCTAAAATGAGTATGAAGGGTGTTATTTAATGTATATGTAAAGGAGTTGAAAAAAACGAAATATTTTACCATAAACTTTTTACTTAGTATACTTCGGCGGACTGCGTCATATTTGGTAATGAACAAATAATTATGTTCTATCTTCATTTTTCTACATGTCACTGTTTGAATGAAACTAAGAGAAGCAGAAGTCGCTCTGGCTTATACATTCCGTTGAAGTTTTGGACGTTCAAATAAAAGAACAGTAATTGTAAAAAAAAAGCTTGCACTTTTTTATGGCAAAATTTCGATCAAACAGAAAAATACGTTGGATTTTAATCACCTGCGCAAATAAGGAGGCTTGTTCCCTTGAATGACCAAATGGATCCACTTGCCATGCTGCTCGAGGTCTGCCACATACTCCAAAATTCTCTTCTAGGAACCTTAACCCTAAAGTGTGCTGATCAATTATTGCATTGTAGTGCGTGGATGCTTCATCGTTCATGCACCAACCACCTAAGACAAACTCCAATCGGCCTAAAAGTGAAAAGCAAACCTTATAAAATATCGATTATAATATGATGAATGCGGCTGTCACCGCAGTGTGATAATGTAAATGTTCATTTCACAAACTCATTAAAGCAAACACCAGTCCGTCTGCCATAGAATAATAGGATACTACAGAAAGCCTCTCTGAATGAACCCATTTTAAATTTCAAAAAAGGCGGTGTTAAATGTACTACACTAAAGAAAACTAGGCGTTCAACAAAATGAGTAAAAGTCAATTTCATTATTAAAAGTAACGGATTGGTGTTTAAACATTGCCAAAGAATATAGCGTTACAAGTAGTTAGAATTTGTTTCTTGCACGAGTTAAATTTACCAGCATTCTTGTCCCAAGTGATACAATTACGTTTTGCGTTATGTCCAAAATCACCACTGACCTCAAATTACAGACATGCAAAGTATTGCTTTTTGTTTTTGTTTGTTTTTTTTTTGTTAAATGTGAAATAACGGAAAAGTAGTATATTTTACAAAGAAATATTTGATATACATTCTTTCAACACCGGTCAAGTGGTGGTGAAATCTGCTAAACATGGAGAATATGTGTTAATCGTCAGAATAAATCATATAATTAGCAGTATATATTCTCGTTTAAGTTGTACCTTGATTGACGAGCTCTCTGACTTGGTCTTTCATAGGTTCGTCCTGTTCTCGCCACCATCGAGCAAAAAAGGCTATTTCTACATAGATGAAGCGTTTTGTTGGATCTTTAAGTAGTTCTTGAACGACTGAATCAATGATGTATTGTACTCCAGCGTTTTGAATGTCATTACGTTCTTAAAATAAAGAGGCCATATACATATCTTTAATCAACAGTAATTTCTATTACACAAGTGTATGTGTTAAGGGTGAGAGTTACAAATAAAGCATGCGAAAGTTAACTGAGAATGTGCCAGTTTTACTTTTAGAGTACCAGTAATCAATATGGTTATGCCATTATAAAACATATTAAAGTTGAGTCAATGCCTAGGTTATATTCAGAACATATCAGTCCCCAAAACCAAAGTGCTCTTATTAAATTAGAAAATAACATAATTCACTTAATCAATGAAAACAAAGTTTCATTGCTGTTCATGTATGTGTTTTAAAATTACAAAGTTCACAAAGACTCTTTACAGTCCCTTTCCTACAACCATAACACTCTGTTGTCGCCAATCTGCTGAACAATAAAAAGAATTGACTAAGTCATAGTTGATATTGTAAGAGTTGATGATTAGGTAGCCACTCACCCATGAAAATGTACATGGACAGGTGTAAAGCAGTCAATACCCTCTAGGTTTCACATCATATGGAACATTCTCAGCCCATGTCACAATGTGTTTTGGAAAAGTTTTGTGCTTTGTTTAATTTTTTTTTTGTTTAGTTATTGCATTATGCAATTGACTAAAACATCTTCTAGTCTTTTTTGTACTTGCCAATAAAGGGAAAACACTAATGTTGAAAACTAATATTTTTTTTAATATTTTTACAAGAAAGAAAGCTTGAATTAAAAACACCCAGTTGAAAATTGTCTTCCATAAAGTTTTATCTAGATTTATGAAATCGGTTTTTGTTTTATTTTGTTTTGTTTTGTTTTGTTTTGTTTTTTTTTTGTTTGTTTGTTGTTTGTTGTTTGTTTGTTTGTTTTTTTGTTTGTTTGTTTTTTTTTTTTTTTGGGGGGGGGGTGTTTATATCCACAGGTCCGCAAGTTGTTAGCAAATATGAAATGGCGAATTAATGAAATACATATAAACTTGTTATAAACTTGTTATAGTCACATTTCATGAAATGAACAATAACTTGAAAGTTAATGCTACTATTTATTTTGATCATCTCCTCTCAAAACTGACTCCACCGAATACCGACTTTTTATACAAAATATATGCATTAAGATAAACTCTCCAAAGTATCTACCCTAACTAATTTCGATTCTTATAAATTTCTTGCACATTTTTGCATTATACTGTATTTTTAGAGAGTAATCAAGGGAACCAAGGTTATAGCGGTAATCAAAAGAATGTAATCAAGGGACACAGACCAGACATGGAAAACAGACATATACAACAAAGAACATAAAGTAACTAAAATCATACATACAAAGTAACAAAAGTAAATGAGCAACTCGGACTCCACTAAAAACTGGGAGCATGGATCAGGTGCACCAGTAGGGTAAACGTCCTCTGCTTTTCTAGAAACACCCGCCGAGTTGCTCATAAAAAATCAAGTCCGGGGTAGACAAACGAGGACAGGAAAACTATGACGCGTTGAATAAATCAGTTTTTATGGTCATAACGATCGATCAAGTTCATGATGACGACCATAAAACTTCTGTAGTGATGACTTCAATATTGTAGCAACATAACCCTGTTCCAGAAGCCTATTTGTTAGAGTTCTAATGCGATACAAAAAGTCTGCGTAGTTTCGGCAAGATCTGACATAACGTATGAGTTGTGATATGAGCAGTCCATAAGCAGGAGCCAAAGGGATGTTGCCACAGATGAAAGGAAATTTGACAATTCTGAATGAAAAGTCATCACGTTTGTCGTAAAGTTTGGTCAATAATTTTCCTTTACCACCGATTTCTAAGTGTAAGTCAAGATATGAGGCTGACTTCACAGTGTCTGTAGTATCCTTTATCTCAAGTTCTTTAGATGCGATGTATCAAATCCCCGAAATTAGGGTTGTTTAAAGATAATACGTCATCTATATAGCGGAAACTGAGATTGAAGGATCTAGCCAAACGATATTCTTTCTTTCTGATCAGATCAACTATAAAGTGAGCCTCATAAGAGTGAAGGAATAGGTTAGTAAGTAAAGGAGCACAATTTGTTCCCATTGGAATGGGAACTAATGAAACATTGTTTGTATGGATTCTTGTTGAGTTTAGGAATCCAGTACATCGACGGTAAATCACAATCATCGTCCTTGGTAGAGAGACCAAAAGAGGATAGCACAGATTTATGGTTTTCCACAGTCTCTTCTTTGGAGAGTGTGGTAGTAGTATAGGTTTTATCACTGCTATTATTTTCTACGTCTACCTCTGATAATAACATTGGATGTAAAACGTTTTGCAGACAAAAACAATGTTGTTTTGGGCTTTGTCTGCTGGTACGACAACATATTTGTCATGTATAGTAGACAATGTTTTTGCTATATCGGGGTCTTTGAAAACTGATGTATGCTTGGCACTCATTGACCTACTTAAAACTTTCATTCGTTTCAAAATTAAAGACCTCACGGCCTTTAACCACTCTGACAGAGAATCAATGTCTTCTTGTTCTCGTTTTATCCATTTTCTTTCATAGTCCTCGACGGCATTCATAAGAACTTTAAAGTTATAATTCCAATTTATGGAGCGTAGTTCACGGCACTTGGGACATTTAGAAAGGATATTGCGCAGAGATTCGTTTTCGATGATGGTTAAATCTCCCGTAACGACGTGACCAGAAGGACTATATTTGAATGGAGAGGTTTTTTAAGAACAGTCAGGTGGTTTAGCCTTGAAGTCCTCAACCTCGAGGTTCTGCAATCGCCTTTTATAATTGAAAATTTTGGATGCAATGGGTGAAGTATAGGAATATGAAACAATTGATATGGATTTGTCTGAAATATGTAAATTTGTCTAAAAATATGTATGTAGTTCTGATGAAATTTAATGCACTTATTCCATATAATAATAGAAAATCTTTTTTTATTCACATAAAAAACTCAAATCAGAGCTGTAAACCACAGCACTTAATACAGAACTAGAATTACTACAAGTACTAAGTAATATTTTCTATATAATTCCAGACATATAATTGCACTCAATCCCAAGCATTTAACTCAAATCTGTAATTTCACAAAAACCATTGCACTACATTAAAATCCCAACTACACGTTAATTGTATCGAATCCAAAGATGTTTCAATAATAAAATAAACCAATCCGAATAAAAATATCTACCCAAAAGAACAGACAATGTGAAGTCAGCCTCATATCTTGACCTACACTTAGAGATCGATGGTAAAGGAAAACCATTGAACTTGCTATGCAACAAACGCAATTACTCATAATATGTCAGAGCTTGAAGTAGATACGCGTACTTTTTTGTATCGAGGAAGACTTCGTCATCATGAAGTCGTGGATCGTTATATTGTATACATCTACACCATGAGAACCAATTTGTTTTTCGTGTCTTCGTTTTCCCGTCCTCTTTCGTAAACCTTGATTTTTATGAGCAACCTGGCTGGTGTTTCTAGAAAAGCAGAGGACGTTTACCCTACTCGAGGACCTGGTCCATGCTTCCAGTTTAAGTGGAGTCCGAGTTCCTCATTCACTTTTGTTGCTTTATCCGAATTATTTTGGTTATTTTAGGTTCTTTGTTGTGTGTGTGTGTTTTCCATGTCTGGTCTTTGTCCCTAGATTATATTCTTTTGATTTCAATTGGTAAGTTCAAATTCCCTGATAGCTTTGTCAATCCTCTTTACTGTTCAGCAGATTGATAACAAAAGAATGTCATACTTGTAGGAAAGTCACTGTAACATTTATACAAAAAAGCCCTTCAAATAATATCACCTACTCGCAAAATATATTTTGTTCTTCAAAGCTTGCGCTCTATATTTCTGCAATGGAACACTACCCTATAATCTCCCATTTGTATACAAATTCTTTAAAGACCACTTAGAAGCAGTATTAGTGGTGTCATTATGCCTAAACTATTGCATAAAATTTAAAATTTAACATCATTTCAACCGATAAAAAGAAATTAAAATAATTAAGTTCCCAAGATAAAAGGCACGAAACAAAATAATTAAATCTACCGCTATACATTCGGAAGTTTAAGTTTTAATGTTTTTTTTTTATTGTGTTGAGTGAATAACAAGACTACACAAAGATTAATTTGTAACGATGAAATATCAGCAAATTTGAAAATTTGAGCATATTTACTGAATTACTAACAAGACATTGGAAGACATTCTAAAAATATTCGACAAGACATGTTTATCCCATTACCTCCATAGTAGTATTGGTCGACCGTTTTCAGCCAACCTACATCATCATGAGTATGAGGTACCAGATGAACATTCAACATCTCCTCTTTGACAGGGTTACAACTCTAGATAACCATAAACATATCCCATTATGCTGATTAAATAAACACTTCAGTATACTGGAGAAGATATTGTTTGGTGTAAAAAAAAATATTCATTTTCAGAATTTAAATTAATCTGTACATTGGCTGATTGTTGATTTGGTTACAAAACGACTAGTCACTATATCAAATATTAGCAACAAAATGAATATAAATCAGCTTTTTGTCAAATATATGTATTTATGATGCATTCTGAATCACAAAGAAAGTGATCGTCAACCTATGCAGTATACACCTCGACAACATACTTATCATAAATCGCCAAGTATGCAAGAGAAAATGTGTCTACATTTCAAAACAAAAGAAACTAAAAACAACAGATTACGCTTACTAATGCAGCATATCAAAACTTTTGTTAAGTCATGTTTTATTCAGTTTTTGTTTCAGTTTTGCTTTTATTCTCTGTATTATTGATAATTTTCAATGTTTTCTATACCATGACGTAGTATTTTGATTAAGTTTGAGTAGCTGATCATCCAGAGACGGTAATTACATGTAGTCACAAGTTATATAAAAGTAGATCAAAAACAGTGATATACAACATAAAACAATTTACCAAGTATCCACATTGATCCTGTTTCGGGCGAGGTTCAACCCCCAGGAACAATACAAACAACACCGCCACATAATACCAAACTTCCATTGTTGATCATGTGAGGGATACAAAACTATAAGATAAATCGAGATTAAGATACCCTAATCTGATAAGTTCCCTACACTAACTTTATTTTATCTTTTTGTATGCTTACGGGTATTTGAAATAAAAGGGGATGGCAGCATTATATTATTTACTTTTATTTTACTGTTGCATGTAGAGTATCACTTATGCAATTTTCGTCATAAAAAGTTGAGAAATTTATTAAATACGAAAATAGTTTCCTAGATCAAACTATGCTAAATGCAAAAGCATGATTGTATTTGACGTTATTATTTTATTATGGGATAGTTGACAAACAATACACAAAGAAACATCTAATAGGATTCTAAAGAAGGTTTTACAAAGCACAAATATGTAAATATTACTGTAAGTTTAAACGGAGTTTGGTCGGAGTAATAGTCATACGAGGTTTCATCATTCCTTATTAACATTATGTCCTCTTTTAATATTATATAACACCTGAAACTGACAAATAATGACTTTCCTTTTAACCTGACATGGCTTTTAACGAACAGTATGACTGCTTTCTTGCTAGAAGCAGGAACTCTCCACCTGTCTAGAGTGATATAATTTCAAATTTGTTTTTTGATGTTCGTGTGTAATCTTCATTTGTTTTGTTTTTTTTTTTAATTTGTTCATTTCGTTCTTCGTGTGCTGTAATTGTTGGTATACACGATACTAACTTGTTAAAGATTTCCCCTTATATTACTACTTTAATCATGTCATGTTAAAAGTGAATATATTAGTAGACTTCTTATGTTCATTATATACTTTATATATGATATATTATATATGGCTGTATTTGTATACTGTTGCAGATCATCTCGGCCTTACGCAATACCATCAGATGTTGTCCTTATGTTCTAGATTTACTTACGAGGAAATATAGCTTTCGGTTAACGAAAGCTATATTTTATAGCATAGTTGACCGAGTGGTCTAGAGCGTTGGACTTAATGCAGGCGGTATTGCCATAGATGTCAAAGTGAAAAGGGGGTTGAATCCCGCTGAGGGAGCAACTAAATTTGCGTCGCAAATCTGCAACCTTGCAGACTTGATTATATATATATATATATATGTCTCAGAATGTGACGACTCTATTCGCTACACTGCTCTATCGGATCAAATCGATACAGGAAAGATAATAGAAACTTATAGAAGTGTCTGAAAAATTCCCAACGACGTTAGAACTGTCAAATTTGCGATGCAAATTTTTGGTCGTTCCCTCCGCGGGACTCGAACTCGTACCGCTGTGACATCTATGGCAACACCGCCTGCACAAAGTCCAGCGCCCTAGACCACTCGGCCAGCTAGGCTATATAAAAATATAGCTTTCGCTGGCCGGGTCATTCCTCCTCGTAGGATTAATCTAGGGCTGTAACTTTGTATTTTTATATAGCCTAGCTGGTCGAGTGGTCTAGGGCGCTGGACTTTGTGCAGGCGGTGTTGCCATATATGAAATATTCCCAATGATGTTAGAACTGTCAAATTGATAGACCAGTGTAGCGAATAGAGTCGTCACATTCTGAGACGTTTGTATAATATTGATTTGTTGTGACATGCATCATTAATTTGTTCCTCTATCCTACATAACATCTAAAAATGAACTGTCCTGTACTACCATGCATCGAGTAGAGCCCTAGATTAATCCTACGAGGAGGAATGATCCGGCCAGCGAAAGCTATATTTTTTATATAGCCTAGCTGACCGAGAGGTCTAGGGCGCTGGACTTTGTGCAGGGGGTGTTGCCATAGATGTGACAGCGGTACGAGTTCGAGTCCCGCGAAGGGAACGACCAAAATTTGACAGTTCTAACATTGTTGGGAATTTTTTAGATCCTTCTATGCTTACATTATCTTCCCTGTATCGATTTGATCTGATGGAGCAGTGTAGCGAATAGAGTCGTCACTTTCTGAGGCGTTTGTAAATATTAATTTGTTGTGGCACGTATCGTTAATTTGATACATACTTTGTATGTATGATTTTAGTTACTTAATGTTCTTTGTTGTCTGTTTTCCATGTCAGGTCTTTGTCCCTGGATTACATTCTTTGATTACCGCTATAACCTTGATTCCCTTGATTACTCTTTGATCCTCTATCCTACTAAACAACACCTAAATGAGCTAAGTTACATCCATAGAATAATCCTACGAGGGGGAATGACCAGGCCAGCGAAAGCTATATTTTTATAAAGCCTAGCTGGCCATGTGAGCAAAGGCGCTGGACTTTGTGTCACAGCGGTACGAATTCGAGTCCCGCCATATGGAACGAACAAATATTTACTTCGTAAATTTGAAAGTTCTAACATCGTTGGGTATTTCAGACCCTTCTATATTCATATATATCTGTTGTGTACAACTCGTAATTTTGTACATGTAATAACGTGTACAAAAATATCCTGTTATTAATAGGTTGACTTAAATTTTTTTTATAAAAATCATTGGTCATAAAAAAAAAAACACTTCGCAGATAACTTGCTGATAACAAGGTCAATATTGAATAGTCATGTACCGTATTAATCTGTTTAACCCATATTTTTATATCAGTAATGAATTTTTTACCCAATTTCGTTTGAAACAACAAACTTAGGTAAGAGGCTGGTGGAGTGTTTCTGTTTTCTGTTGCATCTTGGTGCTTATTGTAGCACCCTTAAATCCATTATAATAACAGTTGATAGTTTAACGACAATCCATCGTTTTCCATTTTTCTTACCGCCTAATATGTTCTATCCCATGCTACTGTCCTCATAATAAAAATATCCACAATTTTAAATGAAAGAAAAAGGGACTGATATATTGAAACGCAACAAAATACACCAATGTGTATGGTGTGACACAATTTCAGTGACAGCTTACAATGATTTAGTTACATACACTTATAGACGTTATAATACAGTAATCTTCAATCCAATACGCTTTGAAAAGATCTCTAAGTGATACAATAGACAAACATGGCTGCTCTGTATCCTGACCTTCTCTAGGGACTACTTTTCTTCGTGATAGCGGGGATGATCTGTTATTAATTGTAATTTTTGTTCCTTTGAGTATCATAGCTTTCATCTAGGGGCGTCCAACTTTTTTTATGGGAGTTCATTTTGATAGTGCGTTTTTTGTTTTGTTTTGCTTTGTTCTGGTTGTTTTTGTTTTGTTTTGTTCTTTGTTTGTTTGTTTGTTTGTGTGATGTCGTGCTTCCGTTATATTCATCTTAACACGTTATCTTGTCATTCAGTTCGCTACGTTGTGTATGTAGATCGTCTCTATCTCATGTGTTCACATTAAGTCCATGTTATGGAATCTAGTCGTATTTGAATCATCCAACTGCTACGGTATTTTTTGGCCAAACTTTGCTAAAATATTTTGCCAACAAGATTTCACAATCATAAAGATATACAAGAAACGCGCCACTGAAACCATCTGTCTCGCTCTGAGTCTGTTTAGTCCGCTGTGATGGAAGGTTTATTGCCATGTGGTTTTTCGTGTCCAACTTTCTGTCTAGATACTATGTAATCGTGTCTTCAACTTTTGGTCTAGGTATAATTTAATAATACATTGTTTTGTGTTGTCAAAAAAATGACGGATTGATAGTTTGTGCTTTAACAGCCAATAGAATATTGCATGCATTTCATGTCGGACACGCTTTGTCAGATTGTTGCTAGTAACAATCTGCAGGAAGTCACTCCACAAGAATACATCATTTCGACTCCAAGGCAATCAGTTGTATCTTACCGGAGAATTAGTGACTACCAATTTTAATATATTTGGTAAGATTCGTTCGGACATAAACTCGCGACCTCCCATGTTCCGTTGTTTAAAGAGGGAAAGAGGAACCAAGGTTATAGCGGTAATCAAAAGAATGTAATCCAGGAACAAAGACCAGACATTGAAAACCGACATACACAACAAAGAACATAAAGTACTAAAATCATACATACAAAACAACACAGTATTTCATTCATTTTTTTGTTGGTGCTTGTGTGAGTGACAACAATATTTCATTTGAGCGATATTTCCAAAGTTGTGCGGTTTTAAAAACTTGACACTTTCAGAAAAAGAAAAGAAATTTACAAGTGCCAAGAAATATGACTATAGAAATACTTATTCAGGTTTTTTCAAAACAAAAAAGTCTCTTTAATATATATTATATACAGATGATTTAGATTTGACGAAAAATTATTGAAAAAATGGGAAAAATATCAGGCAATATTTATCACATACACACAGCACATCTCCAAAATGAATAAGTAATTTTCATTGAGAGAATATTTTCCAGACATGTGTTAACGAGTCAGATATCTGACAGTGATTCGATCGATTTTCAGCTAATTAAGCATCACAAGAATAATCTAACTGGGGCCAATCAGGACGTTCAAAGCTTGATGAATGTAACATTTGATGCAATACCTTCTTTGACAGAAGACAGTTAAGGTAAGTTATCAAGTGACAAATATTTTAACATTTGTGAACGGTACGTTATGCTTTTTATTTTAAGAACAATAGAATTGCTTTTAATTTTCACAAAAATCTCATTTCCATATAACTAAATCATTATATAATTATTTTGATATTTTCGGCAAAATCTGTCGTCATAAAAAGCATAAATAGTTTCTTTACTTTAATTGAGATTGAATATAAAAACATATATTCCATGTTATAATTCCAGTCAGTAGAGTCTGGCTCGGATTTTTGAGCCCCGTGAAGGTCCGGGTGTTAAAAAAGTAATCAAGGGAACCAAGGTTATAGCGGTAATCAAAAGAATGTAATCCAGGGACAAAGACCAGACATGGAAAACAGACACACACAACAAAGAACACAAAGTAACTAAAATCATACATACAAAGCAACAAAAGTAAATGAGCAACTCGGACTCCACCAAAAACTTGGAGCATGGACCAGGTGCACCGGTAGGGTAAGCATCCTCTGCTTTTCTAGAAACACCCGCCGAGTTGCTCATAAAAAGTCAAGTCAAGCTAAGCTTGTCGTAAAGGCGACTAAATAGTGCTCAGAAACCTAGCCGGGGGCTAGGCGCTCTGCCCATAGAGCAACTGGGATGTCGGCCCAAGGTGGTGGAATGGGGTACCCCTGGCGTGTTACATGCTGGGGTTGTCAGGCTATAATACGGAAAACCTGACCGCAAACCACAGTGATGCACCGTGTTGGGAAAGATACCACGTTCCTCGCACGTTAAAGAACCCTGCTATGGTATTCGATAGGAGTAGGGACATTTGCGCTCCACCACAGGAGGCTAAATTGCCCGATCTTACCCATCCCTCCCTTTTTCTAGTGGCAATCAAAATTTATCGACCCTATTGTCCTTGTGTCCCATCCCTTTTTATCATTTCATGTTCATTTTATCATCCATTTCATGTTCATCGTCTGAATATAGCTGAAATATTGCTGCTCGGACGTTAAACCCCAACAATCAATCAATCGGATTTTTGAAGCTTATAATTATTTCAAACATAAGTTCAAAAACAAAAATAGCAATCAATGCTGCTGCTGGTGGACTAAGGGTTTCGAGGGTAATTACCGGCCATTGTAGTCAGTCTTGTAGAACATGATAAAATCTATCTGGGGTGGATTTGACTTCCTGTTTCAACTTTTGTATAAAACTATTCTTTTCCGATTTAGATCTCCCTATGTATTTGGTTTCAATGCTATTAATGAGAGATTATTCTTTGAAACACCTACCGAAATTAGCGGGGTTTTTTCCAATATTAATGGTATTTATATGTATACTGAAATGAGAGATGTGTTTAAAACTTCTACTTATGTTATTTAGCTTATTTGAGATATTGAATTATTTAAACAACTGCTGACCTGAAATACTTTGAACATCGATACATAAATGGTTCAAAATGATAAAAAAAAATATTTTGTTATGATACACGAAACGGAAATATTTCTATTTCATCCCATTATCAAAATAAGAACAATTAGCGGTAAATTTACCGTCTTATATATTCGTTATTTTAATGGTCATGACAATTTGAATTTTAATTAAGTACAAATGTTTTCTACAGTTCAAGGTTTTCACCGATTTTCAGACATTAGATTTATGACTTCGTTGCCCTCATAGGTTACACCTGCTTCGTATTACTTACTAAGATCCGATTACGTACTGCAGTCGTTCTATTTGAGCAACCAACATGCATTGACAGTATATTTCTTGATGATAGCATAGGACAACTTTCCAACCCTTGTATGAACTTACCGGTTTATCCACCATTGCGTCAATGCTGGGGCCACTAGTTTTGAAAAATGTAATAAACATGTCGTATAAAAATGATTACGATTGCAGTTGCATTTTAGATACAATAACAGTTTACTATTGTCATATATGTTTCTAATGCTTCTGCAATAAGTAATTCATTCAATTCATTGACTAAAAATTAAAAAAAAATTATACACGAATTCTGCACGAATGGGAAAAACGTTCGGTGATGCCTTGGGTTTTATCCGTATCCGTATTCATCCGTATTTTGTTTTTATTTTAAGTTGTGCAGTGTTATTGTCGATATATTACATGTTTACGTACAGCTTTGTAATAACGCCGATGTCTGCCTTAGAATGCATGTATTACATGTTAACCTATACACTTAAATAACACTTATAGCATTATCCATCCAAACACATGACAAAAACAATTTTCTTTTTCAATTTGGATGGCTATTCTCCTGAAGTCCTTTCAACCTGGGTTTCCTGTATACTTGCCAATCAACCGCAAATGGGATCGATATTTCTAATACATTACAATTCATTCAAGTTAATCCTGCGCATTTGCACTTTTAGCCAACTTGGCCTAAGACCATGTGAGCTGTTGCTATCACTTGGGCGTCCGTCGTCGTCGTCGTAAACATTTTTTTCAGAAGTATTCTCCTCTAAAACCACATGACCATTAAGAACAAATTGTGCAAAAAAAAAAATGGTTGGCGGATTCTTCATCCGTCGCAAACATAGTCGCCGTTCCTAAAAATAGAACATAAGGGTCAGGCAGATGTTTTTCGTACATATTTCCATAACCGAAAGGTTAAGCCAAATTCTGACAGGGTAAAGATGATAAGGGTGACGACATCTATCTGCAATCAAATTTTCGTTTTAATATATGAAGATATGCTGGAGCTATTGCCCTTATTCGACTTTTGCAATCGTGGCTAAAAATAGAACTAAGGGGTCAGACTGAAGTTTTTCGCATATATCTCTAAAACCGTTAATTTTAGCGAAATGATCCTTAATATAAGGCCTAGAAAAGCCAAGTTGTTGGACGACTACTAGTTAGAGTTATTGCCCTTGAAATGCAAAACATTTATTTAGCAGTTTTCAGCCAATATCTTGAAATTATAATAGATAGAAAGAAACTTTTCATCGATAATGAGTTCTACCAAAGTCTTCTTGAGTCAAAATTGTCAGACAACTTCTTATTAGAGTTATTCCACTTAAAAAGCAAACATTTAACAAGGTGAGCGATTCAAGCTCCTGGGAGCCTCTTGTGTGTATTAAGTATTGCAATAAATGATATTTTTACACAAAATTAGCCTTTGGGTGTCGCTCTAGCCCCAAAAATATTTGACACATTATTACAAACTGCACATAACAGAACATAAGTATGGTATTGAATATATTTGGCACTTTTTGGATGGTTTTGTAACGTGTGAACATTTAAAAGCAACGACGGCCGAAGGAACATGAATTTTATCGATTTGATTTTTAACAAATTAAATATACCAATGACTAAGCATAAAACATGTGGTCCTTGTGAGGTCATAGGGCATCCAGGTATAATCTTAGACTCAATAAAAATGTAATCTAGGTTGCCCATGGATGATAATCGTAGACTCGGCAATAGTTGAATCTAGGTTGCCCGCGGACAATAATCTTTGTCTCAGTAAGACTGGAATCGAGGTTGCCCGTGGATAATTATCTAAGACCCAGTAAAAATACAATCTAGATTGCCCGCCGAAAAGTTGAATAGGCTAACAAAGTACTTGTAAGAACTCCTTGATCTTCGTTATCGTAAAAAACGAAAACTTCTTAAATTGCTTGGGAATTTAAATTTTGCACCTAAGGTTGCCATTCATGGCATATGCTTGTTCACATCTAATAGTATCATCATCTACTACCGTTAGGCATCGTCATGCAAAAATTACCAATGAGTGCAAGGAAGATGTTTGCTTGTGGAGCTTACCCTACCAGTGTACCTGGTCCATGCTGTCAGTTGTTTGTGGAGTCTGATTTGCTCATTTATTTTTGTTTCTTTGTACGTATTATATGTTATTTTATGTTATTTTATGTTATTTATTGTGTGTATCTGGTGTCTGTTTTCCATGTCTAGTATTTTCCCTAAAACCTTGGAGTGGAGTAAGTATCATGTTATTTCTGATGATAAATTGTGTTTGTTGAAAGGTACTTCTGGAACCATAGGGTTAAGGCATGTGGTTAGTTGAAGTTTGGCTTTCAACAGTACTTGCTTTCATTTCGTATTTACTGGAGAGAGACAAATTTTTATAGCATTTTGTAAAATATATTCATTTTTATTGCTGCTGCTAAGAGTTTATTCCTTGAAATAAGTGTACAGGAAATCGAAAGCTGCCTTATATGATTGGTCTTTTTTATAATTGTATTGATGTGATTCAGACCTTAGTGTGACCTTGGTATTTTTCCGACTGACATGTTGCAGTTTGCTGTAGGTCCAACATTTAAATAAAAAACCTTTAAAGAAAATAATTACACTTGATAAACTTTTTTGTCACTTGATTTCTGAAAAAAACAATTCGTTCTGATAAAATCCTTTTAAAAAAGTTACTCAGTAAATGATGTTCATATTTCATATTTAAAGGAAAAGAACAAATAAATATTAGAAAAGTCTGTCCTCGATTTTAAAACAAGAAACTTTTCAATGTGAATTATTACACTCTCCAAACGGACCACATCCTGTAGTTTTGGCTTCATGTTTGATTTCAACGATTTCCACTTATCGGTGCCTTGGTTATCATCTCTTTTGGATTTAAATACTTGCATTTTGTCTTAGGTACATTCGCAATATACTTAGGCATCTCTTCTGAAGGGCGCTTATATTTGCTAACGCGAGTACTTCTTGTATAGAATTTATTATTTTTTTTATCTTGATCTTTGGAAGTATTTGGTTCAACTGCTGTTGATGAGTGGTTACTCATTGAAATATCATTCCAATATTATTCATAACTATTGGATTGGTATTGTTGTCTCGCTGACTGATGTCATTTTTGCGAGGTTTAACGTACTTGTTGTGCACATTTTAGGAATATCTAAAACTTATTACCACTTCCAACATATCGCACAATCACGAGTTACCGCTAGTATCCACAATAAAACATGTCAACAAGAGGCTGTCAAATCAAATTGACAGCAAACCGGATTTTCCCACATTTAAATAAGATCTTTCAAAACAGACATACAACTTTCTCCAGTCAGAAAACATATTTGCTCTATTTGCAGTTCAAATGTGACAACAGGTAAAAGTACCTATTTTTGCAACAAAAATGTCTGTCACTCGGAAACGACAAAAGTAAAATTGATTTAAATCTTGACTTCATTTTGTCACATGGAATAACCATTCTAAATATAAAAGGAATCTTCAAAATACATTTCAAGTAATTGCACAAACAAGTATTACAGTTCCAATTTTTGCATCACACAAAAAATTATTATTATTGTTATTATTTTGATGAAACGGACTACAAAAGCTTTTATGGGATCGAAGTATGTTAGAGTTATTGCCCTTGAAAGACAAACATGACTTTTTCAATATTGTTTAGCCAATATCTTGAAAACGAAAATAGATAGAAAGCAATCAATGAGCTTGACAATAAGGCCTACAAAAGTTTCTATTGGGTTGAAAATAAAGAATGACTCCTTGTTAGAGTGACTGCCCTTGGAAGGCGAAAAGGGCAAGATGGGCGTTTCAGTTCCTGAGAGTAAATACTTTCGAAATTAGAGCCACAAATGTATCCCCATCAAATACTTTTCAATGTTTAATTGTGGAGATGAAGATGCCATTTCTCAAAGAAAAGAGCACTTAGATGAAAACAAAGTCAAAATATGGTAATTTTAGACATGACAATTTTCTCAAGTTTAGCTTGATGTTCGCAAAGTATATGCACTAAGTTCCATTTTTTTATCTTGATATTGTTTGCCGGAAAATGTGTTCCATTTCTATTGACACTGGTATGTGTTCCTTCCTAACTACAAAATGTGTCTTTAATGCAAATTTATTAAGCGCATTTGTTATTTTCAGCTATATTTAGTGTTCGGGATGAATGAAAGCAACCAATCCTCTCTCAATGACACACTATCAACCTCTACCCAGTTACCGACACTGAATGACACACTATCAACTCCTACCCAGTTACCGACACTGAATGACACACTATCAACTCCTACTCAGTTACCGGAACTGCTCCTCGTGTTTATGTCACTCCAGCAAGTCATCTTTGTTCTTGCCTGCTCTGGTAACCTGTTTGTAATTTTTGTTATCATAAAATATTTGAAACTTCAGGACAACTCTAATGTCTTCGTTCTGAACTTGGCTGTCGCCGATTTTCTCACAGGAATCTCCTCAGGAATGCAAGTCTTTTATGTCATTTACCCGACCCTAAATAGTGATCTAATATGGTGCATGCTTCGTTACCAAATCATTGGTGCCATGACTATCAGCTCACAGGTGACCGTATTTTTGTTGTCAGTTGACCGTCTTGTGGCCATATCCTACGCAAGTTTATACGACCAGTTTTCTACAACAAAGATTTCCGTGCTCAGTGTATTATTACCTTGGACATTCAGTTTGTCAGTTTCGGTACCACCATTTATTGGATGGAACAAATGGAATGACGATACCAAGTGTAGCTACAGTCTCATTTTCACTCCAGGATACTTTTGGACAATCTCGTGTTTGATTTGTTCCATGAGTGTCATATCATGTACAGCACACATTCGAATTTTTCAAGCTGTAAGAATGTTTTACAGTCGTGTCAGTCCATCAAATGAAATGTCAACAGACGACAAGCGAATGCAGAGGAAAATAAAGAGCGCTAAAGTAATGCTCTTCATAACAATCCTATTTACTATTTGCTGGTTGCCTTATATTACATTTCCATTTGCGTACGCCAATGGATACGAAAAAGATTTTAATTTGAGACAGGCCTCGTCATGGCTTGTGTTCCTCGGTATGTTTAACAGTGTTATAAATCCAGTAATATATGCATGGTACAAAAGTGATTTCCGGAAAGCTTGTAGAAAAGTGTGTTTTTGTCAGTAATGCTCGGATGAATCAACAGTGACACGATACAAAGAGAAAAATTAGAAATATTGGTTTAAAAGGAAAGGGAATCAAGTGAACCAGGATTCGAACGGTAATAAAAAAAATACATTTCATACAAGGGTAACGACAAGACGGGGAAAATAGACACACACAACAAAGAACATGAAATAACCAAAATAACACGTACAAAGAAACAGAAGTAAAGGTGCAATTCGGACACTCTGAATCTTTGAAAGATGTCGTTAATTGTGGAGGGAAAGCATTATTCGATCACAAGAACGTTCATTTTCATATGTAGACGAGTAACATTAAGACATGCTTGCTTCCCATTTCACCAATATAACTAAGTTGTTCCTTGGTGTATTTTGATAAAGCAAACTCTTTTGGAAAGAGCACTTTGTGCTGCAGACGATGTCATATTTTTCATGACGTAATGATAAGATCAAAGCGTATTACAATATCACAAATGTCTCCCCTTTAATGTGGACATTGTAAAAAATGGAAAGAAACCGATTTGAAGACAAAATGTTGGTCATTTTTATGCTTTTTTAATCGGGACTTTTATTAACTATATTGACAATTTATTGCATAACCCCAATGAAAATATATATAAAATGTTCAATCAGTCTTTTTGTTAAAACACTTTTTGTCCGTATTTCAATTATGTCACAAATCTTTTTTTTCGACGTTGGCCATTGGCTACTTTGTTGCTTACGGTTGTAAAATATAACAACGAATAGTATTTTTACCAAAGTTTATTCACGCTTAAAGGACTGTATAAATATTCAGAATATCATGTTTATTCTAAAAAATATTGAGTTTTAATGTCTAATAGTATATAAATACGCAAGTATGTTGTGATGTTACGTTGTCTTTTTCCCGACGTTTTCTACATGTTGCGTGTTACCCAGTCTTCATCAAAAGCTTTTTTCGTTGAATTTTACATGTATATATGCTGCAGATGGTATATTCTAAAAATAATTGTACTTGGTTGAACATGTATCTAAGCGCAGTACTTTGTCTGTGTCCAACCAAAATGTCACAAAACCTAAAATTTGTATATTTTATTTATTTACGCGTACACCATGCGAAATTCGAACGAATTGTTAAAGAAAGGCAAATGGTGTTGAGTCGATTTCTTCATATACTTAAAAATGTATTCATCCTCCTCTATGGTTTTATCAGTTCATTTTTTCTTTAACATAACAAATGGGTTATATACATATGTAAAACTGTGTCTGACAAAAAATGTCACAAAGCGCATTTTTGACGTTTCCAAAGTAACGTTCTGTTTCGCGACGTAAAAACTCTTTCAACATCAATTATAAAAAAAAATAAGAAGTATTGAAAAGTTACGATACTATTTTAAGTTATTACGACTGTGGGCGAATCTGATAAAATAATGAAAGACCCCCCTCTTTGCGCGCACTCCTGTCTGTTCATATGCAATGATGTCCTGATGAAATCGGGATCAGCTTGCCTACATCAAAGTATTTTGAAATGTGTAGACGTGCGCTTGCACATTCGTTAGTGAAATATTGTAAAATCAACGTATTTCATGATCGTCTAATTACCTCTCGACAATTATTTTAGCTGTAAGATATAATAAGCTATACAAATATTGCAAAAAAAGTTTTTTTTTTAAATTTTTTTTTTTCAAATCGGACCAAAAACTAAAGAATGATTTATTCTGATGTGGTCTTTTTGGCCCCTTATAACCCGAAAACCGTAAGAGATATCCAAAATCTGATTGTATTATTATTGAGGAATCCAATGAAGAATCCAATGAAATAAAAAATTTCGAAATCGGATAAAAAAAAAGAAAAAAAAGTTAAGAAAATGTTTTTAGGTGTTGCCCAACTTTGACCCCCTATAACATGAAAACGGTCCAAAACACATAAAATCTGCTGTAATATCGAATCGGATAATTAAATAATAAAACATGTCGTGTGTGTTATTTTATGTAAAAAGTAAATGCACTTCTTTTTACATATAACGATTATAGAACGATGGTCGTCGCAATACAAAAAAGTCGTCGAAATTTGCTGATTTTGACGTTACCAAAAATGACACCAACACCTTACACTACGTCAACCTAGATCCAGGAGACCAGTTGTAAGAGGTCCGCGAGTTTTGGAAAACCCTGACATAACGTAAAAGTTGTGATATGAACTCAGTGCGCGGGTACTGAAGGAATATTGCCACAGATGGAAGGAAAGTTGACGATACGGAACGAGGTCATTATGTTTGTCGTATACATGTAGTTTGATCATAAGTTTTTTCCTAAGAGGAGGTATAGACTGGTATTGCCCAAAGAGCAAATTTGAACATACATACGGTTTGTCTTGAAAGAGTAACCAATGGAACCAATGACCAACTTAGTAGTGTAATATTTGCTAGGAATTTACATCTTTAATGTCTTTGTTTTTACATTAGACAAAATTAAACTGTTCTCTAGCGAAGGAGAATACAACTGCATAATGGAAAATGGAAAATGCATAATGGAGTACAGTCATGTACTAAACGAAAAACATTCAAAATTCTTATGAAACAAAAATACAACACCGGTATATAAAGGACTTTAAAGCTAAATCCATCGATACTGACCCAAAATCATTACTTCAAATTCAAGTAGTACTACTGGAGTAATTAATAGACCATTTTAAGCCTAAAAAATGTTTCCGATCACCCTTTTGACCCTCCATCAGACCCCCTACACATAGGTTTTTCATTTGAAATTTTGAAGAAAAAAAAATAACGTAAAAATTCTGCCGATTGTCTTTCAGAAAAAAGGTAAATTGAAAACACACATACCATGAGTGTACTCTTGGTAGTGGATAATCCCTTTTTGGAATTTGGCACTTGAGATATTTTTGTTTTGTTTTTACCACCTCTGTCAAAACAAAAAATTACTCATGCGCCGAATCCCAAAAAGGGATTAGGCTGTGCACTAAGTCTATTACATGTTTAGTCTTTGCATATTTGGTTTTCATTGTATATCTTAAACCATTTCAAAAATATCAAATGAAAATAAAAATCCTTACCTACTGACAATACAAAATTTAAGAACAGTGCTCGGAAACATAACATTATTTTTTCGGCCTTGGAAATTCTCATCAATTGACTGGCATGCACCATTATCTGTCTTACACTGGAAAGTATTGATTTTATCTCAAAAAGTATTTTGCTGGGTCAAAGATTCAGGCTGTACAACGCTGCATATAGCGTGCATATTAATGTACAAATTGAATCACTAGGTCACCGATCGACAATAAATCACGTGATAATGCATTAATTTTAACGACTGAAGCTGGTCACATGACAACTAATTTCCCCGGATACACAATGACCCACATTCACGTGTGTGACTATGCCCGGAGACTTTGTGAACGCTTTGATGCTTTACGCCGTCCGTGAGAGACCCCAAACGACAAACTCCAAGGCAGCTCCAGTTCCGTACCGTTGACGTTCCTCCACTAAAACGAATATTAAACAAAGTATAGAAACAGTCAGCTGATTGTTAGCGTCACAAATATCGTGCAAATGATTGGCTAACACTGTGGCAGTACAATACAGTTAGGTCATTTCTGAAAATTTGGTCTCATATTGTTGAATTAAACTGTTTTGAGGCAGTCCGCTCAGAAATTTTTAGTTTTTTTGTCATAAAAATGTGCATATTTGTGAAATCGTTGGTGTGTGGAGGTTCAAGACATTTATAAGTAGTTTAGTGATTATTCTTGTAAAATCCAGTAGCCATGGTAACATATTGAAAAAAAAAATATTACTGAGTTTTAGTACAACTTAGGGGTGGTTTTCCCAGAACTAACAGCCAAATACTATGTTTCATAAAATATCAGGCTCTAAGACACTACCACAGGATGGGAGCATGCATGAAGTAGGTGGAAAAAAGGTAAAAATAATAAGATCCTTTTCAATTCATTCTCTCACAATTTGAGTCCCAAAAGTTCGTGCGAAATAAGGTATTTTGAAAATCAGCCATCTGATGCTGAGGAGAGCATTGTTTACCTTTCCACAGACATTTTATGTTATATCGGTTTTCATTGGTGCTTCGCACCCGGAGAAGCAACCAATCGGAATCGGCTGTCAGGGGTTTGAGGGAGCGAGGGTGGACTCAAAACCCTGACTTGGGTGGATGGTTTACCATAACGTATATTACATCTGTCTATGTATAAATGCGGATCTACATTTAAATAATATATCCACCAAATTTCAACTTTCAATTTTAAGTTTTACAAAATTTGACGGGGGTACCTTGTTATGAGAAGCAATGCACTCTTTGTTACGAAAGATTTTTGGGATTTTAGTGGTTTATATCCACAAAGACAATGAAATTATCTCCTTGGAGCAACGTTGTTCTAGCTTTATAATGCACAAAATGAATGATGTAACGGATATATGGTAAGTGCTATCATTTTCAACTTTATTGTTAGAGTGTTATTTAAATAATTCAATTCAAGAACTTTAATGACGCTTTTTATGGACCAGCCTCAGATTTTCCACTTTTTCAATATCATTTTGCTAAATACATAGAAATTATATTGACCTGATCAACAGTCTATAATTTATTAATAACCGACAGAGAAAACAGACAAATAAATATAGAAACCAATCAGCTGTTCAACATTTGTTTTATAAAACGATGATGTAAATAGTATTATCACACTGGTAATTGGGATGAACATAAGACAAATCTACCCTCGTCACTTTACTCTCTCATAAGTTTTATAAATTTTCAGATGATATCGGACATTTGATATATTCAATTATTGTTCTGGACATATGCGAAATCTGAAATATAAAATCGTTTTGCACATAAATTTGTCATGAGTTTTGAAATTCCTTTTCCCCGAGTATTACATTTGAAAGTTCAAAAGTCACATAGTTTTCTTATTAGCAGATCATATGCGCTAAAATTAGGCTTTCGTGGCTCTCCTTTCAGACTAAGAATCAAAACATTGACAAAAAAAATATAGCGACACAGATGAGCAGCCACTGGGGTATCACGTCCTACATAAGGACTGACGAATGAAATGAACCCATAGATGAATGGATATTAAGTCGTACAGGTTGGAAACATGCTTCCTTCCAAGTGTAGCAGGCATATAGAGTTCGTTATGATCTTTTTTTTAATTTTTCATTTATTTGGAGAAGTGTGTTAGAGATAATAATAGAATCATAGATTATTCAAGAACAATATTATTCAGTAAAGCGGATGATGAGACGTAATGAACCAGTTTGACATGCGTTACCATTGGACTGAAAGTTGTGTGTAAAAAAAAGTTCACCATATTTATAAAAGGTGTGATCGTTGAAAAAAAATTAAATATTTTTAGTGTATTTGGACGAAATTAAGTTTCAACCTTCTTATTGGTTACAGAGACAACGATGTACGCCATAGTTAATTCTGGATTCAAGTTTTAAATGTGGAATGGTGGCTATGTTGTATAAGTTGAAAAAGCTGTTGCTTTATATATATTTAAGAAAAGTCTGTTATATTTTTTTCAACGAATGTCAGGTAAATGCTGTAGGAGATGAAACTCATTTTTTGATAGTGCGTGAAGTTGTTTCTAATGATAGAAAGGTTCTTTTTAAGTTGGTTGAAAACGAAGTTTCAAATTTAAAATTTTTAGATAATGAACAAATATTTATTTATCTTTTTATTTTCCAAACATGGAAAACAGACATAATTAACAAAGAACATTCAGTAACTAAAATAATACATACAAAGTAACAAAAGCAAATGAGCAACTCGGACTCCACTAAAAACTTGGAGCATGGACCAGGTGCACTGGTAGGGTAAGCGTCCTCTGATTTTCTAGAAACACCCGCCGAGTTGCTCATAAAAAGTCAAGTCCGGGGTAGACGAAAGAGGAAAGGAAAGGACACGCTGAACAAATAAGTTTTTTTATGGTGCAGATGGATACACCGTAACGATCCAAGAGTTCGATCTTGTACATGCAGCAACATATCCCTTTTCCAGGAGCCTAATTCTACGAAGTTTAGCGTTTGTCGTAAGGTTTGGTCAACAGTTTTCTTTTACCATTGATATTTAAGTGTAAGTCAATATATGGGGCTGACTTCATAGCGTCTGTAGTGCCCTTTATCTCAAGTTCTTTCGGGTGTATGTGATGTATCAAATCTCCGAAACTAGGATTGTTTAAAGATAATACGTCATCTATATAGCGGAAATTGAGATTAAAGGATCTAGATGAACGATATTCTTTCATTCGGATCAGATCAGTTATAGAGTCAGCCACATAAAAGTGAAGGAATATGTCAGCAACTAGAGGAACACAATTTGTTGCCATTGGAATGCCGACCGTCCACCACACTGGACGAATATGTTGTCGATCAGAAATTCCAGCATTTTGAAAACATCTCCTTCTTTATATTTGGAAGATGATTTGGAATTATTTTTTACAAAGTATGAAAACTTGGTCGATGAGATAAGCATTTTGTTATCCAACCAGAAAGCGTATTACATCTGAAATTAAATCATATTTATATATCAGTCCAGATTCAAGCTTATATCTAAGCAATATTTAAAGAAAATACATATATTTACAGAATTTAAGACACTTCCAATATTTTGTTTGATTTTAATTTAGTTGATGAAGTTAAGGCTTAAAGTAAGTAGTAAAATTTAAAGCTATGAGCAATTTCATAAAGAGTCTTACCCACGTTCATATGGACGAAATTTCAAACCCTCAATTTTAGATACATACAGACACAGTGACTCCTTTATTACACAAGCTTTATTTGCGGGAGAAGATTCCTGTACACATCAAACTTATTCTTTTTTTGCGAAGGAACAGATAGACCAAGTGATTTTTGTATATTCCAGGCTTTGTTTGTAGACGGTGATTCCTGTACCCAAAGCTTTTTGCGGCGGTACAAATAGACAAAGTGATATTTGTATATTCAAGGCTGTTTGTGGACGTAGATTCATGTATCCCAAGCCTTGTTTGCGGAGGAACGGATAGACAGTGATCCTTGTATACCCAAGCTTTGTTTGCGGACGCAGAATCCTGTACCCCAAGCTTTTTTGCGAAGGTACAGATGGACAAAATGAATCATGTGCACCAATGCTTTGTTTGTGGATGTACAAATAGACCATGAATTTTGTATATCCTAATCTTTGTTTGCGGAAGAAATGCAGACACTGTGGTTAATGTATAGCAAAGCTTTGTTTGCGGAGGAATAGACACGGTGATTACTGTATACCAAAGCTTTGTTTGCGGAGGAATAGACACGGTGATTACTGTATACCAAAGCTTTGTTTGCGGAGGAATAGACACGGTGATTACTGTATACCAAAGCTGTGTTTGCAGAGGAACAGACACGGTGATTCCTGTGTACCAAAGCATTGTTTGCGGAGGAACAGACACGGTGATTCCTGTGTACCAAAGCTTTGTTTGCGGAGGAACAGACACGGTGATTACTGTATACCAAAGCTGTGTTTGCAGAGGAACAGACATGGGGATTCCTGTATATCAAAGCTTTGTTTGGGGAGGAACAGGCCCGGTGATTCCTGTATACCAAAGCTTTGTTTGCGGAGGAACAGACACGGTGATTACTGTATATCCCAAACTTTGTTTGCGGAGGAACAGACACGGTGATTCCTGTATATCCAAAACTTGTTTGTGAAAGTACAATTAAGACAGTTTTTTCCGCTAAATTAAAAACATGAATTACCAGGATTTTGTATTTCTTTTGTAACAATGTCTCACACACATGGACGATAGCAATACAAAAATTATCTTTTATATATCAACGAAACCAATGCACAATGTTCATGTGTTTGGCCCTGTATTGGTCTCTTATTCTAAAACAGTTGAGGTGATAACCCTAAAAATTAATACCAACTTCCTATTTTAGTTTGGAACCTTGTTATACAATTTTTAATGAATCAACCAACTAATATTCAAGTATATATACCTATCACTGAGCTGCTAAGTTGACTTTTTACCAATCCTCCATAAATATACATACATGTGCACAAAGAAGAACACAATAGTTTTAAAGTCCTATACCTACGGGTTTAAATCAAATTCAAACGTTCCATGCAAGTTGCTGCTAGTGTTTTCCAACCAAAAAAATGAAACGTTTTAGAAAGATTTAGGGATCTAACCAAGAAGGATATATACACATTCCTAAGGATTCAATTAATGCAAACGTTTTCCAAATTTAGCGCAAAAAACTTGTCGGACGTAAAGGACAAGGGTACACCAAAATGTCAGACGTAAGGGACAAGGGTACACCAAAATGTCAGACGTAAGGGACAAGGGTACACCAAAATGTCAGACGTAAGGGACAAGGGTACCCAAAATGTCAGACGTAAGGGACAAGTGTACACCAAAATGTCAGACGTAAGGGATAAGGGTACACCAATATACTCCTAATATTCAGATGCCATGGCATAAAAGAAAATACAAAAATATATTTTTTTTAAATGTAGAAAGTAGTCCTACAATGTAAGAGATTGAAAATACACTTCTCCAAACTGTTCAGATGGCACCTAGGCAAAAAATACCTTGCCAGACAACCTCTAGCATTGCTGGAGAAATGTAGAAATATATTAAAAGTCTGAAATTGATAAATAATTGTCAACATCAGCACTATTTGTTCACTAACAGAGTCCATATTTTGTTTTACCAAAGTAAGGCACACAAAAAGATGGTAATTGGAATTATAATTTTTAGGATGGGCAATTTTAGATGATCTTCAGAATTTCAATGGGCCATTCTTTAACATTCTTTGAAAAGAACATTTGATTTCCATGGTACATTTTCTGCTGGAATGTGATAAATTGTGCATGATCCCTCTATCACTGAAAAGCATCCTAAAACAAATACAATAACATTCCACTTTAAATTGACCTTAGAGGTCACAATCTACATCAGTATTTATGACCAGAAATACCCAAAACAAGATACGTATCTCTCTATGAGAAGACCCTTAAAACAGGCTTTTTGATCCCAACAGTAAGTTAATGATCACATGTATACCCTGGTTTATAAATATATTAAATCAAGGCATATGACCAAGGGTTAATAATCAAAATATATACTTTGAATATACCTTTTTTTAATACATCTTAAATGTGACACAAAATGAAAAGTTTTTACCATCAAGTTAAAATGTAACACTCTTTAAAGGTTCTCTTATTCTTTTAACTATATAACCTGTTCTAATAAAAAAATCTTTGTATACAAATAAAATGTTGTTTTCAATACAGATAATGTACATAAATAGCATTGAAAAAAGGAAAAGTACAATTGATTCCCTAATAAAATTATACATCTTCACATACAAAGGTTCAACATGGTTGTTTGAGCCTTTCTTAAATGACCTTACTATCAACATTAATTATGCTTTGTCTGTGGCTCATTATCAATGTTACAGTGATTATAACTGTCTCAATCAATTCATCATGATATTGCTTCCATATTAGGAACTATTGTATGAAAATTAATTTAAAGTATGAAATTTCACAGAACGGGCATTGTAGGAGTCAAACATGATCATAACTTAGTGAATTTTCAACCTACATACTGACAATTATATACATAATCAGAAAGAAAATCATGTTAGTCAATCAATTTCTCTATAAATGTTTTGATTTGGTCATCATCTTGTAGTCCAATAAATTTGTCTAAAACTTTTCCATTTTTCACTCCTAAGACCGTTGGAACAGACTGTACCTGAAAATAGAATCAGTTATAAACGTACTACTCTCAATGATAACTGTTACATATAGTACAAACAATTACTCAAATAGAATACTAGTAATAATAGAAGTCAAAAAGTATCATGGCCAATATGCAGCATTAACATAAAGTGATTTAGCCAAAACTGAACTTGAAAACTGATAAACATCTTCCTAATGTACCAGTTTTTACTTCACATTACCTATAGTTGTATAGGCTCACAAAATCTGTGGTTTTGCACAAAAAATGAAGTTTAACAAAAACTAATGCTGGTTTGACACCATTCGATATGCACATATTCAGGTAGTAGTTATTACATGTACAAAATTTCAGTTCAGCTACATGTATATGCACATTTTTTTTTGCATTCACAAAGTCTGATTATCAAATTCTGAGAAATTGCATAAAAATTGAAGTTTTTAGGAAAAAATATATTTGACCAAATACAAATATATGTTCAATTACAAATTGCAATTAATATATATGTGTATGTACAAAATTTCCATTCAGCAATATGTACAGTTGTAGAGATTTTGAGCTCACAGGGTCTTAGAATGTAAGCAAAGTATATACCATTCATTCACTCACACACCTAAAATATCATAATAGTCCTCTGGACTTATATTTAATTAGTGGGTGAATGGTACGATTTAACACATCAATAAATTCTGGAAGTACAGAGTTTCATCCCCATAAAAATACTTCTAGAATATGTAACAACAACGTACAAACTTTTTTCCTTAATGTTTTAAGGATGGTTCTATAGAAAACCAGAGCCTAATCAATAATAAATAAAGAGCTTCGTGGAGTGCAACATTATACAGCCTCAGCATGTGGAATGCTTTTATTTTAGGGCAAGTGAGGACACAATATTAATATTTGACAGATTTGAAAAGCATAGGGACTTACAGTGTATTATAGAAACAACTGTTTCGGACACAATACAGCATAAAATTTGAAATTCAATTACGGGCTAATTGAAAAAGACCAGTTCTAATGTTAATACTTATTTATTTTGGCTAGTGAGTAGCCCTCTAGGTTGAAACTGTGCAGGTCCGGGTGTCATAAGAATAGGCCTGCAGCAGTGCTAAGCTTGTCGTGAAAGGCGACTAAATAGTGCTCAGAACTTTAGCCGGGGGCTAGGGCACTCTGCCCACAGAGCAACTGGGTTGTGTGCCCCAGGTGGTGGAATGGGGTACCCCTGGTGTGTTACATGCTGGGGTTGTCAGGCTATAATACAGAAAACCTGACCGCAAACCATAGTGATGCACTGTGTTGGGAAAGAAGCCACGTTCCTCGCATGTTAAAAAACCTTACTGTGGTATTCTCCCGCAGTAGGAACCATAGGGCTCCACCACAGGAGGCTAAATTGCCCGACCCTACCCACCTCTCCCTATTTCCAGTGGCAATCAAAATTTGTCAACCCCATTATCCTTGTGTCCCATCCCATTTTTCATTTCATCATCATTTCATGTTCATTTTATCATCCACTTCTTGTTCATTGCCTGAATATAGCTGAAATATTGCTGCTCGGGCGTTAAACCCCAACAAACAAACAAACAAACTCTAGGTTGAAATCTGCTCTACATTATACCAATGTGTTCTACTTAACTACTTCAGAACACCTGTGTGATCTTTTGGACACTGCCTTTTAAGTTTGAATAAATGTCAATTATGATGACCTTAACCTCTATATTATACCACCCACCAGTGTGTTTGGGTAACTTGTACTCTATATACAAGTGATTTACTTGTTTCTGATTGGATAACACTTTTCATTTTATTCAAATAGTACGTGGGCTGAGATAACCCCCTGTGCACCCCCCCCCCCCACTCATCAACCAAAATATGATTTTCAGGTACCCTTATACCTCCCATTTTTGAATCTTTTTGTCCCCTAAAAAACAAAAACTGAAGCATTTTTGTATTTTTTGGCTACTTTTTATAGTAAAAATAATTTTTTAAAGTTTTTTGATTCTACGAACTACTTCTTGCTACAGAATGAAGTAAACTGACATATGTGTTTAGCATCATATAGCCCAGTATCTCAGCTTTACAATGGTACCAAGAATGTTGCAGTAACACTTCAGGTTTTGTGGTTAAATGGAAAAAATTTACCCATAAAATTCGCTTAAATTGACATATTTTTCAATGTCAAAACCCCTGGAGTATTAACGCTTCAATAAAAAATGGCATATTTGGTATTTTCTGTTTAGTATTATCACAATTTATACTTCTGGGGTTCTTTTGATGAATTTTGGCGAATTTCGAAGTCAGAATTTATAAAAAAAAAAAAAAGAAAGCAAAAAAGGGAATTTTGGATTTTCGATAATTCGATAAATAATATTAAATTTTCTACATGCATAAAGTACCTAAACATGAACCATGGGAGCGTCCTCTGCTTTTCATGAAAAGGGGAATTTTCAGATGTTCATTTTCCTTCCATTTCACCTATAGTTGGCAATTTTTTTTCAAAATCTGTACTTCAAATAAGGTCTTGTATATTCAAATAAAATTACATAGTGTCAAGCGCCTTCATTGATCGGATATATTTGGAACATCATTATCTTAATTATGAATGCCTAAAATATGAGTTCTTCAATGTCAGTATGCTATGAATGAGAATTCTGATCCTGAGACCAGTTTTCTAAGGGTAGGGGTAATATTTTTAACACTTTTGGAAAATCTTTTTTTGAAAATTAGTTTTTTGTGGTTTATGCATATAGAAAATTTAATTACCTATTGCATGATACCAAATTTGAGACATTTTAGTTGAACAATAACTTGTAGAGTCGAATTTATGTGACTTTTGACCGAAAAATCGAAAATCCCATTTTTTGCATTTTTTGATAAATTCTGACTACGAAATTCGCCAAAAATCATCACAAGAACCCCAGAAGTATAATTTGTGATAATACTAAACTGAAAATACGAAATTAGTCATTTTTTACTGAAGCAATAATACTCTAGGGGTTTTGACATTGAAAAATATGTCAATTTAAGCGATTTTTCGGCTGGATAGGGTACATTTCTTTTCATTTTACCGCAAAACCTGAAGTGTAACTGCAACTTTCTTGGTACCATTGTAAAGCTAAGACATTGGGCTATATGATGATTCCTAAATGTGTTTAGTTTGTTCACACATGCTATTCCAGGAAGGCTTAGATGCTCAAACAATTGAGTCATAAAAATCTTGGCTTTTTGACCCAGTGGAGTACAAATATAGGCTTATACTGAAAAAGAATCCGAAAATATTCTTTGGCGACAAATTGATTCAGCAATGGGAGGTATAAAGGTACCTAAAATCACCATGAAGTTGATGAGTGAGTGGACTAAAATATTCATAGACCAAGCCTATTTTTAGTTTCAATTATTTAGTTGAACTGAATGCTGAAACTTCCTTTAATACCTTCTTAATATTAAACAGTTTAAAAAAAAGTTGCTTAAGAAACATTGTAAATACTAGCATCATTTTTTTTTCTTTGGTTTACAGTGACTGTGTATACAACATGTCCTAAAATATAAACTTGAAAATGTACCAGTACAGAAAATTTAACAATGATTTAAATGGCCTCAGTGAGTTGTATTCACTTGACCTTTAGAGGTTATGCTCATCATAACAAACAGCTATTCAAACTTAAAAGGCAGTATTCAAAAGATCACACAGGTGTTCTGAAGTAGTTGAGTAGGACACATTGGTATAATGTAGGACAGATTTCTACTTAGAGAGCTGTTTAAACTACATAGCAGCCTACCAAGATTTGTATTGAAATTGAAACTGGTCTATTTTAACTAGCTGTAAAGGTGAAAGAAGTTATGCCTTAAGAGTGCTTATTATAGACTGTTGCCTTTGATCCCTGTAATTAAAATTTGTAAGAGTAACCTGAAATCTGATTGAAAAACATAAGCAAGGGTTTTCATGATAACATATGCCAACAACAAGGACAATAGTGTGATATAATTTAATATCCACAAAATTATGTGGTTGTATAAAACACTGGGAACAAGCTTACAAAAAGCATGAAATGCATTAAATGGAGTTAAGGTCTCGCTAACCACTTCTAATATTTCCATTACTTTACATGTTAAACAAGTAATTTTCAATGTTTCACTGTTAATACCCGGGACAAATGACACCTTAAAGTTGCATACCATTGCAAAGCTTGGAAAATAAGGCTTTCAAAATCATTACTCTAATGGTACGATGTCTGTAGAAATTCTTCACAAAATTTACTTGAATAAAAAATACTGAAATTCAAGATTTTTACCTTTTCTGCTAACTGACAGCATGGAGGCAAATTACTCACACATGTAAACAATATTCATACACTTTTGTAGTAAATTACATATATGATTTTAAAGTACACATTCTCAGATTTATTTTGACTACTTTTAATCAGAATACACACAAATAATGAACTTACAATGCATAGGTCTACATTCAGTGTGTTTTTGGTACTAAATGTTAAGTCAGATTATTTTCCTTTTGAGTCCTCAGGCAATAATTATATTCATGTAATAAACAATGTCCAATCTTCCTATCAAACTGAACTAAAATCCTTAGAGTGGTTTAGGATGAATTGGGCTTATGAGGTTTTAACATGTAAAACATGTTGAACTATTTTCCTTTGGAGACATGCCCTTTGGACCATTTTTACTGTTTTCACTTCAGCAAATTAGCTGTCTTCTTTGATAAAAAAAAACAAAATAACATACAATATGTATTTAAGGTATGTTTAAAAAAAACCTACATAAAATATGCATTTATAACTTAGATTACTTGTATCCAATATATGTTGGCCATAGGAGGCACTATTTGGTGTGGACTAATGATGATAACAACACAATGCCTTCATAAAAGCAACAACAAAAAATGGGGAAATATATATAGTGGACAAGACAAAATGTTGTGTTGGGCTAGGGAATTATCAAGGATATTTTTCTATTTGAAAAGTGTTTTTTTTCTTCTTTTTGACAAGTCAAGTTTGCACCATCAAATAATACTATGTTTCCTGCTTACCCCATATTCCATGGCAAGGTCTGCATTGTCATCAACATCTACTTTGGCTAAATTGACTTTTCCTTCACTGGAAGCAACCATTGATTCCAACCGAGGACCTAAAAGTTTGCATGGACCACACCACCTGATATGAATCATTCATAAAATATTAAATCTTGATTATCTTTAACTTGTATTTATTGGTCACTAGTCATGTATCTATTGGTCCGTAACCATATATTCATTGGTCAGTATCTATGAAATCATTGGTCAGAAACTATGTATGTATAGGTCAGTAACCATGTATTCATTGATCAGTAACCATGTATGTATAGGTCAGTAACCATGTATTTATTGTCAGTATGTATTTATTGGACAGTAACCATATATTCATTGGTAAGGAAGCATGTACTTATAGGTCAGTAAGAATGTATTCATTGGTCAGTAATCATGTATTTATTGTCACTTAGTATGTATTTACTGGACAGTTACCATATACTCATTGGTAAGTAAGCATGTATATATAGATCAGTAAGAATGTATTCATTGGTCAATAATCATGTATTCATCGGTCAGTAACCATGCATTCATTGGTCAGTAACCATGCATTCATTGGACAGTAAGCATGTATTTATTGGCCAGTAAGCATGTATTCATTGGTCAGTAGCTATGTATTTATTGGACAAAAACCATGTATTCATTGGTCAGTAATGATGTATTCATTGGGCCAGTAACCATGCATTCATTGGTCAGTAACCATGTATTCATAGGTCAGTATGTACTCATTGGTAAGTAGCAATTTACTCATTGGTCAGTAAGTATGTATTCATTGGTAAGTAACCATTTATTCATTGGTCAGTAAGTATGTATTCATTGGTAAGTAACCATTTATTCATTGGTCTGTAACCATGTATCCATCAACTTATGAGGAAGTACAATGTAGAACACGTCATGGTCATTTAGAAGATTTAACATGAATTAAAGTGTCAAGCCCATAATCAATAACAAATCAAATGAGTATGATAAAGAGTGGAAAATGATATGACTAATAGTGTTTACAACAAAATTGATTTAGCCTGTGCTGCCCACACCAAAAATTGCTGGTTATATCCAACACATGTAACATGTGAAAATAATTTTAATACCCATGCTCTCCAATTAATTATCCTTTGATCAATTACTCAGAAACTTTATACCAAATGTCAGGAAAAAGTGTCCTAGAAAGAAACATACAATATATGGACTTACTTCACTTTAATATACATTATATATATTTTTCAATACTACCAGTAGTATCTAAACAAACCGATATTCTTACTAAGATTTAAGTTGTAAAATTAGCCATATGCCATAAATGAAAATGCAGTAAGATCACCTTTTTATTATCATTTTCCCCTGGATTTGTGTCTACTCAAAAGAGATTATTTCACTTTCTAACAGTTTTGATGAATGTGTCCCATCAAACATCATTAAGATTATTTTGCAGTTTAATTATAGGTTTCATAATGAATTAAAGTTGAATATCACAAAATATTAACTTGCTTTATTTAATTTCAACATCATAACATTGCCAAGGCTCCTTTGTTATCATGTCAAAATTAAATAACTTAAGCATATATTTTGCAATATTCAATTTTTAAGAGTTGTAAAACCTTTTTCTCTAGGATTCCTTTTGATTATTTTTACCGCTAGACATTTGTCATCTGTCATGGCAGATATTCTAGCAATCATCCGTCAATGTCGTCACCACTAATGTCGAAGGAACAGAGTAAGAAATGTCACAATATTACTTTTGACCAATCAGGTTTCATAGAAAATGATACACAATCACACAAACAATCCCAACAGTGAACATATCACATTACTAGTTCCTATAACATTGTCCATGGTGTAATATAGCATATATATATAGCCATCCAAAAAGTTGATAACACAATCAAATCATAGAGAATGTATGGTACATAAAAATATTCTATCTTACTAAAAATTTATACATACGTAGCATGGAAATCAACTACAACTGGTGTTGAACTTTCTAACACTCTGTGTTGAAAATCAGTTGTATCTTGAACATTAAAAGATTCAAACTTAGACTGTGTTGACATGAGTCGTGAAGACAGTACTTTGGTGACTGATGTATTGATTGGTAATGTGTTACATCTACCAGTATTTATATGGGTGGTTAACTGTCTCCTCTGTAATGCCATACATCTTCCTAATCTTAAAATCTGTCTTCGTGCGATTTGAAATGACATTTTGTCTGAAACAATAACAATGTAAGGTAGTACAATCCAGTTAGGTCATTTCTGAATATTTGGTCTCATTTTGTTGAAATAAAGCTGTTTTGAGGCAGTTTGCACAGAAATTTCTAGTGTTTTGTCATAAAAAAGAGCATATTTTTGAAATCCTTGGTGTGTGGAGTCATTTATAAGTAATTTTGTGATTATTGTTATAAAATCCAGTAGCCATGGTAACATACTGAAAAAAATATTACTGAGTTTTAGTACAAATCAGGGGTGCCTTTCCAAAACTAACAGCCAATTACTATGTTTTATAAAATATCAGGCACTTAGACACTACCACAGGATGAAAGCATGCATGGAGTTGTTGGAAAAAGAGTAAAAATAATATGACCCTTTTCGAATCATTCTCTCACAATTTTAGTTCCAAAAGTTCGTGCGAAATAAGGTATTTTGAAAATCAGCCATCTGATGCTGAGGAGAGAACCTAAAACGGCAGGGGACTGAAACGTTCCGGATACCATTCTTCCTTTAAATTACACCTGTTTACCATTACATATATATCACATCTGTCTATGTATAAATGCCTAACTACATTTAAACAATAATTCCACCAAATTTCAACTTTTAGTTTTAAGTTTTACAAAATTTGACTGGGGTAACTTGGTGTGTGAAACAGTGGGCCTTAATGTAACTGTATAGTGCACCCTGAAGGAGAAGGGAACTTTTTAAGTGGTGTATGTCTTGTGATTTTTGGAAAGCTATATTTGTATGGAATTAGAAAATACCAGATTCATTACAATTGAACATAGGATATTGATTCTAGAGCAAATCTAATACTTGGTCTGCTCCCCCAGATTGGGGATAATTCTGCCTTGTGTTCTACTACATGCATTCATATAATGAAAAAGGCTGTATACATGGCAAAAATGAGAAAACACATTAAGACACAGATTTTGTTCACACTCTGGGCACTGAAAACAGTATTTATTTGATGTTTTTTATCTCATCATTGGTTTTCATACCCCAAAAATAGCATATGAGGATGAAAGTATAGAAAATCATGGAGTTTTCCCAAAACTTAAGACTGGGTACTAAAAGGCTTGTTTTGACTTTCTTTTCTGCATTGCAATACTTATTTGCACATAAAAAGTTTGTTCGGTTATCCATTTTATTTATTATAAGCTAAAGAAGTAACATTTTTTACTTAAAAGTGGTTAGAATAGCACATATCGTAAGAAGATACAAGAATATCTTCTATGATGCCACATTTGAAATGATGAAACTTCAGAAAATTTGGTTGCTAAGGGCCTCATTTGCACTAAACAATTAAATTTCTTAAGTGTCATAAAAAAGAGCATATTTTTGAAATCCTTGGTGTGTGGAGTCATTTATAAGTAATTTTGTGATTATTGTTATAAAATCCAGTAGCCATGGTAACATACTGAAAAAAATATTACTGAGTTTTAGTACAAATCAGGGGTGCCTTTCCAAAACTAACAGCCAATTACTATGTTTTATAAAATATCAGGCACTTAGACACTACCACAGGATGAAAGCATGCATGGAGTTGTTGGAAAAAGAGTAAAAATAATAAGACCCTTTTCGAATCATTCTCTCACAATTTTAGTTCCAAAATTTCGTGCGAAATAAGGTATTTTGAAAATCAGCCATCTGATGCTGAGGAGAGAACCTAAAACGGCAGGGGACTGAAACGTTCCGGATACCATTCTTCCTTTAAATTACACCTGTTTACCATTACATATATATTACATCTGTCTATGTATAAATGCCTACCTACATTTAAACAATAATTCCACCAAATTTCAACTTTTAATTTTAAGTTTTACAAAATTTGACCGGGGTAACTTGATGTGTGAAACAGTGAGCCTTAATGTAACTGTATAGTGCACCCTAAGCCTTCATTAATAGACACAATACTGTTGAGCTGCTCTAGTTCTTTTGTACAAGAGCCAAGAGCACAGGAATTTTGTATGAATAACCAACAAATTTATGTAAAGAAGATAGCAACATGAAGCCACATGTCTCCACTCCCCCACACAAAAATCTCAGAAATATACATACATGTATGATACATGACATATACTAAAAGAATTTCAACTAGTAATAAAAATAGAAAAACTGTGAACAAGCTCACAATTATAATAACCCCTGCTTCACATGGATTTAAAGTTAAAAGTGAATCCCTAAAGTACATGTAAGATTATCTCATATTGAAGCCAATCAACACCAATTATATTCCTTCATTTACATCTACACATGATGCCCAACCTTGCTTTCAAATTTCATTAAAATCCCTAGAGCAGTTTAGGAGTTGTCGTAAAGGGGTTTTACCACATAAAAGCTAGATGTTGTATCATCTCCCTTTTTGGTCCTCTGACAAAAATATCTTTGATGCACATCTACATACAATATCCAACCTTTCTATAAAATCTCAACAACATTCTTTCAGTTTTTTAGGAGTTGACCTTACAAAGTTTTAACAATGTAAACCCTCAAACTAGATTATTTCCCTTTGAAATTATATTCCTTCATATACATACATGTATACATTATCATAACCAACCATCCCATAAAATTCTTCAAAATTCCTTAAGTGTTTTAGAAGTTGTGCCAACTAAAAATGCAGACAATGAGACAGACACAAAAGATGGGGATTTCCATATATCCCCCCAAAAAACTTTGTACACAAGTAGTGCTCAAATAGAGAAACTTGTATAGGAAAGAACAGGACTGATACTGTCAAAAAGAGCTGAAAAGTACTTTATTGAATGGACACTAATTACTAGTAGTCACCAACCAATAAAGGCAAAGAGAAGACAAGAGTTATTTCATGATGTCATGTTAGTAATAGGAAATATTAATACAAAGGTCTGCAGTGACAACAAGGATCATGAAAGGGAGAGTGAAAAGAAAATGGAGAAAACTTACTGCAACTGTGTGAATTAATAACTTGGTATCAGAACAGTATTTCAACATAAGCCTGGACACAAGGTCTATAGTAGGATAGCAGGCTATCGATTTTTGAAAATTTAATGCATCCGAATATAATACAGCTAAACTACATATAGATGGTAAGATTATTTCAAGCTCTATCGAAATATCAATGTTGTATGCATCGATTGTGGTCACATCTCTAGCAAAATTAGGTCAAGGGTCAATCACGATATTGAAGAAAAAATGTTGTATCATTTTTGTATGACTTACTTCCCTTTACTTGTAAGAAATATTCCAAACTTTTTACATCTGATCAGCTCAAATTCTATCTCATACAAGAGTCAATCGCTATATTTAAGAAAAAAATAGCAAATAGTGCCGTCAGCAGCAGTTTTTGGTATACATGCCAAAAACTTTCAAATTTTAGCAGTCCGAAATGAAAGGCCACTTGAGTTTTGTATTACCAACTCAGCTCTTGACTAAATCTGTGATAAATAAACATGGAATATTATTAACTCAAAAGAACGCCACTGAACCTGTCTATATTTTTCGTTGCCCTGTCTACAGTGAAAACTATCAGTTTGTTTAGAAACAGAAAGCATGTATTTTGAAAAAAAAGACAATACAAATAATGCAATATGAAATTCAAAGGAAAAAGTAGAAACAACACTTTGATACTGGCCAAAGTCAGTTTAATTGCACATAACGATACAGTACATTATTGTATCCTAATTGATTTGGTCTTTCACTCCATATCGCTGATATTAATCTTAAACATGCAAGTGCCAAAAGAAAGAAACAAAAAGACTTTAAGTTTATTGTATAGTGGTATCAGGTTTCTGAAAGGTCCTAAAATGCAAAAAAAATTGCACCACCAAGACACTTTTCCTATCTAGTTGGATTATTTGTGTTGGCAACATGTTTTTTTTTGTTTTTTTTTGAAAAGCTATAAATATATAAGCTATTGACTTGGAACATATGGCTATTACTAATAGTAAACCAGGTGTCATAGCACAGCAGGATAGTGAAAAAATCGTTCAGTTGATGATACAAGCACCAAACTTGGCATGATTGGAGTTTATCTATATCTTTAACAGAAAAGCACATTAGCCACCAAAAAAAATTAAAATGACGGCCATTTTTCCAGATGGTGGACATTGACTAAAAAATTCAATTTTGGAACATTTTTAATCCCTATAATGTTATTTTTAAGAATGTTAAAACCCATAACTTTCACGTTACATAATCCCAAAATGTGCTACATAGTTTAAATCAATTTAATCAACTTATTATTTACGATGGCGGCCATTTTGAAAAAAAAATTGCTATTTTTAGGTCTTTTTGTAAGTTTTTTTTAAAGGTTTTAGTTCTTGATTACGTGAAGATTTTCTGTATGTGGTAATTTTTTGTGTATTTCTAGAGTAATGAGAATTATTTCAGTACAAGAAATTAGTTTTTTTGATAACAAATTGTTTATGATTTAATGAGTGGTCGTCTAAGCATAACCAGGGCACACTGGTGACCCCACTGCTGTGAAACCCAGCATGGGGTTCAGTGCCAGCTAGTATGTTATTCATTACATTTTAGTATCCCAAATGCTATCGAGCTAGCCCCACATACAGTACATTCTTTTTTAATGTTTTTAATGTTTACAGTATGAAAGTGAGATAGCCGCACCTGAATTGACAGGATGTGCCAGCACAGGAGAGCCGAGCCGAGCCAAAGATAACGGGGTTTTTGTTATCTGGAAGGTGTACAGATCGATCAGGATATAATTGGCACTGGATGAACAATCGGGCTAGATGTAGGGTTGATTTTTTTTATTCGAATCTAGTTGTATCCCATACATCAATGTGCTTTTGATTATCTAAGTTGGCAAAAGGATAAACCCTCGGCCTTTGGACATCAATTAAAAATTATATTGCAATTTTGCAAACATATACCATTTGCGTTTATCCAATTTACTGCAGATATTTTGAAAGATTATGTCAGAATTGATCGTGTTGGCCTTACCAACGGCAACTGACTGGAGTAAATGCTGTCTTTGCCGAACAGAAAAGGAAGAAGAGTTAAAATCCCCTGCTACTAGATACGAGGTTAAAGGAGACAGATGGGTATGTCATGATCGCGAGTATTGTTCCTTTATTCAAGGACATTAATAGACAACCAATTTTACTTGACCCTAAAAGATTAGACGAAGGAAACAGAATAGAAGAAACCCTCCAGAAAAACAAGCAAAATATCACCAGAGTTGCAGACTCATGTTCTGCAATAGCGAACTCGAAAGAGCAACTAAATGAGTATCATCTTCAAGTTCAATCGATGTGATATTAGAAAAAAAAATAGACGACTGGGCATTGAAAGCAATGTCTGTTTTCTTTGTGATAAGTCAGACCCATTGCAAGATCTTTGACAAGCAATGGCGATGCAGCTAGATAAGAGATTAAACGAATACTGCTCATGTTTAACAGCACTCTATTATAGAGAGAGAGAGCATTTCTACTAAAACAAAGGGACCAGGGGAATGACACAGATGCAGAAAAAGAAGTGATCTCTCAGGTCTTTTCAGAACTTCTACTCTGTTTGATAGACTAAAACAAACGCAGATAAGCCAGTGTTTTTCCGACTAGCCGATTTAGTCAGTCTGTACCAGCAGCGTTTACAGCAACTTGGAGTCGAAGACCATAATGTCAATTCCACCAGATTCAAAGATAAACTCTTAGGAGAAATACCAGAGCTTGAAGCCTACAAGAACGATAGAGATGTCCTTTTGGCCTTTAAAGAAGATGTTGGTACGGTTTTATCGAAGGCAGTAAACTACATCAAAGCTATTATCATTACAAAAGCAGCAAAAATCCTTCGTCAAAGAATGATGGATCATAAATCCTCATTTACCAGAACCTTCAATGTCAACTGTGTTGAGGATTCCATCCCATCAATGCTTCTCCAGTTCGTTTCTATGATCGAACACGGAGCAGTATAAAATCCCAATTACGACTTGATGCGTCAAAAACCCAATTACTTCAGTACAACTGTTATACGAAGAAGAAGATGGTAAATTGCTGCGACATTCGAAAGACATAGCGACACCTTTCCAAGCATTTTTGGGATTGTCAGTTTATTCAAAAACCAGAAAGAAAGATGGTAAATTGCTGCGACATTCGAAAGACATAGAGACACCTTTCCAAGCATTTTTGGGATTGTCAGTTTATTCAAAAACCAGAAAGAAACATTTAGTGGAATTACTGCATGATCATGGTCTGAGCATTTTAAACGATAGAGTGCTTGAGGTTTCAGCTGAGATGGGTGATGCTGCTATTGGTAAATATAAAGCAGGAGTCATAAGTCCAACCCCGTGCACGTCCGGGTGTCAAAAGAATAGGCCTGTGGCAGTGCTAAGCTTGTCGTAAAAGGCGACTAAATAGTGATCAGAACCCTAGCTGGGGGCTAGGGCGCTCTGCCCACAGAGCAACTGAGACGTGTGCCCTAGGTGGTGGACTGGGGTACCCCTGGCGCGTTACATGCTGGGGTTGTCAGGCTATAATACGGAAAACCCGACTGCAAACCATAGTGGTACAACGTGTTGGGAAAGATGCCACATTCCTCGTACGTTAAAAAACCCAACAGTGGTATTCTTCCGGAGTAGGAACCATAGTGCTCCGCCAAAGGAGGCTAAATTGCCTGACCCTACCCACCTCTCCCTATTCCCAGTGGCAATCAAAATTTGTCGACCCCATTATCCTTGTGTCCCCTCCCATTTTTCATTTCATCATCATTTCATGTTCATTTTATCATCCACTTCATGTTCATTGCCTGAACATAGCTGAAATATTACTGCTTGGACGTTAAACCCCAACAAACAAACAAACAAACGTAAGTCCAAATATTTTAAGAAAAGGTTTGTTCTCAACCAAAGCCTTCAGTAATACAGACCACTATCCAACTGCATCAACATCTACATCCTCATTCCATGGAACAAGTATTTCTATATTCCAACAACCAACTTCGGAAAATAAGGGAGTATCACAGGAACCATGGAACATAGATAGTAAGGTTAAGTCTTAATCCTGGCCAACTTCCTGTGATTGCTGCTGATCAACCATTTTTTGCCATGGCAAAGCAAATGCAATGGCATTGGCCAGAAAAATTTGGTGAAGACAAATTTGTGAATATGTTTGGTGGACTACGCATAGAAATGGCTGCTCTAAATTCAATTGGAACCCTCTTAAAAGATAGTGGTTGGACGACAGCTTTGGTAGGATCAGGAATAACTACTTCTAGTACAGCAGTTTCATTCTTTTCAGCATCAAGTGTTACAAGAACTAGACAGATGCACCAAGTGACAGCAAGTTGCCTATATAAGCTGCTTCATGATTCATATGGAATATATTGTACAGAGGCCCAAGCAGATGATCAACATGAACTTAGCTTTGATGATTGGTGTGACATGCAAAAGCATCAAAGTCCACAGTTCCAGTATTGGTTCATGATTTTAGAAATGGAGCTGACCATTTTTTCGCTAATACGGTCTTTTAGAGAAGCCAATTTCGATTTGTATTGTCAGGCTTTACAAGAGTTGCTACTGTACTTTTTTGCCAATAACAATACCAATTATGCTTGTTGGTTGCCGATTCATCTCAGAGATATGTTGCATTTAGAAGAAACTCATCAACAGATAAGAACGTTAGTTGTTGAGGTGAACCTCTTGGAAGGTTTGATATTTTATATGACAAAAAATTCAACCTACCAGTTGCTAGACAGATATAATGTCTTCAATCTAATGACTTAACATTCATTTTCTGCCATATTTATCCAAAATGGCCTCCCAAAGGGTTTATTTTCGATAGTGATGATGTTTACATGTGATTTGTTATATGTAACAAATATCAATCAAGTCTTGAGTTTATATTTGTCAGTTATGCATTTCAAAACATTTTTACTTCTTAGCTTATTACGATTTTTTGGCTAGTGTCTGCCATCTTGGAAAATGGCGGCCATTTTGATTTTTTTAAGTGGCTAATGTGCGATTTTGTTAAAGGGGTGGTAGAACGTCAAACATACAAAATTTGGTGCTTCTATCACAAGAGAAAGATTCCAGTGATATTTTGGGTTAACCCACTGCGCTATCAATAGAATAGGTTATAAAGAGAGTTAAGCTGTTGTACATTAAAAGCAAGTGAAAGTATTGAATATTCTGGATGGAAATCCTGTATCCTTCACCAAGACCTGTCATGAGTATACAATTTGTGATTGGATACTGGGATAGCTTTCAATTTGAAGCCTGTCAGGTTATGTGAGGATCTTGGTGGGAAAAAGATGGTATTTCAATTTCACTGCATCGGCCTCTTGGTGGAATAGCATTGACTTGTGCATTTTGTTCTACCCCTTCGTATACCAGCTGACATATTTCATATTGGAATAATTTACAAAGTTGTTTCAAGTTTTCTGTTTAATGTGAACTAAAACAAATTAGGGGACTTCATGGAAGCTTGGGTGTTTGTGAAGACATCCAAACATAAGTAATTTAGATATGAATACATGTTGTTTGCATGGGTGTGAGTTAACATGATAAACATTAGTATTTAAATGTTGTCAATCTAACTCCTTGTTAGTTTGGCTCCCCATGTTCAGTTTATGTTCCCTTTGAGTTTAATGGTAAAACAAAATGCCATTTGCAACATGTATCATCAAGTGAAACAACAATATTACAATTTCAGCCTGACATAGGTCTGAAAATCATTAGTATTGTTCTTAATTGCTTTGCAAAGCATTCGTTTGCTGAGGTATATCACAATTGGTTACTACATGCATAAGCGGCAGAGAATTTTGTAAGTGCAAAGACTCCTTGATTTGCAAATTATATCTTGCCCTGGAGGGATGCCATGAGTAACTTTTTTTTGGTGATAGGTCTCATTTGAAACCAGTTTTCATATGTAAATTTTAAATGCAAGGAAACAGTAAAAAGGAACAAACTTCTGTCTTGAGATTTTATAATGACAGAAGATTCAGATTTATGGTATATTATAGAGTTATCATTGCAAATAAAAAAATTGTTGTCTATGAAATCATTTTAGCCCTAACTTAATATATATATACGTCCTACATAACACCTAGATGAGCTGTCACGTACTACCATACATTGTGTACTAAGTTACAGCCAAAGATTAATCCCACGAGGAGGAATGACTGGGCCACCGAAAGCTATATTTTTATACATAGCCTAGCTGGCTGAGTGGTCCAGGGTGCTGGACTTTATGCAGATGGTGTTGCCATAAATGTCATAGCGGTACGAGCTTGAGTCCCACAGAGGGAACAACAAAAAATGGAGTTGTACAACAATTTTAATTAAAAAGTAGAATGATATTTCTAAAAAATGATACCAAATGTAGCCGTATTATATTTCAGTGCATTAAATTTCTTTATTTGAAGACTTTTTAAACCTCTGCTATCCTACTACTATTGCCGTATTGGATATCACCGGATGGACATGTACTCATCTCAAAACAACATAGAACATCATAGGTTCCAAGTACTGCATGAAATGAATAATGTAAAAGACATCTCCAAGCACCACAAATTCACAATAAACTATCACAGGACACAGCATTTATTGAACTTGAAGTTATGTCTACTTATGAATGGGTGGTGCTTGGATTATATAATTTTATTTTGATATTTCCAATGGACTAATCTTGGTCTTATCTAAGTCTAGACATCACAAAGTAGATAGACGAACCCTCCCATACTTTCAAAGAAAGTTTAATAATTTTTTTTTACCAATTTTTCACTAGTTTTTTCCACCGGAAAGTGTTCTTCGTAAAAACCAAGTTAGGACCACACATTTTAGTGACGTATTACACAAAATTCATAGTCCCGCCCTTAACAACCATTTTCGCGTCAAAATGGCAGTCGGAAGTATAACAAACGTACAATATGAATAGTTTTTATTAAAAGGTAAATCTTACATGCGACTTGCTTTCATTTTCTTAAGATGTACTGAATTTTGTTTGATTTAACAAAGAAGCGGATAATAGGCCATTGAGTTTGGGTATTCAGCGCTTTTGTTGACTTTGGTTTTGAATATTTTAAACATATCCTTTCAAAACATTTACTCGAGACAAAAATTAAAGACTCAAAAGACTATAACTATGAAAATAAACATTTAATAAATGTGTTTCATAACACATTTTGGAGAGAAAGAAATAACACTTAGTAATAAACATTGCAAGTCAAATTAAAATTCATTTTCATATTTCTACATTTTTTGTGTCTGAGAAATTTTTTCTTTTACCAGTTGCTTTTACCGCTTATAGTTAACTATCATCAGATGTGTACGATCTCGATATCTACATGCTTATTCGGTACGAATTTATTCAATTTTCACAGAGTCGCACGAAATAATTATGGCTGCTGTTGCTATAGAGCAACAACAGTTAGAAGTACCTTTGTCCAATGCTGCAGTTAGAAGAACGCAGGCGAGGCCAAAAAATTCTTTATTTGGAACGGCATTAGAAGTATATGATGCAGACGATGTGGAAAGTATAAGAAAAATCGAACTCAAAGACCACAAACACTTATTGTCTGAACAAAAGAAAAAAGAAAAACTAAGACTTCCAGAATCAATAAGATCCCAATTACTCTCAGGTTTGTCTAACATATAGAAATCTGATATAACAATCGAATTTTAATCGTTTCAGTTGTTTAGTTGATACACTGCATACGTATTTAAGGGAATTTAAATCCAAAGTTAATCAATATGCTTAAGAACATTTATAGGGATCCTGCTTTGTATAAATATTCAATACTCGTATGGCGTGACAAATACATGATCTGAGTTTTAGAATTAGAGATTAAATCTTTATTACTATTTAAAATCTTGTTAAAGATAACGTTGCGTTGTTATGCACCTATTGTCGCCATATATCAGGTAGGTAGAATTTATACTTGTTAAATGTAAGGTTTGCCACGATAACATGTAGAACTATACGCCGCCATAATTACAAATGTTTGTACAGTTATGTTCTAATTTTGATACTACATGTTTATTGAAAAAAAACTAATAAACGATTGTCCCACTAGAACTTCATTTTCAGATTAAGCATAGAGAATGGAGGATAAATAAATCAACAAGTCGTCATTCGGATCGATCAAAACTTACTCTGTGTAGAAAAACATAGAACCAAATTAATTGGTTATGATGAGCACTTTTCAGTAATTTACTCTTTCAGGATCTGACGAGTATGTAGCTAGAAACAAACAAGAGTATGAGAGATTAAAAGCCTTGTTCAACAAAACAAATCATTCTATTAGAGAAGCGGAGAAGGACGCTTTGTCCTTCAGGGGGTCTTGCACTGAAGACCCTTACCACAGCAGTATTACAGGAGAAGCTGCACAGTTAGCTAAGAAAATGAACAGAGTTGGACTTAACGAGCGCAGCAGCTATAATTATGATAAATACGGAAAGGAAAAAAAACTTCCAGCTCACCAGTACAGCTTAATAGGGGATATACTCCGACCAGGAAATGACTTTGCTGCGCGCAGAGAGAAAACTGATATTCCATCTAAAAAACTGAACACAAACAATAACGTACTGGACATGTATGATCCCATCACTATTAGACAAGCGTCTGCGCGTGGGATGAATAGTCCTCGTGCAGCCATCAATTTACCGCCAAATATAAAGCACCAATTCGGCAGTCGCGAATGTGATAAACTGTTATCTGATGAAAAGTTAGTCAAACAAACTATAGACGAACAAGCAAAACAGAGAGCAGACAGCAAAAAGAAGGATAGAGGTACACTTACAGCCTTAGAGAAACAGTTGAAACCTGAATATGAACAACTTGGTAATTTTATGAGACAGAATGTTTTTCCCGGATATACCATGGATCATCACACTAGTACCACTAAATCAGTATTCACTGATGATGTATACCTAAAAAGACATCCAGACCCTGATAAATGGCGCTATCAGAGAGACGAACTTAGTAAGTATTTGTATCTAATGGGAAATAAGGATAAAAGCAGTTAGAGGGTAAGTCAAAAGAACAAAGACGAAGAAAATGAAGCGAAAAATATACAACATATTTAAAAATAAAAAATAAAATAAAACACCAAGAAAACATGTAAATTACATTAGCGACACATACTTAACCCAAAACTATGAGTGCGGAATAGGTGCAACCCCCCTTAAGCATTTCTGGGGATTATTTAACATCCACCGATTTTTTTCTGGTATATCCATCAGTCTAAGAACAAATTACAGAACAAAAGATAAACCTTCCTTCCATGTAGAGATGGACTAACCTGTCGATAAAATCCATGATAGTCATTCAGTTTGGGTAATGCTTGATATATTCTTGAAACAAGGTAATCCAAACTCCTGTGCTAACAAGTAAAACAGGAAGCCGTTCTAGGTCTGTTGAGGAAATTAAACGTAATCGAACTTCAAAAGCTGAATGCATATCTAGGAATCCAGATTCAAGTAGGATTTAAAAAAACTTGATTTGTGTTGAAACGTATTTACGATTACCTAATGTACAATTCTTAGTTTGGATATCCGAGTCTGTGTATTACTTTCTCTGCTTACAAATTTGAAATAGTAGTTTTGATAAGTCCAACTGCATGTATATGGCGGGGAAACCCAATTTTCTGCAATCTTACAGGCAATTAAAGATAAAAAATCTAATTCTTTTTAGGAATAGCATTTAAGATGTTGTATCTAATTTCATTTTTTTAAATTTTGATAAACTGTATAAAAATGACCGAATTATACCTACAATTATCGTAAAGGAGGCGGTTAAGAGTCTTTTTTTTAAATCATGCACCATTTAATAGATTTAGTGTGCAACTTCAAAAGATACATTTGCTTCTGTATAATTTTGTTTAAACAGATCTTATAGTCAATACAACAGCGGCAATTGGATCAAACAAAATTCATAAGACTAAATCTCCTTGACTAAAAACATATTACAGTCTGTATTATCATATATACATAGGGTAAAGTGTTGCCCTTTGTATTTTATCAAAATCAATGAAATATTACTTTATATCTCTTGTAAATGGTGATTACTTTGACCGACACACTTGCTTTGTTTATAAAAGGTGAAGTTTGGCTGTAACTGTTGAAACAGTACCAAAAAATGAACTGAAAAGCTTCTAATTAGTAGTTCACGATCCTTAAAGTTCTGCAATATATTATCTATCTGTTTATGTTCATTTCTCTCTTTTGGCAGTGTGACGTGTATGGTTTTATGTTGGAACTCTATTATTCACAATATTTGGCCTATATACTTATTGAATAAACAAAATGAGTGGTCATTTTGTAGTGGTTCCGAAAGTGATTGGAAGTTTGCACGGAAGTTGGTTATGAAAACGCTTCTTGATGTGTCGTAGATACTTATTATCTTAGTAATATTACTAACTCTCTGCTTACTCTTAACCTTGGCTCTGTTTTAGGTACTTGGGCGGAGCACAATGTCATCAATACAAGAATGAAAAAAGCATGGGAATCGTATTTTATGGAGACGGTTGCAAACAAGAAGAAATAAACACTGTTTCTCACACTTTTTGTAGTACATGATCTTGTCTTTCCATTTTGTTTTAAAATATAGTCATTGTTTTTGTTGTTATAAGTTAGGCCATTATTAATGTTCACACAGGTTCTTGGTCTGAACACAACGTAATAAGAGGTAGATTGACGAAAATGTGGGATGAATATTTAAATTCGCAGCCAAAGGCACAAGTAAATTGGGATAGAAACGCAAAGGCACCACCAAAACCAATTTTAAAAGACCCAGTCAAACCAAAGCCCAGGAAACAACATACTAAACCGAAGGAGACGCAGTCAAAAGAACCTGAGTTTGAGGAAGTGAAATTTGTGACCCCTCCCGTAACTCCACCACCAGAAAAAGTTACATTAGCTCCCAAAGCTGGCAAGGATAATGAATTCTGGGACTTCTATGAAAAAGGTGGTAAAAATTAATAACATATTCTGTATTTGGTTATCCTTCATTTTATTTATTGATGTATGTGTGAACTCCGATCATGTTCTCTATAAATATTTGATATCTGAATAAAGTACGATTTGATATTAAAATGTTATCTTTGTGTAATGACGTAACAAAGTAGCACCAGAATTATTTCGGATAGGTAAACTATTGCATAAGGAGATCTTCGAGTTTCCATATCAGTTGATTTTATTAATGAAAGTAGCATTCAGGTAATAAAATGCTAACATTTATATTCAAAGAAAAAAGTTATTAGATGGGATGTTCAGATGCTATTGGTCTCAACAACTGGAACGTTTGATTCATTGAGACTCAAGGTAATACGCATGTATACTTATCAAATAGGTTCTCGGAGAAACGAACTGAAATACCGCAAAACACTTTCAGTCACCATAAACTGTGCAAAATTATTGGCTTTACCAGATATAAACTGAATTACATCATGAATCACAGATGTCCTTGAATTTCTGATAGCAAAATAGGAAAAAAGAACTCACTAGACAAATGACTTTCAAAGATGATAGGGAAATCGGGCAGATTCCACTCATAAAGAAAGGTATATGCACTTCAACCTTGCTACATCAACGTTGTCTATGCACCTTTCATTTATTCTCAACCTAGTTGTTAAATATAACCTATAAAAAAAGAAACTGTCAATACAGGTCGAGATTCCCCCAAGACATCTGCAACTTTGTTATATTCCATGATGAGTAATGTACACTGTTCATCCTCATACTTCAACTCAATACAAAAAATGAAAAAGAAAAAAATATCAATGATTCCTCCATATCCATATCAATGTCTTGTCAGTTGCTGGGGCAGAGAATTGTAAAACTAATTCCTTACTTCTACAGAAAAGGTTCCATCTGCTGACATTGTTAAACTGGTATAGCCCAAGGTAAATACTAATTTCCATAAGAAATTTCTTAAATTTTGATATTTTATCCTAAAATACATCAGCAGCATTAGAATCAAATATATAGAAAATCTAAATAAAAAAATATTTGTATACAAGAGGCAATCTCACAGCCCAAACCATCGAAATATGGAGCCAAATCCATCAAAAGTGAGTAGATAGAAATATTGAAATCGGAGAAGGGGGTTCATCATTCATTTAAGAGTTTTGGCAACTGACATGAAATGTTTTTGGCTGTTTTACAAAAGAATACCAGAGAGCATTGTGTGTTGACATGTTAAACAACACATACTGCTTCTATAAGATTATGTTTCAATTTGTTTTACAACAGGCATAACCACAGTTTAACATGTTCAAATAAAAAAAAATTATAGGTCACCTTTAATCATTTAAAAAAATATTTCGTATTTACTTTTCCGCATTCAATTTAGGCGGGAAAAGGGGTTATTCCAATGAATTTTAAGTTTCATATTGAAACAATAACTTGACAGAACCTAATGAAACTTGAAATTGGGCAATATTTACTAGTCTATAGTTGTGGGTAATATCTTTGTATACGGATCTGCCATGTAAGATGGGGTCATAGATAGGGGTTGTTGACATTGGTACGTTACGTATGGAAAGTTTGTACTACATTGATTATGTATAAAAATGAAACAATGCATAGAAATTTTATGTAAACTTGCATAATAAATGTTGAGACACAGGTATTAAAAAAAGAGTTAAAAAATATTATGTCACCATGTAAATAAATGAAATATAAAACATTGATGTTTTGTAATCATCAAAACTATGCTCTATAACAAGGTATTTATGGAAACTAGACATACACACATGAAATTTAACCTAGTAAAACTTACCGGTACATGATGACCGGAGTAATGGTTATGGAAAAATGAAGAAGAAAAAAACATCATTGTATCGTCACAAGGTGGTTTTGGTTTGTGATCATGGCAACTAAAAAAGTTTGATTTACTATTACTAGCGGCAAATATAGCCCCCCCCCAAAAAAAAAACAAAAAAAAAAAACAACAAAAAAAAAAACAAAAAACAAAAAACAAAAAACAAAAACAAAACAAAACAAAACAAAACAAACAAACAAAAAAAGCAAATAAAAACAAACAAAAACAAACAAACAAACCAAACAAACAAACAAAAAACAAAACAAAAAAGAAGAAGCTTTGAATTTGAATTGGATGAACATTAGCATCATGGAAGACAACAAGAGGCTCCCAGGCACCTGGTTAAGCTTTTGCCTTTCAACGACAATAACTAACAAGGATTAGTCCGACAATTTTAACTCAGTGAAGACTTTGGTAGGACTTACCACAAGGATCATTTCATCAATTGAAAGTTTCCATCTATCTATTATAATTTTCAAGATACTGGCTTAAACTGCTAAAAACATCATTTTTCGCCTTTTAATGGACACTACTTCCAGTCGCGTCAGTATCCATTATGAAAACTCCCTCTGTTCTTAAAGTGCTACATTATGAAATATGCTTCATACATTTGGATGATGTTGTGATATTCAGTTCCACATTCGATGAGCACATTGAACGATTATAAGGCTTGTATTCCAGCGGTTCAAAGAAAGTGGCCTCAAACATAAGCCTAGAAAATGTCATTTTGATCTGATCACGGTAACGCGAATGGTATGTCAAGGCGACCAAGTGAGCAACCACTGGTCGAAGAGAATGATGATGGGCTGAACAGTGATAACGAGTTTTGTCGAGCTGTAAGTGTAAGACGTTGCGTACGTTGTTGGTGTCACATTCGACTGAATCGGGGCTGGTTGCGAAAACTTAAATATTGCTATTAGAATGTGGAGTTATCAAAGGCAATATAGATATTAAAATGTTCGAAAATGGTTATTGTTTTAGGATTATAATTATAAATCTTTGAAAAATGCCATTAATTGCGCAGGGAAAGCACTATTCGATCACAAGAACGTCCATTTTCATATGTGGACGGGTAACAGATGTTATATTTTTCATGACGTAATGATAAGATCAAAGTGCATTACAATATCACAAATATCTCCCTTTTGTTGTGGACATTGTAAAAATGGAAAGAAATCGATTTGAAGACAAAATGTTAGACACTTTTTTAAAGTTATGCGAACAGCTTTTTTTTAAATTATTAACTATATTGACAATTTATTACATAACCCCAATGAAAATATATATAAAATGTTCAATCAGTCTTTTTGTTAAAAGCCTTTTTGTCCGTATTTCAATTATGTCACAAATCTTAATTTTTTCGACGTTGGCCATTGGCTACTTTCTTGCTTACTGGTGTAAAATATAACAACGAATAGTATTTTTACCAAAGTATATTCACGCTTAAAGGACTATATAAATATTCAGAATATCATGTTTGTTCTAAAAAATAATGAGTTTTATTGTCTAATAGTAGATAAATACGCACGTATGTTGTGATGTCACGTTGCCTTTTTCCCGACGTTTTCTACACGTTGCGTGCTACCCGGTCTTCATCAAAAGCTTTTTTCGTTAGCTTTGAGTGAACTAATAACTATAATATTTTGAGTTTTACATGTATATATGCTGTAGATAGTATATTCTAAAAATAATGGTACTTGGTTGAACATGTATCTTAGCACAGCATTTTGTCTGTGTCTAACCAAAATGTCACAACATCTAAAATTTGTATATTTTATTTATTCACGAGTACACCACTTTCTGTTTTAGTGAGGGTGTTTTGCTTTTTTTAGCGCATCACGAAATATGTTTTCATAATTCATAATTCATAATTCCTAACATTTTTCATAATTCATAATTCCTAACATTTTTCTCGTAGGATAAAATTTCCTTTTAATCATTTACCATATCAGGATGTAATCTGATCATTTCAATTGACCAAAACTTACGAAAAAATAATACCGAATCGGATAATTAGATAATAAAACATGTCATGTGTGTTATTTTATATAAAGAAATGAATTAAGCACACTTCTTTTTACACGTTACAGTTATAGAACGATGTACGTCGCAATACAAAAAGGACGTCGAAAGCAATAAGTTTGACTGGCGCAGAACTCCATTAGGAGTTGTTCACATGGAACTTGTGTATGATTTAAAGTCTAAAAGTTTTGTCAAAACCCCGGCTGAGGAATATTTTAGGGTATTCAACTACAGTAAAGAGATTGATTTGCCAGTGGAAGAATATTGTTTGAAGAGAGAGAGTTCTGTATCGAAAATTTGAAGATAATACTGGGACTTCTTATCAGTTCGTCGTTCCGTCGGTATTAATTAAGGCGAAATATTTTACATTGCTACAGATGTATGAGAAAAAAGTTCAGACTGACCCCTGTGTTCTATTTATAGTAACAGCGGCTATTTTTTTGGCGGATCACCCTCTCTCACACACATTTGATTTATACAGAATACCTTGAGGAATAATCATGCTAAGCTTTGTTCTAATAAATTTTTTGAAAAATATACCAAAAAATAGGTATACAAATTAAAAAAAGGGCAACAACTCCAACATGGCTTAACAGGAAAATTTGACTAAAAATAGATCTCATCATGCTGGAGAAAATGTTAAAAAGAGCAAAAAATAAAAATAAATAAATAAATAAAAAAAAATTTTAAAAAAAATTAAAAAAAATTTTAAAAGAAAAATAGATTAAAACGAAAGTTTGACTACAGACAAATCTCATCATGCTGAACCTAACAGTTTTGGAGATATATGCGAAAAACTTATGTCTGACCCCTATGTTCTATTTTCAGTAACAGAGGCCATGCTTTTCGACGGGTCAAAAATCCCCACATCACTTCTATGCAAGAAACATTCATGTTAAGTTTGTTTCAAATTGGTCAAGTAAGAGTTTTGAAAATCTGTTAATTAACGACGACGGATGACGACGGCGGACGCCAAGTAATGGCAATAAAAATGAACGCATAGTGGTTATGTTGTAGTTTACTTTTAGGACTAATATGTAAAATTACTGTAGAATGTGTGTTAGTAAAATTTCTAGTAGAATATTAAATAAATTATTTCATAAAAGGGGTGCTAAATATAATTTTATGCGCAATAATTACGTCATATGATTGTGCTCCACATTATTGACTGTTTATAATTCAAATGTCCTCGAAATGGAATATACTAAACTAACATTCCAACAATGCTACTCATAAGCTTGTCGTTTTGGAAAAAGGTAAGTCGCAATATTTAACACCTCGAAGAAAATATTTCTTTGCATTCATATGACTGCATCTTTAGTAACCATTCTCGAAATTTCAGTGAAATGAATAGACAATGGTTCACTATTTGTCATTGAATATTATATCAAGGAACCAACGTGATCATGGGTGGATATAGACATCTATGGAAAGGGGAGTCCGCCCCAGAAATGCATAGAAAGGGATGTCCGATCTAGAAATTTATGAAAGGGAGACTCTATCGTTTTGCAAAAACTCCAAATCCGTCACTGCTCATATTATTAAATATATAGTTACTTTGAAAAAATGGTTAGATTCAGCATATGAAAGGATGGTTAGACTCGGTATAACAATTAACCAATGGAGTTTTCAGATTTCAGATTTTAAAAAAGTTTATATTTAGACTTTAGTTTAGACAAGTTCTTAAAAAAGCAGCCAAAATTGGCATATCAAATAGCCCTTATATTAAGCCTGAATGAAGTTTTGATGAAAATGACTATTAGCACTTTAAAATGTTAGTTCTGGTTCCTTGCAATCTTAAATAGATTAATAACGCGGGTCATAACCTTCAAAGTCAAACCTTTGTTTTTTTTTTATATAAAGTATTGTTCGAAAACCTGAAAAGTGTTCTTTTCGACCCGCTTCAAAACCAAATAAATCGAACTCTAATAGAATGAAGCTTGTGGTACAATTTCATAGATATCAAGTTCTTGCACGGAATAGTACAAACGTCTACTTTTTTAACCCTTATTCTCAAACAATTAGAATCGTCACCCCAAAATCAATGCATACTTGACTATGGTAGAGAACCTTGTGCTTTCTCAAAATTATTGAGATCCATGCAGTTATACTCAAATGAACGTCAACGAACGATGAGGAAGAATCATGCCTAAGTTTGACAACATCGACAATGTTATACAACCACATTTTTTTATTTTGCGAGACTTTAAAAATCACCAAAGTCTTTCAAGAGGGATTCCTTTTATAAACGAACCTCCATGGTTGGCTCATAGTAGTGTTTGTCTCTTTTGTGGGTTCGAACCCCGAGTGACTCATACCAAAAACCTTTTCTGTATCAGCAATTATTTTCAAGATATTAACTAAAACCTTGATAAATGCCACTTTTAGTATCGCAAGGACAATATCTGTAATAAGGTATGACTATAACTTAAAAGACAACAAGGATTTTTATAGAAAGTTAATTTCTGTCTGTTATGGCTTTCAAATACGATCGCAGAATTATTAGGACAAATGTCGACATATAGCCAAAGTTGCCCTTAAATTGGACTGTGGTGAAATGTTTAACAAGATTCTGACCAGTATGAAATTTTAAAATTTAGCCATAAGAAATAATCAATACACACTGAATATCATTTATTTTCTGGTCACTTTAAGGACCTTTAAAAATTCTAAAAATCGAACTCCCGAACAAATAGTATACATCATTGAAGATTGATTCACCACTGCACTTGGATTACGATATTATATATTTAAATATATGGGGAAATAAGAATCTTCTTGTCAGTTCATTGCCCATGTACCCGATATGCACTAATTATAATTTTTTTCTGAATCTAATTCCAATGGTCCAAATCTATAATTGAATTTTTGTCAATATAAAAAATCAACCTCACTTTTCTGATATTGAACATCATAGAAGTTCCATAGACATCTACACACTTCTAATTCAAGTCATTTTCTAGAAGCCAAGAACAAAAAATATACTTATGTCCATTTTTTTCAACAGGTATGGTCACAAGATCAATTTCTGTCTTCCTTTCATTCACTCATACCCAAGTTGAAATCCAAATGTACATACTTTCATGGAGATAAAAAAAATAAATCCGTAACACTATCATGAAGCAAGAAAAATTCCATAACATTACATCACTCAAAAAATGTTGGTTGAATGAAAAATTGCTCTCATGAACAAGTTAGATCAATTGATGTCTGGACCTGCGTCGCACTGCAGCTGTGATAGTTGCTCAGGAAAATGGGACTATGTTGCGGACAGGTATTGAACTACGCTCACATAATTCCCATAAAAATGGGAGAATCAAAATTTCCTGATATGCACAATATATAGCGTTTCTTGCTACATATCAGTTTTATTAATTCTGTTAGCTATAGGTAGATTAGAGCAGTTTGAATGACATGCTGATACATGATGATTATTATCAATTATCCAAATTCGAAGGGGCATAACTCCTTTAAAAATAGAGAATAAAAATTTGAACACAAGCTGAAGTGTTACAGACGGACGGACGGAGTGATCAACTCCTAGACCTGTTTTTGCCTTTGGCAACAAAAGTAAAAATAAGATCTTTTAGAGTATGAAAACATCACGCATGACTGGAGGATCTTTGGCAACATGGTAAAATGGGTCCGTCACTCGAAAATGGTCACTTTTGTCCATTTCTGGCCATTTTTTTGCTCCATGTGGGGTTCAACAGGAATAAAACAGGCACCAAAGCACATTCATTCTACAGCGTGTACCCTGTGAAGGCCATTGAAGCAAGATAAGGTTTGTTACAGTCATGAGTGGGGGATCAGGAGTCCCCTGAAGGTTCACTCGTGTGAAAAAATGAGGATTTTTTCCAAATTTTTGGCCTGTTTAGCCTTGAACTGGAAGTTGTCAATACAAGGGGTCGATATAAAAATGGTGATGACAGACACCATTCTTATTTAGATTCCAGTTGAAACAGAGTACTCTAGATTAATTCTGCTCTAGCTATGGGTGGAGAAATGAACCCTACTCCCTAAAAAATCTCACTTAATGGGCAGCGGAAACTCATGACCTCATCTTCCAGCTCTCAAGTCATTATTTTTTAACTAACTCTTTATCAGATTTTAAAGCACAGTCACGCTGCTTGCAGATGGACACAAACTGTGCTTTCCTAAACTAAGATTAACACTGCCAGAACCAATAAAGCAGAACCTAGGCCAATCCCGTATGGGTCTGGCCCCAGCACGACAAGCGTTGGCAAATTGTGTAAAAACAGTCTTGCTTTGGTAGTGTAACCATATCATAAGGAAAAGGTCAGTTCTGTTAATACAGTAAACAATTAAACACAGTATTTATTCATTTGACAAATTTCTTTGTCTTTTTTAATATTTTTTAATAAATTTTCCAGCATTTTTGACCTTTGACCCTGATGCCCAACTAGGTCAGGAGTTCACACAACATCTTTGGTTGGTGGCCCCTGCAGCTGTAGCAACAAGGCACAAATTTACATTCTGTACAAAAATAAGACTTTCACACACTAAAACTGTTGAAAGCCAAGTTCCATGGCCCATCACATGATTACTGTTAAGTATTCACTGTTTTATAAGTCAACCATTTCAATGCTGACAAGCAACATTTACTGAGATAGCCACAATATCACTGTTGTAAGAGGTTGTAATAATTCCATGAGCTCAGCTCATCCCCCCTTTATAAAACTGCTTAAACTTAATAAATTGTAAGTAACAAAAGACTCATAAAAATCTCAAACATTAAAATTGTTTACATTAAATTACTGCAATTGAACACCTGTTAAGACATCCTGTAACCTCTTATACCAATGATATTCAGTGTATTTCTCTTTTAAGAACTTTTAACACACAAATGCTCCACTGAAAAGTATTTGAACATCATAGTAAATTGGTATCAAGTGAGTTGACCAACAGAATTACACAGAACCTGAGTATATGTTGAACAGTCATGCCATGAGTAACGGAGGCAACACTGACAGGCCAACATACACTGCAAAGCTCTATGAATCATGTCCAGAAAATTCACAATAAAACCTAGATGTACAATAAGTTCACACTGAAGAAAATTGCAAAAACAACACAAATTATTGTAAAAAAAAAGGAATAGTATACAATTCTAAAGTATGATTTACACTGTATTGGAGTGTGCTGGTGTGATATGACTATTAAGGACCTCAGCCAATCCTCCTCCCTTAACAGGCCAAAAAAATCGTAATTTTCAAACATTCTAAAATTGAACTTATTTTTCTGTAGTGTTTGATATGTATTAATTTAGGGCAATCAAAAGAACCTTAAATTAACCTATCAAAATACATCAAACAATGACACTTGTACATATTTTTCATTTGCCTCCTATCCGAACACATTTTAAAATGGCACATGTTCTTAATTAAAGAGTGACCAAATAAGTCTTTTTTTTTCTAGAAAAACAGCACCCAAAACTGTTTATTAAGAAAAGTTCATTTGTTTTGGTTTTTGATCAGATTTTCCTTTCACAAATTTTACAACAAACTTACATCTACAACAGATTATCTGATAGAAAGATATTCATCCTGGCTCAAATCCTTTAGAATATATTTTCACAATAAGAAGTTTCTGTCTTGTACCAAGTAAACAACATTGGTCCCATACAATAAACAAAACAAGCAACTTTCAAAGGAATAAAAAACAAATGAAAATTCCAAATGACATTGCGGTACAATAAAATTTCATAAACAATTTCAGTAATAAGTTATTTTACAATATGCAAACTTCCAATTATTTTACACTATGCAAGAAGTTTTTACACTCAAGTATATACCTGAAATCACATAATTGCATGACCTTGCAATGAAATGATTGTCAAATCTTGACTAAAACTATCAATTTGTGACAGCACATAAAATGTAACAAAAATATTTTTGTGTGTATTTTGTAAAACAAAATTTTGGAACATTCTACATCTTCTGTCAAGTAAGTCATCAGACGAAACACTAAGAAAATCAAATAAAAAAGACAAAACAAAAACCAACATATTGTAACATCTCAGTGTACGATTCAGTGGAGCACTATTCAGACCAGTGGTTTTATTAGGAACAACCATTTGCATATTAAATGAACCATGAAATATGAAACTTGACATTCACATCATCATTCAACCATGAGAATTGTGAGATCAGATATGGCCACTTTAACTTCCTGCTTTCATATCACAAATTGTAATTCCAGATGAAGGTAACTGTCCCTGCAAAGTTCTCAAGTCATTATAACAATGTGTTACCATAGTAACCAAATTGGTCATTACTGCTCACAATGCACTCATCAGACTCAAATGGCAGTATTAAAACAGATCCACATTAACAATGGTAGACATTTGGACATTAGCTCTCATTTAGTTCAAATCTCGGTCTTCCAAGTATCTGTACTCAAATGTAAACCCTTCTTTCTTCCGCTGGGCCCATTTCTCGTAGTCAAAGTAGATATATGTGCCCTAAAAAAAATCAAAGAAATTAATTCAGTAAATTAAAAATGTTTCCAACACTTTGTAATGTGAAAACTGGATGATCCTTCCAATTCAGAATATAGGAGCTTGCATGCTTCCATTTTCTATACATTCAATTTGTTCTTTTTACTTTATGTCAGGACTCATAAAAATATTGTTCAAGCTAAATATAATATTGTAATTACATAATTGATTTAACTATTTTACAGTTATAAATCAAAGAAATGGAGTTGGTCTTTAAACCATCCAGAATACCAACCTGTTCATAATCCTCAGTGATGGTCTTTGGTTCTTCGTGCCGTTGAAACCACATCATATATTTGGTATGAAATCTCCATGACTGTTTTTTCAAAGCTTTTGCTGCCAAATATTGAGCCTTTGTACCCTGAATAATATGATACAAATGAAATGATTGATGACTAAAGAAGACAAAGAAGATAAAAGATTAGACCATATACCTCAATACAATTATCAAAATAACAGACCGAACACTACTTATAATATTAAGAACAACCTTATTTCAGTCCAATATAAAATGTGGATATCTAACTTTGCCAATCAAGATATGTTTTGCCTTTCAATACATTATATAGAACAAAAAATATATGTGCATTAAATATCACTCATTCTTAGAAGAGATGAGGTACAGTATTGACTGTTCAATTAACATTCAGAAATCATTTGAGTAATTTTAAGTTGATTAGCCCTTTTTCACACTATATACCAAATGAAAATGTAGCATTTGTACAACAGTTTAACATTTCTACTTTTTTTTCAATTAACACAAAAATTTAACTTTCCATGTATATATAAATAATAGAATTGAGGAACACAGGCCTTTTAGTTATCTGGTTTTAAATAACTAAAATTTAATTCGAAAAAGCTTTCTGATTGGATGGTTCTACTTGAGCAAACCAAACCAGTTTATTTTGTACAACCAACACGTTACTAGGATGTCATTGATGGGTCCACACTCCATGATTCAAATAATCTCAAACATAAAATAAGATTTTGATAACAAAGTAATTCTAGATTTGAATCCATTAGGAAATTAATTCTAATTTTTGAGCAGGCTAAATGAAATAACCTGTCCAAAAATCACTACCATTACTTAAATGTGTACCATTACTAAGATCAGTACCACTACTAAAATCAGTACTTATACTAAAATCATATGTATAAACCAGCCAAATTCTATTCCTGAACCTTTTCAATACACAGTCAAATAAATAACAAAGTTTTTATTGCACTCAGAACCCATTCTACCAAAAATCACGGATTCCATAAGAGAAAAATAAGAAAATACAGTTTTGAGACTTCTCCTAATCAATTATACCCGCTGAAAGTTTATCTACTGATACTAACCTCCATATAATAGAAAATAAAAAACAATGTTTCCGTTGATAATCGTTGAAAGTATTCCACCGAGTCTGCATTAGGAGGTGGTAGCTGTGGGTAGTACATTGGAGTTATGACTGGATTACGGGGAAGATAGTGTCTAAAATAAAACATTGGAATATTGGAATTAGGTAGATTGAACGAGTAACTGTAAATACAAATTGACTCTACAAATGTAAACCCTATTTTGGATTAACTCCCTTGCAAGCATCATAAAATACTTATTCTGGGAATAGTAACAAACCTGTCACAAGTGATTTTTCCAGTGCCCATCATAAGAAACAATTTTTTGTCTCAATTTGTCAACTGCAATCTTGATGAATATAAAAATGTGTTATAAATGGTTGAATGAGACACATGCTTTTCATCCTTAATGTCTTTTTTTTTAAAACCATGAAATTAAAAACATTACAGTTGACCGAATATTTTCTTTGACACACATAGCAAGCTAAATAAAATACTCAGGCTGACACCACTGCTGAGGTCAAATTCCGAATAGAAAAGTATAAAAATAACTGAACAGCTTGACATAACGTTGAATTTGGTCGATGATTAAGTATTCAATACAGCATAGGTTTCAAACACAATATGTAATGGTCAAAAAACTTAAAACATTGACCAAATATAGTAAAAAATTTATCATTTAGTTTGTTTTTATATACCAAGAGTATTGGCCAACTTGAAAGGTCTATTGTAGTTCTAGAAGAAGTAGGTTTGAAGACAGAAATAGTCCCAAAAATACTGTGAGCAACCCCACACAGAACATACTCCACATCAAATAGTTAAAATTTCAACGTAAAAAGCTTTAAGTTGGATTATTTCCCTTTGGAGTCTTCCATACCATGCAATGATGCCCATTTCTTCAAAACCCATTCAGTGGTTTAGGGAGAGTTGCACTAACAAGAAAAGTAGACTGAAAAAAGAAATACATCCCTAACCCCCAACTTTGTAGGTAGGGGGTATAATAAATCTGGCCACATTTGGCAGTATTTTCTTCAAGTTAGACAGCATAACTTACAAAATTTGAGGGATCAAACTTTCCTCGTAATACTGTATTCTTACTACATACCAAGTTTCATGAAATTCTATTCTTTGTTGGAGAGCAGTTGCAAAAACAAAAGGACTGACAGATGGTCAACCATCCTTTTTCCATATGGAACCTTGTGATATAATTTCAAAGGGATCCATACACTAATAAAGGAATTATTATCTGGAAATCAAATGTCTATGAACAACAATGATACAGACAATGAGTTTTACCTGATTCTTTCAGAATCTGAAGGATGTGGTAAATGATGATATGCAGCCTCTAACATTGTTAACTGATAGAAATGTTCTCGACTTAAAGGTACAGGCCCTAAAGGGGCAACACCTAGGAGAGGATAAAGTCTTATCGTGGTTGTTTGTTGGTCAGCCGGCGATGGCGACGTTGGTGGAGGAACTTGTGGCGCTACAGATGTTATCACTGAAGAGTTGAACAGCACTGAAATTGACAAATATCTACATTTCAAATTTATATTTACAACAGCAAACTTAAGTGTGATGAAAAATTCTTTTTACTAATACAGTGAAACTTCTCCAAACCGGCCACCACTTGGACAAGAAAAAATGGCCGGTTTTGTGAAAAATAGCAATGCATTCTAAGAGCTGTTTCCATTAATGTGTTCTATAATCCTACACCTTGTCAATTAGTTGGTCGAGATATGTTTAATGCCAATTCAAAATATTTGGCCTTTTATTACATTTCAAAGCTGGCATCATTTGTAAATATTTGATTTTACAAACAGTACTGCCAACAAAATAATGTTCATGGTTTTGAAAGAATGTGTATTAAAATCAAAGGGCTATCGATGGTAATGAATTATTTGATTTGTTTTCGTACATCACCTATCAACAAAGTCTAATAACTTCACCCCTATGTTGTTTGGCTTGAGCACAGGTCATTATTTGACAGTTAAAAGATCATTAAGATCATACTATTAAATGACCCTGGTTGCCTGACCTGTGTACATACCAACAGCCAACCAGTGACAAAATGTAATGTCTGGATTAAATTTGTTGTTTAATCTATTGTCCTCTTCAATTATCATCTGTCCACTGATAAAATGCAAATCGGTCAGTGAATGAATTATTAATTACGTAACATTACATAATTATTTACAGTTTTGTTGACACATTTATAAAAGGTGAACAATAACCGGGTGGCCTGAATTGAGAGGTTGTTTTTATTTGATATGTAACTAAAACTGTGAAAAACCAGCTGATGGATGGTTTTAGGGGGTGGCTGATTTATTAAAGACAAAACACACAGGTTTTAAGGTATATCGGCCGGGACTTTTGAAAATGGCCGGTTTGAAGGGAAGACCGGTTTTCTGGGGGTCCGGTTTGGAGAAGTTTCACTGTATGTGAATATTTCCGTATACATAATACTTAAAATCTGTTTTGAAGTAATACAGAGTATGTAACTATTATCATACTTCATTGTTTAGATGGACAATCTAAGCAAAGCATTTCTTTAATTTATGACATTAAAATTTCCCATGTGTAAATAAGTTGAATATGCATTTATAATTTAGTTCACTTTATTCAAGGGTTCTTTTTGAGTAAGCACTATTATTTATTATAACCTGATATTGAATTGTAAGGACAATAACATTGATTGGTCACAGATCATGATTCAAATAATTCTAAAATGTTTAAGGCTCCATTCAAAACTAAAGAATATTAATAAATAGACTTTTTTTTCCACAAATTTAGGCTGGAAATGTAATGGGAAATAGTTTTTTTTATATATATTTAAGAAAAATAGTTCGGCAACCCCCAATTTTCTTTTTGAAATATGAAAGAATGTCAGTTTTGTTTTCTTCATATAAATTTACATGAAATTTTAACTACCAGTTTTTCAGTGGTTTGTGAAATATTGTAAATTCAATACAGAATCCACATAAAATATTGTGAATATTTTTTTTAAAGGCTCAATTGTATCAAAATCAAGTTTGGTGACCTCTGTTTTTCACATTAAAATTCCAATGTTCATTCAAGGTCAAGTATGAGAAAAACTAGTACATTTTATCTACTAGAAATGATCTACCCGTAACTAGGACATTAATGCAATACTTATCATTGCAAAAAATGTCACTGGATTGCAATTGCAATAATTACCTAAATTTTGAAGTTTGAACAGTTCTTAATTAAATTGTAGTGAATTATGTTAGTCCAAAGGTCTTTTTTTTCATTTTCTCTGGACATGAACTAAATTTATTTTAAAGACTTTTTGTCCACTTTAATTTTGTATGGACCAGTAAATAACACCTTTGTAGTGATCTGAATGTCTTGTAATGTCTCAAAAAACTTTTCAAATGCTGAAATTGCATCTTGGTTAAAAAGAAAAAAGACAAAATTACAGTTTTGGGAATAATTTCTGAATTTACAAAACTGTGAAAAAGACAGTTAGAGTTAAAAAAAAAAAAAAAAAAAAAGGTCGTCCCCATCAGTTCTGACTGACCAAATGTCAGTATTATTTGTTCAAGATCAACAATATTGTAATTGAGATGCAAAGCACCGACCACTTATTTTTCTTCTCACAAGCCCAAAATTTTTATTTATATTTCAGCAAGAACTGAAATCATTTTTTTTATTTGAAAATTTGCCTTGCTAAGTAATGAGAGAAAATATAGAATCATTTTCTTTATATTTTCAATGATGAGTAAACCCCCATCCCCCCTCCCCCCAAAAAAAAAGGAATAACATTTATTTTTTTCAATAAGATCCACCCCATCCCCCACTTTCGACTTTCCATACTAAAATAGTCTCTACCTTAGATGGGACTGAAAAGATTTTTTGTAAGACCACTAAATGAATATGAGTTTTGTGAACTCTGAATATGTAAAGAAGTATCATACCCCGAGACTCTGTTGATATTGACACTGTATCTGTTGATGATGAACTTATCTGATTTTCTAAACCCGCATTGACTACTGCTTGTTGTGCTATGGACTTTAATGATGACATGGATTCTGAACTAGACTCTGAACTCTGAAAAATAAATTTGAAAATTAAAAATAATGGTTAGATAATTATATGCTAAAATAACCCAGTTACATGGCAATGGGATTTTTTAAATCCCAATGATAAATTCAGAAACAAGAGAGTGCATTACAAGTATTGTTGGATATCTCAAGTAAATGAGATAAAAATGGTAAAATTACAATTTTTTTTAGTGAAAAAAAAATCCTGCTACTAATTCCATTTTCCAAATTCATAGAATAGTAATTACAGTAAGAATTTCTGAATTTACAGTAAATTTACAGTGAATTAACAACAAGCTGCAACTGATTACTTGCTCAAAGTATTTTAAGAAAATTAAAGAACAGATGATACAAACAACCTCTGAGAAGAAGGGTACCTCAACAGGACCCCTAATGATCTCTGTTAATACCATTAAAATGTCTTGATCCAAATATTGCTACTATAATAAAATCTGGTTATTTTATGTGATTGGACAATACATTGCATCAACTTTCTTTCAAATTTACAGAATTTAATAAAAAAAATTATGAAAAAATCCATTCTGAATATAACTTCAATACTTCTATTGATAGAATTAACAGCCACCATTGATGATAACAATAACACTTATAATGATCTGCAGCTCACAGTGTAATATCAATTCTTATTCTAAGAAATTGTCATAAGTATGGATGTAACCTTCAAGATTAATACAGCTGTGCATTTGGATAATAAAAAAAAATGACACAGCATAGGTTACTAACACAGAAAGAATGTGTTCAAAGAAGTCAAAATTTTGAATCTGACATCTAAATTTTTTTTATCCTATATAAAAAAATTAAGTATTTCTAAGATCACCATGATTTTCATTTAAGTTGAAGTCAAACGAAGTTTAATTTTGAACTCCAATTTCAGCTGATTGTTCTATGTGGGTTGAATTCTGCTGGTTCTGTTTTATGCCAAGACAAAGTAAGAGGACATACTCCTGTTGTATGTGCAGGCATTGTAGATAGATTTAATTTTACTGGTTGTTCTATGTGCAGACAATGTAATAGGATTAAAATTCGCTGATCCTATATAATGTGAAAGGCAATTTAAGAAGACATATGGTTGATCCATATGCAGGTATTGAAAGAGGATTTCATTCTGACTGGTTCTGATTTATGTGAATGCAATGCAAGTGGACAATATTTCTGTTGGTTGTTCTATGAGCAGGCATAGTTCATCTGGTTCTGTTTTACATGAAGGATTTAATTCTGCTGGTGCTGGTTTATGTGAAGGCTATGAAAGAGGTAAAGGACTTAATTCTGCATGAAAGTCAAGGACAACCTTTGCATGTGTAGATTCAAAATGGACTATTGTCACAACTTCAATATGTTTAAGTAATTGTTCTCTTTGTGCAGTCCACTGTACAAACTGACGAGTCATAAAAAAAACCCAATTACATTCCTCCCATGCACTTTAATGTGTAAATAATGTTATCTATGGTCATTTGCTTATTTAAGCCAGTGTTTTATCAGGACAGTATTAGGGGTTAATGAAGCCAAGCTAAGACCCAACATCCCTATGAAAAATTATATATTACCAATGAATCTCTGGCGGCTTTATACCAAGTTAGCTGTAACATACAAAGGTCAAAATATAGTACATCATATGGGCTGAGGTGTCCTCTAGGTTAATTAATATTACTATAAGATGATACTTTTGATCAATTTTTAATGCTATAAAAATGAGTTTTCTGAATACATAATCATATATCAAAAGTCTGAAATAATAATTTTACTTCCTCTCTGTGAGAAATCAAGTCATATCTGGGAAGCTATGAATCAAAACTGACAAAAAAATGAGAAATGACTTAAGCCAAAGAAAATACTTACTGGAAACTGTGCATGACTTAATACAGAGTCAAAACTTTTATCTTTGATTAACACAGACCCTAAGAATCATCTTATGCGTCAGGGCATTATTTCATTGTGTTAAACACAACTAGGCCCTGTCCCACAGAAAATACTTTAGTCTGAAGATATTCTTTACTTCAATGGTAACTCAAATCAGTCTTTAAAGTTGATGACGTCACAAACACGTTAGAATTTTCTCAAACTAAGGTAAATTTGTGATGCTGGGTTTGCTGTAGAATTAAATCCATGCACATGCAACACAAAAGGCATGTCATATAAAGTGAAGAAATTCAGCACCACTTGGTAACAAAATATCACTATACTTTTGACATTTTATGTGTGGTGTCTGATCTCTGTGTAATATAAAAATACATGTACATCAAAAAAAAAAAATTCAGGACAGAAATTGAATTAAGTATATATATCATTCTAGTAATTGATTAGACAGAATCATGAGTTACATTTGGACCAACAAGGTGGAAATATAAACAATGATTTACTAGACATTTCCTTAGTACACGTAAATATTCAATGGAAAGAATAAATGTCCAGCAGGATAATACAAATTCTAATGTAATGTAAAATGAAACAATTATCATATTTGTTACATTTGGACATGTACAAATGAGTACTTCCTACCTAAATGTCAGGTTTATTTGTTTAACATAACAATCTCTCATGCCATAACCTGTATTCCAATTAAACTTCAGTTAATACCATCCAATGAGACTTAACCACAGTATCAAAACACCTCCATTTTACATTGATTTTAATAGAATAACAAACAAATTCTTCTGGAATTCATTTTTTTAAATTACTAAGCAAATTGTTGGACTTCACTTAGTTGATTTAGGAAGATAACATGGCCATATGTTGCAAAAAACAAGAGGCTCCTAGGAGCCTGAATCGCTCAGCTGGTTGAAATTTGCCTTTCAAAGCAATAAATTTAACAAGAAGTTGTCCAACAATTTTGACTCCAGAAGTCTTTGGAAGGATTTATATGGATTATTTTTCAACAATTGAAAGTTTCTTTTAATCTTTCATAGTTTTCAAGATATTGGCTGAAAACTGTAAAAAACCCATCATTTTTTCCCTTTCAAAGGCAATAACTCTTACAAGGTGTCGTCTAACAAATTTTATCCCTGAAAACTTTTGTAGTCCTAATAATAAGGATAATTTCAGTTATTGACAGAATTTGGTTTACCCTAACAGTTTTGGAGATATATGCAAAAAACTACTGTCTGACCCTTATGTTCTATTTTTAGTAATGGTGGCCATGTTTTTTCAACGGATCAAATATCCCCTCATCACTTCTATGCAGGATATCCCAAGGAACATTCATACCAAGTTTGGTTTCAATTGATCACATAATGACAGAGAAGGTTTTTGAAAGAAATAACACTAAAAATTGCAAAAACGTCAAAAAAAGGGCAATAACTCCAACATGGCTTAAGAGATAAAAACCAAAATTTAACCAGAGATATATCTCATCATGCTCAACACTTGAATCCTATCAGAATTTTGCTAAACCTAACAGTTTTGGAGATATATGCCAAAAACTACTATCTGACCCCTATGTTCTATTTATAGTAATGGTGGCCATGTTTTTTAATAGATCAAAAATCCCCACAACAGTTCTATGCAGGATACCCCAAGGAACATGCATACCAAATTTAGTTCTAACTGGCCAAGTAGTTTCAGAGGAGAAGAGTTTAGTATAATTGTTAGCGACGACGAGGGACGCCAAGTGATGGCAATAGCTCACATGGCCAGGTGAGCTAAAAACAAAAACCAAATAAAGACATGCCCTGGAGTGACAATGGGACTATTCAAAATATCATAATACAGATAAAATGAGGGTGAGTTATGACAACCTGTTGGTAGATGATGTAACACCATGATTCTGTCCATTGACAACTTACATTGATATTTTGAGGTTTCAGTAATGGCCCAGCTGCACTAGACGGTCCATTCATCACCATTTTGACATCAGGTTTACTACTGAGGGAGTTTGTACTAGCACTACTAGATCCCATGAACGAAACACTTGGTGAAACTGATGTAATATTGTTCACTAACGGTGATGCTACTCTTGGCAATCCTGATGTCAGTGAGTTAGTAATAACAGGTGACATTGTTGAGTTACTTGACAAACTAGGGATTCCTGAATGCTCTAATGAGTTCTGTAAGTTCTTTAAATCTGCAAAAGAGAAATGACAACTTTAAATAAATGTCAACAACAAGTGAAAAGAAACTTTCCAGGATCAATTAATTTGTTTTGGCACTATTGTGGTATTAAATAATATGACCAGGTTTAAAAATGTATCATACTTTCATGAACATCATAAAAAGTGTTAATTTGATCATAAATAATGTCACAATGCTGCCTTCTATTGTGATATCATAACTTACAACTTATTTTACACTCAAGAGTTTAAATGAAATCAATTTTTATTCTTCAGCTGAAAACAAATTTAAATATAAACCTTAAGTATAGACATATTTTGATAACAAATGTACGGAAGAAAATGAAATATAAAGTAAAGTGTTGGTCTTTTAGAGTGGGTGATAAATTTTACTAAATTCAGACAAATCTGGTAAACATGACTGTTTTAGAAGGCAATGCATATCTTTTTCCCTCAGCTCCTGTAAACAAACACTACATTCTTTTACCAAAACATATATTTCTTTCCAACCAAATTTAGCTTCCACCACAACTCATGCAAAAGTATAAAATGTAAAAAAAAAAAAAAAAAACTCCTCCCCGAAAAAAAAAGAACCCATGAGTATAAAATGCTGCATTGGCATTGTATCAATGAAGGTGTCATTAAATATACCTAAATGTATGTAAATAGTCAAGGTAGTACTGAGGATCAGAGTCTACGGATTCAAGCCTTTATTTAAATTAAAACTGACAAGAAAATAAAATGATCTCATGTGCTGTCATCATAAAAAACAGAAGTAAAGCTTCAATTTCCAACAAAAAGTGTCAAACAGACAAGAGGCTCCTCCCAGGAGCCTGAATCGCTCACCCGGTTCAAGCTTTGCCTTCCAAGGACAATAACTCTAACAAGAAGTCATCTGACAATTTTGACTTAAAAGAATACTTTGGTAGGACTTATCATAAGGCTCACATCATCAATCCAAAGTTTTTTTCTATCTATTATAATTTTAGAGATATTAGCTAAAAACATAATTTTGTGCCTTTCAAGGGCAATAGCTTTAACAAGAAGTCATCTGACAACTTTGAACTCCCATCAGTTGTAGGCCTTTTAACAAGGATCATTTCAGCAATTGAAAGAATCTGGCTAAATCTAACAGTTTTTGAGATATATTAGAAAAACTTCTGACTGGCTGACCCCTTTGTTCTATTTTTAGTAGCAGCAGCCATGTTTTCCATTGGATCAAAAATCCCCACATCACATCTATGAAGAATACCCTAAGGAATATTAATCACAAGTTTGGTTCTAATTGGTCTTGAAGTTTCAGAAAAGATTTTTGAACGAAATAACATTAAAAATAGGGATCAAATGGTGAAAAGGGCAATAACTCCAACATAGCATAACATATTACAACGAAAATTTGACCAGAAATAGGTTTCAGCATGCTTAACATAACAGTTTTGGAGATATATGAAAAAAACTTCTGTCTGACCCCTCTGTTTTATTTTTAGTAATGGCAGTCATGTTTTTCTTAACAAATCGAAAATTTCCACAGCAGTTCTATGCAGAATACCACAAGGAATATTTAAACCTAGTTTGGTTCTTAATGATCAAGTGATTTCAGATAAGAAGAGTTTTGAAAAAATTGTTAACAACAACGCTGGACGTCAAGTGATGGCAATAGTTCACTTGGCCAATGGCAAGGAGAGCTAAAATGGAAAATTTAAATGCACAAGTAAAATCTATCCATACATACAAAGACATAGAATTCTCCTAATACTCCTAATACCCAGGATGCATGCACCAGAAACCGACACAGTAAGCTGACAGTAAGGACAAAAATAAAGGCATTTCTTAACATTAGCTCTGAAATATCAAATTATCTTTCATCTTTTTCGGATATTGACTAATATGAACCTTTCCTGCTTTGTTGACATGGGTAAGGAACAGGTCGATCTTACCAGATTTATTAGTGAGCTCATTAAAGGCTAGAAGCCTCATGGCAGCAGAATTACGCTGCCAAACAGTGGAAGTGTTGTAAAGTCGTGGGAAAGAGAGTCCTAAAAAATAGTGCAGAAAGAATAAAGACAGAAAAATATCAAACAAAAAAGAAACAAATTCAACAACAGAAGAAAATCAATTGAAAGCAAAGAAAAAAGAAACTTATATGAAATGAAAATTTTCAGTTTATATTATTTCTATATAGTGATTAGGAAGTTAATGGTAGAAGTATAACTGCATTACAAAATATTCCTAAGAGGAAAGTGTATTAACCATTTAAGCAAATTACAATTACAGAAACATATCAATTCAGACTATCTTTAAAGATCAATTTTGTTTTTGTGCATTTGCATCATCTTTTAGTCTTTCATGGTATATATTTTACTAGCCTGGCAGACTAACAAATATAAAAAGGTTCCAACAATTTCCATATGAAAGACCATTACAATATTAGGGGTTATTTTGGCAGGTGTAAAATTTGGCATTTTGAGGCAAAAAGGTATACACAAAAAAATTGGCATTTCTAATTTTGGTGTTGCACTGAGCACTAAAGCCTAGAAAAAGTATTTTGAGGAATACACTTAGTCATTTTTAGATAGACTGCTAAAACACCCAAAAATTAGCACCTTGCAAAAATGACCTTCTATATAGTACATGTGTATATGTTTATGTTCAGTGTCCAAAATAGACCAAGACTATTTATAAAATGATTTTTTTTTACAATGAAACTTCTCCAAACTGGCCACTACTGGGACAAGAAATAATGGCTGGTTTATTGGGGTGGCCGATTTTGTGAAAAAAAAAATAGCAATGCATTCTAAGAGATGTTTCCATTAATGTGTTCTATAACCCTACACCTTTTCAGTTTGTGGGTCGAGACATGTTTAATGTCAATTCAAAATATTTGGCCTTTTATTACATTTCAAAGCTAACATCATTCGTAAATGATTTGATTTTACAAACGGTACTGCTGACAAAATTATGTTTACGGTTTTGAAAAAAATGTGTATTTGATAAAGATCAAAGGGCTATTGATGGTAATTAATTATTTGTATTAATAACTTCACCCCTATGTTGTTTGGCTTGAGCACAGGTCATTATTTGACAGTTAAAAGATCATTGAGATCATACTATTAAATGACCCTGGTTGCCTGACCTGTGTACACACCAATTAACAGCCAACCAGTGACAAAATGTAATGTCTGGATTAAATTTTTGTTTTAACTACTGTCCCCTTCAATCATCATCTGTCCACTGATAAAATGCAAACTGGCCAGTGAATGAATTATTAATTACGTAATCATTTACAGTTTTGTTGACACATTTATTACAGGTGAACAATAACTGGGCGGCCGGAATTGAGAGGTTGTTTTTATTTGAAATATGCAACTGAAACTGTGAAAAACCAGCCGAGGTACGGTTTTAGGGGGTGGTCGGTCTATTGAAGACAAAAACACACAGATTTTAAGGTATATCGGCTGGGACTTTTGAAAACGGCTGATTTGAAGGGCAGACCGGTTTTCTGAGGGTCCGGTTTGGAGAAGTTTCACTGCATTTCTTATTGACATTAGAAGGATTGCTTGAACACACCTTGAATACCACTGTTATCTGCAAAACACAGCTTTCATGTTTAACTTGTGATAATCATAACAAGACCTCCTTGGTCATAATGAAAACTATGTTTTGAAGTTGTTTCTGGTTTATTGTTGTTTACATTATGTCATTCAAACTTCTGACCTATAACCCTTGGCAAGTGTCAATAAACTGTGAAAAGGACAATTGATTTAAATCAAATCTTTTTACTGAAAGACCTAAATCAATTTCCAAATTGGAATACCATTTAGAGGATCTAAGAAAAGGCAGATAAAATTTGTTGGACACACAGTAATTCTGAAATTTAAAATTGTATAATATAAAAAATGAAATGAAAATCTAATGTAAAAAAAACTTCTGACTTTTGATTTATATCATTTCATTTAGACTTCAAAATGAATTTTCTAAAAAAAAATATTTTACATTTTTGAAATTTATTAAGATAAATTAATAATGGAATGACTATTGTTCAGATGTTCTTAGTGTCGTTGTTTAATAACACATTATAAGTTACCAATGATATTTTAATGAAATCATATATTTAGCAAACATTATTTTATGCCATGAAATGCTTCACCTATGCCAGAGACATTCATGAGGGCTAGTAGAAATAGGGGGTCTGGACCAACATGGGAAAATGTTTCGGGACAGAAAAAATAAAATAATGCATATAGCACTCTGTAGTTTTCTCTGATAATCCTTATAAGACTACTATATTACTGGGCAAGATTTCATAAAATATCATGCTATAATCAGATAGGCATCATTAACAATCTTCATCCAAGAGTACATTATTTCATCAACACAAACCTGTCATACTTGAGGGCGTCGACATTGAGTTAGACAACGATGGTGGGGGTGGACTAACTGGACGATGATTGCTGTTACTACTGTCATTCAACAAATTCCTAAAATGGTACAACAATAATCATATAAAGCTGAATAAAAAAACTTCTACAACTTGTATATTATGTCATTACAAAGCTGAATAATCTTGAAATCAGGTTAAAGCATTTCATTTATTCTTTGTTTTTTTAAAAAGTATTGACTTGTGATATTTCAGTGATAGACGCCAGAAGTCAACATTTACATCCCGTATGTATAAATTAACTAAAATTAGCTAACCCTGTAAAAAGTTTTGAAGGCGTGGTCGCTACTTTGTTACTTGTGGATGATGAAGAATTTGTCGATGATGTAGGCGATGATATCACTGATGTTGATTTATTATTTTTCTGCAAAGAAAAGAAACAAATTAATGGCTATTGAAATTTAAGAAGAATACGTGTATTCAAATTACTTAGCTTCATTTGTTTCAAAATTAGAACTATGAAATAAAAAATGAAGGCTACAAATAACTGTAATAGTGACATTACAAGAATTTGTCATTGAAAAATCTGTTAAATTCACTAAGAAACCAAACAAAACTGACATTTGATACATATACTAAATGAGTACTTTGTGCATCACATGAAAAATCTTTTCAACCAATTGTAAAAAGTTACAATTGTTTTTTTATACTTGCAACAAGAAGGTATAAAAGTTATTTTACACTCATCACAAAAAAGATGAAAAGGCAACAATTATCATATTGTCTGAAATTAAACAGTATTATAATTATCACTACTACTGGATTATTGAGTAGCAGTAAAATATATGTACATGTATAGATGTGTGTAAACACAAATTAGTGCTTAACAGCCTCATTAGACCTTGTAAATGTAAATCAGTCTGAGCCAAAAACTACAGTGAAGTTATTTGTTCATAAATTGCCAACAATTATGCAAACAAGAAAATAAGGTATAAAGAAAGTTATAAAATGACATATCATGCTGTAAAAAAAACAATCAATCTAGAATTTACTCAAGAGGAGCATATTATGAATTTCAAATCTTTTAACATCTTCATTTTTAACTCACAGTTAATTAACAAATGCAATTTAGGTGTCTAAATTAAATATACATAGATGATATAAATTTTTGTTTTTTTTTTAAAATAATTTATTATCAATTCTAATTAATATCTAATATACGCCTTAATTATTACAGACCGGTTAATTTCCTACAGTAAAATGCACTCTAAGTTCTAAGCAATGAACTAAAGCAACAGAAATGAGAGGAAAACACAGTATTAGATGTAACTACAGGTGTAAGAAACTAAAGCATGGTTTCAACTGCCAAGAAGTATAAACAAACGTGCTGATGCACAGGATATGTTTGTCTCAGTATCAAAAATGTAATAATTAAAAAATCAAAATACCCGAAAACAATCAAAAATAGGATATTCTTTAAAGAATTACAATTCTATATATAACATCTCTTAAGAGCTTTGTATTGATAAGAGAGGAGGATTGATCAACAAATTCAAAATAAATATTTCAGAAAAAGAGTTCCATGGTGACATTCATGATATAAAAACCAATACAACTGAAGTTTCTAAAGGGCCAGAATCGTTATCTGGATAACTGAAATCATTTAAGTCATGTCACAAAAAGTACATCAACAAAAATGGCCCATATATTCGTATCATTACAGCGACCCACTGAGCAATTTAAGCGACACAATTAGCATAGAGCATTGAGGTCAACATCCCTAAAAAGTTTCAAAACATTGAAGCTTAAGGTTTCAGACGACTTAATCTTTTAAAACGTCAAAAAGCGAAAAAAAAACCCCAAAAAAAAACAACTCCAGTAAGGGTCAATAGAATTTCCCAATAAAATCTTCATGGTCAAATTACATTATGCATACTTTAACCATATCCAAAGTTTGTCCAACTCTAATGGTTTTTAGAGATACTTACAAATAAAGAGATTCACGGAACGCAGCATGCTAAGCTCTGTTCACAATACTAGTTTTTGACACACTTAAGCATAGGGACTTACATTTCATTTTGAAATTCAATTAATGATAAAACAAAAATTTAATGTTGATTGTTTTTAGGTGTGGCCCCTTCTGGCGTCTAATACCTTGAAAACCATAAGAGATATCAAATATAAATAAAAACACATACTGGGATTTTCTTAAGGAATTTAATAATAAAAAAAATAATAGTAAAAGTTTCAAAAATGGACCAAAAATGAACAGAAAGCTCCCAGGAGCCTGAATCACTCACCTGGTTTAATTTTGCCTTTCAAGGGCAATAATTTAACAAGAAGTTGTCCAACTAATTTGACTCAAGAAGACTTTGGTAGGACTTATTATTAATATTATTTCAGCGATTAAAAAAAACGTCATTTTTCCCCTTTCAAGGACAATAACTCTTACAAGGAGTCATCTGACAACTTTTATCCCTGAAGACTTTTGATGTCCTAATAAATTCGGCCCTTTATAATTCAATAAAATGCTTTGTAAAGTGCATGTAGATATGTCCACAAACAGGAAATTATCCCATATTTGTGTGAATTCAGACTAAATCATCTCTAAAATGGAAAATCACAAATTTAAAAAAATTGAAAGGGAGCTATCATCAGTATAACTTAAAACAGTTCACAAAATTTTCATTGCTGCAAAATGACCCCATATTTGTCTGAATACAGTTGCATAACTCAAAAATGAAAAATCTTACATAAAAATTGAAAGTTAACTCACATCAATCAAAAAGAAACAATTAAACAAAGTTAAAAATTTGTGGCAACATCTTTTAGTTGGTGTGCCAAAAGTGGATGATGGAAAGACAGACAGGCACCGGTATATCATAATACAAAAAATGCCACTTCAGTGGTCATGACTTCATATAAGGCAATCCATTTTTTTCTGAAATTGTATATGAGAAAGGTCTTGTCCTCTTTATGACAATGCTATTAACCTTTTTAATGTAACTGCTTAAGTTATGTAAATAGCCAAATCCTGCAGAAAAAAATGGGAAAAATTTGCATAAAAAGAGCAGTAACTCTTAATGGTCATTAAACCAATTTGAAATTATCAGGGAAGACAATCTAATTGAAGTTTTCTTCTATCTGCTCCCTTTTTTGAAATTTAGGCAAAACAATGGCATTAGACCCCATGTTTTAATTCTGGTAACAAGGCCCATGTTTTTTTTTTCAGGAATTAAAAATCTGAAAAGTCATTTTGTGCAGGATACCCAAAGCAACAATCATACAAACTTTCATTGAATTCTGCCCAGAGGGAGGTGAAGATTTTTAGAAATATTGTTAACAGATGACAATAGACGCCAAGTGATGGCAATAATTCTCATGGCAAAGTGAGCTAAAAGCAATCGACTATTATCAGCTATTTTTTTAAAAGAAAAAATTATGATGTTGTAAAAAATCCTGGTGCTCCAATCAAATCTCAGTTCAGACAGGTAATAAGCCAATATGTCCATTCATATACTATATGTAAACTATACCTTTTTTAACTTAGGAGGAAAGAAATCCTATTTCAAATATTATTTACTTAAAACAGAATTCTTAAAGAGTACTTCTTTTTCAATAATTTAGATTTTAAGATTAAGAGGAGATGGCTGTGTAATGAGATGAAAACAACCAAACAGTGATCATGTGAATGCCATACCTCGTCTGACTTTTTATTTTTCCTGTCATTTTCCTCATTGTCCTGTTAAAATACAATGCAAATTTCTTCAAATTTTTCGTTCTAGAACTTCAATAAGAAAATTACGATAATTAGTTTCCCTTTCATAGTTTAAAAATACATATAAAAATTGCCCAGATCTGCATTATATTGAATATCCTGATAAATCATAGTTCAGATAAAGATCAAGTCCACCACCTATTGGGAGACTAAAGTGATTCTTACACTATGGCTAACGACTATTTTGACAATTCCCTTTTCCCACGGTGGGCGCTGGCAATGGTGGACAATTTGTGTCCACCCTTGGACACGTTCCCACCGGCCCACGGTGGACACGTGGTTGGTCGCTGTCCACGTTGCCCACGCATTCTGGTGGTCAATTTTAAATCTTGTTCCGTTTTAACAGGAATCGGAGTTAAAAACTCATTCTTATGTAATAATTATTACAGTCCTGTTGTATTATCAGAAGCGTATCTAATTGTATGAACTATCGGTAACAATATTTCACAGGTGTCAATAGAGCTTCTTTATAATTGAGTCATCAATTACCTGTGGGCGGGATTAAAGCAGAGAAGCGTGAGCATTTACCAACAAATGGAATAAATTCAGGAAATCGTGGTAACCTTTGATACATGCCATTTGATCTCTTTAATTGACATTTAATCAATTAACGGTAGCGGCAGGTTTTAATACAGTGCAGCCCTATCACTTGTCAAAAAATATATTGTGTTTAAGAAGAATTTTTTGATTTAATGTTAATCAAGTGTTACTTGTTGGATTAAAATATATTCAGAAATATTGAATAGTTCAACATAACTTATATGAATTTGGAAACAACAACTAATCTTGTAAGATGAATTCTGAGAAATATACTTTAATGACCATGTGATGGAAAAAGTGCACCCTCCATTTGCTTATAATATATAAAATTCTTAGAGAATATCAGCTAAGATTGGATGTGCAGTCCCTTGAAAGATAAATCTATTTACAACAGCATCCCCTTTTATGGCACTGCATTATTTTGCTATGAATTTCTCACGGTGGCTAAAGATGCAGGTGTTCCATCTCGGACCTTTGATTGACAGGTAATCAATTAAATAAAATGTCAAGGGTATGGGTTTAAGTAAAGATGCAGTAACGTTGATTGACAGGTAATAAATTATAGGAATATTGAGGGTGTGGTTTAAAGTATTGTGAAAAGAAACTGGACAGTTAACCGGCGCGTATTAGCTAACGACACTTACATGTATTACACGTACCTTAGAAGATGTATTCATGTAGGAGATTTAATCACGATTAGAACTTCGTGCACGCGTGTACTAAGATTGAGGAGTAATAATAATTAATTTTTTTTTTTTAAATTTGAAAATAAAATTGAAACGACTGTGGGCTGGTGTTACGAATTTTAAATATTTTAAATATGTTAAAATTTGAATAATACTCTCTACTATGATTAATTTAATATGTATTCATTTCAATAAATATAAGAAATTTTCAAACTCAATTTTGTCCCGTTTTAGTATTGAAATATATTGGAGATTTTCAGAAAAAGGGCCTACTAAATGGACACAGCAGTGTAAATAAAGATACCAATTAGTTTAATTTATCCTATACATAGTTAGTCATAAAATTCATACTAGAAGAATTTTTTTATCAGATTATATATCTGGGGGATTCTAACACTATTTTATAAGGGATTTTTAATGGTGAAATTTTGATTTAAAAATATAATTTTGGATGTCCCTAATACGCTTCTGTGATCAGAAAACATTAAATTCTGTTTCTTTACATTCTTAAATCTAAATATAATAAAACAATTCCTTCTCGTTAATTAGCAGTTAATCCACCACTTCCTGTATATTGGCCGAGTGTGACACGCTCAGGCATTAAGTAGTGACATTACACAGATAATACCGATTTGACTAATTAAGTTAACATTGTAAACACATTGATTAATTTTATTTCTAGGTGGCTACGATATGAACATCACAAATACTTTACAAGATTATTACGTTGAGTAAAAAGAAAAAAATACTTGTATTGAGCATGATTTTACAAGAACACTGAACATTTAATTATTGAAATAAAAATACGATTGCTGCTGTGTCATTCACCTATTTGTATATTCATAAACAACAAAGGATATTTTGAAAATGGAAGTAATAATGTTTTTGGAATAAAGTTTCAGAAGATTCTAAAAAAATAAGAGATTTCAAAAAACACTTTAAAAGAAATCCATTATCGAAGTGCATTTTGGGACACACCTTTTGATAAAACGTGAAACACATTGATTGGTCGACGACATTGCAAAGGTGTTTATTAAATTTGCATAAGACATTGATTCACTCAAAGCATTCTAATAGTTATTGGTTTAAAATACTTTGTTCTTTTTTTTAGAATTATTACGTAAGAAAACTGTCAGTAAAATGAGTAGTTTGCAAGTACTTGATTTTCTTGAACATTTTAATTTACAATTTGTATGCTATTGTTATTATATAATAACAGAACTAATCGTAGTCAAAATTGTTAAACTAAGTGAAAAAAAAAAGAAACGGAAGAAATGCGTCGTTCAATTGTCTATGGTGCGCTAAATCTAAAAAAACTAACTGCATATTCAACTTAAGAGGGGAAATTTTCACCCATGACTATAGTTGGCTAACATGTGCTCGGTTAATACGCGGTTAAATCCGTTGCCATTTGAAAACTCATGAAGTACACAGTTCAATAATTCTGGATCATATGTTATCTTCCAATGATGCTTCCCGCTTTCAAATTTTGTTGAAATGACACGATATCGAAATTGGTTATTTATAGACCGTAAGTTAAAGTTGCACGTGTCTGCTTCAAATCTGTTCTTTCACTTAGAAAATACAACTGTGTTAAATAGATTGTCAGTAAAATAAGGAGTTTGCAAATACTCGATTTTCTTGAACATTGTAATTTACAATTTGTAACAATCTGGTGACAGGTCAGGTGTACAGTATTATTACATGATACATGTAGCAACTGGAAATGATAAAATTAAGGCTTTATGAATTTCTTTAAAAATTATATCAACTTTGGTTTCCGATGATTAATCCAGGTTTACATTTTGATGATACTAAATATGACTTAAGTATGATGTGGGCCGTAAGAAATAGAAAAAAAACAAAACAAAAAAAAAAACACGAGTTTAAAGCATTTAATTCATATAAAAACCTAATTATATTAATTCCTAAGTAAAAACCTGGTGGTGTCACTTTTTTTGCTTGAGGCCAATTATACGTGAAAGAAAATTGATTCTCACGGTCAAGGTAATGATTGACACATTGTTCTTTTATTTGTCAACCGTTTGAACATTGTAATAAAATTGCCGATCATAGATTAAATTCAATCAACATGTTATCACGCATCCACCGGATACCGTGGGCAGGGACACTATACTATCCACCTGACACGGTGGGCAAAGCGTGGACAACTTGATTTGTCCACTGTGGGCGAGTGGCATCGTCAAAATGGTCGTTAGCTGTAGTGTATATGTATAAATAATGGAACATACAGTTTACATGGGGAACTATTATGGCAGTACAAAATTTGTTGAAGACTTTCCCAAAAATGTAGGAGTACAATTTCATAGTTTTATACAGTGAAACTTCTCCAAACCGCACCCTCAGAAAACCGGTCTTCCCTTCATACCTGCCATTTTCAAAAGTCCCAGCCGATATACCTTAAAACCTGTGTGTTTTGTCTTCAATAGAGCGGCCACTTCCTAAAACCGTACATCAGCCAGTTTTTCACAGTTTTAGTTACATATTTCAAATAAAAACAACCTCACAATTCTGGCCGCCCGGTTATTGTTCACCTAAATAAATGTGTCAATAAAACTGTAAATGTCTACGTAATATTACGTAATTAATAATTCATTCACTGACCAGTCTGCATTTCATCAGTGGACATATGATAATTGAAGGGGTCAGTAGTTTAAACAACAAATTTAATCCAGTCATTACATTTTGTTACTGGTTGGTGTTAATTGTTGTGTACACATGTCAGGCAAGTGGGGTAATTTAATAGTATGATCTTTACAATCTTTTAACTGTCAATTAATGTGACCTGTGTCCAAGCCAAAACAACATAGGGGTGAAGTTATTAGACTTTGTTGATAGGTAATTTATGAAAATAATACAAATAATTAATTACCATCAATAGCCCTTTGATCTTTAATACATATTCTTTCAAAACCGTAAACATTATTTTGTTGGCAGTACCGTTTGTAAAATCTAATCATTTACAAATGACACAAGCTTTGAAATGTAATAAAAGGCCATAAGTTTTGAATCGGCATTAAACATGTCTCGACCAACAAACTGACAAGGTGTAGGGTTATAGAACACATTAATGGAACAGCTCTTAGAATGCATTGCTATTTTTCACAAAACCCGCTATTTTTTTCTTGTTCCAGTGGTGGCCGGTTTGGAGAAATTTCACTGTACTAAAATTTCTGATTTTGCAAGTGGACTTGACCTATGAATTCTTTTGAGTTTACCTTGGAATGATTATTTGACAGACTTGGACTAGGTGAAGGAGAACTGGAGTTGGTTGAAGTTGGTGTCCCCGAAAGTTTGTCCGTAAAATGGTCATCATTTGGTGGTGATGACGCTAGCACTTGTCCCCCTTCAAAAAAGGAAAAATCATGGTCAATCATAATGGAAGTATGTTGAAACTTGAATGCTTTAAGCATACAAAAACATGTTTTTTTTACACAGAAACATGTTTACACTGCAACCATTTTTTAACTATCTAAATGAATGTTAAAGCGTTTACAAGAGGTATACAGTCATTTACTTTCCATTTTTTTAATGTAACTAAACAATAATTCTTATCCTTCTCAATGCTTAAACATTTTTCTTAGAGCCTAGAATCTTCTGTGGTTCAAAGTTTCATCTGTGTATCATTTTTATGCAGTCACCATAGTTTTCAGTTTATATTTTTCTGTTATTCACTTTCAGGAGATCAAAGTATTTGCAGTCAATGTGTTGTACATTACAAATATATACATAGCAATTTTGCATTGTTATTTTCTTCTTCTTCCTTTCTTTTTTAAATGTTTAGGTAAGAATTGACAGCCATTCAATAAAGATTTTCAAGACCACCAGCTACTTGTAAACCTTTACCTAGGTCTTCAAGATCTAATTCATCGTAAATAAACTCATTTTCTTCAAAGTCAGGATCTTGGTTAAAGTCCACATAATACTCAACATCTTCTTTTATCTTCTTTATCTGCAATTGGGACACGTGTTAATTTTATGAATACAATATGTGTTTTGTTAAAAATATTATGCAATGAACAACATTGAAAAAATGTTCCCATAATAAATTCATAATAAAAGCAAGGCATCCTTTGCCTATTATCAAAACAAGAACAATTTCTGTTAAAACTTTAAAAGCTACTAGTCAGTACTAGATTTCCCCTAATATTTCAAGCACGATTAAAAGCTACTAGTCAGTACTAAAATTCCCCCAAGATTTCCGGCCTGGTTAAAAGCTACTAGTAAGTACTAATTTCCCCTAATATTTCAGGCCTGACTAAAAGATACTAGTCAGTACTAGATTTCCCCTAAGATTTCCGGCCTGATTAAAAGCTACTAGTCAGTATTAATTTCCCTTAAGATTTCAGGCCTGATTAAAAGCTACTTGTCAGTACTAGATTTCCCCCAAGATTTCAACAAATAAAGTGGTAATTGACAAACTCTGAAGTAAATTTACACACACATTAAAAATGAATAATAACTTAATTAAGGTAAATTAAGAAAGCAGATTCTGTTTACAATGATGCCAAGCATATACAAGTAGTACAGTAATTTATCCTTCAAGGGATAGTGATAAATACCTGGTCTATTGGAATAGCATCATTGTCTACCATTCTCATGATTGTTTCTAGTTGTTTAATGTGATACAAATGTTTATCTTGTTGAGCTTTTAACTCATCAAAATGATCCTGTTTCTAAAAAATAAAAGTATCTGTAATGACACATTTTATGTAACCAGAGACACTACCATTGATAAACACTAGTATAAACCTGAGTTATGACATTAATGAAACAAAGACATTACCTTTGATAAAACAGATATACTAAGCCTGAGTTATGACATTAATGTACACAAAGACATTACCATAGATTAACAATAACCTTCTGTGTTTGTAAAAAAAGTTTGATGATTCAACAGAATTATATCAAGATTGTTACTTGTAGCCATATGTCCCCTGTTGCCCTAAAAAAGTTTAAGTACAAAAGTACCATAACACCTGTAAAATTTATCAAATCAAAATGGTGGTGCAATACAATCAAATACATATGGTGAATAACAGTCCTATAAAATTTGAACAAAATCTGTTCATCAGTTTCCAGGAGTTACGTTCACTCACTAAGTGTTCCTACAGTCTAGTATGTACAATTTCAACTAAGTCCCATAACTCTGGTAAAAAAGGTTAAACCAAAATGGATGCAAATAATGATCAACTACATGTGGTGATGAACAATCCTACCAAATTTGAACTAAGTCTGTTGAGCAGCTTCCCATCAATTGTCGATAGAATGTTCCTGTAGAGCAGCATGCTTTAATTCAACAAAGTCCTGTAAGTCCTCTAAAATTTGTCAAATCAAAATTAAGGCACAATGTGATCAATTACATACGGTGACTAACAAGCCTACAAAATCTGTTTCGCCTGAACATAGCTGTAATATTGCTGCTTGGGCGTAAAACCCCAACAACCAATCAATCAACAAAATCTGTTTCTGAGGACTTGTATCCACAAAGTATGATGGATGGACACTAGTATTATGTCCCCTTCCTCATAGTGGTGGGAGACAACAAAGTGGTACATTTATTATTTACTGATCCTAACCTATCAATACTTACATCTTTATCCATTTTTTTCTTCTTTGATGTCAACTGCTCTATTCGACTTTCAAATTGCTCCAATTGTAAATTCAGATTTTCTATTGTTAGCTACAATATCAAAAGAAATTCCATTAGAAAGCCATTACAATGCATTAAAATGTAAAGTAAAACTTTTTAACAATTCACAGATTAAATGTTATATAAATTGAACTTATAACACTATTTAAATGCGTTTTAAGTATTTATTAAGCAAATTCAATGGCTTCATAAAGTCAATCACCCCTTTGTTATATAAAATTTAGTGAAAGGGTCTATGAAAAAATGCAAACTAGAAAAATTGTGATCAATGCTCATGGACTTGATACCCCTACTTGTCCATTTGATACCATGCATTTTTTGACCTCCATATTGAGGTGCTCCATGGGAATTTGTAATAAAGATTCTGTGAAATTTTCATTCAATTCCATAAGAGATGGTTCCCCATTTCCTATATTCACAAATGACAAAATCCATGTTTTGCTATGTGAAACAAAAAACTAAATCAGATCAAAATCTAAAATAGGAGATGCACAATGGGAACATGTAGTTTCATTGATTGAAGGAAGTGAGATGGGTTCTGTAACAGAAGGAAGGACCTAAGGACGGATGGACACCCCTATCACTATACTGCCCTCACTCGAAGTGGGAATATGAAAAAATCAATGACTGAAGTATTCACTGTCACTGATTTTGGCTTACTTTCAAAATAAGAAATGGTACAAATGCAATATGCTCTAAAATCTGGTGAATTCCCCTAGTCTTGGTTCCCTTGATATTATTGCTTACTCTTTTGTAACCTTTAAGACCTGAATGTTTTCAATCATCTGGAACAAGATTGAACATCTGGCTATATACTGATATTGGTGTCCTGATAATATATATGACCTTTATATAATCAATTGCAACGACCTCTTGTGTTTAAATTGGAAACTGGGTAATATTACATCAATTTAATGCTAACCAATCATTTTATCTTTTAATGAAAACTTCCTGTTCTAATACAAGCAAAAAAAAAACATGCATAGACATGTGTATGATATGTTTAAAAAAGGTATGTTGCAGCTGTCTTTGGGTCACTTATGATATTGACCAGGGTACCAGTTTAGGAACCAGATTAAGCAGCTGGCAATGAATATTCATATCTACCAGGGCATGTTAATGTATATGACCTATACAGTCTTGTAACGAGCCTCGGTGCCTGAATCGGAAACTGGGTGATACTCAAAGCTAATGTATCATTTCATGTGAACTTCTCTTTCTCATACAAGCAAGAAACACACATGTATGATACTTAAGAGGTACATTTTCATCTTTTAGGAAGCTAAAACTATGACGCCACGACAGTAAACACGGCAGCATTATGTGGCGAATAACTACAAATTTATGCATATCATATGCAAATAGTAAATACTGAAATTATGAGTGCAAGAAGTTGATAACAATATTAGCGAATTAAAAACCAAAAGATTTTCACATGTACTACCAAAACCAAATAAATGATTTATAAGCCACTTTCCTTTTGAACTAAGCATGCACAGAGTGATATTGATTCAAGTGTATCCACAAGGATGAAAAAACAGAAACATCGAAATAAAAATGTATGGTAGTTCCTTTTGTAGGCAATAACCAGAAAGCTTACAGATAACCAAGATGTGATGTCTGTCTTCTCTTTCGAATGAGGGTCCAGTTTAGCTGCAGCTCCAAGGCCTTCTTTTGAATATGCCTTTGTTTTTGTTTCTCGTTCCACTATCTTAAACCTTTCCATTTGCTATTATAGGGAGAAAAAAAAAGGTGCTTGATTATTCAAATACATTGATTATAAATATATATTATATTGTACCCACTAATCCAATAAATTTTCAGGCCAGATTTCTGGAGTATTTATTAAATAAAAAACTCATTATCTTCTATTAGGTTGAAGTAAATTATGTTTGGACAAATCAGTAGGGGTATTGACTCACAGTTTCGATCAACTTCCTGTTCTCAACCAATATTCTTTTATCTTTGATGTCACTGCTTGAACACCATGTTTTGATGTGGTCCCGAAGACGCTAAAATTAGAAATAAAAGATATACTAAAGTACTAGTAAATACTAACATTGTATTTTTTTTCCTTTTGATAAAAAAGGATCATTTTCCCATAGTATGAAAATGAAAATTATATTTATAAGTCTTCTTAGAAACTTTTGCACAGCAGAATACTATTCACATCTATTCTGTATGATTTATACATGCCTGCAGCTTTTTAATCTCC